>CM067572.1:23648634-24858706 GCA_034336665.1 Luscinia megarhynchos | reverse complement strand
CCAGGTACCCTTGTGTGGCTCTTGTGCCGAAAGCATGCCTTGTCGTCCTTTGTAGCATTTTCTGCAGGTATAGAATGAGCTGCTGGCGCTGTGAGCCGGGTGCAGTGTGGTGCGGGGTGTGTGTGTGTGGCGCAGGGAGGGAAGGGGGTGGTTGGCGCTGGTGAGCGCCGGGGACGGTGTGCGAGGTGCCTACGGCCATACCACCCTGAGAACGCCCGATCTCGTCTGATCTCGGAAGCTAAGCAGGGTCGGGCCCGGTTAGTACTTGGATGGGAGACCGCCTGGGAATACCGGGTGCTGTAGGCTTTTTTATCTGTCTGGGGGCTGGAGGTCCCTTGTTTTGCCTCGGGCAGCCGTGCAGAGCGGCAGGAGGCCGCGGGCGCTGTGCCGTGCGTGCTGCGTGTGTGCATTTCGTGAAGTTCGGGACCGCATATAGATTTGGAGATGGGCCTGGGGAGCTCAGGTGCCCTAGCCTTGTGTCCCTGGGGCTTTGGAGCTGGGGCGGAGAGGTGGTGCAGGGGGCTGGTGACGGTTCGGGGGTCTCTTGTTTTGCTTGGGCAGCTGTGCTGCGGGACAGGAGGGAGCGGGCAAGGGTCGCGTGAGTGACTCAGGTACCTTGTGTGGCTCTTGTGCCGAGCATGCCTTGTCGTCCTTTGTAGCATTTTCTGCAGGTATAGAATGAGCTGCTGGCGTTGTGAGCCGGGTGCTGTGTGGTGCGGGTGTGTGTGTGTGTGGCGCAGGGAGGGAAGGGGGTGGTTGGCGCTGGTGAGCGCCGGGGACGGTGTGCGAGGTGCCTACGGCCATACCACCCTGAGAACGCCCGATCTCGTCTGATCTCGGAAGCTAAGCAGGGTCGGGCCCGGTTAGTACTTGGATGGGAGACCGCCTGGGAATACCGGGTGCTGTAGGCTTTTTGTTTTTCTGGGGACTGGAGGTCCCTCGTTTTCCTTGGGCAGCCGTGCAGAGCGGCAGGAGGCTGCGGGCGCGTGTGCCGTGCGTGCTGTGTGTGTGATTTGTAAGGTCGGGTCCGCCTATATATTTGGAGATGGGCCTGGGGGACTCCGGTGCCCTGGTCTTGTGTCCTTGGGGCATTGGAGCTGGGTGGAGAGGTGGTGCAGGGGGCTGGCAGTCTCTTGATTTGCTTGGGCAGCTGTGCCGAGGGGCAGGATGGAGCCGTCAAACGTGGCTTCTGTGGCTTGTGTGGCCTGTGTGGTTCCTTTGCTTGAGTGCGTTTTTTAGTGTTTCGTAGGGATCTAGAAGTTGATGTTGGCCGTGTCAGTGGGAATGCGTGTGTCGTGCTTCCGTCTCTGTGTGGTGCGGATGTGTGTGTGTCTGTGGCGCAGGGAGGGAAGGGGGTGGTTGGCGCTGGTGAGCGCCGGGGACGGTGTGCGAGGTGCCTACGGCCATACCACCCTGAGAACGCCCGATCTCGTCTGATCTCGGAAGCTAAGCAGGGTCGGGCCCGGTTAGTACTTGGATGGGAGACCGCCTGGGAATACCGGGTGCTGTAGGCTTTTTATTTGTCCGGGGGCTGGAGGTCCCTCGTTTTCCTTGGGCAGCCGTGCAGAGCGGCAGGAGGCTGCGGGCGCGTGTGCCGTGCGTGCTGTGTGTGTGATTTGTAAGGTGGGGTCCGCATACAGATTTGGAGATGGGCCTGGGGGACTCCGGTGCCCTGGTCTTGTGTTCTTGGGGCATTGGAGCTGGGTGGAGAGGTGGTGCAGGGGGCTGGTGACGGGCCTGGCGGTCTCTTGTTTTGCTTGGGCAGCTGTGCCGAGGGGCAGGAGGCTGCGGGCGCGTGTGCCGTGCGTGCTGCGTGTGTGATTTGTAAGGTCGGGTCCGCCTATATATTTGGAGGTGGGCCTGGGGGTCTCAGGTGCCCTGGTCCTGTGTGTCTGGGGCATTGGAGCTGGGCGGAGAGGTGGAGCAGGGGGCTGGTGACGGGGCTGGCGGTCTCTTGTTTTGCTTGGGCAGCTCTGCAGCGGGTCAGGAGAGAGCGGGCAAGGGTAGCTCATGTGGCTCAGGTACCTTGTGTGGCTCTTGTGCCTAGCATGCCTTGTCGTCCTTTTGTAGCATTTTCTGCAGGTATAGAATGAGCTGCTGGCGTTGTGAGCCGGGGTGCTGTGTGGTGCGGGTGTGTGTGTGTGTGGCGCAGGGAGGGAAGGGGGTGGTTGGCGCTGGTGAGCGCCGGGGACGGTGTGCGAGGTGCCTACGGCCATACCACCCTGAGAACGCCCGATCTCGTCTGATCTCGGAAGCTAAGCAGGGTCGGGCCCGGTTAGTACTTGGATGGGAGACCGCCTGGGAATACCGGGTGCTGTAGGCTTTTTATTTGTCTGGGGGCTGGAGGTCCCTTGTTTTGCTCGGGCAGCCGTGCAGAGCGGCAGGAGGCTGCGGGCGCGTGTGCCGTGCTTGCTGCATCTGCATTTCGTGAGGTCGGGTCCAATATAGATTTGGAGGCTGCCTGGTAATACCGGGTGCTGTAGGCTTTTTATGCTGCCGGGGCTGGAGGTCTTTTTTGTTGCTTGGGCAGGCGTGCTGAGGCGGGAGGTCTCTTGCTGTGCTTGGGGCGGCCGTGCCGAGGGGCAGGATGGAGCCGCCAAAGTTGGCTTGTGTGGCCCCGTGTGGTTGCTTTGCTTGAGTGCGTTTTTTAGTGTTGATTTGGGGACTTAGAAGGTGATGTTGGCCCTGGCAGTGGGAATGGCCGTGTCGTGTGTAAGTCTATGTCTGTGGTGCGGGTGTGTGTGTGTGTGGCGCAGGGAGGGAAGGGGGTGGTTGGCGCTGGTGAGCGCCGGGGACGGTGCGCGAGGTGCCTACGGCCATACCACCCTGAGAACGCCCGATCTCGTCTGATCTCGGAAGCTAAGCAGGGTCGGGCCCGGTTAGTACTTGGATGGGAGACCGCCTGGGAATACCGGGTGCTGTAGGCTTTTTATTTGTCTGGGTCCTGGAGGTCCCATGTTTTGCTCGGGCAGCCGTGCAGAGCGGCAGGAGGCTGCGGGCGCGTGTGCCGTGTGTGCTGCGTGTGCATTTCGTGAAGTCTGGTCCACATATAGATTTGGAGATAGCCTTGGAATACCGGGTGCTGTAGGCTTTTTTTATCTGTCTGGGGGCTGGAGGTCCCTTGTTTTGCTCGGGCAGCCGTGCAGAGCGGCAGGAGGCTGCGGGCGCGTGTGCCGTGTGTGCTGCGTGTGCATTTCGTGAAGTTGGGACCGCATATAGATTTGAAGATCGGACTGGGGAGCTCAGGTGCCCTAGCCTTGTGTCCCTGGGGCTTTGGAGCTGGGCGGAGAGGTGGTGCAGGGGGCTGGTGACGGTTCGGGGGGTCTCTTGTTTTGCTTGGGCAGCTGTGCTGCGGGACAGGAGGGAGCGGGCAAGGGTCGCGTGAGTGACTCAGGTACCTTGTGTGGCTCTTGTGCCGAGCATGCCTTGTCGTCCTTTTGTAGCATTTTCTGCAGGTATAGAATGAGCTGCTGGCGTTGTGAGCCGGGTGCTGTGTGGTGCGGGTGTGTGTGTGTGTGGCGCAGGGAGGGAAGGGGGTGGTTGGCGCTGGTGAGCGCCGGGGACGGTGTGCGAGGTGCCTACGGCCATACCACCCTGAGAACGCCCGATCTCGTCTGATCTCGGAAGCTAAGCAGGGTCGGGCCCGGTTAGTACTTGGATGGGAGACCGCCTGGGAATACCGGGTGCTGTAGGCTTTTTGTTTTTCTGGGGACTGGAGGTCCCTCGTTTTCCTTGGGCAGCCGTGCAGAGCGGCAGGAGGCTGCGGGCGCGTGTGCCGTGCGTGCTGTGTGTGTGATTTGTAAGGTGGGGTCCGCATACAGATTTGGAGATGGGCCTGGGGGACTCCGGTGCCCTGGTCTTGTGTTCTTGGGGCATTGGAGCTGGGTGGAGAGGTGGTGCAGGGGCTGGTGACGGGCCTGGCGGTCTCTTGTTTTGCTTGGGCAGCTGTGCCGAGGGGCAGGAGGCCGCGGGCGTGTGCCGCAGCGTGCTGGCGTGTGATTTGTAAGGTCGGGTCCGCCTATATATTTGGAGGTGGGCCTGGGGGTCTCAGGTGCCCTGGTCCTGTGTGTCTGGGGCATTGGAGCTGGGCGGAGAGGTGGAGCAGGGGGCTGGTGACGGGGCTGGCGGTCTCTTGTTTTGCTTGGGCAGCTCTGCAGCGGGTCAGGAGAGAGCGGGCAAGGGTAGCTCATGTGGCTCAGGTACCTTGTGTGGCTCTTGTGCCTAGCATGCCTTGTCGTCCTTTTGTAGCATTTTCTGCAGGTATAGAATGAGCTGCTGGCGTTGTGAGCCGGGGTGCTGTGTGGTGCGGGTGTGTGTGTGTGTGGCGCAGGGAGGGAAGGGGGTGGTTGGCGCTGGTGAGCGCCGGGGACGGTGTGCGAGGTGCCTACGGCCATACCACCCTGAGAACGCCCGATCTCGTCTGATCTCGGAAGCTAAGCAGGGTCGGGCCCGGTTAGTACTTGGATGGGAGACCGCCTGGGAATACCGGGTGCTGTAGGCTTTTTATTTGTCTGGGGGCTGGAGGTCCCTTGTTTTGCTCGGGCAGCCGTGCAGAGCGGCAGGAGGCTGCGGGCGCGTGTGCCGTGCTTGCTGCATCTGCATTTCGTGAGGTCGGGTCCAATATAGATTTGGAGGCTGCCTGGTAATACCGGGTGCTGTAGGCTTTTTATGCTGCCGGGGCTGGAGGTCTTTTTTGTTGCTTGGGCAGGCGTGCTGAGGCGGGAGGTCTCTTGCTGTGCTTGGGCGGCCGTGCCGAGGGGCAGGATGGAGCCGTCAAAGTTGGCTTGTGTGGCCCGTGTGGTTGCTTTGCTTGAGTGCGTTTTTTAGTGTTGATTTGGGACGTAGAAGGTGATGTTGGCCCTGGCAGTGGGAATGGCCGTGTCGTGTGTAAGTCTATGTCTGTGGTGCGGGTGTGTGTGTGTGTGGCGCAGGGAGGGAAGGGGGTGGTTGGCGCTGGTGAGCGCCGGGGACGGTGCGCGAGGTGCCTACGGCCATACCACCCTGAGAACGCCCGATCTCGTCTGATCTCGGAAGCTAAGCAGGGTCGGGCCCGGTTAGTACTTGGATGGGAGACCGCCTGGGAATACCGGGTGCTGTAGGCTTTTTATTTGTCTGGGTCCTGGAGGTCCCATGTTTTGCTCGGGCAGCCGTGCAGAGCGGCAGGAGGCTGCGGGCGCGTGTGCCGTGTGTGCTGCGTGTGCATTTCGTGAAGTCTGGTCCACATATAGATTTGGAGATAGCCTTGGAATACCGGGTGCTGTAGGCTTTTTTTATCTGTCTGGGGGCTGGAGGTCCCTTGTTTTGCTCGGGCAGCCGTGCAGAGCGGCAGGAGGCTGCGGGCGCGTGTGCCGTGTGTGCTGCGTGTGCATTTCGTGAAGTTGGGACCGCATATAGATTTGAAGATCGGACTGGGGAGCTCAGGTGCCCTAGCCTTGTGTCCCTGGGGCTTTGGAGCTGGGCGGAGAGGTGGTGCAGGGGGCTGGTGACGGTTCGGGGGGTCTCTTGTTTTGCTTGGGCAGCTGTGCTGCGGGACAGGAGGGAGCGGGCAAGGGTCGCGTGAGTGACTCAGGTACCTTGTGTGGCTCTTGTGCCGAGCATGCCTTGTCGTCCTTTTGTAGCATTTTCTGCAGGTATAGAATGAGCTGCTGGCGTTGTGAGCCGGGTGCTGTGTGGTGCGGGTGTGTGTGTGTGTGGCGCAGGGAGGGAAGGGGGTGGTTGGCGCTGGTGAGCGCCGGGGACGGTGTGCGAGGTGCCTACGGCCATACCACCCTGAGAACGCCCGATCTCGTCTGATCTCGGAAGCTAAGCAGGGTCGGGCCCGGTTAGTACTTGGATGGGAGACCGCCTGGGAATACCGGGTGCTGTAGGCTTTTTGTTTTTCTGGGGGCTGGAGGTCCCTCGTTTTCCTTGGGCAGCCGTGCAGAGCGGCAGGAGGCTGCGGGCGCGTGTGCCGTGCGTGCTGTGTGTGTGATTTGTAAGGTCGGGTCCGCCTATATATTTGGAGATGGGCCTGGGGGACTCAGGTGCCCTGGTCTTGTGTCCTTGGGGCATTGGAGCTGGGTGGAGAGGTGGTGCAGGGGGCTGGCAGTCTCTTGATTTGCTTGGGCAGCTGTGCCGAGGGGCAGGATGGAGCCGTCAAACGTGGCTTCTGTGGCTTGTGTGGCCTGTGTGGTTCCTTTGCTTGAGTGCGTTTTTTAGTGTTTCGTAGGGATCTAGAAGTTGATGTTGGCCGTGTCAGTGGGAATGCGTGTGTCGTGCTTCCGTCTCTGTGTGGTGCGGATGTGTGTGTGTCTGTGGCGCAGGGAGGGAAGGGGGTGGTTGGCGCTGGTGAGCGCCGGGGACGGTGTGCGAGGTGCCTACGGCCATACCACCCTGAGAACGCCCGATCTCGTCTGATCTCGGAAGCTAAGCAGGGTCGGGCCCGGTTAGTACTTGGATGGGAGACCGCCTGGGAATACCGGGTGCTGTAGGCTTTTTATTTGTCCGGGGGCTGGAGGTCCCTCGTTTTCCTTGGGCAGCCGTGCAGAGCGGCAGGAGGCTGCGGGCGCGTGTGCCGTGCGTGCTGTGTGTGTGATTTGTAAGGTGGGGTCCGCATACAGATTTGGAGATGGGCCTGGGGGACTCCGGTGCCCTGGTCTTGTGTTCTTGGGGCATTGGAGCTGGGTGGAGAGGTGGTGCAGGGGGCTGGTGACGGGCCTGGCGGTCTCTTGTTTTGCTTGGGCAGCTGTGCCGAGGGGCAGGAGGCTGCGGGCGCGTGTGCCGTGCGTGCTGCGTGTGTGATTTGTAAGGTCGGGTCCGCCTATATATTTGGAGGTGGGCCTGGGGGTCTCAGGTGCCCTGGTCCTGTGTGTCTGGGGCATTGGAGGGCTGTGTGTTGAGGTGGAGCAGGGGGCTGGTGACGGGGCTGGCGGTCTCTTGTTTTGCTTGGGCAGCTCTGCAGCGGGTCAGGAGAGAGCCGGGCAAGGGTAGCTTGTGTGGCCCAGGTGGCTTGCTGTGGCTCTGTGTGCCCTAGTAGTGCCTTAGTCGGCCCTTTGAAGCGATGTTTTCTGGCAGGTATAGAATGAGCTGCTGGCGTTGTGAGCCGGGGTGCTGTGTGGTGCGGGTGTGTGTGTGTGTGGCGCAGGGAGGGAAGGGGGTGGTTGGCGCTGGTGAGCGCCGGGGACGGTGTGCGAGGTGCCTACGGCCATACCACCCTGAGAACGCCCGATCTCGTCTGATCTCGGAAGCTAAGCAGGGTCGGGCCCGGTTAGTACTTGGATGGGAGACCGCCTGGGAATACCGGGTGCTGTAGGCTTTTTATTTGTCTGGGGGCTGGAGGTCCCTTGTTTTGCTCGGGCAGCCGTGCAGAGCGGCAGGAGGCTGCGGGCGCGTGTGCCGTGCTTGCTGCATCTGCATTTCGTGAGGTCGGGTCCAATATAGATTTGGAGGCTGCCTGGTAATACCGGGTGCTGTAGGCTTTTTATGCTGCCGGGGCTGGAGGTCTTTTTTGTTGCTTGGGCAGGCGTGCTGAGGCGGGAGGTCTCTTGCTGTGCTTGGGGCGGCCGTGCCGAGGGGCAGGATGGAGCCGTCAAAGTTGGCTTGTGTGGCCCGTGTGGTTGCTTTGCTTGAGTGCGTTTTTTAGTGTTGATTTGGGACGTAGAAGGTGATGTTGGCCCTGGCAGTGGGAATGGCCGTGTCGTGTGTAAGTCTATGTCTGTGGTGCGGGTGTGTGTGTGTGTGGCGCAGGGAGGGAAGGGGGTGGTTGGCGCTGGTGAGCGCCGGGGACGGTGCGCGAGGTGCCTACGGCCATACCACCCTGAGAACGCCCGATCTCGTCTGATCTCGGAAGCTAAGCAGGGTCGGGCCCGGTTAGTACTTGGATGGGAGACCGCCTGGGAATACCGGGTGCTGTAGGCTTTTTATTTTGTCTGGGGTCCTGGAGGTCCCCATGTTTTTGCTCGGGCAGCCGTGCAGGGCGCAGGAGGGCTGCGGGCGTGCTGTGCTGCGGGTGCATTTCGGGGAAGTCTGGTCCACATATAGATTTGGAGATAGCCTTGGAATACCGGGTGCTGTAGGCTTTTTTTATCTGTCTGGGGGCTGGAGGTCCCTTGTTTTGCTCGGGCAGCCGTGCAGAGCGCAGGAGGCTGCGGGTGCCGTGCTGCGTGTGCATTTCGTGAAGTTGGGACCGCATATAGATTTGAAGATCGGACTGGGGAGCTCAGGTGCCCTAGCCTTGTGTCCCTGGGGCTTTGGAGCTGGGCGGAGAGGTGGTGCAGGGGGCTGGTGACGGTTCGGGGGGTCTCTTGTTTTGCTTGGGCAGCTGTGCTGCGGGACAGGAGGGAGCGGGCAAGGGTCGCGTGAGTGACTCAGGTACCTTGTGTGGCTCTTGTGCCGAGCATGCCTTGTCGTCCTTTTGTAGCATTTTCTGCAGGTATAGAATGAGCTGCTGGCGTTGTGAGCCGGGTGCTGTGTGGTGCGGGTGTGTGTGTGTGTGGCGCAGGGAGGGAAGGGGGTGGTTGGCGCTGGTGAGCGCCGGGGACGGTGTGCGAGGTGCCTACGGCCATACCACCCTGAGAACGCCCGATCTCGTCTGATCTCGGAAGCTAAGCAGGGTCGGGCCCGGTTAGTACTTGGATGGGAGACCGCCTGGGAATACCGGGTGCTGTAGGCTTTTTGTTTTTCTGGGGACTGGAGGTCCCTCGTTTTCCTTGGGCAGCCGTGCAGAGCGGCAGGAGGCTGCGGGCGCGTGTGCCGTGCGTGCTGTGTGTGTGATTTGTAAGGTCGGGTCCGCCTATATATTTGGAGATGGGCCTGGGGGACTCCGGTGCCCTGGTCTTGTGTCCTTGGGGCATTGGAGCTGGGTGGAGAGGTGGTGCAGGGGGCTGGCAGTCTCTTGATTTGCTTGGGCAGCTGTGCCGAGGGGCAGGATGGAGCCGTCAAACGTGGCTTCTGTGGCTTGTGTGGCCTGTGTGGTTCCTTTGCTTGAGTGCGTTTTTTAGTGTTTCGTAGGGATCTAGAAGTTGATGTTGGCCGTGTCAGTGGGAATGCGTGTGTCGTGCTTCCGTCTCTGTGTGGTGCGGGTGTGTGTGTGTGTGGCGCAGGGAGGGAAGGGGGTGGTTGGCGCTGGTGAGCGCCGGGGACGGTGTGCGAGGTGCCTACGGCCATACCACCCTGAGAACGCCCGATCTCGTCTGATCTCGGAAGCTAAGCAGGGTCGGGCCCGGTTAGTACTTGGATGGGAGACCGCCTGGGAATACCGGGTGCTGTAGGCTTTTTTCCAAATCCTTTTGCTGATATTTTTGGGGATTTTTTAATTCTGTTTTTCTTTCCTTTTGATGTTTTTCAGCTTCTTTCATATTTTTGAGCATTTTTTAACATCATTTTTTTTGTACTCTGTTTTTTGTTATATATTTTTTAATCCCCTCCTTGGGTTTTATTTCTTATGTTGTGTAGGTAGATTTTGTTTGTTGAGTTTCACTGCCGAGGACCTGCCATTTTCATGTGTTTGTCCTATTTTGCGACTGACGTGCCATTTGTTAACTGACAGTGCTTTATTCTGTGACTTTCTGGCTTTTTTGCTGCCTGTCTGCATGCTGTTTTGCATCTGTCTTAGAGACTGTTTTTTCACGGTTGGGGTGTGGATTCTGCTCCTTCTTCTGTGCATTAGGTGAGGAGCTCCTGTGTTCCTGCGAGTGGCCGTGCCATGGTCTGGAATGCCCACTGCAAGATCCCATCCCACGTGCTCTGTGGGACAACCCCTCGTGTTTATTTTCTATTCCCATCCCCCTTCCTTCCCCTCGGGGGTCTCCAGGCACACCTTGCTGCACCCACAGCCCCATGTCACCCTGTGGGCCACACCAGAGACATGGTCCTCTTTGCGTGGAATTTGTCTGCTGGTGTCACACAGAGTCTTACCTCACCTAGCAGCGCATCAAGCTCGTCCCGGCTCAGCACAGGGTCACTGCCAAGGGCTCCGTCCTCTGCCTGTGCATGGAGAGATGTCCTGCTAGCTCCCTCTCTGCCCTCAGCCTGCTCACTTTTTGGTCAGGGTTGCTGCCCCTGTTCAGTCCCTCAGCTGGTGTGGTCCCAGCTCATGCTCCCCCAGGACATCTTCACAACCTTGCCTGTGTTGTCAGCCCATCCCTCACCTGTCTGATCCATCCCTGCCTTCCTGCCCCCACAGGCCCCACTGCTCCTCTCCCGCCCTGTTCCTGCGCTGCTCGTGCTGACCTTGGCTGCCGGAAGGAGCTGGTCTCCAGCTGCTGCGGGGGTGCCCAGGCCGCCTGTGTCCGGGGTGCCTGTGCAGGACACGCACAGCAGCAGCCCCCTGCACCATCGGGGTGACACGGCCCGTCAGGGCAGGATCCTCCAGGGAGGAGCCAATGCTGGGACGTGGGCGGGATGTGACTCACCTGGGGTCCCCGCTGGGAGCAGGGCAGGGTCGGGGAGTGGGGATCCGGGTGCAGCAGCGGCTGCAGATGCTCCCCTCAACTCCACCCGCCTGGGTGTCTCGTGCTGCCTCCCCCAGGACCTCAGGGGGTCTCTCCACAGGCAAGACTGCCTCCAGGAGCTGGCCTGGTTCAGTCACGTTCCCCACACAGGAGCCACACCGCCACGTCCCGCTGCACAGCGGGAGCAGAGCGTGAGGGACGGCAGGGGACACGGGCTTCCCTGTGTGCCCTGGGACTCACCTGGGCACCTGGGGCAGTGGGGGCACCAGGCAGGCAAGGTGAAAGGCCCTGGGGCAGCCATCACAGCAGATGAGCTCTCCACCGTCACCGCATGCCGCACACTCATCCTCGTTCTCCTGTCCCCGGGGGAGTGGGCAGGGGGTCACTGCCACCCTCACATGCTGGAGCCATGGCTGTGGCAAGGTCTGTTATTCCCCTTGCTGTCTCCCCCTGCATCACCCACCCTGCACCAAACATACCAATCCTTTTGGGGCAGTAAAATTGCCTGTCTCTTGGGGAGTCGTAACCTGGTGAACCTCCAGTAGCTGAGCCCTGGGTTTCCTTTTCAAGGCCAGGGCAAATGGACATGCCAGGGGAACCCCAACAGTGCCTCCTGGGGGTGCACCAGGTGTCAGATCCAGGGCTCACCTGGTGGGGCACAGGGTCCTGGCTGTACACAGTGGCTGCTGGCAGCTGGCCCTGGGTGTGCAATTGGGTTTCCCTGTTCTGTTGGTGAGACAAGAAGAGGTTTGGAGAGGCACTACTTGCACATGGCTATGATCCCATGCAGGAACAATTCCCCCTCACAGCCTTGGCAGCTGCACAAGATGGGGGTGAAAACATGTGAGGGGGGTGTGTGTACACTTTGGCATGCCTTGGGCTGGGGGAGCTTCAGGCTGTGGCTTCTGCTCCTGGCCTCTGGCTCCTCGCAGGCAGCTGAGTTATATGGCTCGTCCCCAGATCTGCTGCCTGCAAGAGAGGCCAGAGGCAGCTCCAGCTGTCCTTTCCCACCCCACCCTTCCTGAGGGTGGCTCCTGAATCTGGGGACTGAATAGGGCAGGAGATGGCTGACCTGGGCTGTACTTACTTGGATCCAGCACGTGTTTAATGAGGATGCCCTCGATGGCCCCACGGCTGACGGGCACCTCACCGCCTGCCACGGCCACCGCTCTCTGCACCGAGGCAGCCACTGCCTGGAGGGCTGCAGCCCGGGCAGCGGCTCAGGGGGGTGGGCAGCCGCTGCCCACGGCGGTGGGCAAGCAGAGCACACGGGCAGAAGGTGCCCCGAGGGTTTCGGCACTCACCGCTGGCACGAGAGGCGCGGGGAGTATCTGTGCCCTCCGGCTTCTTCACAGTCTTTGCCTTCACCAGGGGCCCTGCGGCTTTGTGAGGGAGGGCGTCAGGGGGCACAGCACCCCACAGTACCTCGGGGGCAGCACCTGCCCCGTCTCCATACCGGGACTGGTGCTGTGCCGGGGAGCGGGCTGTGCCGCCCGGGCCTTGTCCCGCTCCTCGGGGGCTTTCCTCTTGCCTTGGGGTCTGTGTGCGGCCGCTGCTGTGGGGCTCGGGGAGAGACGCCTTCCGCGACGCTGCCGCCCCAGCTCCACCTCTGCAAGAAGAGCAGGGACTGGGACAGGCACCAGCCCCCGGGGCTGCCAGTCCCACCGGACCCCCTCCTACCTCTGGGGAAGGCGCCGCGGAGAGGCCGGAGCCGGGAGTACCGCTCCAGGTTGTAGTCCTTGAAGAGGACGGCCCAGAAGTCGCGGAGCGCGGCGGCGTCGCGGCCCAGCAGCCAGGTGAGCAGCGCGTGGAAGGCGCGGTGGGAGCCCTCCCGCTCCGCCCGGCCCAGCGTCTCCTGCCGGGCAAGCACGGCCCGCGGGCTGCCCTCGGCCCAGCTCTGCTGCCGGGCAAGCACGGCCCGCTCCGCCCGGCCCAGCTCTCCTGCCGGGCACAGCACCGCCCGCGGGCTGCCCTCAGCCCCGGCCCCACCTGTGCTGCTCCGCAGCCTCACCTTGAAGACGTGCTCAGGGACGACATCGTGGTCAGCCAGCCCATGCAGCAGTGGGAAGACGTCGTCCACTGCCATGGCGATCTCGGTGCGGTGCAGCTTGAGCAGGCGCCGCAGGTCCCCGTCGCTGCCCGGCCCCGCCATGCCCGGCGCTGCCGCAGCCGCCCGGGCCTCCCCTTTAATACTCCTTGGCCGCGGCGCCGGAAACCTCGGGGCACTCCCGCAGCCCCACTCATTTCTGGACGAGGCCGTAACCTGAGCCCGTCCCTCCCTCCCGGCTTGTCCCCACGCCCCAGCGCCGGGGTGGCAGCCAGCGTGGGGTCGGCTTTGCCTCCGGTGCAGGACACCCAGCCCGCGGGGAGAGCGGGGCAGTGAGGTCCTGGCGAGGGGCTCCACCTCTCTCCTATCTGTGGTCACCCAGGCGCCTCCCAAAATCTCTGGACTTTCCGCAGGAGCTGCTTCTCTCATCCAGAAACTCGGCTGCAGGAGCTTGTGGGAAAGTGAGGACCTAGCAGCTGGGGGTGTGACAGTGACAAAGGAGAGTCAGGGTATGGGTGCCTTTGACTGTGTACTGCCCCAACACTCCCCACTTCCCTTCCCTGCATCTCTCATGGACAATATGGTGTTTCTCAAGATAGAAACACAGGGTACTGCAGGAGGAACTGCCTGGGTGCTCACGTAATGAATGCATTCCAGAGACAGAGGAGCCAAGATGTGAGTGATTTTGGTCCACATTGGCCTGCAAAAGGACATAACATGCTGTTGGAGACTGGGCCAGTTGAGCAAACACTTCTCCTGAGGTTGTGGGCAGCTTCTGTGGGGTAGTAGGAAGCACTGACACACAAAGAAACTCCACAAAAGGTGTGCTGGGGTACAAATGAGGAAGCTGAACAAGCAAACATCTTGCCAGAGCTGTGGCAGTGCCACAAGTGCACTCAGGGAATGCCTGGGCAGGTGCAGCCCACAGCTCTGTCAATATCCACTTCCCAAAACGGAGCATAAGGAGCTGCAAAAAGCTTGGAGCCAAGAGAGTGTTGGCTCCTTGAAAGCATCTGGCATAGAAAAGTCTGGGGGCCTGACTGCTCTGTACCAGGTAACTGGGAAAAAGAAAGCTCAACAGCTCCTACCACAACTGCCAGCCGTTTGGATTTCCCCAGGATCAATTTCTAGCCTCCCTCCCTCTGGAAGTGTGTCTGGGCTGCCCAGCAGGCTCTGCCAGGGGTGCTGTGGCTGTGCACAGCTGTCCCCAGGCCATGGGATACGAGCAGGGCCGACCTGAGCAGGGCCAGCTGCAGGAGGGGACACCCAAGGGGACACATACAGTGAGGAACCTTCATTGCTATGTCTTAAAAGACTGAAGCAGTATTTGCTGGCTCTAAAGCTGTTCCAGGAGGAAGCATCTGCTGTCAAGAAACTCGGGAAGAATTACAAGACAACACCCTTGGCAGGAAATACCCTTGCACATGTCTGGTTAATAAATGAACGTGGTTGTCTGTGGAAAGGCTCACCCTGCTCCTTTCAGCATCCAGGGGGATTTTTCCTGTGTAGGCAGTGAGGGCTGTAGGATGGGGCTGGGCAGGTGTTATGCTGGGTTCCTGTGCTCAGCTCTGCCGTGGTGGGGATGGCTTCACCACCACCTGTGCCACACATTCCCCCGGGGGAAAACACACGGATGCCAGGTGACACAGGAGGTTCATCTCCCCTCCTGGAGCTCTGCCCGAGCTCGGCCACAGGTGCTGAGCACAAGCACAGTTGTGACACAGCCTCAGAGGCTGGTTCCACTCTTCCTAGGAGCACAGTTCTCCCCAGTATCCCACCTGCAGTGCCACAATTTGTCACTGTCACCCTGTGTTAGGCTGTCTGGCACAGCTGGCCTGGGACAAGGCTCTGGCACTTCCCCCTGCCCACCCAGCTCCCTCGTGGGGAGGCACTGCCCAACACTCCATGAGCCATATGCCCACAGTGCTGGGCTTGGACTTGTTTTAAATTCCAGCTTTGTGACTCTTTCTGTGCTGAGTCACAGACATTGTTTTCCACATCCAGCCCACTCAGTGGTGCCGTGATTTGCATTTTGGGTAGTTTTCTTGGTGTTCCTTCCCCTTTCTGAGAGGGGCAGGAGGCAGAACAGTGGCCACGTGAGGAGGCACATCCATGCTGGGAAATCAGGCGGGTGTTTCTGTACAGCCTCACTCACGGCCGGCTGGGCAGCTCTAAGGAACTTGGAAGGGCTGCAAAAAGGCAGCTTTTGCCTGGGGCTGGCATGTGCCCTGCCTGGGTGCCAGGGCCCCAGGCTGGGGTGCAGGGCTTTCAGGATGCCCTTTGCTTTCTACTGCTCCCCCTGCAGAAACCAGGACTCAAGGGGCGAAGATTGATAATGTTTCTCCCCAACACCCAGTAAAATCAGTGATTCAGCATCCAGCAGTAGTTGTAGCCCCTGGGATGCACCTCAGTTCCCTCCTGCAAATGCCATTGATGCAAACACACCATTCCAGCATTTCCTCATTTCCAATTTTCCTTCCTTGCTGAAGTCCTGTGCTGCAAACCATCACCATGTCTTGCTTGGACACAACTGCCCCTCACTCATCTAAAACATCAGCCCTGAACCACAGTCAGGAGAGAACAGGCAGCAGTGGAACACTCGTGCATAGGATCACACCAAGAAAGCAGGGAGTCCCCACCTTTGTCTCTGATGCAAATCCCACCATGCCTGAGGCACACTGAGAGTCCCCATGAAACATTGCCACCATGTGCAGAGATTTTATTCCTCTCCCCTTACCTTCAGCTGCCCCAGGCTCCAGCAGGCTCCTTTTTTTGGAAAAAAAAGGGCTCTATGTGGGTCCCTGTGCCAGATTCCCATTTCTTGCAGCTTCCCTACCACCACCCCACATGGTCTGGATGGGACCAGCTCCATCTGCATGCATCCCAGCTGCTCCTGCAAGGGCCTGGGAAGGAGAGCTGAAGCAGAGATCTACTTTAGCTTCAGTTTCCTCTTTCCTCCCCCTTTAGAAAGAAGAAACAAAAGCCCAGAGGTATGTTATATTAATTTATTTGGGACACACCAAAAAGGAAAGTCAACAACTGTTAACGTACAAAAGTACAGAATCCTGGGACAAGATTTACTGTCCTGATTAAAAAGGCACCATGGTCCCAAAGAAGAGTAATCAGAATACCAGAATGCATGATTTAGAAATTTCCCCCCTGTTGCAGCAGAAACAGAGCCAGGCTTTGGCTCTATCCACAGTCAAACCCAGTTAACAAAAAACCTAAATATGATTTCGGTGTGATAAACTCTGCTCAGCCTGTACAGGATGTCATGAAAAGAATCACAGCCTAGAAGTTGGTCAGATTTTTTTTCATCTTTTTGTGAAAACAGTGAAGGTGACTAATCACTAAGTAGATAACAAGGAAGAGAGCAGACTGCTGACGCCTGCGGCTTGACTTTCTGTCAGTTCAACTGAGAGCAGCAGGCTGAGTGTGGGGCTTCTGAGTGAAATGTAATTCCCTGTGCTAGACAGGAAGTCAAATTTGACAACCTTAAATTCCCTGAATCCCTGAAAATCATAAAGCACTTTACAGCTGTGTTCCATATCCAAGCCAACCCCAGTGGATTTGCTTTACACACAAGCATTTATACTGTCAGCTATATCTGTACTAAAAAGGGGGCTTACAGCAGTTATTAAAAAACTTCTACTTTGGCGAGGTCCGAGCTTGGCTATATTCCCTGCTGAAACAGAGCTGCTGGTGTAGAGACCCAGTGAGAGGCTCAATCCAGCACCTCCGGGCTGGAAGGCAAATAGTTTAAACGTGACATAATTTGCATGGGGAGGCCAGTGAAGCATGTCAGAGAGAGGAGATGGAGGGAGGCTGTGAAGCCTCAGGCGGCGGAGGCTCAAGGGTGCTGCTGCCAAACCTGTAAAACTACGAGTGGTGCAGAGCGCGGCGGGCACTAAATACTTTGGATAGACTTACCAGGACGAGCTTGTCAGAGATACAGAGCAAGGAGCCCGGCACTAAGGAGCACAGTCCCTGAGAAGGGACACGCAGCTCGCAGCTGGACAGAGCTGTGCCAGGTGGCCAAGGCTGGAGCCTGCCTGGGCAGCCCGGCCAGGGCCGCCGTGTCCCAGGGGATCAGCAGCTGCTCTGCATTTCACTCCTCCTTTGGCACAGCGCTTCAAAGCAGTCCGAGGACTGATTCATCAAAAGTAAATGAACTGTCAAAATTATTCGTACATGCATTTATTGTTAAAGGGAGCAAAAGCCAAAGAATGAAAGAGCATGAGTTAACGTCAGTAAATGATGTGCAGGACGGAGAGGAAAGAAACAGGGAAAAGCTGAGATACTGGAGTGGGGAAACCAACATTCACACTGGAAGGTAAATTTTAAAACCAGGCAAGTTTGAGCTCTTTCTACCACAGATCTTTTGTGGACAAATAGAGACTTGGGGGTTTTCCATTTTCAGTGTGGTCTGGCAAGGTTTGGGCATCTCACCAGAGAGATCTCCAGCACTGCGTTTCACTGGAAGTTCAAGTCTCTAACCTTTAAAAACCAGTAAAGCAACTCTTAACTAAAAAAGTCACAGATACGTCACTGCTCAGGATGTACGTGGGCAAGAGGGTCACGCTTTGTTCAAACAACCTCTGGGTGGAAAACTACCATCTCCCCCCGCTGGCCTACACCACCTCGGGGGTGGAAGAGCAAGCCCAGATCTGGGTGCCTGCTGCTGTGAACACCACAGCTACACCTGGGAAGGCTTTTTCTTCCCTATGACCTAAAAGGCAGCATAACAGTTCATAAAATTACTCTCATCTTAAAACTAAACAATGCAATTTGCATTTTCTCCTATGTTAACCCCCTCCCCCCAAAGATAAAACATTACCACTTCATTTAGGATTCACACCCCAGATCCTAGATTAGGGACTTCTTGATAAAACTCATCCAGTTATGGGAAGGTTTATCCTGATCAAGGAAACGTTGGTAAAATAGAATCTAGAATAAAACATTCAGAATCATCAATGCTTTAACAGCCAAAGCACTCCACTGTCTCCTGCTCTCTCTTCAAGCAGGAGAGCAGTCCCTTTCCAAAAGCACAGCATGCCTCTCCGGGGCTGTTGACACATGCTGCAAACCCACTTCCTTCCTGGCAGAAACGCCAGCTCCTGCAGGAAGAGGCCAAGCACCTTTCACCCCCACTGCAGCCAGGGCTCTTCAGCATAGGGATTTTCTGTTAGCAACAAGTCCAAGTTATCACCCTGCAGTAAATCCGAGTCCTGATTCATGCTGTTAGGCGACCACTGGCTCAAAAATGTTGAGAGACTTCCAAACCCCATGGATGCAGACAGGACCTTGGAAGAAGAGGCTTATGTGCTACGTAACCTTGGATCATCCGCTGCGTTTGAGCCTTGGCATCGCTGTCTGCTGACAGCTCATCCTTCCAAATCCATGTGGTTTAGTCCTTGCTGCCACTGTCATCATCCCAGCCCTCTTCCCTGGAGGCAGCATGTTCCTGAGCTCTGGCTTGAGGATCTACAACAATCACTTCCAATGGATGGTGGGGTTTCAAACTTGCCTAACGTGTGCATTGCCGCCTCGTACTCCAGCAGCTCTGCCCGCGCTGGCTGGCGGGCGCTAGCAGTTTTTCGCCTTTTCTACAGTCTCGTAGAAGCCAGGCCTGACCCTGCGGATGCTCATGCGTATGTGCTCGCCCTCCAGGGGCAGGTCAGCGCCGGCGGCCGCGGTGCAGCGGCGCTTCCGCCGGCCCCGCAGCGAGAAGGCCGGGGCGCCGCCGTTCTCCTCCTGCGCGGGGTACAGCTCGTCCACGCTGGTGCCCTCATCCGACTGCTCCTCGCCCTTGTACTTCATCTCCTTCGCCTTGCTGCTCTCCTTCTCTTCCCTGGCAAGCTTCCTGAAGTGCTCCAGACACTGTATCTTCTGCCTTCTTTCCATCATCTTCAGCTCCTGCTTCTCTGTGAAATCTTCATAGTACATTTTCCTCTCGTTCCTCTGATCTTCCAGAAACTTCCACTCGATGCTGGTCATTTTTATCCCACTGTACTCCTCCAGTTTATCCCTCATCTGCGTGTCTGTACAAAACACGTCAAAGAGCTTCTCCGAACTCTCGTTGAATCTGTCTGCTCGCTCTGAAAAAGCCTGGTTCTGTCTCTGCTTCCTGGTCTGGTACAATCGGGTGAACTCCTCGTACATTTTGAGGATGAGTTTCTTTATGTTCTGCGTGGCGATGGTGTGCAGGTTGCAGACCAGCCAGTGCTCCTGCAGGTGCTCTGCGAGCAGCTGGGCCGCGTCCTCCTTGGAGCGCTGGGCCTGGCCGGCCCTCTTGGGCTGCAGCAGGTACAGCATGTTCTGCACCACATCCTTCTTGGTGGGCAGCACCCCCTGCGCGAAGCCCGAAGACTCCACGTACTCCACAGTCCCCAGGGTCTTCCGTGCCCTCACCTCGGTGTCCAGTGATTCCATCACTGCTCGGTAGTTCTGTGGTTACGACATAACCTGAAAGACAGCAGGAAAAGAGAGGAGTGTGTCAAACGAGGCAGTTTTTTCCACGCAGCAGAAACAAGCCGGTGTAAGCCGTGCCGAGGCCAATGGGACGCGGGGCTTCGCGGCGCTCCGCCGCTGTTGGACGGCTGCGCTAGCCCAGCCCATCCCAGCCCCTGCTCCGCGAGCCTATCGCTCCTCGGAGCGGCTCCCAGAGCCTAATACGGCGCGTCTGCGTGCGGGAATCCGGCTTTAATTGAGTTTTGCTCTTCGCCTTATCAATTACAGCGAGGCAGGCGCGCTGGGGCCGCAGCCCGGCCGTGCCCTGCCCGCGGCTCCGCCCGAACCGCCCGCTCCCCCCCGGCCCGGGGCACGGCCCGCCCCGCCGCGGAGCCGCGGCCGCCTTGCCGCACTGCCGGGCGGCTCCCGCGCCTCGGCCCGCACCGCCTGCGGCACGCGGGGCCGCCGCCGCCGCCCGGCGCTGAGTCACGGCGCGGCGGGCCCCGGGCGCTGCCCGCCCCAGCCCCGCGCGGAAGTCGTCGCTGCTCGCCCCGGCGCCCCCTGCCCGGCGCTCACCGCCATCGCGCGGAGTGCGGCGCAGGGCCTGCGCGGGGGGCGGCACGGGAACCGTACGGAGGGTGCCGCCGCCATCTTGGCGAGGGGAAGCGCCGCCGCTCCCCGGCCTTGCGTCCGTCCCGGAAGTACCGCCCAGCCCCGCGCGCCGGAAGCGCACCGCCTCGCGGGCCACGCCCACTCCGCCTTGGCCGCGCGTGAGCAGCGCGTGAGTGGCACCCGCCGCGAGGTGGGGGGGAACGGGGTACAGGGGACGCGCGCGCCGCCCGCCCGCCAGCGGGAGCCCCGTGCGCTCGCGGGTGCCTGGCTAATGGGGATGGCGGCAGCCCATTGGGCAGCGCGGCCGGGAGAGCGGGGTGATGGCGGCCGCAACTGCGGGGCAGCTGATTGGCCAGTGCCCTGAGGGGGCAGCGGCCAGCGAGCTGATTGGCGGGTGCCATTGTTGTGGGACTGGAAGCAGCGAGCTGATTGGCGGGTGCCGTTGTTGTGGGACTGGAAGCAGCGAGCTGATTGGCGGGTGCCGTTGTTGTGGGACAGGAAGCAGCGAGCTGATTGGCGGGTGCCATTGTTGTGGGACTGGAAGCAGCGAGCTGATTGGTGGAGCCGCGGCTGTGGGGCAGGCGGGAGGGTGATGGGTGGTTAGGGTGCCTCAGGCAGGGCGGGTGCCTGGTCGCCACAGGTCTGTAACCCACGGTGCCAGGTCTCTGCTGCGAGACGGTGACAGTGACGGCAGCTGTGTCTGACGGCAGTGATGGGCATGGGGACAGAGCCGGTGGAGGCGCAGTGTGACTCATTGGATGGGTGAGGCCCCGCCCTGCCCTGTACCCCCACCCTGTGCCCCCCAGCACCTTATTTGCCCCTGCCTCTACAGAAGGGTCTACCTGGACTACAACGCCACCACCCCCCTGGCCCTCGAGGTGGCCCAGGCCGTTTGGGATGCCATGCGCCAGGCCTGGGGCAACCCCAGCAGCTCCCACCCCGCAGGTAGGGACCAGGATGGGCCGTGCTGTCTCCCCGGGCTGGAGCCCCGTGGTGGCAGGAGCCCGTGGGAGCTGCTGGATCTGGTCCTGCAGGCAGGAAGGCGAAGGAGCTCATCGGCAGCGCACGGGAGAGCCTGGCAAGGATGCTAGGAGGCCGTCCTGAGGATATCGTCTTCACCTCAGGGGGCACGGAGGTGGGAGCAGGGGAGACCCCCTTGCTGGGCATCCCTGCCACCAACCCCTCTCCAGCAAGCAGCGATGAGGAGGGTGGGGATGAAGGCCACTGTGCTCCTTCTGAGCCTCCATTTTCCCTCTACTTCCTTCCTATTCACCTTCCTTCAGGCAAACAACATGGTGATCCACACTGCCTGCAGGCACTTTCATGAGAGCCAGCACAGGAGGGGGGGCAGCCAGGGCACACCACACATTGTGACATCGAGCGTGGAGCACGACTCTGTCCGCCTGCCGCTGGAGCAGCTGGGGAGGGAGGGCCTGGCAGGTGAGTGCCACGGGCACGGGGAGGTTTGAGCAGGCGACTTGTCTCTGCTGGTGGTTTTGGAGGAGGGCTAATCCTGCTTGCTCTGTGATGGTCCACTTTCTGCCCCTGGACAAGGGCACCATTTTCCCCTGTGGCTGCCCATGTTCCCCCAGGCTGAACGTGTCACGTCCCTGCTCTCTGCCTGTGCTCCCACTGCCCACACACTCCTGCCCTCCCCGCTGGGGCACAGGCAGCCCTGAGTGCTCACAGCCTACCCAGCCAGCCCCAGGGCTTGTCTCCTGGCCTGCAGAAGCCACCTTTGTGTCTGTGTCTCCACGGAGCGGGCAGGCAGAGGTGGACGATGTCCTGGCCGCCGTCCAGCCAAACACCTGCTTGGTCTCCCTCATGCTGGCCAACAACGAGACTGGGGTCATCATGGTGAGTGTGGGCAGTGAGGGGGACAGGGAAGAGATAGCCTTGCAAAGAGGCTGTGACGGGGGGGGCAGAAGGTCCCTGGGGTGCCAGCCCTCGTTCCTGCCAGCAGCCTGTCGCGGAGCTGAGCCAGCGTGTCCGTGTCCTCAACCAGCGCAGAGCAGCAGAGGGTCTGCCCAGGATCCTGGTGCACACGGATGCAGCACAGATGATTGGCAAGGGGCGTGTGGACGTGCAGGAGCTGGGCGTGGACTACCTGACCATCGTGGGACACAAGGTGTGGCCCTGCTCGTGCTGCCGGAGCGCCGGGGGGCTTCGGGTGCTCCACACAGCTGGGTGCCTCACAGCGGCCAAAGATGATCTGCTGGGTGCTGCTCTGCAGACAGACTTCATTCCCGTGGAGCCTGTCTGGGCTGGGGGCAGGAGATGAGGATGGGGAGCAGCTCTGCAGTGCCCTGTGCCTGTGCGAGGGGCAGGGCCAGCACTGGGGGGCGCTCGGACTTGGGCAGAGGGGCAGGAGGCACTGTCGGCACTGTGGGCACTGTGGCGTCCCCAGGGTCACTGTGCTGTCCCCGCAGTTCCACGGCCCGCGGATCGGAGCGCTGTACGCCCGCGGCCCTGGCACCGCCGCCCCGCTGCACCCCATGCTCTTCGGAGGAGGACAGGAGAGGAGCTTCCGGCCGGGGTGAGGGGTTACCTGCAGAGCCAAGGCACACGGGCTGCCTTGTGGGAGCTGAGCTGGCAGCTGTGCCAGCCCTGGGGCGAGCAGCCCAGCACAGCGGGGAAATGGATCCGTGTATGGAAACTCCCTGGAGCTCAGGCTTTGCCAGGGGTGGAACTGTCTCCTCAGCCATCTCAGAGAGGTGTCCAGGAGCCCCTGCCAGCCGTCAGGGGTCCTATGAGGGAATGTCTGTATCTCAGGGTTGGGTTTCTGGTCTGGAGAAATAACTCACTGGTCTCTGTTCCTTTCCAGCACCGAGAACACCCCGATGATTGCCGGCCTTGGCCAGGTCAGTTGGGATGGTCAGGGTGAGTGGTGCAGACCCAGCACAGAGACAGCCATTTGTGCTCCCTGGTCATCAGAAGGGACAAACACAGATGTGGGAGGGAGGGTGAACTGGGAAAGTTCCGGTGCCAGTCGAAAGAGACGTTTTGGGGCACTTGCTGCAGGTTTGCAGCCCTGGCAGTCACCCAGCTCACAAGGCACACGGCACTGAGAGGGGAGACACGGCCCTGGCGCCGGCTGTTCCAGGCTGGGCTCGCAGCCCGGGGACCGTGCACAGATGGAGGTGTCCAAGGGTCACTGGTGGAGCCTGTCTGTGTGTTCTCAGGCTGCAGAGTTAGTGAGCAAGAACTTGGAGGCCTATGAGGCTCATATGCGAGATGTCCGGGATTACCTGGAGGCCACTCTGGAGGTGAGCACGTCTGGTCCCTTCCCACAGCCTCAGGCTGCAGGGTGTGGGGCCTGGAGCAGGGTGGGTATGTCCATCTGGCCCTGCCCACTCCCTCCAAAGGACAGAGTTGCTTGGAAACCCAGAGAGGTTCACAGCCCTCTGATTTCTCCAGGCCTCCTTTGGGAAGCAGAGGATTCACTTCAACAGTCACTTTAAGGGCTCCAAGCGACTCTGCAACACCTGTAACTTCTCCATCCTGGGCTCAGGCCTTCAAGGTAGCTCTTACCTTACCACTGTCCTGTGATGGCTGCACAGAGCCAAGCACCTGTGCCTCAGCAGCTGTGCCTCACAGCAGCTGTGGCCGAGACTGCAGGTGCTTGGCGTGGCTCAGGCAGGGAGGTGAGGCCTTGGAGAGAGCCTTGGCACTGGCAGAGCTGTTCTTGTGTTGCTGCAGGACGGAGGGTGCTGGCTCACTGCAAGGTGCTCCTGGCCAGCGTCGGGGCTGCCTGCCACTCTGAGAAGGGGGATCGGTGAGCAGACAGCTTTTCCAGCCCCTGGGTGTCTTCCCACGGGACAGCAGGTTGGGAGGGATGGAAACAGGACAAGGAGAGAGACAGTGTACAGAGCTTTCCAGAGGGGCTGAAGGGGATTATTGCAGGAGACACAGCTGAAACACTTGATTGCTGCTTCAAAGAGTTTGTCCCTCCCAGCTTTGGTGATCCAGCTGAGCTTGAAAGTACTTTTGAGCTGCTGGCACTACCAGAAGAGAGCCTGCCTTGTGTCTGTGTGTGCCTGGCTCACCCACTCCAGCCCTGCTGGGATCTCCAGATAGCTCCTTCAGGGAATATGGGGTCTGTGGGTGCTTTTGGCCTGGTCTAGAGACCAAGAGTTGCCAACCCACAGGGACATTGAACAGGTTCTTGTAGAAGAGCCAGATCCCTCATGGGGCAGCAAGCCCAGTGGGACTGGGTGCCCCTGGAAAGCAAACAGGGCTGTGCAAGGAACGGGTGCCCTGGAGTGTATCTGCAGATGTGCTTCCTGCTGATGTGTGGGGCTTCTCAGCCTTCCAGTGCGAGCTCCTCCTGCTGGCTGTGTTCCAGGCCCTCCCCAGTGCTGCTGAGCTGCGGGATTCCCCCGGAGGTGGCCCAGAACGCGCTGCGGCTGAGCGTGGGGCGTGGCACCACGCGGGCAGACGTGGACAGGGCTGTGCAGGACCTGGTGCAGGCTGTGGAGCAGCTGGAGCGGGATCAGCCCCCGGAGGTGCCTGGGTGCTCCACGGACACCACTCAGGTTCTTGGGGTGGGCTCCTGGGTGAGAGCTGCCTGTGCCAGCCTGGGCTCAGGGGTGGCAGAGGGAGGTTCTGAGGAGGGGGCTTGGCTGCTCTGGGGCTGGGGGAGCTCCAAGGCTTGCCCAGGACTCAGCCCTCCTGTACAGTGGAGGCTTTTGCAGAGTCCTGCTGCCCAGTGCCTCTGGCTTGCCAGATCCATCTAGTGGATGCCTGCACACGTATGTGTTGGCACAGCTGAGCCTCAGAGCTCGAGTTCCTGCAGAGGGACAGGCTGGAAGCCATGGTAAGAGGAGCCTCATGACCTGATTGCTTTCCACAAAGGAAGCTTTTCTGCTGCCTGAGCAGCCAGAGAAGAAAGACCATCTGCCCCAGAGTGAAATGAGGAGTTGATAGAAGCACAGCAGGATTCTGGGCTGGGAACTGCTCTGCCCTAAGCTATTGAAGGGATTTCTGGCTGGACAGAGTTTTCCCAGCACTGCTTTGCTTTACCTGCTCCCCTTTTTCTGTCCTTCCTACAGGGGGCAGAGCTCCTGTTGCCAGCTCCACCTGCTCCTCAAGGAAACAGCTGTGACTGTGCCAGCACCTGAGGGAACCCTGCGTGGCCCACGGGGGTTTCTGGCCTCACCAACACTGGAAGACATAAGTGTCACACGGATCAGGAGCTTTGTCAGCTGGGCTGGCTGATATCAGGGAACTTGGTCTCCCTAGGTATTCATAGGAATAAAAGTAAATGCTTTTTCTTTTCACAAGTAAAATGTATTTTCTGTGGAGGAAGCTGGACTGGTTTGAGCCATCTGAGTGCTGCCTTTTCACTCAGAAAACACTCATATCACTGAACAGAGGCACAGGCAGCTGGAGTGGGAGGTGCCTGCAGGCCTGGTTGGCACAGAGCCCACGGACACAGATCCTGGATTTTCTCTTTAGAATGTCCAGGAATACTATTTGGACTCATAAAACCCTGGAGCTCTTTACAAATCCGATGTCTTACTGGATTTTAGTACCCAAGCACCCTGACTGACAGTCACAGGTCCTGCCAGGCTGGTCAGTATTGCCATGTGCTCACACCTCCATCTCAAATGCATTATTGCATTTCTCCATTTTCCCCCTCCCTTGGATAACAATCAAAACCTCCTTTAGAAAAAATGGTTCCGTAGAAGAGATTTTGGTCTGCTTCAGGGCTAGATCTTCAATCTGTCATGGACCTTACAGTTCCTGGGGACCTGTCACAGCTAGGGCACCACTGGAGATTCAGTTTTCCCTGCAGGACATCCGGGTTTTCTGCGTTGTTTCAGCCAGAAATTTAGCCACAAAGCACAAAAAGTTTTACTAACTTCTTTATACACACAGGAAACACAAGTTTTAGCCACAGAAATTTAGCATTGCTCCACTCCATTTAGAATATGACAGCCAAAGCTTAAGGAAGCATTACAGAGGAAATGACAATTGGGTTTGACCGTTTTAGTGGTTTTGCTGCTCATCTTTGTACTACCACAGCACACATGAATGAGAGTCACTTTTGAGTCCCTCTGTATTGCTTTATCCAGAGAAGGTCAAGAAGAGCTTGGCTTTCATTTCAGTGGGCCAGGCTGTGCTGGCTGTGCACCCTGTGTGGGTGTGACAGAGTGGTTGTGTGCAGCAGAACAAATCCACCTGGCACGGGCAGCTGGAGATACCAACATTGCTACATCAGCTGGGAAGTGAAATGGTAGAGAGAAGGCCTGGCCACCACGCTCAGACACAGGAGCTGAAAGGAGTCCCTTCCACGTGGTCACAGCCAGAATCAGACATCAAAAACTGACACTCACTTAATGGGCAAATCCACAATCTCTTGATAATCTTGCCTTCTTAATTCCTTCCAGGAAAGTTTATAACACGCAAGGAAAAAAACACTCACCAAAATAAGCAGTGCCCCGAGCACATCCCACGTGTGTGGGAAGGTGTGCAGCACAAGGAGCTGCAGGACCATGGCAATGACGATCTCCAGGTGCTGCACAGTGCTCACCAGAGCGGGGTGGAACTTGCCCAGGGCATGGTACACTCCCAGGAAGGCTGCAGTGGAGCACAGGCAGATGGCAAGGAGATAGCTCCAGGTTTCCCCGTCCAGTGGGACAATTGGCTCTTGGAACAGGAACATGGTGGATGCTCCCCACACTGTTCCTGTCCAGCTGAAAGTGAACAGTGCTGTCCACATGCTGATGCTGTCTTTGATGGACCTGTAGACTATCATGGAGAGGGCGGTGGTCAGACCAGCCATGACAGTCATGGTATAGCCAAAAGCTTCCTTCCAGGTGTTCAGCAAAGAGTTCTCCTCCCTAACAATGTTGGGGATCATGACCAGACAAACACCGAACACACTGCCAAGGACAGTGACTATGTCTATACAAGCCATTCCTTCATCTGCGAGTAAAAAAGCCAGAATGGCACTGAACACGGTGGTGGTGGCCCTCCACATGATGGTCCCATTGCTGGGGGGCACTATGGAGAAGGAGGTGTAGGCACAGGTGATGGAGATGACGTTGCAGACCCCGTAGAGCAGCAGGCGGAGCCGGCAGCCCTTGGGGCCGAAGGGAGGCTGCTGGTGGTGGCACACAGCAGCGAGGGAAAGCACCTGCAGCACCGAGCGGAGGAAAATCAGCTCCAGGGACGGCACCTTGGAGCGGTCGGAAATTAACCTCGTGATCAGAGCCACACAGCCGTGAGCCACGGCGGAGCCAAAAAGGACTGCCCATGTTTTCCTGGACTGCAGGACACTTCCTTCATACAACTGCTGGGAAATCTCATCAGGTTGTGGCAGCTGTGCTGGCTTGGTGTCTATTGTACCAAAGAAAGTCTTTTCTCTCTTTTGCCCATCGTTCAGTAGTCTTCTTTTAGGATTATCCTCCATAAATACTCCAGTATCTTCATTAACATCCTCACAGCCCTCTTCTCCTGGCTGGGGATAATGAGAGGTGTATTTTACTGTTACCGTGTTGGGATGAATTTTCACTCGCTTTTTTATTGGGTATTTTTGGGAAGATATATCCATTTCCTTAGAGAAATGCCCTGGTCTTAAGAAAAAAAATGAAGACACGCTGTTATTTAATGAGTAGTTGAAGATTCGTTAGGATGTAAGTGCTTTTAGTGTTTACAAGCTGTTTTTATCAATCAAATCCAAGTACTAGTAGCCTGTTCTATGGTTCTGCTTTAGTTTTCCAGAGGTACTGCTAAATACCTTTGATGGCTGGGCCATTTGGATGTCCTTAAAAGTAAACCGTGGTACTTCACTTTAGGCAGTAATTTTTGAAAATAATATATTTTGTCATGATGATGATGTGCATAATGAATTCTAGTATACTTTAATAAGAAAGTTCTCTTGCTAAGCTTTTTACCCAGTAATTATGCATTACTGTTAGTGGCTTGCCAATGTTACAAGATCACAGGAGAAACTTGGCTGGAGGAGGTGACAGAGAGTAACACAGGGAAATAGGCAGCACCCCCGGGCAATTCAGGAGTTTGCATATGGGTAACAAGACATCTTTGAATAGAACAGTGACAGTGTTAAACCCTCTGTCCTCGTGAAGAGCCATTTCCCACTACACAAACAGTGCCTGTGATTCCTGCGGGGTGGGGCAGCAGTTTAACTAAGGCAGGGGTACGTCATGAAAATGATTGTCTCACACCATCTGTGCAGAGTGAAGAGGCAGCAGGAGCAATGAAACCGTCCCTGCCTTCTTTTCACCCCAGCAAATAAAACCTGTGCAGACCTTACCTGTGACAGAAACATTCGATCCCAAGGCAGAGGGAGGAAACACCTCTTCATCATCTACATCTTCGATGAGCTATCTAGACAGAAACAACAGCTCTCAGAAACCAGCAGGGAAGGTTACAACCATCTCGGCACAGCAAGTAAAACCCAGGGGAGGCTCAAACCCCAAACCACTTTGACTGAGAGAAAGACTGCTGCGGGACTCCCTGCGGACAAAAAATACCGCGGCCAGGCTCCTCTTGGCATTTTCTGTGCCTGTGGTCTGTGACAGCCAAGCACTGGCAAAGTCTCTGGCAAATTAATTTACATGAGAATGGCACAGCCTGCCTTTTTCCTCACAGGCTGAGTGTGCATTAACCCCCTGTTGCAGCCCAACTGAGCTGTAGCCGACTCCCTGCTCTTCTCGTGGGGATGAACAGGAGCGGGGACATGGGCAAGCACCAGCCCCAGCTCTGGAGGAAACAGCAGCACCAGTTTGGACCTGCACAAGTAGCAGAGGACACTCCCGAGTTCCCCGTTCTCAGGAGGCCTTGCCCAGCACTGCTGTTCACCATTTTCTGCTGCAGACCCAGGGCCAGAGCACAGCCAGCACTCCCTGCATGGTGAAAAGCGTTCCAGGGCTGTCCAGGGGCTGCTTAACGGGCGAGGAACTTGAGAACGAACCGATGAACGCCAGGGAGGGTAAACAGAGCTGGTATCAGCTGTGCCAGCAGGCACTTCAAACAAAACATCAACAGTTACCGACACCTGCCAGAAATGTGCCCCAGGCTCACCTGCTACATTCACTTTTCCTTCAGTTAAATTGTTCATTTCCGAACCTTTTAACATGCAAATGCAAACCGCAGTGATTTTCCCCTGCACAGCTTTTCCTACCTAGCACTTTTCACTGTGTTACAATCCACAGTTTTGCCTTACAGCCTTAAAAAAATTAAGACTTTCTTGCTTTAAAGCACAACATACTGGATCGTGAATAAAATAAGTGGGGGGGAAAAGAAGAGAAAAGTGGACAACAGAAATTATTATTAGATTGGCAGTAGACCGCTGGGTAAACTCATTCATTTCGTTCGGAAACAGCTGAGTAAAAACGCTGCAACTGTTCCTGAAAACAAAACCAAAGCAGCTCATTTGTAACCGTGAGCATACAGCGGTAACTTTCCTGCTTCCTGGCTTTAGATTACACTTTCTTTCAACAAATAGTTGCAAATTCAACACAACACTGGCGAATACGGCACTGGACCTGTGCAATGTATTCAGGGATCTCTCTGGAGAAAAACAATAGGTACTGAGCATGTAGCTCAAAATGGCTGTTCTGCACAGAGCTGCTCCCTCAGGACTGCTCAGCTGGGAACCACAACACTTGGGAGTCTGGAAAGTGGAAGGGCAAGCACACGTGAAAGGCAGGAGATGGGAAGTAATAAAGAACAACAACAAAAAAACCAGGAATGCTTAGCCCAAAATTTCATTTTCCCAACAAAATACTGAGTATATGACAAACGTGTTGCCAACCCTCCTGCAGTATATTTGTTTGTAGTCTTTGGTGACCTTGCTTTTCCTAATCAGTGAGATTTTCCACAGAGATTAGAGCATATCCCAGATCCATTATGTGTGTCCCTGACACAAATTTAAATAGGCAGAAATCCACACAGCTTATACAGACAACTTGCTACTTCTCTTTCTGCCCATGCCTTTTGTAGGGATGAAATGAACTTTTTATTTTTCCTTCATATCTGGAAACTTAATGTGGCTTATTTGCATTTTCTATTAAAAATACAAATTGATTTTGAATCAAGTTTAATATGAGGCTGAAGATGAAGCACTATGCAAAACTCTGAAGCTATATTAAAAAAAATTCCCTATTCAGTCTGGGACACCCATTTAAATGAACAGCTCATTGAAATCACTGACTGCAAAGTGTGAACCCTGTTCTCCCTTGGGGGAACAAACAATCACTGTAGATCAAATAAAGGGCACAGATCATTGATAGACTACAAACCATGATTTCTTTTAAAAGAAAAAAACCTGAATACTCCTTTCCTTCCTTCCCTCAACCACTGCAAGTTCTGGTTAGCCAGGTAGAAATAGGTGATTATCTGACTGCTGGGGGGGGTGAGAGCCTGAACTCTCCTTCTGTGCCAGAAGGAATGAAGGCTTTGTGGTCTGGTGATTCTAACCACCAATCTTGAATAAACTCACAAAAAATAGTCTCATCTTCTGCCAGATTGGTTAAAATCAGTCAGGCTACTGGAGTGTTATTATGAAAGACTCAGATGTGGCAACTCCAGCCACAGATAGTGGGGAATAAGTCAGCTACCCCTGCACTCTGAAAGACAGGCCCCACAGGAATGCTCCTGTGCCTCTTCTGTGGAAAACCCTCCAGTCCTGACCAGATCAGGCTGAAATCACCAGAGGGCTGCGAGCAGTCTCTGCAGGATAACTGCAGACTGACAATTCTCCCTGAACATCACACAAAGGAAAGACCCACCCACCCCTGGAAACCCACGGAACTGACTGAGCTTGTGCCACCTGCACTAAGCACATGTGTGCACTGACTTCCCAGCATAAGGGGTTTTCTTTTGATTCCTTATCAGGTGCAGAAAAATCTCCTAAAGTCCTGTTTCAACACCATTAAAGCACCTGGAAATTCTTAGGTGTTTCACTCTTCAGGCAACTGCACATGCCAAGGGATCTACACTCATGTGGTGTACGAGTACCTTTATCTTTTTAGCCAGATTGGCATCAGCCAATTTGATTAAAAATACATCGCAAGAAACTCAAGTCTTTATTAAAATTTAATGAATAGCAAAAGGTGTTTAAGAAAATGAAGAAGCAATTACATGAAAGGTGTTTTTAGCACTTGAGCACAGGAGCAAACATACACAAACCAACAAACCGGTATCCCGTGTCTTCAAATTAATTGAGTCGTACCCAGCAGCACTGCCTGAAGGAAGAGCCAGCACACCCTTCACTGAATACAAATACAAACCCTACACTAAAGTCCCGCGAGTTGTCAGTAGATTCCTGATAATACTTTGCTGCCCAAAAAAATGACCTCTATTTGTGCTAGCTCACTGATGGGATATGCCTTTAATTCTCCTTGCTTTCTCTATTCTCTTGCTGAATAAGGGCTCCATCTGCAGCCGTTCCCATGAAAAAATACTATTTTCTCATTTCTCCATTCATGCCTGTTGCCTGCTGCAGCTCCTACCTCTGCAGCAGCAATACTTGCATTAAGTGATTTTGGGAGAAGAACCCACTTCGCCTGCAAACTTCCCATTCCATAAACCCTTATCTGAACAAACCCCTTCAGACAGCAGTTCCAGGCACGGGGGAAAGACTAGAGAATATATTACCATTGAAATATAGTCCCCTACAGCACAGGAAACCAGGAAAAACAGCTCGGTTAGATGTAAGAAAGGTTTTAAGAGGTACATTACAGCGGGTGAAGGACGAGACGGCACCTTCGGTCCACAGCAGCGGCTGACGGGTCGGCATTAGAGGCACCTCAGGCACCGCTCCGGATCCGCTCCGCGGGGCGTGCGGGGCGTGCGGAGGGGCCGGGCGCCGGCGGGGCCGCCGGGCTGGGGCGCCGCGGGGAGGGCGGCCCCGACCGCAGAGTCGGGCCGCGCTCGTCAGAGAGCGGGGCGTGCCCGTGAGCCCCGGCGGCGGCTCCCGGGCTCGGCCCACACTCATCGCTGCCACCGCCCCGGCGCCCACCGGGCCGCGGAGGGGCTCCGGCCCACGCTGGGCGCTCAGCCCTGCTCTGTCGCGACAGTCGCGACCCCCTGTCCCCGCCCGTATCTCTGTCCCCGCCGCCTCACTAGGCCCGAAGCTGTGCCCCGCCCCAGCTCCGTCGCGACAGACGCGCCCTCCACCGGTGTCCGTGTCCCCACCGGCTCTGTCGCGACAGCCCCCCCCCCGCCCCCCCCCTCAGGGCGGTGTTGGCGGGCACGCGGCGCACGCGCGGCCGTTTCCGCGCGAAAGACGTTTTCCCGCGTGCCGCTTCCCCTCGTCCCCGCCCCTTCCTCTCCTCCCGGCGCGGCGGCGCGGGGCCGGGCGCGCGCGGTGCGGCGGCGCGGGCGGCAGGGGGCGCTGCGCGCCCGGCGCGTGAGGCGGCTGCGCCGTGGCGGGTCGGAAATGCCGCCAGGTGGCGGTTTAGGATCGCGGCCCCGCTGAGCCCCGCGCGGGCCCCGCCAGCGCCGCCGCCCCGGCCCCGGCCCGCGCCCGCCGGACCCCGCGCGCCGCCGCCGCTCCCGCAGCGCTGCCGGGGCGCTCCCGGGGCGCCGCCGCGGCGCGGCCCGAGGTGAGCGCGGCGCGCGGGGAGGGAGCGCGCGAGAGGCGCCGATCCAAGATGGAGGCGCGAGGGGCGGGGGCAGCGGGGCCGGGGCCGCTCGCTCGCTCGCTCGGTCTCCGCGGCGGCCGGGCCGGGAGCGGGCGCTGCCCGTGCGAGGAGAGAGGAGAAGGGGAGGGGAGGGAAGAGGAGGCGGCGCGGGGCGGGGCGGCTCCTGCCGGAGCAACGGGTCCCCCGGGCGCGGCGCTCTTCGCCGCCATCTCATTGTCCCCGGCGGGGCTTTGCCGGGGGCGCGGGGCCGAGCCGGGCCGGCCTCCCCCGCCGCCGGGCCTGCGCCCCGCTCCGGGTGGCGGCGGCCGCGGCGGGCCGCGGGGGCGGCGGGGGATGCTCGGGCGGAGCGGGGGTGGCGCTTCCGCCGCGCGGGGCTCGGTGGCGGCGGCCCCCGGCCGGCCCCGGGCGGCGGCGGAGGAGGGAAAGTTCCGGGGCCGGTGGGCGGCCCGACCCGCCTTCGGCCCGGCCCGGCCCGCGGGAGCGCCCGGGCGCCTGGCCGCGATCCAAGGGGGCCAGGCCGGGGTTCGCCCCGGGGCCGAGCACCCCCGCCCGCCGCTCCTGTTGCTCATCCCCGAGTTTCCAGAGCGGTGGCACCGGGGCGAGCGGCCGCCCCTGGGCTGGCCCGGGGGACAGAAGCGTGTCACGCACTCGTGGGGCTGCCCCGGGCTCCAAATGGGCGAAGCGGCCCGCCGAGCCCCGGGGGTGCAGGGACCCACGGCCCCGGGAGCAGCCGGGTGCGGGCAGTGGGAGAGGCACAAAGCGGGCTGGGGTCCTGCGCTGCTGGCGCCCAGCGTAGAACCGGCTGCGCTTGGAGTCGCGGAAGGCTTCGGTGGTGGGTGCTGGTCACTTGGTACCTGGCCCATCCTGGGAAGTGCTGGACAGCCGCACTCTGCTCTCCCTGTGTTCCTGGGATGGAACAGCGAGTGTGAGCAGTGGTTGGGAGGAAGCATGATTTGGGAGAAAGAAAATAGTTGTAGTATCCATGGAGCAACTTAAAGGGACATGACTGCCAACGCCAGTGTCAAAAAACTTAGTTTCTGGGAAGACAGTGTGAGTTTAATTAAACTAAATTGAGCTGCTTTGTAAGTATTGATTATTTCAGTTGCATTTCACACAATTTTGTAGCTGCACAGAGTTAGTCTAGTGATAGCATCTATTGTTGAGGTTGTTAAGGAAAGAAAAACCTTCTCCAGGTCACACCACCAATGCAACCGTTCTTAAACTGTGCCCTGTGTTTGGTGGGATGGATGACAGTAATGTCTGGGTTCAGTAACTTTTCCATGTTATGAGTAGTGTGAGAGAAGGATCAGTGCACATTCTTTGGATCCAAAGCAGTTTGGTCTTGCCTAGTGCTGCAGCACGGTTATTTGATGAGTGTTTGTACAGCATAACCCATCCACCAGTGAAGAAATCACTGGGCCACGAAGCAGTGTGCATGTTGTCTGTCAAAAGGTGTTCTGACTTCTGTGAAGAAGTTCTTCCTGTCACAGAATTAGAAGCCAGTTCATTCTTTCTTTGGTTGGTTGTTGTTTTTTTTTCCTGACTTAACTGTAATGACTTTTTGTTGGAAAGCCTGAGAAAATGCATGTAGGGGTGCAGAGGGTTTTGGAATGACACGCTAACCCGTGATGCAGGAGCAGGGGGGCTGACTTCAGGACTATGATTAATCTGAGAGGATGTGATTTTTACTGGCTGCTCAATAGAGAGTGTGCAGTTGAAATTCTGTGCTGCTGCTGGTGATGGACATACAGATTTAGATTAGAGTGGGTAGAGGGAATGAAGCTCTTCTGAAGCTGGGTGAACAATTAGTGCCAGTTCTGGAGTTTCAGAGCACTTCATCCACTGCAGTCCACAGCCTCTGGTGCTTCCTAACATTTTACTAAGTGCTGCAGTTGACTAGTTCACTGAGGGACAGCATTTCTGGCCAGATGTCCCCACGCAGGGGACATTGGTCTGAAGTTGTGAGGGCAGCTGAAACCCTTCCGCTGGAGCTGTGTGGCTGGGGTCTGGGAGCCTGTCAGCTCCTGTCCCTAGCTGCCCTTCCATGCACCTTTGGAGAGCTGAGAAGGTTTGTGAACAATATTATAGCTCGTATTTGGATGCATTGACAAAATTTGTTCCTCGGGGTGGTCAAAAACTCAACAAGTGAATATTTTTCATTTGAAAGAACAAAATGTACCTCGAGTTTGTGCTGGTGACTGTGGGATCTCTCATTTCTTTCCTTTGGTTGTAAAGACATGCTCTGGTACAAGTTGGCTAAATACTGGTAATTGAAATAACATTTTAGTGAGCAAGTGAGCCCGTAGAAATGTAAGGACGCAGTGAGAGAAATGCTGATTGTGATGATTTTCTAAGAAGAGTCCTTCTACTGGCATGAGAACATGCCTTTACAGTAATATTGTGGTTTGTTTTCTGGTAACATCACAAAAGCCTCTCACACCCTGCTGAGAATTCCAGAATACCAGATCTGTAGTTACCACAAGACATACTGAAAAAGTTGTGCAGGAATGTTAAAGGCAGAATTCAGAAGCAGCACTGTGGTGTTTGCTGTCTCTGGGATCTCCCTGTGCTGCACCTTGGAGTTTTGGGATGAGGCTCTGGCTTCTGGTGCTCGGAGTCAAACCCAGAAGGTGATGCTGAATCTGGTGCCAAGATAAGGAAGTGCCTTATTTAAATCTGCTTTATTGATTTCAGGACTTAAAATGCCAGCCCACGTCTGCAAGATACTTCCTGCTTTCTTTAAAGTTTTGGGGATTACTTGTAGTTACTCTCGTTTATCACAGGAGCTCTGAAACTCCAATTGCAGATTGTCATCTCTTGCTTGCAGTGCCACTGTATCTGCTCATTTGGCTAAAAAGCAAAAAGGAGTAGAGTTGGTTTTTGTTCTTGGAGAAGAAAGAGAAATCCTACAAAGCTTGAGTTCCTGAGCAGATAATCGTTTTGTTGTTTCTACCATCTACTTTCTAGCATCCAGGGATATGCAGTATTTTGCTTTTCCATGTTGGTGTAGTTTTGTTGGTTTGGGTGTGATCAGAACACATAAACCTGTTTCTGTGTTCCCTTAGAAAATATGTGGTTTAGAGAGTGTTACCGTGACCTCTTGCAACTTTTCAATCTGAAAATACGCTTTCGAAAATAAGTGTTCTTTTGTTAAGGTGCACTCTGATATTTTTTGAAGAAAGACCTCACCTTCAGCTTGCTGAAGGAGCTGAAGGGAAGGAACTGCAGAGGGAATTTGGTCCTTAGCTGTGATTTTGTAGTGGCTTGCTAATTTAGTTTCTGGCGTGTCCTGATGGAAGTCTGACTGTAGGCAATGGTTGCAGCACTTAGCAGCTCGTGTGTCACTGTGAGAGAATACCCAGGAACTCGGGTGCTCTCCCTGTGGTTTGAGGGAACCGTGCTCCTGGCTTTCCCAGCTTTGCCACATTTCCTTGTTTGCATCCCTGCAGGCATTTGGTAGTTTGGAAAATGCTTTTTAATAAAAACAGTGTGCTTGAGATAGCAGGATGCTTCTGAGAGATCTGCCAGGACCCAAACAGTGTCACCTGGGTCCCGGTCTGAACTGTAGGTGTGACATGAACTTGGTGAATTTGGTAACTCTGCCTTAATTTTGGAATATCTGGGGAGCAAATGTCTATTCATAAATGCAAGCAATTCCATATGAAGTACAAGTGGTGCAGACCCAGGGCTTTTCATGCCTTCAGGCCCTGTGCAGAGCTGGGAGCCCTGGCTAGCCAGAGCTGCCAGCACCATTCCCTGACCTGCTGCTCCTCCTGCCCAGAGGGGAACTGGCTCTTAGAGCCACAGAACGGCTGCACCGCTGTGGTGGGACAGGCCACCATTGTCAGCACTGCTAGACATGAGAGCTTGATCTGGGAGTGTATTGTGAGCTCCAGTCACACAGTTATTAATAGCTTATTTTAGCATTAGAAGGAGGTGGAAGTCTGTCCCCTTCAGCTGAAGGGCAGGTTGTTTAGGTGGTTCCCAGAGGTAATGTTTTACTAGAAAGCAGCGTGAGGGAACATCCAGCCAACTGTGTTCCTTGCTGTGCAAGGTTTCAGTAGCAGATATGTTATTTATTCTATAAATAAATCTAGTGAGTTTGTATTCTGTAACTCTACAAATAGCAGGCTTGTATTATATTGGCAGGTTAGCTGAACGAAAACAGCGTTGACAGATTGTTCTGCACTTAGGAAAAAGATATTTCTTTTTAGTTACTTAGGGATTATCCTGTGTGTGAGAAATGTTTCTAAATGTCAACTGTTTTTCTACAATGAAATAATAAAAATCAAAGCAATTAATCTTGGATACATTTATTAATTACTAAAGCATACCATGTGGAGGTGTTTTTGAAACCAGAATAAGCTGAGTATTTGTTTGCCCTCCCCCACGTGAGGGTTTCTCTCTCACCTTTTAGGATTAGAATCCCCAAGGACCTGGAAGATACCAACATGTTTGTATTTATAAGTGGAAAATGAAACTTCATTTGCGAATGGGTAATAAATTCCACCTTAAATGCATGCTGAGTGTGCCAGTTTTGCGTTGTTAATTTCTAGATCTGTTCATTAAGACCACATGAGCTGGTTGCTGCCAGTGCAATTGCACAAGATGGTTGAGCTGCTCTGCCAGCCTGCCTCAGCTGAGAGGAATCTGTGTCTCCACAGCTGTTCAGTTCTCCCTTCCCTGTCTGCTGCTGGCTTGACCTTCCCTGCAGCTGAGTTCCCTACCTGGCAAACTCCTCTGCTTGGGAGGGAGATTTTTCTGCTCAGTGAGTGAATGGAGTCAGGCTGTCAGAGTCAGGAGCTGATAGAGGTGATGCAAGGTCAGTGGCAGGAATACTTTTGGAGAAAAATGGTCCTGGAGATGGGGATGCTTCCCCTGGGAGGTGGAGCTGGCACGGCTGTGTGTGCTGTGCTGGGTGAGGGTGTTCAGCACAGAGCCCATTGCTCTGTGTGAAGTTAGGGTTCCCTGGGCAGCTCTGACCTTCACTGCGTGGCCCCTGCCAGCTCTGCAGCCTCTGTTTGCTGCTCCCTTCCTTGGGGCTGCTCCTGCCCCACCATAGCCTGGTGCCATCAGCACATTGTTGGCATTCTTGTCTAGATGGAAGAGTGTGTCTGGCCTCCAGCTCACACTCACAGTGCCATGGGCTGGTTTGGCTTGGCAGAGGCCTTACAGGCCACCTTGTTCCTTGCCCTCAGGACACCTTCTGCTCCAAGCCCTTTGTTCCTGAGGGACTCCCCTGGGACCTTGCTGTGTTGTCAGAGATGACCGCTTGGTTTGCTCTTTGTCTCCTGTCTCTTCACCAGGTAACCTGTCCATGCAAGGCCTCTTACTGCCATGGCAGCTTAATTTCTTTAAGGGCCTTTTCTGAAGAATTGTTAACTGTCTCTTGGAAATTAGAGCAGGCTTTGTCAGCACCGTCCACTGGTGTAATGAAGGGCCTTGTGAGAAATCCTGTAGATTTGTGCAGCTTGACTTTCCTATACAAAAGGAAGGTTGATTTCCCTGTCTAAATGCTGTAGTTTATTTAGTTGCCTGCAGATCTGTTTTCTAGAATGGTTTCTACTGAATTAGGCTCACTAGACTGTAACATCAGAGTGTTAGGTAAGAGAGTAAACATAACTGTAAGTTTGTTCAAGAGTAAGCACTGCTTCAAGCAGTAGAATTTTATTTTGGAGGCTGTTTTTTTTCTGGTTCACTCATGTGACTTCTCTGATAGGTTTGTTGTTCCCATATCCTTACTTTATTGGGACATTGCTTGTGAGAGAGGAGTTAAACATGTGTCTTCCAAGAAATTAATATTTTTGACAATAGAGAGGTGTTTACATATTTCGTGATCTCTGTTTTCCTAAGTTCAGTGGAAATTGGTCCATGCACTGATAATTATTGACAGTGGAGATGGAGAAAAGGACAGAGAGAAGTATATATACCCACAGTACTCTCCTGTAGGCCTGTTCCTGTTTGCTACTGGACTTAAAGAAACCCAAACAAATGGTTGCAGTGGTACTGTAAAACAAATAATGTGGCACAAGGAGTGCAAATCAGCCCTGCACAGATCATCCTCACACACGGAGCTGAGGTTGGAGGGGCTGCCTGCCTTTGGCTGCTTCCAGACCGTGCTCAGCCAGCTGTAACCTTTGTGCCCTGTACAGAGTGCTTTGGGAATGGCAGTGAGAGTGGAGGAGAGCTGCAGTGGTACGGAGGGAAGCTCTGCCCCGGACTTGGCCACAGTTTCTGCTGCTCTGCCCTTTGAATCTGAGATCCTGACTTGTTTATTCTTCACCTCCTTTCAGTTCCACCACCCCAGTGTTTCCCTTTAGCTTTTTATATTTTAGCACTAGCTGATCTTCTTGTTTTTACATAAATCAAATAGAATTCACCTATAAAGTGTCCTTTCCCGTCCCTCTGAGCAGGATCAGTGTAGCTGATCAGAAGGAATGACATAATTTCTGTGGGTTTGTGCATCTCTTGCTTCCCTAGTCAGAGGAGTGATTTTTTTGGTTTGGTTTTTTTTTTGTATCTGTAAGCTCCCTTTGCAACAAAGCAATAAAATGGAGCTGAAATTTAATTCCTCTTTCAAAATGGTTTTGGGAAGTTCTGAATACTAATTATTGTGCTGTTGTACAAGATACTGGACATGCTCAGAACCTGGAGGGGTGTGTTTCAATATTGAACTGTTACACTTAGTTTTCTTCCCAAAAGGAACCAGAGAATCTGCTTGTTTTTGCTTTGCAAAGCAAGGTTTTTACACTCTGAAGTTCGTGTTGGTGGAACGATAACCCACCAGCATCAAGGACAGAAAGCACTGATGTGGCAGCTTATGCAAATCCTGTTGCCTGACTGGGTAATGAATGGGGAATTTTTTGTCTTGGAGGTAAATGTTTGTGAATGCCAGAGACGTTGGAGCTGGCAGAACACACCTTTTCCTTTGGTATGCCTTACTTTTCTGATTTCTCGTTGCTGGTTGTTGGTTCAGTCAGGGTCGTTGGTGTCCTGGTGGAAAGCTGAGAAGGAAAGACGAGGGATAAGAATCAAGGGAAGCCAAGTGTCGCATTTGGAGGGAGGAATTGTCACTTGTAGCTGCCATTATTTCCTGGACATTTTGTTTCCCCAAGGCAAATGTATTGTTACAAAACTGCTAAGACTTGGATGTGTATCCTTTTCTAAACTTTCAGCATATTTCCTTAGCGATCTCCAGCATTGAAGATTGCCAGGCCTTTTGCAAGAGTGTGCCACTGATCGGCATCATCCAAAGCATTCGTGCAGGACTTGGAGCTCCTGTGCAATGGCAGGAGGTGCCCACCAGCATTTTCTGCAGGGTATGTCACTGACAGAGTTTTATTGTGAAATACACAGCTGAGAATAACCTTTCACATCTTCCTCGCCCATAAATTTTTGGCAGTCAGCTCCTTTGTTGTCTGTCCCTCAAACAACTTCCTTGACCTAAAGTCGTGCTTTGATAACACCCACATCCAGGGCTGAGCTATTGTGTCTGCCCTGTCCTGAAGGCCACTGTTGCTCCTCTTTGTAACTCGTGCTTGCATTCATGCCGGTGTCAGAAGATAATGGCACTGTGTGGCAGTGGTCACAAAAAGCATTCAGCACGCGGGACAGTCAGCTCTGATGTGTAGTTCCCCAGTTCTGATCTCTTCACCCTCGGGCCTGGTAAGTGACGAGTAGCACCCCTGATAAGTGTCACAGAGTGCCACTGCAGTCATTTGTGCTGCTGGAATGCCCAGCCTGTGTGCAGGTTCGCTGGCACTGGCGATGTGAGCCTGTGGCACTGAGCTATTGTGGAACAATTACATCATTAAAGGGAGTGCACAAAAGCAGTGACTTGCAGCTCTTCAGAAGAAATCAATTCCTGAAGAGCTCCCTTTGCACCAAAGGAGGCAGAACTGGCCGTTCCTGGCAGCTGCTGGAGAAAGTGGCGTGGTGCAAAGTGACTGCAGCTCCTCAAGCTTGTTTTCTGTCCCTGGACCCAAGAGCAGCAGGAGTGTCTTGGGGCAGTGCAGGAGCTGTCCTGCCCTTCCTGCAGCACCTGCAGCTGGTGTTGCAGGCAGAGCTCCCTGAAATGGGGCCTGGCACGGGAAGACAGAAAGCTGTGGGGAGAGAAGGAAAGAACTTGCTGGTAGAGGGCTAGAAATGATCTGAATATCATCTCATATTCACCACACTTGCCTATTAATAGCCAACAAAGAACAAAAATTTAATACAGAAGGCAACCTCATTTGTATTATTTTTTCTTAGCTGTAAGCTCAGGCAGTTTGGGACTTGGTTGCTGGGGATTTATTTTAATCCTCTAGGGGAATGTTGGTTTTTCCATTGTTGTAGATGGCTCAGATGAGCACGCCTGTGGTTGAGATGGGTATTGTTAGGCAGTTACTCCCATCTTGTTTCAAATAACACATGCCTCTGACAAATCAACTGTCCAGACTGGAAATTCCTGTGTTAAGTTTTTAGCTGCAGATTGGTTATTTTTGTGGTGTTCCAACAAAACTTATTCAAATTGATTTTTGAATATGAGCTTAAGGTGGGATTTTTTTTTGTTTTTGTTTAGTTTTGTGTTTTTGTTTTTTGGTGGGTTGTTTGGTTTTTTCTGTCTGTTTGGTTTTTTGTTTGGTTGGCTGGTTTTTTGCTTTGTTTTGGTTTTTCTTGGTGTGATAAATATATTTTTTCTAAGGATTTTGGTGAGGAATTCCTGCTGAGTTTTCATGCTTCGGGGTAAAGGCCTGTGGCTTTAATGAGATTGTTGTTTCTTAGTTGTTAAAAAAAATCCACATTGCTTGATCATTTTATAATTATCTGCAAAATAGTAAGTGGTGGCTTGGTTTAACTTGGATATCTCTTTCTTGCAGATTTTGTAGTTGTGCAGGTTTTGCATAGGAGCAGTTTGCATGTGCCAGATTGAGAGTAACCTTCACTGCATCCTTCCAGCTGTGGGCAGGACAGGAGTTTGACACATCAGCCTGCTCCTTGTGAACAGAAGCCATGCCTGAACACCAGACTGTGCGAGGCATAACTCCCCAAGTGTGGGAGCCAGGCTTTGACTTTTCATAAAGTTGCCAAAAGTGGATCTTGTCAGTCAGGTGTCTTTTGTGATGTATCCTTGTTTCCTCCACAGCAGGCTGGTTACTGAGGGCTCAAATAAGGAACAAATGTCTTTCCTAACTTTGTTTAGGAGAGAACATTTATTTTGGATGAAATCTCCCAGGGGAGCTTGAGCAGACACTGGATGGGAAGATGAGTAAGATTGTGTGCTTGGGCAGTCAGAATGGCACAGTGGAACATGAGGTAAGGGAGCAGCCACGTGCTTTTAACCTGGCCAGGAGTGCCTGTGCTCTGAGATCAGAGCTGTTGGTGCTCAGAGAGCATTCTGAGGGTGCATCTACAGAGTGGCTCAGCTGGGCTGCAATCCCAGCTGGAAGGTTCCTGTCTTGGGGACGCCTTGGTCACTTTGGTGTGTGTGTCCATGCTCTCACCGCTGGAACCCAGTGGCTCTAATACCTTTTCCCCCCCTTAATTTTACATGTTCTGATCATATGTGATAGGAAGAATTTGCACCACCCTGCCCCCATTGTGTTCTTTTTCTTGCAATATTTTTTCCTTACCTGCAGCTGATAAGAATTTTCCTGTATTACTAGCAGAGATTTAACCTTGCAGTATGATTTCTTGGGGACCACTACTCAAAATGTTGCAGTGGTTAATAGTTTCTGTAATACCTGCTCTGCAGTCCTCTACCCCTGGCTTTCAAGCAGAAGTTTCCTATTATTTAGTCCTATAATTATTTTCCTTTAAGAACAGTAGTTCACTTTTGAAAAATTGCAAAGCATTTATCACTTACACATCTCCATCCTCTAACTGGAATGCACTGTGTTGTGAGAATAGATGCTAGAAATGCTTTTACTGTTGTGGTTTTATTTAATCAAAGAACTAGTATTGGAGTGTGTTTTTCTCTAATTATTTTATTTGAAATTTTTTCACTGCTTTGTTTTGTGCATTGCTGGAATCTCTAGGGTCACAACTCTTTAAGTCCAAAATCATCTTGCTTTTACAGCCATGAAGGGATATTAAAGCTGTAGACCTCTGTCCAGTCTTGTGTTTTACTGGAGCGATGGACTTGTACTAGGATGGTTATTTATTTACTTTTTACTTTTGTGGCTCTTCCTGGGTTTTCTTCCTGGGTTTTCTTCCTGGGAGAATACAGAACAAAAAACCAACCAACCAAACAAAAAAACAATGGAGAGAGAGCTTGAGTTAATCCCCTTTGTCATGGTGAGATATTCCTGGTGTACCTCAATGTCCATGAGCTGTCTTATTTTTTTAATTTTTTTTCCCTTGAGCTCTAACACTTAGTGCTTTGCAGACTCTGTCCTGTCATTCACCCTTGTCACAAAGGGAGGGCAGGAACCCGCGGTTGTCGCTGGTGAGTGAGTGGGGATTGGCCCGTGGCAGGGGACAGGGACAGCTTCCCTGTGTGCTTAGCACGGGCTGCAGCAGAGCTCGGTCCCTCCTTGGCTGGGATGGCACCGGGGAGGAGCCGGGCTCTCCCCTGCTGCTGCTGCTGTGAGGGTGCTGCTGCTGACCTGCTGCCTGGTGCGCTTGTCTGTGCTGTCTTTTGCTTAGCTGCAGTCTTCAATATTCATGAGGAGCACTGAGGGAAAGAGGCTGCCTTGTTTGCTCAGCATCGAGCTGCTGGAAGCACACATGGAGCATTGCTTTCTCCACGTCCTTTCATTTCAAATGCTGCTTTTTTGTTATTATAAAATGGTGCAAGTCCTCATGAGGACTTTGACAATATGGAAAGAAGACTTGGGCTTTTTTTTGTGGTAAAAGTAGAATAGCAGCTGTAAGAGAAAAAACTGACAAAGAAAATTAAAAGATGCTAAAAAAGTGAAAAAGAGATGAATTTAATGTGACTCTAATCTGTGTGTTTCACAGACTTGCCCTAAAATTTTCCTAGGAAACAGCTGTCTTCCAGCATTTGCAGCTTTTGTTTCTTCCAAACTGTAGGTGCATTTTTGTACCAAGCAAAGATGTTTTGAGCTTTGAAACCAGTCTTCTAGTTATGACATCATTAGCAACATTTATTTATTGTCTGTTTGAATCCTGGATTCCTCATATCACAGCATTTGTTTCCTATCTCTTTGTAATCTTCAGGGAATAGCTTCAGACAGATCTACTTTGGTGCTTTACTGTTTTAAGTGCATGATGATTTGAAACTTGGATTTCACTCCTTGTTTGCTTATTTTGAAACTGCCTTTTGCTGTGTTTTACAAGCAAATTTATTGTGGGACTATATTGGTAGAGGTGGGATGAAAATTAAAAATGATTCATTTTTAAGTGAATAAATTGAACTAGGTTGTACTTTCTAGACTTTACTGAATTTTGTTCATTTAGTAGCTTTATACTGATAAATATAAATATATTTTTTCTTTCTTTAGTGCTTTTTTGTCCTCAGTTAGTGCTTTTCCACCTCTTTTTTTTTTTTAAAGACAGGCTATCACCTTTGCTGCCCTCCTGTCACCCCCAAGTGGCAGCTTTTGACTGATGAGCCTCTGTCCCCTGGAGCATTGTCACTGCTTGCAGGAGCAGTTTGGCTCCTGCTTGGAGCACAAGGTCTGAGCCTGGCAGGGCTGGGGGTTGTTCCAGGCCATGCCTGGGGAGGGGACAAGAACAGTGCAGGTCTGGGATGAGCTGGGGGCTTTGTGAGTGTCACTTAGCAGTGACAGTGCCTCTGCCTGTGCAGCTCAGCAGCAGCCACTGCATTTGTACAGGTGTTTTGGAGACTCAGGAGGGAATCTGGCAGCTCCTAGGAGCTGTTGTGCCAGCAGATGAGCAGGGCTTTGCTGGCAGTAGAATGCAGGGAGCAGTGCCTGAGCCTTCCTCTGGTGCCACATGCCTCACCTGGCACTGCTGCTGCCCTGCTGGGGGTGTTGGTACAGGGACCTGCCCCTGCAGCTCAGACAGCACTCTGTGCTCTGATGGATGGCGTTTGGGGTACTGAGGCCTGTGTGGAGAAGCAGTTGATGTTTTGGTTCTGTACTTCAGGCTCCCAGCCTGATGGAGCACGCTGTGTTGTGTGCGGGGGCATTTCACTGGGTGGGGCAGCACAGAGTGCAGCAGGAGGTCAGAGACTGCTCAAGGAACCTGGCTAGGTCTCTGGGAATAGGGGTCTTCCCTATCGTTGCATTTATTCTTCCAGTGTACCTCCCAGGAAAGCTCATCTCCGTGATTACATCACTTATCTTACCAATATATCTGTCTTTTTAATAGACTAGGAAGAGCCTTGCCATCAATCTTTTACTTTCCCTTCTAATAGCCCTAAAGAATCCAAGGGAAAAAAAGGCAACTGCTCTTGGATCTCTTGAGTGTCTGGCACTGTGTGTATAAGGAGCTTGAGCTTTAAATGTTTAAATCAAAATCCATTCAGTTTTAGGATGTTTTTCTCTCTGGTTTCATCCATGTAGTGCACAATTCTTCCAGTTTCTCTTCTGCTCTGTTTTCTACAGACTGCAGTATTTTTAAGAATCCTCTCCTTGATCAAGCTCCAAAACTGTTTTCCTGCCCCTTCTCTTCACAGTGGCTGTGTCTAAATTCTTGATTAACAGACTCATTTATTGTTAAAACAAGAAAAAGTTTGTGCTGTTTTATCACAACCTTGTAACTCTTTTATCTGAAATTAAAGTAAGAAAATTTTAAAAAGCAAACACTAAAACAGACCAAAACAGCAGCCAGGGGGAAGGGGAAGCTAAACAACTAAATATGGGGTATAATAACTCAGGGCAGAATTTCTTGCTTCTCCCAGCCAGGAACTGGATGGTTGGGTGTCAGGAGTAGGAATCTCACCAGCTGCCTGACAGTGGTTTGCCTGAAATCATCTTTGCTCTTGATGGTCATTTTTCCCCTGCAACGTGGGGGCTCTGCTCAGAAAACAGGTGATAGACTTCAAGTGTTCTTCTCAGTCTTACCTTGCTCTTGTAATGTCAATTGTTGACTTCAGAAAACCATCTTATGTTTGCAAGTCAGTATTTAACTGTTGTGCTAATTGTTTTCTCTTCCATCTCCCTGTAATGGGATTCCAAGTCTCCACCATTCTGGGAGTTTGCCAGCAGATTAGAAATTAAACTGTACAGTAGAGAACAAGCAATAATAAATACCCTTTAAGTGTTAGTTTTTAAATAATAAAAAGATTTGTGAAACCTCTCCTGTTAAAAATGATACTTTGAAATTTGTTCTGAGTATTTTTGTAGTGAACGGAAATCTCACTATGTTTTCTTTATTCTTCCTTTGGCAATTAGTCTCATAACCCATTCTCCCAGATCATTCTTCTGGTGTTTTAGTAGGGTCAGCAGCCACTCGAAATGACAATCTTTTCTCAAATGTGGCTGCCAAATTGCATTTTCATGTCAGAGAAGTGTCTCCTGTCTGCAGAGAACACATGGACACTCCTGTTACAGAAACATTACTGTTCCATCTCTGCTCACTGTGTTCCTGTATCAGTGCTCCCTCAACTGAGGAATAATTGAAAAGTTGTGGGATAGGCTTTTGTGCCCATTGGTAAGGTGCCCATGAAACTTTTTATAGCTTAAAAGACAAAATTTTCTCAGCATTGCCTAGGAATTCCAGAGAGATGTTTTTAGCTTCAATGTGGGAAATTTTGCTGAAACTAATAACTGTCTTATTTTGCATTCTGTTAACATGCCCAGTGTCTCTGGAACTGCAAGAAGGCTGTATTGACTGCAGTTAATATGTGAATAAAACATGCAGTAAGACATAATATTCTTTTAAATATATATATTGTATATAAAATGAATAAAACATGAAGGTGTTGAAGAGTTCCCTGAATTCTGACTGCAAAGGAAGGTTCAAGGTGTGGGAGTGCTCAGGGCTGAGTTTTACTGGTGCTGTAGGTTCAGGCACTGAAATAGGCTGGTCTTTAAAAGTGCAGTACCCACAGGTCCTATTAGACATGATATTCAGGCTCTGTGTTGTCTCACATCTGCTCGTGATGCTCTATCTATAAGGTCACATCCTTCTTCCAGTTCTGATTTTGAATGGTACCTACAGAAATAAGAAGTTGTGGACAAGATTTGACTTCACTTTTTTTTTTTTTTTTTTTTCTTTTTTTTAAATTGAAGAATGTAAGAGGGAAAACCCATAGGCATAAAGCCTCCAGCACATTTAAGGGTGGAGTTTTTGCTCCACATACGGATAGGGAGTTACCTGTGAGTTCTCTGGGAGTCCTATATTCAGGACTTGTTGTAGTTAGGAAGGATGTGTGATTTTCAGCATATATATTTTAGGATGCTGAATACCTGCTCTAAGTGCACAGTGAAGTCCAAGTTTCAGCCTGCAGGTAAGACAGGTGCCTTCCATAGCAAATGCACCAGTAATTCCCTGTGTTCCTGCAAAAGAGGAATAAGCCTGAAAGCATTAGTTTAAAAAGGTGATCAGTTCCCTTTTCTCTCCTTGGCAGTATTAAGACCAGAGCATTTTTGATAAAGAAATGTAAAAATGGGTGCTGGGAGTCACACGAGAGTGGCACTGCCTTTGGAGCTCCCACTGCCCTTGTGTTTCCTCTTGCAGCCAGAGCTGGGAAGGCCAGTTAGCAATCCTGCAGGGCTGTGCTCCTTCCCAAGTGCCTGGGGGCCTGGGACAGACTGGTAATGTGGTTTGCCATAGATTTTACACATGCACATTGAAGCAGCCTATCCTGCTTGAAGCCCATTATTTAGAAAGCCAAGTGTGACAGGGACAGGAGAACATGGTAATCACAGCAGAACAGGCCAGGCTGAGGTAAAGAATAAAAGGTGGGATTGCTCTTTTCTGTTGGTCATGGGCTGGAAATTGATTAGTGTTGGACGTGAAATATGTAATTAATGATGAAAAGAGCCACTGGCAATTGGGAGTGTATTGAACATGAGCTGTGTAATGAAGTAGGGAGGTGAGCCCAACCACTTTAAATGGGAGAACCTGTCATATCTGTAATACTAAAAATCTGTCTTAGTATTAGAAAACTGAAGTGTTAGAGTACTCAGTAATTTATAGTATTGACATTAAAAACCTGAAGGAGCTAATTATGGATATTAAAATGGCTGCAATAAAAATTGGACGTTGAAAGTTTATAGAAGTTCTAAGCAGTAATTAAGGATGCTATTTTAATATATAAAATTTATTAAAGTTGAGCAAAGAAAAATCCTCAGGCAGCTCACAAAGGAAAGTATAGAAAGAAAAATCTGCTTTTAAATTCTTATTGTCTCTTGCTGGATTTAGTTGAATAAGAAACATGAAATCAGACTATCCTCTTCTTGTACACAGTATAATGTGAGATTTTCCCATGTCCTTACTACAATTGGAGAAGATAGTCCTTTGCATATTTCTCTATTTACTTCAGTTGATAGGGGATTAGAGACTAAATTATGACTTTTTTGTCTACTCTGTATTTTCTCGGATTTTTCTATGTTAGACCTTCTGAGGCCACAGTTGAAATAAAAGCTATACTTTTATGCCTAATCAAGCAGCTTCCTCGTTTTTAGCTGGTGAAATATTTTTGGCACCCTTTTCTCAGTCTGACCTTGCTGGGCTGCTACTGCTGGGAGAATGGCAGCTCCCTGAAGAAAGGAGGAAAGCTCTGCTTTCAGCTGGCTCTGGATGACCCTTTTGGTGCTGGAATCCCTCATGGAGCAGTCAGAGAAAATCCAGGCAAGCTCCCTTTCGACCTGCAGGCCTTTGGATAAACTCAAACAGTAGCCAGGAGGCTCCTGGGAAATGGGAGAAAGCTCTTTGGCAAGAAGTCACAAAGTCACACCAATTTCTTCCAGAGGTCAGCAGAGGCTTAATGGATATTGAGTTGTCACCTGGAAGGTGCTTTTCCAAAAGAGATGAACATTGCCTGAGTTCTTGAGCCATCCACCCTCTGCCCTTCCAGACAGGTAATGGTACATCAGTGGCACTGAGTTGTCTTAAGTACATTGCTAGGTTACACTGGATATGATTAAATAAATAGAATGGGGCCTTTCAGTTTGCCAGCAATTTGTTTTTTAACTGCTTTCCACTGGGGATAATCAGGATTACCAAGATGTCCCCCTTTCTGTTAAAATGTTGGTGGTGTTTCTTTAGCACACGCTTTTGCTATTCATAGTTTGGCCATGGCAGGTTTGAAGGTTCAGGCTAAATCCTTTGGGGCAGGGAGACATGCAGAGCTCACTTTTTAACTGTTTATTGATGAGTAATCTTTGTTCATTGGTGCTTGTGTTTGATGAGTAATCTTTGATTAGCCCCAGCATCATTGACTCCCAATGAACATCATCACCTTTCTCTAGGAATGCAGAGGATTTGTGTAGAGTTCTGGCTGTTCTAGGCTCTGTGCCTCTCCTAAATGAAGTTTGAGCATGTCCAATCACTCTTTTTGAAACCCAAAATAGAATTACTGTCTTGTGTGTCACTGGAAATTCTGGAAATGTTTTCATTTGCTCTTTTGCTCTAAGTTTTGCACTTACTGCATTTTCCTGGAGAAGTATTTCTGAAAAATATTTAGTTGGCTTTTCTTCAAATCAGAAAGTGTTTGTTCCTGTTACATCTAGCTATTCAGGTGGATGTGTATTTCCTTGACCACTGGACAGAATTCTCCATGAGATAGTGGCAGGGCTCTAAGAGCACTCCTTTTGAACACTGCAATTATGTGCTCTTCAGCACTTGTCTTAGCAGGACCCTGATCAATACAGCACTTCATAATTTCTCAGTTCAACTCAGATTTAGAGAGGATGTCAGTATTAATGTGTTCAAATTATTCTCTGGAAGCAGTCATGCTGTTAGTTCATTCAGCAGACAAAATTAACCTGACCTGGACCAGGAAACTGCTTCTCATCCTAAACCCTTATCATAATTTACTAAGCCCTCTGCATTCATTGATGTTGCCTGTTCATACTGCTGCTTTTCATATTATCAGAAAAATCATTAACAGCTTCCTCTTCTCTGAGATCATGGTACGGTTTCTTAGAAGCCTTGTATCAATCTTAAATTCTTTTGCTTGTATCACCTTCTTTCCCTGATTCTTGAGACTTTCTTTCCCCCACTAAAAAATTAATGAGTAAAAAGACCAGCAACTCAGAAGGACAAAATGCTGAACATTAAATCCTGTGCTACTAAAGCTCTAGGATTAAGAGTTTTTTAACTGCTGAATCCTGGAAGAATTTGAAACAAACCTTTGAATGAGTTTTAGTTTGCAAACAGAAATCAATCCTTTAAAACAGTTCTGCAGTACACACTTAATTGTCTGTGTTTATTCCTAATGCTTTTAAGGTAGAAAAGAAGCTTAAAGATTCTTGGCAAATACATGGTACTTGGATAGAAACCCAAGAATTTTAACAGCTGTTTTCTGGAGAATGTCTTGGCTTTTCTTGTTCTTGGTGATTTATATCTATATGGGCAGTTTGATGTCACCTTTTGCTGATTTGTGGTTTTCAGTTTGGTTCTCTAAGGCACTGTGGCTTTGCAAGTGTTTGAGTCACTCCTGTCACTGCCAGGACAGTGGGACAGAGGAGGGGACAAGGGAGAGAAGCTTGGGGTACTTCAGTATTGATAATGTTTATTCTTTTGAATAGGGTTCAGATTTTTTATGGTTTGACATAACATGTTATTTAAATGCATTAGAAGGATTGAATTCCTGCATCTCTTAGGAGCACAGCCACTAATTTCAGTTAAATTTGGAGGGGGTGTCAAAACATCAACCCAGGACATGGTGGGACGTGTCCAAAAGACAAATTCCTGCAGTTTTTGTGAAGGTAGATAACTGGCCCAAGTTACTCTCTTAAAATCTCTTTCCCATCCCTCTTTTACACACTCTTCTAAATAAAAGCAAGAGCAGGATTTCAGCAGTTGTTAGATGTTAGAGAATCCACACAGAGTTGCAGAACAGTAATCCATGGAGAACCAAGCTTCCTTGTTTCTGCAGCTGCTGGAACTGCTGGAAAAGACAAACAGAAGGGAAGAGTAAGTGTGCAGCAGTCTCAGTTGGCCAAACCCTAAAAAGAAAAATTTTATCAGTGTATCAGCATGGCAGCAAAGACTTCTGATTCTGTGGTTCCTGAAAACAGAAATGATGTTCTGGTTCTGGAAGAAAATCTTCATCACAGTTTAAACTGGAGCAATTGCATTCCAGAATAGGCAGCAGGAGGGACAGAAAAATGTGTTGTACCTTCTCAGAAATCCCCACAAAGCAGCTGGTCAGATTTAGGATCTCATTTGATAGCTCATGATGTGTTCTTGCAAATTTAATTCTTTTTAAAATGGGATTGTGCTTGACTCTTCCAAAGCCACATAATCCATTTACTGCATTGAGAGAGAAGTCTGTGTACCAATCACTGCTCTTGTTCTCTGGGTCAGGAGCTGCTTTTACACTCCCTGTTCCTCTGGTTGGTGGGGGCAGAGGGCTTGGTGCTCAGCCTCTTACCCTTGGGCAGCAGAATGGGAATGCACATTGATCATGAGGGCAGTATGGTTTTATTATACTTTATGCATATTGTATCAATGGTAATGGATTAGTATTTTATTTCTAGTTAAAGAAGCCATTTATTTGTATTAATTACTTTTTGAAATTTGACGGCTAGTTGGGAGCAATGATTAATGTACTTTGTTATCCAATACTGGGGAAAAATTCAGCTGATTTGAAGTTTCAGGTTAAGTTTGACACCTTCTAATCTGACTCTTCAGTGCAAACTGAGCTTTATGCAGTGCTGATGGCAAATGGGAAATTATTTCAATTAGCTAATAAATATCACCACGACAGTTTATAAACAGAAAGGAAACCCAGCCTTTAAATGAAAGGAAAGCCTGGTGAGTCTTACAGCCTTATTAGAAGTATATTTTAAGAATTAAAATATGGGAATTGCCTTAATGACGAACAGATTATTGGAAAAAAGCCATGTAGTATTCATTTAAACCATCAGTTTTTCATGTTAGTGCTAATGTATTAGTTTAGTAAGAAATTATTATGTTTGCGTGATAACAGGTAACAGTGACTTGGGAAGACAAATGCCATCACTCCAAATGTCCCCCCTTCCTGCCTCTTCTCTCTACCTTATGTACTGCTGGTGATGTCATGAGGTCTGGAATGTCCCTTGGGTGGGTTTGGGTCACCTGTGTCCCCTCCCAACCTCGCAGGCACCCTCAGCCCCTCCCTGGCACTGCCAAAGGAGGGGCAGGAAAGGCCTTGGCTCTGCGAGCTCAGCAAGCACAGAAAGGTCTCAGCACAAACCTGAGCACAGCCCTGTACCAGCCCCTGGGATGGAAATCAGCTCGCCCCAGCTGAAACCAGCACGGTCTCACTCTGTTTTCTGATACCCACAGGGATTTCAGCTGGCATCAATACCAGTGTATTGTCAAAGGCTGGGTGCTGTGAGAGCCTGATGTTCATCTTAAACAAGAAAATATAACAAGGAAGTGATTTTTATCTTTGTCGTGTGAGAGAATGATTTGAACTGGATTTAGAAGATGTGAGAAAGGAAATTGAAACACTTTTCAAGGTCACGTTGGAGCTGGAAGCTCTGCAGGCTTTCTCACCATGTCATTGATGCAGACAGCCCTTGATGATCCAGGGTCTCTGCAAAGCTCATGCATGAGCCTTTATGTTCTGTACAGAGAATATTCTGCAATTAGCAGTGCACTGACCTTCCCCATGTCAGTCCATGGACAGCACACATGCCATAGCTGAGATAGGAAAAGAGCTGGAACTTAGGGCATGCACTTGTGTGAAATCACCTGGTGGTGAAAGGCAAGGCTGTGAGAGAAAACAACAGCAAATGAGCTGCTGTGGGTAGTACTGGGGTATTCTTGAGTTTCTAATTGTGCTGCTTGAATTTTCTTGACGTTTTCTCTCTGTGAATAGCTAATTGGCATTTTAGATGTTTAGCTCTTTTCTGTGCTTATGCTTTGTATCTAACACTTGTCACCAAAAACTGGTGGCCACCTGCATCCAGAGAAAGGGACAGTGTCACAGGCTTAGTCTGGTGGCTATTTAGAAATAACCTGGCCACAGGATTTCATGAAGTCTTCTGAGGCTGGAAGTGGATACTCAGTTTTTTGTTTGCTTAATGTGTTTTCAAATTGCTTGTAATTAGAGATTTCACTCAAAACACGGAATATAAACCTAAATTAAACAATGTTTTCTGTATGTTCCTACAGATGATTTTACAGCTAAGTAGTACGTGCTTAAATCAGACATTTAATGATATTTATGAGTGATTTCCCCCTTTTAAACTGAAATTATGTTTTTTCATACTTCATTAATTGTGTGCACCTAAACAGGAATATGAGAGTTGCATCTTATTGCTAACTATGTGTCATTTGTTTGTTTTTTCCATTGGTAGTGAGTTTAAGCCCACCCTGGGTTTCCCAGTACTTCCTTTTGTGAACATAAAGCCTCTGTGTTTATTTGTTAATTTTTTTTTTGCGTATGTGGTGTGTTCCTGTGAGCCATGGTTATTAATTGACAGATGAGTTACACTATGATGGCACTTAAAATGCACAACGTGTATTTCTGAAAGCAGTCGTTGCTATAGCAACTTTCTAGTAGGTCACTGGCAGTGTTGTGTGAGTGTGTGTGTATGATTTGGCTGTTAATGCAGACTAATACTGGTAGAAAAATGAGAAATGGGAGAGTCAGAAGGAAGGTAGCCCTTCCCCCCTCCCTGTCCTCTCCCCTCAAAACAGCATAAGAGAATTTTGTGGAGAAAATGCTTACTTAGGATATTGCACGTATTGGCAAGAAAGTGGCTATCATCTGCTGTAATTAGATGCTTGCTTTCCATTTATGCAAAGATTATTAAAAAGCCTCCAAATGGCCTTAATCTCACTCTGCTTTTCCTTTGACATCTTTAGAGTTTGGTTAGGAAAGGAATCCATACTCAGTTGACCCAAAAGTACTGTGTTGTTTTTATTGAGCAGTAACATCTATTTTTGAAGTACATCTGTAGTATACACTGGAATTTTGAGGAATTGAGTGTGTTTTCCCTCTTTTTGTAAGATCTTTCTGCAAGGTACAGCGCATTTCTGCAGCAATTTAGGCCAATGCAGATCTCCTGGTCCTGTCCTCTCCTGCTTGTTCCCATCTCTGCCCTAGCCCTGCTCCTGTGGTCATGCCAACAAGGGATGAGCCAGTTCAGGGAGCTGATCCAAATACAAACAACTGGAAAACAGTTTTTAAAATTGCTCCATGATTTCCTGGATTGTACAAATGGGCAGAAAGCCAAGTGCCAGTACAGCCATAGGAGGGAGGAGCCTGATGTTCAGGGCAGTGGACATGGATGGAAGTGACTGCCCTTCCCAGACATTCATTCACATGTTATTTCCCACTGACTCTGCTTCTGGTTTTGCTCTGACACTTAGCTAAAAGTGCTGTGCAGAGACTCTATCCCAGATTCTTTGCATTTGTATTTTTCTCTGAAATAGCTCTCTAATAGTGTCTCCTGAGTTTTTCTTTATTTTTTAATTTCTACTGCTCTGATTAGAGAGCTTTCATCTTTTTCTTTTAAAGTGATCAACCTTTAGCTAGGCCATTATTTTCTAGTCTTGAATTAACACTGCCTTAAGATAATAGAAAATGAATGAATTACGGGAGCACGTTCTAGATGGTGATAAATGAAAGTAATGTAATGTGTAGGAAATGTACTATGATACTGTAATAGAATAGATTTTCTCAAGTTATAGTGTGGAGTGTTTAATGTGGACTTTGTGTTGCCTCTTTTTGCCTCATGGCAAAAGCTGTGAAGAAGCTGTGCTGCATTTTCAATTGAATCAATATGGTAGAATTGCTGTGCTGCCTGGATGGGACAGGGAGGGCAGGAGGACTGGATCTGCTTGCTCCCTTCTGTTCCAGTGTCCTCTGTCTCTCCATTCACTGGTTTGCTGGGAGTATCCAAGCTGCTGTAAAAAAAAATGGAGTAGAACAAGTGGTCAGGAGCAGGAGGAAAAAAGCAGGAACTGCATTTTAGACAACAGCAACCAATAGATTGGTTCAACCTTTGTATGAAACCTCATCCCAAAACCCTATTGAAAAGGAAAATATCTCTTCCATGTTGGTTTGTTGTTGGCTTTTATTATTATTACTCTCTGATATGTAGTCATGTTTTCTGTGTTTAGAGAACTTGATTTGTGGAAGTGCTAAGTGTTGGTATAAGCCCTGGGAAAAAAAACCAAACTTCCTTGATACTTGTAAAGTATTCAAGTGATTGCTGAATGCTTCATTACATATACTTGTGTATACTGTGTGCTCTGGAAAAGCTTGCTCTTACTTTGCCTCAAGGCTGAAGACAATGCTTATAGATTAATGTTTACATTTATTTGAATAATTTGTAGGGAAATGGAGGTAGGACCAGGTACAAGAAAAATGAAAACTTGTGTCTCCCTTGTATTTCCTGAAGGATTGTTCCTAGAGGAAATGTTCTCTTAGTTAACTCCTGGGGTTACAATTTTTAGCTAGAATTTACTCTTGAGAATCTCATGGGAGTTGAGAATCTGTTTAAGGAAATGTTTCAAAATATTCTCACTCTTGCTTTTACAGCCTGACAGTTTCAAATATCAGTTACTGGATGTATTTTCATTTTATGTAATGGTGTAAGATACTGAAAATCCTCTGCTTGTCTTTCTGAAGCACAGAAGAAAGTATTTGCAAATTCTTTGACATTTAAAGCTGTGTGGTCTGTTCTCTTCTCTGCAAAAACAAAAGCCAAGGAGTCCTACAGAGGGAAATATCCTCTAAAAATAATTAACAGTGGAAGAAAAACAGCTTTCTTATATTTCCTGTTGAAATTTATTCCTGCTTAGATGAAAAGCATCAGTGGAACCCCTGTCCACTTAAAGCTAGTATAAGTGGTTACTGAAAGCAAGAATATTTTGACTGCCTCACTGCAGAGAGATAGCATTATGCTCCTTGTAAAATACTTATTGGATATTTACTAATCCCTTTTTTAAATGCAGCATCACTTCTGAGCAGTTTGAAACATGAAGTATTTAATAATTTTTAAATATCCACAGCAAGATGATATTTGAGTGAATAAGGAGCTGTAGTGGAACAGATGCTGCACCAGGCTGAGGGTTAAGCTGAGCCTCCAGCCTGTTGTCAGGCAGCAGTATGGGAATCCATGGGCTCTTGTCATTGGAGCACTGCTGAATTCCCTGGACTTGGAAAAACTGGTACACTGGGATCTTCCAGTTCCTGAATTGATAGCCTTGAAAAGCTTTTAGCCTAAAGCTTTGTAAGGCTTATCTCTGTGAATACTGAGGAGAGGCTTTCAGTGCCTCAGTCACTCGGAGATAATGGCCAGAAATCTTTGCTGTTTCAGGGTCTTGGGCTGGGATATCTTTGCAAGGCTGTGGATCTTGACAGCTCTGGCAGTGATGGAATTGATGGAGCTGCTCTCCAAGCTCAGGGTCTGAGATGTTGGCTTCCTGAAGGATCAGCTCTCAGTGGTGGGAATGCTTTGACAAAGTCCTCATCCCACCTGTTTCCTTTGAAAAACCATTATGTGTTAGTGTTCTTTTGAGGAGAGTATTGAAGATGTCTATCAGCAAATCTGTGGAATATTACACGTTGGAGTGGTCCCACATTTTCTTCTACTTGATACATACAAGTCTTTATATTAACCATTAAATATCCTTTTTCTTAACAGCTAAGTTAGTATTTTAGTGACCTTATTTTCATCCAGACTTTGTGCACTTCCCCCATTAGTTCAAATGAGTACCAGAATCAGTCATTTCCCAGAGTTTTAAATTTATATGTGACTTCAAAATGCTTGTTTTCTTTTATAATCTGGAAAAAAATGTTCCTTTTGGCTTTTCTATTCAGAGCCCCCTATATGAGGATAAAAGACAAAGAGAACAAAAACACGAACCATTCTAAGAGTTTTCCCTTTATTCCAGCATTCTGCATGTCAGGCTTTGCTTCCTTTTTGTGAAAATTGGTTTTATTGTTGGCAATTTTCCAGATGCAATGAATAATAGAACACCAGATGTCCACTGCTGAGGAAAATTACAGATGAGTAAACACTTTTCTGAGGTAGCATAAAAATCTATTAACAGTACTTCTGGTGTGCCTGCAGACAGTGTAGTTCCTGGCCTGCTGTGCTTTGTGCTGCATGGAATATCTACAGCCTCTGTGGCCCTCTGTATGTCTGTCTCTACCAGGGATTCCTGCCTTCCTCTAGATGTTGATTGTTTTCTAGGAAGGAGCACTTGCTGCAGAGCTTGAGTGTGAATTTAATAATTGGATTTAGTTTTAATTACTGTCACACGTGGGTTTGATTGAAGGTGAAAGTCCCAGAAACATTAGAAGAGATGGGGGTAAGAAGGGGTGTGGAGAGTTGGCCTAGTCCCTGGCCTTTCCCTCCAGCAGGCACAGTTCTGACTGAGCCCTGTGTTCAGACCCAAAGCAGGCTGTGTCCCAAAAGCCTTGCCTGGTTTTTCCCAGCTGTTTCAAGCTCCTCAGAATAAGCTTGCAACACAGACTTTGCCTGTTGCACCTGACAAACATGATCCATCTACTTGGGAAAAGCAAAAATATTTAGCGGTGGGTAATTCCCATTTGATTGGAGAGCTTCACTAGTCCTTACCTGGTTTGTATGTGCCTTACCTGAGTTTTTCTTTCTGCTTGTGTGTTCCCACTGAGAAAGACTTTATCCTCCCTCTCCATTGCCTTTGCAGCATGTTTTACCCATGGGAAAAGAAGTCACCCCCTTTCAGTCTGGTCTGTGTCCAGCTGTACTCTCCTGCTGCTTTCCTGTGCACAGGTGTGTTAGAGCCTCCTGGCCACTGGCTTGGCCCACTAAAATCAGCTGTGCAAAGCCTCCAGAAGCTTTAGGTCATTTCAGTGAGCTGAGTAAGCATCACTGAGCAGGATGGTCATTCTGGGGGGAAGTGTTTAATTGTCAGTAACTTTAATGGTCTTGATAGCTCTCACTTATACTGTCCCTTTCATTATTCAATCCTTTGCAAGTTTTTATTGATTGCTCAGTCTTTTGTTTGGAGGATTATTTAACTGCAGTTTCTACAATAAGCAAAATCTCTCTCAAAACTTGTTCCATGGGCTTTTTTTATGGTTCTCAATGCTCTTGCATCATCTTAAAAAGACAATTGAGTTTATCTTCTCAAGATAAAGTTTTGGAAATACAAGTGCAGAGAAACAGGCTAAAACATCTCTTCTTTCCTGCAGCTCGAGGACCGTGGCAGTAACTTTGTAGAGCCGTTCCCGTTGTGTGTATTTTATGTTCAGAGCAGGTAGGCATGAGGCTGGTGGGTAGCTGATCCTAATGGACAGATGGGAAGGAGCAAGTCATTAATTTAGACCTTAATTATCCAGATACTGGACTAACATTAGAACTAGTGCCTTAACTCTTAGTCTGGTGCAATCAGCCATAATTATTTGCCCTGTGAGTGACGGAGTGCCCGTAGCCCCCGGTGATCTCAGTCACAGTTATGAGTGCTCAGTGCTGCAGAAAATCAGGTCAAGTGTCTCACCAAGTGTCCACAGAGGAAGCAGCAGCTATGTCTGAAGAGTCTGTAAGAATAACAAAGGGAAAGCAAGCTTGTTTTCATATGGTCAGTCCATCAAATTTACGGTTATTTAAAAAAAATTATAATTACAAATTGTAATTACAACATTTCTGTTCTTGAGCAAGGCAATTGTTTTCATGAAGCATTGATTAGTATTTTATATTTTTATATTTTTATATTTTATATTGTATTTTTAGTGTCAGCCATCCTAGGCATTAGAAGAAAGCAGTATATGATAATGTATTTAGAAGCTATTGGACTAAACACTGGAGATCAAACAATTGTCTGAGTGATGTGTGACATTTAAATTAATTATATTATTATAGCCGTGCTTAAAGAATTGTATCAGCTTTCCTGTGTGATCTTGGTGCCTTGGCACAGACCTGCACAGTACAGGAATTAGCTGCTACCTTCTGGAAATGGTAGCAGAAGATACAGAAAAATGAATTGGTTTTGGCAGTTCACATATTTTTAGAGATAGAAAACTAAGTATAGAAATGTGGTAGTATGCCTTGGATGTTTTTGTCACGTAGGGGTTTTATTCCCAGCTCTGAAGAAGTGATTTGTGTAGCCTTTCAGTGTGAGGTCTTGCGTTTGGAATGTCGGAGAGCACAGAGTAATATCGCACACTGTGATGTGACACTTCAGATGGTTCTTCTGGCTGACTGGGCAGGACCTGTCTAGGCTAAAAGCCTTTGGTGAGAGGAAGCAGCAACAGCTGTTTTGCCTGTAGAGTCAGTTCTGCGTGTTGGTGCAACTGAGGGGACAACTGCAATTGAAGACAATTTAAATGGACACCTAGGGGTTGTCGTGAGATAGTTCTTGATCCCACAGATATGGGTAAAATGTCTGGTGATACCTGTAAAGAGTGGAAAAATTATAATAAACATCTGCTAAATACTCCAGTTTTGTGTACAAGTCTCACTGTGTGGTTCTTGGCTGCACATTTTACTGAACATCGTGTGATTCCTGTGTGTCCAGTGCTCCAGTCTGCCCAGGTCTCTCTGAACCGCAGCACAAACACCTGGTGTGTTAAGCAGCTCTCCCAGAGTTTTGGGTTGTGACATTGACGTGCCTTTGCAGGCTGGGAACTGCAGGTTGTCCTGGAATGGCTAACAGAACAGCAGAGGCACGCTGGAGAGGGGTGTGGGGTGCTACTAATAATATATCCAGGGTGATTTTGATGGGTGTAGGAAGTGAAGCATTGCCATGCTGTGCTAGCCTAGTTGATGCTGATATTTCCTCCTTCTGTCATGGTTTGACTGGATTAGGAATGCTGCAGACCACACAGAGAGCTTGCTGTGCACCATAGGTAGTGAGGAACTCACTAGTGCTCAGTGATAATCTTTCTATCACTTGGGCTTTCAATTTTGGCTTAAGTACTTATTAGAATGTGATAGAGTAAAATATATATTGTGCACAGAACTTCAATGAAATTATTTTAAAGATGGGCTGAATGAGCATTATGCCTTGTTTGGCCTTAAATGATGCTATGTGCTTTCAAAATTAGAGTTGGGAGTGGTGATCTAATTTGGCTTTCAATCAAGTGGCAGTAGGGTCAATATGAACTAATATGTTTCAAGTTCCAAACCTGTAGCAGAAATAAAACTTATGCTTACAGAAATATTTAATCCAGAGCAAACAAAAATTCCTGAGTGATGCAGAACACATCATGGCATTTGGTAAATTTGTTGCAAGGTTAGATCCTGATGGCTATTTTTCTATTTCTGCAGGATTTAGAATTCACATTTGCAATTTCTAGATACTATTTTCACTTTGCAGATGGGTGGCTGGGTAGGAAGGGTTTCAAGACCTTGGATAAAGCAGTGAAGGCTAGAATTGATCTGCCTGCGTCTGATCCTCTCTTCTCTGTCTCCTGGTTCATAGAAGCTCTGCCTGGGTGTACAGTGCAGGATTGTTGTTTGGGCTGATGCTGATGCCTTTTCCTAGTGGTCAGATGGAGGTTTTGGGCAAAATATTGGGGGGAAAATCTTGTCTCTAAACTGTGAAAAACTAGAGTTTTCCATGTCTTGTTTTCTGGCGCTGTGCAGGAGCAGGACACACCATCATGTGCTCCAGCAGGGAGCAGCGAGGGAGAGAGCAGTTTCATTAGAAATGTGAAATGAAGGAAGGGGGCAAAGGCATTGCCAGTAAATTATAGAAGACATTCCTTCATTTGTGTGAAGTTGTTCATTTGTTTGAACATATTTTGCACTTAGAAGGGATAAAGTGACCTGGTCAACAAGGAAAGGAATGGGTGTTAGAAATCAGCCTGATCCATGTTATCTTTTGTTTTGGATGTCTTTTGGCAATGGAATTAATAATGTAACTGCTAGATTAAGTAATTTATTTCCTTTGTTATTTAAATTTGGGTTCAACTTTATAAGATGTAGGTACCTAGTCCATAATAGAGTTCATTTAACTTGATTTAGTATTGTTATTTGGAAGGACTCTGTCAGGATGTTCTCAATCTTTTAATTTGTTTATTTTTTGGCTAAAATGGGTGGATTTCTTCAGCACTGGAGAGGCAAACAGCCTAAGGACTGCAAAAATGTGGGCAGCTTTGTGTGTTAGTAAAAACTACAGGAAATATTGATGGAATGCATATATTGGATTCATTGTTTTAAAATCCCAGAGTCTTTTTAAAACTGAGCTCATTATGAGATTGCTATTGAAGAAACACTATAATAAACCAAACAATCTACTAGAAAATACGTTTTTTACAAAGGCAGTGTTATATGATGGTCATTATGTCTGCCCTGATTATTGTGCATGCTTGGAAAACAGGCAAAAAAGGGAAACATTTACTTGTTTCCCATTGTATATTTGAACTAAATGGTGTCTTCTACTGCCTGCTTTATATTCCTCCATAGGTAATTTAACTAGACCAGCATAAATTTATGTCATCTTAAAATGGTGTTGCAGGTGCAGGTTCAAAAAGCTGGAAAGGTACAAAGGTCGTCATAATTGAGATTGAATGAAAACATCAGACATTTTTTTCCTAAACTAAAATAGAAGCCGTTGACTGCATGTTAAAGGACTGTATTATGTTTATTATAGTTTAAATAACCCCAAATGCTGAAGTATGAAATATTCCTCCCCCTGTTCTGTTCTCCAGGACAGGTGACAAAATGGCTATGGGTGTCAAGCTTTCAGGACTTGTTTTGTCAATGACTTTGTTCTCCGGCGGAAGGAGAGAAAGAGGGAGAGTTTGATGTTCCTGGTTATAGAACATCATCTTTCAGAAACAGGTATTTCTTTCATTAAAACCAGAAAAACACGGAGGTTCATATTTGTGTAGTCTGTAAGGATCAATGGATTTTCCCCGGTTGTCAAGCAGTTCCTGTATTTTGTCACACACTGGCTGTGCTACTCTTGTATAGAGGGGTAACTTTGTTGTCCTCTGATGGTCCAGGCTGAATTTACCACCGAGGGTGGTTTCTTCCAGCCGTGTTTTGCAGTTTCCTGTTTAGCATAAGGACAAGGAGAAAGCAGCACAAGCCCTTGCAGTTCCCTGGTGTCAGGTTTTCTGCCCTTATCACTGCCTTGGTCCTCTCTTCTGCTTCTGACTCTTTATCCCCTTCACTTCATACTTCTAAGTCAGGACGTTGCTTTTCAAATAAGCTATCTCTGAGCAAGTATCCTTTTCCTTGTGAGTGAGAGCACTTCCCTAGAGCAGCTGAATGCTGCTGATTACTAGCACAGCCAACAGTTGGGAATGGTGATGAGGTTAAAAAGGAAAATTAAAAAAAGGAATCCCACATAGCAGTTGTGCAGGATGCCTTAAATGTCTTTGGAAGATATCTCACACGGAGCACAAATAAATTCCTTGAACTTCTTTAGAAAGCTTTTCTGGAAGGTAAGATTGTAATGAATGCTGCTAGAATTAGATAATCTGAAGATCTAAGATGAATAGGTTTCCTTTGAGGTCCAGCTAGCATAAGCATGTGTGTGTGTGTGCATGCTTGTGCAAGTACAAAAAAATCCGTTTTTCTTCAGTCTTGTTCAGTTGTAGTGAACTTCTCCATTTCAGATCTGACCATTGCCTTTATTTTTTCATCTAAGAAATCAGCTCAGAACTTAATTCAATCTAATGCTGTGTTTGTTTATGATAAATTCTTATCAGTGTCTGAAATGGTTGCTTTGTGTTGTTGATTGGACATGTCATTTCCCTGTTAGGAGCAATCACATCCTTTGAAACACAGTAATGAGCAGTGTCTCTAATGAAGAAATGCTTATGGAAATAGCACAAATAGCATATATGACATTTTTTTCAAGGAAAACTCAGATTAACTTCTGTCTCATAGTGAAACTGGAGAGCTTTTACCACCAGCCTGGTGGTAAATTTATACTAGAGTTGTTGGTTTAGCTCCAAACAAACTTTCTATTTGTTAACATGTGTTTTGCAGCTAAATGGCTTGCTAATTATATGGTATAAAAAATGTAAATTTCATGATAAGGCACTGTAAGCAAAACTGTTGATAGCACAAAGTAGTAAGCACTGGAAGAACTAGTTGTATGCAACTGTGAGTCTAATTGGAACTGTAATATGAAGAGGCAAAAAAATCTGTTTATTCTGTACAGTTTTGAACACTGATGTGTGTGTAGTAGGATGGAAATTATACTTTATAAGCTGTACTGTTTTGTTTAGAAAGGTGCACTTTCATTTAGATCCTCCATTTGGTGCAGGCTTCATTGCCTCTGCCTGGCTGGATTTTCCTCCTGCCTTGTGCAAAGCTACTAGAGCACAGGAATAAAAAGCCCATCAAGAGGAAATTAAGTATTTAAATAAAAGAGTATGAACACATCCCATATTTTAAAAACACACAGTTGAGTCCTTGGTATGCCTTGCCATTGCTGAACTGCAGTGCTCCATGCAGCTCTTTATATTACCCCAGGACCTGTAAAAGGGGAATATGGAGCAAATCTACTTAGTTTCTCCAGAATTTGCATTTTCTGGCAATGGCAGTTCTGTGTTTTATTACAGTGAAGATTATTGAATCTGTCACATTGTGCCATTATTTAATGGTAAAGTCACATCTGCTGCCATTAGTCAACTCTTTGGTTAGTCTTTTGGGTAGGGAAATCTTACTAGTGGGTGTAGTGTCACCACAGATGCAGTCTACTTTATTATTTAAACTTACAACTTCACTTTCATAAAGTTAAAATACCTTCTGCTGCAGTTAGACCCCTGCACAGCTTCTGACTATTCTGTGAAGTTCAGTCACACAAAGCTGTAAGCTAGAGGGTCTGAATGAATAGGTGTAGTGCCATTTAACACATATTTATGTGGTAAACAAGTACAGGAGGTAATGCAGAACATTTATTTTTAATAGCCAAAGTTGCCTAAACAGATATGTAAAACTGAATGCAAATTTTGGGGTCATCCATTCTAAATTTCTTGTGGTTTAATAGTGATGCTACTTCAAAATTGACCTTTTTTGTTGACAGCTTGTTTTATTCAATGTATTACTATTTTGGAGTCATATCTAAAATTTTTTTTCTCTCTCTTACAGGCTGGACTTTGAGATTCTTTTCATGAAAGAGGTTCCCAAGTAGTTGTCTCATAATAACTCTGAGAAGGAGTTCTATGTAGCTCTTACTTCCAAGAGTGCTGCAAAAATGATTACTTCAGATTTGCCAGTACTACAGTGAGTATACGCTTCTCTCTGTATTTGAAATCTTGGCTTTTAAAAAGGTTGAAGTAAACAGAGAAGTGATTTTGAGGATAAAGCACAAGCTTGAAAGAAGTGTATGTTAGTGTGACTGTTCCAGGCTTCCTGTGTGTTCATGTGCTGAAAAACTGTGTAAAACAACCTGCAAAACACTTAATCTAAAATATATTTTTTTCTGTGTATGGAGATGTAACTTTGCTGTGCAAAGCAAAACAAGGTCTTTGCTACTTTTATGCTTCTGAATGTTGTGAGATTTGAGTAGTATGTATTGGTTTTGGCCATAATGGACCATATTGTATATTCCAGCTGTGTACTTTCTCACACCATATAGTATATTCCAGTTGTGTACTTTCTTACAATGAGCTGAATTTATTGTGCAAAAAGCCTTCTGCAGTTGAAGACAGCAAGTAGCATGAACATGTTTTGGTTCTGCTGGGAAAGAGGAGTGGCTAATGCACATGGGAACATGGCACTGATTGGATAAAGTGAGCTACTGGGAAGAGCAGAGTGGAAGTCTGTAACAGGAGGAGCTAGGGAGTAAACTGAGTAGAGTTAAGAAGGAATTTTAGAGACTGGAACCTGCTCTTCTCTTCACAGGGCAGGGAGAGAACACAGAGTCAAGAAGCTCATGGGGTGAGGTAATGGCAGGGAAATCAAAACAGACCAAAGGACTTGGCTTGGAGAAAATAATTTATTGCTAATTAAAAGGGATTTGGGTGAGGGTGAGAGACAAATACAATATCTACCAGGTGTTCCTTCTACCCCTGCCCTTACCTCAGTTCACCTTCAACCTTTCATCCCACCCCATCCCCTCATGCGCCCAGTGTGGGTGCCCAGCCGACTCCAGCACGGACTCCTGTCACAGGGCGCTTCATCCCCCTCACAAAGCCCTTCATCCCGCTCACAGAGCCCTTCATCCCGCTCACAGAGCCCTTCATCCCCCTCACAGAGCCCTTCATCCATCCCCTCACAGGGCCCATCATCCCCCTCACAAAGCCCTTCATCCCACTCACAGAGCCCTTCATCCCCTCACAGAGCCCTTCATCCCCTCGCAGAGCCCTTAATCCCCCTCACAGGGCCCTTCATCCCCCCTCACAGAGACCTTCATCCCCCTCACAGAGACCTTCATCCCCCTCACAGAGACCTTCATCCCCCCTCACAGGAGCCCTTCATCCCCCCTCACAGAGCCCTTCATCCCCCTCACAGAGCCCTTCATCCCCTCACAGGGCCCTTCATCCCCCTCACAGGGCCCTTCATCCCCCTCACAGGGCCCTTCATCCCCCTCACAGGGCCCTTCATCCCCCTCACAGAACCCTTCATCCCCTCACAGGGCCCTTCATCCCCCCTCACAGGGCCCTTCATCCCCTCACGGAGCCCTTCATCCCCCCTCACAGGGCCCTTCATCCCCCTCACAGGGCCCTTCATCCCCCTCACAGGGCCCTTCATCCCCCTCACAGGGCCCTTCATCCCCTCACGGAGCCCTTCATCCCCCTCACAGGGCCCTTCATCCCCCTCACAGGAGCCCTTCATCCCCCTCACAGGGCCCTTCATCCCCCCTCACAGGGCCCTTCATCCCCTCACAGGGCCCTTCATCCCCCCTCACAGGGCCCTTCATCCCCCCTCACAGGGCCCTTCATCCCCCTCACGGAGCCCTTCATCCCCCTCACAGGGCCCTTCATCCCCCTCACAGGGCCCTTCGTCCCCCTCACAGGGCCCTTCATCCCCCTCACAGGAGCCCTTCATCCCCCTCACAGGAGCCCTTCATCCCCCTCACAGAGCCCTTCATCCCCCTCACAGGAGCCCTTCATCCCCCTCACAGAACCCTTCATCCCCCCTCACAGAACCCTTCATCCCCCTCACGGAGCCCCTTCATCCCCCCTCACAGGGCCCTTCATCCCCCCTCACAGGGCCCTTCATCCCCCCTCACGGAGCCCTTCATCCCCCTCACAGAACCCTTCATCCCCCTCACAGGGCCCTTCATCCCCCTCACAGGGCCCTTCATCCCCCCTCACGGAGCCCTTCATCCCCCCTCCACGGAGCCCTTCATCCCCCCTCACAGGGCCCTTCATCCCCCTCACAGGGCCCTTCATCCCCCCTCACAGGGCCCTTCGTCCCCCTCACAGGGCCCTTCATCCCCCTCACAGGGCCCTTCATCCCCCCTCACAGGGCCCTTCATCCCCCTCACAGGAGCCCTTCATCCCCCTCACAGGGCCCTTCATCCCCCTCACAGGGCCCTTCATCCCCCTCACAGAACCCTTCATCCCCCCTCACAGGGCCCTTCATCCATCCCCCTCACAGAGCCCTTCATCCATCCCCCCTCACAGGAGCCCTTCATCCCCCCTCACAGGAGCCCTTCATCCCCCCTCACAGGGCCCTTCATCCCCCCTCACAGAACCCTTCATCCCCCTCACAGGGCCCTTCATCCCCCCTCACAGAGCCCTTCATCCATCCCCCTCACAGGGCCCTTCATCCATCCCCCTCACAGGAGCCCTTCATCCCCCTCACAGGAGCCCTTCATCCATCCCCCTCACAGGAGCTCCCTTCATCCATCCCCCTCACAGGAGCCCTTCATCCATCCCCCTCACAGAGTCCCTTCATCCATCCCCTCACAGAGTCCTTCATCCATCCCCTCACAGAGCCCTTCATCCATCCCCTCACAGGGCCCTTCATCCATCCCCTCACAGAGTCCTTCATCCATCCCCTCACAGAGTCCTTCATCCATCCCCTCACAGAGCCCTTCATCCATCCCCTCACAGAGTCCTTCATCCATCCCCTCACAGAGCCATCCATCCCCTCACAGGGCCCTTCATCCCCCTCACAGGGCCCTTCATCCCCCTCACAGAGTCCTTCATCCATCCCCTCACAGAGCCCTTCATCCCCCTCACAGGGCCCTTCATCCCCCTCACAGGGCACTTCATCCCCTCACAGAGCTCCCTCTGTGACCACCCTCCTGCCAGTGCCCGGCAGCTGAGCCACATACATTTGGTAACTATCTAATGTTAATTTATTTTTGCTTGAAATGTTTTCTAATTTTTTTTAACCTCAGGGTGTGAAGGCACCTCAGTTTATCAGGGTTGAGTGGCATTCCGTGCTAAGATTTCAAGTCTCGTTATTTAAGATACTGAATGTTGGACAATGGTAAAGAAATTTGTTTGACCTTAATAGTACCATTCTTTCCATTACCGTTTTCTCCTGTATTTTTAAAACATCTTTAAAAAAAATTTGATTGTGGATGAGTACAGGCTAAAGCTGAGAATGACCTTGATGGGCAGCACTGAGTGGGAGTGTCAGCCTGAGGGGTTCTTGTTAGCTAAGGGATTAGTTGTGGAAGAACATTTTCTTGGTTTGTATTTGCCTGGATCTGCCACATTCAAGAAGTGAGGGAATGTTTGTGAAATATTCCAAGAACAAAAAGCTAGGAGAATCTGCTATGGTAGTGGTCAGAAAGGGATATTTGCATTCCCACTTCAAGAGCTCAGACGGACCTAAAAAGTGAATGGAATATCAGAGAATTTAAGGTTCAAAAGTGCATATTAATGGATTTGGTAACTCTACACACCAGCTGAAAAACCTGTGGGGCATTAAAATATACTGGCATGTTCTATAGTCAGAGCTACTGATACTAAGCAAATCAAAGAGATAAAGAAAACATTAATGTTATTTTTTCTGGTAAAGTTTGGAGTAATTTAATGCTGTTCTGCAAAATGTTGGTGAGATGTCATCCTCAACAATACATGTAGCTTTGATTGTTTATAAACAAGAGGAGGTCTTTCGTTTTACAAAGAACTCAGCATGATGTGCACATAGAGGTTTTGGAACTCTTCTGAGGGTTCAGAACATGGGCTAGTGTGGATGAAGTATCAAAGAAAATAAGTTCTAATTCAAAAGGTGCCAGTCAGGCTTTCATCAGGAAGAGGGCTGGCTAAGGGTGAGAAAACCTGAAATAATTTTTGGGCTAGGAGGTATTAGCTTCACACATTCACAGATTGGGGAAGACATAGTCCAGTTCCACACAAAATCCCCAGGTTTTCTTTCTAGCTCTTAAATTAATCATTTGAAGGATTATTATAATCTCCTATTCCTGTGCTTCATTTCTACTCTGTTTTGTAGTGTTTTGTAATCTTTTTGGCTACTCTCTTTAAACAAAAAATCCTGAAGCCCATTTAATATGTTAATATACGTTGCTTAGGACCGTATCATCTATTCCCTCCCAAATTCTTTGTTGAGGGAGCATGAAAGGAGAATCTTTACCCTTTCTAGATTCATAGAAGTGGCTTCAGAACACAGTGAAGACCAGATTTCACTTACTAGCGTTTCAGATGTTTGGAGAAAACATCTGGTGTATTCGATCTGTGTGATGGACAGTTATGAATCTTCTCTCAATGTCATGACTCATGTTTGCTCCTTAGAATTTGAAGATCAACCATGAGAACTGATTCATCCATGATTCATGAGCCTGTGCATTTAGCCATTTTTCTTCATGAATGCTTTTTTTTTCCACAAGGCTCAATCTGGTGATAGCAATTACTGAATTTATCTCGGCCAGAATGTCAAGTCCCTCAGCAACAGCGATAAAAACTTATAGAAGTGTTTTGGCTTCTTTTTTTACAAAATCTGATTGATAAACACAGGTTTTTGCTATGGTATGTTTTTAAAGGGGTATGGTATATAAAGCAAGGCAGAGTATACCTGAGCCCTGAAAAGAGGTTATCACTTGTCTCCTTTGCTCTGCTCACCCAAGTCTTGTAGGTCCCCCCCACCTCTGTCAAATTCTCTCAAGTCCCTGTCATTTCAAAGAAATCTTAAAAGAGGAAAGTTTTACCTTTAGGAACTTCCACCTCTCCTTAGATGAGGCAGGTTTCCTTAGGCCCAGATTATCTTCCCTCACAACAGCTTTCAAATTGCAGTATGAAGTTATGACTAAGCCAGAGTTTCCCCCTCAGGTGCCTAGTCACACACACGAGGAATGAGGATAGGATAATTCTGGTCTATTAAGATGTGGATAACTGCCACCAGATAAATTACTTCTTAGCAGCTCTGTGAGATGTGTAGGGAATGAGGGAGATGGATTCTGGCCAGCTGCTTCTCTCCCTGAGTGTTGCAAACTGACAGAACTGCAGGCAGGCAGGAGATGCTGTACTGCTGCTCTGAGTTCAGGAATAAGAGGGGAAAGGGCACGTGTATGTACCCAGAGCAAATGCCTTTTTGTGCAGGACTTGGATGATTCAAAACAGAATTCCTTGCTGCTTGAAATGATGTTTAATTTAATATGAAATCAGCTAAAGACTGGAGGTTGTCCTTGATCCAGTCTCCACACTCCAAATAATGTGAGGATTGAAGAGAACCTAGTTTTTGATGTTTTCCCCTTGCTCTGTACATATATTCTTTACTGGAAACATGTTCTTAGGGTGAGATTTATTTTGTTTAATTTGAAACATTTATATTCAAGCTGTTTGTCTTGATCACCTTATCATCAGTGGAGAGAAAACAAAATTTATAAGACTTAAACTGTCTGACCAGTTTTGGACACTGACCTTTGTGTGAGGTATCTTAATATATATAAGATTTTCTGCATTGCATATATCTCTGATTTAGATTAGATTAGATGAATCTCACCCTTAGTACTAATTTATTGAGCTTTTCCCAAAAAGGGAAATAGCCAAAGAGGCTTCAAGCAAATCAGAGAAATTTTACCAGAAGAATATATTATTAAGAGAATCAGGTTTAAGCAACAGTCTATTCAAGGCAAGGAATAGAAAGTGGTTAATAACTGTTCCTTCCATATGCAGTATTGGAAAGATTTAAAATTTCCAGAACTAAGTAGACAAATTTATCTGGAGGTTTTGCTTGACTGGACTGAGACTGTATGGGAAACTCAAATTCTCTGTGGAGTACATGCATGTGAAGTAGTAGTAGAGTTTAATTTATTTATATAGCTCTGGTGTTTCAAGGGAAGGGTTTGAGCTGTTTGCCTAGGAGGATTGCTGAATCTGTTTTTAATAGAGAGAATTTTTATCCTGATGATCCTAGGGGTGCAAGTTTATAAGCTAGTTTCCCCAGGAATGAGGGTATTGTTTAGATAGATACACCATGCCTGAAACTTTTCCAATAAGGATCTGACCAGACTGAGTTGTTTCTTTTTTTTTTTGTTTGTTTGTTTTTTTTTTTTAGAGAGAGCAGTAGAGAATGGTTTTAATTTCTCTCCAGCAGCAGAAGGGAGCAAAGATTTTTATGGGGTTCCTTACTTCTGTATTCAAAATCTATTAAAATTGCCATTGTGAGCCAATGTGCATTTTTGTCAAATTGACTTGCAGTGTGATGAGGTATTGGAGTGAAGGCTGGATACATCCATCTGCATAAGCATGTTCTCAGCTGGATTTACTGCATTGCTTTTCTCTGCTGTGGCCCTAATCTTAACCAAACAATTTTGAACTCTGTTTGGGGTATCCTTTATTTGGTTTTATGTTTTTGGCAATTTTTGGTGTTTTTCCAAATACATAGCTTGATACTAAGTTTTTTAAATTTCATATTTAATGAATTGAATAAGCTACTTTTTAATTATATCACAACAAAGCTGTACTTTCTCAGTTGCATGATTTTCTGGGATGTATAGAGTAGTTAGAGGTAATCCACTGAAGTTACTTTCAGTGAAAGAGACCCATTATATGTTCTTTTGCGTTTTGGCTTTTGTGGAAGATTCTGTGGTCCCCTTGGTGTCTTCGTGCTTGTGAATAGGAGAAGGTTAGAAAATAATGTCTTAATATTAGGAATTCATCAGTAATTTCATTAAAGAGGAGTATGAGAGCATTCCCAGTTCTGATACAATGATATCTTTCTGCATTATTGACTGGCTTTCTTGGTGATACAACAAATTTGTGAAATATTCCTGATCTATAGAGCAAAATACAAAATAACCCCCACACAAGGTAGAAGATTGTGTAGATCTTGGCTTGCTGGAGATTCTCAGTTTCTCTTGAGCAGATCACTATTGCTGCCATTGATGTTTGAGGCTCTATAAAATATGGAATATGTCTGGTTTTGACCTTCCCTTTGCACAAGTTGTACAGCAACTGAACTCCATTCACTTCAAGGAAATTGTTTCCGTTTTAAAGAAGTCTATGGTTATAACTTCACTTGACCCATCCTTGAGTAATCTAGGACATTATTAGTTGTAAATAAAAATTATAGAGATCTGGTGATCTTGCACAGTAAAAATAAAGCCCATCAGTAACAGATATGGTTTTGCATGTGTGCTGCTCTTAGGCGAGATCTAATGCCTCAAAAGATCAATTACATTCAGAGTTTCTTCAAGCAGCCATGTCTATTTGGAAGGCAGAGAAGTTACCTGTACCTCTGGCTGGGAGGGGTGGTGAAAATTGGGGGATTTTATTTTTTTTTCTTATCATAATTTAAATCTGAAATGGCAACAAATGAGAAATTATTGTTTGGGCTTCTCTGCTAACAGGAGTTGAGCACTGTCAAAGCTTTTCCTTTGTACAAGTGAAAATATTTTTCTAACTGCAAAAATTACAAATGTCTCCAGATCAAAGGGTTTGGGCCTCAGAGTCAGCATGAACCCTCTTTATTAATAGCTGCCCAAGCCCCTTGTCTTGGGGTGTGACTGAGAGCGTGGTGGAAGCTGTGTGGAACCTTGTGTAACTGTGCTAATGATGAGACAGCTGGATTGGGCTCCACATTGCTCTTGGGGCCTTGAAAGCAGCTACAAAGAGTAAAAGGAAGCTCTTGGTAGTGAAAACATTGTGGGATTGATGAACTGAGCATGTGCTGGTTAATATAGCCAGTTTTGAAGTGTAAGGTGTTTTCAAATGAAAATTAATTGAAAGAATTTCAGTCAATAAAATGACATTGCAGCCAATGAAAAGGGAAGGCTTTTGCCAGGGCTAACAGTGCCCGGTTCCTTGGTTTGCAGAATAAATGGGGAAAGCCTTTTAATGCTGACTTTTTTATTGTTTATTTGTTTTCTGGCTCAGGACTAAGTATGTAATTGGTCAGTAACTTGTTGATTTCAAATCATTTGAATTTAATGTTTTCCCCCCCTAGGGATTCTACAAATGAAACTACTGCACATTCAGATGCTGGCAGTGAGCTTGAAGAAGCAGAAGTCAAAGGAAAAAGAAAAAGGGGCCGTCCCGGCAGGCCTCCAGTATGTGTAATTTATTTTGGTTTTGTTATGCATCTATTTAATTTATTATGGTTTTGTTATGCATCTATTTATAATTGACATCAGATTCTTTTTCATCTGATCATCTTGTGGTCACATAAATAGGCTTTTAATGAGTCCTATGTCAGACTTTATGAAGATTTCTAGTATGAAATATTAATCAAATTGATGTGCAAACAATGTTTGAAGTGTTTAAAAAGGGACATTAAAATGTTCTCATAGTAGCTATTAATTTTTCTTTTGTTAGCTGCTTTCATGAACAATAGAGTTTTGTTATTATTTTCATTACAATGTTCTTCCAGATATGAGAATAACTTCAGTAGGTACAACCACTTTTTTTTTGAAAGTTGCAGTGGACTGTAGGTGACACATGACATTTGAGCTATCCTTTTATTACTGATAACATCTTAATGCGAATGGAAGAATTGCAGCATGGTAATTACTAGTTTTCTAAGAACATCTATTAACACATGTAAAAGTCATGTGATTGACATACACTGCATTTGACTTACAGACTGGGAGCTTCAACATATCCTCTGGCAGAGTGTAGCAGGCTTTGTCTCTGCTGACCTATAAGTAGGAACATACAGAAACAGTTCTCTCTTGCATGGGGTATGAGGGGGGCTTTTATTTTCATTTATTTTATAAAATAGCCAATTCATTGAAAAATGAAGGGAAAGTTCTGTGTTGTGCTTCATCTTGGTTCTTGAAGATAATCAGTTGAGTTCCCATGACTGTATCACTTGAAGTACACAGTGTGGAATAAGGCTTGGTGGGAACTTCTGTGTGTTTGTTATTAATGAGTTTGATTCACCCCGAAGTGTTGCTGTATGAATAAACTTGCAGTATGAATGTGCTATATATCTATATAGCACTAGTAGATGGAGATGATTTTTTTTTTAACCCTGAGGGCTTTGATCCTAAGGCTTATCTCCACCCATGGGCTTGGTAAGGCTGTAAGAATGGACAGATTAGTCTCAGGCATGCTGGCCAAGCTGGAGCAAATTCCTCTTTACTGTTGGTTTTCAATTTGCATCGCAGTCTCTGGACTTACTCAGGGTGCCAATGTTTTAAATCCTGGTCTTTCTTGGGCATGTTGTCTTCCTTTTTGAAAGCTTTTGAACACTTTTCTATGATGCATATATTCTTCATCAGATAAATGGATTTGCTCATGAACATGAAGCTTCTTCAGAGCAAGCCTTAAGGAAATGTTTAAAGAGAGCAGCTTATCTGTTTACATAGCTTGTAAGGAAAGGAAAAAATGAAAAATTATCTTATGAATGTTACATTAGCAAATCTGTGGGGTTTTGTAGCTCTAATAAAAAAAAGCAGGCTGGTGCAACCTGGTTGCTAACCCAGAATGTTGTCACAATATAGGAATTCAAATTACAGCAACACTAGGGATATTTTTTACCCAGCACACACTCACTGGAAGGGAAAGGCGAATGTTACAAAAAGCATTTCTCATTCCTCTGCTTCAGTTTATTAGTAGCTCCTATGGGAACATTTGCTGAAGCACTCTGCTGGTCCTGCTATCAGGTTTCTCGGGGAGGGATTGCTCATTTTGCTTAGAACAGCTCCGGGCTCATTAGGTGTCTGTGATTGTCAAGTGATGAACAAGTCAGAGGAGGCAACCATTGCTTCATTCACAAAGTGACAGCCTGTCAGCTGACTGCTGCTGCTAAGGAGCAAGATTTTGGGTTTATCAGAGTGAATTCTGTGGAAGCTCATTTTAATGCTTAAGAGGAATCAAAAAAAACCCAGATCCAGTCTTAAAACTTAGAGGAAGAAAATAGAGAGTGAAGCAAATACAGTGTCCTTTATAAAACCGTAGTTTGTCAAAATGTGGAAGAATTTGCTCAGTTCTACTTTCTCTTTCCTTTTTGAGCTCCATCCCAAAGTCTCAGGAAGCCATATATTAGGACTGGAAGAGTTTCAGAGAGGAAAAACAATATGGTCGTTTGTGGAATGGGACTCAGCAGATCTCATTGCATCCTCCTAGTCAGAGTGGGGTCAGCTTTGGGATCAGACCCCATTGCTCATGGCTTTTCCAGCTGGATTTTGAAAACTACCAAGGCTGAAAACTGCACAGCCCCTCTGTGTCTGCCTATTCCATTTTACTTCATGATAAATTTCTCCCTTGGTTCTTCTACTAGAAAAAAAAAAAAAGCCCCAAATGTAAAAAGCCACTCAATGTCTAATGTCAAGAGGAGAAATGCAAAAAGCTTGGAAAGGCTAATTTAGGCAATTGAATTTACAGCATTATTTGATGTTAAAAGCCAGGGACTTGGTAATTGTATTGCTTTAGCAAACCGTATTGCTAATCCAGCCACTTCCCTCAGGTGAATTACCTGGTTCTTACAGGAGATGCAGCTCTGACATTTCCCCCTCAACTCTTCATTACTGTGGGTTTTGTTTCCTTCACAGGTACCACTTACCTTTACTGTCAGATGTGAAACAGATTAAAAGGTTTAGTTAATTTCAGAAATGTTTTTCTCAACTGAGATTTAGCTTAGATGATTTTAATTTCTGTTCTAGACCTGAAGAATGGTAGCCCAAAGGCTCTTCTGATTTCTGTGGCTGGGATTTTTTTCTAAATAAAATATTATTGTCTAATAAAATTTCATCTCTTCCTGCAAATGCTGATTTTCTGATGTCCTTAGGCCATCACAGCTACCATGGCACATGTGTCATAAACATACTGACCTCTTTTGGTAAAGGGACTTTGCTTTGTGCTGCGTGATCCTATTACAGAGCTGCATAGAATTTATTCCGTTAAATATATGTATATATTTTAAACAATTTTCTGCTGAGTGTCACAGAATGGACTAGACCTTTTATCAGAAAGATATACTACTACAAGAGGATTTTCCAGATTGTTTTCCAAAGAAAGATATTCTTTGCAGATTTGAGACCTTTGTAAGAAGATGGTGCCCATTTGGAAAACTGCTTTTTGTAGCAAATACTACTTCAGTTTATAGAGAACTGAAATGCTTTGGGGGTACCTTCACTTTCTAAAAAACTTGGAACTAGTTATCTTTAAGATTTCCTTTCAATCCAAGTCATTCCATTCTAAAACATGGCTTTTCAAGTAGCCCCTTCACTTCCGTACACTGTTCTAATGAGTACCTATAGACAGTCAGTTTGCAAATAGATGAAGTGCATTGGTCTTGCAGAACAGCTTTCAGAATCTAACCTGACTGTCCGAATTCCCCAGCCCTTGCTGTGAGTTTAGCAGGGGCTGTGCCGTGTCCTGCTCTAGGGGCTGGGGCTGCCTATTGGCCATGTCCCCTTCCAAGACTGAATCTTGTAGAGCAGATGGAGTGATTGGCCAAGAGCTGAGTCTGTCCAGCCAGCGGGGTATTGTGGTGCACATGGTTGTGATACTGTGTGTGGGGATACCATCTGGGTGTGTATTTAATCAGTTCTGGGGGCTCTATTTAATGAGTGACTTCTTACAATCCTCTCCTTGAAGTTTCTGAGTAATATTGGCTGAAATGCCCTCTGCTGCGTTATTGAAATACATGGGTATGGACGTGGTCTCCTGTTCTGCACAGCGGATTTGAAAGCCCAAGGGCCTCTGATGCAGTGTGGTGTTCACATCAGTGAGCTCAGGCTCAGATCAGTTATTTACTCATCCTTTTCTGTTTCCTCTTCTGGATCAGCATTCTGTTCAGCATTGTTGGCATGCTTTATTTTAAAATACCTGGCCTCACCTTCCCAGGAGCTCAGAATAGCATGGCTTAAACCTCAGCTGCTGGAGGTTGAGGCATCGAGAGAGATACCTGGCTGTGTTTCAGATTTGAAGTAGGAGTAGACAGATTTAATCTTTAATTCAGGGGACAGGGAGAAACATCAGTTTGTCTTTTCCAGAGGTGGCAATTTGGAGATCTCTGCTGGTTTCTCTCTCATCCCATACTCAGAGCCACAGCATATCTTTGTCCACTTAAAGCAAGAGGAAACAAGGCACTTCTGTTACTTTTGTCCCCAGCAAAGCCTGTACAATTTTGCTTTCAGGCCCTTTTGTAGTTTTTGGTATGGAGGAGACAGACCACAGCGCCTTATCTTTGCATTCATATGGGAAATTTTAACTTTGCAGCAGATTCCTAGCCTTATTTAATCTTGCAGTGTAGATACAGCAGGGGATTGAGTTTTGCTTCTAGTTCCAAGTCATACGTGTCCTGATTAATAACAGGGAGGAATCCTCTTAGAAGAATTTCTTTTCATAGCAGTGGAGGTTTGTGGTTGGTGTGATTTGCATCAGTGTCCTGTTTCAGCTTGCCTGCTTGATGATTTAGGTCTGTCCCTTAGAACTGAAGGGAGTCTGTTGTTCAGTAGAAATGCAATGCATCTATAGCATCTTTGTGAAGACTTTTCTGTCCTGTTACCTGTAGCATTAGAAGTTTTCCTGTTAAGCTTTTGATGGGATGGTTCTTGCATTTTTGGCAATCTAATCTATTCTTCATTTTTCTGTGGAAATAGTCTTTTTTTGGTAGTAAACGCCTCAGCTACAAAAATTGAAATTATTCAAGCATTTATAGCATACTCTCTTGATAGAGCTCTCGATAGATTTTTAAATAAGGGTGAAAAATAGCAGCACCATTCCCACCACTGCCTCTGCTTTTTTTGTCTTAAACTGCCAGTGCTGCAGCTGATGCAGCTCTGGATGCACTGGGTGTTAGGGGACTTTGATGAGACTTTTCACAGGGAGCATCTTGTTTGTTTCTATGACTAAAACAGTCCACAGGACTGTTGGAATCCAAGAATCTTCTGCCTAGATAACCACAATGAAGGTATGAAATGTGTCATAGTCTTTTTTTAAGAGGATTAATTCACGAGGACGGCAAGCATGGACATTCTTCTACTTAACACGAGCTTATAACACCGGGCCTCTTGAGGAGAGGCAAGTCCTTCAGTCTTACTCAAGTGGAGGCTAAAAAGCTTCTTCCACTTTCCCTGGGAAATGGGGTATCTGTTCCTCTAAATGACTCATGGTGTGAATGCACGTACAGGTCATTGTTTTCAGGTGGTGTGACTCTAGGATTTTTACTGCCTTTATTTTTTCATGAAATGCATCACATTAACTTGGGGAAAGTTAATGGAAAATGTCAAGCCATTTTCACTTTTTTTTTTGGGTAGTATGTGAATTAATTTTCACTGTAGTACTTGATTTTGGAAATGTGGGTCACTTTGTTTTCCTCACCCTAATTTTAAAGACATGAAAGGAAAAGTATTGTGTAGCTAACTTGTTACAAAATCCTGACCTGTCAACATTTAACTTTAATTGCAGCTGAGGTGAGTATTTTGTTTCTTGCTTGCATTTGTTTAAGCATTAAAGCAACAGGTAAGATATGTGGCCATCAGTATGCCCATTTTTGCTTGTTGCTTCTGTGGCATATTCTGGAACTTCTGAATTTCCTAATGCTGGTATATATAAACCCTCAGTTTTGTTGTCACAAATTTGAAAAATCATCAGTTATTTCTGTTTTCATTTGGCACCTCAGTCAGTTTTGATACCACACCAGCCCAGCTGTCCTGGATTTTTGAGTGAAATCACAAATGCAACTGCTGCAGCCGCCCAGCTCCATGCAGAACCCTTCTTGGTGTGTGATTAAAAAGCCTCAAGCATTCTTACCTTGTCATGCTGCTTTATCCCTCCCTTTGGCAGTCCTAATTCACCCAATTCAGGGCTGAGAGCTGTAAAAGGGTGTGTAATAATCACAATTTTTGCTCCTGTTAGGGCTCAGAGGTTCTGTTTTTCCTTGTGTCTTGATGAGCATTTGCTGGATCCATGGGAGCAGGCCTGCTCTTCATGGCATTAGAGTACCTTACCTTTTCTTTTTTTTTTTTTTTTTTGTTTTTTTAAGAAGGATTACCCTTTCCTGAGACACCATGTGTTTCTTTTCTGGGATGCACAGTTACCTATGCCTGGCATCCTCAAAATCCTCAAAGCCAAACATAATTTTTAGCTTTTGGACCTCCACTTCCAAGAGCACCCTGCCTGTGGAGATATGCCACAGATGCTCTGTGTCATAAGTGAGTCTTCTCTGTTTCTACAGATGTACCAGTCCTGCCTTTCCTTTCACTTGATCCAGTGGTGGTGGAGGATGCTCCATCCTGGGATAGAATCATAGAATACCGGGTTGAATGGAACCTCGCGGGTCACGTGGTTCAACCTTGTCTGGCAAAGGCACGATCTAGAAAAGATGCCTAGCAACCTGTCCAGCTGAATCTGAAATGTCCAATGTTGAGGAACCCCCAAATTCCCTGGGGAGATTATCTCAGGTGCTGGTTGGTCTCTTTGAAGTAGGATCTCCTACTGAACTTTGTGCACAGAGGCAGGAACTGTGTGAAGCTCAAACCTGTCAACATGGCCTGCAAAGTTTCTTGCTGTAAATTCAGAGACATTATGTGCAAATAATGTTTGACAACTGCATTGTAATATTGTGTGTTAATGACTAAGGGAGTGCCATGTGCTTTGTGCTTGCAAAACTTCAGAGCACCAGACAGTTGCTGGTGGACCTATATATGACTTTCTTTCATATTCACACTCTGGAGTGAGATTGAGCTTGGGATTCCTGCCAGATGCCTGCTGGGTGGAAGTGCTGAGGGGTGGATGCCCTTTTTTCATAGTGCCTTTCCACCTGAAGACAATGTTAATCCTTGCCTAGATCAGATAATTCACATTTTGGATTTTCTTCAGTCTCAAGTGGAGCATCTTGTCTACTTATTTTGTCTCTTGAGGCAGGATTCAATACAGATCTTACATCTGGATTTTGCTACCCCAGCTTGGATACACAATGGCTTTTGTTAGATGAAAGATTTTTCTCCACTCTGAGAGCTGTCCTCATTTTCAAAAGAAAAGCTACACCAGAGAGAAATTTTATTCAAGTAGTCTCAGAAATATATCTGCTGTTAATTCAGGGCCAGGATATTGAGGTATTTACTTGGACTTGAAGAATCTGGCATTCTCCAGTAATTTGTCAGAAGTACATTTGTCAGTTATTTCTGTACCTCTTCTGAGGCTCGGTGGTGATCTCACCCTTCCAATGCAGACTAGCAGCCTTGGTTAAAGCGCCTCGCTTTTCCCAGGATACCTGACAAAGGGAATTTATATGCCTGCTTTTGAGCCTGTGTCTGTAGTATTCATGCTCAGGTACTCAAACAGGTGGCTTTTCTCATTACTTTCATTAACAAGGTGGCTTTGGATATGTGCATTTCACATCCATCTCTTATTTCCTTTCCCCTCATCCTTGCAGTGTTTAATGCCTCTCTTTCAGTTACATGTTGAGAAAAACTGAGTGTAGAGGGGGCTTGCGTTAGTTTCTGTGGAGGGCATCTGTTTGCATTCAAGCTTTCATTTAGCAGTCCTTGTAGCTAGGTGAAGTGCTTACTGTCTTCTAGATGGAATAAGTGCATGGATTATATCTCTCAAAAGAGTCAATTTACTCTAATTCTTTCCCATTTTAATCAGTAGTGATCACATGTCTCTTTAGAGCTCAGTAGAACTTGAGCATTTCATATGTTAATAATATTCTTGCTGCTACAGGCAGCTTTGCACAGACTTAAAAATTCATTGAGGGAGATACTCTTTTGATCCTAAGTGCAAATGTTAGCCAAAAAACTTCACAGAGATTGTACCATTATTTTAAGCTTTCCAGCTTGCATTTCTGTGCAAATACTTAATTGAATATTTGCAAGAGGTGGTTGCTCTCTACCTTGCCCTTTGCTTCAGCCCTCTGGCCCCACCCCTTTTAAGGCAGTGGTCCCTTTTAAAGCATGGGGGAAGCTGGACATGCAGGGCTGTCTTCTACCAGCTCTCTGCTAGAAATGAGATCCCTTTCCTCTGCAGTAAATTCTTTATGTGTCTGCACTAATATGCAACCGAAAATGTTTACTTTGTGTTCTTTACTAAAAGCATTAATAGAAACTCAGCTGACAATATGCTTGAGTAAATGGTGCCATGAGGATATTGCCCAAAATTTAATCTTTGTGTTGCTTATGTGTTGTTTTCTTTAACATAATTCCTCACAATAGCTTCATTGTTCTGTGGAAAACAGCAGATTTTGCTTTTGTTTGCTTCACAGTAGGGAGAAAGGACAGAATACGGAAGTAAGAAATCTGATGTTATTTTCCTCAGAATTTTTTTTGTTTCTGTTTCACAAGTGACTTAAATTCAGAGCAAATGTTCAGTAGTTGAGTCTTGACAAGCAGTGTCTATACCACCTGATTAAAACCTTGTTGAAGGACATAGAGAAAATTTGCTTTAAATAATTTAGACTCAAAGGTAAAATGTTTTAACTCATAAAATTTTGAAGCAAGAGTCTGTTATAGTGATCTACTAAATCAGGCTGTACAAATTTGGTGATTTGAGTTGAAGAGCTGACTATGTAAACAGTTTCTTATAAAAGTTGTATGAAAATGAAAATACAGAAAATGAATGTTAATGTGGCAAATTTATTTTTAATAACTTACTGTCTTAGAAAGATCATTAGTTAAGATCACCAGTTATTCTCAATGGCTGTGTTATGTAAGACTCATGGGGATCAACATGAACTGGTACTCCAGCACTGGGGGTTCACTACTGTCTTGGGGTGACCACTACTTACCTTGGCATGGCAGTGGCTTTTAAATAGTCCCTCAGCAACTACTGATAAATAAAATCATATGTACCTGACTGGATAAAGTCCTGAGCAACCTGGTTGATTTTTCTTAGCTGACCCTGCTTCGACCTCTGGAGATGCCTTCCAGCCTGGCTCCTCTCATGATCTTTGTGTGTATAAATGTGTGTGAGGGTGTAACCAAGTAATGCTTGTGGATTGTTTATAAAGAAACGCTGGCTGATTTCAGATGTAGCTATAATAAACTTTCCCTCTGCTGGTTTTCTTTGCCCAGTCTGCCACTAAGAAACCCCGGAAGTCTCCAGCGGACAAGGGACGTTCCGACCCTGGAGCTCGAGGAGTGAGTCGTGGCAGAGCCAATGGCCACCCCCAGCAGAATGGAGAAGGGGACCCTGTCACTTTGTTTGAGGTGGTTAAGCTGGGAAAGAGTGCTATGCAGGTAAAATGTCTACTTGTGTTCCTCCTCACAATTCAGTGTATCCTGACTGGAGTCCAGTCTAAGCTGTGCCTTTGTAATCAGTAGTATTTTCTTGTGGCTGCTTTGGTCCAACAGACTGTGTATGATAAAGTACAGGAGGGTTCTGATTGAGGCTGTCATGTATCCTGCTGAAGAACAAGAGACCTGGCAGAAAGTCACGTGTTTCAAATTCCATTATTTTGTTCATAACTCCTAAGTTAAAAATAAATGTTGATATTAAGCAGTTCATTAAAGTATATCCTGTAGCAAACTTTATATGAGCAAAAAGTATATGAAAATAGTAATGAATCCAAGCCTTTCTTGTTCACTTATTTTTTCAAGAATACCTGCTCCCTTGAGCAGTTTGGAGCCCTTTGCACTGGAACTTGCATTCCCACTGTCCCCATCAGTACAGCAGGTGAAGGCTAAACTTTGCCTAGACTTCCAGTAAGTCTTGAGAGAAAACACTGACATGCCCTGAAGGCAAATTTTTAATTGTAAAATAAATAAACTCTTCCTAGTTTCCTCTAGAAATATTTCTTACCCTCTTATGTTTTTTATCAGATCAGAGGTCTTTACAGGATGTGTGGGGCCAGGTGAGTTGCACTTGAAGTCCCTGCACAGAGGATTGGTTTTGACAGTGTTGTGTGGTTTTAGTAAGCTGCTGTGCTGCAGCTCTTGGTTTTGATATTCAAAGGAGTAACAATAGACTCAAAACTCTCTTCAGCCCATGCAGTCCAAAGCCAACAGTCATTCCTGCTCTGAAGGATTGTTTAACCATTTACTTTGCATTTCAACAACACAGGACTTAGGCAGTATCAGTTAGTTTTGATGCTGACTAACATGAGAAAAGTACAAATTAGGAAAATTAGGTCCTAAGTCCCCCTTCTCACTATTACTTTTAGTATAGCTAAAAGCTAAGCCTCTTTTAAGTCCCAGAGGAATCAAAAATTGAAAATGAGTGGAAATTGTTGAAAATTTTCTGTCTCAAATCTGTTGAAAGTCTGAGATATAATTTTAAAGAAGCAATACACAGGAAGGAAATGAGAATTTTTGTTTTTCATAGTTTCTGTGCTTACATTTATTTAGGATTGACCCTTCTTATCTAGTAGGTGAAGACAGAACAAATTTACTCCTAATAAAGCTACAGATTCCTTATGCTTTTTTTTCCTACAGCAGAGCTTCCAACTTTGTTTGGTTTTCAGCACTTTTTCAAATTTTGTTTTTGGCAGGAATTGAGGAAACATCTGGAGTCTATTTTCTGGTTTTACTGTGGTACAGAACATAAAATATACTTGATGTAGTATAGTTGACTTAGAGTTATTGATATTTGCAGAAGCCAAATGGAAAGGAATGGACTACTGCTTTGATATTTGATGACTCTGTGTGTATGTGGAATTCACTTTGATACGTTTTTATCTATTTCAAAAGAGATGCTGACACAAATCTGCTGCAGATTAAATTTAAAAAAATAATTGTCTGCATGTTTGTATTAAGAAACCTTCGGAATTCAGATACAAAGAAATTGTTTTGAGAAGTGGAGAATTTGTGTATGTATGTGCAGGTGGATGTGTGTCTATATATTCACATATACATACCTGTATCCACAAATCACATATGCATAGGCTCACACATGCTTAACATCTGCCCAGCCTGCAGGTAGGGAAAAGTACCCAGCACCACCTAAGCAGGGGGGGATTATACACAAATACTAAAAGGAGTAAGCAAGAGTATTTGAAGGCCTGGGGTGTGCAAACAGGCATAAATGACTTGAGCCCTAAAATCAGGAGTATGCATCACTTGGGCACCTTTGAAAAATTTACTGTTGGTAAAAATATTCCAAAGAATTAAAGAAACCCTATAATAGGAAAGGGAATGCACTTAAAATGTGTTTTAATATTTTTTAACTTGCACTTTTGGACAGTCATTTTATGTGAAACCAAGGTTCTACCAAACTTATTAGTGCCTTTATCCTGTATTTTTCCATAATAGCTTAGGGATTTTGATGTAACAATTAGGAATACTTGGCATTTTTGTTTTTCATAGTTTTAATGTAGATTTTGTTTGTTCAATTTTAGCAATATTGTCAATATTAAAGTTTCCAAACAAGTGCCATGTATTTGTATTTGGCCAAACATATTATTTCTCAATATTTAATTCTTTCCCTGTAATATGAACATACTTTTTTTTCCCTAGTTCTCCTAAGTTTTCTTCTATCAATGAAAAACCAAGAAAATTCAATTAATATATTCAGAGATTACATGGAAATTATGTGCTTTCATTTCTGATCTGTCTGCCCCTGCTGTTTGCTCTCAGAATTTTTTTTAGTTGTTAGATTTTTCTGGCTTTGTGATGGCAATTCATAAAAGTCTGTTGCTGAATTCAATTTTCACTTCTTCTAAGCTTCTCTATTTTGGTTCTCACAGCAGGATTCTTTTATTACTTCTCTTCAGGCTTGCTGCTGGTTGTTTCTTCCAGGGAAATAAAATCAGTTTAAGTTTTTGTATTTCAAGTACACATAACTCGAAGAGTGCTCTTTGCGTAAAATCTTTGTGAAAGACACGGAGTGCTGCTTGTGTCTTGGTTGAACTCTGTAAATCTATTTGATGCCCATGTTAAGTTGGTATCAGATGGCTGTCAGTGTTTTTCATTTGCTCTGTAACCTTTTCTACAGTTAGTGCTTCAGAAGTTGTTCTGTCAGCAGCTTGCTTTGTATGAAGTGTGATATGACCTTCTGCTCTTGCTTTCTGCAGGTACATTTTCAAGTGTTACTCCATTAAAACTATTCATAGAACTTTTGCAGTGGTTTTTGTTTTCTTAGTCAAACATGATACTCTTCTGCTTTTTGTAATTTATCTCTTCCATATATTTATTTTTTATTTATATCATTTTATAGTGACAACTGTATCCTGTGCATTTCCCTACTTGGAACTGCCATAGGCAGAACAGTCTCTATCAGCGTTTCTCATGTGCTCAGCTGCTCACTGGTGGGAATGAAGGCTTGAGTGAGCCTCTGCTCTTCCAGCTAAGCCACCCAGGCAGAGACTGGTAGCTAAAATCTTCAGACATCTCTGTATTGGTCTATGACCCTGCTGTAAAGATGACAGGAAACTAAAGAACAACTTTAGTTCTGAGATCAGATTTTGTTTAGGACTCAGACTGCAAATTTCTCATGAGTTAGTTATGACCAGTTATCTGTAATGAAGTTTGTACTACTGGTGATCAAACCAAGCATAGAAGTGTTCTGCTTTCTTGTCTGCAAAGAGGTTTTGTTCCCCCAGAACATCAGAGAGAATGGATCATCAGTAATTTTTGGAGGTGTTTAGTACTAGAACATTAACAGATCTGTGCCTTGATGACTCTGTAATATTCTGTGCATTACCAGTCACCTTTAATTGGTGTTAGCAGTTCACTGCAGAGTAGAGGCTGATTTTGAGGAAAAAAAAACTTTTAGAAGTTGCCGCCTTTGCTTATGCTCAGCCAATAAAAGGTGATCTTGGTGTTGCTTAGACATTGTTCAGAATAAATATGGCTCCAGTATGTGCCAGCAATTATTTTAAGACAAGTATCCAAGTTAGTGAGTTGTAATGGAATTTTTCGTTGTGCCACCAGTTCTTCCTTATCTTACCAGAAATCAAGGAGGCACAGGGTTCCTCTCTGTTCTTACCTGCACATCTTGGCACATGGGGATTTGTGTCCTTTGAGGTCCCCTTCCTGTCCAAGTAAGGCTGTATTGGTAGCACTGCTTACCCTGCCTTGAGAAGGCCATCCCTGGCAGTAGGTCACACTTATTCCTGGTTAGAGTGACTGTGTGACCATATTTACCTTATACAGGAGGAATTGCATATGTTTTTACATAGATCCTTGAGATTAGGAACGTCAGGGTAGCTGTAACTGGATTGCACCAATAATCCAAGAGCCTGTCTCTGACAGTAGCAGCTAAGAAAGGCAATAAGGTGGCAAAAACAAATTTTAGGTATTCTCCCTACCTGTGTTTGCAGCTCAGGGCCACTGTGGTGTCTGTTCTCAGTGGCCTTAATAGCTCTCTCTTCTCTGAATTTCTTTGCTCCCTCTAGATGTATTTTTTGCCAGATCACATCTCTGTGACTCCCTCAGCTATTTCTTTAAAGCAAACGTCTTTGAAGATTGAAAATATACAGACATAGTTTGAGTACTTCCCATAATTTTTGTGTTAAAGACATGTTCTAGTTTAGTTGTCCTTTATTGTATTTTAATTGCTGTATCCTCCATCTTGAGGGATGGATAATAACTTAGGGTTTCCCCAGATTGTTTCAGAAACTCCTTAGAATTTTGAGTATGCAGTCTCTAAAGTTTACTGGGCAAAATGACTGCATCTATTATTAATATTTAAACTAGTATTTTCATTTTATTAGGCAGATTTCTTCTGTAGCCTAATCTTGCTTTGTTTTTGATTGTATGGTACTGAATTAAAAGAAAAAAATCAAAATTAGGTACACATTTTTATAGTTGTTACACTGGGAACAATTTAGCCACCAAACGAAGCATTAATTAATTAGAGTATCCCTTAATACCAAAAGAATTTTTTCTGCAGTCATCACACAAGGCTTCTTTTCCCTTGTTATTTAATAAGATGTGAGATGATTTTGCTGTTAATGTGAACAGAAGTGGCAGTAGTGCAGTGTATGAAGGCATTTGTACCTGAAAATACTCATTATACTTGAAGGCAGAGAAGCCTTCTGCATCTCTAGATTGCTAATGTTTTTTGAAGTGTCTGGGGTGATCTGTAAACCCTTTACAAACTGTGCTAGCAAGGGAATACAAATCACATGTTTTAATAAATTGGTGGGTCTCTTACTGGAATAACTCCATTTTGTTTCAGCACTCCACTAAGTGTCTTTTCATTCCGGTGTTCCATGTTTTATGACAGTTTTGATGCTTTGTAGCATCATTGATGCTAGTAATTGGCTCAGTTTAAACAGACACAGCCCTTTGGAAACGGTGTAACACGTCAACTGTGAGACATGAGCACCTGCAAAAGTTCTGTACCACCTTAGAAAATCTTGGTGAAAGCTTTGTATGGTGCACCCACCTTTTTGAGCACTCAGGTGAGGAAGTGCTGCTCTGAGTAGTGTGGATCTGCTGGGCAGGAGTTCCCAGCCTTGGGATTTCCTGTGATTTTAGTCTATTTGAAAGCAGAATTTTCCCAGTACTTTTTATGCACTCAGTGTAATGCCAGTTAAACTTTACCATTCTAAGATTCTCCTAAGAGAATTTTTTTTTTCTTTTGGTAGTGTTTTTTCTCTCAAATGGTTCAGTGTGACATGTTGCATTGATTACCCTGTATAATGATATTTAATACCCAGTTTACTGCATAGAAATATGTATTTACACAAAATGCCAAACAGATAATCAATCCTGTATGGAGAATATAAATCCCTTAGTTTTATTGGGAAGAAATACTTCTAGGATTGTGCTCCTTTCCTCTCTATGCTTCAGAAAATAAAAAGTTACATAGGTAGAACTGCAGAAAATGAATTTTCTTATCTTTGCTTACTGTTATCTAAAGTGAAAGTTTTGGGGATTTTTTAAGGGAAATCATTTGTGGCTTATCAGGAAGTGCATGATAGGTGCTAGCAAAGTACGAACTCTTCCATAATTTAAAATTATGGTCCTTAGAGAAAAAGAATAAAGTGCATGTCCTCAAGCTGCAATTCATTTTTATTATCCTTATTTAGGTTTTCACTGGGTGTATATTAGACAGACTGCCTGCAATTTAGCATGCATTCCACTCATCCTGGAATGTACTGCCCAATCTAAATTGCACGTACTTTCACACATCAGGAACTACCTTCTCCCCAGTAGACATCTGTATAATTTCTTCAGTTTTCACAAAATTTATCCTTAAAAGGCTTATATTCTTTTTTTTAAAAAACCCAACTTGAACAGATTCCCTTAAAAAATTTTATGCAGAGTGTTTTAAGTCTCTCACTACTTGCCTTTTTTTCCCTGGGTCCTTATTTTTAGTGTACTAAGATCTTCTCACTGTCTGTTATTTTTCTGCTTTTCTATCTGAGTTGCTCTTTATACACGTTATTGAAACATTTAGTTTCACTGTGCACTCCTTTTTTAATCAGTTTTAAATTTCATTTGATTGACGTTGGGTTTTTGGCAGAAGTTAGTGTAAGTTTTGATTTTTGGATTTTTTGCTACCTTGATGAAAAAACATCACACACTCATTTTAAAGTAATTTTTTTCTTTCGTATCCCCTGTAAATGAAGCATGTCCATAATCAGTTGTATGAAAAGTGAAATTATTTAGAGTTCTTTATCCTTGATTCGCCTTGGTTTACAGTTGACTCAGATCTTCCATTTTTACATGCACTTTATATATGGTGTCATTTGTTTTCCCTTTTGTTTGTAGCATTGTTGCCAGATTGTTACTTAATTGAAATTGTGAAGTAGCTTTTTTTTTAAATCAACTTTCATTAATATTTAGTGGGACTGTGCTAATTTACACAAGCTGGCAAGGTGTCCTTTGCAGTCAGTCCCTCTGGATCCTCCAGCATTAATGCTCCTAAATTCTCTTGCACTGAAGAAATATGGAATTGATCAATAGCTGCAAAGCCTAGAGGAGGTAATAAGATCACTAGCATCATTATTTCATTCATTGCATCTGACTTGCTTTTACTGGCAACCCCAAGCTGCTGTTCCCCTTCAGTACCATAAAATGCTTTGGTTTATCTTTTAGCAGACTTTGAGATGTGAAGGTCAATATTTCTTCAAGTTGATCAATTTCTAGTTATTTATTTAGACTATGGGTCTATTCTGCTACTTGCTTGACTTCATTTAGGCTTCTTATTTCTGTAGGGTTGCTTACCTGGCATATTCTTCAAATTATGCTCTGTGGTAGTTCTTAAAACAGACTCATCAGAGTTCATTTCTGTGAGATTCTCTTGAAAACCCTTGCAGGCTTTGGAAAATCCTTGTACTGACTCTATATTTGTCCATACCTCATCTGCCATTTGCTGGAAACCTTGATTTTTTTACTCCATTCTCATAAGAATAGAAGCAATTTCATAATAAAAAAGAAAGTTAGAGTCTTATTTTTGTAATGTACCTGTATGGATTTGTTGACTGGCCCAGAGATGTGGTGCATGTATGTGGCTGTGTATATTATGTGTGTGTGCCTGTGTGTCTGGGTGTGTCCTGACAGTAGGGACTGGAAGAGGGCTGTTGGTGTTACTGGAGTCATTTGGACGTTTTATCTGTGTAACTGAGCTTGTTGCCAAGGAAGCCTTTTCCTTGTGTGTGTGCCTTAAAGTTGGTGAATCCCAAAAGCATGGATGTGCTGCCCCTGGGCAGGCTGCAGCACGTGTCCTGTAGGTCCTGTGGCTCCCCAGAATGCTGAATTTATCATGTGTTTCATGCACAGCATGTAATTGCACTTTCCTATATGGTAAATCCACGTTCCCCACTGCATCTGAAGGTAAAAACATCTGGAAGCAGATAGGTACCACTGGAGCAGCTCATGCAATCTATTGCTGCCTTCTTTCCTAATGTTTTGTGGAAGTAGGCAGGGATTGTGGGGATGAATTCTGGGGGATGGAACATGCTTATAGCTGCCTCATTTCTGAAAGGACCACCTGGTCCTTCCCTCCTGTCACCACATGTGCCTTCAAGGTGTTAATGATCTGTGCTTGGGACAGGTGACAGGGAGGGGCAAGAACAGGAGTCTCTGGGCAAGGTGATCAAATGTGGGTCATTTCCCTGAGTCTGCTCTTAGATTATGTATAAAAATAGGCTTTACTGGAACCTGGGGCCTGTTGGTTAGAAATCCTTGTTTTTAATAGGAGTCCTTCTCTCTATGCATATTTATGCAAAATAATTCCATTTCTGGCAAGGTTTGCATGTTGCACCATTTGCTACAGTGCTGCCTGTGGTTTGATTCCTTTTTTGCTTGTATTCGATGTTTTTTCCTGGTATTTGGATTACTACTGTTTTGTCTCGGTTCAGTTGATACTTGTCTCTTTTTTGAGTCTGATGTGTGTAATTTTTATTTATCTAGTGTTTTCAGTTTTTATAGCTCTTTTCTGTTATATCAAAAGTCAACAGTTTGATTAAGTTCCAACTGTTGTAGCATATGTAGTCTGGCTTCATTATCTCCTGTTGCCTTAAACTGCAATCTCTAACTGAATTAGGCAGCCAGCATGCCAAGTGTGCATGAGGGGCTGAGTGTATGGCTCTGAGGGTGTTATTTGGGGCACTGATTTTAGGGCTTAGTGAATGCAGTTGGTGTGGCTCTGTGCTGATGCTGGCAGGTCAGGTGCCTGAATGTGACTTGTCAGTGGGGCTCTCTTGGTATAAACACAAGCCTTGTGCACCAGGAGCTCTCTCAGCTCTCCACATTGTTCAGAGCAAGGAGTTACACTGACAGCTCCCTGAACACTGTGTGTGTGTCACACACAGTGGTGAGTGCCAAGACACTGAGGAGCTTGTGCATGCCAGCTTAGATCAAATGAACCCTACCCACAAATTCAGATTTTACTTACAGCTTTGTCAGTTCTCTGGGAGGTCAAGACAGCCTGTGCCTGCTATTCCTCTGAGAACCTTTACTCTGATTTTTCTGGTTTTTTTATCTACTGCTGCCACTGAAGACTGTGAATTGCCTCAAGTGTAGTCCCCAAGTCTGGAGATGAGCCACTTATCTTTATTTTTCTGTAAATTGCAGGGTTGAAAAGTGCAAGTGCCACACTGGTAGGACAAGAGTGGGCCCCCAATGCTCAAGGACATGGCATGTCCCACACAGTTCTTTTTGTATGAGAGACAAAAAATAGAAGAAGTGAGAGGAGTTGCACTGATGCTGCAGTTTGAGATAGTGCTGCAAAAATAATTTAAATAATTGTATAAAAGAAGCAGAAGCAAAATGTAAAGGTATTCCTTCATATTTCTTCCCTTGACTCCCCCTTTTTTAATTCCAGAAGGGTTCACTGGCAGTGTTTATAGCACAGTCCATGAGAAGCTGCAGTGGTATGGCTGCAGGGGCAGTGTGTTATAGCAACAAACAGGAGTAAGACTGAATGTGGGAGGGAATTTCTTGGGCCAGCCTTACTTCCAAGGGGAGTGTTTTCTGTGAAACTTGGCTGTGGATAATGAACTGATGCTGAGAAACTAGTTATTAACACTCAGAAAAAGCAGCTGAGATTTCCCAGGCTCAAAGAAGAATATAGTAGACTTCAGAAACTCTCAAGAGATGTGTGACAAGAGTGGGCAAGGATAAAGATGCAGAATTATTTCTGGGAAAGCCACATGGTGCACAGTAGGATTATTCTGCCTGGAAAGAGGTGACCAGATGGAAGCATGGAAAATGCAAACAGGAGCTTGGGGTTTGTTTTTTCTTGTTTCATAAGAGTTGGGTCACATCACATGGATCTAACAATTGGCAAGTTTAAAACACAATTATTCTTTTATTTTGCAGTGAATAATTTACCCTTGCACATTGCTGCAAGATTATGTAGATATAAAGCTGGTTTAGACAGACACATCCATGAGAGAAGAAATTTGCTGCAGTCCTAAGAGTCTGGGACAGTAACTCAGAAATATCAGTGTATTCTTGCCCTTTTCTTATGCTTCTCCCTACATGTATAAGCTCTGTTGGGCAGATGAACCTGTCATCTGACCCAGCACAGCTGCTATTTTCTTTAGTGTAAAAAATAGCTCTGGCAATTGCATGTTGTTCTGATATCTACAGTAATAGAGCTGTTCAAACAAATCTTGTAAATTGGTAGTACACCAACAGCCTGGTCATTAAGCTCTGTCAATATTTGGTGTAGTAAATACATTTTACATTTGGCTACGTTTGGTTTATGTGCCCTGGAAGAATTTTGCTGATTGATTGAAATGATTGATACTTCCAGGAACAGATCTGAATCCATGATGAAATAACAGTGACATAACATTCTAGATAACTGGTTTTGTGCTGCTGCTTCCTCAACTTGTGTGAAACTTAATTAGAGGCCAAGACTTGCTTTCTAATTTCTTCTAAGTAGCAGATGGACCCCTTTTTAAGATTGCTTCTCCTACTGGGTGGAGGGGTGTGCACACGTTTGTGTGTGTGTTGGGAGGCAAAACCTGTGAAAACTGAGTTTCCTGGCAAATTGGATGTTTAGATATTCATGCTGGTTGTTGGATAACAAGATAGTACTGCTAGTCTGCTTGTGGCTCAAGGGTGAGTGTAGTGATGTGTGTTAAATGTGGAGTGCCTTGGCTCAGTTCAGAGTTCTGTGTGTCTCTGGTACATGCACAACTGGTTTGCTGCATCCTTTCCTCACACACCTGCCATTGGCCCGCTGGTAGTCTTGGGAGTTTGCACTTGGATAAACTGGAAACTGCAGAGGGGTTTTTTCAAGATCCCTCCTTACAGCTACTAATTAGGAAAAAGGCAGATTTTTCTAGGAGAACAAATTGTTTGGATTTTTTTGTCTTTCCTATTGATTCCTTTTCAGCATGGTAGAAGCCAGTTGTGTAAGCATGGTGGGGTGTTTATATGTGTATGTGATTTTTTTTTATACTTAATTTCATAAAAATTCATTGCAGAGCTTAATTGTCCAGAATAAACTAATCTGTTTGCAAGGTGTGCTCTGATAACATAATCAAGCTTTTCCTAATGATTGCTGTTGCATGTATGGAACAGAAATGCTTGTCGTTTCCCTCATAAAATAAGTAAAGCCTAATATATGATTACATTAAATATACACAGTTCTTTACCTACAGTATTTATGTAGCTGAGGAGCTTGGAATGTCAAAGATTATAAAAATATCTCCTGGTTAACTGTAGTTCTGAGAGCAGTTAAAAACTGACTGAGTTTCCTACCCTGTGATCTAGGTAGCTTACAAACACCCTAAGTCCAAATTCTGTGTATTGTTTTATTTACTATGTATTCCTCATTATATTTTGTTTTCCTGAACTATTTACAGTGTTCCTGAGTGACTGATGTACTACTTTGGCCTTTATAAATACTGAGATATTCACTATGCAACATAAAATCAGTATTTATCCCAAAGTATTTCTACTCATCAGTTTTCTGGGATTATATGTTGGTCATTCTGAATGGAGCAACAGTGTGGGCTTTTTTTCAACACAATTTTAAAACTATAAAAATACTCCAAGTAGTTTTGAGGAAATACAATAATTTCAATTTGAACTTGTGTTTATGCAATATAATACCAGAAAATGGTACATACAGTTCTGTTCTCTAATAATATTTGTTCTGTCTCCACCTTGAGAGAAGGTGCATAGATTCTAAATTTGTACATATGTGTAATTATGCAAAATAAATACTCAATTATAAAATTATATACTGAAAAGAATAAGTAATTTGCCTTTAATAAAACACTTTTTAAGAGTCTCTGATAAGTTATTCTTTTTTTCTTGACAGTCTGTGGTGGACGACTGGATTGAATCATATAAACAAGACAGGGACATAGCACTTCTGGATTTAATCAACTTCTTTATCCAGTGTTCAGGATGTCGAGGTACAGAACATGGGAAACAAGTTGCATAGAATAAATCTGACCAACAAACATGTGTTAATGCAAATGCTGGTAAAAATGGGGAAGACACTTGGATTGGTGTTCCTTCTGTGCATGGTTTGTATAGAAATATTGTCTGCATTCCAGAATGGTTTGATTTAAAGCTTGTTTGTCAAGGGCTACCCATTCTCTTTCTCACTTTCTGGTCGTCATGCTAAGGTGTACAAATCCTCACAGAGATACTCTACTCGCCAGCAGCAGGAGACAAAAGATCTGGTACTCCAGGTAGGTGCATCTTTATTTCCCCTCTGTTTCTTCCCAATTTTTTAATTGCAAAAATTAGTAGGTAACTACACCTTAACTTTGATATTTTTTCTTTCTTTTTAGGATTTTTTTTTGACTGAAGAGGAAAGAGTCTGGCTTTGTTCACTTCAATTGGCAAGAAAGATTTCCTGTGGATGAAGCTCCATTTGTTCTTCTGTGGTACTTTATCACATCAGCAGCAAGTGCCCTTCCTTTTATACCCTGCTTAAGCAGTTTCCATTACCAGACGTGCAGCAGTCAGCCATTCTAGCATTCTGTTGCCACACTGTGCCTTCTAATGAATTTTTCATGTGTTGTCTTTTTTCAGTTAACTCAGCCTTGAAAAGAGACAGGGTTCCACTCTCTCTGTAGTGCTCAGAACCAAACTATTTGCTGTTTTCTGATGCTTCCTGGACTTTACTTTGAATAGAGTTGAAAACAACCCACAGTTCAGGAATTCTTTTTCTTCATTTTGTATCTGATGTGGGAATACAACTTTAGGCATCAAATGGTCTGGATAGGAGTCCCTTTTCTTCCTTCTTAAGTGTAAGATGAAGTCTGGAGTAGTTAAAAGCATCAGAGAAAAGAAATAGGAACCATCAGCAGCTTCAGCAACCCCTTTTTCATAGCTGAAGGAAATAAGCTTATTTTGTGGATGACAGGAAAGACTGAAGCTCCTGGAGCATTCTGTGAAAGGGCTGAAGGTTAGGGCTTAGGTTACCAGCCTGTGTCAATGTCTGCACTGCTCACAAAGAATCCCTGAAATATTTTTCAGTTGTTTGGCAGCATATGTGGAAGTAGTTGTATTCTGTGTGCTTTTTCTTTTTTTACTGTCTCCTGAAGGTGTATATGAAAAAAAGCAACCTGACAAGTTTATTTGTAAAATTTGGGCAGCATTAAACCAAAGGCATCCTTGGCCATATGTTTATATTCTTGTTGATGCAAGCTTTTGGTGAAGGAATGTCATAAATATCTTCATTCTCCTGCTGCTCTCTAATTTATTCTTCCTTTCTTTCTCCTCATTAGAGAAAGCAGCACTCTGATAAGATTCCTATTTTTTAAACCACTTGTTGGTGAGTGATGCAGGCTGAATGCCCACTGTCAGCCATATGCTGCTGGAGCAAGTGCTTCCCAGAAAAGCTTTCTGTTACTGGCTGGGAGGCAGCAGCGCTGCGAGTGCCTGATGTCATTGACTGACTTGGCTTTTCTTTCAGTGGTGACTTTTCATTTTCACTGCTCTGCTTTGTATCCCAGGGCTATCTCTGCTGAGCTTCTTTCAGTACTCTTCTGGTCCCAAACAGCAATGGTAGGAGAAAGGAAACAAAAATTACTTATCCCCAAGTCTGTAGTGTGTTTGGGAGATTTATTTCTGTGCTGGAATTTTTGCAGTGGCTGTAGTAACAGCTGTGGAACAGGGTTAAAATCCTGGCAAACAGTGCAGTTCTTTCCAGTTTCCAGTCATATGCTTGTTTTCTAGAATAAATAAAGCTTATCAGAAGAGAATGGATTTTATTGGTAGTCCACTTAGGGTAAGGTACATACTAAGCTGTCCTTAATGGAAATGAGAAATAGGAGTTGTTCTCTATTTTGTGAGGATGACCAAGATTCTTTTTCATGGGAAGATCATACATTATGGCTTCTTTATTTCCCTTTAGAGACTTAATTGACATTCTTGCTTATTTCTGTTTCTGATAAATAACCACCTCTTGTGAATCTCAACAACTGCTTTATCTTCTTTAATTTTCTTCTTTTCAGTTTGCTCCACTAACATTGTCTTGGATTCTCCAGCCTCCTTTCCCAAAGCTGGATCTAAATGCTGACTGATAATCCATCTAAGTTTGTGATCATTAACTGAAGGGAGGAGGATGGCTAACTTGGGACAAAGGAAATTGTGATGCTAGGTTTATAAATCTACCATTTCAATAGTGCTTAGAATCACTAGATATCTAAATATACATAAAGTACACTTAGCTTGATGTGTCTTCCAGAAGTTTGAGCAGGTGGAAGAGTGTGTGTCCATTTATTGGCTTTAATTAGAAACTGAGGCACCAAACTGTTTTATTTACCAACACTATTGACCCTGAAAAATACCCCTCTGTTTAGAGAAACATTGATTTTTATGTATTTATCCCATTTTGTTGGGCAGCACAGATGCTTGAATGACCCTCTTGGCATCTTCCAGCTTTACTTGTAGGTGTTGCTGAAATGAGAAGTGATCTCTTGTAAATATGAGTAAGCATGAGTATTAAGTAAGTTGCTAATACTAGCAATTGTAAATTACGGGCTTTTGCAGGTGAATGTAAAAAATCTGTGCAGTTTAAAATTCAATAAATATGCACCAAATATTCAAGCATGTCTGTCCTTTGTCAACTCTTCTGAGTATCTATTTAATGTATATCCATTAAAAACATAGGAGATTAGGTTTTAGTGTGACTCCAGTAATATTTCTGTGTTTTAGAGTGCTATTTGGTGTAAATGGGAAGTTTCTTGTATTGAGCTGTCAAAACATCTCAGTTCAATAAGCAGATTTGCATGGGAGTTGGTCACTTGCCATGTCATCTTTCCTCTAGTTTGCCTGCTCAATCTGTACATATGTTGCCTTTGCAAGTTTTGATTACAAAGAAGTGAAATGGTTATGTAAAGAATTTATCTTGCTTGTTTTTTCCTTTGAGAATACAAAAAGTCCCTGCCTTTCACAGCTTGTCTGTGTGATCTTTTCCATCATGTTATGTTGAATTTCTGTGGCAGAAAAATGGTTAGCAAGGACTGGTACATTCACTTTTCATTTCTGATCCTTTTAAAATATGTTGCTGCTTCCCTTAGAGGGAGGATCTTGTATCAGATAGTACCTTAGAAAGGTGACAAGGTAAGTGATAAAATAGTACTACTTTGTGGAAAAACAGCAAAATTGAAAATAAAACAGGTATGTCTGTTGGTAGTAGGTGTTTATTTTCCATGGGTTTTACAATCTGTAAAAGCAGGTGGTATTGTATTTAATTTCTTATTTCTAAGTCAGGAGTAAAATTTCAGAGTTTTTATTATTAGATAACAGGGAACTTCTTGACATTAGGTTGTTGTAATAATAAATCTCTTTTTTCAGTTAAGTGCCACTGGACTGGGGATGGAGGTGTATCCACACTACTGAAATTTCCAACTCCATTGTTGTGCTTTGATCTGCAGCATTGTGGATTCAGGCTCCCTCCTCCCTTGCAGAAGTGTTGCAGATCAATATTCAGAGTTTTCTGGGGGGTTTTGTGGGCTCTTTTCCATTGCTTTCTTCTTTGTGAGAACATATTTTTTCTTTTCCCCCTTTTTCTCTTGTTTTGAATATTTATGTAAAGCACAGCATTGAGTGCCAAGCTCTCTGAGCTGGTTGCAAGCAAACTGAAATGTCTAATCAGCAATATGTACGTGAGGTCCCAGAAGGATTATAACTGTGTCAGTGTGATGCTGCATCAGGGCTAATTAACTCTGCCTCTCAGACTGAGTAATTAGCTCAGGTATCCTGCTCTGCTGCTATGACAACCAGGCTGTTTCCATTTCTGGAGCTCCCTGGATTTAGAGCTGACTGGGGTATCTGCATGGCTGTCAGCTCGTGCCTTCTGTTATTGATAGAAAACAAACAGAAACTCCTCAAGCACTCTGACCTTTCTACATTTTAAAGGCAGAGAGCCATGCTTGTGGAATTATTTTTTTTTCCTAACCAGCAGCAATTAGTGGTTGAAACAGCTTCTTGAGCTGTGAAGGAAAAGCAGCCACTGAGTCCATGGGAGAAAAGAAGCTTTCTTTTCCAGGGGAAAAGGGTCTCACGTAATTGAAGAGGAAACTACTTGACTGCTTTCAAGTGTACAGTGAAATTACTCCCATTCCTTTTCTCCCATCCACCTACTTCCCTCTCATTTGTTTTCTGATGGATAAGCCAGAAACCTGTACATTTTTAAGCAGGTTTTTAGAAGTGGTCGTTGATGAGCAGATATTCCAGCTGTCATGCGTTGGCCTGGATTGCTGTTGCTGCTTAAGCTGGGTTTTTCTCAGTTGTGAATAAGCAGAGAACTGTCTATAGGTCTTTCCTCAGGGCTTAAAGCCAGACTCCTTTGTGGAACTTTTCCTGTGAATCCAACACTTGGGGTTCCACACTCTATTCCCACTTCATCCTTCAGTGCCTGATTGTTCTCGCCTATTCTAGATCCTCTCTCAAATTCTGATTGAATGGCCCAAACTGAGCCAATAAGTGCAGGAGTTCTGAGTTAGCTTGCTCATTTTGGATTTTTTTCATGTTAGATGAGCTTAATTAAGGGCAAACTAAGATTTCCACTTTGGCAAAGGAAATTGAAGGCTAAAACCAGGAAAAATCAGCAAAGAGTGGCCATTATATGGTCTGGCAAAAGCAGTGAACAAGCAAGTGCTTGCTTTGCTGTTGGAAAGAATTCCAGAAAGCAAATTTGCCAGGAAATAGTGTCATCTACTCTGATTAATAATATTTTAATAGAGGATGTAACATGGTAATTAGAGAAATGGTCTAAAAGCAATGAGTTGTTCATGATTTTGTTTTGTGATAGATGGAATCATTGGTCTGTACAGGTGGATGTTATGGAACACAAAGAAGACTTTGGTAAATCTAATTCCCTGCATATGGGCCTTTTGCAAGGAACTGCAGAGAGTGAGAAATGTTTCTGACTTTGACATGTGTTAAAAATCTTTACCTCTTCAGTGGTTCAGTTATTATTAAGAAGTTGGTATCATAAATATTTTGTATTGTGACCAAATTAGAAAATACTACAATTCATTGCATTGGAGCTTGTATTTTTATTAAGTGTATAAAGTCTGCTTTCTCACAGTTTCTTCAACAAATTCCCTTTTCCATGTATAAATATAGGGGAGAATGTTGCAAAGTAAGAGCTAATGTACATTTTGAGAAATTGTTTTTTACTTGTGTAGGATTTAAGTCATAGCAATGTCAAGGATTTCTGAAATATTTTTTTATGCATAGTATAAAGAAATAAATGCGCCCCTATAACTATAAAGCAGTTGCAAACATGCCAGTAACCACATTCAAAAATGGGAAGATAAGACTAAGATGGAAATGGCTTAATCTTAATTTCATGTATGGTGTAGATAAACAAGAGCTGCACTTTGTACTTCCTGTTTCTGAGCCTTGAGGTAATTTTTATTGTGTTTGTCTTGAAGTGAAAGCTTATAAAGTTCAAATTGAAAATAAGATGACAATGGCTTGGGTGGAAGGTAAATCAGATTACCAGCCATGCATTAAACATTTCATTAGTTCTTCAAAGGAATATAGGTAAGGTTAAAAAGTTCATATCAGACACTTGGCAATTAATATGACTACATTAAAATCAGTTTTTTGTGAATAATTACAAATGGTTAATATCTGTTGACATTCTGGAAATTAAAGCTTTGGTTTTGTTGTGTGTTTAGTTTTAAATCAAGAAGGTTTTTACTATTTCTTCCTGTTTGCTGCTAAATGTATTTGTACTTGTCATCTCATGTACTCTTTCTTCCTTACTATTTCTTTATCCTCTTCTTTAGCTCTTCAAAGATTATTTGGCTATAATGAAAGTAATTACAACTTCTTTTTGAATTCTTTTCAACTCTGCATGTTACTGATTTCTGGGGATGAGAAGGGATGAAAAATTTAAAAAAAAATCTCATCTGAAAGTGTAAAAAAGTGTTGAAGTAGTGCAATATGTTTTATAGCCACTTGTGTACTAATGGCATCTCCTTCCCAAAAGATGTATCCTACTACTTTCAGAAATGAGAAAAAGCCATAGGAATTGACTTTCAGTGCAGGAGACATGAAGGAAGGGCACACTGGTTTGTGGTTTGAAAATCTGAATGAAATACCTGCTGTGCTGAGTTCTGACTGCAGTCCAGGGTTTCCCTCTATGAATTGGTAACAGGAGCAACAGTAATTTAAACCAAACATATTTTTCTTTATTAATTGCTTCTTGAATATATCAAGCTATTTGTATTTCACATACAACAGCAGACCAAAAAAGCAGCTGGCTTAAAATCGGCATTAACTAATTTATGGGTATGAATTAATACAAACTTTCAAATAATTTATAATAAATTTATTGAATTAATTGACAGAACTCATGGTACTAGAATATTTTAGAGCAAATGTATAATGTAAGGAAAGACAAATTAGCTTTCAAATGAATTCTGCACTGCTAGTTCTTCAAATCTCTGCTGAAAATGAAAGCACTCCTTGTAAGCTTGGAACAAAGTCTGTGTTCTGCCCCTGTGCACTACTAAGTAAACTCGGAGCTTGTAAAATTATTTTTGGCACTGCTCATTGGAGAAAAATTGCAAGGAGTTCAAATACTATTGCCTGTTTTCCACTGCATTAATTTAATTACATGCATATTGATCTGGAAAATAGCACTACTCACATGACTACAGAGGTAAAACTTGAGGAGTCTCTCAGTTAGACCACGCTTTTAATACTACAGCTTTTCAAGAGAAGAGCAGTAAATATCTCTTGGTGTTAATAATTCCGAATAGTTGATGCTTTACTAGCCATATCTGTGCCATTTTCTCTTTTTTATTTGTGTTTTTTTTCTCTATTATCCAAATTTATTACAGGAGGAACACCCTCTGTACTAAGCAGAGAAGTAAAAGCCTTAGTCTGATTTATTTTTGCAGTATTATTTTCAGACTTGTGAACAAATTATATCAGTGTATGAGTTTTCTGGCTGTGTGTGAGATACATTGCTGGATTTACTGTAGATGACAGGTGATTCCTGAGAAGACAAGAACTAATTATAAAAAAGCAACCAAATACCACTAGATCTTTTCTGACTGTATTACAAATTGGAAAAGTCTCTGCCCTTTCCAAAGATGCAAATTCTGCCAAAGGTTTAGTCAGACTTTTTGCAGACCAAGGTTAGGAATTAAATTGGAAGAAGTGATATTTCTCTCAGCAAACACGGTAATTACAGTTCTCTCTCCTTTCCATTAATGAAGCCATAGACTTATTTGATTAAGTGCACTGCAGTAATTATTTCTGAAGAGAAGGAGATGAGGCTGATATGAAAGGGTATGTATCCTAATGAGAAAGTGGTATTCTCTGGCACGAAGAAAGTGGTTAAACCAAATCCAATATTCTGTTAATCTGCAGGCAGTAGTAGCTGGATATAGGGGGGGAAAAAAACGCTTGGGTTTTAAAGAAGAGCCATCCTAAATTGGAAGAAGTGGACTCTGAAGCAGATCCAGTCCTGCTCACATTCCACCACTGCCTACTTCTTTCCTTATTTATATCAGTCTGATCAGATTGCCTCAGTTGTCGTTAACCTGAACCATGACCAGCTGAGCCTTAGAATTGTTCATGTCCTTTTAACTGGAAGTTTCAGCATTTTCTGGCACTGCCAGAGTCAAAGTCATTCCAGGACAGAATGGTACCAATAGCTTTGACCTTGTCTCTTCGTTATTTGCATGGAGCAGGAAGTGTGGTGGAATGATTTTGGAAGCCTGGAAGGGATTTTGTACAAAAGTACAAAAGACCCTGCAAGAGCAGCCAGGAGTTCCCTGGCCAGCAGCACGCTGAGCCCAGTTCTTGGGTGACTGTCACGAGCTCAGACACAGGTATAGAGTTTTGCATTTCTTTCTGGTAATGCCAGTAGCTTAAATTTCAGCTTTGTACTGCTGGTTTTGGCCCTCTACCTGCAGCACTGGCCCTGGGTGCTTAAAGCAGCTTGGGCTGATGGGAGCCCTTTCCCTCAGGAGCAGTCACTGGCCTTTAATAAGCACCATCCCATGTGGGAATTGGCTTCCAAAGTAATTAAAGTCATTCCATCATTTTTTTGGAAAACCTTTAATGTAGATTGTCAGATTTACCACAATCTCTAGTCTTTATTTTGTTTACTTAATCATTATTGAAGTAAATGTTTTGAATAACTTACAAGTTCTTGTGACTTGGGAAAAAGGGCCTAGAAATTTTTCAGCAACTTATGAGAGTGAATACAAACTATATATATTTAGTCACATAGATATAGATGTAGTGGAATTTCAGCTTATGGTGACATAAATAATGGCAGTTTTCTGTACTGTTGGTTCAAACCTTTGTTGACCCTCACTTTGATTTTTAGCTTGTGTTGTTCAAGTCACTTTAATTAACCATTCAAAGTGATATTTTTTTCATTGATGGAGAGGAGGCAGATGTATTTCAAGAATATAACATCTTTTAAGGTTAACAAAGTATTGCTGGTATTCCTGTGTTCTCACAGCCTGCCTTGTAAGCTGCTAGTTTTTTTTCTTATGGTGGAGAAGACTGAATAAATGCAAAGTGTAAGACATCAGGTGAGTCTAATTCCACAGAAGTACTTTCTCACTATTAGAGCTGGACTTAAGAAGGGTTTTTCGCTCCATGATGTGGGATGAGCCCAGGATGGGGCTCTGTGGGCTGTGAGCACAAACCATTGGGTCACAGTCAGTTTTTCATCCAGCAATTCAAATTAGGGAGTCACACACACTGACATATTTGCATTTAAAGAGAAGAAAATCCATTCAGCTGTTACGCCTGTCTAGATATCATAATTTCATCCTGGGATGGCACCATCAGTAGAATCTCAGCAGACCACATTCTTTTCAGGTTCAGAGGAAAGGGATCAGTTTGTTTTCCTATCTTGTTTTATAATTTGGTGAATTGGATAAGTTGCCAGTGATGGAGTATCTTTTTGCTCAGAGTAGTGAGAAGGTTGAGTTAGAGTTGGCAGCACTTTGATATGTAATTTTCCAACCATTGCAACAGGTTAAATTGTCTTTTCAGTCAATCACCATGGAACTTGCTTCCAGAAGATGTAAACCTTTCCATTAAAATAGAGGAGAAAACATATATGTCAATCAATTCCTGGTACCGCTTGTGGGTATTTCAATACCAGATTGCATCTTAGTCCTGATAAACAAAGAACGGTGATTCAACTGCCATGATTTTTTTAATCTGACTTACAAAGGATTTAATCTTAGTGATAACGATGCAGAAAGCCAGGCTGAGCTACTCTTTCTTCTCAAGATTTGTTTATTAATGTAATTTTTTCCTTTTAGATTTCCCCCCCCCCCCTTTTTCACCTGAGGATGCCAGGCTTGTGGGACTGGAACCCCACAAGTAGTGAAGGTTTGTTGATGATGCAGAGATGCAGAAATTTGCCTTACTGGTGTCATATGCTTATTCTGAAAGAATAAAAGCTTTTATTAAGAATAAAGAAACAGCTTATGCTGATGTTTCACTCTTGAATGTATTTGTTGTCAACTTTTGACTAAACCCATGGATTGGAGTTTAATTTCTGATGTTTGCATTTGGAGTTGCATGCCCTTGTGTCGAACAGATACTTCTTTTTTTCTGCTTGTAGTGTGTGAGCACACTTGAGCTGTAAAGATTTTTGATTATTTTTTCTGTCTTGTGTTCAGCTCCACTTGTAATACTTACAGGAGAAAGTGGCAAAGAGGAGAGGTTCCAGCCCAGACCCATTAATAGAAGCATTTACAAACCGTTATGTCTAATAGCAGTGATGGATGTTCTCACTCTCAAATTTTAATATTCAGCCCTTTTTTTCCTCTCTGGTTTCCATGGTAGCCTGTAACAGCAGGATTATTCCTCAATTATGTGCTGTGTATAGAGCTCTGAGCAGGCTGCTTTTGGGGATGGAGAGCAGTCCTCAGCCTGGGAAGTGCTCCCTTCTGTCTGTGCTGAGCAAAGCTTGCAGTTCCTTCTGACCGGGAACAGGGAGACACATCATACTGTGATGGAAAGTGCTTTTCACTTGTAGGGAGTTGGAGACTTTGATCTCATGCAAACCATTTAAGGTGGCAGTGATTGTGAAAATGGACAGTCCTCCCTGCATTTCTTTCTTACTCTTGTCAGCCTGTAATAACAGCAACCAAGTATTAAATGTCACAGAATCCCAGCATGGTTTGGGTTGGATGGGACCTTAATGCTCCTATTATTCCACTCCTTGTCATGGGCAGGGACACCTTCCACTATCCCAGTTTGCTCTAAGCCCCATCCAACCTGGCCTTGAACTCTTGCAGGGATGGAGCAGCCACAGCTTCTCTGGGCACCCTGTGCCAGGGCCTCACCTCCCTCACAGGGAGGAATTCCTTCCCAATATGCCATCACTCCTTTTGGCATTGGGAAGCTATTCCTCATTGTCCTGTCACTCCAGGCCTTTGTCCAAAGTCCCTCTCCAGCTCTCTTAGAGCTCCTTTGTGTGTTGGAAGGTGCTACAAGGTCTCCCTACAGACCTATAAAAATTAATTATATTTATGAAGTCTCATTTGTAGGGAAAATGCAAGGAGGAGAAGGAAAAACTGAAACATCTGTAACAGTGGAATGAAGGATGGAAAGGTAAATTTGTGCCTTTAAATGCAGCAAAGTATAAGGGGAAAGGAAGAAATTACGGATTCTGAAAACTGCAAGAAAGGACTGTGTTCTTTTGAGGACATATCTCCACAGAGATGCTTAGGAAGCAAGAGAAGAGAGAGGCAGGTGGGCAGGTGCACATCCCAGTGGTTTTTGCTTTGCTTCAACAGCCAAAATAGCAGTTTTCTCTTTTCACCTGATGAGCACACTTAGGGGCTGCTTTAAGCTACTGCAGAAGGATGGAGCCGGAATATGCCACTGAAGAGGGCCAGGAATGACAATGTAACTCCATTTTTAAATATTCTCATCAAGCAGATGATCCGTAGTGTAACACCCCTTGGTGTTTTATGCTGTGAGCTTCAAGGACAATTTCATGGGGGAAGGACAAGAAAACAATTAATAGGTAAGAATCTGTGTTGACAGGAATGAGAATGCAGTTATGCCCAAAAAAATTATATAGAAAATTCAGCCTTCTGGTTAAACTTTAAAATGTGACTATTTTGCAGGAAAGGCACCATCATATTAAGGCTTCCAGACATCTTAAACTTACAGTGAGGGACAGGGAGCCCTGAAAAGTCCTAAAAGGAAAATTTGCTGAAAGTGCTGAAAGCTGGGAGAAAAAATACTGTTACAAAATAGTGAGAAAATTAAATGCCCTGTACAAAATAAAACACTTGACAAAGGTTCTGTTAGAATATTTTGTTTTACAGCATTACTCTATTTTCCCACTTGAAATACTTTCCCACCAATCTGTAAGACACAACCAGAGGAGTTTCAGGGTTGATTAACCTGGTCTGATGGAAGGTGTTCCTGTCCATGGCAGAGGCTTAGAACGAGATGAGCTTTAGCGTCCCTTCAATCCAACCCATTCTGTGAGTCAACTGGCTGCTTTATTCTGTGTCTTGAATTTGTGTATCTACCAGGAATTGTATGATAATACATGGTGTGTTTACACAGCCATTTTTAATTTGCAAAGAATACAGCATTTCAACTAATTCTGGTAGTTAAATTTGAAAGGTAGAGGATCCAAAGCAATGTAAGAGGAGTTATTTAAGGCATTTTTCTGATTAAACATGTGCAGTGCTCCTCTGTGTGTTTTTCTTCTTTCCTTTTTCCTTAGCAGCACTTGATTAATTTTCCCCCTTGAGTCCACTATCTTTATGTTAATTAATATACTCAGACTTTTCATTCCCTCTTGTATTTCATCTGCCATTTATTACTATTTGTCTTTCAGCACTCTTTTCAGGGCCTGCTATTTTATTACTTGTATAAAGTTCGGGATTTCTAGTATAAATAAGTTTATACAGGTAAATCTTTTTTATATTTTGCTCTCAAATAATCCTTAGTGAATCTTAGACACAGACTGCTGAGAAACACATTGTATGTTGAGCTTTCCTAGTTTTCTGCTCCTATTTCCACATTTCCATTTATATTTGTCCCGTCAACACTTGCTATGATCTGTATGTGTTCCAGCAGTTTATCTTCTCTCAATTCTGAGGTGACAGTTCCATCTTGCATTGTATTTTTAGAAGCATATCCAGACTTTTATGGATTTTGGCTCTAATATATGCTCTCTCATTCTCTTACCCGTGCCAAAACATGTTGAGCAACTATTCCTTGTGTAGTTTTAACTTCGGTTTTGATATGATGCTTCCTCTTATTTTTTGATAGTAGCCAAGTTCGAATCAAAAATTTAAAAATTAAAGTTTTCCTTGGGGGTGTTTTATCAACAGGGTTTCTTTTAGCTGTCTTTGTAAATCCCTTTTAAGTAAAGATCCTGTCTCTGCTCCAGAAATGGCCAATCCAGGAACAGAGTCATTGATATCGTAAGCTTTTGAGGCAGCAGATAGACAATCTGTGCCACTCCCACAGGGGAGGTTTTTCAGATAACATGTGGCATGCTTAAACCATTGCTGTCACTGGTTTCCTACTCCTCCTCAAATTGCTTAAAGACTAAGCTCAAAGTATTTAGACTTCTTAAAGTTAATGGAATGGAAACTTGAAGTCCTTGATTTTTCTGATGGATACATATTTGCGATAAGGAAAAAGCAGGACTGGAGCCTAAGCCCTCTTCCTTATGTTCTCTGGTAAGGAGGAGCCTTTTCCTGTTTTGCCCTTTGTTCTTATGTTTAGAGTTTTACATACCCAAAGGATAGTGTCACACTCAGAATACCTGGAGTTACAGTTGTTTATGTGCTGCTTTTGTCTACATTCATCCATGAGGCTGCTAGGGGAATACCTGAAAAATGGGGAATATGCAGCTAGGGACCGTCTTGGCGAGAGTTTAAATTGCCCAGGCTCCTACAGGAACCTCGTGAATAAAAGCAAAAGTAATCTGCAGCATCCTTATCAACCCTTGTAAGAACCCCCCCTTCCCACACTTCTTCCCAGGTTCATGGGCTGCAGCAGAGCTGCACATGTCAGAGAGACAACAATGTCACCTCCACAGCTCCTGTTCCCGTCCCAGATCCTTTTGGTGTCTGCTAATGAAGCCACACAGAACAGCAGACAGCCTTCAGAGGTTGGTGACTCACCAAAGCTGACACAGAAACTAAGTCAAGGTTGCACATAGCATCTGAAGTATAGCGCTTCTTCATTTCTCCTTTAATTTCTAAGCACAAAGATAAGGGGTTTTGCATGTGATTTCTCGAATTCTTTGTGTTTCCTCACAGAAACTAGCTCTATACATGTTCGTGTTCAGATAGTCATAGGGTGAAAGGGGACTTTGGAATGGGCTAACAGCTAAGAGAAAATGAGTTGTTTTCATGGAAAAGCGGGAAAAAATAATTACATGACAAAGGAGAATTCCTCTCATCTTCTTACTCTTAAATGAGGAGGGAGAAAGATAAAGGCATTGCTTTGTGCCAGTTCAGCCAATTTTTTCATTGTCTTCGCAGGTCATTGTCAGTAAATGCTTTGGTCTAATATATTCTGCGTAAGTGACTTCGTGAGAAGCAGAAGGAATGAAGAGGGATTTCTAATATATCTCTGTTCAACTTTCCTGAATTATACAAAAGCAGGTGAATGTGCTCATGAAGTGCACGGTAAGCTGTATGAGAGACAATAGTGTGGATGCTGTGTAACTCCAAAAAAGATGGGGGGACACACACTGCTAGGCAGGAGGTAGTTGTGCTGCAGGTGAAGCTGTTCTTGAAGAAGCAGCAGCATTCCCAGTGTGTGTCCCTGTCTGTATCCAGCTCAGTGAGAGGCTGAGATTAACAGAGATTGGGGTCATGGTTCACAGTGTTCCCCAATGACCTTGTTAGCTTCTGTTCAAGGACCTGCTTTTGTAAAATTCATTGTTACACTTCATATCCAAGACCAGTCAGGTTTGGTTAAACAAAAAGATTAGAATTAAGCAGCACAGTTACAGACAGAAGTGCACCCAATTCTTATTTCCTTCTTTCAGGTTAATAAAAAAAGCATAGAAATGTTGCAGGTAGATGGTGACTTTCACTTAAAGAGGGAAATCAAATGTTTTAGATATAATTTGTTTCCATGATGTTTCTGCATCTCCAGTCTCACTTTTTAGAGGACACTAGCTTTCCTCAAATTAACATATAAAGTTCTTCACCTTTCTACAGCAGTTCTGCAGTGCTTACAAAGCCTTTGTTGTTTAATGTGTTGACTTTTTTCCATCAAGTAAAGGATATGGGAGAATACCAGTCAGCCCTGGCCTTGTGGTTCTCTGAGTGGTGCTGTTGAACACTGAAAAGTAAGGATTGGCTCTGGGAAACCTGGAGCCCAGCAGCCTCTTTGGTGTCCCATTGCTATTGAGGTTTGGCACTGTATTGTTATTAGATTGTCCCACACCTGAGCTTGTGTTATAACAAGAGACACCTGGTGCCGAGCCTCAGCTCACTCAGCAGGTACTTGTGGCCAGTGGAAAACTCCCCCAAGAGCCCAGGACTGGGGCTGTGCCAGGTACAGGGCATGGGTAGGATGCCTGTTATTAGCAATGGCAATACTGTTTTCTCTCCATTGGTGGCTACAGAAATGCTTACATGGCAGGAACGTGTTCATGTTTGGGTTGCTAGGCTCTTGTCCTATTACCTGAGCCCACTGAGAAATGTCTGGCACCACTGTCTTTGCCCCCTCAGATCAGGTGTTTATGCACACAGACAGGTTCCTCTGTGAGGAGGGAAAACTTGTGCTCACACTGGGCCCCTCATTTCAGAGGGAAGTTTTGCCGGGGGCGTGTTCACAGGGTCCGTGAGTGGGGGAGAGCAGATGTGAAAACAGCGTGTGATAAAGGCACTCAGAGGAGAGAGACCTAAATGGACTTAGTGCAAATATTTACAGTGTTGTATCTTACTCTTAACTTGGAGCTCAGCCTCGACACTACCTGTGTTTATACTGCTGGATTTGAGTCACTTCTGACAGCAGGCAGCCAAGGGCTGCTTCCACACTTGTGCTGATAAGATGTAGTTACTCACATCTGCTCTTGGAGCCTGCTGTCATTGTGAATAATCTGAAAATACAACCTCTGTGCTTAGCAGTGCTCAGAGAGGCAAAGTTAAGAACTAAAGGGCAAATTTATGTGTACATACATTAGACACCAAAAATATCTCTCAAACTTATATTGCACCTGCACCTTGAACATTGGACGTAGTTATGACCGTCCCACTTCCTAAAGGATACTCAAATTTAGAGAGAATAACCCAAGCAATGTGGAAAAGAATGGCACATAGAAGAATAGTTTTTCATGCAGTGCAAAAAGAATCAGGGTTTATCAAATAAAATGATCAAGTAGCAGTTTTAGAAATGGAACAAGGACCTTCTGAAGGATTGTGGAGCTAAACTGCAGGTTGCATTGATGCAGAGTTCTGTGGAGATGGAAAGTACAAAAGATGATGGATCCACTATCAGCTGTTAAATCCAACAGTCACAGTGTCCCTTAACACTGTACAGCTCAGGTAAACTCCGAACTACTCCCAAATGTGAGATTCATGTGATGCTGACTTGTGCTTGCATTCTGCCTAACACCCGACGCTGATTGCTGAGTAGAGGAATCCCAAGGTTAATTTGTTTCATCGCATCCACCAGGAGCCTTCTTAATGAATGTCTGCTTACAGCACATGTGCAGAAAGCACAGCGTGAGCAGTGCTCACAGAAATGAACCTTGGAACCAGCCCTGGGGGAACAGCTGGGAAGTTTCAGCAGAACATTTCTTGGATGTGTGCTTTTACCTCTCTCCTCAAGTGTGAGTGTCTTCACATTGCAAAGGGATTTCACAGAACACATTCAAACATTAGTTTTGTTGTATGAGGACAGACTTAGGTGAACCATTAGAATTCTTTTTAACAGTTATCTGTGATTCTCTGATAAGGTTTTAATTGCTCAAGACTGTACTTATTTTTCCACTGGGATTCTTGCTGATACATTCAGTAAGAGTTCACTGGCAGAAGCTGCTCTAAGGATGAATTGGCTGTGTGCCTTATAGGAAGCCTCTGTCTTTTGAATATTGCTTCACTGGCAGCAGAAGTTGGGCAGTGTAGAGTCCATGCAGCAGGAAGAATTGGGGAATAAATCAATGAAAGAGTCTTCTATTCCTATATGTGCAGAAATTCAGCTAAATATTTAGACTGACATCTTTCTCAAGTCTTGACCTCTGGTCTCAGCAAAGAGTTTCAGTTTTCAGGGGCAGAAATCAATAGAAAGTCAGGAGCCCTGGTAGGATTTAGGAGTCTCAGCATCTGTTTGGATATGCTTCAACTACCCCAGTACTGCTTCTATTTAAATTAATGATTAACATCTATTGATTCCAATGAGGTAAGAGCTACTTCAGTGTTCTTACATGATTGTAAGCAAGCTACAGAAAATGAACTTTTCTACTGGCCTGAGTAATTTTTTAGATTCAGGCAGCTCTCTTCTGGAAACAGTTAGTGGAAGTACTAAAGTACTACAGAGTACCCTGGCCCAGGCTGAGCACTGAGAAATCATGTGCTCCTGATGGTTTGACTTCAGTCTTTATCATGTCACATGGAATTTGTCAGTACCACTTCTCAGACGATTGAGAACTGTCCTTAAGGACTATGATCTAAATTATAAGTGGGGCAAAAGGCATAGGGATGGTATATTGAATGATATCAAGGGAGATAAATACTGCCCATCCAGCAGTTCTGTAATCACCATCCATCCTCACAAATGTTTTATTAAACTTGCCCTCTCTTGGCAGTATCAGTTAGGTTCTGGTGCTGTGGTCCCCAGTATTGACTTTGAGCTGATACAAAAGAGCACACTGTGTTTTTCTTGTACTTCCCTGGGCAAATCTCCTTGTGTCTACTTCTCAATGCCTCTAAATCTTCCTCCTGTTTTTCCAGTTTGTGTGTTTGAGACATCAGTTGCCATGAATTTAAGGTCCCACAATTAATCCTCATTTGGCAGGAGACTGTGGGCTTATTTCATATCCATTCACCTCAGTCTTGAGCTGCAGTTTTTCCACTTCTTTTCTTGCAGTTTACTCAGTGTGAGCCAGTGGTCCAAAAGAGAAGGGATGAAATTGTCTCTGTAGCTTTGGTGAATGAAAGTCCCAGAGATGAAAACTGACTGTATAGTATAGGCAGTATCCTCCATAGTATATAATTTATTACCATCAGCAGTTTAGATTTCAGGAGTAAATGACTGTGGGCTGCTAGAGCTGATGTTTCTCTCATCCAATTTTTCCTGTAGAAGTCCCTGAGCTATTGTGTGCAGGAGGCCATTGGAGTGTGGCACTTGGTGTGATGGTGTTCCCTGATTGCCCACAGTGGTCAGTGCCAGTACCTCCTGTTTGCAGCAGGAAAGGCAGTCATGGGACCACCCACATCCCAAGGGTAACCCTCTTTAACTCTTGGTAGTAAAGGCTGGTTGTTGCCCAGACTCGAGGGCTTAAGCATCCTGTAAAACTCTTGGAGATCTTTATTGTTGCTTTGCTTTTACAGGGCTTACTCATAAAACTGGTTATTCTTCTCACCCTAAATACATGTTTTCAAGCCACTGAGTCCACGGTGCATTATATCTCCCAGAAATACTATATCTGGTTTTCTATTCAGTTTAAGGTTTTTTAAGGTGTGTTCATCCAGTTCTGTAAAGGCCCCTTTAGTCTCTCTTCTCTTCACTTCTCTCATTGAAATTAGGTTTTGTTCTCTGTGTGGATTTTTTCTTTTCACTCATAAAGGCCATGTTGGGTGCTGTGATTATTCACAATTTCAGCTGAAAGTTAAACTGGAATTTGGTCATTAAGGAAATATACTTACATGTCAGTGAGAAGACCTTTTAAAACACAATGTATATGAATAGGTTTGAACTGAGAACTTGGTCCTGAAGTAAAATAGGCTTCTCAATTTTTAATGGATTAAGGCAATTTCAATTCTCTTCACTAAGTCCAGAATGAGAGCTTCATGGCAGAGGTAAAACTCGGCTTGGAAGAGGACATGAAGCAACCTTGAATAAAGTAAAGAGTTCACGGATGCATGCCACTCCTTCAATTGTACTTTATAGATAATTTGTTACATTTTAAGGATTCACCTGAAAATGGGAAAGTTTTGCTTTTAACTAATCATAAAAATTATGAGTTTGAATAACGGTCGACAGACCATTGCAGTGCTGAAATGTTGTGGTGACACCATAAAATCTGAGCAAAGCCTTCATAGCATACTTACAGTGTTAAATGAGTTTGCCAGAAAAACAAATGGGGCTGTGCTGTGGTTGGGTGGAGAGATGGTGGAAGGAAAAGCAGTCAGGCCAGAGCCACTGCCTACTGCCAGGTAAGCAGAAACACTCCTTGTGCTTTCCATGACTTCTGTTAACTAGGTCCTGAAAAGTGGGAGAAAGAATGGGGCAGGACAGTGAGTAAGTGCTGTTCTCCACTCCAAGCGCTTGCTGACAACTCCCATGGCAGTGTGGAGCTCTCGCCCACCCTGGCAGCCCTGGGAGATGGCAGGAGTGTGTCTCATGGTGTGCACACCCTCCTTTCTGGTCCCAAAGAACTGCACCACTGTTTGTTGGAAGGTGTTGGAGCATCTCCCCAGCCTGACCTCTGACACCTCTGCATGGGATCAGAGACACCCTCCAAGTGCCCAGGGAGCGTTGGTGCTCTCTCAGTTCTCATGCAAGGTAAACAAGGCTGGCTACGACTGCAGGGAAACAAGGCTATGGCAGTTATTGAAAAACGCCATGAATAGATAAGAGTAAAATTAGAATCAGGGCTATGAACCAGTAAAATGGCAAAGGTCAGTAGATTACTGTTTGAATGAGGGGTGTGCTGCCAGTGGGAAGAGCAGCAGACACCAGCATGCTGTGAGAGAAAGGGGCATTCCTGCAGCAGAGGGCGTTTGCAATAGTACCTGTCCACTGTTCTGAAACATCCTGGGAAATCTGCTTCATTTAGCCAAAACAAACTTTCAGGACTGGGGGAAAGATTAAAATATATCTGCATGTACAGATGATTTCCAAGCTGAGAAAATACATTTTTAGTTGTCACGTGGTGATATCCTCTTGGTTTCCTGATTTTATGTTGATACATCGCATTAGTAATTGTTAATGATATGGAAATTACCATGCACAAATCTAAATTGCCATTGTCAGAACTGAGGTTGACAGTATTATCCAGTATGAAATAGATAACAAATATTATTTCATGAAGAAGCAAAGGCAATTCAAGAAATCAGTATCTCATTTGCTTTGTAAAACTGTGCCTGTACTAACATAGAGAGACTTGGTGTGCTCTAACTATACTTGTATGTTTTGAAATGCATATATTTCTGATGCTCTTTTTTAAAGGAATAAAATACCAGAATTAAAATATTTGCATAATATTTAGTGTGTTTAAATTATCTTTGTTTATCCTTTGTAGAGTGACAATACTGTTAGCTGTTAAGCTGCTCCTATAATGGTCTGAATTTCTGAAGCCATGCAGTGGATCATTAATCCAGTTGAACTTTTTGCAAAAGCTGAGAGACTTACTCTTTGTAACATTAATGATGTTGGGATGGATTTTGTAGCTCTGCAGTTTGCTTAATTTTTCTGAATTTCGTCCATTAACAAAAGAAGATTGTGAAGTGATGAAGAGAAGATCTTGCAGCAGCAGCAAAAGAAAATCTTTATGTTGCCCTGGGTTATATGGTTAGATATTTAGATAGTGTCTAGTTGCAAGGCAATTATATGTCAGAATATTTTATTTGTATACTGTATGAATTTTGATCAAGACACAGGAATCTTTGTTTACAGCTGTTGTGTTGTTCTATTTTCAATTTTGGTAGCTTTGTTTGATTTACAATGAAAAATTAATCCTATCACCTCCAGTGTTCAAGTAACGAGGAGCTAAAAATCTACATCAAAGAATAACAGAGATACAGTTGTCCTTCTGGTGCTGAAGTGGCTTACATCTTGGCTGAGCCCTTTGGAGCCTTTGGGTTTGGAAAACGTGACTGAGTCAATAAATCATGCTGGTCCTGAACTGAGCAGTGTGAAAACTCCCAGTGGGTGCATAGAAAGCATGGGTCTCTGTCATCCAGGGCATTCAGCATGGAAAGTGCAGAACCACAAGGAGTGGCTGTGGAACTGAAAGATGGTGCTCATTGGATTTTGCACACAAAATTGAAAGCCTTGGGCAGCTGCACACGGGACACGAGTCCTCCATGGCTATCACTGCTTTATCACACCTGGCTTGGCTGCAAAGAGTGAGAGGATGGAAAATGGTACTAATTCCTCATTTTAAAGCACAGTACAGAACAGATGAGTTTTCTTTCCCTACTTCTTTAAGAGACAGCCTCTTTCAAACTATTCCTGTTATTTTTGCACTCTTCATACTCTTATATATATATCACTGAACTGTTTGTTTAGCAGCAGAAAAACATTGATATTTTGATGTAGCAAAACCATGTTATGTTAATTTCTTTTGTTCTTGCATTACATTACAGGTACAGTAAGAATTGAAATGTTCAGGAACATGCAAAATGCAGAAATCATAAGGAAAATGACGGAAGAATTTGATGAGGTAGAGTATACAAATAGTTGTTTGAAGCATTATGAAATATATTACCATATACTTCTGGTTTAAATTAAAATTGCAGTGGGCCAGTGGATAAATAATGTCTCAGTATGGGAAACTGCACTGACAAGCAAAGCAGTGACTTCAGCTGTTGGATGTGGAGAAACAGGACAGAGAGAAGTTCATCAGAGCAGGTGAGAAGAGGAACTGGAGAACTCTCATCCCTCTGAGAGTGGTGGTGGATTCTGAGTGCTGAACTTCAGCTCTTGGGAGTGCCATCAAACAACAAAGAGCTCCAGATTCCTGACACATCAGATTCATGAGACAGCATTACAGCATTTTGCTCTGTTTTCTCTGTGCAAATTCATCTTTTGTGCATTTTAAATGGCAATTTAAACCAAATAGGAACTTGACATGAAAATTACCATTTTGGTACAGTGATACAGAAAGAAATACTCTTTCAAAAGATCTGAGCATTTTGTTTGCAACAAGTAAATTACAATTCAGACTGGGTATCTTCTGTCAAAATAAACATGTTCCTAATGGTGAATGCTTTTTAGCTTTGAGATTTTTGAACTGTGTTTTCTTTGATTTTTGGTGTGTAAAAAGCCAAATATTCTGAGTGTTTGTTTTGTTTAGTTAGGAAAACTAAAGTTGGAGCAGGAGTTTCTGTAGGACAGCAGTGTCTCTGACCAGTTCTAAATGAAATGCCAAGATTGTGATTCAGAAAGTTAAGCAGGAAAACAATAAATACAATAAATGCTCTTTTTCAGGATGTACTTATACACAATTTCCTTCTTAGCCAAGGCCTTGAACAACAAAATGTTTCAGTAAATGCCTGACTACAGCCAAAGGAGTGATTATCCCATAGTTGATGAAGAAAGTATTTTTCAAAAATACCTTTTTAAAAGCTGTCAAAGTTTTTTCCCAGAGGAGGAAAAAACCTCTTCATATGAATGTACTTGAGAGCAGCATCTCTCAAAGAGTTACAGTTACTGGTACATAGTCTTTCTCTCTCCATTACCTAAAACTTTTCAGAACTACTATGGTTGTAAAAAAAAGTACCAGTTCTAGCTTCTGCTTTAATGTTTGAATGGATTTATGAGGGAATTTATGGTTCTTACTATAAAAACATAAAACTGTGAGTCCTAGGCTGCAATCCAGTGAGTATTTTGAAATCTGGAATAAACTGTTGGCATTTCACCTGTAATAGCTCCCCCAGTACCCCAGAAATCCCATTGTTCCATGACTGCTGCAGGAATCAGCTGGCTGCCAGCCTGAATTTTGCATTTATGGCGGGGATTGGAGTATTGATTTTCCTCCTCACGAATGGAAAAATTCTTGTGCAGGATTTAAACCATGGAAATAATGTTGTTCACAAAGTTCACTTTGGGACAGGGAATTCCATGGACATCTGTTGGCTGCACTGTTTGGCTGCTTAGGAGTATTGGTGTTTTGTAGGTGAACTCCCTCATAATTCTTGTGCTAGAGTTGGCAGGTGAACAAAGACTTGGTTTACTTTGAATTTTCTAAGCACTGGGCCATGAAGTATTATGTCAGTATCGCTGATGTATCACTTTTTTTTGTGTTCAAGAATAAAGGATCCATTTGTAAGTTTATTCTTTCCATTTCAGCCCGATGAGGTGTTCATGGTACAGTCTTCACAGGCTTTTCAAAAGAGTTGTCTGATACGTACTTGCAGATTAAAAATGCACCATACAGAGATGAGTAGTTGGACACAGCACTTCAGATTATGAGGATCTGTTCCAAAAGACTGCATATGCACACACCTCGAGAAAGCATATGTTATGTACCAAAGTTCATGTACATGTAGAGATCCATCAGGTTATTTTGGTGTGGTTCAAAGGGGTGTGATTAGGTTAAATGTGATGGCTAAAGGGTTTTCTAGAGGGGAATGTTGTTTAGGAAGTTTAGGTTCAAGGTGTTTGATTACATCTCCTCTGTGCTGACATTGCTGCCTTTGCATGTTTCAGTCTGGGTGATAAGTCCTGAGGAGGAAAGTATTTGTTCCTCACAAAACCACAGAAAAAATGTGTACAAATGGATGTAACTTTGGTACTACTGACTTTCTTATCCTGAGACATTCGGGATGGAAAATTCCTGCCTTGATGTTTTGGATACTCTGGAATTGGCTTACAAATCAAGTGGTCAGGGAGATGTATACTTGGGCCTTTTCATTGAAGGGGAAAAAGCATTTTCTGATTGTGGAGGGACAGTGTCCCTGTAATGCAGTATATACAGTGAATGTAGTAATAGCAGACCTTAAATGAATGTGCCTAGTCCAATCTTGTAATAATTTTTTGAAGATGAAATGTATGAATCTGTAGTAAAATTTCCATTACTGCTATCAGAAGGCAAGTATTACGTATAGATAAAGTCTGCATTTACAAGATAAAACAGGGCAGTGTTTGCTTTTTGATAAGGAAACTGTAAGCTTGAGTAAACCATGCTCAACTCTAAGCTTGAGCAAAGAAAAGCTTGGGAGGAGGGGCAGCCAGCTGATTAGAATATTAACTTGCAGTTGAAATGAGGATGGAAAGTGACACAAACTGTCAATCACACAAGCCTTTCTTTAGGTTTTGACCTTAAATACTTTGAAGTATTCCTGTCTCATCCTTTGCTCCCACTTCCTGGCTGAGGATACAAGGAAAAGAATTGAGTCTTGATACTTATTTTGACTATACAGAGCCAATACTGCAAGTGGAAAGCAGGTTACAATGATGTCCTTGCAAAAGCGGTTTTCTGCCAGTGAGCCAAAGAATGACGTGTTGTTTTATTTGTTATTCTCCCCTGCCTTGAAGGAACAAGATGATATTTAGTTTAGAACCATAGACCACAATGGCTACACCAACATTAAACACTTTAATACTTGATCCTTTTCTTCTGTTGTTCTGCAGGACAGCGGCGATTATCCCCTGACCATGCCTGGGCCTCAGTGGAAGAAGTTCCGCTCCAACTTCTGCGAGTTCATCGGGGTGCTGATCCGGCAGTGCCAGTACAGCATCATCTACGATGAGTACATGATGGACACGGTGATCTCGCTGCTCACCGGCCTCTCCGACTCGCAGGTCCGCGCCTTCCGGCACACCAGCACCCTGGCTGGTGAGTGAGCTGCCCTGCTTATCGCCTGCCACCAGTACTGGTCATTGGCATTGAGGTGGACCCTGACTGGCGTTAAAGCTGTGCAAAGCTTCATCAAATCCAAGTACCGCATATGGTACAACTATACTTAAAATATTCCTTTTTTATTTGGCAAGTAGTGTGCTGAGGCACTTGGGGATTCCTGTCATCCGCAGTGCCTCCAGTGAATCCTGAGAATCAGAAGTGGCATGCTTATGGTCTTGTATTTTGTTATTAATTGTTCACTTGTCGTACAGAATGTTGGAGTAATTTTATATTTTAGAGTATAAATTTATTCTAAGGAAGTATCAGGACAATTGTATTATCAAAGGGTTTCCATTCACCAGAAAAAATAATCTGTGCCTTAACTCTGGAGAAGCATAAGGTTTGGGATTACTGGGCCATGCTTGCAGGGCTCCCTGTCTCCTGCCTGCAGCCACACCACCTTGCAGTGCAGCTGCCTCACCTAAGGAAAGCCATGGGTGTATCATTAGATAGAAATGGGCTTTCCTTATGTATTTCATCACACCTATATGAGATGTCTCCTCTAAGGGGGATTAATTGCTCTCCACAAGGAGCTATTTTTCTCAGTTACAAAGCACTACCAGGGTGGCTGGCTTCGGTGTAGGTGTCTACAGCCTGGTCATGTCAGGTGTTAAAAAATCCATCTTATTGCAAGGTTCATAGATCATGCCAGATATTTGAAACTCTTACAGTAGACATTTGTCATAATCTGAATGCTTGTATGGCCAGTATTTATTAATATTTAGTCTTTCTACCATAGCCTCATACACATTTTTTCGGTTTCAAGTGTACCGATACCCAGTGTTAAAGAAATACAATCAGAATTTATTTAAAATTTCATCTCTTGTTATGAATCCAAGCAAGAGGCAGATTTCCAGTGATATTGAAAAAACAACTCCAGATTTGAGTGGATTTTGATTTTAAAACTGAAACCCAAACCCTTCAACTCACAGTGACTGAACTGCTTTGGAAGCGCATTCCCTTGTGTTCTTCACCATACTTAGCAATGGGATGGTAAAACCATGAATTATACAGGCTTAAGCTTCCAGGTTTGGAGTTTCCTCTTCAAATTCAGTATTCCAAGGTGAGCACTGTTTGAGCCTAGATAACCTGCTGGAAATCTATGCCTGTTATTTAAACTGTATTCCCTTCCATCTGATTCTGTCTGCAGCACTGGGTGGTTTTGATTCGCTGTTTGCTCAGGCTGTAGTTGATTGGTTCATAGGGAAGAGTTCATGGAGTGAGGTCTGCACTCTGATCCATGGAGTTGATTGGTCCATCCCTGCATGAGGCAGATGTGTGGAAAGTATGAGGGACTTGATTAAAAGACAAGAAACAGAAGCACTTATTACAGAGACATGCTCTGTAGAAGAGTTTGCACTGTTTGGAATGGATTCTGTAGCTAGAAACTTGTAGCAAGAATGAGCTGAAGCTAAAGCTGAGGTTCATCACAAATGACTGCAGTTATTTCAGCCAGTGCTCACTTCTTGCATTAATGGCACATTTAGACTTGGCATTTGCCAGTGATAGTACATGCCATTTATTTATTTATTTGTTTGTTTGTTGTAACAAGCTTGAGGCTTTGCTTTGATTCTACAAATTTCCTTTAAGCTGTTTTTAGCACATTTAGTTCTGTTGCAGCCCCAAAGAGAAGAGCTCAGCATGATGCCATGGAGCTCAGTCTTGATAAAGTTTTTGAAAATCTGCATGTAGACTGGCATTTCTTCTTAAAGGAGTGTTTGTAGGTCCTTGTTTTCAGTTTTCCTCTATGCTAGTTAGTTGGAATGAGAGATGATTCACTGTAGGAAGAAGAACCTGTAGGTTATCAGTGTATAGCAGTGTAAATCAATCCAAGTGGCCTCTCTTCTCCATTTATGTGGTTGCTTTTCCACCTTGAATTTTGCACTGGCATATTTAGATGAGCATGCAGAGAGAATGTGATTGTTTGTTGCATTATTTTGCTGCTTTTTCAATATTGTAAAATGTGTTGTACTATGTAACCACACAGAACTTGGGAAAGAACCTTACTGTTTTTTGACAAGAGCGATATAATATCCAGCATGTGTGCTAATATAAATTTCATTTTATATGGCTGTACAGCTGACTTTAGAGCAGTGTCAGACCTGCATTCAGAGAAGCTGTGCTGTGGTCCCTTGTGACCTGAGCCATCCTCAGCAGCCATTGGTTAAGGTCACCCTCAGTATGGAGTCACCTCTGCTGGCACTCCTCTGTGCAGAAATGGCTGCAACTCCCCAGCAGCTGCCTTCATGGTGCCCTGATGCTGCAGCCTCCCTGCTGGCTCCCTGGTGTCCTCAGAGCTTGTCTGGGGAAGACAGCAAGGAGCACTGCCTGCAGCTCAGTGTGGGGTATAGACTCTGCTTTCAGACCATGGGTCAATGACCTGGGTATTGCCTGGGTGGAAGTGCCTTTCCAGATGGCTGTGCCAGGGTCGAGAGACTTTGAGTATGGATTTGCTGAGGAGGTATTTTCTGAGCTCTGACTACAGGTAAAGAGTCATAATCTGTCTTGTGCCTTTGCAGCTATGAAGCTTATGACTGCTCTTGTGAATGTTGCCTTAAACCTGAGCATTCATCAGGACAATACACAGAGGCAGTATGAAGCTGAGAGAAACAAAATGATTGGCAAAAGAGCTAATGAAAGATTGGAGCTGCTGCTTCAGAAAAGAAAAGAGGCAAGTGGAAAGACGATTTTTTTTTCGTGGTTCATGTGCATTCCCTCCAACAGAAAGCCCAGGGTGGTTTGTGACTTGAGTACCAGAGTGTGAAAGAGCTTAGCTCTGCAGTGGTGTTTGTGTGATCTCAAGCACACTACTTAAATCCTGTACTGCCACATTCAGTTGAGTTTGTGGTGCTGTTCTGCACTCGAAGGAGAATTCTCAGACTTCTATCTATGAGCAGGTAGGAAGAGTCTCAGACTGTAAGTAGTCACTGTTCTGATGATGCAGAAAGATTCTGACAAGAGGATCACACAATCCCTCCCTGCACTGCCCTGTTTTCCTCTTGATCACTACGGTTATTCCACAGTGTCTCATTAGTATTTCTTTTTTAGCTGCTTTCAGGAAACACTGGAGTTGAGGCTATAGCACCTGTTCTCAGGGAGAAGGAGCTAGGGAGACATTAAAGTTGCCTTTAGTAAGTACCAGTCTGGCATTAGGTGAGAAAAACTATTAGAAATTTCTGTAATCAACCCTAAATAAAGTATTATAACACAGGAAATTTCAGTTATAGAGGTGTACTTAAATTTAAAGATGACAAGTAGAAAATTAATGCACATACACCCAAACAACCATAATGTGTAAAAAGATGCCAAGTAAAACTCGTAAGAGAAATTGAAAAATCAAAGTTTGTATGGTTTGGATTTAAATTTATGATTTAAAATATATTAGTTTTGGATTTTCTCCACCACTGTTTTACTCTATGGCAATTAAGGATGTTTGGGTTCTTTGCCTGTGTGCACCTTGAATTCCTTTAAGTGTAACTTTGATTCAGAATTGTTTGACTTTATAATCTTTGTCTGGGGATAATTAAAATTACCCATTTTTATTTTTACCCCTATGATCTGTAGCACAACTTTATTTGGTTTTCATAATTCTTGAAAAGCATGCATTAAGATACAATGGAAGAACAATCTCACTTGCCCAAACCTAGAGAAATATTTTTAATTAAATATTAAATTGAATGTGAGTTCTAAAGCATTTTGAAAAGCAAAATAGCTGGAACAGAGTTTGTATTCCACATTTGTTGATTGTTGCTTAGAATTTGCAGAGGGCAAAGGCATTGATTGCACTGATTTCCTTGGGCTGGTGGCTCTGTGGCTGGGGACTCTCTGTGCCCATTCCCCCAGTTGTTCTTTCAGAGCTGCAGGACATCCTCTCTCTGGGGAGCTGTAGCAAGGATGCCCAGGCTGCACAGGGCTGGGGAGCCTTGACAGGAGAAGGAACATTTCTTTGTCCTTACCTTTGTCTCTGTGTTTTCAGGGGCTCTCATTTCACTGCTTTGACAGCTGAGCAAAGCATTGCCTGGGAATAGCCAGGTCGAGTATGTCTGTGGGGTTAAGCACACCAGGGGCACCTGGGCAGAAGAGATCTGTGAGGATTAGATGGCTTAATGCACTGTGTAAGAATTCCTGATATAATACACATGTATATTCCTAGTGTTTAAATACACTAAATTGACAATGGCATTCTGTGCTGGCACTTTCTCAGTTGATTCTGGGATGAAGTGCCATCCTAACAATCCCTCCTGAGCACCAAGCATGTGTTGGTCTTCACGAGCTGACAGAGGGAGAGTTCACCAAGTGTGCCAAATTAGTCTGAAGCAGAGGAGGTGGAGCACTTCTGAAGTGTTTCATTCTCATGCCATCATCTGCAGGCCTGGTGAGGAGCCATGCATGGAGTCCTGTCTTATCTATGAGATTTTCAGCTCAAGTGGATGATTTATTTAGCAATATGCCACAAAGCAGAGAAAGCTGTCTTTTTAGTATCTGCCAGTAGTAATTCAAATTTTGTGCTTGACATACATGTTTTTTTAAGCTTCCAAACCTGCTTGCAGAGTCAACAAGAAAATGTTTCCCTAATTTTTTCCCTCTGTTTAAGAAGGGGAGTGTTAAATCATTTTTGCATTGGTAAGAGCAGGAGTCCCAGGACACAGATGCTCTCTCAAGATGCTTGAAATTAATCCTCAGATTCAAGTGCATGGTTTAAAAACTTGGAAGTGTAGAAAGCAATTAGAGTTTCAGAGAAAATTCATTACTGAATCTAAAATACATTTGAGAATTGTATCCTTTAAAGGTTAGTACACAGAGGTAAAAGGGATCTCACATGGATCTGAATCTCTGATTCTGCTTCCACACCAGCTGTGCCCCAGCACATGGATACCTGTACCAGATGATAATTTACCATGTTTATCGTGCACTGTGAATTCCGTGCAGAAGAAGAGGGAGGAAGCCATCCATGCTGTCCCTTCATCTGTGCTGCTTCAGTCTCTACTGTGTTGCTTCACTTTGCACTCAGAGATGTTAAAGGACACTTTTTTCAGAATCTCAACTTTCTCATGGCTCAGAAAGTCCATCCTCTCCTGTTTTCTGTGATGTGGTTTTATACCAAGAAACCATTCCCTGAGTTCTCTGTGAGTTTCCTCTTCCAGGGCCCTTGTCGTTTTCCAGGAAGCCTTCTGAGGCTTCTTGGTTCATTCTTATCCTCATGTACTGTGCTAGGCTGTCTCTACCCCCATGTTGGTGTGGATGTTTCCCTGCCTGTAGCCTGTGGAGTCATCCAGCTGAGGAGTGATTAGGAACTCTCCCCTTTGGGTTATGAATTCTCAAACAAGCATTTAGTCTGTGCATATTTGGGTTGAGCTGCTGCTGCAAATAGTGTTTTTCCCAGAGGCTGTGTCTAAGTATTCTTGGTTCATGTATGCAGAGCTGGTGTGGACCCAGCTCTTCTCTTTGTACATAATCCCTTTTACTGTGAAATTAGTTTCTTTGGCAGGCTTTTGACAATTTAGTCAAGAGCCCTCAATGCTTTGGTTTCTCCAAATGCAAAATGGAGAGATGCTTTAGTGAACTGGGAGGCTTTACTCCTCAGTTCTGAAGCTACTTCAGCTTGTACCTGGGAAGATGCAGTAGAAATATTTGGCTGAAAAATAGAAGCCCTTAGGTAAAAGTATTTCAGAGCTCATGCCATGCAGAAGGTCAAACCAGCTGATCCCAATTTTGCCTCTGGTTTTAAGACTTTTATCTGTTAAATATATACATCCATAATTATACAGGTTTAATTATTTTATGCATATGTGCACTCTACTAGCAAGGCTGTGTTGTGGTTTCCTACTGTGAGAATGTGGGCAAATTTACATTCCCACACTGTGGGGCTGTGCTTGGACTGTAATGAACACCTTGATGGAAGAACGATGGCTGCTCCAAAAGCTGATTGGATAAAATTGGTGTCATCTTATTAACAAAGCTGCATTTAGGTGTAATTAAGTTATACTTAGTTTAGTTCAAGATCTGACAGTATGAGAATACTGTAATTAACTCCAAGTTGTGTTAACTTACTAATTGACACAAGGTAAGCTTCCCATAGGATTTGCAAAACATGCTCATATTACCCAGGAAGTGAAAAGATTTTTAAGAAAATGCACTTATTTATAAAAGCATCTCATAACACCTTTACATTTGGAGTTGGGTGTGGTTTCTTGCAGACTAAGGCCTGGATGTTAGTAGTGCTCTGGTCCTGGAAGTCTTCCTGCTTCTGAAACCCAGTTATTGTGGGTGCTGAAGTTCAAGCAACTGACAGTCTTTTACTTAAGACTGAGAACATCTTCAACTCCTTTCCTTAAATAGGACATTAATTTTTTCAAAACTAATTTGTAACCAGCTTTGTTTCTGCAGCTGTCATTCACTCAGCTCTGTTTCCCTGTGAACACAACACTGCTGAAATTACGGCACACATTGTCTCTACTTGTTTCATTTTCAGTACCAAAAGTTGATGATTACTTCAAAGAACTAGTTTGAGAGACTAAATTGGTATTTGTAGTGAATGTTAATTTTCTTCCATTAAGACATTGCATATATAAATGTAAATATTTGTATGTATATGCACACATTATAGACATGTGCTGGAAAAGCAGAAATGGTGAATTTACTCAAGTGCTCTTCTAAGGTCTTCAAAGGTTTCCCAATAGGGAATTGTAGAATACCAAATTATAATAAGCAATGATCTTTTATTTATTTTGTGTTTTGTTTTTCACAGCTACAAGAAAACCAAGATGAAATCGAAAATATGATGAACTCTATTTTTAAGGGTATATTTGTTCATAGATACCGGTAAGAAAATGCATGTTCCAGTAGGCTCTGCTAACAAAATGTGGTCATAAGGAAAGCCAAGGGCAGTTTCTGGGTTGATTTTCTTCTGATGTAATATTGTAGGTGCTGCAAGATCACTGTCAAAACACTTGAAGTTATGGAAGAATATACAAATTGTAACCTCTGGTAATTACTCAGTAGAGGCATCCACACTACTTTCTTTTGATCAATAGACGGCTTTAAAAGGTTGTAGGAGACATGTGCTTTGAATCTTTGCATTTTGAAAAAAAAAGTTGTCCATGTTGGGAGCACAAAAATGACATATCTTAAGAATAATCAAATAATTATTGCATATCACAGGATAGCAGTTGTCCTCCAGCCTGCATTTCCTTTTGTATGTCTTGGGTGTAAAGAGAAAATTTGGAATATGGTTTACCAGAGAGCAGTAGTCTTTTAAAATAGATTTAGGGTTGTTGTGCATCACAAGATGCCTCAGAGCATCTGCATCACCTTTTAACCAGCTCTTTAAATGTTAATTGACTTGCTGAAATCAAAAGATGAAATTCAAGGGTACTGAACTATGCAATTAACCTTTCAGTTTTCAGTTTTGCTTTAGAGGTTTACAATTTATGGAATCTTTTAGGAAAATGGCAGGGAAAAAAAGGGTGTATGAGAAGAGGGTTAGAGGGTGAAGAGGAACCCATAGTTCAGTTGGACGGAGAGATGATGGCAATTTGGAGAAAAGTCGCGCAGGAAACCGGGAAGGTGCTTGTGCCGCCAGATGTGTGAGTGTGAGCAGCACACTGGGGGTGGAGAGTGTCTCCTCAGTACCTCGAGCGTGGAAAGAAAGTTCATGGTTTGTGCTCAGGAAGCCTTGAGCTGCTTGGCAGCAGGAGGATGGGTATGCAGAGCCAGCAGGTAAATGAGTGTGCTAGATCAGTGTAGCACTCACACCATTTTGTTAGGAGAGCAGCTTTCATGGCATAGGTGAAAAAGCTGAAGGAATTAAATTCTAAGAGTGTTTCCATTTTTATCCCTTCAGAACTTAGTGTATTATATCAAACAAAACATTGCTTTAAAATATCCTCTTAGTAGTTCGTGCTGTTGCACGGGGTTGGAAAAAGACTCAGCCTTTTAGTGGTCTGCATTCCAGTGCTTTTGCTTTTTCTTTTGAAATCCTCCTTTTGTAGGAAAGTTTCTTTACATGCCTCCTGCCACCACTAGTAAAGACCTGATTTTGTTGATGTTGCTATAAAAAAGGAGAGGCCAAATAAATAAAGTCCATCCATGCCCTGGAAAAAGGTGCCCATAGTGGCCCTTACACACACACACCAAACTGTGAGTAATGGTGCACCACAGAGAGCACAGAGTGAGACTCCTGCGCTCACAGCTGGACACGGAAACCCAACTAACTGCCAACAAAGCCCAGGGAGGATAAAATGTAAAGGATTTTGAACTATTATCCACTTTTGTAATTTCTTCATTTCTTGAACCTTCCTTCTGTCAAATAGTGCCAATTATTTATAAATTTCACATAGGCCTTAGACTATGCACAAGTGGTGATGATTTAGAAAAATGTTACTTTAGTTATTCCCAGAGAATAAGTCCCATCCTTCAGTATGATTCAGACTCAGCCACAGTGATTCATGCTTAGTGACCTTTGTAGCTTAACTAACAAGTCCTTGACCTAAACAAAACCCCTGAAACGGTTTCATTCAGAATGTGTCTTCCAACAAGTCTTGCAATCTTCTTTCTGTAGATTGGCTTCCAATTTACCGGAAGATTTCAGTGCTCACTTCTCTCATCAAGGAAAAGAAATATATTTGCAGAAATATCTAAATAGTTTTCTAGGTTTAATGTTAGTCTGGTGTGAACAGCAGATTTGGACAAAAACTGAAATATTCTTAATAAGCATGTAGGAAATATACCCACCTCACTGCATGTTGCCTTTTCACCTTCCTCAGCTATTTGTTGTCATTAAGTTTCTGTGGCTTTATGATGTATTTGGTTGTCCAGTGGTTTTTTTACCCTTTTTTTAAAAAAAACCTTAAAAAGGGGTTTTAAACTTTTTTGTTGTTGTTGGACTGAAGTCAAAAGCTGAAAATTGCTTGCAAAGTACATGTGTATAAAAAAAAAAAGGAGGGAATGTCTATTTCTTCATTTCAATTGTATCTTATATCAGAGATGACTGAATCTGAGATAATTGCCTCATCACTGCTTGGATGTATTTATAAAATGTTCATCCCTCTGAACTGCCAGAGGTTTGGCTCTTTCCCTGCCTAGACTTAGCATGTGTGTCTGACACATTCCCCTCTTAGAGGGTAGGATCTCAGATTTCGGTCCAACTTCATAGCATCTTTTTTGTTTTGAGTGCCTAAAGACATTTTCCTCCAGGTGTGACCATCTAGAAAAACAGAACTGTTGCAGTTTTAGCTTATGGCAGACCAGAATGGGGATCCTCACACTGATGGACACAGTGGTGTGAGAATTTATGCAGGGCATGAGCCTGTCCTGAGGTAATGTTTTCTCAGTACTGGCAAATAAGATAAACCTTGTCAAGTCTAGATGGCGTTGCCATTTTTATGGAGAAGATGTTTCTGTCTCCTTCTGCGGTGTTCCTTTGCCTGCTACAGAGTAAATAGGATTGTGTGACAAGTTATAGGAATTCCCCTGTTGGAAACAAGACGTGGCAAAAAGGGAGAAGGGGTTACTGGATGGCAGTTTGGTGAGGAAGCACAAACCAGTCAGCACAGGGAATAAAACCTAAACCAAACCAGAGAAAAATCCCTCTCCCTGCACCCTAAATGTGTTATTCTAAGGAGGCAAAATGTACCTTTCAGGTGACAAGGGAATGCATTATGGCTTTAGGTATGTTTGAAAAAACAGACAGAAATGACTAGTGTCAGGCATAAAGAAAGGAGAAGGGAAAAATTTACATCATTTAATTTGAGTGAGTTTGACCTTTCTATGAAGTTCAAAAGCACATACTGTTCCCTTCCCTGCAGAGCTGTGCCTCATACTTCATACAAACAAAAGTGTTGGGACAAGAACTCTCTGAGAAACACTGGGGTCAGAGATGTAAAGCTACATCTCAGAATCCACGTCATGCCTTCAAACAATCAATTCATTGGTCTGGCAGGAGCATTGGATGATCAGCCTAATAACAGTTCATTGGAATAGGTACTTAAATAGCCACTGTATGCAGTAGCATTTAGGAATGGGGGTGCTGTGTGCCAGCCCCTCCCATGAGTGGGATATGCAGTGAGCATTCACCAGAACTTTTGGAAATTGGCTCTGAACTCTTGTTTTTCTTACCCTTCTTCTTTTATGGAGCCCTAATTCAGCTCCAGGGATGAGAGTAATAGAAAAAAGAAGTAGGAAAAGACATTTTTGTCCAGTTCTCATTATAATTACATCTTCAAAATGTTTCTAAACTGATAGGCAGCCCAAGAGATGGGCCCAGTTCTGTCCAAGTGGCAGTGGTGTGGTCCTGTGCAGCTGCTCCATTTTCTGTCCCTTGGGTGGAAGTTTCAGCTTCCATCCCACAGAAAGCCTAAGGCAGTGAGTCACCCTGGCTTCTGTCCTTGTTAGAAAGTTTTCATGTAGACTCTGAGCCCAACCCATTGACGGAAATATCTGCATTTTTCTGTTCATACTGGTTTACCTGTTGAGTAGTACCACTGTCTTCTGATGGTTGTCTACAGTTCTGGCTGTCTCAGAACAAGGTGTGAGAAGCTGCATCTCCAGTGGTTAGATTGGGCAAGCAGGTGCTGTCAGGGTAGTCAGGCTCCTATAAGAGTTTCCAAGAAGTCTTGAAGCAGTTCCTGCTCTGCTGGTCATCTCCAGGTCATGCCTTGGTCTGACTCAGCACTGGCAGTGCTGTGGGATGTGAGCATCCAGGGTACTGCACATCAGCCAGGTTTGCTTGGAGGCCTTTCAGTTTAGTCATGATTAACCCCATGAGTCTGTGATTAAACAACAGACTGAAAGAACCTGAGCTGGAGCTGACAACCACTCCAGCAAGCCTGAGGAGCACACTGCTCTGCACCTGACATTTCCTAATTATCCACCAGAGACTCTGTGGCTCAGGTCCTGAGTACTTCTGGCCTTAATCAGAATTCTTGTGTGTGCTTTGGCATGAAAGTTACACTGGAGTGGCACTTGGAGTGGAACTGGTAAAATCTTTTTCTGACATTGCTGTGATTTGTACTGAGGTTTATGAGCCTGCCTTGTCAAGCCAAAATTTCAAAAGGAAATATAGAATTTCTTACCTGAACCCCTTCTGTCAAATCTTTTCAGTAGTTGCATCGGGGAGAAAGCAGGAACAGGAACTTAGGCTGTGAATATTCTTCCCTTGTAGACCTTGCTTTGAAGTTTGTGCTGGAAAGAGAGTTAAATATATTTCATATCTAAGATCTGTAGATGGCATGTTAGTCTTCCTCTCTGTGGTGGACTAGATTCTCTTTCTTTCTAGAAGCATTTGGCAAGTAGTACAAGTGTACATCACTAATTTATAATTATGATAATTAATAATGCATTCATTATTCCAAAAACAGTTCCAGTGTAGGTATAATTAGTATTTATATGTTCTTGTGTCATCCAGAAATAATGTGTATTTTCAGAAAGCTAAACAATTCATAGTGACTCCTACCAGAAGCTAAAATATTTACCTGCATAAAAATTAGAATAAAAGAATAGCAGTTTAATGACAAACAATTACCAGTTGATAACAAGGATACACAGATTTTTTTTTGCTGTCTTGTATTTGATACTGCATGGTATGGACATGGAGTGTGTGTTAGTGATTCCTGCAGGAACACAAATAATTCTGATTGGTGATAGTTAGCTGGAAGTGTATGTGGAGTGGGAAGTAGTGTCTCACAAGTTCCCCTGCTTCTCCAGCAGCTTTAGTCTGTTTGCTGGTCTCACGTGCCTTATCCATGATTCTGTCTCATTCTCAATTATACTGGAGATGTTAAATTCTTATTACAGTAAATCTCTTAATTAGTTGAATAGCTTTCTTCTTTCTTTCTTCTTCTTTTTTTTTTTTTTAATTAGCAGCTTGGAGTGTTTGTAGTGCTTGTAGTGCTGAGGGATCCCTGAGAAGGTTTTTGAATCAAGAAGCAGTTTCTCACTGTCTGCTTAGGGAAGCATGAATGCACTCTTACAGAAAACAGGATTTTTCCTGCTTTTTGGCTGGCTGTGCTACATGATTAAATAGTTGTTGACACTTAGGTTCTTTTTGGGATTGCTATTAAATCCTTCCAAAATCCTTTGCAGTTAGCAAATTTATAAGGTGATGGATGTGAGGACTCAGGCTGTCGTCCTGTAGTAAGAATGCCTTCCTTGCTACTTTGTATTGCTGCAGATGTGGCTCCCCCTTTTTTTCTTGATTTATATTTATTTTTATATTTATTTATATTTATTAGTCTTTTAGGTTTTTCAGTAAATCTTGCATTCTTCCAGCTATATTTTGCTTTTAAAATAGTTTAAAAGCAACTCCATATAAGAGAATTGCTAATCTAGTTCAGTGTGAAGCAGTGTACAATTAAACACACACACACATACATATATATATATATATATGTGTGTGTGTCTGTGTGTCTGTGTGTGTGACTATAGTCATAGTTTTAACTAAAACCTGTCTTCATTATGGCTGCCTTTCCCAAGGAATGCAGTTTTTAACCCTTGAGTGTGATATTTAGCACACTGGTCCTTACAGTACATAAGCCTGTTTGACAAATCCCTGGTAGGAGCAGCTTGTTTGATACCCTGCCCTGATCCTAATGCAGCTCATCTCCATTGTGGATTGCCCCTGACCTTGGTTCTGAGGTTACAGAGCCTTCAGGAGGTTGACAGACCAGATTCTCTGGTGCTGCTGGGAAGTTGTTAAAATTAATGTTTCTCGTAGGCGAAGAGAGACAATGGCAGTGGGTTGGTGGCATTCACACAGGTGTCCCCCTCGTGTTACTGCATTAAATGGTGTTTATGCTTTTCTGCTGTTACAGCAGTACAGTTTCCTCCCTATGAGCTGAGTTCAAAGGCCAAGGCCTGCCTGGAGAAGTCCCCCCAGGTGTGTGCTGCTGGGCCTGGTTCATGGTCCCTGTGGGCACCGTGGGTTCGAGCTCGGGGTGGAAGGTCAGGGACAAGACAAAGGCACTGCAGCAGCTGGGCCAGCCTGCAGGAGGGAGGTACACAGCTCCAGTGTGGAGTCACCACACAGGGGTTTGCTGCTCTGCGTTAAGGCTATCAACCTGTGCAGTGTCTTGGCCAGAAGAGTGAGTGCATTTTATTTCTATTTTGTAAAATTGATGACTTTCAGGAAAATGCAGTTTCTCCTTTTCGCAATTATTCTCATGCTTGAAGCTTGGAATTTTTCTTTCCTTCTCATGAATTAATTTTCATTTTGGGGCTCTGTTGGTCTGGTTTAGAATTAAATTGAGGTTTATTACTTTCCCAAAAATATTTTTTAAAATAAAAATACAAAACAAGGGTCTCAATTACAAGCAAGTTCCAGTGTTTGCAAAGCACCAGACATTCCCTTCTTCTGTGCAGTGACTCTTTGTATTCTTCTTGTATTAGAGCTGAAATTTGGAACTGTGAGGCAGTGCCAGCTGGAGTGGCACAAGTGATTTCTCATGATAACAGATGTCCCAGAGATGGAATTACTGAAGGGACAGATGGCCCCCATCCCTTTTCCCGTTGTTTCATGATTAGTAAAGATGCCTGCTCCATGTCAGGCAGGCAGGAGAGTGCCAATCAGATGGAAGCATTTCCATCCTAGTTTCCTTAGGTGACCTCCCCAGTTTCCTGCCACTCCTCCTCAGTAAGCAGCTGGTAAGTCTGCCTGAGATACATCTTTGCTTCTTCCATGACTTGCTACAGTCAGAATATAGGATAAAAGCAAGAAAATGGGAAGAAACCAATGCTGAAGTGCAAAAGTCTCATGGGTTTTGGTGTAGGGGTATTCGTGGGGGGTATGAAATGAGATCTCTTTCTGTAGCAAATTCCACTGTGCTCCTCTGGCAGGTGCCTTTGGCTAAACCAAATAGCTTCTCCCACCTGCAATGGTTCTGCACCTCAAGCTGGAGACAGGGCTGCAAAGCAAATGTCAGTGATGCTGTTTCAGTAATGATTGCCCAGAAGAGGTTTGTAGTTTGGGTTCATAATTCTCTTTGAAAAGGGAGGTTAAAGATGGAGTAATAGACTAAGAAGGAAACTAGGGTGAGAATTTCTTTATGTAGAGGTAATGTAGGAGCATATGTTTATAAAACACTGAAATTATTAAATCAGTGAGTTCAGGGATATAGAGGAACAGAAAATCAGTGAGATGGCATTAAGAACAGTCACAGGTCTCACATGAGGTTCATGACAATTACAAGCAAAATAGTATAGCTATGGCAATGGGAATGAGAAGTATATGTGTCTGTAATCTGGCTAATCCTTGTTCTTTTCTTTTTCCATACTAGTGATGCTATTGCTGAGATTAGAGCTGTCTGTATTGAAGAAATTGGTGTCTGGATGAAAATGTACAGTGATGCCTTCCTGAATGATAGTTATTTAAAATATGTTGGTTGGACACTACATGACAGGGTGAGTATTGTGTATTCCCACACACAGCAGAGTGTCCTGGAGGCAGCTGCTGCTGTGCTGCCCAGTACAGCATCATCCATGGCTTACAAAGAGATTGTTCTGCTTCCTCACCTGGTAGCTTTCAATCAGGTCACTTCCATGTATTGGCTTAAATTAGGAGGCAGTACTCCCAGTCTGCTTGGTCTGTGTGCTTTTCATAAATTCAGTCTCTGATGAAGTATCCTGATAGAAATCCTTCCATGGGGCTTTTCTGTTGATTACAAGAGAAAGAGAAGTCTCCTCAGGAGCACCCCTGAGAGCCTCTGAAGCAGAATGGAAAAGGGATTTCTGTGTGTCTTCCATTTACATTGCCCAAAGGTTAGACGAAAAAAGGAAATCTTTGGGTCCTTAATAGACACCATTGATTCCACAACCAGTGGAGTTCTCATCAGTTCTCTCCCTTCTTTGAAGAATCTTTTCAACATTCTCTTTAGTTTTTTCTTCAGAAAATTGTTGAAACACCAGATGGAAGAAAAGAGGTGCTTTTCTGGCTTAGCACAGTTCTTAGTAGTGATGGTATCCACCCAGTTCCTGCTACAAGAGGGAGCCCATTTCAGGTGCTGACAGAGGACTTTGCACTTCTGCCTGGGGGGTTTTGTACACCAGGCAGCAGTGGGACTGGCTGTGCTCCCACGTCCCACCAAAACCACTGGAATCACTTGTTTTACTCTAAACTCCCTTGCTAACACTGTCAAAGGCATACAAAGGAGACTTACAGTGCTGTTGAAATGCTCATCAAATTCCAGCATCCTCAGACTATTCTCATTTTTCAGGAGCACTGCTGGAAAGAAATTGTAAGTCTGCAAGTTCATTTGGATTACTTGCATAACTGATAGTTGACAGCTGATTCATATTACACCATCTTAATATTTAGGCTCTGACTCGGTCACTCCTGTGCTGAATCCTGAACAACATGAGTTATGCAGATGTTGGCTTTCACTAAAGATAGAAGTCAGCTCCTGCTGCTGCTGGTTCTTTTAATTACAGCTGCCAGGAATCTGCATCTTGCCTTCATTTGGATGAGCAGTTCACTTATTAAGAGTATCCTCTAGACATGGGATTTCTTTCCAGACCTGTAGTTCTCAAACTTTTCCTTTACAAATTTTCCCCAAACTTTTACGTTAGATCTCGCTGAACAAAGTTTGTCCAGGAGGAAGATCCTGCTTACTGCTCCCATCAGCCATGACCACTGTTTGCCCCAGAGCCACTGCACTGTGTCTCAGTGAATGCTGGACATGGAAACACGGCAGTGCCTGGAGGGACAGAGCTGCTGCTCTTTGTCCCTTGTTGGTGACCCTGCTGTGCCTCACAAGCTGCCATGCACCAGGAGAATAAATACATCATTGTTCAAGTTAGCAAACCAGTGGGGAGATCAGCTCAAATTGGAGTATCAGGATTTAAGGTGTGTGGAGGGCTCTGTTTTACTAGGACTTGTAATTTAAATAAATTATCCCTTGAATAATTGCAGTGGATTTTTGGGAGCACATTCTAAGTCTTGTAGAACATTTTCACAAAGCAGCATCTCTGGAATATAGTGGAGTTGCACTTCACAGCTCTCAGCACCCTCCTAGTGTCCTTTGAAGCCCATCCATTTCTCACATCACTCCCTTTACCAATCTGTGGAATCTCACACTCTCATCTGTCACATCGAGCAATTTCTCATGTCATGTGCAGTATTTTCTCACATCCTCTTCAGTTAGTTTAACCTCAGGCCAGGGTCTAGTTGTCTGCCTGCACCCTTAACACATATTTATACCTTAGCTTTTATAAAATTAATGAGTTCTTTCATATCTGAGAAATTTTGAATTACAGTGTTAGGGTAAAAAACCGGACCATTTGGACCAGACACAGCAGAATTCTATCAGACTGCTATCCTGCCTCTGCTTTGTAAGGTTTTTTTTGTTGCAGACCACAGAAATGCCTTGGGGTTCTAAGTCTTTAAATCACTAATGTGTTTAATGTCCCAGTCCACCAGGTAGGTAGTGGAGTTTTATTGATGTTGTGGATGTGTCATCTACAAAGTGAGACAGACTGTAGGCAGAGTGGGGAAGAGTCTGGCACCGATGTCAAAGGATGAATGGGAGAGAATGGAGAGAAGGAGACGTTTTGGGAGGCACAGAAAGGAGGGTGGAGGTGCAACACGAAGATTATATTAGGGAAAAGATGGAGTAAGAGCCAACTGAAAATGCAAAACTTCCAGAAGTACAAGATCCCTGAACAGCATGGTTTTCATTGGCACTGCCTGAAAAAACTGCCAGCTGGTACCCAAGTTTCTTGATTTTGTTTTGCTTTGATCAGGAGATGATTTTTGCTATAATTGGTATTTTAAAAAACGAAGGCTGAGGCAATAGCCATAAGCTATTTCCACTTCACATGAACAGCAGTCACCCCAAAATCATTAACTTCTCTGGAAGTTTGCTTCTGCAAAAAGGAGACAGCTGTGCAGGAGATTCCTGAGCAGTTTCATATTCTACTTCAAAAGACATACAAATTAAACCACAGGGAAGAACAGTTCTTACACTTCTTTGTAGTAGTTCCAACATTGTCTTTCAGAGGTAGAATACAGAAGTTTAGTTCTCTCACTTGGAAAATCCTTATATTTTGTATGTTAATCATGTCTCCCAAATTTCAAACATGTCGATAGGGTTTTTTGCTTTTTATAGATCCTCATCTGAATGTGGCTTTCAAGTTTTGCCTTTCTCTGCTTTTAAGCATCTTTTTTATTCCCATGTATCTGTAAGCATAAATTTAAAGTGTATAAACTATGATATAATTTCATTTAAAAACCCTCTTGAAAATAAAAGTGTTAAATTACTTCATCGATGCATGGAACTGTTTGGAAACCATAATTGTCTCTAGATACCTGGGCAATCATGGTTCTTAAAACCAGATAAGAAAATTCCTAACAGATAAGAAAATGCTTTTTCCTTCTTCGCGTTCCTCTTACTTTGCTTATTGTATATTTCTGTTGAAAGGATGAACTCAGGGCCCTCTGGAACAGATGTTCCTCTTCTGCTTTACCTCCTAATTCATTAATGAATTAATTAGTTAAATAAGTTTATCCCTTTGTTTGCTAAGTCTCTTGCTGGTCTTTCTGTCCATCCCTATTTGCCATTTTTACACTGGCATAAATTTCTTAAGCATCACCCCAACTTGAGCATTCCCATCCAATTACTTCCTTGCTAGAAGGTGTTTGAGGTGTTCAAAGCTCCTGTGAGCTGGATGATTCTCACAGTTATGAAGAAACATCTCGTGTGTTGCATGTTGAGGGTCTGTGGTACATTGCTGCTCCTCCAGTCTGGACTGGAGTGCATCCACACACACCTTCACTCTGCCTTTCTTTGTTTCCTGTCCAGCTCACTGCCCTTTAGGCTTCCCATGGCATTCCTGCCACTCATCTTCACTGACTTTGTTTTAAAACCTTCCTATCAGGATTAGCAAGCTCATGTGCAGGAGCTCTTCCCTCTCCAAAGAGGTGAATTCCATTCTTGACCATCATTCTTCTGCCAGAGGGGCAGTCATTGTCTCCTGGTCCTGCTCCCAGCCAGAGGGACCAGGTGTAACATAACCTTTCTTTCTCCCTGCCTCACCTGCTCCTGCTGTCCCTTCTCCTCAGATCTGGTCCAGGACACTTTGGTTAGGGCCTGGCTGCACTCTTCTGGTAGGGCATGCAAGGAGCCATACAAGGAACCTGTGCTCAGGGTGTGGTTCCTGCCTGGTCCCATTTGCTGGCTTAAGCCAGCAGAGAGCCCAGTACAGGGCCTGGACTGAGCTCTGGGACCATCAGTCCAGGGAGTTTGGGAAAGTCTCCAAGGGCTTTGGGCTCTGTGGGCCCAAACAATCTGAGCCTGTTCTGCACAGGTCTCAGGTCCTGTTGTGGATGAGTCTTACACTTGGCTGTTGGCTCACAGGTGGGACAGGCTCCAGTGCAGCTGTAACTAAAGCTGCTGCCTTACTGTGCCTCTCAGTATTCATACAGGCCAAAACTAACCTGGTCCTTATCCTCTGGGGCTCAGTAAGCTGAGGCTCAGGTCCTGTGAGTGCTAATGACTCCAGACATCCTGGGCATTATGACCACGCAACAGAGGAGGAAGTACTTCTGGTACTGCCACACAGGTGCTGTTGAAAAAGAATGTTAGGTACCATTTCTCTGGGCTTTTTTAGAAGTTGATCACATCCATGTAATTTTTCTTCAAGAAAGTTCTTCTCTGTACCTTGAAAGATCTTGTTTTAGATCCCTTTAAACATATCTTACATCTTGTTGACTTTCTCCGCAGTGGTAGTCGAAAAGATACCCTAGAAGAAGCATGATTGCTCAGAGACTCCTCATGGATATAAAGAGATGATTTCTCAGGAACAGTTGCTCTTCATGGAAGTTCTTCTGAAAATCCAAATTCTGTGCTGCTTTTATCTTCCATTTCAAATTTTCAAATAGGTTTGAAGGAGGAAAGAAACTTTAAAATTTGCATTTATATCTTCTGGTTTTATGTCAGTTCTATGAATGTTCTTTCAGTTTGTAGTGTGAGCACTTTTTAAGTACAGACTGGATTCTGGAATAGACAGTTTCAGAAATGAAGCCCTCTGGGTATGGAGATTTATTTATGAAGTTCAATAGTTCATTTCAGTTCTTAGCAGCTTAAGGCCTTAGATTTGGTACTGTCTTCACTTTCATAAAAGTAAATTGACACTGCAGTGAACTCTACAGATCATATTTGAGTAGATTTGTGTTTATAACCTTTTAGCTGTCCACAAATATTTTTCAACAAGAATCCATAGTTCGCCGGGATGGTGCAGTTGAGTTGTCCACGTGTAGCACAAAGGATCCAGTCCCTCTCAACATCAGCAGTGTTCCTGTAGGACACAAGCCTAGATCCACAGGCCCTGTCCTGTGACCCACATTTCCTGCTGCAGCCCACCACACCAAAGCAATGCCCAGCTGAAGAGCAGCTGGGGATGAGCTGCTGCCACCAGCACAGCTCAGCCACAGGGACACAAGCCACCCTTCTTCCCACGGGCTCCTCAGACTGTGGCTCAGACGTGCTACTCCTGTGGCAGCAACCTGCTCCCCACTGAAGGATCTCTCACACCTTTTGCATCCTTCAGCTTGTGCTGTCCTGTTGTGAGAGATGGAAAGTAAAACATTTGGGGATAACAAATGCTAATGTGTGTACTCTGTGTCCCTGCCCTTGGAGCTAGTTGAGCTACTGAGCCCATGCCCAGTGATTTTGAGCCCCTGTGTGCTGTGTGAACATGCAGCAACCACCTGGACATCCTGCATCTTTATTTTGGATTTACTTGCTGCATTCTTTATATTTTTGTGGAATCACTTGAAAGAGAAGCACTAATATACATATAAGTGATGGCATATTAATTCTTTCTGCATACAAATAGGAAGAAATATAACATTGTAGGTGACTGCATGTGGGTTTTGGTTTTTAACTGAATGGCAAATTGGCTTTGGTCATTTGCATAAAATTTTACATGTACATTAAGCAAATTACAGAATTATGTTTTTTAATATTAATGTGCATTTGGTTGAAGTATTTGACAGCTAATCTCAGTGTTTTTTATTTAGCAAGGTGAAGTGAGGTTGAAGTGTTTGAAAGCTCTTCAGAGTCTATATACCAACAGAGAGTTGTTTCCCAAACTGGAGCTGTTCACTAACAGATTCAAGGTAAGAGGGAATATAGTTTTTGGAAGGAGGACAAAAAGCAAAAGTGTCATCCTCCTGTTGTGGTCTTTGAGTCACGTCTGTTAAGAATAAACTCAGTAGTTTGTGACAAGGGTGCACTACTAAAACTGTGTTACTGAATGCTGAAATTACACCAAATCCATTTCACTGGGTTTATCTTGGGAGATTTGTCAGACTTAACCGGGATGAATATTTGTCTGTATGTATTATTTATAGCTTATATATTGTCCTTACTCAATCTGCCTGTACTTATTTAATTTAGATGTATTGAATTTAAAGGATGTATACTTACACAATCTAAAATATAGCTGAAAGTAGCAGCCTATGAAGGATTGTTTGTTACACAGCTTTTTTTAGCTCAACATGTGCTTGTGTTCGGAGGGAGAGTCCCTTGGATGTGCATCACAGTCCTCACACAGTGAACTGGCCTTGCTGCAGAACAGGAGTTCACATTGTGATTCCAAACCCCTTGAGCCAGATTGGCCCTTCAGGAGAGAAGTGCTGGAGGGATATTTCATGGGGTTTTTATTAGCACAAACTTTTCCCCTAATATCTGGATAAGAATGTGGCTGTTCATTCACTTTGTGGGCTGATTGCTTTGTTGTAAAAGTGAACTGTCTGGAGAGATGGGTTTGGAAACACTGTCCCTGCTCTGATTTGGATGCCTGCTGAGGAGACTGGTCAGGCACTGCCACCATGTCAGCTGCTGCCTCTCCCCATGGCTTTTGTGTTCGGCAGAACACACTACTGTGGGAAAGGCTACCCCCAAGGAAAAACTCATTTATCTCATTTAAATCTTTATTAGAATGCTGATGAAAAAATTTGTTTAGAAAAGAAACAAAGCTGACTGGTTTAACTTAAATCATTATTATAATGCTAATAAAAAATTATATTTAGAAAAGTGGAGATTTAAATATTTATAAATACTGTGCACAAGACTTAAACTTCTCCCTGTGGATTTTATGCTGCTTCTGGTTTTGTCTGCCATTTCACAATTAACTCCTTCAGTTTGATTTAGAAAGCAAAGGAAAAAAAAGGAAATTTGTCCTAATTTCCTTGTATGTAAACAATTTATAAAAACGTGATAATCAGCCTTTTACCACATTCACTTGAGATGCAGAAAAAAAGATGCTTAACCTGCAGTAAAGTCCAGATATTAAGGAAGGCTTATTTCTAAAATGATAATTATATAATAGAGCAGACTCTTTATTAATAGTCTCCTTCATTTAAGATAACAATTTTAAAGGGCAGATTAAATAAATATCTGGCAGAAATAAACTAACTATAGTTTACTAAGGTAGGAGATAAAACTGGATCATTTAAGGGCCTGCATTCTTCTAATTTTATAAAGCCAGTTTCTGGGACTGTTGCAGTAAAGACAAAATTTCCTCTCATAGCAGAGAACCTGGCAAACAGATTCAGACCTCAAACTTCTTCTCTAATGTCTCCATAAGTCTGATTTACTTTATCCTCACAGGACAATCAGAAAAATGGACCCTCCAACTCTGCTGATTTTCCTGTTCCCTCTGTGCAGATTTAGATTTGTTTATATTTGCTGCTTCTGTAATTCCATTTATTTTTAAATTGGCCACTAAAGCTCTCATCAGCTTTTATCTCCTTCTCTGTACTAGAAAATGTGCTGGATGCTTCTTTGTCAGGATCCCATAATTGGTAAGGGAAAAGACTGCTTTGAGGCTGAACGTCTCCCATGCACCTGCAAAACTTTCAGGACTGTTGGAGATACTTTGGGCAATAGTTACTCACTTCAGAAAACTGCAGGGACATGAAAGCTCCAAATACATCCTGCTTTTCACAGCACAGACAATTCTTTTAAAGGAAGCTGGGTTAGCCTGTGCATTGCTGCTTGGCTTGGGATGGCACAAGGAATTTTCATTTCTGTCAAAAAGGTTCAGAGGGAAGGGAGCCTTGTTAGGAATTCATCTTTCTTCTGTCCCATAAAAGCTGGTTTTATTACAGAAACCTATATCATTATGAAATAAATAAGAGGAAAAGGTGTGCTCAAAGTCTCTGTGAGCCTGAAGAACAGACTTGTTTAACATAATGATTAATCACGCTCAGTTTCTGCCACATCAAGAGAACAAAAAGCTGACATGGTCCAAATGCCTGCTCTTGGATTTACAGCTGTGCTGTCAGGGATATGGCCTTTGGCACCAGGATGGAGCAAAGTTCCAAATTAATGCTTTTTCAATCCCTGATACATCAGCTAAATGTCTTGCTGCCACAGACTTTACCACCACCTCTTTGAAAAATAATTGACCTAACTGCCATTTTCAGTTCCATGGCTGCTTATTTATATTTGTTCATCAGAATTTAATCGACCTGCACAGTTCAGCTGGTGTTCAGTTCAATCCATTCAAACTGAGAGAAATCTCTCTAGAGGTCTTCTAGCTGTTTAAAGAATAAATTAATTTGATCCAGAGTGCCTTGTGCTGGGGTGCTAATATTTCACCTCCTTCCAGACAGCTGTGACGAGGATGTGATCCTGTCCCTTTTTCAAAGAAAAATGCCTGTTCTTTCCAGCATTTGTGTTTCTAAGAGTAGGTGATGTGCTGGAAAATAAGCTTAGTCCAAAAATTTCTCCATCAAAGAGAGGACTTCTGTTTTCCATCAAGAAGTCCTTCTGATACAGACATTAACTGACCCCCCATGGAAAAGCAATGAATTAACTCCTCTGCAGTCAGTGCCAGAGTCCCTCATCCCTCAGCCTGTGTTGTCTCCACAGGCTGGGAGCTGGAGAGATTGGCTCCTTGTTCATAGCCTAATATAGAATGGAAACCTGATCTTTAGAGACACTGAGAATTAGTATTTCAGCTTAAACGTGCAGGCCTGTGCCCTGTTCTGCTGCTGTACAGTGGTACAGGGAGTCTCTGTAAAGGCAGGTTGGACAGGTCTGAGGGGGTTGGAACTTCCTCAGCCACAGAAGTTACACCTTCGGAGGCACTGGGTGTGTGGGTCTTGCTGGGAAGGCTCTTGGGCCTGGCTGGCAGGTGCCACCACACAGAGGTGCTGGCCCCAGGGCAGAAAATGACGCGCCTGTGCTGTTTATTTTAAGCCTCATAATTTTGTGGAAAATTGAGGGAACAGTCTTCTAGGATAAGGAAACCTTCCCATGTTGGTTGGTTTCAAAGTCCCAAAGGACTCCAGATTCAGAGGGTACCTCCTGCTCTATGGACAGGAGAGAGGATCTCCTCTCTTTCAGGCTTTTTTCAGAGATGCAGAAGGAGTTTTACCACCTGTGTGCTCACTCATGTGCAGCTAGTTCCCCTCCCTGAGGTATCCTGGGGTTTAAGATAAACTCTGAGGGAATACATGAAATTCCACTGAGATATTTAAGATCAGTATCTCTGGCTGTTCTTTCTCTTGGTGCTGTTATTGCTGTTCCTTGGCCAGGACCTTTGGAAAAGTTGACAGCAGTTTTTTTGTATTGTTCATAAGAGAGGGTCTCCTGCGTGGTGTGTTGTTTCCTTGGGTCTTTTAATGGACTTCTTACAGTCTTTAAAACTGTTCAGATCTACATGAAATGTATCAGATTCCCCAGGAACTTAGTAGTGATTGATAGAGGTTCCTTCAGTCACAGTGACAAAAAGTGTCTCTGCAGACCTGTTTTTGTTGGGAAGTGACAGCTGAGACAGCCATGATGCATTTTTTAAGTACTGATCTGAAATTTCTGTATCAAAATAAACATCAGTTGCTTGATGTTCCACTTCAGCCCTTAAATGCATGGAATAGTGGAGAAGAAAGGTGAAAACCTTTACTTTGCCCTTGGTTTGTTCTGGTGACTTTCACTCCCCTTATTTCTTTTCCAGTCCCTGATTTCTATTTTTTCATATCTCAAAATGTCATAGAGTACCTAGTCCTTCCTGAAGCAAGTTAAGCCAACAAAATCAAGTCTTATTTTCAGATGGCCTGATTTCTCTTCAGTAACTTGCTCAGTCAAGCAAAGAGCACTGAGACATATTGCATTTTTCTGTCTGGATGGAAATTCTCCCCAGCTAGGAAGAACAACATACACCAATCACAGCTATTTTTGCCAGTAAGCAAATTGAACCTAAGGAGAAAGAAACCCTTAACAGACTATTCATAACTGCATGGTCCTTAAAAGTTAGAAAATCATTAAATTGGAGAATTACATGCTTGTCTCCACTAGAAAGAGTATGGGAAAACACAAAATCAAACCATGGAATTCCCCACGTTCCTGGGGAAGCTCTGTAGTATAATTTTTCGTCTGCTTCAATCCTTGAGATGTAGAGGGGTAGAAGGTCACAACTTTACAGGCAACCTGCAGATGCATGAATTCAAGTGTGCTTTTTCTTCACAATATTTCCATATATGCAGCCTTCCTTCCTATGAAATTATTTGGTTTTGGGGGAATGAAGTGGGGCAGTTTTTCTGCTATTGTCCAACCCAAGTATGTCACTTTTCAGCAAAGACCTGTGGAATTAAACCCAGAAGAGTGCTATAACTCCCAAGTCTCCTCCCTCCTTTTCTGGCAAACACAAGGATAAGGACTGTTGAAGCACTTGTTCCTGTGGTTCCACTGTGCACATAACACACTGCTTAGGTTCCGCACTAAAAGCTTGGGTAACACTGAGGGGCTCTCATTGTCAGCGTGCTGTCGGAACGTCTTTCTGCCCAAAGTCTGTGTTGTGATCTGTGCTGTGCCCTGTGACTGAGCTGGAGTTCCTTGCAGGACCGCATTGTGTCCATGACCCTGGACAAGGAGTACGATGTCGCTGTGGAGGCCATTCGATTGGTCACGCTCATCCTCCAGTGAGTGCTGCTCAAACCCCTCCCTCCCCTGGGGAAATCACCCCAACCAGTCACGCCTGAGGGGCTGAGGGCTCTGCTTGTCTGTTGAAGTCAGTGTGTTACTTTACATTTAGTATGAGCTGAACATATCATGTGGACATGAAACTAAAGTAAGATACTTCATTTCATGGAAATATAGGAGGAAAAATGTAAAAATGTGGGATGATTTGGAAGAATGCCAAAGGGCATTTCTACCTTTTCCCAAGGGCAGAACAACTGTCCTCCCAAAATGAGGGTCTGTGGGTTCTGCTTGCTGAAATAACTCCAGCAGTAACACAGATCCTGTGCAGGGAGAGTTGACTGATTTCCTGACATAGCTGTAAAGAGCCAGTGGTAGGACACCTGCTTCAGGGCTTTTCCATGTAAGTTTTCCACAGTAACTTTTCCACAGTAACTTTTAAGGTCAAATTACCAGTGCACTTTTTTTTGTGTGTGTTCCTGCTTTCTTTTTGGTTGCCTCTTGAAAGCACAGGCAATGCTAAGTGCATTTAGCACCAGAAGAATCTTGAAGAGCGCAGGGCAATATCCTAGCAGGTAGAAACTCCAAAAAGGTGTCTGGAGCAATCCTGATGGGGAATGACCGATTAAAATTATGTCTAGTATGAAGCCAAATGATTTAGAGTCCTGATGCATAAATGGTTCTGATGGATGCCAACTAAACAAGGATGGAGGTAATATCCTGGTTGTGACAGTGGTGGTCTTTTTATATCATTTTTGCTAACATTCTGGGACAGGCTGCACAGGGAAGTGTTCAAAAGTGGGTGCAGTGCTTGGGGACATGGATTAGTGGTGAGCACAGAGGGCCTGGGTTCCACTCAATGAGCACGGGGCTCTTTCCCAACCTAAAGGATTCTGTGATTCCTGGATTTTAGTTTATGATGTTTGATGAGTGAGTGGCATCTTGCAATATGTGCATTGAAGTTTGTGTGATGGTCTAAGGAATAAGCAGGGGAGGGTTTGTATGCAGTGATTCTGATCTTTTCATAATATTATTTTATCTCTATATTGATACAACTGGGAGAAGGAAATCAGAGAAACTTCCAGTCTTACAGGCCTTTTAAATACCTCTGTATTTTGAGGTTGAACCAAAGATCCTTGAAGCCCTTGTTCAATCATGTAGAATTTTGTGGGGAATGAACAAACCTTGTAGCTGTCCCAAGTGAGCTGTGGGGGGTGAGGGGATGGAAGTGAACTACTACTCTGCTGTAGTTCAGGTGTTATTGTGACTCTTTCAGTGGGAGCGAGGAGGCTCTGTCCAATGAAGACTGTGAGAATGTTTATCACCTGGTGTACTCAGCACACCGCCCTGTGGCAGTAGCAGCTGGGGAATTCCTCCACAAAAAGTAAGTCATCACTTGCCCTGGAATAAGAACAGATTTGTGAATGCTTCCTAGAGAGGTAACATCAAAAAGCAAAGAAGCAGTGGAGTAAAATATCCCAATTCAGCAAATCAGGTATTTAATTTAAACTAGAGACTTTATTCTCTTGTTTAAACAAGTTCTGAGTACTTGAAGAAACTGAATATACATTTTTCTTGCTCTGCAATTCAGGTAACATTTCCTAACTCCTCGAGGGTTAAATATACAAAGGCTGCAGAAACTTTTAAAGTTTGTTTCCCCTGAAAATGCATTATGGTTACATCTCTCATGTCCTTGCTGTGCCAAAGGATATGAGCCAGCTTTTCCAAGGATGTGAGTCACACCAGCTCAGTAACTGTGACCAGGGCATTGCCACATCATAGGAGTTAACCTCTTCTTTTTATTATCTGCAGTTAAAAATCTTTCAGCAGGAATTTGATTTTTTCCCCTCATGGTTTGTGACATTAGAGTTTTTTGTTACATGTATAGAAGATTTATATTAGAACCCAAGTTATCTAATTTTTTCATGCCAAGATACAGGTAGGAAAAAATGCACAAAAACATGTTTTTCTTTGCCTGTGCTCTAATTTTCTATGGTTTATTAGGGATTTATAATAATACATTGTAATTGTAAACTTTCATTGGTGGATTTTTGGAATTCCAGCTTTGTGATCAAGCACTATCTGTTTCAAGGAGTATATGTGCAGATCTCCATTACCAACACGACATTGTACTAGTTGTTGGAAAGGGTTCAGTTCTGATTAAAAATATACACTAAAATTCCTTTATTAATCAACATGTGACAAAATACTTTTGAAAAATGCCTCCAAGATAAATAAGGACATATCTGCACTTTAGTGCACCTGGGATAAAGACAGAACTTCATTCTGACTTCTTTTACAAGGTATTAAGTTGTGTTCTGTAAATGTGTCTCGAGGCTAGCAGCATGGAGACAAGATTTGTCCCATTCTTAACTAATTTTGTCTTGGGTTTCTACAAAGAAAATCTCCAGTTAAATAAGTTAGAATCTATTTCAGGCACTTGAGGTGTGATTTATCTCACCTAATTTAATACATTTCACTATCACTTTCTCTGTGATAATCATCAGACACGCTCTCTGTGCTTTGCAAAGGAAAGCAAATAGTACAGAGGATATAAAGGATCAGCAAATACAGAGGATCACTGGCTCAACCCTGAGGTGCAGGCTGCAAGGTATCTCAGCACCTGCAGAAGTGCTTATTGCTTATCTGTTAAGACAAGCAGAGGGATGAGGTAATGTTTTTAACTAAAATGCAACATTTGTGTGTAACTTGTCTTTCTCTTCAGTGAATTACAGCAGTGAAATCAGAATTCTGTTTCCTGTGTTAATCTGCTTTGTGATTTCACTGTAAAAGCCAGGAACAGCTTTCAAACTTCTCAAAGTAAAACAGTTATTGCTGTAACAGTAACGCTGGCACATCTGAGGTCTCTTGGAAAATTTGGGCATTAAGAGGAGTTTGGGATGGGCCATGCATCAGGGAACTCAGTGCAGAGTGTGTCACTTACCTGTAAAACCCCAAATAATGAGGAGCAGCTGGTTTTATCTTTGCTGCTGCTCCTGGTACCTGAGGTTGGCTGTTTGATGGATGTCAGGTTTGTTTGTACCGTGTTCCAGCCAGAGTGATACAACCTTAGCTCTTACTGGTGCAGGAGGTGCTTCCTCCATTGTAAGACTGGATAAGTGATAAATGCAAAACTCTCTTACAAGTGATGCAAATACTTAAAACTCGGCAAAACCTTCCATGTAAGTGGATTTTGGAGAACTTTTTCCTGTGTGAAATTCTTCCAGCCTTGTGAACTCAAAGACTGAAGGTAAATTCATCTCTTCAGACATGCAGAGGTTGTGCCCTCTTCCCCTTGAAAGAAATAGCTTGAGATACTTGCACTGTTTTATGAACAAATTTACTATATCAGGAATGAATGCTCATTGTATTATTGCAGAAATGAGAATTGTTGTGATAGCCATAAGCTCCTTCTGCTTATTTTCAGGCTGTTCAGCAGACATGATCCTCAAGCTGAAGAGGCTCTAGCAAAGAGGAGGGGGCGAAATAGCCCAAATGGAAACCTTATTAGAATGTTGGTTCTTTTCTTTCTTGAAAGTGAGGTAAAAAAGTAATTTTTAACCTTTAAACGTTTAATAAATTCTGAACTTAACTAGTGATTTATCAACCTACAGTAATAAATTGTCTTTTTTTTTTTTTTTTAAATATTTTCAGAAATACCATAAGCCTTTTTTCCTGCCCCTCCATTTCCTTGTCAATTAAGGAAATCGATCTGATAATCTTCATGGTTAATTCAACTTGTGCATGTCCCCACTCTACTCACACTGCATTGCTGGTGCTGTGGTGGCTGCCAGGGTGCATTGCTGTACACAAATATAAATGGTTCTTTGCTTACATAACCATGCAAGGAGAATACCTCTGGAGTTCTTCTTTGTGGAGTAAAATAATTTGAATCAGGACGGAAGGAAAATTGCATATCTCCAGTTCTGGTTAGAATCATAGGTGAACTCAGAGTGAGAAGGACCTGAGGGTCCTTAGCTCAGAGCAGAGTCAGCTGTGACATGAGATGACATGAGGTCTTTCAGGGCTTTATGCAGTTGCATCTTGGAAACACTGGAGGATGAGGAAAACAGGATGTAGTGACATGAAGTGTTTGATGAACACATCCAGGGTGGGATTGTGCCCATGACTTATGGAGACAGTATCTATGGGAAATTGTATGGCATATGTAGTAATAATAATAGAGATGGGGAATGGCAGTGGAGAGAGGAAAATTTGAGAAGATGCTGTCAAGTACAGGACGTTCTTAAGATAGAGAGAGAAGATTCAAAATTATACATTTGATTTCATGATAAGGAGACTAAAAGAAAGAAATGACATAACTGTTTCTCTAGAGGACGGAGGGTAGTATATTTCAGGGTAAAAAAGCAAAAGTATAAATATTACAATTGGTTATTTTAATTGTTATGAAGCCTTGAACAAGAGACTCGACTGTGAGAATGAAAAGATAGACTCAGAGTTGCTGAGAAGGAGGGACAAAATTTTGGTACTGTGTTCTTGCTTTTTAGAAACACCTCATAAACCTACAGATTAATCTGGATGAAATGTCACTACCTGTGTGAGCCTTCCATCTGCCACCTGAATGGATTTTTAGTTCCAGCTTCTTTAAAACTTAGGTTGTAAAGTTCATTGTGTTTTACAGTGCAGAGACCTTAGGTGTGGGTGTGTGTGATTGAAGTTACTGAGCTCTGACCTTGTCTGTCCTTCTGAGGAGAAAAGAAACTGCTCCACTCCCAAAGCCAAGATCAGCAAAGTGCCTCCCATGCTGCTCCCTGAGGGTCACTTCTCTCTCAGGGCCAGTTTTTGCTGTTGCTGGTTTTGAGAGAGTTGTTAGGAACCAAATAGAATATCCTGACTCTGATTTTAGTAAAGACTTAGAGAATTGGGATGAGTTAACACTGCAACCTGGGGGTGCATTCAAGGGAGTGAACCTTACCCAGCAGCAGTAACTCTGTGGCATTTTGCCCAAAGCTGTCAGGAGCAGAGGAAGGAAATGTACTGACACCTCCTTCTCTGCACTTGGAGATGTTTTCCAGCTAAGAAATCAGTCCCTGGAAAGCACAAACTGCATGTTGGTAGCAGTTGAAGATCAGTTTAGAAAACAGCAGAAGCCTAGGAATTATTTTTCTCACTTTACAACAGTTGTGTCAATTCACATAAAAACTTTTTTTGCAGTTGAAGTTAGTGTTAAGTCTCTACCCCCTGAAATCACCCAGGCTTTTGCTCCTTTTTCTGAGCACATAGCAGCATGTAAGAAAAACAATTGCTTGTTCAAAGCAAATACATTGCAACTCTCATGCCTCACCATCTCTCCTTTTTGTAATGCAGTTGAGAAAATGAGGGAAGGTAAGTTTACAGCTTCTGGGTCTAAACTGTGGGAGATTTTTCACAAACAAAAACATCTTTGTGCAAAAGAAGCTCAGTTTGGTTTTATTTCATTTTTATTAAAACATAACCTTATTACACTGTCATTCAGTTGGGAGAAAACCTTTCTGAATTAGTTTCAAACTGGATGTTTTTTCCAACTAACATCAGATATGTGCCCAGGACACTCTCTGTGGCCACATGATTGTGAAAGTTGAAGAACTGATGCTTACACCAAGAGCTGTACTGATGGTTGCTTTGGATTTTCTAGTTGCATGAGCATGCAGCCTATTTAGTGGACAGCTTGTGGGAGAGCTCTCAAGAACTGCTGAAAGACTGGGAATGTATGACAGAATTGCTCTTGGAGGAGCCAGTCCAAGGAGAAGAAGGTATTGGCTTAACCCTGTGCTTCCTTGATACTGCACAGTATTGTTAATTATTCCTTAAATACCTTTGCCACCCATTGTGAAACATCTTTTTATGTTGTGGTTTGTTTGGAAAGCATATTTGAAGATTTTTAGATAATCAATTTTTAATGTACCTTCCTCCAAAAGTAGCAATTTGTACTCTATTTTTTCTTTTATTTGTACTCTGGAACTTTTTTGTCAAGTCTGCTGCAATGTGGTTCCCTTATTTTAAAGGCTAAGGCTTGATTTTGTCTGAATGTTTAAATAACTATTTCAATAAATTAAATAGCTAATACAATTTTGAATAAACAAGCACTTCAGGTGATGCTAGTTAAATATGGGGCTTTTCCAGGTAAGATGAACACAATGAATTCTCAAGAGAAAAGAGGGGATTCTTTCACCATTAGTTGCAGATTTCCTTTTGCTAATAATAGACCTGGGTGCACAAAATAGCCAGGGAGGCTGGGGGCAAAGTGTCCTTGGGGTTAATAAGTATCATCCAAGATCCTTTATAGTTCCTCAGGATTCTCCTGCTTCAGAGACCTTCACAGAGCTTAGGTGTTCGAGAAATCGATGTTCCTGGCAAGGTGTGCTCATCATGTAGTGCTTCAAAAGCTGGCCTTTTGATATGCACCTGCTGCAGTGGGGGTATCTACAGGGTCATTTCCTTTGGAGATCAAGCACTTTGCTTCCTTGTTTCTGCTTAGCCTCGTGGGATTTGATTCTCCAAATGTGAGCAGGAGCACTTGCCGAAGAGCAGAGAATTTACAAGGATGTGACAGTGACTTCATGTTGTCTGTCACTCTTTGTCCTCTATGACTCTCCCTTATTTTGTAGATCTTCCTTATGTTCCCCTTCACTGATCCTTTTCTCCAGCCTACATTTCTCTGGGCTTCTTTCACTTCTGCCCTGTCCCTTTTGAGATGATGTGAATGGCCAGTCAAAGAGGAGGCAGGAAAGCCTCTCTAAGTGTGGCAAAGTCCCTTGTGCGTGGTGTTCCGTGGTGCTGTGTGCTCCCGGTGCTGTGCTCCCCTGCCGTGCCCCCGTCCCCGTTGTGACGCCCTGTTGTCCCCGCAGCGATGTCGGACCGGCAGGAGAGCGCTCTGATCGAGCTCATGGTGTGCACCATCAGACAGGCTGCCGAGGCACATCCCCCCGTGGGCAGGGGCACCGGCAAGAGGGTGAGTGGGGCTGCAGCTCTGCCGGAGCGTGGGGGACACTTGCAGCGCCGCGTTGGGACGCTCCTGCGGGGCAGTGTTCGATTGGTGTTTGCTGTTTCATCGCAACGCTTCTAAGAAAAAGATTAGAAATTCTGTGTCTGGACCTGTTTGGTTTTCTCTTTGTTTGATTTTGGGGTTTGCACTGCCAAGTTAAGCGATATAAATTTTCAGCATAAAAGTATTTTTTATTATATTTTTGGGTGTTCTTTTTATTATAACCCCTGCCTTATATTTGTAATGTACCCACATCATCAGCCCCTGATGTTAAAACTAGAGTAGCGTGGGAAGTGTGGGAGCAGAGCAGACTACTTCTGACTGTCTTCCATAAAAACAAATGTGCTGCTAATATGGACATAAAATTTGTTGAGAAGTCAATAGGATCTTCATCATGAGGGTCTTTAAGCCCTAGAACATGTAATGGGAGTTGGTGCCCTTTCCTTGCTTGGTTGTTTTTGAGACCTGGCTGGACAAAGCACTGATCCTCCCAGTGTGACCCCTGGGCTGGCTCTGCTTTGAGCAGGAGGGGTTGGACTGGGACCAGTCTGAATGTGTCTGTGGTTTTAGGCATCCATCTTCATCAATTCCCAGTGCCAGGGAACAGCAGTATTTGGTCCCCAGAACATGACTGGGCTGTCAGGGTTGGGATTCTGACCTGGGTTTGCACTGCCCTGAGCCTGGCTGATGCTGCTCTGGTGGGTGTGCAGGGGCTGAGGCTGCACTGGGGTAATCCCTGCACCATGCACTGTGCAAGTGCTGTTTTGTTCTGGTCACTGATCATTCCCCCCACTTCCACAGCTGTTTTGGGTTCCTGCTGGCACAGTGCCTGGCATCCAAGCACATGCCTTGTGTCCAGCTGCTCCTCCACCCTTGCAGAGCCATGTAGGGGTGATGCTTAGCTTATGCTTGTTTTCAGTTAGACTGTGAGTTGTGGGATGGTAACTGCAGGGATCTCTGCCTGGTCACCAGAGATTTGTCCTTTCTCATGATCCCACTAACTTCTTCTTTGAGTTGAAACAGGAACAGATTTCTAATTAAGCACTCACCTTCCTGTGAAATAGTTTCTCCTCTGACTTTAGCTTGTAACCCTTACTGTGCAGTCTGTCTGATTTGCTATATGTGAATCATTAGCTAACTTGACTATTTTATTATCATTATTTGTTTTCAAAAATATTCTTTTCTTTCCTGAAGCCAGGAAGCCAGATCTAGGCTTTGATGAAGCGTGCTGGTTTGATTATTGTTTCTCTGGTCACTGTTTAAGGGGGTTTTGTTCTGACAGCATTACTGCTTCAGTACCTTGCTGTGAACTTGGATGTATGTTCTCACTGAGAATTCCATTCCAGTTTAGAGAGGAGGCCATGAATCTGCTAATGAAATCATTGTTGCAGTGTGGTTTGGTTTTGGTTCTCTTAATTACACTTCAGTTTGCCCTGAAGTCTTATATTAATGCTTGATTTAATGTGGGAAGGCCAGAGTTGAATACAGTTGGAAGCAATAACAAAACTTCCACTCACTTGGTTTATATTTGAATTTCAATCCTAAAAAGATGTCGATGTGTGGAGACAATGTCATGCTGGCTGATATGGTATTTTCCTTTTCAATCACAGCTTCTTAGGACACACAATCCTCCCACTTAATCAGTCTTCAGCCCAAATGTGTTTTGAGTTTTTTATTTCCTCCTGTTTTGATTTATTAAAAATACACTTGCATGGGCTTTTGTTTGTAATATAATTTTAGAGAAGTTGATGAATGCTATATGCAGAAAACATATTTACTGTAGTTATGTTTGATCACTTACAGGTCTTGACAGCAAAAGAAAGAAAAACTCAGATAGATGACAGAAATAAATTGACTGAGCATTTCATTATTGCACTTCCCATGCTGCTATCAAAGGTACAGTTTTCAACAAAATAAATCTTTCACTGGGATTTACAACTGTCTTAAAACTTTCTCATTCTGTAGTGCAGGAGTTTATTTTTACTTCCCTTTTGTTTGTTTTGTTGCCATGATGTTCCAGTATTCCGCTGATGCTGAGAAGGTTGCAAACCTCCTGCAAATCCCTCAGTACTTTGACCTGGAAATCTACAGCACAGGCAGAATGGAAAAGGTATCGTGCCTTGGGCAGGAAGTGTGGTTGCTCTCAGGTGTGACTCTGCAGCCCCAGTGCTGGACCTTTGTTTGCCGTATGAGCAATGCAGCCTTGGCCAGGTGTTCTGGCAGTGGCTTTGCTCAGTGTCATTGTCCCATTGAAGGAAAAGCCTGAAGTTCTTTTCTGCTCTGCAGCATCTGGATGCCTTACTGAAGCAGATTAAATTTGTTGTGGAAAAGCATGTGGAATCAGATGTCCTGGAAGCCTGCAGCAAAACTTACAGCATCCTCTGCAGTGAGGAATACACCATCCAGAACAGAGTTGACATAGCCCACAGCCAACTTATTGATGAATTTGTGGATCGATTTAACCATTCTGTCGAGGATCTACTGCAGGAGGTTTGTTTTCTTAAAATCATTAAAGTTAACTGCCTTAAATATGCTAGGATAGGCTACAGAAAAATATTCTTAGCAAGCCATGACATTATCCATCTGAAGATGTAGTGCAGCAGATATTTCATAATACATTAAATAAGAATAGAAACCAAATTTTTTCCTTCTTTGCAGCAATTTAACTTTGTGTAGTACTACTAAATTTGTTGTGATTTTCATGCCTTTTAAACATAACATGAGAGCTGCACAGACCTTTTTCTTTGCTTGTAGTCATGCACTGCACTGTGGCAGATACATTTAATTTTTGATGTACATTTAGAGAAAGTTAAGCTAAGTCCCTGATTTAGAATGGCATATTGAAGGAAATAGGATTTTTTTCCTATTTTTATGTAACATGCCACATATAGGCACACTGTATATATGCCCTGTCACATTGCAGAGTAAATAAAATGTTTGTATAGCTGCAGAAATGTGCATGAGGGAAAAGGCAGCCCATGCAGGAAACCTTCCACAATGCAGAGGAGATGAGGCACCACTGTGCATTCTTTTGTAAAATACATGGAGCTTGCTGTCTACCTGTCTGCCATTTTTGGTGTCCTTTCTCATAAGTTTCTGATCAGAACCTGGAAAAACAGTTCCAGAATTTGTGCTCCATTTCTGCTCACCTGTATGAGCCAAGGGAATCCTTCCAGCTAATGCCACATTACGCCTTGGCCTGGGTTTTTGGAGTTCCTCACCTCTGCCAACAGCACCAGAGCCTGACTTGTGCAGCAGGAAGGGCCAAGGCTGGACTGCCACACAGGAGTCCAGCTTCAGATCCTCCCGGGCCGTGCACACATGATGGATGCCCAGCAAGGGCACCTTACCCTCTTACCCACGGAGAGTCAGAGGAGAACACTGAGGTGCTGGGATTTATAAATGCCTTCCCAAGAGTCTTCTCAGAAGCAGTGGACTAGGAGCAAAAAATATTCTTCCTGCAATTTTCCTTGATGTTTTTTTTCTTTAGAACTGCTCTATGACTGCTGTTGAGTCAGGAAGCCAGCACCTGCTTATCCCAGGGACACCAGGCTCCTCTGTGGGTCCCTTCCTTTACACCACAGGGAGCACAGAGAGGCCACGATGCCTCCGTGTTCACTCCAGGATTGCAGGGCTGAGGCTTTCAGAGAAAGTCTGTGTGTGAAAGCATCTGAGCAGGGAATTAAGAGACTTAGATCTCTGAGGAAAACCGAGTGCATAGGTCAGACATGGGACACAGATCTGGAGACAGAATCAAGACAAAAGTAGGACAAGACAAGAAAAGAGAACAGCAGTAGTGAGGATTTAAAATTATGGCCTTTTGATACTCTTTTAAAAGTGATACTTATTTTAATAATTAATTTTAGTAAGTCTATTTCATCATTTAAAGGACATTTTAAATTTTAAAATTTGCATACTGATGCCCAAGCAAGTATCCCACTGCTCTATGGTTTCTCACTGGGCTGATAGTGAGAGAAACATTGATTGACAATTGCATCTGAAGGCAGGAAGATGTTTTAATTGTTAGGTTTTTAGATGGAAAAGAAATTATCAAAATGAAATGGAGAAGGAGAATTGTTGCAAGTGGATTTCTTACTTTAGAAAAATGCTGGAAAAATTAGGGTTGGAAATACCTTATTTAGACTTGATTCACTAAGGGAATTTGCTATTAATTTGCAGAAAAAATTGTGTTGTAGCTTGTTCATCAGCTAGTGACTACAGCTGGTGATTCAGTCCTTTTTGTAAAATAAGATAGAACTCAGATTTTGATCTTGGGAATGATTTCTATGGCTAGAGGATATGGGTTTGGATATTAACACAGTGATAATGATGAAAATTGTGAAATGATCATGCTTATTTTTTAGTGCTATGCAGTGATTACCTAAATATTATGGAATCTACATAAAAGTGACTGGAAAATTTTGGAGACAGTTTTCATATCAGTGTAAGCCCTTAAGAAGCTTCTCCTGCCTGTGCAGTAATGTATTGGGCTGTATTGCTGGGCTCTCCTCATGGATTGCCTTTCCTTTGCAGGGAGAAGAAGCTGATGATGATGACATATACAATGTGCTCTCCACACTGAAGAGGTTGACATCTTTTCACAAGTAGGTGGTGTCGTCCCTCACAAATTTGTGATGTTAATTTTATCCTTTCAGCGAGTGTCAGCAGGGTCAGGTGTGGGGAAATGAGAAACCACGTGGCCTGAAATCTGAAGTGGAGATGGAGGAGTGACTGGCAGCGTTTGCCAGTAGAACTGTTTGGGTTGATCTGGGTCCTTGCTCAGTTTGTGTCAATGATCTTTGCAGGTGAGATTTGCAAGTGGCACCCCTTCCCTGCACCCAGTGCTCTTACTCCCATGAGTAAGTTACTACAGGTCCTGTTCCCCTGCATGGCACAGTCAGGGCACAAGGGACACTTCTCTGCCACAAACCTGTGCTTTGGGCCTCAGCTTAGGAGAGCCTGCAGGAAGCTGTTTCTCAATGCCTTGGAGCTATTTCTCCTCAAAATTATGGAATTAATTAGTAGTAGCAACAATAATAATTAATAGTTTATGGTGAGAGCCTGGAAGATGAATTTTCTTCCTGCAGTTGAATTGTTGGCCAAATTTCCCTGTGTGGATTGCACAGAAATCTCCTCACCAGGCATGAAGCAGCTTTTCAGGTTCCTGGTGCTCTCAGACCTGTTTGCATCCTCAGCAAGTGCAGAGCAACCTGGAGAACTTCACTGGAACTGTGAATTCTGGAGCATACACAAAGGGCCTGAACTTCCCTCTAGCTGCAGGAAGCATTTGCTTCTGGTCCACATGAGAGAAAGCTTCACGTGCAGGTGGCAGAGACACAAATAATTTCTTCCTTATCACAGTGTGAGAAGGACCTTCCTTCTGCCAGCTCTTTTATACAACTTGTTTTTTCTTACAACTTTGTGATTTCATTTCTCTCACTGTGCTTAGACTTCACTTATCCTGAGTCCTGCATTGGATCACTGTCTGAAATGGTTCTGCAATCTCTACTTTCTGTTGCCATTCAAATGTGCCCCAGCAGACAAGGCTGTCCATAAGAATTAAAAGAAACCCTGGATGAAATAGGACTTCTTTTCTGTGATCCATGAAGAGTCTGACATGAAAGGAACTAAGGGAAAATTCTGTGTTGTGTGAATTTTCTTCCTCTGTCAGTCTGAACCTCTGTGGAGAATTGTGTGGTGTCTAAGATGCCTTTATAACTATGGTTTTGATGGTTAAGTAGCCCAAAAGTGATAAAGAGGTACCAGAATATGCCTGACTGCAAAGTGGAGGCTCTGCTTTAAGAAACTTTCAACTGAATAGGCATGTATAACTTGTATATAGTTAGAATTTTTCAGCTCTGGAAGCTGAAGATCCCTTCCTGAGCTCAGCTGTAAGGCCAGGCTGAGGGCAGACAGCTGAGTGTCCCCAGCTGTGAGGACATGGCCCCTGTGGCAGCTGCCTGACGAGGAATTTCTGAACTGAAAGGCAGGAATGAGGCAGTTTTTCCTTTCATATTCTCTGTAGGATAATCTGTGTGAGTATCTGCCTCTGCACACCAAGGAGACTTTACTGCTTTAATTACAGCACTGTAATTAAGGAAGTACCATTCTGCCTTGCTGGCAACCCTGTGATTTATGGAAGCAGCATCTCTGGGCTTAATATCACCAGTCAGAGGCAGCTCTCTGGCAGCCTCTAATATATCCAGGAAACATTTTATTTTAGTACCTCAAAGACCATCTAAGTCCGTGAAATATTTTTACTTTTTACATTTTTAGTTCCAACATTTTATTTAAGTATTCCTATTCTTCTATTCATGGATTTGAAGTGGGAGTTAAGGTGCACCTTGGCTTTGATGGCACAGCCCTGGAGTGCACAATGCACTCTGATGGTTGTGTTTTCTGTGAAACTCTTACCAGTGACATTTTCCAAGGCTAACACACTCCAGCACGGGAGGTGTTTCATGGCAGGGCTTCCAACAGGACCTGGGTATTCCCAGTCCTGAGGTCAGCCTCTGTCTTTTGGAACTAGAGAGTATTCCTTCTGGCTGAGCAGGGCAGTTAATGATTTAACCCAGGGCAGGCACAGTGGTGGGAGGAGTGAGCTTGGCTGGGTGATCCAGGTGCTGGGATGAGTCAGATGCAAGAGGCTTCTGCATCCAATTGAGACTCCCAATTCAGTCTCTCTCAATTCACCCTCTTCCAGGTGAGTATTTCAATCAGCAAGTTCCTAATTATTCTGAGCTGGCTTGCTCTTTTATAGGTGTATTACAAACTGTTTCAAATTATCTCAGTTTATTTCCACTGCAGAAAAAATGTTTTAAATTTACTTGCTGAGGGAGTATTTTTGTCTTTCAGGCAACCTGATGTTTTTTAGTTTCTTCTGTATTTCTCATTTCTCTATTAAAAAGCTGTTTCATGCAGTGTTGAGGTCTGTAAGGCTGTAGAGTATTTGTTCCTAATGCCATTTTCATTCCTCTCACTGATGAAATCAAGTTGGTGCAACTGAAATGTGGAACAGTGAGTGGGATGGTGGCCACCCTCTCTGTCTTGTTTCCATGTGTTACCATATCATCTCATTTCAGATATTCAGGATATTTATTATCTAGTGGTAATGAGACAGTAGAAAAATATACAACTTCATTCTGCCTAAAGCCATTTTTATTCTGTAGATATTGATAGAGTTTGGCTGTAGTTTCTACTGCAGTGGCAGGAAAGGGTTTTCTGGAGTTCTGTCAATGTTTCCAAAAGAGGAAAGATAACTTAGAGACAGAAGCAGCAGCTGCACTTATGTAGCTTTTATAGGTGTATAGTATGGAGAGAGATTATCTCCTCCCTACAAAAATCCTATGTAGTAAAACATTTTTCCTGGATTATCAGAAAGCCTGACTTGTGCCTTTAGCATGGAGTGAGCTGCTGTGCAGCTGCTTGGTCAGGTGTAGAAACCACCAAAGCTCTCAGGGCTGGGAGTTCTGAGGAACACAATTAATCCCTCTTTATTTCCTCTTGTTTCAGTGCTCATGATCTCACCAAATGGGATCTGTTCAGTAACTGCTACAGATTGCTGAGAACTGGAATTGAACACGGAGCTATGCCAGAACAGGTACCCTGAACAACCCCTGCACTGCGTTACTTGGGTGTCCGTGGTTCTAAAGAGTCTGCTTGTACAGAAATTCAAAAGTTCAATGCACTTCAGTGATGTAGGAAAAACAGAGTTTGGGGTTAAATTTATAGTGGGAGTCAAGAGGTGTTATGTCTAAGAGGTGGAAAACCTTGGATTTTGTAATTTTTTTTTTTACTCCTTCCCTCACCTTTCTCATCTGTAAACTTGAGAATAGCTAATGTTCCTGACTCTGCAAAGCAGTACATCAATCCTGATGTTTACTGAAACCCAACATTGCTGAAACCCCAAAGCCTTGGCTGCAATTAGAATTATCGCAAATGGTTATTGTGCACTTGAGGTAAGATGAAAGCTTATGAAAACCAGGAAACTAGAACATCCTAGAGGTGTTCTTTTAGTGAACACATCTTGGACTTTGTTCCCTCAGAGTTCAGTTTTTGTTTCTTATGGATGAGCACAGGAAACATCTCCTATTCTCCCATGATTCCTGTTTAAACTGCAGAATTCCTACTGCAGCATTTAAGCACATTTTAAGTTTTGATTTGGTTTCAGTTAGAAGCCAGTTAATTCTAACTCAGCTTCATTTAGAAAAAAGAAATTCTCATGAAATTCTGAATAAGAATTTTGTAGAAAGAACCTGAGAGGAGGCATTGTCACACATTGTTACACAGTCCTCTCTGCAGTTGCTGCTTCATGCTGGAGTTGTGCTACATGGAGGGACATTGCTGGCAGATAGAACCTGTCCATGCAGCTGCCAGCCACTTTCAGTTTCTGGGTCTGACAGTGTGTGTGTCTCTCCAAATGCCTCCATAAGATCTTAGGGGAAGGATCCTGAAATCTGAACTCTGCTCAGTATTTCTTCTTGCAGGCCACCGTGAGGAGTTTGGCACTTGTAGCATCTAATCTGGATTTGAGCTGTTCTAGAGACACCATAGATGCTTTTCTGGGCTCCATGGATATGACCCTGGTCTTCTCCATGGGACAAGTTGTATTTTCTCCCCTTTTTTAGTAGTTGGGCTACATGTTCATTTGACAGTGGAACAGATTTCCAGGCTGTTTAAAGTGAAGCCAAGTTTAGAGATATTTCAACAGATGCTTTTGACCTGAGAGATGTTGGTGTCGGGCTGTACTTCTGTCACAATGTGGCGTCGCCTCTTGCTGCACCTCAGTGCAAAGTTTTCTGGTGTTCCCCAGCATTTACACAGTATTTTTTCATCTCTAGTAGGCTGATTTCTTATTGCAGCAAACCATCAAGGAAAAACATGATTCTTTTGAAAATAAAAAGAGCTAAGAGCCACTCCACAAAATGCATGATAGATTTTCCATATACTTCCTACTGTTTCTGCTGTTAGCAGCGTGCTGAGATTCTCTGTGCTCTTGTGTTACAGATTGTTGTCCAGGCACTGCAGTGTTCCCACTACTCTATTCTCTGGCAGCTGGTGAAAATCACTGAGGGCTCCCCTTCCAAAGTAAGTGGCCATTTGATCATACCGATCTTACTGGCAGAGCACAATTTACCTAGAAAGGTGTTACGCCTGATTTTTTTGTAACTTCCATTCTTGCCATCATTTGTTGTCATTTATAACACATAAATTGTTCATATTCAGATTTGTTCCATGTTTCAGGATCTATAACATCATGCAATATGTCTAAGCAATGTAAATGGTCTTTATCAGGATTTTATAGCAGCTGATTACTATATTTTTATTGCTGAGGATAATTAACGCGCTTTATTGTGAGTACTACAGTTTGCATGGCTGATAAGGAATGTTGACATGAACAGTTGTGAGCAATACTGTTGATCTGTAGACCACAGATAGCTTAATCTTGATGTGTAGTTACCTTGCTTATCCTGTACTTACACCCTTTATGTTGCAGTAGCAGTGGCAGGGTGCTGGCAGTAATGATTGCTAATAACAAGCAAATGCATACAAAGTATGATGCAGTCAGGACAAGGTGACATGTGACTTTTCCAGGACCTTTCCTTAGCTCTTTTCTCAGTCAGAGGCCAGCATCCTGTTCTACAGAGTTTTTTCAAAAGTAGTATGTCAAATTAAAATTATATGAAAACTGAAGTAAAAATTGTATTTCCCCATTAGCATCAAAAAGGAAAAGATGTTATACTGAAGTGCTACTCAAATAAACATTTTATGCATTAAAAAGTGACAAAAATACACAGTAAATTCTCTGAGTTGTTTTGAATACTAACATTAACATTTAGAAATAGCTACTACAAAAAAAGGAATAATTGTAATTCTTTACTCTGGCTTTTGTTCCCATTTCCCCCTCTCAGCCTCTTTCTCATTAGCATGGTGGTAGTTCAATACTGCATCTTGGAACTCAGAAGACTGAAACCATCCCATTTGCTTTGAATGAACGCAGAATGTGGTCACAGGAAAGCATCTCAAGTCCTCTACTGGCAGCACTGTTCTCCTCAGGGAGGAATGTCCCTGTGACAGGAGAGGCTGAGTTGCTGAGAGGAGATGCAGGAGGCTGTGCATTGCTTGCACCACTCTCACTGCAGCCCTCCCTGGGGAGGAGACTTGGCCTGCTGCTTCCCTGTGGAGCCGAGTGCTCAGCACCTGGGCACTGTCTGCAGCACCTTCCTTCAGTCTTCCCCACCTGCTCTGGGGTGCTGGCTGGTGCTGGGCTTCTAACCCACTCCTGAGGATCCAGCAGCCCTGTCCTCCTGCCTGCTGGGCTTGGCCTTGCCTTGCCCTGGGGCAAATCCCAGGTATAAACAACCTGTCACTGCATTTCTCCACTTTTTGGAACAAAGTACAAAAAATTGCTGCTGTGTAGCACAGGTGGTAGCTGTCAGGATTGCTGGAAAAAACTTCATCTTTTCTTGTGGCTCAATTACAGCAAAAGAAATGTACTTATCCATAACCTCCAGCTGGGGATTAACATACAGCCTCTCTCTGCATGGAGCTATAAACTTTGCATTTTGGTGCCCAGGCATTCATGTGGCTGCTATTACAACATGACCATGATGGCCCAGTTCGACTGAAAGAGAAAAAAACCTTTGTTTCAGTGGCTGAGATTTTCTTATAGACAAGTTTAGTGCCACTATATGGCTTTGCCTACTTTTGCAAAATAGAGTGCATTTGTACGAGATGTTGTTTTAAGAGATGATTGCAGAATAGCTTTGATCTCTGTATTTCTAATCCTGTTGTGATTCACAACATAGTTACAACATAACATAGTTCATAGGAGTGGAAAGGAAAAGAACTCCGAAGGATCACTCCAGAATAGCCATGACAAATAAAAGTCAGTTTGGCTTTGCCTCATGAAAATCATAATTACTGTCACCTAGAGAACTCTTAGCAATTTGTTGTTTGGGTTTCTACCCCAGCCTCTACAAATTAATGAGCTTTGTGCATACTTAGTTGCAGGGAAGCCCTGCATTAGTGCCCTGCAGCTCTGCAGAGTGCCAGCAGCCTCAGCTGAAGGTGAAGAGACAACCACAGACCTGCTGAGGCTGGAGCATTTTGCTATCAAGCTTTCCACTCTAGTTTGTTTTCTGTGAAAATAGATCTGATCTGCACTGTATCTGACATTTCATCTGTTGGGATGATTCATCCATGGCTGGTTTATAAGTCATTATTTAGGTTTGGAAATTGGTAGACATTAAAGGGCATCACTCATAAGGTGTAGGTAGACAAAGGCATTAGCACAAGCATCTGGGAATGAAAAGCAGTGTATTTCATGGGTATTTCTGAAGTATTCAGGCTTTTACAGGAACATTTCTGGCACAGTAGTTTAATATGCAGATCCATGCCGATTTCTAGGGCTACTTTGCTGTATCTGTAATGATCTCAGGACACAGAGGGGTGATGGTGTGTAGCCTCACATGGCATCTTCAGTAGACCAATGGATATAGCTGCACAAAGTAGAGAGGCTTTTGGACTCAGAAGCCTTTTCAGGTTTGAGATAAAAGCAGAAGATTACAAAGCAAAAGATAAGCTGAAAGCAATTGCTTGATTTCTGTTTAGATATAAATCATGTAAACTCTGACAGGGAAGGAAAAGATACCTATAGAGGAGGGGTGAGAGCCGGGAAAGGAGAGATTGTAAGAAAGTTAGGAGGAGAATTAGTGGGGAAAGAAGGAAGAGAAAAGATGAAAATGGAGAGAATTTATAATATGTCATAAAACTAATCTTAAGTCTTTATTTTCTGTATCCCATAGATTTGTGAATTTTTGTTCCCAGGCTCATGTATCAAAGATGATTTTTTAGCTTTCCCTTGAACCAGGCTGAGATCAGCGATGGAGGGATTGATTTGTAAGAAATGTTCATCTGCTGCCAGCTGGGTCATTTGTGTGACTTCATGCTGGCTGTAGTAGCTGCTTTGTTTCACCTCCTGAGGTCCCACTGAGGTAGTCAATGCACAGGATAAAGTATATGAACATTTTGGAGTTGTAAGTGCAGGAATAAAAGATGGAAACAGGTACAAGCATCTTGGCAAGTTTCACATTTGTTGTTCACATGAGCTTTGCATCCCTCAGGTAATAATACCTTTTATTGCAGGGAGTTAGCAGGTGGGATGGAGAATTCAGGGAAGGTTTCCTTCAGAGTGAATTATTTGGCTACAGTGCAGAATTGCTTGGCAATTTTTGTGTTTTGTAATGATTTTGTGGAGGAGTCAGTCATACATAGGCATACACTGGGAGCAGAGTCGTTTTGGAGTGAAGTTATTTTTTGTCTGGTGTTCAGATGACTCTTCAAAAACACAGCTCTGTCCTGAGAGAGCTGCCCTTGTTTGGGAGCTGTCCTGGGAATTATGGCCAGGGCACCTTAATTGCTGTATGAGGGATACCTCATATTACAGTTCTTGGGCATGTTCTGGATCATGGCTCCCTACCTGATCCAGGTGTTTTGGTTTGAAGCCGTCTTGTGTGTGGCAGGGAAAAGCACAACTCTTGTGGTTTAAATCTAATTAGGATCAACTCAGCTAATTGATTTTTTTAACAGCATATAATTGGCCTACAGCCAGTGCAACACATCTCCAGGATAAACTATTAGCTCTGCAGAATATTGAACACTTCTATAATGTTAATGAACTCCTACAAATTCCAAACTTGCCCTTCAGCTGATCACAGGTTACTGAAGTCCCCTCCTCAAGATACAAAGACCTCTTGTTTCTCCAGGCTGTTAGCAGGGGGTGCTCTGCAGGTTGCCCCTCACTGTTCAATATCATTTGTACATAGAGCCTCAGGGAGTGTCTTTGATGCATTTTTATCAGCATAAAAATGTATCAAAGACATTTTAGCAGAAGAGCGATAATTAATGATTATTTGCATTATTGAGAAAGTCCAATCCTCTGCCCAATAACAAAGATTTCATCAGTTAAATACAGCAGAGATTTGGGGCAGAGTTATTTTGAAACACTTCTTCAAGGTAGCCTGTGGAGAGAAGGGTGTCCTGTGGAGTCATCTTAGTGTCAAAAACTGAAAGGAAAAATTGGTTACTGAAAGGAAGGCTGCAGGTAAGAATGATATGTGTAAGCCTTGAAATATCCACAGTGTGATGTTTTAACCTTTGGTCTCCGTCCATATTCAGTGGAGGCTGAGGCTGTGTGGGCTGTTTGTGCAAACTGGGGCTCTTTGGGGTAACCAGCACTCTACTGGGGGGAGAAAACTTATCCTCCAATAGCTTGTGGGAGCAGCCTGTTGTAGCCTGGAGGAAAACTCCTCAAGTGGAAAGGGATTTGAGGGTGGCTCCAAAGCAAACTGGCAGTTTCTCCCCTGGAGTTCTCTGATCTGTCAGTCTGGAGCAGCAAGTAGTCCTGAGGCAGGAGGATTGGGGATTAGAACACACACTTGTTTCCACGTGGATTTCTTCAGCCATGTCCCAGGTACCCAGGACATTGTACTGTGCACTCTATATGTATATACTGAGAAGGAAATACTTGCAGAAAAGTAGAGTCCTAAAACTTAGAACAGTAAAAATAATGGCTAGAGCAAACATTGAAAGGCAAAGACAGGTCAGCCTGCTGGTGAGTAAGCAGCAGCCAGAGTAACCAAATGCGTGGCTATTAGAGTATATTAGAGGGCAGAGGACTTAGGAGAGGAGATTTTAAAAGGGATTTAAAGAACACTGTGGTGACTTGGTGACTTTCATATTTATATGGGCATGATGACAGAAGGCACAGAAAGCTGAAGGGAAGAAACAAGTCACAAGGTGCAAAAGGCTGGACCGTTTTCCACAGTCGGGTTGGAAGCTGAGAGTTCTTCAGCACTGTGAAGCTGAAGTTAATACTGCAAATGATAAGTACTTTAGAGGAAAAGCAGTGAGCACGTAGGGAGGAGAGGGTGGGGTTTGGGAGATGAACGTAGCAAAAGCACAGCATTTTAAAATTGATTTCAGTGGAAAAAACCAAGGTTTAATTTAAAGCTAGAAAGTACTGGAGGAGTTGTAGACATGGGTCTTTTGAGCACCCTGGTTTGGTGGCACAGACTGCAGTCTGCTCTCAGCAGCTCGTTCTTGTTCCTGCCATTGAGCAGTTAAATTGCAGAGCTGTCACCCCATGGTTTTGTCTAACAGCCAACAGGATGATGAAATGGTTTCATATCAGCTTTTCTGCTGAAGGCAGATCAGGTACTCACACCTCAAGAGTGTGGGCTGTGCACCCCAGAACATTCAAAGACTTGGAAATTGAATTTTTTTTTTCTTCCTGTTTTCTCTGTTGAAAAAATCCCCACTCTTCAGTAGTCTGGGGATTTCTCCAAGTTCAGAAGAGTTCCAGATGGTTCCATGGCACTGTTCAGTGGGGCTTTCTCCTGCTGTCTGTAACTTTTCAATATGAATCTCTGTCATGCTATGCTGTCAGGAGAGAGGGTAATAAATACTGTGTACCTGCCTGTTAGTTTGACAGAAAGAAAAATGAGAGACACACTCATTTCCTTTTTAACCTGTATGTAGGTTTTTTCATGGGTTTTAGTTTCTCCGTTGAATTCATGAACATCTCAATGGAAGGTAATTGTGACAGAAAGTAGAAAGCATGAAAGTGACTGTAATCCCAGTGCTTAAAGGGGTAAATCAGGTGATAATGTAACAGTGAGCTGCTAAGTCTGGCATCAGTCCTAGGTAGAATCTTGGAATGAGAGATAACTGTTGGTACAAGGCTGAAGGACTGACAGCTAAGACTGGAAGAAACACATCAATTTCTTGTTGAAAAGATGGCATTTTTGACTGAGAAGAAAACCAGTTGAAACATCAGTGTCTCTAAGACATTAATACCACATTGCATTTCAGGTGCATGTTTGGATTTAATGTAATTCATATTCAACAGCTCAAAACTGATCCATGTATTAAAGAAAAATTGTAGGTGAGCTATCCTTGCACGGTGAAACAGTTTCTGATGCATTCTGGGAGAGATCTTTTCTCTCCCAAAAAAAGGATCATTTTTATCAGTCATCTGGGAAGGCCCTGAAAATGGGGGTGATATAGATCTATTGGTGAACAAAACACAATTGAAAATTTTTAAAAAGCGGCATCTTAATGCTGCCAAATGGAAGGCTTATATCCAGGAAAAAAGAAGGGTAATTAATGGCAAATTGTGGATTAGAATAGAGCAGAGCTGTCTTACAGATTCTGTAATGGCAGGGTAATGCAGTGGCACCATGGCTGCATCATCAGAGAAACACTGACCAGGAACAGGAAGGTGGGGGAGTGCACAGCCTTCAGTGTCCATAGCAGCAAATCCCCCTCACTCCTTTGGAAGTGATGAGGAGTTCAGAGCTTTGGGAACACTAGGGGTGCTTGGGCACATTGGCAGTCCTGTCCTGTGCTGTGAAGCAGCACAGGGAGAACATATGGAGCACAAAAAGGCTCTGCAGTAAACACAGAACAACAAGAGCTCATGGCAGGAAGCGTAAGAAAAGCTAAAGCTAGAACTGAGACACGTGGGCTGAACAGCCAGCATCAGTGAAACATTTCAGCAAGAAAACATTGCATGTGCATTATGGAGCTTTTTCACATTTGCTTGAAGGTTTTTCTGCTGGACATTCTCTCTTCATGTGGAAGCTGAGAAGACTATCCTGGGGAAAGGTCTGCAGAACATGGGCCAGCCATCCTGCTGTGCATTCATCCTATTTCATTTGGGGTTCTTCTCTTTGGGTTTTCTTCTCAGTGATTGGTTCATCATCACTGTAAAACCAAGGGACTGTTTCTGTGTGTGTTCTCTTTTGAATAGCTTATTTCTTTCACAGCTTTTTGTTGACTGTATGAAATCATCACCATTTCTTCATATTGCTTCCACCAAGAAACCTTGTAGTAATTTTCATATACTTTCTTTTTTAATGTTTATTCCAGGATGACTTGTTGGTATTGAGGAAAACTGTGAAGTCCTTCCTGGCTGTCTGCCAACAGTGTCTATCAAATGTCAACACTCCAGTTAAAGAACAGGTAAAGGAAATGTCTGTCATGCTCTTAGAAAAGTGTGAGTGGTAAATTGTAGTCAAACTCAAGACAACACTACATCAAACTCCAAGTAAAATCATCTGTGCTCCTGTCTAAATAAACCTGAAAAAACAGCCCAGAAGAGCAGCTGTATTAACAGAATTTCCAAAGCACAGCTCATGACAAATGAACTTTTGATTAACAGTAAGGAAGGATTACGTGGATACTCAGGCTCATTTCCAGCCCTCATGACTTCAGGCATCCAACTTAGTCACCTCAGATGAAAGACTCTTCCTGCAGACACTGGATTAAAAGATGGAAATAGGCACTTTTGGAGGGTGACAGAGACCTCAAATGGGCTGAATCTTTTTGGATTTTTTTCCATTGAATCAAAGGGTTTGTTGAAATAATTAAGTCTGTTAGCTGAGGTTATGTGAATATACACTGATTTATGTCAATGACATTTTATTTGTCTACAAATGGCATTTCTATCAGACCTCCCCAGATTTTGCAGAGTATAACTAATAACTTGTGTGTGGTTTTTGCCTGTGGTATTTAAAAGATAATACTTCTTAAAAGACACTTTTATTTCTTTGAAAGATAGCTCTGCTTGGCATTTACTCTCTGTTCTTCAGGTTGCTAAATATAAACATTAAATGCTCGGAGATGTCAGTAGTTTATGTATTTCTAAAAGACTTGTGTGTCATTGGCTTCCAGCAGATTTTACTTTAGTAATTGTTTTTCAATACTCAGAGTAGTTACTCTTGGCATATTATATTAATATTGTATAATGTGGAAATATCTTCTAGCTCCATGCAAATACCTCCCTTGCAGCTCAAGCTGGACCTGACGTCCTTCCTGCCTCAGCAGATGGCAAATGTTCCTTCCCCTTCCTGCTGTGGGTTTGTTCCAAGGTGTATTAACATGGGTTTATTCTTTTCTTACCAGTGACCACAGTGGTTTTTTTCATTGATCATTTAAGCTTTCTTTAGAAGCTCCTTTGCAGTTCCCAGTTGTGGGGAAGTTTTCCAGCCTTAGCCAGACAAACCCACACCTAGGCAGGCCCAGTGAGAGCAAGTGAGAGTAGGCTGGACTGGAGTCTCCAGGGACCCCTTCCAGCCAATTCCTCTATTATTTACTCTTGTTTTCTTCCTTAAAAAGTGTATTTCTGTGAGTGCAGGACTGCTACTCACTCCTTTTGTTTTACTGGATTTTTTTTAAACAATTATATGCAAATTGTATTGTCTCCCTACCATACTTGATCCTTACTCCAGACATTCTTTCCAGACAAAGTTGATGTCTGTATCAAAGGAAGGAAAAATGTATGAAGTATTTAGGGAAACAAGACTGAAACATTTCAATTTTTCCATGAGTGGTTGAGGGAAATGTATACCCTGTGACTGAGCCTACTGCTGCCTTTATATTGGTCAGAACTCAGCACAAGCAGTGCATTACTCATCTGCTCTTTTTTAGAGGTCTGCATTAGGAAGAGCTTCAGTTCTACTGAGCATCAAGGGAGTTTAGAGCAGGTGAGATCATCAGTGGAATGAATCACAGCCTTTTGGATCAAGGGGAGAAAAATCCCAAATAGCAACATCTGTTCCTAAGGTCTCAACAGAACATAATTCACAATGATTTGCATCTGTTCTTGCCTACTGTAGCTCATTCAGATTCTATAACATACTCCCAGAAATAAGGGAGCCACTAGGAAGTTTAGCATTTACAGATTTTTTTTTGGAAATTTGTAAAGTTTTCAGAGCCTGAGGTTAAAAATAGAGAAGCTATGAATAAAAAGGCCTCTGAAAGGTGCTGAATGTGATCAAATGCAGACAGCTGACTGTGAGAACCCAGCAAAAGCCATTTGGGGGCAAAACAGTGTTACTGTCATGCAGAAATGAGCCCTTGGAAGAATGGAAGGTAGTGACAGCTGTCTTCTTTCCTGTTTGTCTGTATTTTTGGGGTCTGACAGTGACTCAGCATGAATTGCTCTCAATGTTGTTCATGTTTTTACTTGTTTGAGTTTTTTTGACTTATCAAAAGAGGTGTGTTCTCTTTACTACAAATTTGGCTGTAGGCTTTGGATCAGAGGTAGATTTAGAGTTCTTTTTGTAGAGAAGTAATGGAAGTTTAATATGGGTCATCTGGAAGACATGGAGAAGGTAATAACCACAGTTCCTGGCCTAGGAACTAAAGGCACAGCATTCCAAATTAGAGGAAACCATTATGGAATACTTTTCACAGCACATAAACAACTACACCTGAGAACAGTTTAAGAAGCTGTTTACTAATAGCAGGGGATATCTGGAAATTAGATCAATGGTAATTTATGTTTTCCTTACTTGACTTTTCACTGCATTCATTCTCTCTTGCCTTTCAGGCTTTCATGCTGCTCTGTGATCTCCTGATGATTTTTAGTCACCAGCTGATGACAGGAGGTCGAGAAGGGCTCCAGCCTTTGGTGTTCAATCCAGACTCAGGCCTCCAGTCAGAACTTCTCAGTTTTGTGATGGATCATGTGTTTATTGACCAAGATGATGAAAATCAGAGCATGGGTATGTTTAGCTTTTTTTTCATAACAGACACAGAAAAAAAGGAGAAAGTAGAATTTTCTGATCAGTTTGTTCAGATGTTTTCAGAAGTATTCCTACTTTATTTTTGGAAGGTCTCTGCTCTGAAGTTTCTTATCTAAGTTGTAGAATATGCTTTTATTATATAGCAGCTATATTTCAGATTTTTTCTGTGTAGTTTATTTTTCATTCACAGAGTGAAGTTTTGCATAGGCACTTAAAACTTATGGCATTGCCATTCAATGTTAGTGCTTCTTACAACTGGATTTTACTTCTTGTTGTTCAGAGCCGTGATTTCACATCTGAAAATCCAAGGCATGCAGAAGTACTGGTGCTTCTGATTTTTCTTTTGTTAAATATTTACAGCTTAGTCATGTTAATGGAGCCTTTCTGAATGTCCTGCATTTGAGAAGTTAAGCAAGAGCAAGTGTTGACTGTGGCCTTTCACATGGTATAGGAAATAAACCACTCAGTTCCATGAGGATTATATTCAGGATCTCCTCAGGACTATGGAGAGCAGCCTTGGTCAGTGGTGTCTCACGTTCCTAAACTTCCCTGGAAGTTTTGAAGTAGGCGGGACTCAAGACTTATCACCTTTCATTTTAGTTTCTTCTCCAACAATCCTTCTTGCTTCATGTTCAAGAACTGATTTTTTTTTTCTAAAAGCTCCCCTTTGATAACATTGTTTTAGAGCTTAATAGTTATTTACAAAAACATTCTGTTGTTGATAATGCTTTCAGAGGGAGATGAAGAAGATGAAGCCAACAAAATAGAAGCTTTACATAAGAGAAGAAACCTTCTGGCTGCCTTTAGCAAGCTGATAATTTATGACATTGTGGACATGCATGCAGCAGCAGATATCTTCAAACACTATATGAAGGTACAGGCCATGCATCCTCCTGTCCTGACTGAGCCCAGTCTGCAGTGTCAGGGCTTCTCCTGCCATCCCTGCCAGCACTGTAGTTACAGCCCAAACACTCCTGAAAGCTTTTTTAGCTTCATTTGATGCTGTGTAGTACTTTTTCCTTTCTGCACGACACCTGGCACTGAGCAGCGGCGAGCACTGACCTCACCCTCTTTGTAGCACATGTGCTTTATTTAGGGCAGCACCAAAAGCTGGTCCTGAGGTGCTGAGTGTTTCCAGAGACTCCACTCTGCAGAGAGTTTCTTCCCCTGCTCCTCAGATTCATCTCTACAATCCCCAATAAGTTACCTGTTCTGTGTCATGTTCCACTGTCAGTCTCCCAGGCTTGGTGCTTGCCATGAGGGTTCTTGTCTAAGGAGGTTGGTTTAAACAGGACCACAGGAAATAAAGCTCTGTGTGGTTGTGCTGTAAGTGGGTAACAGAATATCTTCTCAACTTTTGCTGCTTCCACAGAGGTTTTAGGTCCAGTGAAAGTCAGGAGGACCTCAGCTCCTGCTGCCCCAGTGCATGGGAGTTTACCTGCCAGAACAGGCACATCAGCAGTCTGCTGATGACCCCTCAGGTCCTGTCCCACCTGTCCCTGCAGGGGATTGCTCATCACAGAGGTGACAATCCAGGGGGAAGAGCTGGAGGACAGAGCAGGTCCTTTACTCTAGACATTGTTTGAGACGTTGATGTGAAACTTGAAATTCTCCTCCTGTTCATCAGGCACATGGCACAATAAAATTCCCAGGATACACTGTAGCATCAGTCAGGGTTAGTCTTGCTTAGGGATTGCTGCCAGAGTGGGAGTTTGAAACTGAAGCTGTCACCATCCAGGTGAGTTCCCTCCCTGCTGCTCTAGGATGGGCTTCTCCCCACGTCCCTCCTTCTCTTAAAACTGGGGGAGAGGGAGAGAAATTTAAATTAGTACCAAAGAAGGCAAAAACAATATTTCAGAGGGAATGAAAATAAGTGACTACAAATGCAGAAATATCAATGGGGCTGAAAGAATGCTCTTGGGAAAAAAAATAAATTCTCAGCTTAGAATTTGTAATGATAATACAGCTCTTCTACCCAGATGGGCAGCACCATAGGCTGTGGCTTGCAGCAACCATTCTGTTAAGGTAAACAGCACTCTATGTTCACTCATTCCTTTCTCCACTTTCTGGCTTCAGTGAATTCCTGTCCCCTCAGTGTACAAGGAGCACACACTTCTGTGCTGGTGTCTGTTCACACCTGCTTCTTAAGGGGGTGTTGGATCAATGCCATGATGTTGCTTGGAATTGGTGGCCATGGGTCACCTCATCAACTGCTTAGTTTGGGGCAGGAAATGCTCTTTTGTTTGGTTTTGAACATATTTGTTACGAAAGATAATAAATACAGAAGTTCCTACCTTATCACAGGGTTCAGTTTAAATTTTGATACTGAAACATTGCCCCCAACTCACACCAAAAACTGGATTTGAGCAACTGCTGCCTGTTCAAATCAAGAATTACAAGTAATTTTCTCTTGGGAAAACTGTAAGAAATTGTATAAGAGATTTGCTTTAAAGGTTGTTTTGTTTTGGTTTGTTTTTTTTTTTTTTCACATTTTTTCCTAGTACTACAATGACTATGGAGATATCATTAAGGAAACCCTGAGCAAAACCAGACAAATTGATAAAATCCAGTGTGCAAAGACACTCATTCTCAGCTTGCAACAGGTAAGAGTATTGATTTTTTTTTGTTAGAAATGCCTCACGGCAAACAGGGAAGCTGAAATGCTGCACTTCCTTAGGACATTTTCTTCATTTTCCTGCTCCCCAGCTCAGGCTGTCACTGCTCCTTTGTCTCCATAGGCCCACACTGGCAAAGTTTGGGCAGATAAAAATGGAAAGAAGGGAGACAAGAGCCTTGGAGCAGTTTGGTCCAAGCTGATTCATGGCATTTGTTTATTGATCCCGAGTCAATAAGAAGAATTAGGATGGCTTTTTCTTCTTAGCATTTGCTGAAGTAATGCATCTTCCTTATACTTTGTCTAAACACTGATGGATTTTTCAAATTTCAGCTAATTAAGTCTTCCAATACTATTAGACATGTTTTTTCCTGGAAAAATTTGCTTTACATCAACCATAAATTACTGCCTGGTGATGAGATCTGTCAGCCAACAGCACAAAGTGCACTAAATACCACTTAGGCCCTTGAAGTACCAGCTATAGCATTGCACAGAGAAATTGCTTCTACTAATTAGATGATCTCAAATGAGCTGGACCCCTCAAAATTCCTTCCTAAGGAATTTCCTGTAGCAGTCAGGAAGCTGAGAGGGATCTGTGCAAGCCTGGGAAAAACAGGTGTACTTCCAGAAGAATCATGGAGTGTCAAACAGCCTCTGTCTGTAAAATTTGGAGAGGAGGAAGCAGGTGCCACAGATCAGTCAGGCTGACAAAACTCAGTGAAGAAAACAATGAGAGGAGCTCTTTGCAAGTGCCTCATGCTAGGTAGCAGCCAGTGTGGATTTGTCAAGGAGGAATCCTGTCAAATTAAGCTGTTGTCATTAATTCCATGATAACAGAGCTTGTGGAGACGAGAGAAGCAGTCGCAGTAATGCAGCCTGATTTAATATTGTCACTGACACTGTCTGCCAGGATGCTCTCAGCAACCAGTGAGAGAAATGGGGTGTAAATGGCAGTGCCAGGAGAGCTGGAACTGGCTGGAAAAGCACCAGCCACTAGAGTACTGTGCTGGGAGGGCCTTGGAGGCAGCAGTGCTGGGCAAACAGGCACTGAGGCTACAGTGGAGGAATTGCAGTTTTGATCCCCAAATTCAAAGCACCACCTGATTTGATAGGTAATGGAGGTGCTTAAGAGAGCAGCATGAGAATGCAGCACCTTCTTGATGAGTTGGGAGAATGATAGATGGAATTCAGGGAAGGTGGGTGCAGAATTCCACCAAAATAACTCCACACAAGTACAAGATGGGGGGCAGGTGGCAAACAGCAGAGGGACAGAAGAAATTCTGGTAAGTGACAAGGGACTCTGTTATGTCTCAGTGCAAAGGCCATTCTTGGAGCAGGTTTAGAACCCAAATCTTTCTCAATAAAAGTGTTTCCCAGCTCACAGATGTCAACCTCTGAACTCTCTCTGCAGCTGTTCAATGAGCTGGTTCAGGAGCAAGGTCCCAACCTGGACAGGACATCTGCCCATGTAAGTGGCATCAAGGAGCTGGCCCGGCGCTTTGCCCTCACTTTTGGCTTGGATCAGATCAAGACAAGAGAGGCTGTGGCCACACTACACAAGTGAGTGGTGGTAAATAAACTACATTTTTATACTACTTCAGATTAAAACTCTTGTTCAGCGTTCCCTTTCTAAAGGTGCATAATCTCAACAGGCCATGGAATAATTATGGTTTAATTGGTGGGTTCTACATGTGTGTAGATTGAGTCACAGATGACAGCAGAACCGACTGTGTCCCTCAGTTCTCTGCTCTGGCTGCAGAGGTTGGCTCCTCTTTGATGTGACACATTCCATGGAGCTCCTGCCCCTGGGCTGTACCTGCCATGGTCCCACACTGGGCAAGGAGCCTCTTACAGGGACTGGCCACGTGCTGATCTGAGGGGGGCCTCACAAATCCACAGAGAACTCTGCATTCCCCTTTGTCCGACAGCAGCTCTTTGCTAGTAATGGGGGATTACCTTGTGATGGGATCTGAGGATATAAAAAGTTCCATCACAGCTCAGATTTGGGGCAACTTGTTTGGTTTTTGGGGTTATTTTGTTTGCTTTTGTTGCAAATGTCTGAACATGTTTGTATTTCTGTACTGTAGAGATGGCATAGAGTTTGCCTTCAAATACCAGAATCAGAAAGGACAAGACTATCCACCTCCTAACCTTGCTTTTCTGGAGGTGCTTAGTGAATTTTCTTCTAAGCTCCTGCGACAGGACAAAAAGACTGTGTAAGTAATGCTGTTTTCTTCCCTGGACCCTGTTTATTCCCTGCAGTGTTGGTTTTAACTCTCTCCTCTGAGGTTTCTACAATCTAATCAGTGCTGCAGAAAGTCCCCATGAGTTCACATACATACTTACTCATCCTTTTATGTTTTAAAGTAGTAAAAATAAATGGGAAAAGACAAATCAGACCCACTAATGAGGTGAATTTAACACCTCTCAAACTAACGTTGTTTAAAATTTCTCATGAGGTATTGAATATAAGAAGTCCTTTTTTAGGCTGGAAGAGAAGAAATTAAACATTAGCAGTGCAGGGAATTTACAGGCTGTCATCACTGCAGGAACAGCTGTGTCTGTCATATAGTTACATAAATTGTAAACCTATATTTGTTGGTTCTTTTAATATATTGGAAGAGGAGTCCAGTCACACATTGGCCAAGCACTATGTGCCCAGGGTGGAACTGAATTCACTGAATAACTTTATGACTAGTTTAAAAGTGCAGTTGCCAGATCTGCTGATTTATGGTTATAGGTGTCTTTCCAGTCAATTCTGTGACCACACTGAGTGTTAGTCAGAAAGATCAACTGGGATGACCTCAACTGACTCTTTCCTGTCAGACCTTGCTGCAAAGGTTTGACAGATGTTTTTCTGTGAAGACGTTTCTTTTACTTTTCTATTAGGGTTAACAACTATGAACACTACAGCTTTATCTGTGCAGTAAGAAATAATGTGCACACACTTGAACCAATTTCACTTTTTTATTGTATCAATAATTTCTCAATTCAGCAAACACTGTGGGACAAATAGTTAAACAAGCTAGGGAATGGGATGATCCAGTTAGGCTGCCTTGGCACTTCGTTTGTGCATTTGCTCTTCATTGTTACATCCTGGAATCTAGTCAGCCTCTATCCTGTTCTTCAGGACAGGACTTAAGTATTCCAGGATTTTGTGGCTTGTCTTCCTAGCTGAACTGTCGATTCTCCTGCATGGTAGTCTAAGTGCCACTGGCCTGTTTCCTCTTGAATTCAGTGAAGTTCAGCCTTTCAGTAGAGTCATCCTTTCCACAAGTTTCCAGTTGACATTTAAAGCTACATCATGCTGTCCCTGACAGCTTCTATTAACCTGAGCCCTTGAGTGAAATTCAGTTCTTTGGGACATTTTGCTGAATCTGATGATCATGAAAAGAAGTAGGTCCTTTAGGGCCTGATTTATCTGATCTGTGCCAGACTGCTGTGCTGGGATGAGTTCAGCCTGGCCCCAGACCCAGGGGCTGTGGTGACCATGAGAAGGGTCAGCACAAGTTGCTGACACGTACAGATTCTGTGGAGGTGGCTCCACTCCTGCCCAGAGTGCTCCACTGACAGGACAGGACTGGGATGCTCCATAGGGAGCTCTCCCCTGCCACAGGGACTGTGCAGGAAGGTCCATGACCACCATCTGCTGGAGAAGTCCTATGTTCAGGATCACGTCCCTCCTTTCCCTGCCCAGAGGCCCTCTCCAAACTCAGCAATGGACTCTTGTCTGCAGCCAGAAGTGCTCTGAAGGTCCTCACAGTCTCAGGAACCTGAGGCTGCCTGGCTGCCCAGCTTCTCCAGCTTGGCTTCCCTGCCTCAACCCCTAAATCATCCACCCGAGAGCCTGCAGCTGTCCAGCTGTTGCTCCAGAACACCCTTCCTGGCAGGGTTCAGCACACACTGCTGTTCCACAGGACTTCTGCTTCCTTCTGCTGGCCTGCTGCCTTTTTCTCTGGGGCTAGAGAAGGGAGAAGCTTCCAGTTTGGGAGTGAAGCAGCAACACTGATTTAATTTTTTTTCCTAGCCTGTTAATCTGGCTGCTCATTTTATGAGTCACCTCCAGAACTAGTGATAGCCATTTATAGATTTATTCAAATCTATGGATTTCACATAAAACTGTTCATGTAAGGTGCCAGACTCATACAGCTGAAGAAAAAAAATTTATACTAACACTCTGTTACAAACCCATTAAGGCAGGAAAATCCTGAGGAACTCATGTAGGACAGAATAGAGGAGATTGTCCTTGGAGGCACTTACTCCCATTTATTTCTCTCAAAGGCACAGATGGCTTAGACTGGACACTGACTAGTGGGTGTCAGGTGAGGCAGAGCCTCAGCATGGTTTTCACTTCTGGAAATTCAGAGTTGATAAGAACTGCCAGTGTGAAGCTCCCCCAAAATGCTGAGCAGAAGATGTCTCAAGTTTGGCATCCAGGCAGCAAAGAACTCCCAAGTGATGTCATTTTCCTCCTTCACAATTTGGCCATAAATATGCAATCTGGTTCTATAAATACAAACTGGAAGCAGAAAAACTTCTTACTTTCCATGACTCTTCTGCAGGTAGATTCTCTAAAGCCTGAAGCACTCAAGTGGCACAGTTGGGTCCCATAAAACAGAGAATACACAAAGAATTTCCCATTACTGCCAGGTTTGGGAGTTAATATACACATGAAAAAGGGAAGGAAGGAAGCATTGACAATATTCAATAAAACAGTAGACAGGAACCTGCTGTTTCTTGAACAAAGTTACACCATTCATTGAATCAAAAAACTGATGTGATTATTACTCTCACATGAGTGGTGTAGCTGCTGGGCCTGTTCTGGAGCTGGGCTGTGTAACAACTCTGAGCTGCCATGAGCTAACAGAGAAAACCCTTGCCTTTCAGGTGGAATGTGTGGAGTTGACTCCCACTGCTGGCAACCTGGCAAGGTGGTATTAAAGGAAATTGTGACTGAGGGGTGCAGGAAGTGATGCTGAAGTACCTGAGTTCTCTTAGCAAACTTCTGAATGTTTGGCCCTGCAGCCTGAAACTCATTAGAATTACATTTATGTAGATGTGCATGTTCATTTTAGAGATTACTTTTAATTCCATAATTAAATGATCAATGGAAAAAGAAAACAGTTCCTATGCCCTCCAAACCAGGAGGCAGCTATCAGTTCCTCCTTTCAGTTAATACATGTGCACTGGGCTTCTTATGGCAGCGGACCAGGACTTAAATAAAAACCTGCATTGGACTAACCCATTTCTCTTGTTCCAGGATGCCGAAGGACATCCTGCATCCCTGCAGCATTGGCCCTGATGCAGCGTGGCTGCTGACACGGTGGCCATACCCAGGTGTCTGTGGAGAGATTGCTGCACCTCTATACCCCTGTCCTTCCTTTCCAGGCACACCTACCTGGAGAAGTTCCTGACAGAGCAGATGATGGAGAGAAGAGAGGACGTGTGGCTGCCGCTGATCTCGTACCGGAACTCGCTGGTGACGGGCGGCGAGGACGACAGGATGTCGGTGAACAGCGGCAGCAGCAGCAGCAAGGCCTCCTCCGTCAGGAACAAGAAGGGCCGACCCCCCCTGCACAAAAAGAGAGTGGAAGGTCAGAGAGGGCACGGGGCTTCAGCAATTCATTTCACTTCCCCTGGCACTGGGCATGCCAGTTCATGCATAAGTATGTGATACGTTCTGGATGTGGCAGAACCAAGGCATCTGTTGTGCAAGTTCTGTCAGGCTGGCGTGTCTTTAGGGGAAATACCACCACAGCCTCCTGTTCTTGTTTGTCTTGGCAAAATTGGCAATCAGAACAGTTCAAAGCTCTTTCTGCTGGTGGAAGAGGTGTTTGTGAAGTTACCTGCTCTTTCTCACTGCTGGGTTTCTGCCTGTGGTTCCCTCTGGGGAGTTGTTAATTCTCAGGGATTTGGAGCAGATTCCAGGCAGAAATTCTGGTTACAGATCTCTGTTGTTGTTGCAGGGCCATTGGGGAACACTAAAAAGACACTATTTTTGTTTAAAATAGTACTAATATCTAGTGTTGTTTGCATTTACTGTTTCTGGGACCTTAGATGTGTTGGTCAGGAATCTGGCTGTGATAGCAAATTCCTTACAAGGCTGCATCTGTTCCTGGTCAATCTGTGGGATGTAGTGATTTTGTGAATACTAATTTGCTGTTCCACTATACAGTAGATGTAAGTGGGATCTTAAACTTCAGGGGTTTTTCCAAGGTCAGTATCTGACAGTAACCCCTCAGTAAGGAATCTAGTGTCCATAGGCCTGAATATACAGCAATTTCCCAAAATATTTCGCAAAAGGCCCATACAGCCTGGTCCATTCTCCACTGCAGCTCGTGTTGAGCAGTCCCTGCACCAAGTCCTTTAGTTTCTCACAGCCAGCCTTGAGTGTAGGTACTAAATACTGTAAAATACTGTCTCCTTTCTTCAGGCACTGTTTTTCTTCTTTCAGGATGCCAAGATTTTCACAGAATTCAGCTACTGAGATTTTCTTCTTTCCTCTTGTTGCCATTTTCATTCTATTCTACTGTATTTTACCTATATATATATGTATATATATATATACACAATTTTTATCCTGAGAGGTGTAGTAGCATCTTTGCCTCTCAGTAAGGCAAATCTCAGGCTTAAGATGCAGTTTTTAGGCTTTGCTTACCTCATACTCTTTTGTGACGTCCTCTTTCAGTGATCAGTAGAAAGGAGAATTGATTTCCAACACTTTCCATTTGAGAATCTCAGTTTTTTTGTTTCTTTAATTTCCACTCTGAAGGATCTAGAACAGGAGAAAAGTCGCTGCAAAAGTTACTGGGGCATCAAAGAAGCATATCCAGTCCCCTTTGGTTCCTTTCTCACCTAAATCCAACACAGAATGGCTTGGAGAACATTCCCTGTTGCATCTGAGAGGAAATGTGCTCTGTGACACATGGCCTTAAGGGAATCAATAGGTTTTTAAAAAATAATCCCTAATATAAAAATGATTCAAAGGTAAATTTAAGAATAAATGGGCAGCTTTTTAGACAACATTTATGCCTAAATGGTAGGAAAAAACAATGGAAGAGTGAACAGATCCATGGAGATCCCCATCTACTTTTCTCATCACACATTTCCTGTTAGTAAATCTGTTATCTTGTCATCTTTGTTGTCATCTCTGTTGTCTTTCACTCCAGCAACTGAAGTTTTTTTCTACGTGTCTCTGGCTGCATGCTTCCTGCTCTAACCCATTCTCAAGATCTCTCTCTTCCCTCCTCTGTGCTTTGCTCCTTCCCAACATAAGCACAGGATCCCAGCTAGACCTTCAGTCATCTTTATTCATTTTTATCACTGAGTAAAGTGTCCCCTCCCTGTTCCATTCCAGTGGTTCTGACAATTCTAAAGATCTGGACTGACCAGATTATGGGGTTTGTACTTCACCTTGTCTTAGTGTTTAACTGTATCTTGGTTGCTGTAGGCACATGAGATTACCAATCTCCAGTTATAAATTTAGGAATTAGGAATTACCTTGGTTGTTTGTGTTAGAGACACCCAGCAGTTGAGGCTGTGCTGCAGTATGACTTTGTTTGCAATGGGGTTTGTGTGTGTTCCCTTTAAATTGTTGCTCTTGCTGGGAATAGAGGGTAGTAATACTTAAAAGAACAGAATCTAAAATTAGAACTGAAAATCTTACTGATTTTCGTACTTTATCTGATCCCTTAGTGTAGTCTTGCTTGAATGCTGCCCTGCATTGGTCAGAAATTAGCAGTGATTTCAGTGTTCTCTCTCTAGATGAGAGCCTGGAAGGCTCCTGGCTGAACAGGAATGAGAACATCCATACTCCAGGGACACTGCAGACACCTCAGCTCACCTCCACTGTCCTGAGAGAGAACACCAGACAAATGGGAGAGCAGATCCAGGAGCACGAGTCGGAGCAGGGATCTGAACAGGATTTTTTACACAAGTAAGTGTTGGAATTTCAGCATCAAATACAGTCAGCTAGGCAAAGGAATTGCTTGTGGTTTATAGTTATATTCTTAGCCTGTGGCTCCAGAGATGCCACAGTGTTGATTTGCAAAGCCACCTGGAAATGCCTTGACTCAGCAATATTTGGATTATCTTCAGGTCCCAGAAAAATATGTTATAATATAGTAATAGTAGAAATTCCTTGTGTTCAAGCTATGTCATGCAGTTCTGGTTAAATCCTCTCAGTGCTTGTGTCCCAGGCTGGGTGGAACTGTTTCTTTGGAAGACCTGTAGATAGTCTCTTTTCTTTCCCCCACCTCATATCTGAGTTAAAGTTCTCCAGATACCCTGACTGGGTTTTTTCCAAATTTCCAGCTGCTGAGCTAGTAATTCCTGATTTTGGGTAATTGCCCTAAATTATATATTGATTTTGTCCATTTGCTCCCATTTCATCACCTTCATTTAGAGGGAAAACACTGGTTATTTTCTGTCAGTGGTTGTGTGGCTGTGGATGTTGCCAGCAGGTGCTGCCAGCATGCAGCAGGTGAGCATGGCTGGTTGTGGGTCACGGGCTGGTGACCTGACACAGCACAGCACAGGCCACATCTTCCCAGAGCATCTCTCTTCTTTGGTCCCACAGCTAGGGAGGGCTGTTCTCATGGCTCCTGCTTGCCTTTGTGAAGTCAAGTATTTACCTCCCATCTCCTGCCTCCCCGGGGTGGCCATAACTTCCAGGTGATGAGGAAGATGTTGAGGCTTTTAGTTTCGCCTGAAGAATTTTCTACTCTGCATTAAAACCAGACTAAACTTAGAACTTCCTTTCTGTCCCTCTCCGATGTCACCCTGGCCCAGCTGAGTCTCTTTGTGACCATTCCATTACTCTGGAAGTGGGACAGCTTCCCAATTCTGTGGTTTCCTCTCAAGCCTGATGAGCCGCCAGCCTTAAGCTCTGCGAGACCTTTCCGTGTTACTGGGGGAGCTGAGCAGGCTCTCGCCCAGCGCCTGAGCCCCCCTTTCCTTTGTCTCAGGCTGTGCTGTGAGCACAGAACTGTGAGCCAGAGCAGAGAGCTCCTCTGTCCTCTCTGCTCCTTTGCAAGAGCAGGATTCCACGTGGGAGTTCCCAGTGTGAACTGACAGTGGGGAATGGGAGCCCTTCCCGTTCAGCCCTGCTTGCCTGTCACATTTCTTCCGGGTCCGCTTAGGAGAGCTAACACTTGCCACAGCTGCAGAGCTGCTGGAACTGACAGGTTAATCATGTTCAGGTTTGGTTCTAGGCTGTTTTCCCATGGGTTATGCAAGTTTATCCTGTCAGTCTTATTAGGGTACAAGGGTACAATAAAACCTGGTGCTGCTCCAGAAGAGCTGCACAGAGTTTGCTGCTTTTTCCTTGTGCTGCACCGCATTGGATTGCTGGTCGGTGGCATCAGCAGTGCAGCCTGGAAGCTATTTACACATGGGTGAGGTACTGGCCCTTAAGTTGATCAGGGTATTTGTGTAAAAACCATTTGTTTTTCATGTTGTCATTTTTGTCAGTTACTAATTTGGATCCATTCTTGCTCATACTTTGCCTCATCTGACACAGTGAAGTACTATTTAATAATAACAAATTTTAGAGGTGCTCTCGCTCCAGGTGCCTGCCTCTAATGAAGGAGCAGTGTCAGTGTTTCCATGCCTGCTTTTATTGCAACAGTTAATTGATTTTTTTTGTGCACACACAGTGAGAGGAGACAGACTGGGGAAGGGAATCCAGAAGATGTGTACAATGATGGATGGGATTTAATTATCCTAATCTGAAGCATGGCCAGACACAGAACTTGGAGAAAGAAACTGCCCCAAAACAGGCAGCTCAGAACTGTTACTGCTGTTGGTCCTAACTTACTCCCTGTGTGCAGTCCCCAGATGCAGATCTCGTGGCTGGGCCAGCAGAAGCTGGAGGATCTCAATCGAAAGGACAGGACAGGAATGAACTACATGAAAGGCAGGAGTGGCGTAAGGCACGCAGTGTAAGTGCTCACAGCCTGCTGCCCTCAGCAGAACCACGTACAGAACACACAGTGATTTAAATGTTACCTTTCCTGCTCTTGCCAGTCATTTCTCTGCTATTCCACTCTGGTAGTGAAGGCAGAGGGACAGTTTGTAGTGGTGGGATGGATCCAGCCCAGCACTGCCATTCTCTGACTGTGGCCACACACCAGGCCCAGTGACAGGGTGCAGCTCCCCATTCCTCTGTCCCAGCCTTCAGCTGTTTCCATGTCAGAGGGGTTCCATGATTTGTGTGCTGTGTAATGAGCTCTGCCCATGAGCCTGTTCCTGTGTCTGTGCTCTCCATCCTTTTTTGCCAAGGTGTCCCCCAGCGCGGTAATGAAGGGAACATATGTGGTGGACAGTGGGGCACCACATGCTCTGTGCTGATCCCACTGAGTCCTTCAGCACGGGGGCTGGAATCTTCATAGCCTTTGGAACTGAGCCTGAAGGCACTGCTGGAGTCCCAGGGCTTTACCAGTGATGCTGGCAGACAGTGTCACTCCTCCTTGGTAAAAGGGCAGGCAAACACAGGAGCAGTTACTGCCCTGTTCTTGTTGGGGACAACTTTAGTTACTGGTCATGGTGCTGTCAGTGGGACTTGCTGCTTTAGCTTGGGCCAGGCCTTGGGGGAGGGGATTTTCCTCCAGAGAACTGTTGGCTTCACCCTCAGCATCAGGGTTTGAGTGAAGGCATTAAATGATAGCATTTGAGCATTCTTTTTAATGACAAAGATCAGGGCTGGAAATTTTTCTGCCTGGAAATGACTCTCTGTTTCATCAGACGAGGTCTAATGGAAGATGACGCTGAGCCCATCTTTGAAGATGTAATGATGTCCTCACGAGGCCAGCTAGAGGACATGAATGAAGAATTTGAGGACACAATGGTCATTGATCTGGTCAGTAAATCTTATCAATGGCAAATTTAAAACAGTTGAAAGCTAATTGAAAAGGAATTCTAGAAGTGTAAACAAAAATTTTCAACATTTTGAGCCTGGCCTCTGGTTGTCTGAATGTTAGAGTGGAAATGATGTGAGCACCTCCCAGAGCCTCCAGCTGCAGGCTCAAGCCCAGTGGGTTTGTTCCCCAGCCACACAAGGAGCATTGCTTAGTGCTCCTTCTCCAGGACTGTGTCCTTGGGCAGCTGCAGGCAGCAGCACCATCACATGCCTGGGACTTGGCAGCCCACAAGGATCAGGTTATGAGTGACAGGCTGTGCTGACATGGCTCTTTATGCAGCCATGATGTCTCAGACTGGCACAGGCCCTCTTGCCCTTTCCTGGTCAGTTTGGTTTTGAGGAGGTGGATCCTTACTCTAGGTCTCAGTAGGTCACAGCCAGAGTCCTGCTGGCACAGCAGGAGGGAGCATGGGCCCTGGTGCGTGGGTGGGAGCTCCTTAAACAGAAATTGCTCCCAAACAGGTCCCATCATCAGTGGCAGCCTCAGTCCCTTCCAGTACTGCACTGACTGCTGGGAAAAAGCTCCTTGCAGCACTTAAAACCTTACCTGGCTCCCCTCTGGAATGACTGCTCCCCTGTAAAATGGGATAAAGAAGCAGTTTGCTTTACACACCTCACCATGTTTATGCCTTTCTGTTTCTCCTTTTCCATCCAAAAAACAAGCCCTAGGTTATATAACCCTGGGATAAGTGTCTTGGGAAAGGCTGCTGCATACTGAGGTTATTGCCAGCACTCATGTGATTACCATGTAACATCCAAGGCAAGGAAAGGAAGGAATTGATCAAGCCAGTGAGGCTCACATTTACCCTTGTGCTCCTGGGGAAGGACACCACCAAGGCTTTCAGCCTCAGAAATACTTCAATATCTTCAGTACCCATTTTGTTGGTAAATCCATTTTTGACCACGTCAGAGCTCAAGTTACACTATGAACTTAAAGCATAAGGACATTTAAGAGAGAGTTTCTGTGCAGTCTGGCCTACAATACAGAAACATCTTTAAGTCAGCAAGAACTTTGGGCAAGTCCTCAACTATGAGCACAGAGTTAGAATCAGCTTTTTCCCCGTTCTTTCAATACCAGCGCCCTGAGGGAGTGCTGTCCTGTGTCGGGGCCCAGCTCTGCCCCAGCGGCTCTGTGGGTGGGAGGGGAGGTGGGGCAGGCCCAGGTGGCCCTGTGGCCAGCAGGCTCCCTGTGCCCGTGCTGTTCACCCCCGTGTGTTGCAGCCGCCGTCGCGGAACCGGCGCGAGCGCGCGGAGCTGCGGCCGGACTTCTTCGACTCGGCGGCGATCATCGAGGACGACTCAGTAAGGCTGGCTCTGCTTGCTTTGAGCTCTGCTCTTGTCCCACCCCACGTAACCACTGTCTTTTCCCCCTTTTCCAGGGATTTGGCATGCCCATGTTCTGAAGTCCGGTGAAGACCTTTTACAAACTTGGAACTCTATTGTTTAGAGCTAGAGGCCTATATACTGTGATAGCTTGTATGAAAACCACATTTTTGATGTGATACGGTTTGATTTTTAACCAAATGATTGAGGTCAACCCCTTGGTGTAGTGACAGAGAGAAGAGGAGCTTCTTAATGACACACGGGAATGTTGGCCAATCCACTCACCTCAGAAGGGCTGACCTAAAAAATCATTTGTATCCCTGTTCTTGACTGTCCTAATACGGATTTTTTTTTTTCTGGATGAGGAGGAAGTTTTAAATTGTTAAGACAGCTGTCAAAATAAACACTGTTCTACATATGTTTTCTGAAAACAACACTGAGTGAAAACAGAACTTTTTAACTTTATTTTTCTGCTGTACAATTTAAAACAGTTTTAACATTTGCCTTTTTATGTTTTCAAAGCTAGCCATTTTTATTAAACCTATGCCTATCAGCCACTGACTAGCAAGGCTGCTGTAAGCAGGTCGTTCTGGCTACGGAAAAGTGTTTTGGAACACACTGGATTTGATTAACATTATGGTACGCTTATGTCCTCTCATAGGCATGGAGAAAAACACTCTCAGAGAAGAGGTTAGAATTCTAATGACGTGCATCTCTGCCAAAAAGTTTCAGATTCTGATATGATAAACCCAGATTTTATACTCTTGAGAAGATTTATTTTTATTTATAATGGGACATAAAGTAAGAGATGTCCATGAAGCCACTTTTCCAACAGATGCTGTGTAACATTCATTTTATATAGCACATGGGGACACAAAAACAGTAAATTTTCTATTGGTACTTGCTCTGTGCATTTTTAGCAACTTATACCAGCAAATAAAGTATTCTCAGTAAAACACACAAACGGTTCTCAAGTAATCACTTTGCTGTTTTTACTACCTACTTCAAGCCTGCCAACACAAGGTACATAAACAGCAACTTTCCTATTAAAAAAAAAAATAGTTCAAGGGTGGGGGAAAGAATCACTTTAGCATACTAAAAGTAATTTTAACTGTACCATAAAACAGAGTCTACTTTCCATGCCGTAAATACCCTTTTCCGCTATTTTTGTAAATTAATTTTGCCAGTTAGAAGTACTGTATGTGCTGCATAGAAATTTGTGCTTAGATGGTGAAGTTCTTAAGCTTACAATGGAATACAGCTACATTTTCAGTGTTAACTGTGCATATTGAGAGTAATTCTTTGGAAAAAAATATGATTTTTCAAAAAAGCTAAAAACATGAAAAAAAATTTCCAAAAACCCCAAAACATTCTCAGCTAATTCATTGTACTAAGATATTTTTCGATGTCTTCAATAATTTGGAATTTCATTACGCTTCAATTTTATGACTCGATGTAGTAGCTGCTCCTTACCCAGCCTGGCCTGGCACCAGCAGTGCTGGCCCTCCACAGCTCCAGATCTCCAGCAATTGGCCCCAGACTGTTCATCCTTCTGCACTCAGTAGCAGCTGAGATACAAAGCAGACTGACCCACTTGGAGCACAGCAGTTTCAGAGGTGCTTTAGTTTTAGCAACTGCAGCATAATCATGGAGCTTTTTTCTGTTTCAAACTTACTGAACACCAGCCCAACCCCTCAGTGCCCAGCACGGGCAGGGAAAGAGCCCAAATTCACCCAGCCCAACACCTCACCCAGCTGAGCTTGGCTCTCACAACACGTGCAGTTCTCAGACACGGTTGCCAAAAATGTGTGACCAGGTAATTCAGCCATTCCTTAGTGTGAGTTGGGGATGTATTGATCCCAAGAAGTAGCTGGGACTTTATAAACCCTGTTATGTCCCTCTGTGCACCCCCACGGCCTGGGGGCAGGAATGGCTGCAGGACCTGTCCCAGGATCACTCTGTGAGCATGGTGGCACAACAGATGCTGCCCAGTTTGAGTCAGAGTCTCAGACAAACCTTGTGCTTCACAGTCCTCTGTGTGGAAAACTGATTCCTAATTTAACATTGTAGAATACTGTATAACAAACATTTATTATCATGGTACCTGCAATGGGTCTCCAGTTCAGTTTGCAGTCAATAGGTTTTTGTATTATGAGTGTCTCCTTGATTGGTTTTGCTAGTAATTCTGTAAATTGTACATTTACAATATGAGGTTTTTTTTTTCCTTTTGTACAATTTAAAACTGATGCTTCACCTTTCATTTAATAAACTATTCAAAATCATGAGTATGATGAGCACCCTCTTCACTATAGTTTTCTTTTGAGTGCTTGTTTGCACCATCACATTTTGTCATCCCATTTAGCAGTGGGAATTCAAGGAGTTATTAGAGGCAAAACTGACAGGTAGCTTTCATGTAGTCCAGGTTTCACAACCAGACCTGTGCCCCACTTCCCTTACCCACTCAGCCCCAAGAGTGATGGAAACCCTCTCTGGGCTTCCTTCTCCCCTCCACCATGGTGTGGGGTTTGCTTGTGGGGGGTAGAGGGGTGGTTAATGTGAGATTGCTGTAAATCTGGGAAGGCCCCACACCAGGTGCAAGAGCTGCACTGCTAAAACTTACAATTTCTTGAACTGCCACAAGGTTTGAGAAGAATTTCTCTCTTCTGCCCTGTACGTCTGAAGTGACCTGAAGTCTGTTGGAAGAAACTGCCATGGGAAAGGCTTGAAAGCTCTAACAGCCAGCTGGGCTAAATGAAGTTTCACAGCTTCCTGCAACAAAATGTCCGTGTTACTCCGATGTCTCAGGGAGCAAGGTGCTATTTTTGTCCAAGCCATGAATGGTTTCTGTAGTGCTAAAGAAAACTGACTGGTCTTGCACCTGGCCCCCTTCCTAAGGAAAAAGTCACTGGAGTCAGGAAGAGGAGCAAAATGCAGCAGCTGAGGCACAGGGATGATTCAAAGTCTCAACTACGCCCAAGACAGAGCCTGAAAGCTCAGTCTGCACCTGTTTGTAAGTTACAGCAACTCCTGCTGCACTGAGGAACACAGTAAGTAACTTGCCTTGCTGCTAAGTTCAAGGGCTGTGCTTTGTTGAAGGGATTTTATTTTGTACCTCTTGTTTTTTTAGGTGACTGGACTTCAAGGAAATTCTCAGAAGACTGGCCAGAGCAGCTTTTGAGCCTGTTTCCAACACGTCCTGATAGAGCAACTGCCTGTTTGGAAATGGAGAGGATCTAAAAGCCCAGTTCTTGTGCTGGTGAGGGACAGGAGAGAGGACAGAGTCCGTAGCAATACTGAGGTTAGGAAACAACTAACAAAGCTCTACTTTCCTCTTTGTGTCAAGTGTATTGCTCATGGAGTGTCTCCCTCTGACTCTGGGCAGGCTGAAGAAGCTGTGTATGCATCCCTTCACCTATCACAGCTTCTGCCTCTAAACCAGCCTTACCTTTGGAAAGTCTTCTTGGGCATTATAAACCCTTACAGATTGCTCACAGTTAATTAAGAACTCCCACCACGGCCATGACACCCAACACAGTAACATTTCCATTTACCTTTCCCTGTTGCTGCAGCCAGCTCTGTTCCCTGGGACAGCACCAAGAGCCTTTTCCTGCTGAGGCACAGACATGTAGGATCGTGCAGCTCCCCTGAATGTGCTGCAGCCAGCACAGCCAGTGTGTCTGCAACCTGAAGTGCTGCCTCCCATGCATCCAAAAACCTGGGGAGCTACTTGAAATGCTCCTTTTATATTGTGCTTTTAGATGATATTTAGCTGTTGCTTTCCTTCCCCAGGTAGAGGCTCCAAGCTCAAAAACTCTACTCACTGCACTTTCCTGGGAAGAGAAACTACCTGGGACACAGCTGTTCTACCTCTGTCCTTCTTCAGGCTCGTGCTGGGGAGTGAGCAGCAGCAACTGCAGTGCAGCTGGGGAGGCTCTGTCACACAACAAATGTGAGTTCCTCAGAGCAGTCAGGTTACTGCAGCCCCTCCCGTGCCTGGCAGTGGTGCAGCAGCACTGAATGTCACAGTGGCTGTTCCTCACTGCCTTGGGGCTGGAGGGAAGCTGCAGCTTCTACTGAGCAGGTGACCACAGGCCCAGGGCTGATCAGAGTAAAACCTCCTGCAGTGGTTCCTGGCCAGGTTGGGAAATAATCCCAGAGAAAGGAGGCTGGAAGGTCTCTGTTCCAGCCTCTGCTAAGGGAGGAGGGTTTGCATGTGCCACCAAAACTGCCCTTTTTTGTCTGCTGTCCTTAGGGGGCTGGCTGTGCCCCCCTTGTGCCACCCACCTCTGTCCTGGGGCTCTGAGACACAGCTGCTGCAACCAGCAGGGAAAAAGCTGCCACAGGCCAGACTAACAGAACAACTGAGTCCAGGATCAGAGTCAGTGGTGCAGGAAGTAGATTCCAACGTCTCTGGCCAATGGAATACCCTTGAACTCCACAGGGGACCAACTTCCCAGCAGTGGGAGGTGGCCCAGCCCTGCCTGAGCCACCTCCAGGGCCTGTGAAATGAGGGAGCCAAGGGAATGTTTGACCTTCAGCAATTAGTAACAGCTCACCTGCAGCAGGTAGGGCAGGGTGTGTTGAGTATTAACCACCAAGAAAGGGTGAGCTGGTCAGACCCTCAATTTAAATATATACTATGATTTATTGATAATTATTGGCAAAATCAAAATGAAAAGAACTATTTCTATTGCCAAGCAGACCTCCATTAACCAGAACTCATGTTCAGGATATCTCCCAGCACAGGCAGCCCCTGCTCACCCTCACAGTGGGATGTTGGCATGTTTCTTCCAAGGACTGGACTGGGATTTACTGGCCAGTACATCGAGGTCATGGCAGATGCGTGTGCGAGTGGTCGAAGGCTGGATGATGTCATCAACAAACCCTGCAAAAGATTAAAACAAATAAAAACCTCAACCTGACCAACCATGAAGTGTTTGCCTCCCAGACTTCTGTATCTAGGCTAACCCATAAGTTAGCAAAATCAAAGCAATGGTTGGAATAACTAAGTTCACAAGTTATAAATTAACTAAATTTGAAATAGCCTGAGAAGGAAACATTCCTGAGTCAGTATTTAAATTATTAATATAACTTGCCTTCTAGAACACAGTTACTGCTCCAAAACTGGAAGTAAAAACAGTGGAAGAACTTGCTCCTGAGAGTTCTGGAGAACATAACTGAACTGGGCCCTACTCTTTCTTCAGGCCACTGCTTTGCATCTAGGACTGTATAACAGATTGTCAAAGCACCTGTGCTATAAAGAAAAAGGCTGAATTTTGAGACACTTTATACTATCTACACAATGGAAAATGCACTTTGCAGAGCAGTCTCCACTTTTCACCAGGCTCTTTGCAGCTGAAGATGTGTCTTGTGTCCAAGCATGCACAGGCTGTGGCTAAGTATTGCCTTTCTAACTCAGACACAAGTAACTTACTTGTTGGCAAAAGATTTACTCAACAGCACAACTTTATCTCCATGCAATGGCAAGCCAAGTGGGACAGTGTGGGAGACAACCATACCTCTCATGGCAGCAGGGAAGGGGTTTGCAAACTTATCCACGTACTCCTCCTCTGCATTGGCCTCCTTTCCTCTGAAGATGATCTGCACAGCACCCTGGGAACAGAAGGGCTCGGGTCAGTGACAGGCCCTCAGCCTTCTGCCCTGCTAGCCCTTGCCCACCTCACAGCCTCCAGGTGAGGGCTTGGGAGCTTCCCCCCTGCCTGCAGCACCAGGACAGCCCGTGGGGCTGGAAGGGCACTGCTGCACCGCAGTGAGAAGGGGGCTGCACTCACCTTGGCTCCCATCACGGCCACCTCAGCTGTGGGCCAGGCGTAATTCACATCTCCTCGTAAGTGCTTGGAGCTCATCACGTCGTAGGCACCCCCGTAGGCCTGCAACACAAACCAGGGCATCCACTCCAGGAGTGGCCTTGCAGCAGCAACAGTCTGCATTGCTCCTGCAGCTTCTTCTAGTCCAGAGACAAGCAGCTGGGGCTGGATTTTACCTGAAGGAGAGCATTAGCATCTCCACTTCGTGGCAGCAATCTCCTAGGAATAGACACCACTTCAATTAGAGCCCCAAAAGGGCAAGGAAGGGGGCTGCTGGTGTAACCAAGCCCATTCTGCAAGGCAGGCAGGAGGGGTCAGTGTGTATCCAGACCAGCAGGCCTCGACCTGCACCCTGCACATGCACACAAACCAACCGGGCAGTGGGCTTCTGGAATTTCCTGGCCAGGGAATGCAGCACCCAGGCTCTGCAGTGTTCCACTCTGGAACTGGAAATGCTCCAGACAGCAGTGATGAACAGATACTGCAAGACTGCAGAGCAAACTGCAGTGCAGTCCCTGTCAGGGGACTGAACAGTGCAGCAAGGCTGCAGGGTTGACAAGTACTGCATGGAAATACTCTGAAAAATCAGAGAAGGCAAAGGAACAGAAAGCTCTTTTTGAGTTTTGCCATGATAAGCCAAAAGTGTATCAGAAAAATGAGCAGGAGGGGCAAAGCAGTAGGGAGAGGGCTAAGGCTGTAAGGTGCCAGCCCCAGAGCTTCTGGCAGCAGGGTGTCAGGTACCTTATGGAGAAAGGAAGATGAGGTAGAGCATAGCAGAAGTCTGGGGAGGGAAAGAAACCACATGAGTGTTCAACCTGCAGACACAGCAGAAGACAGATGCAGCCAGCACTGGGTTTGCAGAGGGAGGCTCAGGAGGCAAGACGGGAGAAACCAGAATTGCTGCAAACAGATGGCATGTCCTTAGTGAGACAGGCTGGGTGACACAGGACAACTACTTGAGTGAAGGCATTCCAGACAGAAAGCAGGGAGCAGAAACTGGAAGTTCCAGAGGGGTGCAGAGACAAGAGGAAGGAAGGAGCAGAAATAATGGTCTGGGAATAGAAGAAATGGCCCCTCGTAATGTTATACAAAGAGGTGTTACCAAATGGCACAAACAGAGATGCGACAATTACAGAAAGCACCACTGGGACAGACAGACAAAGCTTGGTGTAACTAAAATTGCCACTAGTGGAAGGAGGAACTCTGGAAGACCTCCATGGAATTTGCCAGCTTACCTTTCTGGTGATGACAGTGATCTTAGGCACAGTTGCCTCTGCAAAGGCAAACAGCAGCTTGGCACCATGACGTATAATCCCACCGTACTCCTGAGCCGTGCCTGCAAAGAACAAGGATTTGCTTCACTCCAGGGAATTCACACAACCCCATCATCTGTCACCAGCAGCAAACCTGACCACCATCACAGCCATGTTAATACCCTGGAGAAGATCAAGCCAGGCAGTCTTCTCTGCAAGATACTGAGAAACTCAAAAATTAGAGCAGCAGCTGTTTTTACGGAAGGTCATACAAACTGAAGCAAAGCTCAGCAGATGGGACCTTCCTGGAAACAAAATACAGTTAGAGCATTTTCAAGACTCCAGATGTGACCAGCAGTAGGAAAACAGCCTAGAGTCACTTCTGCAGAAACCTCACCTTCCAAGCCCCCTTTTCTAGACCACACAGAAAGCAGCTTGGCTACTCTACCACACTGAGGACTTACCCTAGGTTTAGCCCTAGGTCTGAGTGGCAGGGCTGTAACACCCCCTCTGGGCAGCAAGTGCAGCAGGTGGACAAGGCTGGTTCTCCTGCTGCAGCAGAGCCTGAAGAGCAACACGTGCCAGGATCAGCTGAGGGACTGCAGCAGATATGGGTGGAACATCCTCAAGTGGCCCCAGCTGCCACTGCTCCCTGCCCAGAGCCTGCCATGCCAGCTCTGCCCTCATCCTGTCCCAAGGGCTGGGGGACAGCACTGGACTGCCTCCCCTGACCAAGCACAGCCTGTGTAGAGCCTCCTCCTGTCACCACCCTGCCCAGCAAGAGATCAAGCAACATCTAAAAATACAGCTCAGCATTTATTGGGAAGTGGAGCCTCAGTATAATACAGCAATCAGTATAATTTCACACCACTTACAACAAGGGCAGAATCTCCAGGGAATGCAGGTTTCTTCCTTGCACAGGTCACAGCTTTGGACAGTAGCACAGAGCTTTCCAGAGCATGGTATCCCAAGCCTGGCCCTGGCAAACTGGCCATCCTAGTGTCTCTACCAGGCTGCTGGAGACTGCAGTATTACCTGACTGTGTGATGTCTCTCTCTCCTCAGGTAACTCCAGCAAAACTTTGTAACTCCTGAACATGCTTGCCAGTTAGGCACTAGTTCATTTTCCTACAATTTTTTCCACATTTCACTATCCTTCTGTGATGAATACTGTAGTTAGAATACAGAGTTTCTGTCCCAAAAAGTGGGATCTTAAAACCTGGTTTATTTAAGTCTACTGCAGCAAAATTCTTCTCTGAGTCCTGAAACGAGCTTTTAACATCAACACTACCATGCACCACGCTGAACTCTAAGGGGTAAGGCATACCTGGCAGAAACCCAGGGACATCCACAAAGGTGATCAGGGGGATGTTGAAGGCATCACAAAACCGAACAAAGCGGGCTCCTTTCACAGAAGAATTTATGTCTAAGCACCCTGAGGTTAAGAATACAGAAAAAGGTGTTAGCAACTCCAGGTACTGCAGTAATTCAAGGCAACTCAAAATCACACTATTTTAGATGTGTTGTCTTCTTAAAACAAAGTTAAAGCTTATCTGTAGGTAATGTGGAGATAGTTCTAAACCAGAAAAGCTTCATGACAAAGATCACAGAACAAGCTACATTCAAAGGCTCATTTCCTTTTTCTGACCCCTGTGTATTAAAGACTTTCTATCCCAAAACATAACAGTTTCATTACATACACGTAATTTAAAATATTTTTTTCTGTCACTTTCTCTTCATTAGTATTTTTCAGATCAGTCATATTGGTCATAAAGGTTAGAGAGTTCTCCATTAAAAAAATCCAAACATTAAACAGTCCAAAAATAGTTTGAGAAAGATCAGCATTTCTGGTAGACACAGTGCAAAGTATTTCTGTTCTATTTCAGTGCCATTTAGAATTATATTATGCACAACTACATTAAAACACATTTTGTATCAAAGCCTCTATATGAAACATTAAAAAGAGCTGTTAAAATTTAAAATACTAAATGAAGATTAAATTTATATTAAAACCTTCTGTCTAGTATCTCGATGGTCGTATCTTGTAGAGATGAAACAAATGAAACACCCTACTGGGTCATCTGATTTTCCCAAACAAATAGATACAAGATTTAAAAACAAGGAGTAAACCAGAACGTTCCAACTGGGGAAGGTCACTTCAGAAATTACTGAGTAAGGAGAAAAAGCAAAATCCTTGGACAGTTAGCAAAGGTGATCTTAGCTAGAGCTGCACATTGTACCTCCAGATCTAAACCATGTGAGGTCAAGAGCTCCACACTTGTGCATCTGAGGGCTTTGCACTGTTCAGCTACAGTGAGATAACAAAGACCCCTCACCCTACAGATGAGATTTAGGGATTTTACTGCCATGGAAGGAAGTGTGCAGTTTCCATGCCATGATTAACCCAGATAATAGCATGCTGCTGCCAAATGAGTGGTGCTCTTCTCCCCCTTCCTCCTCACGCCTATGCAGCTGCTGCTCCTCTTGGCCTGGATGCAGCACTGATTTAATTACCTGGGAGCAAGATCACCTTGTTGAGCCACTAAAGAAATGGTTTGCAGTTCGTTTCACAGCTCACAGCTGCATTACAGTGAGATTCAAGATAAAGCAAGCGGTGGAAAAGACACAGAATGAGTGAAGGAGCACGCAACAGCTCTGACCTTGCACAGCAGGCAGAGAAAGAGACAGAGGCAAGGCAGTGTTAAGAGTCTCACACTGGACTCCAACCTGAGGCTACTTTGGGCTGGTTGCCCACGATCCCAACGGTCCGTCCGTTCATCCTGGCAAATCCAACCACGATGTTCCTGGCATAGGTCGGCATGATCTCAAAGAATTCCCTCTCATCCACAATCTGCAAAGGGGAGAGGCAGGCAGGCAGAGCCCGTATGAGGCCAGAGAGAGGTGCATAAATACACAGGCAAACACAACTCAGTTGCCTTAATATTGCAACTTTAAAACAGTTCAGAACTAGCACAGTTTTGAAGGAAACAGAGGGAGGAAAATCTTTTCGTCTTTGCAGCCTTCATTGCAAGAACTAACTAGTCCTACAAAAACTACCATAACTGTCAGTTAAACGTTCCATCAGGGAACACCTTTATGACTGAAGGGAGCCTTTCTTCCTGGCTTAGAACAAAATGCAAATCACATGTTAAGAACTTCTTTTTCACATCCTAATTAGCAGCACTTACAGACCGATTTCCAGTGACAAACCAGTACTTCCTGGAGCTCAGAAGCTCCCAGTGACACGTTTGATGTAATCTCTCTTGGCAAGCTCAGAGCCCTTTCTTGGAGCTGCCAGCACAGCCCTGCTGCCCCAGGTCAGTGCTGGGTGTGCCCCAGGGAATGCAGGGAATACAGTGCCCAGCCAGCATCCACCTGGAAGCACTCACTCTGCACTTCTCTCGGGCTGGAGCTGTGTGTGCCCTGCCAGGGGCCAGCCCTGGTGCATGAGCCATGATCAGAACTCACACTGCAGGAGATCAGAATTATCCATGGAGCAGTAGCGACACCTACACACGGCTGCCTGGGCCTCCAGCAGGATTCACTGGTTCCATCTGTTTATGGCAGCTGTTCCCATACACACTGCAGTGTGCCAGTCATTTCATTAGCCTCAGTCTTAAAAAAGTTGTGAGGAATGTAAGCACTATAAAAGGGGTGTTATTTCTTTCCTTAATACTTCCCAAAATCCGTGGGAGGGCCTGGGGGTTTTCTCCTAACTCAGCTAATGATTTTTATTACATGACACCTTTTAATTTTCATTACACATAGTGCTGAAATTCACTGTGGAAGAATCCAGGGATTAAAAATACCCTGAGCTTGCTTTCGCCACTAAAATGTGTCTAAATGCAGCCAGTTGCAAATTGTGTCATTTCAGAAAAATAGACATATATTTTCTTGTACTGCACATGTACCTAGCATAAACAAGGAAGGGTAAATCTCTGCAATTGGGTACTTTATTACTTTTATATAGAAGTGCTAGAATGCAAGAGAGATTCACCAAGGTGCAGGGAGGGGCCAAGCAACAGAACTCAAGGTGGGGTTCTGACCCCAAAAAGAACTGAATTGCAGCATCTTTCATCTGTATAGTATGTATACAGCATGAGATGTATCCTGAAAACAAATCTTGGGATTCTCCACAGGCAGAAATAAAAAAGTAACAGTATCTATATCTTCAGCACCATGCTACTGGTTTCTGTCAATTATTTAGACCCAAAATGTAATATATGCATGTTTAAGCTGAACACCGTCAGACTTACAGAGTGTATGATGTCCAGCATATCATAGGCTTTGGTTGACTCACTTGGGACAATGGTGTCCAGCTCTGGAACCAGACGGTCACTGTGGGGAGCAAGGAAGTGTGAGCAACAACATTTAAAGACCAAATGAACACCAAGACCAAAAAGTCGGGTAAACATTTTCCCCTCTCAGAAATTTCAGAAACCTCCTCAGATATGGGGAAAGGAACGGGTTCTCCATGCCGGGCAGCCTGAGCAGCAGGCCCGGCCGGGCTGCAGGGGGCACTGCCGGCTCGCGGGACACACGGGCCCGGGGACACGGGGGTGGCGGCAGCAGCGCTCAGCATCAGGAACGGCGGCTGCAAGCCCGCTCCTGCAGCTGGCCGGGCAGAGCCCTTCTCCCGGGCTCAGCTCCCTGTCACACACCAGCATCTCAGGAACTGCACACTGCCCTGCCCTGCCCGCGCTGCCACCCCGGGCTCTGAACACGCCGAGCTGGAGGAAACCTTCCACGCCCATTTCTCCATCCTCAAACACAGAGAGTGGGGAAAACACACGGGGGAATATAACCACAGTGTGTCTTCCCTCCACTGGCTGTGTTTAGACTCCTGTTTCTCCACTTAGTGTGACACATTTCCACGTGGAGTTTTCCTGTAACAGAGACCCTGCCCAGCCATCAGCAGTGCCAGGATCAGTTCCCCAGCTTTGATTACATTACCCTCATTAGGGACCCACTCAACAGTGGCACCCACTGGGTCTGAGGATTCAGTGCAGAGGTGTCAATTTTTATGAGTCACCACTGAGGTGGTTTCAGGGAGTATTATATTTGTGCTATTCCATAAAAATACTGATCTCTGTTTGTTACTAATGGTGTTTCTATGCAGTTCTTACTGAATCAATATTTTAACAGTGCCATGATTTAGAAAATTTTGAATAAGACAACACAAGGCTCTAGACAAACAATTTAAAACTGAAGAAAATGACGTGTGGTTTGACAAAAACAGACAGATGTTAGAAGTACAGCCCCATGGCTGTGCTCCCTCAGACACTCGGGATGAGGGAGGCACAGCCCCGTGCAGGGAAGGGAAGAGACTCAGCTATTTATAGAACAAAGCTGACAGCAACACTTCAAGTGCTTTTTCCATACGCATACAAATATTGCATACAAACACTTACATAAAATGATATAATGGAACCTTAATCTGAAGTTAAACTTGTTTTAATATACTAAACCCCAAGATAAAAACAATTCTAAGTTTTCTTGTCCATAAAGTAGATACAGATGAGCTCCAAGCTCTGTCCTGCAACCTTTGGTACCCCAAAGTATAGAAGTGGAAAAATGAAATTATTGCTCCCATAAATTCACAGTACTGAAGGAAATTTTAACAGCATTAAAATAGCCATCAACAAAATGAAGGCCATATCCAGGATACCACATTTGAAAATCTCCTTCAAACATCTACAGACAAAACGCATGTGGAGCTTGCTGCTGCACTCACTGGGCTGAAGAGGTGTTTCTTAGAGATTGCACTTAGTGGGACGGAACTGCTGCTCATTGTTAAAGCCTGTGACAGCTGGAGACACCCTCACCAGATGGACACTGGGTTTCATTCAATGCAGAAGGGAAACTGTGCTTAGTTACAAGAGCTGGCAATAACCTCCTCCAGAAGTTTGTAGAGACACAGAGAGGTAAAATCCCACCAATGCCATACAGCAAATGCAATGCATCAGACACCTCCCAAAGGCAGGGGACATCTCACCAGGAACAATTGGGTACTGCAGGAAACTAGTAAATCCTTGGAACCCAGGCCACTGAAAGCAAACACTCACCAACACAAGCTTCAGCAGCCAAGGCTGGCATTTTCAACACCAAAAAGAATTCACCTAACTAGAGCGAAAAACCAACCAAACAACCCCCAACAGCCCCAGCACTTCACAATGAAAGCACAGGTAGGTTACATTTGATTTGCATCATTTGTGGCAATTTTTTGGTGTGAGAACAATGCAATAAGAAAGCAATTACTCTAGAGGAATGGACTGGGACTGGAGCAGCTGTAAGGATCAAACACATCAATCCCAAGCAAAACTAATCTATTAAGATGTCAGTATGTCCAGATGAAGTAATACCAATATGTGCATTAGGACTATTGGAGATGCCACTATAAAACCAGACAAATTTAACAAGTAGTCACATATATAAAGGCTACTAAATTGAAGTTCTTAGTACAAATTACATTTATTATATTCCATGCCTTGTAAAAGATTAGTTTGTTTTTTCTTAAGTGAGACAAATCTCTTATACCTTAGTAGCTACAACCTAACTGACACTTCTCACAAATAAACTGCCTGTTTTAAAGTACATTGATTTGAAAAATGGAGTGTTGCTTTTATGGTGAAACTAAAATACCAAAATCAAGTCTAGAGAGCAATTATCCCAGTATAACTTGTTGAATGCTTTATAAAGATCATGATAACCTCAAAGATAATCCCTCAACTCAGCAAATAATACAAGAGATTTGCTTTGGTTTTGTCACTATCAAACCAGAGCAGTCAAGAACAGAACAGAATCAGATCAGAACAGTTTAATGAACTCCTAAAGATCAACATCTACCTCAGAAAAATTTAGGACTGGTAACTAATTGACCTGTCTGGCCATTCTCTAAAAGAAAATGGCAAATTTATTTTTTTAAAAAGTGAAGAACGTATCTCAGGGACCAGCGCAGTGAATGGTAAAATCAATCCAAAAGCACCTCCCCAAACAGTTACACAGACACTGAAAAGCACAGTGAGGGATGACAAGAAAATGATCTTCCAGACTCACATGTTAAAATCATCACACATGAGGAGCCCCAAGCCACATGACACACATGTGAGGAGCTGAAAGAAACATATTCAGGCACCACTCTCATGCAGGGGAGTGCAACAGCCTCTTGAGGGTTCCCTAGGGAAAGGGCTGAACTTGAGTGCAACTGGAGCTTGGGTCAAAATGCTTTTACTCCACTGACATTCCTAGTCCTAGCAAGGCTCTCTCTGCTCAGTGTCCCGTGCTGTCTCTCTGGCTGTCTTTCAGCTCCTGGAAAAAATTCCCTGATAAAAGTTCAGACAGTTGCCACTTTTCCCCTCTTGAAATGGCTCAACTCCTTTCTGTATTATGTTGCCAACTCCACAATGAGCCTGAGACAAGTACATAACACACAAAGCTTTCTGCCTCCTTGCTGCCTGCTCACCTCTAACCCTTATGAGCAGAACTCATCCAACAGACACAGCTGACAGAACAGGGCAAGTTCTCCCCACTGCCACTCACTGTGCTACTTCCTACCTCTCTCACTTGTTCCAAGGGCCTGGGCAGCCCACCTGGACAGAGATTGCTTTTCCCCACATTCTGCACACAGCTGGACAACAGCCCTTTCAGAAACAGAATTAAACCTAACACTGAACACACACATCGGAGCACTTCCCATATTCACATACCAGAATGCAGAATTATCTGCCAAGACCCCAGGCACAGAACACCCATGTCTCTGTGCCCTGTAAGCCAGAGAAGCCATGAAATGCAATGCTCAGAGCTCCCAGCTCAGGCAGGCTCCCCTTACCTGGGATCATGGCACTCGCAGACTGGAGCTGGATCCCGGTTGCTCAGGGGTAAATAATTGAAGAACTCTCGCAGGTTCAGCAGAGCATCAATGTCATTCTCAAAGGCTCTGTGTGCAACTCCTGCACAGACACAGAAAAGCAGGAGGGAAATCATTGTGCAAGCTTTTCTTTCCAAATATATACCAATAAAGATAGAAACAAGCAACAGCAAGACTCTTTAAACTTGAGCTATTAACAATAAGAAGCCTTATGCCACTAAATCTGACCAGCTAAAAATATCTAGAAAACACGTGCTGTATCAACTTCCTCCAGAACAGGTCTGGACTGTTGAGCTCATATTTAAAATAACGTGAAGTGGTTTATCAGCTGTCACAGCCCTAGCTGGGCTGCAGCCTTCTGGAACTCTGTTCAGGTTACTGTGCTGCACCCAAGTGTTGGACTACAAGTGCTTTTTATAAAAGGGCTGGATCTGGGCAGCATCTGTGTGTGTGGTTTTGGTTCATCATCAGCTCAGTTCACACAGCATTTGAGATCCCACAGTCATTTGAGTCTTGAGAAGATTCATGACTCACAGACATTTTCACAGAGGGGAAACAAGGGAAGAGTGCTTCAGCTCAGACTACCAGTGGGTTTATAGTTAAGCAGTTCAATCAATCACATTAGTGAGCAAACAAGGGACTGTTGAGAATCTTTCAGCCCATGCAAATGTCTGGACAACAAACAAACCCCATCCCAGGCTAACTTTGCTAAGCCCTGCCCCCTGACAGTTCTCCCGCTTCTAGCATCTTCTGTGGGTTTGCTGCTTTCTGTTCCAAAATTCAGAACTCTCCCACGTTCCCACTTTCCACCCTTTGTGTTCTGTTACTAAACAGGAGCTGCAGGAGAGCTTAAACAGAGTCAGATCTTGTGCTTAGGCAGAGCTTTGTCCCTTAGACTCATCTGCATTGGCTAATGGGCTGTTTAGCCAGAAGGACTCTCATTCACTTTGAGCACAATTAGCAGGTTCAGTAAAGCTCCCAGCTCTCACCAGACACTGTAGTGTGTGTCTTTGCTCCCCCGAGCTGCTCCTGGGTGACATCTTCATTGGTGACAGACTTCACCACGTCAGGCCCGGTGATGAACAGGTAGGATGTGTCCTGGGGAAAGGGAAAAAGCAGAAACAGTGAATGCCAGAGCCAAGCTGCAAAAGCACCTAAGGAACAGCCACAGCCTCTAGAGACTTCTCCCAAAATAAGAAGAGAGGGACAAATTTATTTAAAAGGCTGCATTGCATCAGTGTCACAGCAGCAGCTCAGGACACACCCTTACCTTCACCATGAATGTGAAATCAGTTAAAGCAGGAGAATACACAGCTCCACCAGCACATGGACCCATGATGAGGGAGATTTGGGGAACGACACCAGAACACAAAACATTTCTCTGAAATAGGAAAAAAAAATTGTTTTTACCAAAAAATCTGTGCCTAGATTCTGCAAGAATTCACCATAACAAACAGGACTGTTTTATCTACTGTCAGACAAATATCTGGAGAGAATCTCTTGATGCAAATTGAACCAAAAGGAGTTTGTTATTTCTGTTTTTCTCCTTTCCGCTCCTGTACGGTTGATTCCCTACACTATGCAATCACTGCAAAGACACAGTCTTTGCAGATAGCCTGAGCCACAAGAACAGATGCTGCTAGGGCAAAAACTGCACTGAGCCTGGAGTTAGGAGGAGTGGATGGCCCTGACATTTGAATATGTAGGTATGCTGTGCTCAGAGATAGAAGTAAGCTTACTGACCAACTGGAGGAGAGATTCTTTTAAAATCAGGTTTCTGCACCAGCTTGAGTTTTACACAAAGGTGAATGGCTGCCACCCAACATGGATGGTGTGCTGCCCAAAAATCCACTTACACTGCTTGTTGCCCAACTGTGTCACAATGACTTCTGTAACTGTTCCTCCCAGACTGCACCACCCCAAAAATCTGACTGACCTGACATCCCACCTGCTTTCATGCTGAAAGGATAGTGTTCTATGCACACAATTGGATGCAAAGTATTTTAGCATGCATACAAGAGAAATGTTATTTCTAGGAAAAAAATGAGCAACAGTGTGCCTAGGGAAAAAATTCTTGCATTAACCACAAAAATCCTCTAGGAACAGAAACCTTTCACCAGTGCAATCAACACTGGACGTCTCCAGCCAGTAAGGTTAGCACTGACCTGCACACTTCTTTGAATAGAAACCTCTCTGGCTTGCATGCCTGCTTTCGCTGCCACCTTGAAACTCTCCTTTATTTTCCTTTCTAATTCCCATCTTGACAGAACAGGCACTTCACTGCTTCGGATAGGAGCTTTCCAAGTTTCCTTTCAGTGCGTAGTGCTTAATTTAAGTCCCTCTTTCCCCAGTGGAAATCCTTCACCTTTTACAAACCCCATTGAAAATAACTGCTGTGTGAAATTGATAATATAACTATTTCAGAAGAGACATAGGGAAGCTGATAGCACATCACAACCAAAAAAACCACTGAACTATGGTGTACCCACCTGTCTCAAAGCTCAGAGAAATTACATCCCAACACAAACAATTGAAAAATTGGTGTAAACCAAGAAGTTAAGTAGTTGCTTGGGCTTTTCTTCCAATTAAGCAAATTGCCTGTTCTTTCATTCTCACTGCACATTGGATCACAGAGCTTTAAGGAGCCCAGCATCACCCTTGTTTAAGACATGGGTACATTTGCCCAAAGCTGAGAAAAGAACCAAGGTGTGAGTTTAACAGACTGTTTTATCCATTGGCTGAAACAGAACGATAACCTCAATATTCACTTACAAACACCCACTTGCATGTTTTGCCCACCTTTGTGGATGCCAAGCTCCTTGTCCATCCAGCAGCCTACTCACCAAAAATATGTCTGCATAGCCTGCTAAGGACTCCACTCCCTCCTGGATCCGGGCTCCTCCAGAGTCATTCAGCCCAATCACGGGTGCTCCAACCATGGCAGCTTGATCCATGATCTAGTGATGAACACAAACTCCTCAGTACTGACCCAGCTAAGCTAAACCCTCAAAAAATACCTGCCTTCCCAGCTGTGCATGTCCACATTCAGCACTGGATTTGGATAATGCAGTGAGTAATATGGTCACAGGAGAGGGACAATTTCTCCATGTTCATGAAGGGCCTCAACTGCACCTCAAACATCCCCTCATACATGTCTCATCTGCTCCTCAGTTTGTTGCAGTGGTGGCTATGGAACCTCTTTAAGCTGTATATTCTAATGCTTGATTACCCTTCTTAGAACTTCTTTGGGAAGAGTAAATTAAATCTTTCCTCCAGAAATTTAAACGTTACAGCTGTCTTGATACACAGCAGTGAGGGAGAGCAATTAGCTATTCTGGGCCTGTACTTTTGTAAACATTTAAGTACCTTAAATTTCCCTTCAGTCTACACATTCCTCTTCATGTTTCTAGGCTAAGCACCATCAATTCAGTCCCACAACCTGTTTTCTAGGGCTCTGATAATTTTGGTTACTTGCCTCAAGATCATACACAATACTACAACAGAGTCTTAAGTAGGAGGACTGAATTCCTTACATTCCTTGCATAAAATATTCCTGATTATTTAATTCCAGTAAAATGTTTGCCATCTTCATAACACTACAGCACTGACACATTATGTTAAGATCTGTTTTAACATCAAGATTAGCTTTAGCTCCTAAATAATTTTTGTAAAACATCAGTTAATCCCCATTTTGAATTTTGAAGTTGCTTTTCCCTGCCCTTTCAATCATCATTATAAAATTATTTCAGACAATCTTTAACTTGTTAAGTGATTCACAATTCCACTTTCAGAGTGCTTATATCATCAACCTTGAATTTTATATTGCCTAGAAACACAGAAACCTCACTTGGTGCCACTCAGGTCAGTGGTATCTCAGGAGACCCAGGAGCTGATGGTAAGTACCTCTGTGCAGTCCTAGAATTCACTGACAAGTCCTGCTGTTTTCCAGGGATCTATATATAGACTTTCTTTCCCAAGGCTTCCAAATACTTCCTAAATACACATCAAAGACTGAGCCCCTAAGCAACTGATGCCCCCAGAGCCTTCCAGCTTTGGAGCCCACCAAGAACAGCACCAATCAGGAAGGAGACTCATTTTTTCTAGTTGTGATCAGACCCTGCTGCTTTAGAAAGAAGAGATGAAAGAAAACCCACCAGAAAACACCCCATCATTCCACTGCCATTCCATCCCTACAGTACAGACACCACAAAGCTCCAGTGTGAAAGAGTAATTCAAGTCCTTCCCAATATCAAGACCTGGTAAAAGCAAATAGTTGTTATCTAGCCCAAAGTCTTCATGTTTTCTGTTGGATAGTCTGAAGAATCCCTTTAATCTTGGCTTGTCTTATTGCCAGAATCTCTGGCGTGCTTCCTTCTCACACACTCCTGAGGAGCCTATGCCAAAGAGTAGTTATTCCCACAGCACAAAAAGGCCTTGAGCACTAAAAATTTTGTTTCTGATTCTCTGGCAAGAAAATTCAGGAAGATTTCCAGTTCACACCACTCAATACTCATGCATGAAAGAACTCCTGTCTCCCCAGTCCTGGGATTCAAAAACTCTTCTAGCAAGACAAGCAAACAGGAATAAATAGCCACAAGTGTCTGATAAGAGAAACTCTCAGGGTCAAAACGACCTCCAAGTTGTAAAACTGTTTCTCTTCTGATTGTCTACTTGTTACATTTGCCTTTTTTTTTTTTTTTTAAGTATTACACACTTTCACAGCACACTGTTTAGAGGAAAAAGTTTCTCCAAATTAATTCCTCATTTCTCCAGTGGACAATGAGTAGTGAATTTATACTTGTACTTGGCAAGTCTCTCATCCTTTGAAGTAGAGTAGAAGACATAACTTAATGTAACAAAGAGTGTATTACCTGGAAAAGCTTGCTCACACTCAAAAAGTTTCCAGAGACACCACTCTCAGGCATGGCACATGCCAGAGCCCACTAAAGTCAGTCCCTGAACATTTTCTTCAAATTCATTATCACAACAGACTGAAAAAACGATGTTGACAATTTTTTTTGTTTTCTTCTGTGCCACATTACCTTGCAGATCTTCTGGGCATGAGCTCCAGATAAACTGCCTCCAAAGACAGTAAAATCCTGAAGGTAAAGCAAATTTTCAGATTAGGCAAAGAATAATTTCAATAAAATGTTGTCAATTATTACCAGTAAATAATATAATCCTACAGTGCTCTATATTTGCTATGCTGCTTCAAAACTGACTCCCTCAGTGCAGCCTGCAGATCATCCCAGCTCAACACAAGCCTCCCTTACAAGGAGGAAATACAAACCTGGACACGTGTCACCGTTCTAGACTCATGAGTTATGTCCAAGAGTTATGATTCTTCCACGGGTGCTGTAGGGACTATGTCATCCAAAAGGCCTAAGCAGACAGATCTCTAACAGGCCCTGGGACTGGTCCAGAAAAAGAGGATATTGACACCTACTGGCATAAACAGAGCTCAGACAGCTCCTGGGGAGTTTCTCTGCTGCACTCCACTGAGTTCTTACTGCCAAAGAAGCCCCAAAAACTGTGTGGACAGAGACAGCATAGCTATGACTAACAGTTGAACCAAAAAGGTTGGGCATCTCAGGAGGTTGTTAATTTGGAGGGAAAAAGGTCTTTAAATATAAAAAGGGAGGGGTGCATAATGAAGGTGCACTCTTAAATTCTACTAATATAAAAACTGGCCCCTTCTAAAATGAAGGTTTGTGCTTGGCTTCTCTCCATCTGTTCAGGCCCCCATAACAGTGTCTCTCCTTGGAAGGAGCACACATCCAAGACAAAAAAGGCAGAGTGTACCTCTTGCTCCAAGGTAACACAGCCACAGTCACTTTGGCCATGGGAGCAAATGGAACAAAGGCTGCTTTGTGGCCCAAAACAGAGCAACACTTACTCATGATCTGAAAGAAAGCCTTTCTTGCACAGTGAGTGACCAAGATAAGTCACCACCTAAGATGTTTCTCTGAAAAACTTTTATTTGAATATTAAAAAATACATATTTAACATAAATAGTATATTTTATCTATTTATATGCCATCATAAGCTTTTTTGCTTCTTCTTCTCCGAGGATGCCCTGCTTCCTCCTACAGGTACATTGCTACATGGCCACAGTGAACTATCATGAACTTATTTCAAAGAATAAGTTCACACTATTTAAAAAAAAAGTAAAACTTTACCTGACTGAAAACGTAAGCTAGTCTCCCATTAATCCGTCCACGGCCAGTCACCACACTGTCACCAGGATACTGCAATAAAACCAGATAAATTAATGAAAATATTAGATAGAAAAAACCAAAGCAACAATGGTGTCCACTAAAATTTCCACAAACTCCTACTAAGACAAAGCAAAGACTGATTTCCTAGGAGGTCTCCTCTTCTATGTTTGCAGTGAGGGCTCCACAAAGATTTTCCCCAGCTGTGAAGAGGAAAACTAGAGGTAATAGCTCATATTCATTATGTATTAGAGTAAAGATCAGTGAACTTAGCAGTTTCCTTCATATTCAGCACATCTGGAGTTAAGGCAAATCATGCCCTCAGAGATAGGATGTACCTTTTATCAGGACTAGCTGATGCTTCTGAAAGAATGAACGTAGCACACAAACCTCTGAGGTGTTGATACAGGATAAAAAACAAACCTGGACAGGTCCAAAAATATAATTACAGCCACCTCAAATGCTTGAACTTGACAAGTCCCATTTTTCACCCTGTAAATAAGGGAAGAAAGAACTGGCCAAGGAAATGGAGCCTGTGAGTCTTAAAATGTGCTTCATCTATACTGTATCACTTTCTAGTAAAGAAAATATATGCAAGTCTTTCAAGACAACAACAGTAGGAAAGGAACCTTACTGGGCTGTCAGTAAAAAAGGGGATTTCAGGCACTGAAGTATTTTTTGTTGTTTGGTATTTGGAAAGAAAAAGGGAAGGGTGTGGTGCAGGGCCCACTCTAAGGGCCATTTATGGCCAGGTGGTTTGTTGTCAGGAAGGTCACACCTGTGACCTTCTGGTGCCTTTTCTCAGGCTGCACACACAGCACTGCTCTCAGTCCCTGGCACACACAGCAGCAGCACAGACCTGTACTTAAACCACTGCCACATGCACGTGACTCCCAAAAGCCCCAGCAGCCCACAGAGCAGACTGGATGAGAGCACAAGTCCTACCTTATCCTCATAAAGTTCCAGGGACACTTAAAAATTCAATGCTAAACTAATACTCTACCTCAGTGGCCACAGTTAGGTCATCTGTTGTGGAACTGTGCACTGTAAACACAATCTGCAGCTCACTGAAGGGTGAATTCTGAAGCACAAAGGAAAGAATTAACCCTCTTGTGACACTCAGGACTCTGCTGCTCCTCCTATTACCAGAAAGAGTAATTTGTTATCAACAGTGTGGGATGCAGCATGGAGTAACTCAATGGGAGGCAACACAGCAGTTATTTGAGTTTGCGTGGAACAGAGTAAAAAAATAGAGGAAAAAAGATGATTGCTCTGCTATTCTGAGAGGCAAGGAGGTCTAGCACAACATCCTTCACAGCACCAAGTGTCATCAGCCTCCTGTCTGACTCAAACAAATCCTTCACCCTTGCTGCTCCCAGTGCCCCTGCTGGAACCCTGCTGCCCCCTCCCTCATCCATAGGCTGCAATCCTGCAACCTGAAGGACTGGAACCCAATGAAGTGGTTTAAGAACTGCACAAACAGAAGTTGTAATCGCTGTGTGCAGCGCAGGGCACACACGGAGCTCTTCACCCTACACCACAACCCACAGCAAACCGCCTCTGGCTACAGGAAGATTCACAGCTAACAGGAACATCAGCACCAGCCACTGACATCCCAGCAGCTCACTGGTCCCTTCTACCAAACCACAACAGAACATTTTTCCCAGGTAGCACACTATTAGGCATCAGCGTTATGGGGAGCCACAGATTCTCCCTGCGTGTGTGGAACTCCCTGTACCATGTTGTTTAGGACACATGGCCAGAAAAGTGTCTCAGCAAGCAGGGTGCAACTGGCTAACAGAGCAGTACAAATGCTGGGACTTCCAAACATCCAGATCAGATTGTAAGGTCCTAAAGGATTGTCCTACTAGAGGACTCCTAAAGGACTGTAGTTTGGCAAGCACAAATATGGATCTGAGTTGTCTCATCCAATAACTCTAATCCTAGCTGTAGGAAAGCAGAAATCTACCATGATTTGTTCCTTGTATCTGATCTGGTTGACAAAATTGCACCAACAAAGCTCTGCAGCCTCCTCTACTGTTTAAAATGCAAATCTAAGACAATTCCCAGGAAAGTATTTGATCCAAACAGATGACCTTATAAAAAAGGTACCAAGTTTAGGCAACAGAAAACTCTGTAAGCTGTTAAATGGGAACTGAGAGTAATTAGAGCAAATTTACAAAACAAAATTATACATAAAAAGAAAACAAGTAATAGAAATCACATGTGAACAGAAGAGCCCATTTTCAAGCAGCGGGATGGCTGCACAGCAGAGGATGCTGAAACAAGAGTCATATGAAATAAAACTACCTTATTCTTACTAGAGTCCATCCCAAAGTCAGTACATCTGTGTTCCACAAACATGTCATATTCATCAAAACTGTCGGGGTCCAACAGCAGCAGAATTCTTTCCCTTGCTGTCAGCTTTCCCTGAAACAGAGGAAGCAACAATTAACAGTCATCAGGTGGGTCTGGCTGTTTGCTGACCCCCAGCAGATGCAGTTTAATCAAGCAAAACCTCACTTGATCTGCTATACTGGGTCCATTAAGCAACTGCAGACCCCCAAAGCTGGAAACAGCCTGTGTAGTGATTACCCTCCTCAAAAACAAACATAATGCAAGCCAGACTCTGAAAAGAAGGCTGACTGTTGGAGCAGCACTACCACAGGAGAAAGGAAACAATCTCAGAGACTTTTCAATGGGATATAAATGCATCACAGCTATTTTTGCCTACACACTTAAATACTGCTATTAAGGCCTTTTTTCTATTCTTAATCAGGGAACCCTTCCACAGCTAGACCACTTGTTCCCAACAGGTCAGGGTTCAATTCACCACACTCAAATATCATTTAACTGCAGTAAATAAGAGGGAAGAGGAAGCGTGACAGCCTGCAGGGATCTTCTGACAAAATCCTTCTGTTCTTTTTCCTGCTGGACACTGTTATGGGCAAAAGTAGGATAAGGGCCAAGAACAGAATCAATTGACCAGATATACATGTCCATTGCTCAGTGTTATGTAGTAAAAAAATGACTGCAAAGTTCTTTATATCTTAACCCACCATACAAATCTGTTATTTCCAACCATGGCAAGCATCTGTCTGCAAAGGGCAGGGCACCTGGGTTGTCTCCTTTAGGGGATGATGTGACCCACATCAATATGACATTATAATACAGCTCAGCTTCTACAAAACATCTGACCAGTAGGCCAAAAAGCTCATAAAAAGCAGCAAAGCCTAAGGTAAGCCATAGTTTTCGTTTACATAAAACATAAGCTGTTCCAGGCCCTAGACATGCAGAAGTGCTTGTATATTGGTGTGTCAGTGTCCTGAATGTGACTCCGTGAGACTGAGCTCTCTTCAGGGGTTGTGTCACTGGGGAGAAGCACTGCTGATGGGCAGACTGATCACTGAGGGAGCCCTCATGGGAATCGCCATTCTCACCTTCTTGATGCTCACAAGCCCCCGTGGTACCACCGGGGCCTTGCACCACACTGAACAGGTGTCCCAGCAAGAAGCAATAACCAGAAGCAGGAAACTTCTGCTGTCACTCCCATCAGCACTGCCTACATTCTGCACGACAGAAGCAGGAGACTAAAACCCACCTGTTGTCATCCATCCCACCTGTCTTTTCCCCTTGTAATTCTTTGCTCTCATCTCAGAGATCAGCCTAAATTTGCAACAGCAGTGTGAAGATGAAGCTGTTGCTCAGAAGTGTGAAGCAACCTAGGACTGACAGGCAGAAGTTGCAACATCTGTCTATACTATCTTTCATACATATTACAGCCAATCTCGGTGACCACTCTGAGGTAAAAGAATTAGTAAAGCAGTTGTTCTTTTTTCTACCCAGAGTAACAGGCAATGCAGTCGTTAGCGCTGCTTGAGGAAAGCTTCCCGCAAAGGGGCGTCTGCAGGTGCCACGCGAAGCTGCGAGTCCCCAGAGCCGAGCGGAGCCCCGCCGTGCACGGCCTGCTCTACCCGCACGGGGCTTTGTTGTGCTGGGCTCACCCGCTTGTGCTGGGCGTCGATGCGGGCCTGGCCGCCGCCGAGCAGCGCGGCGCGGCGCTTCTCCTCGATGCGCTGGGGCACGGGGGGCGGCCGGGCCCCCGAGGCGGCGCGGCCCCGGCACAGCCGCACCGCCCGCCGCAGCACCCGCACGGCCGCCATGTCCCGGCGCTGCGCCTGCGCGCCCGCCCCGGCCCGGCCCCGAGCCCGGCCCCGCTGGCCCGGCCCCGGCAGCGCGGTGCGGGGCTCTCGGCTCCGGGCTGCGCACGGATCCTGGAGGCCCTACACGCACCGGGCCCGGCGCAGGCCGCTGCCCGAGCCCAGCCCTCCACGGCCGGGTTGTTCATCGCTGTTGTCTGTGCGCAGAGACCAGCCGGAAAATGCATCAGCTTTTTCCCCTATCCTGTGTGGCGGAAAGATTTGTGGCGTTTCAGAAGTGGGAAAGACAAGCAGAGGTGTCAGCTCGTAAGATTAGCTGTCCCCTCTTTGTCCCAAATGCCAGAAAGTATTTTTTAGGAAAACGGTCCTTGCGGCACACCGGCACCGATTCCCTGCCTCCTATGAAGGGGCACTGTGGCTCTTGTCACGGCTCGCTTTGGGACGGATGAGGCAAATCGCGACCCCTCACGAAGGGAGCGGGTCAGGATGCGCGGGGAACACGCCGCGCACACAGCGAGTGCCCGAGCTGCAGTGTATCCGCAATCCAGGGATCTGATGTCATCGCCTCCCAGGCAGTTCTCCAGCGTGCAGGCGCAGCCATCTGTGCAGCAGATCGTTTGTTACCCCTGCAGGCCACTCCGACACCGACCACCAACCAAGCACCGGCCAGTTCCACGTAGGGGAGCTGAATATTGCCCTAAGTGCCCACACACCACACATGAAATGCACGAGCATGGCCCCGCAGATACCACAAGTCTGAGGAGCCTCCAAGAATGGAAATTCTTGGATTACATAGCATGTACAAGCTGTCGTACAATAATTCATTTTGAAAAGGCTCTCAGGCTCCAGTCCAGCCTCCTACTCAGAACAGACTCAGCACTGAATTCATACTAGTTTTCTTAGGGCTTTTGTCAGTTGGATCTTAAAAGTCTGCAAGGACAGAGTTGGCACACCTTTCCCAGTCCCAGTTCCAGTGCCAGACTGGCTCCTGGGGAACCGATTCCCCCCCACCCGTTCTACTCAGTAGCAACCTGCCCTGTTTCAGTTTAGGACAGCTGCCTCTTGTTGTCTGTGCCCTTCACCAGGAGGGGTTAGTGAGGTGACAGCCACAGGCTTTCCAGTACCAGAAAGCAGCTGCTAGGGATGTTCCCAGTGTCCACTCCAGGCTAACAAAGATAAAGCCCAGCCTCCCAGCTCTCCTCCTGGGACAAGTGCTCCAGCCCTTCACCGTCATGCTGCCCCTCTCACCATGATGTGCTAGCCTGGACACAGCTGTATAGCAAGAGATCCTGTCATCTTTATCCTCGCCCAGGGTAGGACACCTGCTCTTACCTCTTCCACAGGACCCCTCACTTTGTCACCAGAAGGAAGGCACTGAGGTTGGTCACACAATTTATTCCTGGATAATCTGTGCTGGCTATTCCCAATCACCTTCTCCATGTGACCAGAAAAGACATGCAAGAACACTTGTGCCATGGCTTTCCTCGCAGACCAAATCGAAGGGGATCGCCTTACAGTGCCAGCTTTCTGTAGATGTAGTAACCCAGCCTCCCCCCAGCCATCAGCGATCTCCCTGATGCCCGTGACCTTTCAAAGATACCTGTGGCATCACTGCAACACCTGCCAACTCTCTCCACCCACTTGGGTCATCCTGTCTGGTCCCCCAGAATGTGTCAAACCTTCTCAGTAGCTGCTGACTCAATCACCCCCACTACAGGAGCCTTGGGCCCTGCCAGCAAGCACAAAGGCCTGGGGAGATGTTGGCAGTGAAGACCAGGATAAGACAGGCACCGAGTACCTCAGCCCACACACTCTGAGCAGGAGGCTGTTTCAGCCCCCAGCCAGAGTAGCTGCAGGATGCCAGCTGCATTCCTGACCTATCTGTGAGATAGCTGCTCCTCGGCAGCAGCCAAACAGGCATTTCACCCTACCCACTCAGGAAGTGTCTCCTGGTCACAAAACAGCCCAGGCAGAAATCAGACCACAGATATTTGAAGCAAAAGCCTCCACTGTCCCCCTCAGGTGGGTTCAGCATCACTCAGGCTCCCTACAAAAGCTTCTTCATTAAAAACACACTCAAAAGAACAGCTCTGCAACTTCAGAAATTAAAATAACCACTATTCAGAACATGGGTCACATGCAAGAGAGGTTAGGAATCTGCATTCTGGTTACAAAGTGGTTTCAAAAAGCCCCTATCCAGGATGACAAGGCTGGCATGGCAAGAGGAGCCAGCAGAGGCAAAAGGGCGTTCTTTGGATTGTTGAAGTTCTACCCAATAGAAGAGCAGAGGGGGAGACAGAATTGTCAAGAGTTGCAAGTTATATGTTAAAAAAACAGGGTGAAGATGCCAAAAAATAGTTTGAGGAGCAACTTGCTGGAAGTATGAAAACTAGTAAATTCTTCTTCAAATACTTGAGAAGAAGGAAACACACCAGATATTCTGGCAATAAAACAAGCCAAGATTAAAGGGATTGTTCAGACTATCCAACAGAAAAAAATAATTACTATTTTTGGTTTGTTTTATCTGAATTCAGTGCAAAGGAACTTGAGAAGATTTCTGGGCTAAAAAGCCTTTTTTTTCTTGGGTTTTTACTTGGATGTTTACTGGTACACTGAAGGTCCTACACCAAAGAGCAGAAGATTAAGTTATAGAACAAATCCTTCAGAACCAAACTGTTTTCACCTCAGTGTTATAAGAGCTTTCAGAAATAACTCAAATATATAGTCTCTTGCTAAAAAACTGCTATGGCAGGTGGCTATTGCAATGTCAGTTTTTAAGGCAGGCATTAAAGGACCTTAAAAAAAACCTTTAAATCCAATATGAATTACAAAGCAAAATTCCAAAAAGCCCACCAATCCAACCCACAAAATCCAGTATTAGAAACCCATAAAGAGGACACACTGGGGAGCAGTTGGCAGACATTTCCTAGAGAGATTCCTGCCTTGGACATGTAGTGGCCTTATTCAGCAAAGTCAAACACATAAAAGGGAGATCCTGTTTATATAGTTACTCAGATTTCCAGAGGCCTTTGAGAATGTCCCTGATTAGGAGCTCTTGAAACTAAGTTGTCATTAGATTAAAAGGAATTCACCTCACAGAGCTCAGAGAGAAATATAATTCAAGTAGATGTTAAGATGCACTTGGGAAAACAAAATCCCAAGAATACACGTCTGTCCACAAAAGGAACAAGTTCACTTTACCCCTGAAAAAACATGAGCTCCATTTTCAAGAGTGGCCAGAGAGTCAAAAGGCCCTGGACACATTAATGGAGGAGGAATCTCCCTAAGAATATAAAATGAAAGGAGCTGCTGGTCTCTGGGTAGGTCCCCAAGACACAAATTGCTGGAAGACTACGCTAGGAAATATCACTATATGCTAACAAATACATGTTCCCTATGTATTTGTTACTGCCTGCTTTTGGAAGCAGGATACTGGACTCAACTCTGACAGTCATTCTTACAGTCCAATATTGTTAGAATTGTCAAGCTGGAGATTGTCACAAGAATGCATCAGAAACTGAAAATTCTCCAGGCAGTTTCTCAAGAAGCCCCCACAATGCAAATCAGTGGAAGAGCAGTAAGTATTTTGAGGCCAAATGCAGTTACAAGAGGACTTTAAACCATGAGACGACAGTCTCCTCATAATCAGCTTTTCCATATTCAGTCAAATAGTAATTTGTGTTTGATTTTGGTAAACAGAAGTAGGGAATAAAGCCCAGGTTCCATCATCAATTTGTATTCCTGTGGGGAACCACCCAAGTCATCAGAGCCAGCTGATTTGTTTAAGTCAGAGGGGTAACTCAGGTGTGCAAGAGGCACATTCTTGTTGTATGTACGGTAGGATTCTCCCTAAACACAAATTAAACTGGAGTACATGCAGAGTTGAACCAGTATTTCTGCATTAGCAGTTTGGCTCAGAATCAGCTCAACTATTTAGTGCTAATCCTAGATCATCTCTACTTGCTCTGGGCTCTTCCAAAGTGAGAGTCCTGTTCTGACAAAACCCCCACACTCCCAGACACACAGGTTTTGACCAGACTCACAACCCACATCAGAGATGAGATGGGCATTCACAAAAGAAGCAGATCTCCTCCAAAACTGGATTTATAGATACTAAGGCCAGAAGTGACTGCTGTGATTACATCAGACATGCTGTACAACATGAGATTCTCTCAGTAAGATATTCTGTGAATTACATATTTTAATCACCTATCAAATACTTGCATTGCATTGTTAAAAGGATAATTTCATATTCTTTGTTTGATACAGTGAAATAATCAGTCTGTACTGACTCTCAAAAAAAGCCTGTCAGAAGGCCTCCAAGTGAAGATAAAGTGTTTGTCAGGAGGTCACTACAAAAGACCTATTGAAAGATGTAGTTGTAGTCTTACAGCTTCAGAATAAGGAAAAGCACCAAGGGGATTAACCATCTGTCTGTCATCAGGCATAAGACTACTCACTACAGGACACCAGAAATGCTCTGGTCAAAAAAGAGCTGCATAGAGGACATATGGATCTAAGAAGCCACCTTTAAGAAGTCACAGTAATACTTATGTGCCTGGATTGGGAACAAGGCAGTTAAGGAAAAAAGTAAAGCCAGTGTTTTCCAGCAGCTCTTCTGGCCCACTTATGAGTAAGCCCCAAAAGAGAAAGGCCAGAATATCCCTGCTTAAGTAATAATAGTAAAACAAACCACCAAGCTAAATTTTTTTTTCAGAAGATGGGCTCCTTGTGTGAGTTTCTGTAGTACTTCTCAACCTCACAGCTCATTGGGCAGTAGGGAAGAGCACAATGCTCCTGGAAGCAAAAGTCAACAGCCAGCTCAATTATGCCAATTAATTTATGCAAATGCAGAACTTGCTCACATGCCCCTCCCAAAGCTGAGCTGGCAAACAGGTGTAAGAGCTACAGCAGTAGAGCAGTACTTCACCTGGACTGACAGAGGGCACAGGATCCTCCTAGCATGTAGAAACCAACAAGAACCCCCAGCTTAAACAAGCAACAGCTGTCTTTGGATTTACAGCTCTATATCCAGAGAAGAACTTTAATTACTTTGTTTAGGAAAATCAGAAAAACATTTGCAGCTTCAATGAGGGAGGTGGACTGCTGTGAGCTCTATCAATGCCCTCCTTCTTCTATGCTTCTGACATGCGTACTAGGAATCTGTGCTGAGACACTTTTGAAAGGTAAGCTTAACTGACTTTTTTTCATTAGCTGCAATATAAAGTTCACTCACGTGGCTCATGAAAGTACAACTGTAAGGCAAAAATAACTGAAAAAGAGGGATTGATATCACCTGACAGAACTTTAGAGTTACACAGATGTACCTCTTGACTTCTGCTTACACAATTCAATAACAATGGGAGGAATTTGATTACCAAGGATCTAATACGATATGCAAAATGCACGTATTCGATGCTGATTCAAATAGAACAATTATTAGGCCAGACATGCTCACACAGCTGGAGAAAAGCTATTGCAGCTACACCCACTAGCCTGGTTCACACTGGGGAAGGGCTGGGAGAAGTAAAAGAGAAAGCTGTGCTGAACAATAAATGCTGGAGGGGATGCCCTACAAATTCATCCTATGAAAATTCCCTTGAAATATATCACCCAAATGAAGTAAATGAATTGTGGGTGACTGGCTTATGGAGAACAATAGCAAACCCTTTAACAACAATAACATAGTGGGTTGGGTTTGTACTAAGATCCCAAGGACCTTAAAATTGTTAGGGAATATTCCTTCACCGTCCTTGTGAATCCAAACCACAAATAGATTCCTGTTTATTTGCTGGGTGTTTCTGAAAGTGGTATATGGTTAAAAAACACCAAACAAACAAAACCCCACACACAGTTACAAAGAACTGGTGGGTCTAACAGGCACTGCTATAAAACTGTACAGCATTGAGTATTCCAATGCTCAGCAACAGATAAGAAATGTTCTGGCTTAGAACAAGGAATTCCTCCTACTAGTAAAGATACAAATTGTACTGCACTATTCCAGATCTCAAGATTAATAATGGAGATGCCTTTTTTGTTTTGTTTCATTTTCTTGGAAAAAAAAAAAAAAGCCGCTTGCAAAAAACAGACCCAAATAAAAAAGCAGAAATTGGCTTCATCATATGTGAAAGTGAACTTGAATGACAAGACCATTGCAACCACTCCTTTAATCTTAAAAATGGTGTCCCTGGTGTTGTGAACCTCCCAAATCAAAACCACCAACTCCCAGAGAGGGATGTTGATAAGAGATCAGTAAGCAACTGGAATGTTTCTAGAAAGCATGGCCACTCTGGAATAACGTAAAAGAACACTTTTGAACACAGAGGAGAAAATTAGTTATAGTGGTGAAGTCTATGGTTTGTTCATGAATATAAAAGGGGGGCAAAGCCAATGGACTGGGAGTACCAGTATGCTCTGCTTTACCAGGATTCCAAAGGCATGTCCTGGTTGGAGTATTTGGGAGTTACAAAACTAAAGGGACAATAAAAAGGCACAAACAAGTGAATTGATGCAGCTTGTACTGCAGGAGCAGCGTCTGCAGCTGTGTCTGGTTGGGATGGTAACAAGGGTGAGCAGGTAGCCATGGATCACTTAACAAAGGGCCACAGGCTTTGCAGAGCTATGACAGCCATCCTGAGCTCCTCTGCTTTCTGGCAAAAGTCAGCCTGTGTCTTTCTTAGAAGGTGTAAGGGGATGTTTCTTGTTCCTTTCTCCTGCAGTTACTGTGATTATGTGTTTGTTAATGTTTGTTTTGTTAGTTCATTAATAGCATCAGCCCAGAAAACACTGTGCTGTTAGAATTGTTACAATGCCCTCTGGTCCCACCCTGCCTCTCTTCATGATACTCAGAATGCAGTGACATAGAAGGAAGCCCACATCTAGTTAAACAAGCAAGCAATTAGAAACAAGCTTGCCATTGGCAGCAGGCTGAGGGAAAAAACAAACTCCCTAGCAAAGCAAAAACAAAACCCCACCATTTCATTCACAGCCTAGCTTTCAGAGGCAGTCTATGTGTTGACCTGCGTTTTTTTCCACTCAGTTGAAAAGTTACCTTTCCCCTAAAGTTTCTGTGCTGTAGGAATCAGACACTTTAGGATGCACCACTTCCACAGCAGAAGGAATTTAACACAGGAAACTACTTGAATGTCTCATGTTCTTCATTATACATTTACAAAGAACTATTCACTGAGATCTAAATGTTTATTCTGTTCAAGTGCTGCAGGAAAGAATCAAAAACTATCACCCAAAGACCTAGGCCACTAACACAGGTATCTGTGTTTAGCAGAGTTAATAGGCAGTATTCTAACCTAATCTGAACAAGGAGTCTAGTTTTTCCCAAACACAGCCACCAGTGAAGCATTGACAGGAATTGGAAAATGAAATAACATTCTTATTCCACCCTTGTTTTCCAGTGAAACAACAAGGGGATTTATTCAGTGGTTTATTGAGTGTTTCAGTGCTAGTTCAAAGTTAAGCACCTACCACTGGCCAAGGAGGGAGACTGGTCCCACAAGGCTGTTAGCATGAGGGAGCAGCAAAGGTAGCTCTACAGGGGGAAAGGTGAGCCAGGGAGGTAAGAGCAAGGCAGTGGTATCAACAAAAGCAAGAGTCCCATGGTACCTGAGCAAGGAGAGGAGAGCAGGGCCAGCAGCAGCAAGAAGGGTGAGCCCCTGACCAGCAGCCATCTGCAGCAGGGAGCAGGTCCAAGGGCAGACACAGGGTCAGGGGTCAGGAAAAGGCCAGCTCTCAGCTGGCTTGAAAGAAGCTCCCAAGGTCCAGCAGAGAAGGCTCAGTGGAACTTCTCCCCACTCGGCTGTTTCTCAGCAGCCTGATGGGGTCACACAGGTGCAGCACATCAGGGCTGAGCCAGCCCCTGGGGCAGGGAGGCTGCAGAGCCTGGGGGGCCCTCAACCCCTCACAGTTACTGTCACCACCCCATTAGTCCCAGCTGAGGCTCTAACCCACCCTCTTGAGACAGTAGGACTCCTCCTGCAGGATAGTGATGCTGACAGACTGGAAGAAATTATCAACAGGGGCAAGAACAGTTGTACCTGATGCTTGGACTGCACTATTAGAAATGAACTCAAAGGGTCTGAATAGAAAAAAAGGGAACTCCAGCAGATTAGCCAGCAATAATGGGGGAAAGAAAAGCACCATGGCCTTCCTCTGGTCTAAAAGGTATAACCTAGTCAGTCTTGTTACTCTTGCAGTTTCATATTCTATTATCACCATAACTTTCAAGAGTAATAATTCTTTGTAGTTCTAGAGAGCTCATATTATCTGTCTTGCCAGGATTGCAATTGTTCTTAGGTGGAATCCAGAGCTACTCCTTTAGCTCCATCAGTGAGTGCCAGAATAGTGCAGGTTAATACTCTGTGTGGGGATATTGAGGTTTGAAGCCCTACTGCTGTCAACTGCTGAATCCCTGTGGATGATACCTCAAAGGAGTGTATCCCAGAAATTAGACAAGACTGGTAAAACTGTGTATTGGGTGTCAAGCAAGTTCCTTGCCTAAGAGCCAGAGCAGCATGAGAGGGAGCTGGGAGGGGTTGAGAGTGTTCAGGACACAGTGTGTTCAGAGTTTGGCAGAGGATATGATACAGGGAGGTGTGTGTGAGAATGTGGACTTGGTGGGAATTTTCTTGGATGTTATTTCAGCACAGAAAGTGTTCCTGGCAGTAATCTCAAGCAGGAACTGGGCATTTTACAAGCAATGTAACAGCAGGCTGAGAATGAAGATGCTGTGGAGAAGTCAGGTTGGGTATTCAATGTGAGCAAGTAGTTACAGTCCAGAGATGGCTGAGTGTTTGCTGGGAGGCAGAAGGGCATTGTACATCTGCAGGGTACCATGGAGATGCACCCACACGGGCTGTACCTGGGCCGTGTGGGAACAGTGCCAGGTGGGGACTGAGCTGCTTGATGAGGACCACAAGTGCTAAATGAGTATTTGGAGTCAAGACCCAAACTCCTGTATTTAGTGTGCACACTCATTTTGTGTTGGGCTGGAAAGTTGGGGGGATTCACTAAGTGAACAAGGAACTAAAAGGTACAGGTGGAACTCCTTGATTAGTTTCACATGGGCAACACAGAGGGAAAAAGGAGAAGCTCTGTCAGGCAGTTCCCCAAAAGGCCAAACACAGAAGCAGGGAGAAGCTGCCCGATGGTGCTAGCAGTGTTGCAACACAGGACCTGGAAGACTGTGGAATGGCCTTGGTGCTTACATAGGAAATAAAACACGTTTCCTCCATAAATGTGCTTATATCTTGGTCATACCTGCCCTCAGCCTGTGCATCCACTGCTGTGCTATACGCGGGGTCTCCGGCAGGAACGCTTATGGCAGACTTCTGTCCACAGACCGAGTGTGGGAGGCTGGCGATGTCCTGAGGCGTTTGTGCGCTCCGCACTCCCGCGCCATCTCTCCCAAGAGCTGCCGGGCCCCACAGCCCCTCGGACTCGCTCCGTGCCGGCGGAGGGGCCGCTGTGCCCGCCGGCAGCCCCAGGTACCGACAGGCCCGGCCGCAGCTTCCAGCACGGCCTGAGGCAGAGGCGGGGCCGCTTCCTCAGCCCGAGCGGAGGCGCTCGCCATGACAGGGGCGGGACGCGGCGTCCGCGCCCGGCCGCCGTGAGGGGGCAAAGCCGAGACACGGCGGGGCGGGGGTGCGTGAGGCGATGGGGCGTGAGGCGAGGGGCGCTGTGCGAGCCCGGGGCCGGGCCGCCTGTGCCGCCTGTGCCGCCCTGGCCGCCGGGAGCGCGCGGGGCTCGCGCCGGGCGCTGAGGCGGCGCGCGCGCCCCTCCCCCTCCCGCGCGCGGCCCCCGCTGCCGGCTCGGGCGCCGCTAGAGGGCGCCGGCGCCCCCCCGCCCCGCTGCGGGCGCGCATGCGCGGCGCGGGCGGCGGCGATGGCCCCGCAGTGACGGCCGGATCTAACGGCGCCACCGCGGAGCGCGCGCGGCCCGCCCGGCCCTGCCCGCGCGCCCACCGGCCCCGCGCAGGAGGCGGCGCCGCCGCCGCGGTGATGCGGCCGCGGTGAGCCCCGGGTGCCTCCGCCGCCCTCCCGCCGCATCGGGCAGCGCGGCCCCGCCGCCGCCGCCCCCCGCGCGCCCGTTCGCGGATCCTGCCTGCGGCCGCCGCCATGCCGGGCCGCCGCTGAGGGAGGCGCCGACAGCCAGCAGGGGCCCCGCGGCGGGGCGGGTATGGCCCGCAGGGACCTGCAGTAGCGCCGCTGCCGCCCGGGCCGAGCCGCCGCTCGGAGCGAGGCCTCCCCCGCGGGAGGCGGAGGAGGAGCCGGCGCGGCCCCCTCCGGCAGGGCCGCCGCGGCCTCCGCGCTGCCGCCGCCGCCGCCGCGCGGCTCCAGGTGGCCCCGGACCAAGGTGACACCCGGCCGGCCCCCGCCCCGGGGCCACCTGCCCCCGCGGCCCGCGCAGACCTTCTTCGCACCGCGCAGCCGGCGGCGAGCGAGCGGCGGCGATGAACCCGGTGAATGCCACTGCTCTCTACGTGTCCGCGAGCCGCCTGGTGCTCAACTACGACCCGGCGGACCCCCAGTCCTTTTCCGAGATTAACAAGCTCCTGCCCTACTTCAGGCAGTCCCTCTCCTGCTGCGTGTGCGGTGAGGATCTTTCTTTTGTTCCTGCACAATGAGCCTCCCCGGGGCTCCGCACGGCCCTGGGCCCGCGCCGGGGCTGGCTCGGCCTCGCCCGGCCCGGCCCGGCCCGGGGCAGCTCCCGGCAAAGTTTGCCGGGCGCGGAGCCCCCGGTGCCGCTCCCGCTGCCGCCGGGGGGGCGGCTCGGCGCTCGGGAGCGGCGGAGTGGGAACGGCCCGGGCTGAGCCCGCCCCCGGCGCGGGGCAGCCGCGGGCAGGGCCGGTCACAAGGGCAGGGAGGCGGCAGCCGCTGTGTCTCCGCAGCCGCGCACGCTGCGAAGGCAGCGGCGGCGTGGAGAGAGTGTTTGCCTCAAAATGCGGCACTTTATTATGGTCACTGCTTCATCATGGGTACGGCAGTTGTCAGTGGTTATTGAAATACCTTGGTGTAGTGCAGTTAATCGCTTTAAAAAGGCGATGACTAAGAGCGAATGTGGTAAAAAGATACCCTGAAATGATATACAGACTGTAGAGGAAGGGGGGAGGCACTTCGTAAATTTTTTACCCCCTCCTTGAAATGTAAACAAGAAGTAATTCCGGTTGAAAGCCAGGAATTTTGAGCTGATGGAAACAATAATTGATTTTTTTTTGGGGGGCCTAGTAGATAATTGTTCTGTAACAATAATTACCGTAAAGAGCAAACGGGCTGGAGGTCTGCTGGGCTTTCCCCGTTCCCATCCCCCCAAAAAGAGCGTTCTGTGTGCTTGGGCAAAGGCGGTATCCGGAATTTCGGTCTTACAGTCTGGGGAATACTGGGAAGGAATTGCATTCTGCTGTGCTTGTGGAGCGGGGCCATGCGTCCGTTCCTGGGAGGAAGCTCTGGAATAAACTGTTAGGTTTCCTTGAACTTCCCTCTGAAGCCTTGGTCAGTGTCGGGAGGGGGCTCTGACCTGTTAGACCTCTTGGTTGGTAAATTTTTTAACTTCTCCTTTTTTCCCACTAGTAGTTTTAAGTTTTGCCCTGTTTGTGTTTGTATTTTCCTGACAGAGTGGTTTTATGCCCGCTGTGTTTGTCGATGCGGATGTGTGTGTGTTACATTGAATTTGAATTGAATCACTGGGGCTTAGAAAGTTAAATATTGTATTAATTTACAGGAGCAGAATTTCACTGTCGAGACGGCTAAAGTAGCGTTAGATGCTTCCTATCCCCTCGCTATTGGCTCCTCCCACTTAAAGTCTTTGAAAATAGAGATCTGTTTGCACTGGGAAAGAGGGAGCCCGTTCCCAGGATCTCTGCATCGTCATTTCCTGAAGTAATTTGTCTTAAGGATTTTTCCTCATGGAATCCCGATGCTAGTGTTGATGCATCTCTGCTTTTTATTTCTTACCACCTTAGGCCCGATTGATTCCAACCCCAGCTGTGATTTCTTTCCGTAAATTCTTCCTGCTTTTGGTCAGTCACCAGTCAGTCACCAAAAAATAATACAAATATTGTTCTGATTTTTAAAAATAAGATATTTGCATTGCTCTGCTCTCTGGCGTCTCCACTTTAAGCCTGATCTTCTGAAATGTGTTCTTTGTTCTCATTGCCTTGCCTTCTTCCCTTCTTGGCCTTTTGCAATCTTAGTTTTACTCTGTGCTGTTGAAATTGTCTCTCTTTAATTTGTCCCTGCCGAAATTCCTGAGTTTTTTTTTCCCCTTTCTTCAGCTTTTCTTGCTTGGCTTTTCTGTCACTCAGTTTCATAGAGCAAACCACATGTTTAGTTTGTTTTCTTCCATTTTCTTGTGCCTCCATGGATATTCCTATTCAAAAACTACCTCTTGATGGTTCTGCTTTCTCTCTTGACTCTTTATTTTCGTTTGAATGTTAGGGTTATTCCTTTGGTCTATATTTTTTTCCTACTGTGGCCAGTTTTCAGATAACCGTAGCTGCTGTTTATTTCGAATGTTTTGCTTACAGCTGATTAACCAGACTTATCTGTGCCTCCTGGACTGCTGTCTGTGGCGTGTCAGTATCCAGAGGCCTCAGTAAATTCCACACATGCAGTAAAACAGTTACTCAGGTGTCCTGGGGGAGTGGGAACTGCTCACCCTGGTGTTCCCAGTGCCACAGATCTGCAGTTCAGACTGGTAAAGGCCAGTCCCTCATTTTCTCATTTGCTTTTTGTGTTCCTTTTCTCTTAGTGCTAAAAGCTGTTACACCTTTTACACCTTCTGAATATTTAAGGTCATTAAACCCTGTACAATCATCAGAGCCTTTTTAGGTTTGGTGTTTTAGAAGATAAAGTACAGAAGTAAAGGCTGCATTGAGAGATCATGACAGTGAGCACTATGGCCACCCAAAACTGTCAGAATCCCAGAGTATTCTGAGTTGGAACAGACCCGCAAGGGCCATGGAATCCAGCTGTTAGTGACTGGCCCCTACAGGGAGTGAACCCAGAACCTTGGTGTTCTCCACACGCTGCTCTGACCAGCTGAGCTAACTGTGCTGTGTGGGTTTGGGTTGGTTTTTTTTTAACACTTGAAAGCTTTTCCCATGCTCATTTCTTGCTGCCCTGTTTGTTTAGGCCATGAGAGCCAAGTGCCTGGCTCTGGGTCCATGTACACAGAGCTTGGAATGCCTGGTACTTTCCTTGCACAGATCTTTGTAAAGTGCTGAGTGCAAAGGCTTAAAAGCTGTGCTTTTTTTGGAGAAATCCTGCAGGAAGTATCAGTGGTTAAAGTCTCAAGTGCTGGACTTCTAGGAATTCCCTTGGGAAGTTACTCTACAAATTAGTGCTCCTTATGTCATCAGCTTTTTCTCAGTGTGTAATCTCTCTCGAGTGCATTCTGTAACGCTTTGTCATGCTGCAGGTATTAATTCCATAATCAAGATTGTCCCTTTAGTTTTAGGGAATTTTTTTAGGAGAAATGAGTGCCAGCTTTATAAATCAGCTAACATTCCTGGGCTTCCACCGTGCTCCCAAAGCATGAGGCATAAGCCAGCTCATTTCCTTGTGATCCCATAGTCTTCTACACCAGCTCACATAGCAGGGGGTGGCAGAAGTTTTTGGACCCACATAATGATGAAGTTCTAATTAAAGCTCTGATTTCAGATTCAGATTGGCACACATGGAGTTGCAGCAGTAGAAAGCCAGAATGTAAATACAGTATGTCAGTGTAAGTCAGCTGAATCAGTTCTGGGTGGATTCAAGGTCTCCCTCTTGCCTCATGATGGGTGATAAGGGTTCAGTTCTGTAGCTGGAACAGCCGTGTGTGTATTTCTAGGATTTAAGTGTGATCATGTGACAATTTCCTGGACAGTGCTGTAGGTAATACATCATCCTTTTATAGGGATGTATATGACAATATTTCCTAGAGCTTTTAAATCTTGAAAATAACTGCTCCCAAGTGTGCATTAGGCAGAAGGGCTGTGCCTTGTGTGTTTTGAGGATGTGAAATACAAGTTTTGGGCTCTGGAATAAAGTGATTATTACAAAATTGCGTGTTAATACCACATTTATTTTAAAAATAGCATAGTAGAATTTATGCAAAAAACTTCTGTGTTTTAAAGGTGCTGTCTATTTGGATAAACATCTTAGCAGTGCTGTTCTCTGGTTCAGATACCATGCAGGTAACTGCAAATCATTGGTCTTTTCAGCATTAACTGCCTTCTCTGAAATTCAGTCGAAATGCTTATAGGAGATATGATTGCCAGTCAGATCAGCTTAGCTTTTTATCCATAGAAAACTTCATAGTGGAATCTCTGAAAGATATTTCAGAGGCATGTGAAAGATTGTTATTGCTGATTGAGAGAATTCTTGGAAGCTGGCAGGGCTGCAGGACAGCGTTTTATGCTTGGCCGGGAACCCAGCTGGTGCTGGGAAATAGAGGATGAGAATACAGTTCTTGTCTTAAACATCCTGTAATCCCAGTAAGGGGATGTGAGACAACATGTGGCTTTAGGGAGATTACAGGGTTGGGGGAGGAACAAAGAAACCCATGGCAGCAGTGACTGGTCCTTCACAGAGCCCCATCCGGTGTTCTGAGGCAGCTCTCCGTAATTTTAGCCAGGGGGTTGCAGGCTTAGTGGTGCAGTATCATTGTGGAAGCGGCTCCCAAGCATAGGTAATGGCATGGATTGCCAAAAAAAAAACAAAAAACCTGTTGACTTTTGTTTCTCTATGTAAAGATTAGTGTAAGGATGTTATTTCCCTCCTGTTCTTGTATAAAAGCAGTAGCCTGTTTTGAGAGTTTTATACTCCCAAAGTAAGTTGGATGGAGTGTATAATGTAATTACTTATTACAGTCAATTATACTTAGCACTAGATCTGAAATGTCTCCATAGTTGGTGGCATACAGTTGTGTAAAATTTTCTACCTTGTGCCATTCTGTCCATGTGCAAGCTTCTCCTCCTCTTCCTCACCTCTCTCTGAGCTAATTCTCCTTCACTTCTGTGTCCCAAAATGCCCTTTCCTGGTCGGCAGCTCCTGGGGTTCTGGTCCCAGGCAGAGCTCAGTGCCATGGGCTGCACTCTCACTGGGAAATGGTGTGAGCTGGGCCTGAGCAGTTGGACTGAGCTTCCCGCAGAGAAGGGGAGGTACTTGAGTGACACCTAAACAGATGGCAACTTCCTGGAAAATTCAGTTTCCTGTCACAGGCATGGAATAAAGGAGAAGAAACAAATTCCCATTATAATAAAAGTTATATGGATGATAACTGGAGATTCCATTTGGGATGTGAGCCATGGCTGAGTTGAGCCTGGATAAGAGAGTTTTAGAGTGAAAAAACTTTTTTGTAAGTTTTGTGATGGAAAAGTTTGGTTTAGAACTTCTTCCTTGTCCACCCTCCCTAGGTTGAGGAGAATGAAGGCTGATTCGTGATCTGTGCTGCCAGATCGGAGTTGCCTTTTATGTTTGAAAATTGGTCTGCTGTTGTGGGGTTTTTTAGGTATTTTCTCCATTGACATTTTCTTCTTTCCTCTGTTTTCAGTTATGAGAAATACTGTAAATAAAACTACTGGTAGTTTTAAAAGAATATTATTTTCCCCTTAAAGATGTCATGAATGGTTGCCAAAACACTTCTAAATTTGTGAAAAATAATCAGCATATCTGAAACAACCATCCAGGAGCATGGACTAGGGGATTAAGTACCTATCTAATACCTTCTGCTGCAGGTGTTCTGCTTGTGCTTGGTCTGGGAGCAGTTGTCTATAAAATCTCCAGTCTCACATTTTTACTCAAGAACGTGTTGGGTGATTTCCTCTTAAAATCTCCCTACTCCGTTTCCCTTTCCTGTTTTCAAACCCTGTGTGTGACTCCTGGGAGAGCTGCTTTGTCAAGGTTGTCTGCATTGTACTGCAGAAGTTTTGATAACAGAAAGTTCTGCCAGTAGAATTGAAATTGGTTTCTAAACTAAAAATACTCTGCCTTAGAAGAAAATTGAGTAGGAAGAGAAGTAGCTGTGGTCCCCTGGCTGGCAGCTGGTTGGCAGTGGCTTCCAGAGAGGGTTGCTGCGATTGGAGAGGAGCGTTGGTGCTTTGAGGAGCTGGGAGTGATGGATGGGCTTGGTGGTGCCCGAGGATATTGATTAAACCGGCTGCGTTCCCGAGTGTTTAAAGAGGAGTTAGTGTGTTGCCAGGAGGCATTTTTATTGGGATGGCAGAGCTGTCCTGGTCCGTGGGCACGGAGCACTCAGCACACGTTCCCCTGCCTTGTTTGCTTTGCTACCGTGCGTGATTTACAGGTCTGAGTGCGGACTGAGCGTTCCTGGCTATTGTGTTGGCGCTTCAGCTGGGGCAGAAAGCGTTCCCTGGGGCTGGGCAGTGAGAAGTGAGGCAGTGCAGCCCTTCCTGAGCAGCGCTCTGCAGGGAGCGGAGATTTCCCGGCTCCTGGAGGCGTGGGGCCAGATCCCGTGCGGGAATTTGTTCCGTGTCTCTCCCGTCACAGCCCCTCTGGCTCCCTCTCCCCCGGCCTTGGAGAGCACGCTCCACTCTCACATTCTCGTGTTCAGGCATTTCTGTTCGGTGTGGAAAAATGGCTTTCATTACTTTTTGTTTGCTCGGGGAATGTGATGAACTTGATCTATAACTTTCAAAGCAAGTTCGAAGTCTTGAGAATGTTTCTGCAGCTTAGAAACAAGTTATTATTTTATACCCATAGGAGAAATGTTAACTTTGCTGTTTGAAACTTCTCAAAATACAGCGATCTTGACTTTTGGAAATCATTATTATGTGAAAATTTTACACTGCATGGTGAAAAATATTAATTTATCCATCTTATTAAAGCCTCAAAGTTTAAATTTTACCACCTAGTAACAAACCCAGTTTGTTAAAACCACATTTAGAATTTTTCCTGTCAGGGATTTTGTAAACACAAGGACTTTCAAACAGAACTATAACTTTGACATAGGACTTAGTAAAAATGTTCTGTTGTTTTTTTGTGTGTGGGGGGGTGGACTCAAGGAACAAGGCAGTCCCTTCTGCACTTAAAATGCAATTTGTTGTAGTTTTTTTCCTTGAACTTTAGCTAAAGAAGTTGACTGTATTTCTCCAGATATGAAGAAAAATAGTCTGACTGTCTTCTGATCATGGTTAAATTGGGTTCCCATGGTGTTCACGCAAAAACAGTGCAGTTTTTGTTTTTTTCAAAGAGTTATTCAAACATTAATTCATTAGTCACAACTGTCCCTATATGAGGGTGATAATGTATTTAGCAATTTTTTCATAGTTGTGTGTTCATGGAGGATGTGCAGAAATATTCAGTAGCCAGCAGAATGTTTTCTCTGATAAAATTTTGAAATAAGTATTTTTAGTTGATTTTGGGGCTTTTTTTGGTGTCCCTCACATTTGCATTTCACCCAACAGGGAATTTGTAAGTGTTTGTGGATGTCTTAGTCAAATTCTCGCGGTGTGGTTGGGGTGATCTAAGGGCAGGGTGGTATTTGCAGGAAGAAATCATTTCATAGTTCACAGGGAAACTCTCATTGTTTCTCAGAGTTCTGTGCTGGGAGTCTTGGGGAACATTTTTTGTTCCTAGTTTTTGTCTGAATTGAACAATTTCTCTGTAGAGAACCTTGTGTCAAAGCCCGTGAAAGGATCACACGGCTGCAGTGTTGTTGTTGTGAACTGCCCTGAGCTCCAGGCCGTGTTCTGTAGCCATGGGCTCAGAGCTTTGCCCTGGAACATTGCAAAGATGTTCATGTCCCAGCTAAGAGTGCAGCCTCTGCAGGTGTGGCTGTGTTTTGGGAACGTGCTTTGGGAATGCTGGGCAGTGGCTGGGGTGTCTGGGTGGCAGCAGATTTCAGACAGAGGAGCTGCCCAACATTTTTCTGCCTGGGACAACTGCTAGGGCAGGGGTAGGACAGACATCAGTCTGGGGAATCTGGCACCTGACTTCGGTGCAATTTTGGTGAAATGCATCAAATCCAACATGGTCCAGCCCACCCCGAGTGTAGGTCTGGAAGTGGGGGGTGTTAGGGCTTGGGATCTGTGAGACCTTTCCCTGCTGTCATGTCCGTGACAGCTGGCCCTTGCACTAACCTCTGAGTCTGAATGCGTTCAGTTTTCTTGTTCTCTAGGAAGTACCCAGATCTCCCACCCCTCTAAAACAGATCCCACACGCTTGTTGTATTCATCTGCAGATGGCTGACAGACCCTCTTGCTGCTCATCATATGCCTGCCTGTCTGTCGTCAGATAGTTTTGCAAATAGTGCTTTTAGGGGTTTATCCAACTCGAGAAATGCTGCTTTTGTGAGAGGATTTTCAGTTTTGTTTTGCCTTAAAGCTTCGTTGAGCTGCTGCTCATTCTTCAGTGGGCTCCAGCTGATCATTTCTTGGGTGAGAAGATGCTGTGTGGAATGGCAGGGAGCAGTTCAGGGAAGGTGGTGGGGAGAGCAGGGCTTTTCCTTCCCGCAGCTCTGGAGCTGCAGGTAGAGGGGTGGCTGAGCACAAACCCCGTGCAGAGGTGAGAACCAGCTCCTGTCCTTCAGGAGCTTCTGACCTCTGAAGCTTTGATGTGGCAAGCTGTTGGAGCTTTCTGACTGTTGCTAATTATTTTACTAGAAACAGTCAGATGATGTTTAATCCCGAAATGAAAAGCGTAGCAGTGCTGCTGTCAAAGCTCCAGCTGTGGGTATGACTTTGGGGTCCTTGGCATGTGGAAGTTCCCGTGTGCCTCAGATGGGCAGAGCTTCCTGTTCCTCAGAGCTTGGTAGAGACTCAGCATTTCTGTTTCTGTGGTTTAAAAATAACCTCGTGCTCTCGGTGCTGTTTGGGCACAGACTGGTGAGTGAGGTTCCCGTGCTGCCCTCTCCTGCTGTGTCCCTTGGATGCCACGGTGCCAGTGTGGCTGGGCTGGCCCAGTGCTTTGGTGATCCCAGTGCAGCCAAGATCAAAGACATCTGCCTGGCAAACGGTGGTGGTGAACCCCAGGGGATACGTTTGTAGTCGTAACAAAATTTCGACTTACTTTTTCTATTTTACTTCATGAAATTAAGATTTAATAATGAAATTATTCTTAAGACTGGTTCTTGGAAAAGCCAAGATAATTTTCAGTGACTAATGTTCCAGTAGCATTTCCAGGGATCATAAATTAGATATTTGTGTTTAGCCCTTTCCTTTGCTGAGGATAGGTGAGAACGGCTGCAGGTACCTGATCAAGCCTTTCTTCCCAGTGAATTTCATCCATTAGGAGCATATTTGCTGGGTACACACACCTAACAATTGTTTTGATTCCCAGTTCTTCTCCTCCCTTTGGCCTCAGAGACGTAATTTGTAGATGCTTCCTCTGTCCCTGCAGCTGTGAAATGATGCCCATTAAGGACCACAGCAGGAAGTATTCCATGTGGTTTAAGTGACCTCCCTCCTGCTCCCAGGACAGCCTTTCCAGGTCAGCCAGGATGTTTGGTAAATAACATATGAAAAGTTTTTCCTCTGTATATGCTCCTCATTAATTCTAAGTGCTGATATTAATGTATGTATTTAGTCATAAATACAACCTTTATGAAATCAGGATAGTTAAGAGCTGATGTGGAAGGAAAGTCTTGTATTGGAGGTTTGTAAGAATGCAGTTTTGCTTTTGGTGCATTGATAAAACTCCTTATAAAAGAGGGTGAGAAAAGACAGAGCAGGGTTCAGTAAACCCAGACTACCCAGGACTATAAAAACTGAAGCTCAGCAGTGAGTAATTGTGGAAGGGCCTAATGCAGATGAATGGCTGCACATTAAAATGAAAAATTATATTTAGCTTAGAGAAATACTAAATTTTAAGCATGGAAAAATATTAACTTCAGGACCCACCGTGTTTATATTTTGGACATCTGTAAAAATTTTAAAATTTCTAGAGAGGGGCAGCACTGATGGCCACTGGGCAGAAATGAAATCTTGGCCTTGAAAAACTGAGGTTCAAAAAAAAGCTCAGGTGCTGTTTGTGGGACAGTGCTGCTGACTTAGTGCCCCTCCCTGAGTATTACAGGTAATGAAACTTAATTTTATGGGAAATTAGCATCTCATGGTTGACGTGTTTTTTTAAACTTGTCAGTACTAAGACTGAGGAGAGTGATAATGCCACAGAATCCATACAAAAGAGAAACTTTGAAGAATGGATATTCAGTTGCGATATAAGTTGAAATGGAAAATATTTCCACAGCTCAGGAATTCATAATGTCTCTCCAGTGTAGGTTGCCTGGCATGGAGTAGAACTTGCTCTGTTCTTCCTGTCAGTGAGAGCATGTGAAGTGTTTTGTCTTGTCAGTCCGTCTGGTTTTTCCCTCAAAAGCCTCCAGAAATTTAAATGTTCCTGTATCCTCTTTTAGCATTTGTACTTACTCAGGAGTTCCAGGCAAATTTATTTTGGGAGAAATAAAAGGCACTGTTGGTGATGCCTTTTTAAAAATCTTAATGAAAAGTTAAGGTGGTATCTTGTTTATTTGGTGCCATCTCTGAAGTATTTTAGTTCTGTAAAGCATCATAACTCTGCCTTACTGTCCTAAGGAGCCACGAGAGGCTACTGGTGGATGAGGGCACCCAGCTGCTTTGTGTCAGTAATTAATTGGGAATTAATTAATGCTGGTGGCTTTTGGTCCTGGGAGCACTGTAGTCCCAAGACTCTGAAGTGGCAGCACTGGCCAGGGCACAGCTCCTGCTGGTTTTACTGGAGTCAGGATCCAGGGTAGGTGGACCTTTATTGGTGAACTCTCTGCTGAAGGACGGGACTTCTTTGAGGAGCTGGTGGGACTTTTGGTTTTTTTCTCTTCAGGGAACTTTTCTCCTAAAATCACGTCCCATCTTGTGGCCACCTCTGCCTATGGTGTTCTTTATATCGTGTCACTTCAAGAGACCTTGGGAAAAAACCCAGTAATTTTCCTCCTGCTGGTTGGACTGTGTGATGTCTGTGGCTTTAAACCTTCCCGGCCCGGTGTGATGAGTGTTTTCTGTCTTCTACTGGTGGGGTCTTGTCACACTGTTACAGCAGGGCTCATTCTGTGCCACAGCTTGCTGCACAACTGTATTTCTCTCCATTTATTAAAAATTACTATGTAATGGCAACCTGAGCACTGACTCTCGTGATTTGTTGCTAAAAACCCAGTTTACATCAAGGCATTGAATGATGGCTCAGGTGGAAGGGCTTGGAGCAGCCCCTTCCCAAAGAGGGATCTGGAAAGCGAGCAATGAGAGAAAATATCTTTGATATTTTGGGGCTTTTATCTCAGTCTGATTTGATTTATGCACTTTGCTTCCTCTTCCCAAGTTGTTTCATTTTATTCACTTGTTGTACCAGATTGTTTTCACTTTGGAAAATCTGGGTGGGAATTCCCTGATGACTGTAGCTCATCCAGCAGAGGCTCCTTATGGGAGAAAGGTCTGATCAAAGCTGAGAATGTGCTGCTGGGAGGGGAGGGAGGCCTGTTGCTGGGGATGACTACAGATACTCTGCAATTTAATTTAGGAGATGGAATATCTTTCTGGCCTAGAGCTTTCTGGAAATAGCAAAGCAGTACTGTCACTTTCTGGATATAGGAACTAGTTGGATTGTTTCTATACAGAATTTAGTTTCACTTGTTCTTTCATATTTTATGCTTAGGTAATGTTTGAGGAAAACTAAAGCAATTCTTCCGGGTTTTTACAGTTTTGGGGCTCTGCAGACAAAACTTTCCAGACTGTCAGTGCTGGGGGTTGGAAACTTTCTGGGCTGTCAGGAGTGTGTGGATTCCTTTAGTAGCTGATTTTTATTAGTTGTTTATTCTAAACAGTAAAATATTGAAAAAAAAATTCTTTATTCTGATGGCTTCACTAAATGCTAAATGAAGAATAACACAAAGTCTGTTGTGTCTTCTTCCCTTTAGGAGTGGATACGTCACCTTTTTTGCATTCCTTTTGGAGTTTTCCCTGTTCTCTTCTCCCATTTGTTTTTGCTAATTCCATTAAAATCTTTGCAGTAAGTTGTCACATTTTGGTAAATTCATAGAAATCTTGTGTGTTCTCTAAGTTTCTTTCCATGGACAAAGCTGAAGGATAGAAGGCATCAGTAGTATTGTAGTTGAGAATGTTTCTAAAGGCTGCAGTGCATAACCAGTTATGCTGTGATGGTTTTCTTCTAATTTTATCTAATGTTTTAAAACCAGGTTGGCAGCTGTGAGAACTTGTACAGGCAGTTGTTTGGATGGGATGTTTTCTTGTGAATAACAACTTTTTGAGTAACTTTTTTTGATAGTACAAAAGACTGATCCAGTGGTGTCCCAGAAACCTGCCATTGTAATCTTCCTCTTTCTTTCTCCCATAGGAAATTTGCTACAAGACCCTATTGCTCCTACCAACTCCAATTGTCAGCATTATGTCTGCAAAACGTGTAAAGGCAAGAAGATGATGATGAAGCCCTCGTGTAGCTGGTGCAAGGACTACGAGCAGTTTGAGGAGAACAAGCAGCTGAGCATCCTGGTGAACTGCTACAAGAAGCTGTGCGAGTACATCACGCAGACGCCGCTGGCCCGGGACATCATCCAGGCCGTGGATTGCTCTGCAGACCTGCTGGCCCTGCTCAAGGATGGGGCGCCGCTCCACGAGGAGACGGAGAAGTCCTCGGACGCAGCCCTGGCGCTGTGTCTGACGCATTCCCCGGTCCCCTCCACCTCGGAGCTGGCCACGGACGCGGCGGGGGCGTTCACGGCGCTGCCCGAGAGCACCCCCGGCCTGGAGCTGCGGGGCTCCGTCATCAACGGGCTGCCCCCCTGCAACGGGCTGCCGGTGGAGAAGCTGGGCGTGGGCATCCCCTCTCCCGAGCACGCCAGCGCCATCGACGTGTGCGGCGGCGGCGAGTACATCAAGAGCGAGGACATCCCCGGCAGCCTGCAGCCCGTGTGCGACACGGTGGCCACCAGCGACCTGTGCCCCGCGGGCATCGACATCTGCGGCTTCAGCGAGGACATCAAGCCGGGCGGGTCGCTGCTGCTCAGCGTCGAGGAGGTGCTGCGCAGCCTGGAGACCGTGTCCAGCAGCGAGGTGTGCGACTCCGGCCTGCAGCCCGGCCTGGAGGCGAACATGGCCAACGGCCCCTTCCTGCAGCTCTCCCCCCCTCCCCTCAGCCATAACATTTTCATGTCCACAGATGCGTCTCCTCACGGGCTCTCCTGCACGGCAGCCACGCCCAAGGTGGCGAAGCTGAACAGGAAGCGCTCTCGCTCCGAAAGCGACAGCGAGAAGGTTCAGCCTCTGCCCATCTCCAGCATCATCTGCGGCCCAACGCTGGGAGCGTCGGCTCCCGTGACCGTCAAACAGGAAAATAAAATGTCTTTGCAGCCTATTGCGACTGTACCTAATGGAGGAACTACTCCCAAAATCAGTAAAACTGTGCTCCTGTCTAACAAAAGCATGAAAAAGAACTTAGAACATGCCCCTAAGAAATCCCACCCGAAAGCCAAACCAGGGGTGCTGAAAACAAAAGATAAGGCAAAGGAGAAAGTTCCCAGCAGTAATGTTATGCCAGGAAGCCCAACAAAAACTGTGTATAAAAAGCCACAAGAAAAGAAAGGGTGTAAATGTGGTCGTGCCACCCAAAATCCAAGTGTTCTTACATGCCGTGGCCAACGCTGCCCTTGCTACTCTAACCGCAAAGCCTGCCTTGACTGCATATGCCGTGGCTGCCAAAACTCCTACATGGCTAACGGGGAGAAGAAGCTGGAGGCCTTTGCAGTGCCAGAAAAGGCCTTGGAGCAGACTCGGCTTACTTTGGGCATTAATGTGACAAGCATTGCCGTGCGCAATGCCAGCACAAGCACCAGTGTAATCAATGTGACAGGGTCACCAGTAACGACGTTTTTAGCTGCCAGTACACACGATGAGAAAAGTTTGGATGAAGCTATAGACATGAGATATGACTGTTAAACCTTTCTTTCTTTTCCCTGCCATCCGTAGGGGAACTGCTACAGGTTTAAGGCAGCTATGGTTCTGTTTAACTTGCTGGAGCTCCTGCGTTTAGATCACTTGTATCAAGTGTTTTTCATTGCTATGTTCTGTGTATTAGTGTCTGGGAAATAGTTGCAGATAATGGAGGAGTTACCCTAAAACTGTTTTTAGTTCTTACAGCACCTCATAGTTTGAGATCGATTGCTGATGTAAATGATTTTATCACAAGATCTTTTGACAAGGAATATATTGACCTCATTGTACTTGCTCATGCTTTGTGCTCAGTCAAAGCTTCAGCGTAGCATCCAGATAGTGCATCTCAACTGTGCTAGATGATGGTGTAGAAAAATAATTGTTTGATGGGTTGCAGTCACCACGAGCAGGAAATGACCTGACATTCCTGTGGGAAAGGCAGCACTGAGCTGGGGAATACGCTCTGGAAAGGGCAGGTGATTGTGAGAATTGGTTGTGCCCTCTACTGAGCAGCATACAGTTAAAAAAAGATTAATAAATACACTGAGTGACCTGGCAGGCCAAAAGGCATCTCAGGCTGCAGGCATGGCTCAGGAGGGTCGGGTGGATGCAAAGGTCAAGCTCCAGCTTGGATACCCCGTCCTGGTAATGACATCATCCTTGGGGTTTGTCTTCCTGACACTTCACAGGTCATGTCCCTGCTCAGTTGCCCCTCTGTGCCAGCCCACTGTGTGTGACAAATCATTGAGGGGCTGGGTTGGGGAGAACATCACTGGTACCCTACAAAGGCTCAAGTTGTATTAGCACCATCCTCTCCCTTTCCCGAGTTCCTGCTGTTTTACTGCTGTTGCTTCTAGGGAAGAGAAAGGGTTTTGTGGGTTACAGGGAGTCCTTGGCTGATTTTCCCCCCTCTGGTGCTGATCAGTGTCAGGGCCATGCAGCACTTACCAGCACTGGAGGGTTGTTTGATCAGGTTTGTAACAGAGCCAGGACCCCTCCCCTGGAGGGGAGTTCCCCACAGACAGGCATCTCCCAGCCAGGGCATAGGATCGAGGGCTATCAAAGGTCAAATTTTTGGGGTGTTTGCTAAGCAGAATAAGCTATATATAACTCACTCTGCCCTGAAGCTATCTCATTTTTTGCTAAAATGTTGAAAGCAGCTTTTGAAGGTCATTGCTTTTCAACCTGAGCCAAAAGTCTAGAAAATAGAAAAATAACACAAAGTTGTCGAGCTTATCTGGAAAAGTGTTACAGTGAAAAAAATTCCTCTTAGGAATTCAGCTTTGTGCAAAAATGGTTGATTTCAGCGCAATCCCTAAAGAAGAGAGCAGGCACAAGATTGAGTTGTGCCTTCAGAGCTTCGTTGGAAGCCTAAAAAGTTTAGATTGCTTTGTGAAAGCAGAAATCCTCCTCTTGGAATGATAGAGCACAGCCCAAACGGGCTGGCTCGAACACAAACATTACTGTCTGATTTTAAAGGCCATTCCTGTTTCAGCAGCATGTTGGATAGTGTGTGGATTTTTTTAGCTCCTTTCCTGCTTCCATCTTCCCTTTTCCTCAGGCAGAGCCCCTGCGGTGCTTTCCGGCCCGGCGCTGGGTGTGCTTTGATTTGGCACAAAGCACGTACAATGACGGTTCCTCACCGAGAAATGAGCAAAACCCTTTGGACACAAATGGCACCTCCTTTTGTTTTGTAGTGTACCATGGTGTCATTTTCTGTGAATGTGGTCAGAGCTTTTTGTTGGTTTTGGTTTGTTTCTCCCCCCGTCTTTTTTGTGGGGTGGGCAGGGTGGGGGGTTAAAGCCATAGGAAGAAAAATGTGATGTACGTGTCCAGTCTGTACTTTTTTGTTTTTGTTTTGCAAGAAGAGTTGAAAAATATTTTTGATAATGAGTAAATGGTGGAAAATGCTTCTTAGTATTCTTGTCTTTATTTGCCAACCCAAGTACCTAAGATCTGTGTTTTTTAGCCCTCATGAAATTTAACGATGTCCTATTAAAATGTATTTAGTTAAACTTGTATGTGATTTTTGTGTTGACCCAGAGGGATCCTACCAGTCTCTAATTTGGTGGTTTGATCGTGACCTACTAATGTAAATCTGTTTATTAGTCCACTACGTGTAAGCAAAGTAGCAACCCGGAGTCTGGGAGTGGCTGCACAGCACGGGTTGTGTCGGAACGCTTCTGCAGAGCTGTTCAGTTTTGCGAGATTGTTGATGGTACATTTTTAGGACTTTCATTAAATTAAATACAAAGTATACCTTTGCTCCAGAAATGTGGGAGTATTTGGAATCTTTACTATCTCACTGCTGCATTCAATGTGGTACCAAAAGTTGGAGAACTTAGGTCAAGAGTGTTTCGGAGCGTCAACAGGAGAGCCGTGATGGTTAATGTAAAACTGCAAATGGTAGATTCAGGTTGTTTCTAAAAACATTTCCTTTTATGCTGCCACATTCTTGAAATGTATATTAAAATTCAAATTGATTTAATAAATGTTAGTTTTCTAATTCTATTTTGCAACTGCTGAAGGCATCAGTGTGGCATATGTTGAACTCACTGTCTAAATACTACTTAGCGTGCTGATGATTAATTCTCTAATTGTTTAAATTAGGGTTGGCTTGGTTTGGTTTCCTTGCCCTCCTGGCTAGTTGTTCATGAGCTGAGCAATGGAAAGGATCGTTTTGGTGCTGACAGGAATTGCAGCAGCTCCAGTTGGGAAAGCATTCCTTCCACAGCAGCTTCCTGGTGTGGGGCCTTCCTGCCTTGGCTTGGGCAGAGAGCAGGGTGAGAACGGGGTCCAGCGCAGCCCAGGAGGGCTTGTCCCTGCTGCCGTCCCAAGGAGCTGCAGAGTCACTGGCGGGGTGCAGCTCAGTGATGGTTTGAGCTCCAGCCTGGCCCCAGCTGGGCTGCCTGGAATTCCCAACGTTCCTCCTGCAGGGCTCTGGATCCACGGAGCTGTTCTCAGCATTAGCACAGAGGGAGCTGCTTGGGGCTTTCTTACAGAGGAAGTGAGTTTTTTCCCCCAATCCCCTTGAAGACAGGGATTAACTGCCAAACTTTATTAAAACCCTGTAATTTGTAGAGCAGAGTCAAAAAGAAAAAGCAGCAGTTTGTGGTTATGTGTAGTGGTACAAAGTCCAGTGCTTCTGAGCATCCAGATCTGAACACGGAAGAGAAACCCATGTGGAGTGGAAAGGCCCTTCCCAGGTATCACACATTAGGACATGTTCAAAATGTGCAAACACACAAGTCAATGTGGCCATTGGTGACAGGCTTAGAGGGTAGGGTGGAGCTCTGTCAAAGGCTGGATTGGTGATTATGGGGGTCTTTTCTAACCTTAGCGATTCTGTGATAAACCAGGGGCTGGGATTAAAGCCCAGAGGAGGGGGACAGGGAGACAAAAAATGAACCCCTGGATATGTTACCTTGCAGCTCTGCCAGCAGGAGCTGTTCTCCCTCCCTGGCTTGTCTGACCACGGTGCAGAGCCAGGGGCAGTGGGGCACAGCAGCCTCTCCCTGCAGATGTTCTTCCCTTGCATGGGAGCATTCCCAGGAACGGAGGTGGCAGGGAAGAGCTCCCTCCTGCACAGAGGCTCCCCTTGGTGCCTTCAGCACAGCCCCAGCATTCGGTGGTGTCAGAGGACCTGCAGAGTTAGAGGGAAATAAACCCGAAAAGCCTGTTTGCCGAGGCAGGTACTTCTGGCACAGCAGGGAGCTTCTCCCTCTCTGAAACTCCAGGAGTTCCAAGGAACAGATCCCACAGCTGTGGCACAGGGATGGTTGCAGAGGTTCTGGTGTGACCCAGCACAGAAGCATCTTTTTTTTACTGCATGCAAGAAGCACCCCCTCCCCAAATTATTCTTACTTAAATTCTTCACAAATCAGTTAGAAAAGAATTTTTGATTGCTAAATTGGAGAGCTGAAAGGATACAAACAAGCACCTTTGTAAAGGATCATTCCAAGTGTGTGGCACAGCTGAGGAAATCCCCTCTGAAAGGTAGATGATGCTGTTTCCAGTACTACCAAGAACATCACAGGTCTTTAGTTTTAACTATTTAAATTTAGAAATTGAAGTGCTTTTGATACCCTAAAAAACTCATCAAAAGGTAGTACCTGTAGTCTGATTTAGGCACCCCTGGGTGAAGCAATGCAGGAGTAACACTGACTCTGCAGAGCGTTTGCATACAGGTAAATTAGAAAAGGCATTACTGGTTTTCCCTCTCTTTTTTTTTTCCCCTTGTTCATTCCACTTGCATAAGATCCAGGAGACATCTCTTTCTTTTTTTTCAGAACAGGTTAAAATGAGGGAGTTTGGTGTTTTGGTAAGTCATCCCAGGGACAGTGCTCCACATTGAGGACAAGGATGTGAGGGAGGTAAGTGGTCAGATTGCTTTATCCCAGTATTTTTGAGAAGAAAGCCTGGAATTTTGGCTTTGAAGGTATTTGCTTGCAGGTACCTGAGTGGTGTGAACTCACCACAGCAGGGAATGAGAGTTTGGCACAGCAGCTGGAGATGAAGGGAGTAGCAACACTACCCCACCACTGAGACAGGTTTTCCTTTTTAAATTCAAAAGTCCTTTATTTGCCAAAAAAGAAGAAAATATAAAGTAAAAATACAAAGATCAAACCATGCCACCACAAAATGTCTCCAAAACTACTTTTACAATGTCTGAGAACCATTATTATTATTAAATATTCTGTTTCTAAGCCCCTCACCCAGCGATACAGTGAGAAGATGAGCACACAGGGGAAGCTCTGTTTATGTTTTTCTTACAGTAGCTCGTGCTCATCACTGAGGTTCAGTTTTGTTTGCATAGACCTAAGATACTGATCTAGAGACTCCAAATCCATACTGCTACAATGATAGTTCAGTGAACTTAGTTAGCATTAGTCTTTCAGGACTATTTTGTTTCAGAAACTAAGCCCAGTACCTTGGTTAGAGTGTTTTGAGTCAGCTTCATTAAATCCTTGGTTCAGGAGAGCAGGAAGGCTTTGGAATCACTTTTTTGCTGTCTGTGTCTGTTCTGCAGCACTTGCCCCTCAGAGGCAGGAGGGGAGCTGGAGCAGTGCCCGGGGTTCACTGCCAAAAACTGGGATGCAGCAAGTACTACTGAGATTTTAGAAGAAAGAAAGAAATAAATCCAACTTGTACCATTCCAACAGTAATACTGAGCTATACTTCCCATCTTAGTACTGCAGAGAGAAAATACTTGTGATACAACACTAAAAAGCAAGGGCTTTGTAAGCATACAGGGCTTCTTTTTCTAGACAAAAGCAGACTAGAGAGAACAAATAAGCACAATCATATTTTTATCATGCAGAACTGAATTTTACTCACTTGTCTGACTACTCGTAAGGAAAAAGCCTTCAGTGTGAGCTGGATGTGCACTGGAAAATGCAGGATGTGTCCTTCCAGGGATGCAACTGAAGTGGCACTGACACAGAGTCAGGCAGAGCCACAGCCAAGGGACTCCTACAGAGCTTTTGGGCAGGGATTCCAGGGCTGCTTTGCTGCAGCTGAGCAGCTCTGCTGGCTGGACACAAGCACCCTTGATTATCCCAGAAAAAAGCAAAGAAGTAGGACAGGAGTTCCCAAATTTACCTCACTTAAATCCTGCAGAGATACAAACCTTCCATCCAGAGCAGCTGGAGGCAGGGCTAAGTCACAAATGGGGTGTAGAACACCTCCTCTACTAATGCACTTGTGCCTGCTGAACTGTGGTTATTTTCAAGTACTTCAGGGACAGAGAATGGATTTCCATTCCTGGAATATTACTGCAGATTTTGCACTGCCACCACAGCTCCAGTGGCTTCTGCAGCTTCTCCTTCTATTCACACAGAATGCAAAACAGTTGCTGTAAATTGGGGATTTTTTTTAGGTTTGCTTGTGTTGACCTACCAGAAAGCATGGACTGGGTTTGGATTCACTCTGTTGTTGTAGCAGTTTTGAATGTCTGTCTGTAGGAGAGAGGGGCTGAGTTTGGGCTCAGCAGAGCAGTAATCAGCTTCCAGTCTCCATTTATTGAAGCAAACCTTGGGAAGGCAGCTGGTGAGTTTTCCCATACTCTGGGTTCTGACTTCTGCAAAGAAAGGCACCAGCTCAGGCTGGTGTGGTGTGAGGTGGGACCTGAATTCAGAGATGGATTGAATTAAAGGCCCTCTGCAAAAGGCAGATAAGAGACACCCTGCAGTGGTGGGTGACTGAGGCTTTCCAGAACTGGCAAATGAGACATTGCAGTACTGCTGCTGCTGCAGGACCAGGAGGGTTCCATTTCAGCCTAGAATGGGCTCAGGTTCTTCTTGTTCCTTTTGAGGAATCTCAGTCTTTGGAGAGATATAAAGGGACATCAAATGGAAAAGCCCCTCTGGCCCATGGCAGTGAGGGAAGGGTGAACTCTGCTGTGTCCAGGTTCTTCTCAGAAGAAGAAGAAGAACGTGGCTGGAGCTGGCCACAAGCAGCAGCTGTGGGACCCCCGTGCTGTGCCCACTCCTGCAGTCAGTTCCTTGGTGGTTCTGCTCTGGGCACTTGGATTCACCCCCAGGGAAGGTTTTCCCTTCGAGGTTATGGCAGTGATGGAGGTGGATCCAGACACACTGTGCTTGCTGCATGCCAGGGCTTGGCTTGGTTTGGTCAGAGTGCTCCCTGCTTCACCTGTTATTATGGGATGCAGGTCACCTGGCAGGGCCTTTGCTAACACTGGAGGCATCCAGAAGTTTCCCAAATACCAAGTCCAGGATCCTGGGGGGTGTGTATGCATCCGGTCAGTTCAACTGAAACCCTTCTGAGTTCTGGCCACAGGGAGCTGCAGCACAGCCCCCTGGGCAGTGGCAGGCAGGCCTCGGGCTTCAGAGGCTCCTGGAAAAGGCCAGGCTGCACTGCAGGGATCATGCATTCCTCGTTTGGATACTGACCCCTGGAGGTACGGCAGGGATGCGGTCCTGAGAGTTCTCCCCTCCAGGGAGGGCAGCAGGGCTCTGCTGGGAACGGGCAGGCAGCTCCCAGGAATTCTGGCAGGAAGCACAGCTCACCCAGGAGATACAGGGCACACACAGCAACCCAGCATTACAGATTTGGCACAGCTGGGGGGCTCAGACCTGCCCCAGCTGAGAAGATAAGGCCAACACACTGTGTGCATATACCTACTTATGCATATATGAGGGCTAAAATTAAGAATTTGTTCTGACTACCCACCCCTGTGCTGAACCACAGACAGGTCCTGCTGGCCAGGAGAGACAGCTGCAGCAGCAATGTGTGCTGAGAGCAGAGATATCACTTGTAATTCTAGGGGGAAAGTTGGCTTAATTTTGCACTTAAAGCAAGAATTCATTAGTTATAGCATTTCCTCCCTGAGCCTGGGAGAAAAATTAATTTTGGCAATAATACAGACTAATTTCTTTTACTAGTTAAAAGAAGGGGTTGTTTTTTTCTTCATTATCTCAGCCTAGTCTCTTGGCTACAGGTTAAAGGGGGAGAGGAGAGGAGAGGAGAACACAGGAATGGACAGAACTGGTGCAGCAGTCTCAACACAGTAGCTGAACAGCAGAGATCAGTATTTGCTGTAAATACCCAGCAAAACACTTCTACAAAGCAGAAATCTACACAGACAAAGCTCTGGCCAGGGGCAGATCAGCACAGGAGAGGACACAGGACTATGGCAGGTAACTCCATCTCAAATTCCTAGAGAACATGATGTGGTGTAGAGCTGAAACTGCTCCCTAGAGGCAGAGCAGTGACACAGTCCAGCAGGCAGTGTAAGGGCTTGGAGCAAAGCACAAAGGCATTTCACTCTCCCTATGCACAGGCACATTCCTTTTGTTTCCAGGACAGGAAGGAAAAAAAGAACTTCACAGTGACCTGTGTTTTAAAAGATTTCTAGACACACATTTAAGTTAATTTGGCAGTGCTTTTGTCACTCCTGGTATAAACCAAGGGGACAGAGTGGCACAGGGCAGAATTCACTGAGAAATGACCACTATGGATGTTGCATGCAGCTGTTACAGGTAATCATTAGATGCTGGCATTTATTGCACATCTGGGGACATAACAGAATTTATATATAAATGAAACAAGGTGCAATCACCATTTTCAGTGAGTGTGCATGATAACACATTGTAAAAAGCCTTTTCATAGAAATTACCTCATTGCAATTACACAGGAAGACAAAAAGGGGTCTCAAGTTCAGTGTACAAAATAAAGCACACTGTTCCAATGATGGATTTAAGGAAAACCCCTAAGTGCCTTGGGACTGAATACTATCCAGTTTGAAAGACATGGCTGTCTTCCACTTCTCAGAGATCTGAGATAACTAGTTTGTCTGACTTGTCTCCAGTTTCAGGGGGAGGTAAGACTTCTTCTGTGTCATAGTCCTCTTCACATGATCTGCAAAGACAAAAGGTGTGTCTTTAGAAGCTGCATTTTGGGTTTCAGGGCAGTTATTTCAGTGGCTACTAAGCCAGCTGGCTAAAATGCAGTAGCATGTGAGAGGTGAACCTCGAGGAGGACATGGCTGAGGCATGGGGAAGAGGGTGGCAGTAATCAGTACTCTGACAGCAGACATGGATCTGTGCTCCCATCAGCCTCATCTGACACTTCCAGAACAAATTCTCACTGGTGTTCAGCACTAGAAAATTTGAATCCAGCTTCAGTAACAATTGTCAAGAGCTCACAGAGCCTCCACAGTTCAGTGTAGAAATAAAGTCATTCAACCACAGCCCCAGGCCCTAGAGGAGCCTTGGCTCAGGAACATCTGGTCCAAAGCATTTTCTGGCTGAGGTGTGTTCTGACAGACACAGAAGAACAATTGTGGCCATGTGTTCATGTTCCTCTCCCCTTCAGTTTGATATCCAGGACTGAGCATTTGTGCTCTGAGGAGGTTTGGTGGGAATTCCCAGCTCCAGCTGCACTACCCAGGCTGGTGGGTCCCATGGCTCTCAGCCCATTCACAAGAAATGATATTTTTAAGATGTTTCCTTTCAGCCACAGCATACTATGGGTTAGTTCTGCAGGGCTCCCAAGAAATTAAAGTTCTTCCTTTTGTTCGTAAAGCAGGGATGCTCACAAAGGAAATGTGCTCCAATGGCCAGCACAGGAATGGCTCTCGTGCTCAACAGTAAACTGGGCTGCAAAAAGGTGAACTCCTTTGATAGCCCAGCATGGATATGCCAGGAAGGAATTGTCTTCCTGTGGTGTTTTTCCCTTGGCTGACCCACATGCAAACCCTTGGGAGGGTGTCAGGTCTGTCCTGCTGCAGGCAGGATGCTGCCTGTGTGCAGGGGAGACCAGCCCAGGCCTTCCTGGAGAACACTGTCCTCTCTCTTCCATAAGGAAAGCACCTGCTTAGTAATTCTGCCACCTTCTGAATTCTTGCAGAAGTGGGAGAAGGGAAACAATGGTCTGGTCTGGATCCTGCACCAAACCTGTTCTGACCACGTGTCCAAGGTTGCCAAGATATGTGCAATTTGCCCCCTTCCTGCCTCAGTGGTGCCTGTGGGGGCTGTGTTGCCCTGCCTCCCTCACCAGGAATGGATTGGGAATGTTTGCAGTGCCTCAGCTTCTCTAATCTCTCCTTGGTTTAAAGTGATGCAGCTGAGGAAAATTTTGTATTTCCATTTGTTCTTAGAATGTTCCTTTTGTACCTCCTTTTCCTCCAATTCTACCACCTTCTGTTAGTCTTGGCCATTTCTCTCCTACAAATGGAACATGACTTCTTCCCTGCACTGCACAGTCACCAGCAGCTGGAGCTCCATTATAATCTTTTTCTTCAGGTATCTTTTGCTTCTGCACTAAACCCTCTCATGTCTGCTTCAAAAAGGGACTTCCCACTGTCCTTCTCCAGTGAATTACTTTTCCACTGCACTGGTTTGCTCCTTAAGGCTCAACAGTGCCTGCCTTTCCCATCTTGGAATAAATGCTTTCCACCTTTATAACTAAGAAGCATCTCTGGGATGCTTTTGAACAAGATCAGCACTAAAGGTAAGCAATCCTTGCTCTTCTCCCAGGCCAGTTTCAGAGCTTCAGTCCCATAAAAACAAATATGGGCTCATGCAGGTTAAACACCCATTCCTTAAGACTCAACTGTGCCAACTCTAGGTTGTTCAGAGGAGGGAAATTAATCCAGGGAATTCTTTGTCTTTCCTTTTGGCAAACACACGTTTTGGCTCTGGGTGGTTCAATGATGTCCTTGTTCCCCCTTTCCCTTCCTTACACTGCTGGGTCCTGGAAATGGAGCAGCAGAGCCATCAGACAGCTGGGAGACAAGAACAATGGCCTAAGCTGCCTAAACCAATATCCTCTGATCCTGTGCCTCTGTCCTCCCTCTCCACTCTGAGCAGGATGTCTGCATTGTGCCCTGGCTCCTCCTGCTGCTCAGGGGACATTTTCCTTCCAGCAGCTGATAAACGATCCTCCTCCTCCTTCTTTTCCTTCCCATGTAGAAAGATCTCTTTCCTGAAGGCAACAGTGGCTTCCATGTCTGTCAGCTGGCTCAGGCTGGGTTCTGGGACAGTGAACAAAACACTGCCCACTGCTGCCCTGCAGGGAAGGCTTGGCTTGCTGTAAAACCAAGGCCTGCATCTGCATCAAAGGCTTTTGCTGGCCAGAGCCAGCTGTTGGTGCTGCCTCCAGAGAGCAGTGTGAGTGTCCATTCCCCAGGACAGCCTCTCTCTGTGGACTCCCACACAGGTCAGAGAGCAGAGTGGGGCTGAGAAGAGCTCAGATCAGCTGAGGCTTCCAGTGAAACATGGTGCTTCATTGTTGGCTCGAGCATGACAAGACCTTCCTCTTATTTGTGGTGACTGCAGCTCTCAATGGAGTCCAGCATCCTGGAAGTAGCTGTGGATCCTGGGAGTACCCACTGCCTTGATGAGATTCCTGTTCCAGGAGCAGGGCATGCCTCAGCCAGCTTTAGACTGACTGGCTTTAGAAACTTTTCTTCCAGAGAAGGAGGGACAGGCTAACCACAGAAGTGGAACACACTTACTAATGCATCTATGATTGCAGAATGATGGTTGTTTTCAAATGTATTCATAAGACAAAGACCACATTTCATGTTTTGCCAGCTAAGTTAGCCAAAAATCTTCCAGTCTCTCCTACAGCTCACCAGGAATTGTCTTGGTTCCGTCCCCACTCCCTGTTTCTGTCATGCTCAAAAAACAGCAGAAATAATGTATGTGCAAAAACTCAATGGCTCTTTCTGGCAAATTTGTCTGGGCATCCAGCTCTTTGTTTTTCTTTTTACTTTCTTTTTTCCTTCGTGGTCTGTTGCTATGCTCCACAAATGAGATCTAATCCTGCTGCCATGACTACCAAGCTTTTCAGGGCCTCTCAAAAGCTAGCAGCCAGGTTGCTGACATGCTCTTTGCAGGAAGACACTCAGCTGCTCCAGACCAACTCCAAAAACCTGACATCACCTGTTGCTCTTCCCCTGGTTTTGGTGACTTTGGGAATTCATGGTCCTGCATGAAGCTTTAGTGGCAGCCTCCTGTTTCTTTTATGTGCTGAGGAACAGGTGTTGCAAAGCAGCTGCAGGGAATGCAGCAATTTCAGCAATTTCATCTTCCATCCTGCCCTACCTCATGTTCCATTGTGAAGGCCACAGAAAGGCCTGAGGGAGCAGCCTATTACTGTTTGGACACACAGGCAGTGAGGGGAACAACTCTCAACAGCTTTGCAAATCCCTCTGCCTAATTAGTAGGTGCTACTGTTATCCCAAGCAATTTCCAGTGTGGGAAGTTTTGAAAATGATACAATCTTCTCAATACTCTACTGGCTCTATAAATACTGCTTAAGACTGGATGCAATCCTGAATCATGCAGGATTAACACAGGGTAAGTATTCTTTGGGTGGTTGAAAGAAATATTCTCAAGAAGATGCCACCACAGATACAAATCTAAAGGAAGATTAGACTGAGTCTCCATTTATCTGCAGGAAACCCTTGCCCACAGAGAAGTTCTGGAACAACTGTTCTGCTTAAATTCACTGGCTAAAGATAGCTGGTGTGTTTGTCCAGAATCTTACAGAGTGCTGAAAACTGAGTTTAGGTATTGAAGAAACCAAATGTTTAAAAAGAAGTCTCAACAAACTTAGTAAATGAATGAAAATATTGAAGTATAACTTATGAAGAGCACAGACTAATAGACACAAAGTCGGACTAAAGAAAGTCTCAGCTAGGTGCAATAAATGTAACAGAGCTACAGCTTCTAATCTATGACAGTGTGACATGATCAATACATGGCCAAAACCAGCAAAAGTAATTTCATCTCTATTTTTGTACAGTGACCAAAAGAAATAGGCTTTGCCTTTTTTCCCCCTCCACTGCTGTGTGCAGCTGATCCAAGTGGCTGCCCCCAGCACTGCTCCCCTCCTGCTGTAGGGAGCAGCTGTCCCGGGCCTCATGTGCTCCAGATCCAGTGCAAAAGTTCATCCCAGCACTGCACTGCAGGTGCCAGGGCAGTGCCAGGGCAGTGCCAGGGCAGTGGCAGCCGTGCTCACCCCTCCTGCAGCTGCTGCTCCCCAGACTCCTCGGCCACCAGGATCTCGTACTCCTCAGCCGCGTACCGGTCCCAGTCCGAGGGCTCGGGGCTGTCGCCGTCCGTGTCCTAAAGAGAGCACACACTCAGCCTCCAGGCGGGAAGCATTGCATGGAAACAGCCTAGCTGAGAAAGCCACAACCATCTTGGAGTGCTTCACACCTGCACAGAAAGGACTACAAAGGAAAAAATACCTCTCAGGTCTGTAAAGCTCAGCACACGACCTGAGATGCCAACAAACTGCATCTGCTCCACTTCAGAAATGCAACAACCACACACTTGCTGTGCTCCTGCTCAGTCTGTGCACTCCATATAGGACAGAAGAACTTGTTGTTTCAAATCTGTCCATCAGAGGTTAATTGGAACTGGTCTTTTGAGGGACCCTGCAGTTTGCTAAGTCAGGGCACGTTTTAGAGAGGATTACAGGATAACACCTCTATAAATACCTGGCCCTTTGCCATTTACTACAGGATGGAGATAATAAGTTATCCCCCTGGTCCCACTTGACTGCTTTTATGATAATCCAGCTTAAACAAACAAACAAACAAAGAAAAAGGGTGGCTCTGTATTTAAGCCTTGAATCAGGGAACTAAAAAGTGTTTCTATTGGAGATTATGTGGGAATAACTGGGAGGAAGCAGACCTGGTTTTGACATCCCCTCCACTTTTCTGTACTTTGAGCAGATAAGAGGCTTCTAGGAGACAATCAAAAAGCTGCACTTGTGAAAAGTGTTCTTTTATTCAGATGGATTCTCCCTACATCCAGGAACACTCCAAAGAAGAGTGTGAGATTTCCTTATTTAGAAATAAAGGTGATTTGTACCTTTTGCACTGCAAAGGGATCCCTCTGTTCATTGTCCAGGTATTTCTCTAAGTTGAAGAAGGTGTTGAAGAACACATGAGCCATTCTGCACCTCTTCAGGTCTCGCAAAGTTACTCTTCCTACAGAAAAACCCCACATGGTTGTGTTACTGAGTTCTTACAAAAATTTTAATTGTAACACCAGTAAGCTTCACTAGCACAAAATTCCTTCCCAAGTCAGTCAGGATTTTAACATTATTTAATAAATGAGTGTGTTTATTAAGCTTAAATCTCACATACATTTGGAGGCCTTTGACATTCATGTGGAATATGAAGGCACGTGAATGGGGATGGTTCAGATTTACAGGGTAGACTGTCAGCACATCCCACAGCTGGAGCACACAAGAATTGTTGCTTCAGTCCCAGGCACTTAATTCATGAGCTCTCTTGTTTTAGTATTTCAGACCTCCTGATGCACAACACCATGGTGTGATGATTTCTGCTCTGGGACTCTCACACAGGGCTCTGCCTGCAGTTGGGTCCCACAGCAGCTTTACCCTCTCAAAAAATCCCCCACAAATGGCAGGGGGTGAAAGCTCTGCCTGAACAGGACTTACCTTCCCTCTCTGGCTTAACGAGGTCCAGCATCTGGCACAGCAGGTCCTGGAAGGGCAGTGGCTCTATGCCCATCACCTCCATGCGCTCGCACTGCTCCTCATAGAAGAATTCCAGCTCGAACATGGACAGCACGCCGTCCCCATCCAGGTCCATGCAGCGGAACCAGTACTCGATGCTGGCAGCAGAGCAGGGACACTGCAGCACTGCACTGGGCCATGCACACTGCACAGACTGCAGCACTGCACCTTCCCCCCAGGGCTCTTCTGCCACAGCCTGGCAGAGAGCCAGGGATCACAGGACCCACTGGGAAGGGTCAGGGCACGGGCCAGTGCTCCAAGCACCTCCTGTTAGTCTCCCAGGTGGCTGTGAGCAGCACAGCCACACTCATTACCTGTCTCAGCTGTACCAGTGTTCACTGTGCTGCAGCCCAGGGGGGGCTCACATAGGGCAGGGAGTCCCTGTCTGACCCAGCAGCAAGAGTTGGCCAAAAAGAGCCAGCTCAGAGCCCAGGATACTGCAGGGACCCTGGTGAGGGGCAAGGCAGCTGTGCCATGCACCCTTTTGCTCCTTTATATGCAAGGCAGAGCTCTCAGGCAGCTGCACTCTGCATCCCTCCTCCCCTCTGGAGGGTCCAAGCCTGCAGTTCTGGATTCTTCTCTTGTTATGTGTAAGATTCCTTGTGCCAACACTCACATGCACATCTGAATCACCCCCGCACAGCAGTCTCCCCCTGGCTGCACAAACCAGCCCAAAGGCAGGTTTTACAAGGTGCCACAGTGAAGTTTCCCCACAAACCCTCCTTACACACCCTACTCCACCTGTGAAGGGATGTCCCCAACTGCTGCACAACTCAGGAGTGTGTGCTCAGAGCCAGTGCCTCATGGCATGAGGTGATCAAAGGCACTGGTGACTACCAAGACATAAAAAATGACAAGAAAACTCTGCTTCTACACAATTTTGCCCTAAGAAAGGCAAATGATTTGACCAGCCATCACCAGTAAGATGTTTTCTTCCCAACAACTTCCAGACCCCAAACTGCTCTCTCTTGTAGAAAGTGGTAGGTCATAGAAGTTTCTGTATCTTATTTGCTCATCTCAATGATTTTACTAAGACACAGAAATCAGTCTCACCTTGTAGGACTCCTTTTGTCTTCCTCTGAAATCAGGAGCCACACAAAATCCGCGTAACTCATGCGCCCTTCCTTTTGAACTTCAGTGCCTCTGGAAGACATAGCAAAAAAAAAAAAAATTAAAAATCACCAGGCCCCTACTAAATACTTAGGACATCATCAAACATATTTTTCAAACCATTAGTGAGAGAATGGGGCACTGTCACCTATTTAGCCTGTACTCCCCGACCCCTGCAGCACCAGGCACAGCATTCGCTGCCTTTTATCACTGCAGAGCTGAAGCTCATCTGCCACATCCCCTCTCACAGCACACCCTTTTCAAAGACTTCAAAGCAGTGCTCTCCAGCTATCCCTTTGCCATGTCTTCCAGCTATGCCCAGTTATCCCATCCTATGGGATTTTTATTTTGTTTTCTTAAGATACCCAGAAGTCTCACTCCATGTTCAGGCAGCTCCAGCTGGAGCACCCTGTTGGAAACCACTCTGATCAGGGGCATTTCTGAGAGTAACTTGTACTTCTGTGCCTGACAGAAATTCTCCTTCCTCCTTCCCCCAAGCAGTGTGCTATTCCTCACCTCACCACAGCACCGCTGAATATCCGCTCAATGATCCTGTTTGACAAAGCTGCAAAGAAGGAAAACACAGGAGAAAATGAAGCTACAGCTCACAGGAATAACTGCAATCAGTTGTTCATGCTGAATCCACACAAAGCCCTTTCCCATTGTTAAAAGAAGGCTCTAACTACACTTGCCTGTCTAACCACCCTCTATGTAGCAGCATTTTCTAAAACCCCAAGATGATTTTCCCAGTGTGTCTGCCTTTGTATCCTTCCAAACACCACACTGCCCCACCAAGATGGAAAACTGTTATCTGGATCCTTGGGAATGGGCATGTTACTCCTACTTTGCTGCAGTAGGATTTGTCACATAGAAGAAGGAGACTATCCCAGTGTGTACTGCAAAAACGTTCAGTTATCAAAACAAAAATGACACATCAAATCTCTACAAAACACTTTTGAGTAAAGGACAGGCTGTGGAAACCGTGCTGCAGGGAAGACAATGAAACACCATAAGGGTGAGGCTCTGCCAGCCAGGAGATATGGGGGATAGATTGGTATGGCAGAGCACAAGCCAAGCAGCAGTCCTGGGCAGGATTTGCACAGTGCCCTCACCACCCCAGGCAGCCCAGCCCCACCTGGACTCCTTGCACATGTTCTCCATCACTCCTGTGGTCCTGGCACAGCTCTGGCACTGCAGCCAAGCACAGCCAGCCTGCCCCACCCCTCGGGTGCCCTGGCACAGCTGACAGGCTGCTGGGCACTGCACCCATGGCTTCTCCCCTTAATCCTTGGCTACCCAGCACCTCAGGGCTCTTGAGCCTCCTGTGCAACAAATACTGCATTCCACACTGCAGCTTCCCAGCAGGGACCAATCTGCCCCTATCACCCACCCCACGGGAGCCACTCCTCCATCCTGACCCAGCCAGCCCTATGATCAACACTCCTGAGTCCTGTGACTGCCACACTCTCCCAGAACCCCCATGGCCTCCCCATAAACATCTGCACTTGGAACACACGGGCATTTTAGCCCTTGGTGGATTTGTATTCCATTAATTTATCTGTGGCCCTAGAACTTTTGAAAACAAATAGCATCTGCTTAACTTCTGGAAAGGAAGTTCCATGCTGAACTCAAGAGATACTCTCCAGAGTCCATCTGCAAGCTGAAATCCCCTAAGCTTCACTGGACTCTGGATTCCTCTCATGCATAACTAGATTGCACTCAACAATCTCTGTAGTTCACACTGGCTCATCCTTTTCCCTACTTCCAAGTTCCTGCAAAGCCCTCAGTAAATAATAAACAAGTTTCAGGACATTATTTTAGCCTGTCCTCCTGGCAGTGACCCACATATGAACAGAAGCTCCATCTGTAGCTACTCATGCAGAAAATAGTGTCCTGCAGTTCTCTGTGTCTACACGTGTACAACTTCTCCAAATCATTTATTTAAGAGATGGGTGGCTACATTAAAACTTTTTCTGAGGCATCAAATTAACCAAATTAAGGGCAAGATTTATTCTTCAGTAGGAACATTCTGTTTACAGCAATGCCCTCCCCCCACCACATTTGCAGGCAGCATACCTTGATCACTGTACCTAGCCAGGTCCTTCTGGCTAATGTAAAGGTCATGGTCAGTATCCAACTCCCAGAATTTGCAGTAGATAACATAGAAGTGCTCGTAGGAGAAGTAGTCTGTGATCTGATTTATGTCATCCTCTTCTTCCAAGAGAGCAAGAGTCTGAAACAGCACAAGTACAGTGGATGAAGAGGCAGCTCAGCAGCTGAAGTGCCCCAGTTTCTCAGGAAGCAGGGTAAACACAGCCCTGAGAGCTAATCCAAAGTCAGCCTTTTCCCAATAGATGTGGTTGCTGTTTTCCTCAGCAGGCACTTACAGAGCACCTGGCTTGGCCATCCTGCTTAGCTCACCACCTCTGCCACTCCTGTCAACAATTTTTGCTCATTTTCAGCTCTAGTGAAGAGTGAAGCAGAGAAACAGGAACACAAATTGCTGTGTCAGCTGGGATCCATGGTCTGGGAAACAATCCTGACCTGCACCAGAGAGTCTTAGAGGCACTTCCAGTAGCAAGTCCACAGTCTTCCACAGGAACTGAGGTATGTCTTTACATATCACACAGCCCTGTCTGCCTCCTGAAGGGCACAATCAAGTCTTGTTCCAGACTCACACCTGGACTGAGACAGGAGGGATGGACCCCAAACTAATCACACTGACTTCCCTGTGCTGTTGCAGGAATCATTCTGGGTTAACTGGGAGGCTCAGACAGATTTCCAACCATAACCTTTGTTGACATGTCTTACTAGGAAACATTTAGTGCTAACATCCATGGCTCCAAGGAGCTGCAGGCCTGGCCTCCCCTGCCCTCACAGCCTCTTCCCACGGGAGCAGGCAAAACACAGCCTGAGCTACCCCAGGGAATGGTGTCCCCAAGCAGGCAGGCTCAGTGCCCCTGCTACCCATAACCATAAACACAGAGGCTGTGCTATGTGTTGGCACTGGTACTTCAATATCAACTTCCAGCCACCTCCACATCCAAGGAATCCAACTGAATCCAAACCAAACTCACACATCCTGCTATCCACCAGGTTCAGTGAAGTTTCTGGCAGGGATAACAGGATGGCACTGCCAGACCTGCACTATTCTGAATTGCTGACACCTTTGATCCATCACTCACTGGACTCTCCAGACTATGTCTGTCTCTCTTTACAGATGACAATCACTCAGGGAGCCTTTTTTTTTTTCTGGTAGCTCACACTCAAAGATGCCATTTAGACATGCAGCAAGGAGCTGAACTTCCTGCTGCAGGAGATGAAAGGCAGAGTGGATATGGAAGGAGAAAATTTGAGAGAATGTTTAAAGGGAGAAAATGAGTGCAGGATAATGTGAGAAGATTTATTTGTAACAGAGGTTGGGGAGGAACAGAGATCCCAGCTTGGACTGGCATGAGCCAATTCAAAAGAGCACTCAGTTTTCCATCAAGCTGATGGGTTGAGTAGGGGAGATGATGTCTGAAAGGAGAAAGAATATGATTCATACTTGAGGGGTTTGAGGAAGGCAGCACACTACACCTGGAAGGGAAAAACAGGACACAGGAGGGAAAGCTCACTGTTTTAGCCAGTCCTTCACCTTTCAGCCTCAAGATTTTCTGGCTCTTTAGGTTGGGCTGGACATGAGCAGACTGAGACAGTTTTAACCTGGTGCTCTTTTGGGCAAAATACACAGAGGACAGAGATGCAAATCCTGACATAAGGATACACTGCAGGCACTGGAACAAGAACTAAGCTGCACTGATTATCCTGTGGAGATCAGCTCCCGAGGTGCCTCGTCCTGCAATGGCAGAGGTGTTCCTGACCAGCTGTCAGTGGGCTGAGGGCTGCCTGGGAGGCAGGAAATTGGCTCTCCTACCCCTGGCACTCCTGCAGCCCTTCTTGGCTGCTTGTGAGTCACTTCACACGGGTGCAATACTATGTCCTGCTGCCTTTCCTGTTGTCTGGAGCAGGAGCCATGCTGCTGCTCCATGCGGTCTCAGAGCTGGAGTATGGTCACTCCCTGACCTTCTCTCAGTGCCCTGGGGCCACTCCTGCCCCTGCTCTTCTCACCTCAACTCTGACACAGCTCCTCCCGTAGCCCCAGCAGGGTCCTGGCACTGAGCACCTGGCCCATCCCCCTGCAGCCCAGGCAGCTGCCTCACCACCCAGCCGAGGGAGCAAGGAATGCTGCTCCCTGGATCCTGTTCCCACAAACCCCACGTACTTGCAGGAAGTTGCTTTTCCTCAGCTCTGTTAGAGTGATCTTCCCCGACCAGGATCGATTGACTGTGTAGAATATCCTCTGTATAACCTGCAACACATCAACAGTGCTCTTGAAATCAACTCCTGAAACACAGCAGTTTGGGAATTTAAATGCAGTACCTTGGTTTAGTCACTCATCCTAAGGAGACCGCTTTTTGAAAACTGTTTTGGGATCTTTTTCTGCAGATACTACAATCCTTAATTGACTACACAGTCTGAAAGCAACATTTGCTTTTTAAACAGTATTATCCCTTTCCAGTCTGAAAACATTTTCAGTGCTCTAAATTCACCTCTTTAGACATGCAGATGTATTATTTATGTCAGGGAATATGTTCAAAGTGCTGATGAATCACTTTGAGTTTTTCACATTTAAGGGGACAGTTTGCCTAGAACCCCAATGAAATAGGGTTCTAGGGAGGGGAAAAAAAAAAAAGACTTGGTTCCTGCAGAGGAAGCAAGACACATAAATGGAATGTCTGTTAATGTCTGATCCATTGTAGCTATAACAATTACATATATATAATATATATAACAAACTGGTGCTCCCAGTACCTCTACTAAAACTAAACAGGAGAGGTTCTGTTTGCAATTATTTTGGGCAGGTGTTAACCCCATTTGCCTCCCTTCCAGATCTGCCCCTGGTGAAAGTGAGCAAAAATCATGGGGGAAGAGGCACAGAACCCTCAGAAGCCAAAAGCAAACAGCTCACAGTGTGAGACTGAGCTCACTCCCAAGCTCCTCAAAAAGCAGACAGCCCTTCCCAATCTGCTCCTTGTCAGCTGTCAAGTATCATCACAGAGTGGGGCAAACACAAATGTGTGACCAAGCACATGCAAGAATAAACCTAACAGGGCAAACAACAACAAATAAATACCACTGGCACGAGAAAGGAGGAATAGAATTAATGTGAGTAGCAGCACTGATATCTTGTTGACCAAACCTACTACAAACCTTTGATGTCTCTGACATGTTGGCACATTACCCCAGAATTTTGGTAATCTTTAGTGCACACTTTTCCAACACAAAAATTAACTTCTGAGAACAATGTGGACATGACAGGGACTAATCCACCTAGCAGACTAAATGGGATGGATTTCACTTTCAGCCAGATCTAGTTTCAAGTGGGCAACCACTACTGAAGGGCCATCTTTGGACTCAGTCAAACAAGTGCTGGTTCTTAGTCAAGAACAGATTCAGAACCAAGTATGAGATTGCTTCCAACAGTCTGCTTTGGAATACAGTGAGACAGTAATTGATGATGGCACACACAACTCTGAGAGCAACAAGAATTATGTGAGAATTAAAATGTACTCCAAGAGACAGAGTTGATAGATCCAACTTAGCTGAACATGACCTTTGGGTAACACTGCAAGCTCTCCATCACTCCAGGCCTAAGAGGTGAATATCCTTTCAAAGTTGGGTGCCATTTTAATTAAAAGCAGACCAAAAACAGATCTATAATAACTGTAGCTATCACTGAGCAATGTTCTGTGGCCTGTGTAGCACAAGAGGTCAGATTAGGTAATCACAATGATCCTTTCTGGTCTTAAGCACAATGTTTGTTTCTTCTTTCATGCCTTTGGCAGCCACTGCCATTCTGGTCTCTCTTTCTGGACTTTGTTTGGCTTTTGCTTCCAGCTTGCACAAGCGCTCAGAGACTGGAGTGGTCTCACCTCACACATCACCCATTATCACACACGACAACTTTGTAGCAGCTCTTAAAAATACAGGGGCTCACACCAATCCAAGGTCTCAAAAATAGCAACCTCAAGAATCAGAAACAGGACCCCATATCAGTAATTCCTCTTCTTCTCTGCCTGCATGGTAGTAAAAGACAAACTATTCCCATTTGTGACTCATAGAAAACTGTTTGTCTACCAGACCACATTGATGATGATGCTTCATCTGCTCCCTCTTCACCTATCTGTAAAAATAAGCCATTCAGAGGTAAAATAGCATCTCTTTTCATGTCTCTTAGCATTCCAGTCATCAGTGAAGGCTTTATTATTCAAATAATGGCCCAGTTTCCATGGATAGTACATAGTATATATATATCTCACTAAAAAATCTCAGTAGTTCTCTTTTTCTTTTCCAGGTTGCAAACACCAAGCTGTCAAAAAAAGCATTTGGGAAATGTCCTAGAGCATCATTACCCAGCCTGAAATTATGTGCACCATGCAAGTCACACATGTCCTTTAGGCCATAACTGGCTTCATTTTTTGAGTTCAGTACACAACCATAGACCCATAGAACATATCGAATTGGAAGAAAGCACAAGGATCATGGAGTCAAATTCTTAATTAGCCTTTGGAAAGAGGAGCCTCTTTCTACTTGTCCATTATCCTCATGTAATTGACCTCCAGGCCCAAACCATCCATGGATGACTTCCAGACCTTTCCCCAGTCTTCCCACAGAAGAACAAAAACAATGCCATTTTTGGACAAAACAGGAACCTTTATTAATCCCTGTGGCCATTGTCCCCTTACACATTTGCATTGGTGCTACTGTATAAGCTGAAGCACTTTTCCACAAGCTTTAATCTTTAAATTGTTTTTAGCTCACAGGTTTCCAAGAGCAGCATGCACTGCTAACTCTGAGCCTGGTTTGAATATTTGGGTAGAAGTCACACTAAAGCTTTACAACAAATGCAACAGGATACTCTGTGATGTTCTGCTTCATCTTCACCAGCTTCAAGAGTTGTCTCTGTTGAAACAAACATAACTGGTTTAGTAATACAGTGGTAAATAACACAGATATGATACAGATAAAATTCCAGCCTGCTGTGTCCAACCCTTTAAAAGGTTCTGAGGTTTCAATAAGAATTGAAATGTGCATTCACATCTTACCCATCCTAGCCTGTGGGGTCACTCTCCAGGAGATTTCAGCCAAGTGATGCTGTACCCAGCAATGATCACAAAGCCATGAGTCCTTATGGCCCTCGTCTGTAACACAAACATGAACTGTAATTCTCATGTGACAGCAAATACAGCATTCTGTCTCTGTAAGGAGGTGTAAGGCACTCTACCTTGAAGCAATGAAAATGATCCAAGTGGTCTCAAAATCCAAGGACAAAGCTGTTTCCTCCATTGCCTCCTGGTGGATTTTGTAACATTAAAGAGGAATGTGCCAAACTGTCTGTGAAAGGAGAGGTGAGCAATAGGAACTCCTGCTCTCTGCAGGGGACTGGGTGCTGCCCCTCCAGATGGGCACAGCCTGCCCAGCAGCCTCCTGCCTCCCCAGGTGCTGGCCCTGCTCCAGCCCAGGGGGATTCTGCTGCTGGCACAGAGCCCCAGAGCAATGCTGTCCTGACAAATGAAGGACAGCTCATCTTTGTCAGGTGTGCTCCCCACAGCCCTCTCCTCAGCTACTGGCACCACCATTCCCTGCTGCCTTTGAGGCAAGCCTTGGAATCCATCTCTGTCCCAGCACTGCCAGTGAGGATGCCCAAAGGCTCCAACTGCAGCAGGAAAGCACAGTGGGCATACAAGCAGAATCAAGAAGCACTGAAGAGCTTCATGTTCTTATGGAAGTCTGGTTCTGTGACTGCTTGGGTGACACAGCACCAAGCCCAGGTAGCAGGGAAGTGGTGCAAAAGGAGAGAGGAAGGAGAAGGTGCTGCCCTTCAGCAGCAGCCTGCACTTCAGTTATCTGGAAGTGGAAGCTCAGCTTCACCCAGCTGGGCTCAGCCACACTGTGCAGTGCCCCTGGTGAGTCCAGAAAGGGCAGCAAGGGCGATCACATGAGGGATTACTCTACAAAGACATTTGTTCCTTGCTTGAAAAATACAGGAACAGTGTGTGACTTAAGAGGAACCCATAAAGGCAGATGCAGAGAATTGCCTTTGTCAGGAGCCAGAGAAACACTGCAGTCACAAACCAACACTAGTGTGACTCTAAACCTTTCAGTTTAAGGTCTTCCATGCACTTCCATGCCCTTGAAACAGCAAATATCAGGGTACACATGTGCCACAGGCACTTTCTACACTCACCCATTCATGTGCCACCATAATTCCCTGGCCATTCCTATACCTGTTCTGGCTTAATGTTTATGTTGTCTTGCTCCACAGGGACTAAACATATTGATTACACACTGCTGTGTTCAAGTGCATCTAAAACATTTAGAATGGACTCTCATTACACATTTTCATTAGTGCGACAGTTCAGGGTTTGCCCTGAGAAAGTGTCTTTGTGCCATCTGCTCCTTACAGGAAAGGAACAAGCATGTGTGTGCCAGGAGCCTCCCAGCTGCCATGTGTGGTGCAGACCCAGGCAGGCCCTGGCAAGCAAACAGGAGAAACTATAAGCCCAGAGCCCTGTTGAGATACAGCTCCCACCAGGTCTGTCATTATTTGAATTTGTTACTGATGCAGAGATAAAACTTCCCAACATTTATACCTTTTATCCAGATTCACACCCAATATGAGTCAAGCTCAAGGCTTAAAAAAATGTTAGGTAAAGTACCAGTACTAAGTGCTGACTGCAGAGCTGGAGCAAAGCTACTGAACAAACCCCAGCCACAAACCCAGTCACAAAAGCTTGGGGACAGAGAGCCTGGATAGGCATCCTGGCAAAAGGAAGGTTGGACAGCAGATCCCTGGGGGCAAAGGGCGCTTTGTACTGAGGAACAGTCACAGATTTTCCAAGCCTCAGTGACAGAAACCTTTAAACAGGCAGCCTTCCATGTCTCAGCAGCCCAGCACAATTGAGGGTGACTTAGCAGCTCCCAAAGAACTTCTTTTCCATTCATCAGGCCAAAAGAGATGTTCTTATAGATTTGCTTAAGACCAGAAACAACCATTATTAACCTTTGGAATAACCCCTTGCACACACAAGCAGATTATTTTTCCTTTGGAAGCAGTTGGTAAATAGCTCACGGTCAGTAATATTAAAACCAGCTCGATTTTTAAACAACTGAAGGATCTGCTGGCAGGAGGAGTGGCAGATCCCGGGGAGGCAGTGGCACCCCAGGGGGTCAGGGAGCAGCCTACCGTTGTGATGTAGCGGGAATGGAACTCGGGCGCGTCCTTCAGGAACGTGAGGCCAGGATGCGTGTCCACCACATCCTGCAGGGCAAGAGGAAACGAAATGGAATACATTTCCTTCTCCTTTTCATGCTTACAAGTTACTGGCTTTACAAACCAATACTTTTGCTTACTCTTGAAACCATTTGCAGCATTAACAATAAAACTGAAATCTTTAAATCTATCAAGTGAACCTTCTATTACAGTAATATAATGCATTTGCTGGGCAATACGCACCTGGTGGGCCAGTTTGATTTACTTAAGGACAGAAAAACAAAGGAAGAGAGTTAGTGAGTAGATGAAAACTCATTTTCATTGAATGAGACAAAAACTAATTAGTTGACCATGCAACTATGTCCTCTCCAAGATTTTTGTTTTCCTCCACTCATTGAAGATATTAACATTTGTTAGAACTAGGTGTCAGAAACGTTCCTTGAGCAAGTTTCCTGTGTCCAATGAAAGCTCTGTGAGCCTCAGAATGCTTACAGATAAGATTAGTGCTTTTCCAAAATTCACTTAGACTACCTGTGGAGATGTCTCTTTCTCAAGACCAGCTTTTTGCAAGTCAAACATTGGCTCACAAAGCCAAATCTGCATGATCAAATCCATGGAGAAACTGCTCAGATCCTGTATGAATCAACACCTGTGTAATTTCTCTGTGTCTGACTCCTCTACCCTTTAAAGGTGTTCCAAGTTCTGCTGTGCCTGTTCCACGCCATGGTGCCCTCAGGGGTGTGATATGCCCAAATTCTGGGCAGTATAACAGGATGTCTCAGATGGTGGTGTAAATCAGGGTAATTTTACTGATCTCTGACTGACAGACAGGACTGTGCATGCCTTGGATTGCACCAGGAGCTAAAGAGCAGAGCTGCAATCCACCAGGAAAGGCAGCACGCCCAGTGGAGGAGAGATGAAGAGCCACATGAGAGAATTTACCCATCACAGCCCCAGTTCTGTCTGAGAGACAGAAACAGCCAGCACACACACAAAATCTTGCCCCAAAGCAGCATCTCCACAGAGTTTTTACCCAGAGGGCAACACAGAAATCTAGGGATGTGAGGAAAAGATCAGAGAAAGTACAACAGCTGATCAGAGGAACAGATGGATGTGATTTATAGACACCATAGAGAAGCCCTAAAGCTATCCAGAGCCTGCCTAAATGGCCACAAATAATTAAAACAACTATACCTTGTTAAAAATTAATGAAAGGGAAAGAGACATGAAATGAGGATGTGCGGATTTAGCCTGAATATTAGGAAAAAAATGAGCAGTGAGATTTGTGCACTAGACATATACAGAACAATTGGAACTGCAGAAATTTTGTCAAGATTTCCATCTGATACTGTATCTGGTAGTCTGGCTAGACAAATTCAATCACAACTGTCATGCCAAGCAACTTTTACAACTTTTTCAATAAGCTTTTATGTTGTGCTTGACTATCAACAGCAACAAACATTTTTCCCAATATCCACATAGAGAAATGGGGCAAATTCCAGCCTGGTTACCAGGCACTGATAAATATGAATCCTGAGAAGAGACCAGTCCTCAGTGCCTTTAGCAGGATTTGCAGCTGGTTTGGCACTTAAGCACTTAAAAAGCTTATTCCTATTTCACTCCAAAATGAGCCCCACCCAGGTCTGCTTGTCCTTGGCAAACATTTAATGCCATGGAAATAAAGAAGGTGCCCAGCGAAGGCAGCTTGGTGCCCACATCCCTGCAGAGATGTGGCTGTACCTGGAGCAGAGGGATGAAGTCCTCCTGTTGAAGGCAGTCACAGCCAGGCTTTGCCAGGAGGGAAGTGAACCTGGAGGCATCGTCGTGGCAGCTCCGCAGGATTCTGCAGGAGAGGGGAGGAGTTACTCCCAGCCCTGTGCAGCTCCCAGCCCGCCGGGGCCCCGGGGGGCTCACAAAGGCCTCAGAGCACAGCACACCTGTGCTGGGAATCCAGCAAATGCTGACCTCAGACTGCCAGCACTTCCTTCAGCTGCACCAGGGCACCCAGCAGGGATTTTCTGCAGGTTAACGCTGCTGTGGTAAAGCAGGTTTCTTACTAAGCACCTGTGGAATCAGAGTAAGTAACCTGGCTCTTGCCAATGCTGCAGGTTCACTCCAAGTGAACAATACCAATGGGATGTCACAGGATGTGCTCTCCAATGTAACCCTTCACTACACTGCAATCTGGGAGAATGCCAAACTACAGGGACTGAATGTTCACCCACTTCCCAGAAGGAAAAAGGCCATCCCGTGTTCATTATGGTCCATCTGGTGCTGTGCACCAAAGCCACAGAACAGCCTAATGAAGGCATTAGTAAGACTGAGTATTTGGAGAAGTGTGTAAACTCAGTCCCCTCTGGTTGACAGTGTACATCTGACACACCAGTTCTTGCCTGTCTTCTTCTCACACAAAATACTGCAGTGGCCAAAGGTATCACTGTAATGTGATTCACTCCAGAGAAACTCGTGAAGAGAGGAGCTCCACACCATTTACCAAACACTGGTAACAAACCCAACATTTGGATACATCAAACACTGCAGTGGTCACATAGTATTAGGGAAACTCAGAAAATTACACTGTTTTCTTCATTAACTGTGAAAATACAAATGCACTATAATTATTTAGTGTGAGGGACTATTCAGCACTTCCCTCTCCTGAAAGCATATGAACATAGTACTGAACTGGCTCTAGCTCTCCAGCAGAGATCACACTAACTTGTTTGCTGATAGTTCTGGCCTCATCACTCTGGGAAAGGCAAACTTTACAAAAAAAGAGTTCTTTTAAACAAGCAAGAAAAGATTTAGCAATCTTATTGGCTGCAAATTTCTATCATGGTAACAGTCAATTAACAGATATATTCTAAATCAGCTGCAGAAAGAGGTGTTAATGCTTTAGCTTAAAAAAAATCTGGCACATAAAGGTGAATCCCAAAGCCCTGGTTTAGCCACAAACAAAAAGATCTGACATTCAGAAGCGTTTTATATTAAGCAATTCCTATAGACCTGACAAGCAGTGAGCATGAGGCATTTTGAGAAGTCAGTCATCTACTAAGAAAATTGAAAATAGGCTTCAGCAACTACAGATACCTGGTTTAAAGTCACACCTGTGTTCACATAGCTGCAGTCAAACTTTACCAGAAATATTACATTTCTTCTGTTTTTCAGCTTTCCAGCAAAGATTTTGTAACTGTCAGAGGGGAAGAGGAGGGGATAAGAAATAATATCTTTCTAAAAGAGCAATTAAGTGAGAAAAGCATACAAAGCTTGGCTTGGAAATGGGGTAGTTAAAAGGATGCAGAAGAGGGACATGACCACAGTCTGCAAATATCTGAAGGATGTGAAAATCAGAGAAGTGAAAATGTGGTATCATACATTAGGGATTAATTAGAAGTAATTGGAGGAACCTAAGGAAGGAAAATATATTGTCTGTGTCAAGATAAACTTAGAGATCACAGTCAACCCTAACATTTTTGTAATTTTGCCAGGGTAACTAGAAGCTGCTTTGACAACATCATCACAGGAAATACTTTGGGAATTCAGGGTTAAAGGCTACGTCAAGAATCTGAAGAGCAACCATTAAATAAAAAATTAGAACTCCCTCTAGAGAGGAGATGGAGATGCTGTTCAGGTGTTTCACAAAGTAGACTAAAGCCTGAATTGCCCTGGAGGGAAAAAAGATTAGGCAAGAGAACAAGTCTGCTCCATGTCAGAGCTGACTCCAAGCACAATGCATCCATCCAGAGCTCTCCATTTCCACAGTGTGGACTGTCAAACTCCACAGCTGAATTCAACAGCTTGCTTGGAGAAGGTGGTAACTATTAAAGCTCCCAGAACATCCAGCTGTATGGTGATGCTTATTTCCACATTCCTCTTTCTGTCCTGTAACACTAACACACACCTCCTCTCCCAATTCCCAAATGGTACTTGCCTAATGCACCAGTGTAGAGCAATAAGGCTGGGCACAAATATACCCCAAATCCATAGACAACTATCAGCTATCTCAGAACATTTCTGGGGAGTTTGTAAATATATTTTATACACCAACCAACTCAAAATATCTTACTATCTTATACAATTACTCCAAAGTTTGTGGATGTCACATGGAAACAGGTGTTATGAGAGTTTTGGGGGGAAAGAAACTTAAGCTAATAGAGACTTTTAAGTGACTTAAAGAAGAGAAAAATTATTTGAAAAGTCTGGTGGAAAAGAAGGGAAAAAATACTTGTATGGCAGGCTGATGTCTTCTTCCAGAAAGAGTTTTGCATCTGCTATACTCACTTTCTCCACATGGACACAAAGGAGTGCACAGAGACACGTCCTGTCCTCTCTCCTCCTGAGGCATTGAACAGAGGTGCTTTCCAGTAGAGTGGGCAGCCACAGATCTGTAAGGAAAAACCAGGGCAAGGAGGAATACAAAAGCAGTCCCAAGAGGAACCTGCTTGTTTACACACCAGATTCACCACTGAGGCTTTACATAAGGGAAATAAAGTGGTAATGGCTTCCTGACTCACCTGTGTGCCATTTTTACTGCATGCCAAGGTTGAGAATTCACACATAACTCTCTACTCTGTCATGTGCCTTTTCAAGTGGCTGAGAAACACATCCTCTCAGGCTAGGCAAAGGATCTGGACTACTCAAGCTCTTAAGCTTTGTCTGTTTAGCACAATCCCCTAGGAAGTGGAGTGGAGAGACAGGCACTTCCTTCCAGAAGGACACTCATACCAGCTCCATCCCCCATCCACTCTAAAACAGGAGGGGCCATTCTTCTATGGGATGACCTCTCACAGACAGCAAGGGAACCTCAAAGTCTAATTAAAGACAATTAATGAGTAAATGCCTAAAGGTGTAGTGAATCCCATCCTGCAATTTTCAGTGCACTGCCTTCCACCCAGAACAGTCCATTATTTCCAATACTGCAAGATCTCAGCAGGACAGCTACAAAAAGCCAAAAAAAGGGCAGCTGATACTACCTGAAGTCACAGAGGCAGACAAGTTTCTGTCTCTGAGTTTCTCAATGCTCTAAGCAGAAATATGAAGGAACAGAGAAACACAAATGCAATTTGTATTTGCTGAGAAATCTTGGAGAACTGCTTCATAAATCAAAGCAAGAACAAACACACACATCTGATGTGACAATCAGCAAACTGCACTCTTTTTTGTTTACCATGATCTAAACCTAAACAAAAAACTTCAGACTCAAAAGGATAATGGTTCTTTTTCCCCCTACAACAGCTGTGAGACAGACTGAAACTAGAACAAAGTATCTCTCCCAAAATTAAAAAACTAAATAGAATCACCGAATCATTAAGGCTGGAAAAGACCTCCAAGACCATCAGTGGTTACCTTAGCAATTTTCCCCATTTCACAGATGTTTGCTTTCTCATCTTCAAACTCTGTAAAGGCCTCTTCAACCCTGGCAATGATTTCTTCATGGTTAGTGCAGACATTCGGGAGTCCTTTAGGGAAGTAGAAACGTGGAATGTTTATGGGCACAGGGGTACTGCTGGTGGCTTTATTCACAGGCAGAGGAGTGCAAGTGCTAACCACAGGCTGCAGGGGGGCTGGGGATGAGGTTCCCGCCTTCTTCTCTTGTTTACTTTGAACCTGAAAACAGAATGAATAACAAACACATTTTAACATCATGGTACACGGAGGAAAAAATAGTTTGTGCTTCCAGTGATCAGGAGAAAATTAAAGCCCACCAACAATTACATTATGGCATGGGGATAAAAATGCATCTTAAATAGGCAATAAACATTCTGCATTGTGAACCAGTACAAATTTAGGATATGTCACACCTGCTTTTATGCCATTTCTGGACATTTTACATATGTAGCTGTGGCTCATGATTTCCTATTGAGTCACAGGAAAACACACTCTGCAATTCAGTGATACCACAGACAAGGACAATGCTATTGCTTCTCAGGCTGGTCTTGGTCTTGTCATTCTGCCCCCATGAACAACTAAAGTATCTGCTCTTGAGTATTTCCCCTCTGAACCAGAGCACCCACCCACACAAACGGCTTGCTAAAGTATGAGCAAGCTTACATTCAAACAAGGACATTTTTCTATCCCTTGGGAACATAATTACTTTTGCCAAAGCACTGCTTCAGAGATAAATTAAGAAAAGATTTTCAAGACTTCCTTTTCAATTTCAGCAAGCCTTTTATTCTGTGCCCAACTTAAACAGTCCCAGGACCTGATTTTGTCAAAGGTACTAAGAACTGGAAAACCAATTTTTCCATCAGGAATTAGGAGCAGCCAGCAGAATGTCCTTAGATGCTCAGATGGTGCCTTTTCCTCACTCCTCTCCTGCTGTAAGGAACATATGGCTGATATGGTGATCCCCACTGGATCCCCTCTCCAATGGATCTCCAGCTCTAGCTCTACACCACAGGCAGCATTTGTATTTAAGTACACAATGAGACCCTAAACCAGGGAATTGTTCAGACATGGGAGGGAACATTTCTTAAACTCTGACAAGTAACTACAGTATAAGCTGCAAAATCAGCTGCTGGAATGTGGAGGGATGAGGAATTCCCTGCCCCCCAAGGGAGACACTCCTTCTTGGGAAAAGACAACAGGCTTTTCCACTGCACAATGGTTCATGCAAGAGTTTTATTAATGTAACAACATATGTGATAAGGCTCAGAAGGCAACAGTCAAGTAAATACAGCTGTGACTTTCAGTTTGTTTATTCTAACTGTTTCAAAACAAAATGGCTTCAGGATAAAGCAGCCAAGTCTGAGTCCACTAAATGCAAAAGAATGTATATGATGAACTGACTTTGCCTTATTATTTTCTATAAACTTGGAGCCTTTTTCTTAACACATACCGAATCTCCCAACTAACCACAGATTTGCTTTCAATAAGGTAAAGAAGTGAGAATTGTAAAAGCTTCTTCAAGCACTACTTTTATCTGCAGTTTATAATACTTTATAACCCATTCATCAGAGACCCATGAAAGAAGAGAGAAGGATTTTCCTCCTCTTCACTCCTTTGCTCCGTGGATCTTTGTTAAATGGGAGGATGTCTTCTCCCAAATGCTGCCCCATTTCAGGAGCAGGAACACCAGCACACACATGCCACCAGCCAGAGCATACTTCTGTCCTTAACTGCTCTGTACAGAACACATTAACCTGGAGCTTGGGGTTCTTCAGGTTGTCTTCTCTTCTGTCTTGCTACACAGGAAAAGCTGGAGATCATTTTCAGCCTTCAATACTTCTATCAATCCAGTGCTCAGAGTCTGAACAGCTCTTAACCTTTGGAGAGCCAGCCTGATCACCAACACCTGTTTTCCTTCCTGTCCTCCTTGACTGTTCCTCCTCAGACATTGCACATCTTTGTGTCTGCTCCTGAGTGATGCTGGAGCTCTGAGCTCAGGGAGTTCCTGGGGCTCACAAGGGCTGGAGGATGGTAAGCATCAGCCCTGGTCAGTCTGTCCCACAGTAGGACAATGCAGGGGATCTGAGGTGGTGGCAGAGGTTAAGCTGGGGAAAGCTGGACATTCACTTTGGGAGCACAGTTCACTGGGTTAAATAAAAGACAACCCTTCTCCTGGCTTCCCCTGCCTTCCCCTCAGCGGAGCACCAAAAGCAAAGCCCAGACCAAGTGAATGTACGTGGGGAGGGAGCAGCTGGCCCCAGCTCAGGGAATCACACAAATCACCACTTCTTTTAGCCTCTGCTCTCATCCTGCCTGCCCTGCCCAGCCAGGGGCTTCTTCAGCCAGGACCCAGGAGCGCTCAGGAGTTTTCCCTTTCTGGATCCCAGCAGAGGGGAAGTCCCTGCCGGTCTCTCACAGCACCATATTCATACAAACAATGCAAAGCTGGAACAGACCTCGAGGTGCCAACTGCAGCCACTTGACTTCTATAATAGGACTTCACATCAGTTTGCTCCAAGGCCACTTCTCACAAACAGGTTTATTGCTCCCTAATCTCTTCAGGATAGCAGGCACTCTGGCTGCCAGCTCCGGGAGGAACAACGATGAGAAATGACTTTAACTTAACAAAAAGTACCACAAACCAAGATATTCTTTCAAAGGACACTGACTCTTCACTGTAACAATACATCACCATCCCCTACAGCTCAAGGGAATGATAAAATCGTATTTTTGTTTTCTTGGAAAGTGAAGTCCCCAAGTAGAGCACAACAGCACTGGGCCATTTTCCTCCCCTTCTGCATTTCACACACAGCCTGAGCTGACCGTGCTGGAACACAACTCACCCCCTCTGCCCAGGTCTCCACCTCCCAAAAACCCGAGCAACTCCTCTGCCTCCAGGTGCTCCCAGAGCCAGCAGTGCTGGCTACCAGCTCACACAAGTCAGGGCACAGAGGATGTATTAATTTCCTGATCCACATCCACCACACAAGGCAGAAGGTCAGACACCTATAGGAGAAATAAAGGGAATTCTGCTGAGCTTTGAAGGAGGCAGCCAGTTTGGACACAGGTTCCCAGCTGACCTTCCCAGTCAGTCTGACTCACTCCTGCTCAGTCCAAGCCAAACTAGGAGCAAGCATTGCTCAGGGATAGCTGCTTTTCATATTCTGCCTCAGGAACAGAAATACAATTTTTGAATTTTGTCTTCTTCCTTCTCATATAAGAGAAGAGCTGTTCATCATACAAAGAGAAAAAAAAGCAACAACTAGTCCTTGAGGATTTTGTTCCCTAGAACAACCTTACAAATTAATACTCTGGGATGGGTATAACCAGATGCAAACCACTATGGGGACAAGAAGAAGTTAATTACAACCTTTTGTGAAAAAAAAATTAACTAAGTGTATGACGAGAAATTCTGTGGAAATTCCTTGGAAGTAAACAGTTTCTTATTGCAAAAAATTTAGCCTTAAATGCTGTTTGCCTAGCAGAACACACGTCTCCAACAGGGATATGCATTTTCAGAGAGCATAACTAAGAAGGGAAATGACAAATAGTCTAATAAATCTTTCAGCTTTGTTACAATAATTAACAGATAAACCTTTTTTTCTTTTTTGCTCAAGAGAAAGGTGAGATTAAAGGCCATTCTTAAATACCACTCTGTAGCATTCTGTAATTTCCCCTAACTAAAATCTGTCCATCCACTACATCACCTTTTGCCAGCCATACAGTTTATTTACGGGCAGACAAAAATAGTGACATCTGTGTTATAAATAAACCAGACAGAACTACAGCCTCATTGTAGCTACACAAACAAAGCACAGACTAGAGCTCTGCCATCCCAGCCTGTCTCCCAGGGATGTGCCAGGCCCAGCAGAAAACTCCATGGAAGAAAGCAGTATCACATCAAGTGCTCAAATTCTTCCTACTCCTTCCTCCTGGTCCCAGGCTCCAACAGGGTCCTAGATAATATATTCACCAGTTTCTTGCTTTATTTCCAAATGGGATATTGTAATCTTCTTTTTAGGGTACAGTGACTCAGCCTCTCGCAGTCCACAATGCTGACTTAATGTCTCCTTTCATTTTTCATAGTTGCTGTCTTCCTGAAGTCTGATGGTACCTGGACACAAGCCATCCCTAAAGCTCATCAGCTCTCCAGCACTGGTTTGTCTCTCTCGCCCCAGACTATCTTCCTTTCCCTCCCTGAAGCCCTTTCCCATCAATGAATCTTTCTGCTGCCTCTTTCTTACCCGTTTTCTAAGGACAGCAAGAACAAAGGCTCATCTGCACATGGTTCCAAACATCACAGAGCTATGAGAAAATGCATTTCTGGAGAGAATATTTTCTTCTAGGAAACAAACCCACCAGCAGAAACAAAGTCCAATCACAGCAAAACAAAAATGAAAACAAACTCTTCCTAAGCAACTCAGAACCCCAAAAGGATTTAGGTGGGAGCAGACACAGTGCTAATTGTAAGGTCGGACCAAGTTCCTCGTGGCCTTATCCAGCTGAGTTTTGCAAGCAGAGGCCCTCACATGCCTCCAGTGATGAATGTGCCCATAGACCTTGGGCATGGCCCTCAGCACCAGCTCAGGCTGGGAGCCCATGGCTGAACACCAGCCCTGCAGGAAAGGGCTGGATGCAGGGGACAGTGAGCAGGGCTGGGCATCAGCCTGCAGCCAGGGCTGTGACAAGCAAGGCAAATGATGTCCTGGACTGCCTTAGGAGTAAGGCCAGGAAACCAGGAAGTTGTCTCTGTCTGACACTAGTGAGGCTGCTTCTGGGGTTCCTGGGACCACTTTTGGGCCTTCATTTCAAAAAAATGAGAGGAAGAGACCAGCCAGAGATGTAAAGGAGGGAAGTCAGAAAGCTGGGCTCAGGGCCAGGCAGCAGGATACACTTAGGTCTGGCCCTGGCTAGGTAGGGAAAGGGGAAGCCAAGGGATGGGCCAAACACAGCCTGCAGCTCTTGGAAGTGCAGTTACAGTGACAATGGAACTAAACTGCAGCTTGGGAGGGTTAGGCTGAAGGGAAGTACAGTAAAAGATGGCCAAGAGGGGCTGGGCAAATCCCTATCCTTGGGAAAAATCAGTGCTGATGTGACCCAGTGTTAGAAATAGTATTCCTACAACTGAGATATTGGGTTAGAGACCTCTCTTCCTCCCAGCAGGCTCTCTGATCCTTCCATAAATAAATAAAAGGATAAGCACAAGAACTGAAATTTCCAGCTCTTGAGATAGAAGTTTACCAACACCCTTCTCTTCCCTCCCCTCCTGGCCAACATCCCTGTGTTCCACAAAGCAGCTCTCATTCACCTCTCTGCTCCCTATCACCACCTTATCACCTGCCAGCACTTCTGTTTTCTTACTGGGCCCACTTACCTCTACTCTCAGCTCATCCCAAGCCCCAGGTACAGCCCCACAAGGCACAACATTTAACCACCTCATGCTGCCATGTGGGAGAGCTCCCATCCCTGCCCTCCACCTCCAGAGGTCCATTGACACTCTGGGAAGCGATTTCACCCCTTGGAAAGGCAGCAAACAGCCTTGGCTTTGTTGCTGATGATATTCTACTGGGTTATGAATTAAGAAAGACGTGTGGAGCCCAGGGCAAGAGAAGGGTGGCACACGGTGAGCAAGGAAAGAAGAAAAATACCATCTTTTTTGAACACTGTGAGTGCCCACTGCAGTATTTCACTTGCCTTGAACCCGCAGCCCCAGAGCAGTCATTCCCAAGGCATGCAGCAGTGAGAGTGTTCCTGCTTCTCACCAGGCAGAGGGCTCGTGGACCAAAGCCTGGTTCATTTTTCCAGCTGTTCCACCCGGAGGTCTCATCCCTCCCTACCCCTGTTAGCGATCAGACCAACTCAGGAGAGGGAATTTAGCTGTGCTGTGGTTCCTGACAGTCTCTCCAAACTGCTCAGCCCCGCCCAAGTCATTACTGCACATTATTACCTCATCCAATTCTCCCCCAGGGAGTGAAAAGCACACGTTCCAGAGATTAACCTCTGAGATGTACTTTAACGTGTCACCGGAACCAGGAAAAAATGTGCCACGGTATGTTTTGGAGCAATTTTAATGCTGTTTCTTAGGAAACAGCTGCACTGCTCCTAATTTCAACTTTTTAGCTTCCTCAATGGGTCATCTATTATTTAAATATAGATAAAGCTCAAGATGGGCCGATTTCAGCAAATTGTAAGCCCTCTAAATCCGGAGTGACTACATGTCCATTTGGTGTCCTAGCACATCCAATCTTTTGTCAGTTGTTCCAGAGAGCGAGTACAGCTGCTGGCATTTACCAAAAACATACAGCTGTGATACAACTTCCATTTCTTTGGCCACACCTCTGTGATCTTCAGGGTCTTCTCCGGACTAAATGATTCTATCATCTCCTGCAGCCTCAGCCCAGAGAGGGTAGGAAACAGCACAAAGAAGCACCTTGGGATGGTAAAACTCATTAAAAGCAAAACCAGGTAGGCTGGTCTGCCCAGATTTGTACTGTTCACAGCAGAACGTTGTGGCTCTTCCAACATGCAACAACAAACATTCAGAGCAATCACATAAAAAGTCTCACAGAAAATACTTAAGTCTTACAATATTCTCCCCATTATTAAATCACTACCCTTGCTGTTAATTTCCCCCCTTGTTTACAAAGACATTTTAACTCTGCAATCTAAGCCGGGAATGTTTATTTTTAAACCTGCTGGTATCTAGCTGCAAATAACTTTCTGCAAATAGACACGCCTAGAGGGAATACAGATTGATTCTCTGATCCAATAAAAAAATACAAAGAAAAAGAGATAAAGAAATGCCAAGCATCCAAACCTGGGCCTGCTGGAAGGCCTTGAGCCGCCTCTTGAAGCGAGATGGAAGAACAAAGTCACAGCCCTTGGCAAGGAAAGCTAGCTCCCCTCCCAGGTCTGGGTCCCTCCGCAGAGAACTCTCCTTGATCATCATCCTGGGCAGCTCCTAAGCAGATGTTGACCTTCCCAGAAGGGGCACTCTGTAGGAGACCACTTCAAGACCAGCACGTTGCTTTCTTGCTTTTGATTTTTTACAGGCAAAAAAGGACAAATGGCTTCAACATATTATGTCTTCTCTCTCTTCACAAGGACAACATCTAGCAATTTTATCTCACTCCTGAAGCCAGAGCTTCCTATTTTAACCAATATTCACAGTGTCTTTCAGTACCACCAGGATCTTCTGTCTTCTTGTAATACTTTAATTGAGAAACATGATCTACAAGTGAATCTATTTCCCTGCTGGCTACATGACAGACAATCTGTCCTTGGCTTGTAATAGGCCAGGGGTGACATGAGAAAGGAAGCACCCACCACCACTACCAAGAGCTCCAAAATTAGATGCCCTGCAGAAGTGGCTAAATATACCATCTTCCTCAATAGTTCCTAGTTTGTGTGCTCCAGTGCAGAGACCTGAGGGGCACCCCTGGGTCAGTCAGGCTCGGCTAGAGTTAAACCACGCTCAGCCAAGGGCCTGTGGCATGGCAGTGGTTTGAGCTCCCTGCTGCTGAGGTGATGAAGCAGAGGAGCAGCATTAGTTCCCACTCTTGACTGAAGGCTGTAATTTTCAAAAAACATCATTTTTTCCTTATTGCTGGAAAAAGCAAATCATCTAGTGCCTTTAATGCCAAGCAAGCACATAAGGATGATCTCGGATAATAAGCTCAGTCATTCCCAAGCAGCTCTTAAGAAAACAGTTTCCTAAAGACATCAAAATGTATCATACTCATTATTCACATTCCCCATAACTCTCACGAGGCAAAGCACTTCTCAGGGGACAGTAGCCTACTTTTTCTCTGCACAACTTGGAGCAAGCAGACTTCAAACTCTTGCTCTAACTTTGTCTAGGCTTGTTAGAAGCGTGTTCTCCCTCTTTTATCATGAGAGTGGTGCTGAACAAGGGCCTAAATCCAATTCTTCCCACACAAAAGAGTCCTGTGGAGTGCTTCCCCTACCCGACTGTAAAATATGAGCTGCTCTGCCGGGATGCTAAGCTCAGTAACACAGAAAAACACCCAGATTCGAGCTAGTAGGGGCTTGCTGTCATCGAGGGATTGCATTTGTAATGCAAAGATCTCAGTGAGCCTCACAACAGAAAGCTTTTATTGGGCATGTGCCTCTGATGTCTTCTCCTGGGTTCTTGTAGAAAGCCCCAAGTTAACATGAAGCCCATAAGAATACCAAGCCTAACAGAGTGGCACAAAGAGGATGAGGATGAAAAAATAACCTCCAAAAAGAAAAAGGCAGGCAGGAATGTTTGAAGTCAAACTACCACCAAATAAAGGATACACAGAACCATCTGCGATACGTTTGGGACAAATTTGGTTTTTCTTACTCTGACAATTTTTTTCTAAACATTAAGGCAATACCTAAAGAGCCCATGAGGCTGCACTGTACTGGGAGTGCTGCAGATCTCATGCAGCAGCATGTCAGGAGGTGATTTATTGTAAATAATGTGTGGCAAGTGATGAATTACTTCATGTTCTGCTTACAGCCTGCAGAGGCAAGGAAGCTCTCTGACCTCCAGCTACATGCAGACCAGCCACAGAGACCTTTGACAGAGGTATGCATTAAAGAGACACACTAATCTGCAGCCACTAGCTCCTGCTTTACAAAACCAGCACAGCCAAATACTTTTCATGCTTAAATTAACGAGTCACAAAGGACCTCAGAAGTTAGGGAGGCTTTCACTGATAACCTGAAAAAACACAAGTAATCCACAGGCAAGGCTCACTCTGTCTGTAATCCAATGTTTTGGAATAGCAGGTTTCTAGCATGCTACTTCCTATCCTCAAAACACACAAAGTGAGTATAAATACAGATATAAACATACAGTACTATGAGAAACTGACAGTAAGAATCTTGTTTCAACAGCTTCAAAGTCAACTGGACACAACCCATAGCAGAAAAGTCTGGTCTCAACAGCCAGACCAACTGCACAAACCCAGAAATCCCTCCTTGCTGTAGGTGACACAGGTTAAAGGTGAGAGATGCCAGATTGCCTCTGTTAGTTGCCTTTCATTCTGAGATACTTTAGATTCACTTAATACTTGGTTTTATTTCAGTAACTATTACCAACAGAAAAAAAAGCCCATAGTTATTCATTATTTGTGTTGAGAAGTAATGAATAATTGATGTTTGAAAGCAGTGCAGATTGTGTGTATAACTTAAATGACAGATATTACCAATATCTGATCAAAACAATTTTTAACATGTGTAAGCTGAAAGCTGATTTTCCAGAAAGAGTTTTACATTATATTTGAGATATATTTTGAGATCATTATTTCAGAACAAAGTTAAAGTTACTGTGACATTACAGAAGCCACTTTTTACAATTAATCACCCAATTAATTTACAATTAATTACAAGATCCTTGATAAAAATATCATTACATTTGCAAAACATCAAACATGCACAAAAGTATGCGGGGGCAGAATGACAAAGTTGCAAGGTTAACCTTGACTTTCTGTGATTCAGAAACAGTTAATTCTGCTCCGAGGCTTCTTAGGGCCCCCTGACTGAAGCACAGAACACGTTTTGATACAAAATGCAAAGCGTGTGGCCCTGAGATGGTGTTTCAGGGCACAGGGTGTCAAGAACCTTTGGAGAGTCCCAGGAACAGCCACCCCATCAGCCATTCAGGAGAGGCAGGATTAGACAGATGCTACCAGAGCCCACCCAGAGGAAGTCTGGAAACAGGGAACAGCCTCTGGATACTTCACTCCAGGCTCCACACCTGAGATATAACATGGTTATAAAGGTGGTTTCATCAACCCCACAAACCCTCTGCTCCCACATCTACAGTCCCTGGCCAGAAATGGTTGGATCATCCATCTGACCTCAGTCTGAGCTATTCCACTTACTAAGATGGCAGAAAACAAAAATGTTGGTTAGGTTTAACTTGCATACAAGCACCATAGTCAGTAGGTTTCAGAACCATACAACAGGAAGTAGAGGCATGCAGAAGAGAGAAATGGGAAGCAGAGCTGTTCTTTCTGGCTCACTACAACACAAGGAACCCTTTTGAGGAGTTACCCAACAGTGGAGGGACACAAAACAAAAGGGTCTCTTTGTATCAAAGCCTGGCCCTGACCTCTGCTCCCAAAATTATTCATAAACTTCATTCAACAGCTCTTAAAATACAAACATGAGCGGAACATGCAGTAGGGCTCTGCACCACTGACAGTTCTGAAAACAGAAGGACCACATGGCTTACAGATTTTTCTAGGGTTCTTTCACTAGAGCACCACTCCAAGCATTAGCTGAATTTACTTTGTCAAATCAGCCAACCTGTACAGGTGGCAGACCAAGGACAACAGAGAGGTTATGGTCAAAAACATCCACCACTGACTTCTCCAAGGACTTTGCATATGACATTTTACTCAAAGGTAGCAGTCTCTACCTTCCAACATACTCCAACACTCAGTATTTCTGCAGGTCAGAGCATCCCAACAGCCCCACCTCCACCTTCTTCATTGCTTACTGGTCCCAGTTTCCCCCAATTCCCTCAAACCTGCTGGTCCATCCAGGATCCTTACAGCCCTCCTCACTACAGACAAAAATACAGGTAAGTACTAGGGGGCTTGCTGACTTCTAAATGGCAACTGCACTGTTCTCACTGAACTATTTTTTTTCAAAACCAACATACAAAAAGAATCAGGCTTAAGACAGGCACAGAGAACAGGAAATCCCAAAACAAATAGTTAGGAGGTTTAGAGATAAGCAACGGAAAACTGGATCTCAGAATGGGAAATGTTGGACAGTCTAAAAGTATGCAATGCTTCCTGGCCTGCCCAAAAGAAGTGTGATGCCCTTATTATGTGCTCTGCAAAATTGATGGACTTCTTGAGTATTCATTTCCTAGTTTTTAAATATTTGGATTTTGAAGATGAAGAGGTAAGTAATCCTATTGTTCTCTGTAGAGGAGCATAATTTGCTTTATGATAATGAGGAAGTCTGTTGCTGATATAAGTTAGCACAGATTTAACAGAGATAGGCCAGTTGAGCCAGAGAACAGCCTGGTCTGAAGGATTCTCCTTCTTCTTTTTCATTGCTTAGCATTTAAGGGATATTAAATCTGTAACAACCTTCACAAAAAAAAGGTGTGCTGCATTTTCATCACTCAGAGCTTTGGGGTTTCTACATGTGCCCAGCTATTTGATAACAGTTTTATGAGCCTTAAGAAAATACAACATTATACTTTGCATAATTGAGGCACACATGCAATACCTAGTGAAAATCCACATGCAGCTTCAGTTACATCCAGAGTGACCCAGGAAAATGGATGTATTCCCTAGATGATACACCTAGCAAGGGACACATCTGTGCCACAAATAACAGCAAACGTCAGGGCAAGTGCAGAGCCAGCAGCCCACTGCTGAGGGGACCAGCTGCCTCCCCAAAAGCTCTTCTCCCCAGGGTCTTTGGTTCTGGGCATCTGCACAAGGCAAGGGTCGTGTGGCTGCATGGAGGAGCAGAGCTCTGGCAGATGTGGAGCACAGGTCCACAGAAGGCAGCTGGGAGCAAACCAACACAGAGCTAGGTGGGATCAGAGGAACACAACCTGCCAAGGCACCACACTCAGAAGCCACTTGGCAGCAGAAATGAATCTCATTTTCAAGCACTACATAAAATCTGCCACAAAACCAGTGCCACACTTCATCAAACACATTTTTGTTTGAACTGGCAAGTCAGAAAATTTTGTAAAATAATGTACAAGGCAAGATTACAAGGCATTACTTTAGAAATTCTAGAGCTGTTTAAATCTACACTCTCTGAGGAAAAAGATTCTTTCCCTTGCTGGAAATATCAAAATACCATTTTCTGTAAGCAAAGTTGCCCACAGCAATGACAGAAACTCTTGGAGAGCTGGTCTAGAAGGATCTCAGCATCATCCTGTAGGGTAAGACACAACCCATGCACCCTTTTTAAGATCTGCATCAAATTTTGGACAACAGTGGCCAGTTTTGAAAACATGCAGATTAAGCTCCAACTGGAAGAAGCCATGAAAGTTCACTTACAACCTGGGCAGTTTTTCAGTGCCTATGTGGAAGGGGGATTTTGGAAATTGAAGTCCTCTCTATAGCTAGTGCCTACTTGGAAGTATGGAAACAAATTTTTTTGAAATTTAGCAGCCATTACCAAACAAAAAGCCCTGAGTGCTCAACAGACAGCCCTGGCTTCCTTCTAAAGCTGCCTCCCATCAAGACTCTTTTTCCTGGGAAAACCTACTCCTCATCTGAGATACAAGCAATGCAGACTCCACATGATTCCATGCACTGGGGACAGGGAAAGCAAACTAAATCATCTGAGATTCTGTCCTTTGTCCCATGGAGGACTGGTCTCTTTAGGAACCAGTGATGAGGAGAACAAGAAAGGCTGCTCAGAGGTGGGAAAGGGAGAGGTGGAAGAATCAGTTTTCACTGAACTGCTGAGAGATAGTCCAATACTTAGTCCCAGAAATAAGGTAATTATTTATACTTATTAAAGTAATTATTACTACACCCTATTATAAGGGACCCATTTAAACCACAAGCAAAACAGTCTACAGGAGCACCAGCAGGAAAGAATCAAGCTCAACAGTGAAACTCCATGTCAGAACCTATTTTATTTTCTCATGGGTTTCAGTTTCCTTTTTTCGTTTGTATTTAAAGGCTACATTTCTGCCAGGTTGAACACATTATTCCACACTGAAGCATTCAAAGCACAATGCATTACTTAGATATAATTCCCCACACCCCTCCCCACATTTTCCCATGTTTGTTTTACTCACTATCCCATCAAATGTTTGGTTCTCTTACCTTTATTACTTCTGGGGCCTGCTGAATTGAAGCTGGAACAGAGTCTCTGGAGGGAGCCCCAACATGGCTTTTTTGCCCTGCAAGCAGGGACTGTGAAGGAGTTGCTAAAGTTTCCTGGAGAATTTGCATCACTTCCCTCTCCTTGGACAAACTTCCCTTGCCTGTCTGGAATTCCACCAGCTCCTGGGCAAAGTCCTCAATGCTTCCCAGGATACGCAGTAAAAGGGCTTTGTCATCCTCTTCCATCTTATGACCGTTGGTTTCCATTATTTTTGACAAAGAAGAAGGGGGATCAGCAGGTTTACTTTTGGGTTCAGGAGCCAGAGGTGGAGCCTGCCTGCCCTGCCTGCCAGACACCTGCAGCGAGGCAGGTTCACCCTCCCTCCAAGAGGGCTCCCTCAGAGTACTCTCCATTTTCTGTGAGAAGCACTCCAAGTCCAGCAGCAGTTTGTCTATCTCCTCCTTGTCCACCCTACTGCACGTCTGGGCTCCTCTGGGGACAGCAGCCTGGGCACCACCCAACACGGGATCCGGCACTGGTGTTACAGGAGCGCTCTTCTCAGCAGCACTTCCCACCCTGGCCTGCTCTGCTCTAGCGTCAGCAGCAAGGTCTGAACCAGCAGCTCGCTGGTAGCTGCACTCCAGCCCCTGCCAGCCCCCCTTCTGCTCTGCCTTCTTCTCTGTCCCTGCTGCTCTGTCCCCATCAGACTCCTCCTCGATGTACAGCGCCTCGGTGGCAGACGTGCAGTCGCAGGGGCTCGGGGCTGGTGACTGAGGCAGAGCACCTTTCACAGCTCTCACGCTGCTCTCTGCAGAGACACTGGGCAGGGAGCTGGAGCTGAAGCTCACAGTACCTGTCTGGATGGACTGGGAGGTGCTTGTCACCTCACTCTGACCTGGTACATCAAGAGGAACTGCACTTGAGGATGGCAGCTGAATGATATCTTCATACCTGGGTGGCTGCTCCAGGGGAAAGGGAATTTGCTGCAAGCCATGGAAATAGTTCATCAGCTCTGCCCAGTCACTTGCTTCCCTCTGCCCTGCAGTCTTCAGCTCAAAGGGCAGCTTCTTCAGGTAGGAAGAAAATCTTGTCATCAGATTCATGTATATCATCTCTGAATTAGCCAGGGGATCATTGCTGTTCCCTCCACCGACGACGTCTGCAGACTTCCTCTTGATGCAATGTTTGATTATGTCCGTGCACTTTTTCAGATCCTCTGAGCACTTGAGCAAGATGTCCAAGCACACCTTAATATCCCCACCAGAAGAACCATCTAGCTTGTGTTTTTCTAAAATCTGGGTAATGAAGTTCTCTTCGGGGGAGGAAAGAGGGCAGAAAGGAACCACAGGATTCACCGTGACTTCTGGAGCATCATTGCTCTCCTGCCATTTCTCCACAGGTGAGGGACCCTGCAAAAAGCCACATGGAGGGCAGTTCTCATCATTGTTAAAGTGCCCATAAATCAAGTCAAAATCAAAGGATCGTCTGCTGAAAGATTCTGACCGAACTTTCCTTCCCTTTCTGTAAGCCACATGACTGGAAGAGTTTTTGAGCTTTTCAAAGGAGAATTCCTTTATTTTACCACTGGCAAGGTTTATTGCCTCACCAGTAATGTCTTTTAAACTGCTGGAGGCTTGCACTGAAGACCCTTTCTTGATTCTTGGATTATTTGGGAGCATTTGGTTATAGTCCTCATTTCCAGCCAAGGCAAGACCATTTTCAGGAACAGGAATTTTATGGTCCAGGTTGGCATCTTGGACACTGAGCCCTGCACAGACACTGTGGTGTGCAACTATGCAGGTGAGTCCCTGTTTGAGGAGCTGGCAGGAGCCTGTGCAGTAGTGCACAGTGTGCTGGGAGTGCTGCTCCACCACCACGCTGCTGTAGCAGTTCACTGAAGTCACCATCAGCCTGTAGGTCGCTGCCATAGCACAGACCACGCTGGGAAGTGAGGCTGCAAAACCCACCATGAACTTCACAGGGAAAAGCTCACTTTTCACAGCCACACCAGATTGGATGAAAACATACAAATCTCAATTGGAAACATCCAAACTGTGCGAGGAGCTACTGCCTTGGAAAGCCCCGGAAAAGCCTGGAGTGGTTTCAGCAACACAGTTACAACAACCAGTGCAACTTGCATATGGTTTAACTTAAGGCACCTCGATGCTCCTATTCCATGCAGAAAGCCTTGCTCAGCAGAGGTGCAGCACCAGCTGCTCCATTTCTAATGCTCCAGGTAGCTTCTCCAGCAGAGGCCATAAAATCCAGTCAGTTCTTAGGCAGAAGTGACAAGTCAAGAATTTCTGTTTGACCCTTTTTCTCTCTTTTTGGGTGGGCCAGTAAAAGGTAGATAATCCAGTAGCATGTACAGACAAAAAATCCACAGTGTGCTTGGGAGATTCCTCTCTCACACTGGTGACACAGGTCCCTGCAATAGAAATAAAGGTGACAGTCATAATGAGTGCCATGTATTATGCAGCCTTGTCTACTACCAAACATCTGGCACAGACAGAACAACCAGCACACAGGCCTGCACAGAACAGAGTAGGCTGATAGTCTTCTTTCACTCAGATCTACCATATAAGAGCAGTGCTGAGGAGCTGGCCTATATTTATACACAGGCTGTCTGTGTGCTGCCATTTTAACAGCTCTATTTTAGCCACTCATTAATTTTTTTCAGACTTGCTTTTTTCCCCTCCCCAGACCGAGCAAAACATTACCTTTAATTCAAATAGAGCAAAACATTCTAATCCTGTTGTGAATTTCTGCCTTTTGTTTTCCAAGGCTCTAAAGATAAGGCAAAGGGCAGTAGAGAAAAGAACTTTCAGGATTTCCAAGCTCTCTGGATTATAAAAAGCTGCAAAAAGCCTGCAGCAAAGTAGCTGAATGCCTCTAAGAATGCACAGTCTTTACTAAAGGCCACATTGGCTTCCATTAGCCTTTCACCAAGGTCTCTGGGACCATATCAATATATTTTAAGGAGGAATAACTGTTCCTCTTACTACCCATAAACAGCACCATATTTAATACAGTGAGTTCACTGCTGTAGACATTGAGGATAGTAACATTTGTATAAAGGTTAAGCCTATGAAAACTAGGAATTGAGTGTTTTACACTTAGCACAGTCATTTCCAGCTACATTTCCTATCATCATTGTCAGAACTGCACCAGAAAAAATCTCAAAAGCTGTTTAACTTTGTTATGAAAAAAAGCAAATCTCAGGTTTAAGGGTCTTGAATTTTAGACATAACCTCATCTTTCTTTAATACATGAACAATCAAATGAAAACACCCCAGTGAAATTCTGAGCACCCTCTATTCCTGTACAAACAGAAATCTATTTAATAAAACATTATTACATCACACTGCTAAGTCACTCCACAGCACGGGTTTATTTTGGTTTCTTCAAAGGCAAATATGCAGCACTGTGAAAGGCCAGGCTTGCACCTGATGAAAGCACTGCCCTCCCCACAGCTCCATCCCACCAACTTAGCTCGAAGCCTGGACAAACACAGCACACACAAAGCAAATGTCCTGAAGTTTGGTGCTGTTGTCATTACCGACCGGGGAGAGCACAAGTCTAAACGTTCACATTTTAGATATTTTAAAGCTTTAATTTAAAATTGAGAAGCACTGATTCAAGAGTGTTCAACAGAATTTGTGATGTGCCATTTCTGCTCATTGCAGTTCTGTGGAGTGGCACAGGTAAAGAGCCCTTCCCACTCTGTTCTTTGGATTATATAAAGCATTGAAAAGATTGCATTCAGGACAAAGAGCTAGCTGCCATGCTGGGCTCTGTAACAGGCTGCCACCTGCCCATCCCAGCTGCAGGCCAAGCAGCTCCTCAGCTCCTCCTGTCCTGGCCTGCTCCCCTCCACACCCACTGACACTGCCCTAAAGCCCCTCCGGCAGGGGAGGGCTCTCCTGAGGGAGGAGCTGTGGTACGAGGTGTGCCCCCTCCCCAGGGAACAACAGTGGTACAAGGTGTGCCCCCTCCCCAGGGGATGAGCTGTGGTACAAGGTGTGCCCCCTCCCCAGGGAACAACAGTGGTACAAGGTGTGCCCCCTCCCCAGGGGATGAGCTGTGGTACAAGGTGTGCCCCCTCCCAGGGGATGGGCTGTGGTACAAGGTGTGCCCCCTCCCCAGGGAACAACAGTGGTACAAGGTGTGCCCCCTTGCCCAGGGGATGGGCTGTGGTACAAGGTGTGCCCCCTCCCCAGGGGATGGGCTGTGGTACAAGGTGTGCCCCCTCCCCAGGGAACAACAGTGGTACAAGGTGTGCCCCCTCCCCAGGGGATGAGCTGTGGTACAAGGTGTGCCCCCTCCCCAGGGGATGGGCTGTGGTACAAGGTGTGCCCCCTCCCCAGGGGATGGGCTGTGGTACAAGGTGTGCCCCTTGCCCAGGGGATGGGCTGTGGTACAAGGTGTGCCCCCTTGCCCAGGGGGATGGGCTGTGGTACAAGGTGTGCCCCCTTGCCCAGGGGGATGGGCTGTGGTACAAGGTGTGCCCCCTTGCCCAGGGGGATGGGCTGTGGTACAAGGTGTGCCCCCTCCCCAGGGAACAACAGTGGTACAAGGTGTGCCCCTTGCCCAGGGAACAACAGTGGTACAAGGTGTGCCCCCTTGCCCAGGGGATGAGCTGTGGTACAAGGTGTGCCCCTTCCCCAGGGGATGGGCTGTGGTACAAGGTGTGCCCCTTGCCCAGGGGATGAGCTGTGGTACAAGGTGTGCCCCCTCCCCAGGGAACAACAGTGGTACAAGGTGTGCCCCTTCCCCAGGGGAACAACAGTGGTACAAGGTGTGCCCCCTTGCCCAGGGGGATGGGCTGTGGTACAAGGTGTGCCCCCTTCCCCAGGGAACAACAGTGGTACAAGGTGCCCCCTTGCCCAGGGGGATGGGCTGTGGTACAAGGTGTGCCCCCTTGCCCAGGGAACAACAGTGGTACAAGGTGTGCCCCCTTCCCCAGGGGATGGGCTGTGGTACAAGGTGTGCCCCCTCCCCAGGGGGATGGGCTGTGGTACAAGGTGTGCCCCCTCCCAGGGAACAACAGTGGTACAAGGTGTGCCCCCTCCCCAGGGAACAACAGTGGTACAAGGTGTGCCCCCTTCCCCAGGGGATGGGCTGTGGTACAAGGTGTGCCCCCCTCCCCAGGGGATGGGCTGTGGTACAAGGTGTGCCCCCTCCCAGGGAACAACAGTGGTACAAGGTGTGCCCCTTGCCCAGGGGATGGGCTGTGGTACAAGGTGTGCCCCTTGCCCAGGGAACAACAGTGGTACAAGGTGTGCCCCCTTCCCAGGGGATGGGCTGTGGTACAAGGTGTGCCCCCTTCCCCAGGGGGATGGGCTGTGGTACAAGGTGTGCCCCCTTCCCCAGGGGATGGGCTGTGGTACAAGGTGTGCCCCCTCCCCAGGGGGATGGGCTGTGGTACAAGGTGTGCCCCCTCCCAGGGAACAACAGTGGTACAAGGTGTGCCCCCTCCCCAGGGAACAACAGTGGTACAAGGTGTGCCCCCTTGCCCAGGGGGATGAGCTGTGGTACAAGGTGTGCCCCCCTTCCCCAGGGGATGGGCTGTGGTACAAGGTGTGCCCCCTTGCCCAGGGGATGGGCTGTGGTACAAGGTGTGCCCCCTCCCCAGGGAACAACAGTGGTACAAGGTGTGCCCCCTCCACAGGGGATGGGCTGTGGTACAAGGTGTGCCCCCTCCCAGGGAACAACAGTGGTACAAGGTGTGCCCCCTCCCCAGGGAACAACAGTGGTACAAGGTGTGCCCCCTCCCCAGGGAACAACAGTGGTACAAGGTGTGCCCCCTCCACAGGGGATGAGCTGTGGTACAAGGTGTGCCCCCTCCCCAGGGAACAACAGTGGTACAAGGTGTGCCCCTTGCCCAGGGAACAACAGTGGTACAAGGTGTGCCCCTTCCCCAGGAGATGAGCTGTGGTACCAGCTGTGCCCCTTGCCCAGGGACAAGCACAGGTACCAGCTGTGCCCCTTGCCCAGGGGATGAGCTGTGGTACCAGCTGTGCCCCTTGCCCAGGGACAAGCACAGGTACCAGCTGTGCCCCAGCCTCTGCAGTGAGTCAAGGTGCCAGTGGAGAAAGGGCGTGTGCAGAACCCTTTTCACACTGAGGTGCTCACACCATCACTCACAAACCAGGGAACACACTTCACACCCTCCACTCACTCACTCCTCTCAGGCTTCCCTGTCACGTGTGCTAAACCCTCTACTAAATCAGAGCCACAGTTGAAAAAGTGCTTTTGGCTCCTCAGTGCCTCCCTGGGCTCTGTGAGGAAACTCAAGCTAGGCCTCCAGAAAGTCCACTGATCCACAGACTCCCTTCAACACATCAGGGTAAGAGGTCTGCTGCTTTTCCTTTTTTGAGCCTCCATCAGCTTCAGACAAGCCTTCTGACATTTAGAGAAGGGAGAGGCCTTCAGGACAGCAAGTTTGATTAAGAATTAATATTGCTTCTCAAAAAGCATAGGACTTCCTAAGGGCTCCTTCCTCCCTCTGTGGCACACACAGCAAGGAGAGCCTGGTCTTCCTTTTAGCAGCCAAGGACAGTTTGGGTTTACACCTAATTTGGGCAATAATTACATCTTGATTAAGTTATTTCTTAATTAGAGTAATAATGTATTACTCACTGTCTCCTTCTCCTCTGTCACTCCTCCAAGGGTAGTTTCTTCCCACCACATCAGTGACTAAGCCAGTTTCTCTAATGCTTTAAGCCACCTTCAAGCAATAAAGTTTCTGCAGCTGTAAGGTTATCCCTTCAAGGAAAAGGTCTCCCCTATTCCCAACCTAAAAGGAATCCTTTTTTTATTTTTTTTTCCAACCTTGTAGTGCCAGCCATGCCCAATAACAATTTTAGCTGTTTATGCAATGATTGCTGCACTCTCTAATCCTTTTCCAGTTTACCTGTATTCCTCTGGTATTATCACAAACCAACACAATGCAAACACAAATTTGCCCAGGCCAACACAGGATTGCTGCCTCCTGCCTCTGCTGTCAGCACCTTTTACTGCTGCATCAGAGGAGGAAGTAATCAAACAATCAATATAAAACCCCAATATCCTCTTTCCTACCACGCTAACTAATGTTTTCCCAGTAATTATTTACTAATTGCTTTATTATCACTGTCTGCAGAAACATGCTCAGGTTATTCTAGGGCTGGAGCAGCACAAATCCTTCCAGATGCAGAGTAGAAATTTCTCTCCTTTCCCACTGCCTTGCCCAAGGTAAGACATGCTCAGCTTGCAGCTTTATTGGAGTGTGATCCATGGAACATGACCCAGCAGGCAAACCTCGTCAGGACAAAGCCTAAGAGAGGAGTATCCCTGTTTCCACATCTGGGAACACGGCCTCAAGCTGAGCTTCAGTTGTGACTCTTGGTGGGTGACTAAAACCTACCATTTATGAGTAGAATGAAAAGACCAAATGGATTAAGAAACTTTCCTACTTTCTTACCAGGCTGCAACTTCATTCCAGTTTGACTCTAGAGCAGCCCCCAGTTCAGAAATACTGCAGAAAGATTCTGTAATTAGGCCTGCTGCCATGAAACCAACCCAGCCCCGGGGATACAGGACTGGCTTCACAACACAAACTGTGAATGAACAGTACTTCTTGTGTGACTGCAGAATAATGCTTTATGTCTGTCCTATCTCTGCAAGATGACATGAATTACTTTCCAAAGGAAAGAATGATTGCAGATACTAATTATATAAAAGGTTATTCCACACGACACGCAAGAAATTCTATTCATGCAAAGATTCTGCAGAAGTTAAATAATTGAACAATGACAATCTGTTCAGATTGGGACTGTCAGCCAGCACTTGCAAACTGAAGTCTGGAAAGCTGCAGGACAGGGCTCCAGTACCTCTGAAAGTCTCTAACTCACCAAAAGTCTTCTTGAACTCTTACCTGCAGCACTAGCAACAGGAGCTAGATACCACCACAACACAGTAGTGAGTAGGCAGCCCTCCTGCACCAGGACATGGCCTGAGCATCACCGTGGAACTGCTTGTTTCCAGGGGAGGGTGAGGCAGAAGAGTACCTCCAGTTTGGTACTCTTGCAAAAGAAAACAAAGACAGAACAACAGGTCTGTCATTTGTAGAGTACCAGTATAGCTTCAGGTGTATCACCATGCCTGTGTAATCAGGTGTCAGGTCTTACCCCCTTAGAAGGGCTTGTGGTACCAAAAAGCAGCGTTTAACTCTATCTTCTTATTTAGAAATTATTCGGTTTTGTTTAGAATTTACTGAGCAAAGAAGATTTTGAAGCAAGCTATATGGATTATAGAAGAAAAAAAAAGCAGGCAAACAACAAAGTAATGGTTTTTTTCAAAGATATTTTTGTAAAAAATCCAGTTCAGCTGAATTAAGTGGAAATTTTACAATCAGACACTTGTTAAATTATTTTGGATCCCATCACAAAGGAACTAATTCACAATTTGCCATCACTTGCACAACTTAATACTTCTCTAAAAGGAACCAGAGACTAAAAACAGGAGCTTTTTTCTCTATACTGAAGAAGTTTGGAAGAAAAAAATCTAAGTTGTTAATTTGTCCTGTATTTCTAATATACTTACAGCTTAAAAAATTTTGATGTGCTTAATGGCAACAGAACTATTTTGTATGTAGGACTTAGGTGGGAAGTGCAGCTTTTCAGTCCTCAGGAGTGGCAGAATTTTGATGCACGTGCACACATTTCAGGGACAGTAGAAGAAACCACTCACAATTGCTCCTGTAGAGTCTGAGGATTACAGGGGCTTGAACCACTGACACTGGCACAGCAACCAGAACCTTTAAGGCTTTATTTCTAAAAGGTTTTAGCTCCAAGCTATTTCATGTTTTATAAACTGCAACAAACCGTGATGGTTACAAATCCCAGAGATCTGACCTACTCAAAGTAAGCACTTCTATCTGAACTAGAGGACACTTCCTCCTATTCTCAAGTGCTTCAATATTTAATTACACACATTCTAGAAAAAGGGCCATCCTTTCCCATTGAAGTATGTTCAACATCAGGTACCACAAACAGCTATCCCACTTTCTTATGCTAAATTAGAAGAGCTTTCAGGAAGACAAGTTTCCTCACCTACAAGTACTAACACAGTATAATCAAATCACCACTTAGCATTTTCCAGGAGTGCCAGAGAGTGTGAGAGATGTCTTCAGAGTCATTGTTAGAAATCTTAGTCTGAGTTCTGCCTGTAACTTGCTACTGTTCTTACAAAAGCACGGCAGAGGTGGGATTCATCTCACCTACACAGCCATTAAGTGTTCGGTGCTGTCTATAGGCAATGCAAACCGGGAGACACCTCAAAAAGAAAGATCACCCCCTGAGTTTAACAATCTAGTTTTGACATGATGAGTTACATTAGACGAATCCCATCCTTCAGGATTACATAGGAAAAACTATGTGTCTCCAACAGTGGTTAAATGCCAATGCTCAAGGAGCAGTATTAGAAAGACATATGGTATTTCCTGGGGGTATTCTCCTGGACTCCAACTGTTCCCAGTTCATGGCAACTGTGAAGCTGGATGTGGCTTGTGTGTACTTACTAACCTTTGGAGGATTTCTCTCCTATGTGCTTGAGCAGCCCTGGATTCAACAGAAATTTTTTGCATCCTGAGCATTTTTTGACAAGACATTCTACCATCCACCACCCCTTTCAATCCTGTCACTCACCAGCTTCAGTATGTCAAGATCTTGTCCTGAGACACTGCACTAACTGTCCACAACATTCCCAAACTTACAGAACTCCATGTCATCCCTCTGTCCTCTCTTTCCCTTCTCTTAGCTTACTCAGTTCTAGTGCACAAGCCACATTGCACCTCTAAGCATTCCCACTGCCCCTCTCATAAGCTTTTCTGGTTCAATTACACACTTTAAGACACAGGAACCCAAAGTGGTCAGAGTATTCAGGAAAGATGAGAACCACAGGCAGAAATTAGTTTTTGAGCTGCCTTCTAAAAATTGGTATCACTCCTATACAGTGCTTTCCCCTTTCCAGCCTCACTGCTTTCAGATAATGCATTCTCAAGTGTCTGCTCTCATAACCACCTGGGTTAACTCACTCTGTCCTTCTTCCTACTTGTCTTCCAAGAGGAAATAAAGATACTATTGTCCTTTACAAAACATTCAGAGATCTACTGAGAGAACACTCTATTCAAGAGGAAAGTGTTCACTTTTAGAGACCAATATTTTCATGTAGCCACAGAAGAAGGTTTCAGAGATGGGCAGCAATAACAATCCAGAGGTCTTGAACAGCTATTCTGTGAGGAATGACAGAGCAGGACAGGCACTTCAGGTCAGAAGAGAGGTGACTTCAGAGGAATATAATAACCTCCAAAGTCATATATAGCATGGAAAGGGCAGATAGGGTCTGACTGCTCACCTGCTCCTCAGCACAGAACTAGGTGGTCAGTGCCACAAGAAGCAGGGTAAAACAAGCCCATGCACACTGCAAACCTGGGAAATGTCTCATCAAAGGATGCCACAGACCCTGAAAGGTTCTGAGGAGCCAAGGGGCCATGTTTTTATACCTCCACTGTCAAAAGTCACCCTTTTACATGGGCGCCATTTGACACCCTTTAATTCTTGCTATGCTGGGGTAGCAAAATAAACAGGGATATTCCCATGGCTGCAGATTTCTGTCATAATCCTTCCTCTTATCCTTCCTACTTCCAAACATGTATTTTCCAGGCTAAGTTCCAGTTTATTTGGTTACTCTTTTCACAAAAGCTCTTCAGTCATGTAATATTAACTACAGCTCTTTGGAGAGAAGAGAATATCTGCCCCTAACTTTGGGAGGGTATGTTATTTATTACACAAAAACAGCACGGATTTACACTACAGCCTTCTGATTTGCTCCCTCTTCTTTTCCTAGACATGTCATTTTCTATTTGCCTTTTTTTTGTTGTTTTTGACTGCTGCTGAGCGAGTTTCACAGAGCCTTATCTGCATTACTTAAAAGATCTCTTTCTTGAATGGCACAGATTCTCATGAGCTCACCACTGCACAGGCACAGGGAGTTGTTTATCCCTTGTGCACATTAGTCTACATCTGCTGGTATCAAGTACCTACAACCAAGTACTGTGAGAACCTTCTGCAACTCCAGCCAGCTTTTGTTTCTGCTACGCTAATTCTGTGACTTTCAGCATATACTGGCACTTCATTACTCAGCCTCTCTTCCAGGCCACTTATAACTGGGTTCAACAGGCCTTAACACGGATCCCCCTGGGAATGAAGAGTGATCACTCTTCCCTGGAAAAGCTGACAGTCCTTCCTACGCTTTAACCAGGTATTAATTACTGAGAAAGCTGCTCCGTGGCACTTCATTTCCTTGAAGGAGCATTAACAAAGTCCTTTGTTAATCTCTCTCTGAAAACCCAGACACAGCAGAATATTTGGTTGTTTGTCTCTCATGCCTTCTTGTCCAAGAGCTCCAGACCATCGAACTCTACCAGCTGTAGCTGGACTTCAGCATTCCTGCAGTGACCCATGGAGGTCACTGCAATGGGAACACTTACCAAGGCAGGCTTCCAAGCAGACATGACCTTGAGCCTCACTGTCCACGGCAGGACCATTTACACTGCTCTGCAGTCACTCTGCATTCAGAGAAGTCAGCTTTTACACTGAGAAATCTGTTTTGGAAGATTTACCCTAAAGAAAATGTATCCCCCAACACTAACTCAAATACAACCTCTCCACATTTACAACAGCAACACAAGGCAAGCCCAACACTCAAAAAGATCTGGGCTAGTATCAATAATAATAGTCTGCACCAATTTTTAAAAATAAACCTGGCAGTAGACCAAAATCCATTGTTTTAAAATCCTGACTTGCAGTTAGTGAATGCAGTATTATTCAGTGTAACTGCTCCAGGTTATCTAATACTCCAGTGCCTCTATCCCCTTCACAAACACCAGCAGAGTCCCTGAACACGAGCAGACCAGAAACTGCCCGGGAGCACCAGTGCACGGGCCGTGCAAAGCTTGTCACTGGGGCTGTCAGCCGGGGAGGAAAAGAGTTAACAGTACCAGGAGAGATGTCACCCTTCTCAGCTTTTCTAAAACACCTTGCTTCAACTTTCCGTTTGCACGGTCTTGGAACTAAAACTGACCAGACAGGAATTTGTGCCCCACGAGACAGGTTTCCAGTGAGACAGATGAGACAGCAGGAGAGTAAAACTCACGCGATTTTTCCACGGAACGCCAACCCGTTACACATAAATACTTTGCCAGCTAATTATTGTTCCAGCCCCACGTCTGTGTAGAACCACCAATCTTCCTCACTTAGCAGGACCCACATGCATTCCCAAACACTCTGAAGTTTAGCAAGGCACAAGAAAAGGAAGAATTAATGCCTGAGCTCTGACACACTGACAGAAAATAAAGTGACCAACCAGTAAAACACTGGAGGTGAACAAGCTTCAAAAGCACATAATTAGCAAGGCTCAGGGCAGAGGTCAGAAAGCCTGCTTGATTAAGTAATGTGTCTCCTGGCTGTTTATAACCGTATATGGAAAAAGATAATTTCATATTAGCAAGATTAATTTATTGTCCCTGGAATGTTAATTCAGTACTAAGAGTATCCATTCACTTTACACAAATTAAAGTGATTTTATTTAAGTGTTAAAATAACAAAGGAAGATTTGTGTCCAAGACAACATTCCCTTGGTCATTAACTTTTGCTGACACTGAGGTTAAAATTTACAGATTCCCTGTAAACCATTTTCGGAAACTTACTTGGAAGTTAAAATTCTCCTGTAGCAGAGTAGCCATCTGCTAGTGGTCTGCAGAATAAATACACTTTTAATTTAATAACAACTAAAACAAAAAAACTGTTTCCATGCATTGCCCATCTATTCAGAGCCAATGAATTTCTCATCGCTGACATACCCAACTTCTTCAGGTCCCACGTGTATCACACCCGAGTCACTTAAACCCTCAGGCATTCAAACTTTGGGGTAAAACTCTCTTTGTCCAAGGTGACAGCCCGTTTCTCCAGGGCAGCCTCAGTTCCCAGCCCATACCCGGCCCCGGCTGGAGTGCTACAGCTATTCCACGGGTCAGCAGCGAGCACAGTGACATAGAAGAGCTCTGACTCTGCTGCATTCTGCCCCTCTCCTCAGTCCCAGGAGCCAAGAGCTGTCATTGCCACCAGCCATGCCTTCCACAAGCCCATTCCTGCCAGCCTCCATCTTGCTCTGGGAACAGCAGCAGCTGCCGAAATGCAACAAATTACACCAAAAGGTGCAACATGTCCTGGCATTTGACAAACCTGGCGCTGCTACAGATTTCTGAGCTGTGCCTTCCACAAGCCACCCCAGAGGCCCAGAACAGCGTGCTCAAAGCGATGCACAATTTAAGGGAGCATAACTTTTCTGTCTCCCACATCCTCTACCAAGGAAAACTAAAGGTTTTAGCCTGACATCCCAGTAAGATTGAGGAAATAATTTCTCCTGTGTCTTTATTAACCCAGGGAGATTTACAAAACAACAAAGCAAAGAGAACTTTCATTCTCTCTTTTCCTTGTGTATTTAAATAGAAGCAGATTAAAAAGAAAAGCAATACACATAGGAAAAAAAAAAACAAACAGAAAACCAGATAAATGCAAAGATACCCTCACTTTAAGTGGATAGCCACGTTCACATTCGTGGAGCTGCATATTCATTAAAATGAAGTAATTTTTAACTAGTTTGACATGTATGGCCTCAGGTATTGCCTCCTGCATCCTGCCCATACACTATTCTGCAGTCAGAATTATTTATTTCTCCATCAGCATAGCATTTGCATGCTAATCAAACACGGCTGAATTGTTAACATTGTTAATTACTAACATCGATAATATTTTCCAGTATTATCCTCATTTTACCCTGCAAATAGAATACATCCATTTCTGGCGCTCAAGCCCTGGTTTTCCAAAGTATGTGACATTAGGGAGTGTTTCATATAGTCAAAACAAAGCACCTGCTTAGTCACAACTGCCCTAGCAATCCTTAGCTCAGAAATTCCACAAACCAGACCCAGGGACATAAGCAGCAGAGGAAATAAAACAGTGAATTCTGCTGGAAGAATCTTGTCCCATAACACACATGAAAACAGTTCTTTATGACAGCACTCAACTACATCAATTATGGATGAGAAAATTCCCCTCCTCCCACAGTTCTACTTTGCTGTCCCGTTTCTGACAGAATCTGAGCACAGGATCTAAGCTCTAATTGAATCTTTGGAAAAGTTCAGTGTAACAGAAGAAAGCCTGGTCCTACAGGGAAGAAGAACATGCAGTCATTTAAGTCAAGTCAGTATTGGAAAACATGTTGCACAACGAAGGCAAAGCCACCTCTGCCCTGCACCAGGGCATGCCAAGTTCAGAGTCACTTCAAGTCAGGTTTTCTGTGTAATTCAAGGGCAGAGAAGTTCTCTATAGAGAACGGTCCTTACTAAAAACAAAAAACCACCAGCCAACACTCACCCCACCCATAAAAAAAAAGGGAAAACAAATTCCACCATGCAGCATCATATTTATACCTCCAGGGCTACCAGCAATGAGCGTCAGACCGCAGGGCTCCACCACAGAGCTTTCTGAATTGCCAGAGCCACGTTATTCATCACCTGCTCCACAGGCTGCAGCTGAAGGAAATGAAATAGATGCTTTACCAGAAAATCTCTGCAGTGTTTGGCAGTCACACATTAGTCACCTGTAATCTGAGGAACTTTGCCCACAGCTACCTTTAACATTGCACCTCTGTGCAAATTACAAGTACAAAATAATATAACACGACAGTGGTTGCAAAGATCTAGGTAATGGAAACTGGCCATGTGCCACCAGGGAACTTCGACTTTTCTCTTTCATTTTCAGGCAAATATAAATCAGTTGCAACTGATACACAGTGTTACCATTTCCAGACACTTAAATACTGAGAAAAAAACCCAAACAATCCACCACTGTCTAATGCTTCAGTTTCTCAGAATCCAGCAGACATTAAACACATAATTTTACATAACAAAGTCTAACAGTACTGACAAAGTTCTCACTAAAATAACCTCCCCCTACACAACCTGAGAGAGCAGACCTGCCAAGCTCGAGATTGACGAGAAATAATCAAGAGAGAAGGTGACTTAAAGAAATGATTAAGTAAATTTTTGGAAGAGCTATTTCCTGAATCAGGGATCGCATCATGTGAGCTAAAGCCATGAGACCACCACCAAGAAAAACGTGCCGTGCCTTGCAGGCAGCACTTCAACAGCAAACAGCGTGGGGGACTACCTGCCTTTGGAATCCTTCCCTAGCCTGCATTTCTGAAAGATGGGAGCATAGAGCAGCTCACTTCCCAGGGCTTCCTTCTTCAGCAGGAAAAACAGAGGTAATATAATTAGTCCCAGGCTTAAAAATATTTACATTACTTGAGACCAACGCAGTCTGATGACCTGCAGAGAGAATTACTCCGGCAGGAACACCTCCTTCATAAATCATTCCACTCGTTATTCAAACTCAGTTTTACAAGTTTATGCTCAACCGAATCTCGAATTCATCTGCCCTCTAACCAAGGAGTCTGGTAGTCAAAACTGTTCCCTTTCTTGCTCGTGAAGAAATACATCGGGGAAAAAAAATTAAAACTTGCTTTCACGACCACGTATTCATTCACAGCTGCAGTGAAGATAATGGAAGGTCCAGCTAGCCGCCCAGGGTACTGGGGCAAGTGGTCACAGAAAAGAACAGCCTGAGGACCCGTCACCGGAGCTAACCTCAGCTGCCAACAGCCAGCACCCCCGGGCCAGCCCGGGCGGGGAACACGCTGTGCTCGGAACCTGCTGCGCCCGAGCCCCGGGGACAGCTCTGCGGGGACAGCTCACAGCCCCGGCACCCCGGAGCTCCAGCGCTTCAACGCGCGCGGGGCGGGCATCGCCGGCCCCGCCGCCCTCAGCGCACCCCGCCAGACCCTCCGGGACCGCGCCGGCGCCCGCCCCGGGACCCCCGCGCCGGCTCCTCGCGCACAGACACCGCCCCGGGCCCCGCCGACGGCTGCCGCGGGACCGACCCGCCGCCGGGCAGGGCGAGCCCGGCCCGGGCCGCAGCGCCCGCACGTACCCGCCGGGGCAGCGCCGCGTCCCGTCCCATGCCCAGCGCCGCCGCCGCCGCCGGGCGCGCTCCGCCGCCCGCCCCGGCCGCCCCTTCCGCACGGCCGGGCCCGCCCAGCGCCGCGGGCCGCCTGGGGGCGGGGGCGGGCCCCGCCTCACGGAGCCCCGGGCCGCCTCACGGAGCCCCCGGGCCGCCTCACGGCCGCTCCGCGCCCCGGCCCCGCCCGCCGCTCTCCCGCCAGCGCGGACGGCGCGGTTTGTTTTCCCCTCAGGAACCCACCGACGGCCTTACCGAATCACAGAACCGTCAAGGTTGGAAGAGACCTCCCCGACCATGCCGCTGTAACCCCTAAACCACATCAGCCAGCGCCAGATCCAGAGGTTTTCTACACCTCCACGAACAACGACTCCATCACCTATTCCAATGCCTGGCCCCTCAAACAGTGAAAATATTTTTTCTAATAGCTAATCTGAATCTACTCTGTCTTGCCTTAGGGCCATTTCCTCCTGTCGTCTCGCTTCAGGCACGGCAGAGAGCGGCCCCCCTCACCACAGCCTCCTGTCAGGGAGTTGTGCAGGGCGACGGGTCCCCCCTGAGCCTTCGCAAAGCTAAACAAACCCAGCTCCCTCAGCTCTTCCTTACGGGCCATATTTTCTAGCCCGTCCCCAGCCTTGTTGCCCTTCTCTGGATATGCTACAGCCCCTCAATGTCCTTTTAGAGGTGAAGGGCTCAGAGCTGAACGCAGTGCAGCCTGACCAATGCTGACTATAGGGCAGAAATGACTTTCTTGGTCCTATTGGCTACAAATGCTCTTGATACAGGCCAGGATGCCACTGGCCTTCTTGTCCGTGCTGCTGGCTCATGTCCAGCTGCTGTTGACCAGCACCTGAGAGTCCCTTCCTGCTGAGGAGCTCTCAAGCCACCCTGCCCCAGGCTGGAGCTGCAGGAGGTTGCCGTGACCCAAGTGCTGGATGCAGCATTTGACCTTACAGAACCTCATGCTGTCGTCCTCAGCCCTTTGATCGAGTCTGTCCAGGTGTCTCTGCAGAGCCTTCCTGCCCTTGAGCAGATCAACACTCCCAACCAACCCGTTGTCTGCAAATTCACGGAGGGTTGCTTCATCTCTTCCTCCAGACAGCTTCCAGCCCTCACTGGCTGGAGGCCATCAGTAGTGCCCTCAGGCAAAGCAGCCTCCTCTGGCAAAAGGTACAAATTAAGAGGGACAGAGCCTGTTGGTGCAGCTGGAACAGGGAGGCAGCTGCAGCACCTCAGCCTGGAACAGGCCCTGCGTTGGCAGCTGTGTTGCTGCACTGCAGATCATGTTGCAATCACCAGACATGATCTAGGGGAGGAGATGCCCAAAGACACCTGGACATGGCTGCAGGTAAGCCGTGTGATATTCAGGCCAGCCTAGTGGGGCCTTTTCCTAAGGGAGCTTTAGTCTTGTCTGGTTGCAGCAGCTCCTCCCTTCAGTTGCACACACATGCCATCCTGCCACCTCACATGCCCTCACAGCTTTACAGAGGCAGCTCAAAATCTCAGCTGGAACACATCAGATTTGTCTCTTGCACTCCAGTGTACCTCCCTCTCCTTCACAAACACTGTCTCCCAGCACTTCTCCTTGTACCTCCCTTCTCAGCCATGCTATCCCTCCCCAAAAGTCAAATACAGATGCCTCCCTTTTGCTGTTCTCCTTCATTTTTGTAATGTGTAAATCATGCTAGAAACCTGTTAGTATACTCTAAAAGCACTAGGAAGCACTTGACAGAAAAGCCTTCAAAAGGTCTTCTCACTCCATTCTCAGAGATGGGGGAAGCACCTCTGTCATCCACAGCCCCTTCATATGCCTTTTATTCTTCATTTCTTCGCAGACAAAAACTACTTTCATAGTACTAACCTACCATAATCAGCTCAGGAAGAAAACATTACTTTTTGGTCAGTGCAGGCAGACAACATCTGAAAGAGAAAATATCTCCTACCCAAGCAATCTACTGACCTGAGCTTGCTTGTTGAGACTTTTCCCTACTTGGCCTCACAGTTCCCTGGCCATTCATGCAGGACAGGATGTGCATGCAGTCCTCTGCTGCAGGACTGGGCATTCAGGCACAAGACACATGCACAGGCAACTGGGGCAAGAGACTCTGACTGCAAAACCCAATCCGAGGCCAAGCATGAGTCAATCATGCGCTGGAAGAGAGCTGTGCCTCAGTCACACGGGTTTTCAAACAGTCTTGAAGGACTGAACAAAATTACAATAACATAGTTAAGCATTAACTTGCTGCCACTTACCCTGTAAACAGCAGCATGGCTGATTCCCTTTGTGCTCTGGAAAGGTCAGAGCAGTTTTGATCAGTGAACACTGAATTTAATTACGGATATGGAGATGCATCATGAGTAGTGTACAAATACTAAAACACTCTGACATAAAAGAAGCCAGCTTTATAGACTCTGTTGTGCACCAGTTCACTTGGGATAAGTGGCACATGGAGTATAAGAAATGGACCCAACCCAACAAACTCAGGAAACACAATTAAAGTATCAGCTTACCTTGCCTGGCTGGAGATAAATTTGGGTGGGCAGGCGTATCAGGAAGCCCGTCGAGATGGTGCACCCTGGGTAAGGTGGTACCTTCCAGAGATTCATGGACCTTTTCTGTCTCTCACCACCTTCTTTCAGGAAGTCTGAGAGATGGAAAATGCAAGAGGTTGCTGTTCTTCCCCAGAGAGTTGGAAAGCTTTCCCAGGAGAGGAAAGCGATTTATGAGTTCTTGCACTACTCCAGGTAGGTCTAAGCAAAGTCAGAGAAAGAGCCAAGTGCACCCAAAGTACTACCCCGTGTGCTTTCCCCTTGGAGACTTGTGGGGTTTGGAAGCCAGAGGAATTTTCCCCTTCACTTCAGCTGGGCTTGGACGAGCCCCAAAATACACAGAGTAATGCAACACTGTGAAATTATGAAATGTAGGAGACAACACTCATATTTTCTTAGTATCAAAAGAGAGGCCATTATGTAATGCTTGCTACCATGGGCGAACAGGAATGTCTGCTTGGTTCCATGATTACAGGGGAAGCAGCACCAATTAATGCTTAACTATGTCCTTGCAATTTTGTTCAACCCCAAGACTAAAAAAACCTCCAAACCAGTCTTGAAGTGGAAAAACTCTGGAGCAGTTTACTACGTGACAGTACAAGGCCACTCTGCAATCCAATCTACTGTCCTTCCAAAGCAGGAAATCAGTGCTCTCCAAAGAGGAGCCTGTCGGTCCGCAAGGAAAAGGGGAGATACCCAATATCTCACCTCTCCTCCTACACAGGCGCTTGCCCCGGTGATGTCATTGACTCCGTCTGTCCCTGTGTGCCACAAAGTTACAGAAGCCAGTGCTTGGCTATGCTGAAAACACGCCTGCCTGAGGCTGAAGTGGCCCCGGCTCCGCGTTTTATCAGCTCAAACGCCAGGTGGAAGTGTGCACAGGCACTGCTCGTGCTACTCCACCACCACTTTGTGGTCTGTGAGCCACGCACTGAGGGACTAGTAGAGCTTCTGCTGCTCCCCACAGGGCTGGCCGAGGAGGTGCGGGCAGCGCCCGGCGAGTGCCGTGGTGCCGGGGGAGCCGAACAGCCCTCCCTGTGCAGCCCCTTGTGCAGCCCCCTTGTGCAGCCCGGTAGCCCTGCAGGGGCTCCTGCCCCGCAGTGTGGTTACACTCTGGGGGTGTGACGAGCCTTCTGACCAGCTACAGACCGTGGTGCTCATCGCTGTGCCAGTGTTACTGCCCGGAGGGAAGGTGCCACTGGCCAGCTACTGAATCACAGTCATTTGCTAAGGCTGGAAGGGACTCCGAGATCATGGAGCTCACGCTGTGGCCGATCCCCGCCTCGACAAGCGGACCAGGGCACCGACCGTCATGTGCAGTCTTTCCGTAAACACCTCCAGGGTGGGGACTTCACCACCTCCCTGGGGAGCTCATTTCCCAGTGCCTCATCACCGTCTGCATGAAGCAATTCCTCCTGGTGTCCAACCTAAACCTCTCCTGGTGCAGCTTGAGGCCGTGTCCTCCTGTCCTGTCCCTGTTCCCTGGGAGCAGAGCCCGACCTCCCCCTCCTGTCAACAGAGCAAGAAGGGCCTCCCTGAACCTCCTTTTCTCCAGGCTGAGCCCGCCCCAGCTCCCTCAGCCGCTTCTCTCAGACTGTCCCTTCCCCAGCTCCGCTCCCTGCTGTGAACTCGCTCCAGAACACTTCAGGGACAGTGACTCCATCACTTCCCCGGGCAGCCCATTCCAATGCCTGGCTACCCTTTCTGTGAAGAACGGGCAAGGCTGGAAGGACTCATCAGATGTCACCGGGTCAGGGACATCCCTGCTCGGGTCGGGCGGGGGAGCACCGGGGGTGACCGGGCAGGGTCCCTCAGAGCAGCGCTCCACGCAGCCCGCGCGCAGCGGCGATGAAGCGGCGGGCCCAGGCCCCCGCGGCCCGCGACCCCCCCGAGCCGCGTCCCCGCACGGCGCAGGCGCGGCGGTGACGCAGCGGAGCGCGGGGAGGTGACGTACGGCGCGCGGCGGTGACGCGGAAGGCGCGCGCGGCGCCCGCTCGTTCCGGCGGCGGCGATGAAGGTGGCGGTGGCCGGGTGCTGCCACGGCGCCCTGGACAAGATGTACGAGACGCTGGAGCTGCTGCAGCGGCGCCACAACGTGCGGCCCGACCTGCTGCTCTGCTGCGGCGACTTCCAGGCCGTGCGCAACGAGGCGGACCTGCGGTGCATGGCCGTGCCGGCCAAGTACCGGGACATGCAGACCTTCTACCGGTGAGCGCCGCCGGCCCGGCCCCGGCCCCGGCCCGACACACGCGGGCTTGGCCGGGTTCAGCAGCTGCCATGTCTCCGCAGGTACTACTCGGGCGAGAAGAAAGCCCCGGTGCTCACCGTGTTCATCGGCGGCAACCACGAGGCTTCCAACCACCTGCAGGAGCTGCCCTACGGCGGGTGGGTCGCGCCCAACATCTACTACCTGGGTAAGGTCCCTCCGCTCCGGTCCCCCGACGATTTGCCCCACAGCCCCTGGCCGGCCCCTCCCTGACCGCCCTCCCGTGTCCCGCAGGTTACGCGGGCGTGGTGCGGTTCCGCGGCGTGAGGATCGGCGGCATCTCGGGCATCTTCAAGTCTCACGACTACCGGAAAGGTACCGGGGCAGCGGCACCGGCGGGGAGGGGAGAGCCGGGGCTGCTGCGTGGTGTGAGGGTCTGGCTGTGCTCAGTCCCGAACCGTCTCTTAGCCTGAAAACCACCCTTGGCTCAATACACGGATTTTTCTGAGATGACTCTGTAGCTGCCCGGTGACCACAGCAGGAAGCAAGGCGCCTTTGGAGCGTTGTTGGAACATTGTCGATTTTTGCCGTGGCAGTGTCCTTTCAGCAGTGCAGTACAACGCTGTTTGATTTTCCTTGAGTGAAGCAGTCAGTTTGTAACTGTGACACTATATAAATATATTGTCCTGCCCTGAGGCTTAGGATCAGTAGATCTGGTTCCTCCTGGTTATGTGGGTGTGTGTTGAAGGGTTCTTGCTGGGAAGGTTGGCAAAATCATGTCACAGATGATACCCCATGTCAGTGAGTAGAAAATAGTTTATTCTTTCTGATCTCAGCACTTGAAAGAGTGGTCCTTATTGTTACTGTACTGTGCTATTGTTACTAACAAACAGCTTCAGAGAAGCTTTGCGGGTGGTTTTCAAGCTGCAAAGTTCTGAACCAGTTTTCCAGAATACTTGATTCTGTTAATACCTGTAAATGCTAATTAAATTTCCTGTCATCAAGGAATCATTATATGCCTGAATATTGTGTGAGGGGCATGAGACGAGACTCTTTTGGCAATAACTAAAAAAGTAATTTTTCTGTTAATTCTGCAGAATATGTAGGAGCTATGCTAGGTATTCATCTTTTTTGTCCCAAGGCAAAGTTGGATACTCATCCCTTTTGTCAGGGTGTATGTTGGTGCTTCCGGATCCTGTGGTGCCTGTGGGCAGTGACAGGGATGTTTAGGCTGCTGCTGAACCTGTTAAACAAGTCTGTTTCAGAGTGCAGTACTCTGAACAATCATGAAAAATCACAGCCTTGTATTTGGGGTTATTCTAGATGCCTGTGTGACCCCAAAGAGCTGCTGTGTAAGAGGGAACTAGTGATTCAGGCAACTATTCTTGTTTTCAAATTTCAGGCCACTTTGAGTGCCCACCATACAACCAGCAGACCATCAGAAGCGCTTACCATGTGAGGAATATCGAAGTCTTCAAACTCAAACAGGTTAGTGAAAAGCCCTTTATTTTAAACAAGGGTATTTTTCATTAATTTAGAATTAGGAAGTGTCCTGGTTTGAAGGACAGATGTCTGCCGATAAAGGCAGAAGTTTTGCTTTGAAATAGAGACTTTAATTCCACTCCCCTCAAGTATTATAATTGTTTGAATCAAGGACTCTGGGGCAGAGATAAGGGAGTAGAATAACAGCTCTTTTACTAATATATCTAACCATACAAGCAGAAACAACAGCAGTTGTTAAAAAACCACGAGTCCCTCCAGAAACACGAGAGCCCCTCCGCCAGCCCAGCTCCCACCTACCCCTTTGTCCAGAGTCGCCAAAAGTCCTGGGTGTAACCCGGCCAGCTCCATTGGCATGATAATGGGAAAAATTCTTTAAATTGACACAGTAATAGAAAAACACTCAACCCCCAACAGGAAGTTAAAGCTAATCTGGTAAAGTATGCTGGATATCGAACTAAAACATTCTTTAGCACATTGATCAGAGCTCCTCGAGATGTGTCCTTTGATGAGGAATATTGTGCTTAGCCATTATCCCTTTTATTTAAAGCTTGTAAAAATTTCATGAGGAAGAAGATGCCTTTGATTGTGGGCATAGGACTTGCTCTCTAGCTATGGTTTCCTCTGAGTGCCTGACTTGTGATGATGGTATGAACTCTTTTATAAGGCAGTATAAAGCACAGCTGGCTATCTCTAGTAATTTCTAAACTCCTTTGTTGTCAATATGTTGTATTTAAGCCATGTGCTTTTTGGCCTGACAGCTGAAGCGTCCCATCGATATATTCATGTCACATGACTGGCCAAGGAGCATCTATCACTATGGAAACAAGAAACAGCTCCTTAAAATGAAATCCTTCTTCCGTCAAGAAGTGGAGAGCAACACGTTGGGAAGCCCTGCTGCTTCGGAGCTTCTGCAGCACCTGAAACCCACCTACTGGTTCTCAGCACATCTCCACGTTAAATTTGCAGCTTTCATGCAACACGAGGTAAAGGAGGACAAAAAATGAAGAATGTATGTGTCCCCGGCACACTTTAGAATTCTAGTGCATGTAGTCATGTCCAGAAAAGCAATTTAATGGTTTTTGTTCTTAAAACTCAGTTAAAACCATGAAAGATTAACTGCTGTTAGGACTACTATTCTATGTAAATTCAAAGAGATGTTATAAATGAGGGGTGTAACTCCCTAATCGTCTTGAGGAACAGCATGATATAGCTGAAGTTACTGTTCTTGAAACTTGTTAATTTAACTGTATAGAAAAGCACTCTCCTGCTGTGTTGGGGGACAAATAGGTGAGAAAAAGGGAACAACTTCAAAAAAGGTGATAAGGTAGTGACTGAAGAGGGTGGGAGGGTCCCTGACGGTGGGAGGATCCCTGTAGTACAGCTTTGCGGGTCTGGTAGCCCGGGGTTAAGCCAAAAACCAGTCTGTAGTTGAAACAGTTATTGCTGAAGTGGTGCCAGTGCTGTTCCTTTTTGCAAGTTGTCTATCTGTAAAAACTTAACTTCAGACCATGTAGGCTCAACAAGTCTGTTTCAAATTAAGTTACAGTTTTTCTTTTTGCTCCAAGGCTGGGTGTGCTCAGCTGCCTTGGTTAGAGCTGAAATGTAGCTCTTGCTTTATCTTCTTATCGTCTGCATCCTGCTTCCTGTTAGACTCCCGGTGAAGTCTGTCCTTCTCTTTGTCCCTGCTGATTTTCTATTTCAAAACGTTACTTTTCTGTAGAAATTATACCTTTAAACCTGTCTATACAGCTTGTTTAGAATGGTCAAATTTCACATAAGTGCTAATGATTATTTTAACACCGTTTTCTTCCTAGACAAATTCCAAAGAAGAGTTACCAAAAGCAACCAAGTTTCTGGCTCTGGATAAATGCCTGCCACACAGAGACTTCCTGCAGGTGATGAACATGAGTAAAAAGGTTGACACTTTAAGCATTTCATGTATTTGAACTGCTAGTGCTGCTCTTAGATATGAGATGAAGAATAGTGCTGGTAAGTGGAGGAATTTTAAAGAAACCAGGAATGCTAGGTGTGTGGAATGGTCTTCGTAGGATTTTATCCTGAACTAAGCAGAATATGTTGTGTAGGCACTGTGTTTCCTTAATCCTACCATTTCCATCCATCTTAGATCAAGTACCTGACTTCAATGGATGAGTCTAAAATAGTTTGCTGTGAGAGTGAGCTGCTGACAGCATGTTTTAAAAATGCACTCAGGTGTTTTACTAGTCTTAGAATGGCTTTTATTTATTATCCCGAGGGGAAAGTGGTTCATTGTCTGTACTCTGGATGTGTGGTGGGATCCATTTGCCCTAGTAACTACCTTTGAAGGTGGAAGAGAGGCAGAAGGAGCAGGGTCTCGGTGGGCGCTGGGTTTGAGGCTAAAGTGTAGCAAAAAGCCCAAAGCAGCAGCAGCAGAAAATGGCCGGGGCTGTGCAGTGGCTTTGGGCTCCTGAAGGAGCTGGGAGAGCGAGGAGCAGTTTTCCCTGATGCACCAAGCAGATGGTGAGGGTCCTTCCCAGAGATCGGGTGTTAATAAGGTCCCAGTCCCATGGCAGCTCTGACAGCAGAGGCTCACCACAGTAAGGAGGAAGCAGTGAAGGACTGAACTCTGTGGTGGCAGCGAATTCTCTCTGCAGCAGCAGCCAGGCATCAAGACCATAACTGTTTCACCTCTGATCCTGATAACCAACGAGGGCCAACCCCAGCCCCTCACACCCCAGCCAAAATCTGGCAGATCTCTTCCTAAGAGAAAACCCACCAGCTGAGAGATGGAGCAAACTGCACCCCTCCCTCATCCTGGCCACATCTTTTCTTTCCCTTAAGTATCTGTTGTTCTGGTCTCTTAGGCAACAAATGGGAGAAAAATTTCCTTGAAAGAAACTAAAAAAAAAAAAAACAACAAAAAAAAAACCTGAAAAGTCCTAACCTCCAACAGAAGGCAGCATGAATTTAGGAGCAGGCAAATTCTGTTTCTAAGTTGCACCACTGTCCAGTTGCTGGCAGTAAGGGAGGATGTTCTGCTTTTTAACTGCTCTAAGCTGAAATTCTGAAATGGCTTTTTTAGTTACTGATTGTCCTTTTTTAGCCCCTTATGGGGGGCTGGCATGAGAGGACTTGCTTGGTTGAGACCACTAGCTCAGTGTACTTTAAAGTTCATTAAAACTCTGTACAGTGAAAGTAACATTTGACACTTTATTCAGACTGGTATCAAGAGAAACCACTCACTTCATCTGTTTTCTGTGTGTTTGTAAGTAGATAATAGATGTGGAGCATGATCCCAATGCAGGCGACTCGCTAGAGTACGATGCTGAGTGGATTGCAGTTCTCAAGGCCACCAACAGTCTTATTAATGTGACCCAGAGCTCCTGGAATATGCCTGAAAAGAATGGCCTCCATGCTAAGTAAGTTGCCTGCAAAATAGAGATGAAAGTGTGGCTTGTGTGTTTGTTTTTCTGGACTGAAAGTAAAGTCAGAGTGGAGTTGTGTTTCTGTTCTGCAGCCTGTAAAGCCTGTAGGACTTGCTAAATGCCTTGGAAAGAAAAGGGGATGTTGACAAAAGATGTAGTCTAAAGCATACAATTCCATTACTGCTCTACCTGGGCAGTTAGTTTTGTTTTGCCAGCTCAGATATCAGCATTTGAGGGACAGCAACTATACCATGAGGCTGAAAATCAGGCTGGGTTATGGGTGTGGGTTGACATAATACACTGATCCTTGGTGGGGAGAAGGGTGTCTCAGTACTGACCAAAAGAAAATTGAAACCTTCCTGGAACTGCATTTGAGGAATAACGTGTCTGTTGTAAAATGAATTTATAATCCATCTTTGAAGGCTGCACTCTGTGGTGGGAATAGACAGTACCTTTTAACTGGTTGCAGTTGTTTAAACTTTATGCACTTATTTAGGTGGGATTACAGTGTGACAGAAGAAGCCATTAAAGAGGTGTTAGAAGAGCTGAACCATGACCTCAAAATTCCTTGCAACTTCACATTGACAGCTGCTTGTTATGATCCCAGCAAGCCTCAAAAAAACATGGAGCCAGTTCATACCATCAATCCCCAGACCACGGAGTTCTGTGCCCAGTTTGGCCTCACTGACATCAATGACAGGATCCAGCAGGCCAAAGAAGAGGGCTCAGGGCGAGGTGAATGTGAAGAGGAGGTGGAAGAGGACATGGACAGTACTGGGTCAGCAGAGGAGCCCAGCGAATACAATACAGATAATTCTGGCCTCTCATCCTTTAACCCAGATGAAATCATGCTGGATGAAGAAGGTGCCGATGAAGACTTGAGCACGTGTTCTGTAGATCCCTCCCCCGATCACCCTCCCGAGTTCTCTACCAGCTTCTCCGACATCCGGATCATGCCCGACTCCATGGCGGTGTCGTCTGACGATGCCACGGACTCCAACAACGAGGAGCTGGAGAAGTCTGCTGGGGGCAGGCAGGTGGAGGAAAAGAGCCCCACCGAGAGGTCCTTAAAGCGCATTGGTGCTGATGAAAACGGGAACAGTGGCGTTAAAAAAATCAAGAGAAGGAACCAAGCTATCTATGCTGCAGAGGATGAAGATAAAACAGATTAATACTTCACAGGGCGTGTAACTACGTTCTCTCCCTGCCCTTCTGTGGGAAGGTGCTGAGAATTGTAGTGGACTACGTGTGCTTTTAATGTCATGTGATGTTAGTCACGTTACTTTCCTAAGCTCAGAGGCTGGATGTACTTCTCAAAGGGAAGGTGATTCACCCAGAATGGACATCAAAGAAAGAAGCTGAGACTTGTTCCAACAAAGTACTTTGTCAAAGGATGTAAAGCTCATATATCCTTGATTTTGCTTCAGTTCTTGGTGTGTGGTGTATACTCCATATCTTCAGCTGAACGAGACTCACCATGCTTGTTTAACAAGAACTCTTAAACTGTAGCCTGAGTACAAGCGAGAGGATGTCTGACACACAAGACTGAATGATTTTATTTTATTGCTTTTGTCTTGTTTTATACTGAACTGTTAATACAAAGTAGCATACAATAGGCCTATGAATGAAATTTGAAAATAGAATTCCCATGATAACAAAACAGTAATAGAAGAATGAAGATTTTTGTTCCTGGTGATAGTCATGCCACAGACAAACTTTGTGGTCATAAGCAAAACAATATGTATTGTCCAGGATTAGCTTTTAATTACAGTTCTGCTAGCAAACCAAGTCTCTTGATTTGGAGGATGACGGTTTTATGGGGACCATGGAAGAGTACATCTCTGTTCTTAAAAACTCCTTTTTGTTCTGTTCCTTAAAACTTGAGAACAATGTCTTAAAATGGAAATAGTTCGGAAGGACAATTTCCTAGATGTGGAAACCACCACTGTCTCAGCTCTGCCTAATGAGGGCTGTGTTTTGTGTGCATACAAGGCAGAAGGTGTGTAAGTTGCCTGAGGCAGTAACACCTCCCATTATCATTAGCGTCACCTTTCACTTCTCATTTCAGTAGCTGTAACTTGCTGAACTCTTAAAACTGGATTTGGAATCTTCCAAAGCACCTTTGTAATCATCAGCTGAGGGAGAACAGGAGCTGCCAGAATAGAGACCCTCTTGAAAGTTGTCTTTTTTGGTTTTTTGCCCTGAATTATTAGTAAATGGCACTTCTTTGGCCTAAGAGGCCATGGAGATAAAACTGTGTGAATTAATGAAAATGACAGGGTTTTCAAACATATTAGCATTAGCCTTCCTGACAGATGGACTTCTTAGATGGAATTCCTCATGGCCATGCTGCCCCAAGAGCAGAAGTAGCTCCTGTGCTTTTCCTCCTCCAAGGCACGGGCAGCGTGAAGGAGAAAGCATCCTGATAGGAACAGGGAACTGGACAGGGAGCAGTGAGTGAAATGCATCCCTGAGTGTGAGCTGTGTATCAGGATGGGGAATTCTGTCTTGAAATCACTTCCACCGTCTGGGGTTCATCTTGCTTCCTCTCCTGTCAAGCAGTTCACTGCAATATCTAAACATGTTAAGTATTCAAGGGCTAGAAAAGGGCATAATTAATGCTCTCAACAGTTCAATTAACACCTCATCAGTCAGAACAGCCACGAAAGAGCTGTGCTGAGGAATGAGGAGACGCTGGGAGTAAGCCGGGTGTGACACTCGGGGTATGTAAAATGGCCGTGAACTGTCAGGTAAGTCATTGAAGCACATGAGTCTCTTTGAGGAGTCCTGGGTCTGCAGTGGTAAAACCTTAGTCATGCCTCATGATCTGAACACTATAATGGAAATAAAGTATTTTAAATATAAATTCTGTTATGGACTTGAAAAGCCTCCCAAGGAACCTGAGCATGGCATTGAGCTCTCAGGGTCTCTGCACTGGAATGGAAGATGTGTCTTGCATGTAATAGACTTTTCAGTCTGATTCTTTATGTTTTTAAAACAAACTCTTCTATCCTGTGTTGTCCCATGCCTCCCCCCTCCTGATAAATGTGTTTCTAGAAGTCAGGAGACTTCGACAAGATACAATACTGTTTTTTGAACCTTTAAAGATTTTTTATAAAGTATTTTGGCATCCCTTGAGCAGAGTGCAGTTGGTAAATACAGTGAACATAAATGTTTTCTGAGTGTGAATCATGTCTGACCTCTAGAGTTGCAGTGCCTTTTTCTTGCAGTTGTTCACATCCTCTTTGCAGTTTGCAGTGCCCTCCCCTACCTTGCTTTCATCTATTATGGATTTTCCCTGTCGGCAAGATTCTCTGCTGCAAGGAGGATTCAGTAGAAGCACTGAACTTTTCCAGTAAAGGCCAGATACTTCAAAAAGTATGGAAAACTCTAGGGAATGCTGACAAATTTAAATTGGCTTTTAAGACCCAGACTCTCCAGTCCTCTTTAAAAAGATTTAGAGACTCTCTGAAAACTTCTGAAATTTTGATGAGAAACCTCTGGAAAACGTTTTTCAGTACAACCCTTGTATTGCAGTTTTTTCAGTGTGTGTACTCAGTCTAAAATTGCTTTTGCTGTTAGTAGTGCTCTGAGAAAAATATTCACCTGTTCCATGCCAGGCCAGCACACAAGTATTTTCACAGCATGTCATCAGTCTGCTCAGAGAAAAACAGCAAAGAGGTATAGCCTTGTTTCATAATGGAATATTTTAAAATTAAAGCTATTAAAGTCACCTTGTGACTGCATCCTAAGGTATGTATGTTGTGCCCCTGTTACCTGTGCAGTCTCTAGCAGCTGCCAAACCTCTGCTTTCCTGGGAAGGGCATGAGTTGAGAGGTATGAACCCGAGCTGTGATGTTTCTGTTATTTTGTGGTTTTACCATTCTCCTCCCATTTAGTTCTGCCTTCAGGGTGGTAGTCAGTGTCCCCATGCCTCAGGCTGTGTAATACAGTGGGGCTAATCAAAAAATAGCAGATCTTGCAGAATCAGTAGCACATCTTAGTGAAGTCCTGGGTTGTTTGGGGTATTTTCCGTGAAAAACAAATTCAAAACCAAATCAAGGCTGGCAACAAAAGCAATGACAAACCGAAGGAACTCGAACCACTTCTGTGCGGCGAGGCTGAGGGGAAAGGGCGGGCTCGGGCTCGGACAAAGGCTCGGCAGGCTCCGGCTCGGGCTCGGCTCGGGCTCTGTTCGGCTGCGGTTCGGATCTGCTCGGCTCGGTTCGTTTGCACTCGGTCTCCGGCTCAGCTGCGCTCGGACTCGTCTCCGCTCCGCTCGGCTCCCCTCGGTTTCCCGGCTCGACTCGGCCGGCGCTCGGCTCCGGCCGTGGCTCGGCGGCCCGCGAAGGCCGCGCCCTGCCCCGCGCGTGCGCGCACGGCGGCCGTTCCGCGCGCGGCTGGCGTGCGGCGGCGCAGGCGCGGTGGGGCGGCAGCGGGGGTTCGGCGCCGGCCGGTTCGCTGGGCCCGCCCCGCTACCCCCGGCCCCCGCCCGCCGCGCGCCCGCCATGAGCCCGCGCCCGCCGGCCTGAGGCGCCGCCGGTGCCGGAGCGCTCCGCCAAGATGGCGTGTGTGCTGGAGGCGCCGCTCCGCATGAGCGTCCTCTCGGTGAGTGCCGCGGGCCGGGCCCTGCCTGACCTTGGCCCCCGCAGGGCCCCGCTGTCCGGCGGCGCCGGGAGCGGCCCTGGGGCTGCGCCGGGAGCGGGGGCCGTGAGGGCGGCGGGGCCGCGCTCCTTCACTCTCTCCCCCGCGCCGCAACTTCTCCCGGCGCTGCTCTCCCCCTGCGAGGGAGCCGGCGAGTCCGTTCCGCGCTGCGGAGCCCCGGCGCTCCGCACGCGTCGTTGGCGCTGGCGCGGCTCGGGCTCGCCGGCCGGGGCAGCGCTGCCCGGCACGCGGAGGGCGCTGCCCTTCCCGGGGCTGCGGGGCCGGGCACGGGCTCCCGGTGCGCCCGCAGCCCCGATCGGGGCTCTCTGCTCGCCGTGCCCCGCTCCTGCGGCAGGGAGGAGCCGCCGTGCTGCGGGAGGCTCTGACAGCCACCTTCCCTCCCTTCGCTTCCCTTCCCGGTCCTGCTGCACCGCTCGGCTGCTGCGAGTAGCGATGCAAAGGGTGCAGCCCGTGTGCTGCCGCAAGAGTGGAGGGTTGGCGCTTTTCCTTCTCATCCCTGAAAAATTCGTGCTGGTTAAGAGATCCGTGAAACTGATTATGTCAATAAATTATTTTTCTGGGGGTAACTGCCTGCATATGAATACCCTTCTAAATATCGCAGACCTCGTAGCTGATGGGGTGGAAGCCAGGATATTTTAGAAACAGAAAGGTACGGGATCTTTGAAGTCTAGAAGAGTTTTACATGTAAATACATAGGTCAAACATCTAAAAGTCTATTGCTGTTCTCAGAAATGCTGTCTTTGGTTACATGGTGAAAGTGTATCTGTAGGATTTACGTGGCATAATTTAATAGTGTTCCTGGAGACAAAGGAGCCCTGCTGCCTCTAGATGATTCTTCTCTGTGATGTGAGACCACAGGCAAGAAGCTGCTGGTGTCTCTTGACATCGGGGTGGGGAATCAGGGGTACATTCAGCCCCATAGCAGATACTTGCTAAAGCAAGGAAGAGTTTTCAGTTCCTTTAGAGCTTCTCTCAAAGAAAACTCGTAAGGAAAAAATGGGCAAAGTTTAATGAAAAGAGAGCTGGCGAAAAGAAAAAAAAAAGGTGAGATAATGAAATACACCCTGGCAAGTGTTCGTGAGAACCTGGAGGGAAAATTATCTTCCCCTTTCCCACCCTTGTATTTTGGAATGCTTACCATCTCCGACTTTGGATCTTCTCAAAAGGAATAACAAATCAGTGGTGCATAAGTGTGTAGCTTACAAGCATGGTCCTGTTGCTGAGAAGAGAATTTGCTTTGTCTTATGAGAATGTAGTGGGGAATACTGTGCTGCTGTCCCATGGAGGGTGTGTGGCACAGGCTCTGAAATGTAGGTATGTTGTGACAAAGTAAGTTACAGAAACATGTCTGCTTACGGGCTTCCTTCTTTTGGAGAGCTGGTTTGTGGGTATGGTTCTTGAGCAACATTAACTGCTCTTCAAAACTTTTTCTTTATTTTTATTCTATATAGTAATTAAACATAATAAAATTGTGATTCAAGGCAGTGCTGATAACTGCAGTTCGTAAATAGCTCTCTGTTAACTTGCTTTGACACTTACTGTGTTGTTATCTACATTAAGCACCTCATCTTCTCTAGATTGCACTTGAACACAGGGTTGTCTTTGTGTGATGTTGCCCAGCAGTAACACACTGCACATTTAAATGTAATTCTGTGGGTTCCCTGCCTCTTGCCTGGGAAGTTTTGTAGACTCACTGCTGCATAAGCCATTGTATGAACTGATATAAACTATTGCAATTGTTTGCTCTTTCTCTGCAGGAGGTCACTGCCAGTAGCCGCCACTATGTCGATAGATTGTTTGATCTCGATCCCCAAAAAGTCCTGCAAGGTGTCATGTAAGTCATTGAAACACTCTTGGGCTCTTGGTTGTGCATAGGCCAGATGTGCTTGATCCCACTAGGAGTGATAGGGCAAGGGCAAGAAGCTCTTCCTGGTTTGTTTTTGAGAAGTCTAGTTGGCAAATCTAACACAAACTATGTCAGTATTGATATAAGGATAGTATTGATACAGAATCTCACTCTGTAGTGCATATGGTTCATAACACAGCCTCCCGGTTGCCAGAAATGAGGTTAAACATTCTGTGAGCACTGAAAGTTTTTTCAGATGTGTTTCTGCCTTTTGGCCATGTTTTGCTCCTCTTCCAGGTCTGTTGAGACTTTTTTCTTACTGCACTGCCAAGTCAGTGTACCTGCCTCTTACTCTTTCCCCTGTTGCCATGCCTGCATGTTGGCTTTGACTTTTTTAGTGCTTGGCTTCTGTCTCCCCATGGGAACTGCAAGCTGCGAGAGAATGCTTCCACAGAACTGAATTTGGATGCAAGCTATATTTCAGTACTTCTGTTTCATGCCAGCGGTCAGGGTATGACTGAGAGAGTGAGTCAAAGAGCAGGAGTGAAACTGCTGCAAAGCTCTGGTTGTTTCTTTGCTGTCCTTGGGCCATGAGCTTTCCACTAAAATCACTTTTCCTGCAAAGTGGCAAATGAGACCTTGCCAAGGACTGACTGGTGGTGAAACCAGACCTTTTTGGGCTTACCAGTAGCTTGCTGGCTGTGGTTGTCTAGTAAAACACCAGGAGAAATCAGAGGAATAAGTGGATCAAAAAGCCAAGAATGTTGGTTGTGTTGCTTAGCACAACCTGGGGTGTGCCTGGTAGCAGATGAAAACACTTATTCCAAATGTCCAGGGGCAACATGTCAGTGTCCCTTTAAAATACACGAAGAACCCAGTGTAGGTGGAACAGTCCTGGAAGTTTTCTTGGTTGGAATACCCTGATACCTGTGTAAGAACTTCTGATACCCTGCTGTAACTATGTACAGGTCCTTAACTCTGCTGTAGGGGAGTCTGCTTTTGCTTCCACCCCTTGGCCTTTGTAGTCCCCTCCTCATAAGGGTGGTGGGATGGTCCTGGGGAAGGATGTCTCATCCAGTGTCCCAGTGGGGTGACTGAGCCCCTCTTTTCTCCTGGCAGATGCACTGAGCCATGGCTGGCGCTCCATCCCTGCTCTCCTTCCTTTTCAAAGGACTGGAGCCCACAACCCTTGGTAATCCCTTCCCTATCTTTTGATATGTTATTCATCTTTTGCAGTATAACTGATCTCCCAGAAACAGGAGTTTCAGGCAGTATCTTTGTCTTGGATGACATCTGACATTCTTCATCTTGTCCATGGGTGTCAGTGGATTCTATGCTGAGATCCTTTTCTTGTATTTAAAGACAAGAAAATATTAATTTATTTCACAAATTCTCTCACAGGGCAGATTTGGATGGTGAAACTGTATTTGTGATGCTCTGGCTGAAATCTTATTTGTGAGAGTATCTTTACTGACTCTGAGCCAGTCCCTTGTGGCAGATGTGTTGTTTTTGAAATATTGGTGGGTGGATGTGTTGACAATCCAATTTAGAGAAGTGGATATAAAAGGTAGAATAAGAACTTGAAAGAATATAAAATATGGAATTTAGAGTAGTGTATATATAAGAATTTCTGTCAGTCCAGGTTTCTGTTTGGGCAGAAAAAATACTGCTTTGTCTTTCTTTGATTTCAGGGTGTATGCAGAGGTATTGAAGTTAGAATGATCTAGTATTTGGGGTGGAGTAGGAAAGGATTAAAGTTTTTCCAGAAGTGACTGTCAGAAGCTTTACCAGATATGCTTCATCCTTTGCAGAAAATCTTTGTTTCCTAAGATGTGCTGATTTTTCCCTGCATCCTGGCTGGAAATACTGATGACCTAGATTTTTATTTTGATTGATGGAACTGTATGAATATCAAGGATCAGAAAATGGGCTGTTGTAAGAGGCTTTGTTTCTGCATATTGTCTTCAGCTATGATAGTCCTGTTTTGTTATGCTTGAATGAATAACTTGGGCTTGGGGCTTTTTTTCATTGCATCCTTGTAATTTTAATGAAACCCAACTTCTGAATGAGCTTTGATAAAGGTAAAATGTACTAAATGCTTCTTGAACTTGAAAATCATGCCAGTCTAGTTTTCATCTTGTAACTTGAGACCGCTTTAATTACATATTCTGAAAGCATTTAAATGATTAAAATCTCTTTTTTTTCCTTGCTTTCCCATGAATTTTTAGAGAGGTGGTATTCAGAATTGTCCTTGTCCAGACCATAAAACTACCTGGTTAGAAGCTTTTTTATTTTCCTTTTACTGGAAAACAGAAATAACTTCCTTGTTGTCCAGTACTGCTACATGTGGTCTGTTCATCTTATTTCAAAATGCCAAGCTTCCTGCAGAACTTCTGTTCACATAATTTCTGTCCTGCTCATCTGGGTATGGATAGTGGGTAGGAAGGGGAGAATTGTACCTGCCACTAAATCCTGAGTTTCTGTTCTGGGTTTGAAGAGTTGAGAACAACTACTGCCTTTTTTTACTTTACCTGGTAGTGCACCAAAGTGTTCAAGGCCCATGTCCATACCCACATCTGTGTGGCAGTGTTTACCTTGTACTTACTGCCTTTGTAGATGAGCAAGGTTAATGCAGCAGTTCCCTTCTGTGAACATGAACTCCACATTGTGGCCGTGCTTATGCTTGAGAGGTCTTTACAGGTTTGCTGTGTCTCCTTAGGTGCTCCTGTGGCCCTTTCCTCTTGCTGTTGTAGAGCTCAGGTTTTCTCCAGTGCGCTCTGAGTGCGTTCTGCAAGGTCAGCACTCGTGTCAGGTGTGCAGCTCTCGAGTGCAGCTTGTGTTGGCAGTATAAACATTGCCTCACACAGATACTGCAGTGCATTAAATGCTGTGGTCTCTCAGAGGTTCTCTTCAATATTTTGCTGTTATTGGCAGAGGAACAGAAGAGAAGTGACTCTGTAAATTTCTGTGCTTTTATGAGAGCTTCATCTGTCCCAAGGTTGTTCCCGCAACATCATCTTGTGCTTTGCAGTATTTATTTTTTAAAAAGCATTTCTGGGTTGTGATCCTTAGACTGTAATTTGCTTTTCACCTGCTATAAAGCTCAGGACCCCATTGTTCGGATACAAGACTGATACCTGTTTTCATCCTCTATTTTATTTGCTGGTCGGGGTCTTCTTTGAGAGACATTTTATCATGCTTATGTTTAGCCTGGTGCCTTCAAAGTGGCAATCTATCATTTAATGGAGAGCTGTGTAATCCCACCTCAAGGCTGCTTTTGAAAGGAGCATCCTTTGACAAGCCTGGCTTACTCAAGGTCCCAGATGTTTCTCATCAGGCTATTCCTGAGCAGTCAGAGGGTGTCATCCTTTAAGACTTGTAAATTACCATCTTTGTGGTGCACTGAGAATTCCTGTGCTGCTGCTGTTGCTGTCCTTTATGGCCAGCAGGAATTAGACAAGTGTTTTCCAACCCTGTGTCAGTGTTTTACTTCTCAGCACAATGAAAGAAACATCCTATAGAAATGGCACGTGGTCCTCACACAGTGTGTGTTTTGCATCCAACTATTTTATTTTTGTAGTTTGGGTCTAATAAATGTTCCAGGCACAGATTTAGATGGCTGTGTAATAGTGTGCTGTGCTCTCAGCTATGGCTGTTGGAGGGATCACCAGTGCAGTGTTCACACATGCCCACAGCAAAAACTCTGTGAAATACGAGAGGCAACTTCATGAAGTGGGAAGAGAGGAAATTCCCATCTCAGTTTTAATGGAGCAACAGTTACCCCCCTTCTTCTGTGAAGAGGCTACTTCTGCTTCTTGTTCTTCTTGTCTGTTAAACAAACTTTCTGTAACACTAAGTGATGAACAGCACTTTTTTCCACATTTTGCATCCCAAAGAGCTGCATCAGATTTTCGATCTCAGTGGGCACTTCTGAACCTCAGTTTTCTGCAGGAGCTGTTTTGGTTTTGTGCATATTCCCTTGGCCCCGTGGAAACAGAGCAGTCCTTAGAGGGTTGTTCCTGTCACAGTTTGCCTCTGTACATTTTGGTCAATTCTGTTGTTTCCTAGACAGTACACTGTAGTAAATGCATATCCGGCATGAAACTTGGAGGTGTTATTGGCTAGCAGCAAGTGATGTAAATTTTTGAAGCGTTGTTTTTATGTGGAGTCATTCTTGTGTTGAGGGAGGAGCCTGCTGAGTCCCCTGTTGGTGCTTTGTGACCTGCAGGATGTGCTCTTTGTGGCTTGGAGCTGGGAAGCTGCAGGATCTGACAGAAATTGGGACAGGTTTAGGTGGTGCTGGGAGCACTGCTCTGCTTGTTGGTTTTTCTCTTTCAAGAGGTGAGCTGTGAAGGAAGGCTTTTTACAGGGAGAGAAAGAGCTGAGAGGCTTAAACATCTGACAATTTAGTGCTCTGTGAAGAGGGGCTTTCAGTGCAGTGGTTTTTGTAGTCAGGTGCAGGGATGGTGCAGAGGGAAGATGGGGAGGTGCACTTCAGAGCAAGTGTGTTCCTGTCACAGAGAAAAGGTACTCTCACTTTGACATTTTTTAATAATGCAGCAAAAAGTGCATATGCAGAACGGTTTTTGGTTTTGTTTTTTTTTTTGCAAGTAATGTATTGGACCTTGTGATGTAATATTTAGAGGTGGGCTAAACTTCAGGTGATAGTTGGCCAGCAATCTTCAGCCTTACAGGGACGTTTAATATTTCAAGCCTTGCAGTTACTGCTCTGGTAATTGGCCCTGTTTCACTGCTACCTTTGAGAAGGCTGTGAGGCCACTTTTCTCCCTATCTTCTCTGTTGGTACTCCCCTCAGCGTGGTGATGCTGTTGCTGTGATGGTTTGAGGCTCAGAGTCAGATGAGGGAGGAGGAGCAGCCTCTGTCAGACTGGCTGGTGCAGCTGGAGAGAATGGGGTGAGCTTTGGGCACAGGAGTCCTGAGGTGGGACTCAGTAACAGACTCCAGGCTGAGCACAGCTGGGCATTACATGGCCATTCAGATTTACCCTCCCCTTATGAATCTGCTACACAGAGGCACTGGCTGCCTGCAAGGGAGGGTGCAAGCAGCTGTGGGGGAAATAGTGCTGCCCTTTGGGGCTGTGGGGGTGTTGTCAGGACTGAACTTGGAGGCTGGGCCTGAGGAATATATGCCACAGGGCCAGCAATATGCTGAGTTTGTGATTCTTCATATTTGGCATTGGAGTTTTTGGTTCCAAGCTGCCAGTTTGCATGGACTGGAATCAGTATTTTAAAAAAGTTGAATTTAGTAGCTTTCCAAAAGAAGCTAATTTTCCATTTGCAATGTGGAACTTTTATGCTAATGCCCTGTAAAGGGTTGCTTTTTCTAGTAACATGCAAAGGACAGAATTCTGTTTACCAATTAATTTGTGTACCAGATGACTCAGCTGACTTTAGCATGTATGCTGTGTTGTTGATGCTGAACTGATAATGTTCAATTGCTGAGATACTTTTATTTGGGGATTGTAGCAGGAAGGCTAGCTCATAGAATTACTTGCTCAAATATGCTTCAAACAGGCATTTTCTGAAATGTCCAGATACTCCAGAATGAGAGAGTTTATGGGCATATAGGTATTAGGGAATTTCTGTTCTCATGAGAACTTAGTAACACCCATTTGAAATAGGGAATTCAATCTTGACTAGGCCAGTACATCTTCTTAGCTCTGATAGCTATTTGGAGATAAAAATCAGAGGTTATGCTTCATGGCAGAAAGACTTTAGATTATTATAATCTAATGAGTAGTGGCTGTGGTAAGTTAGTAGGGTTTGGTGATCCTTCAGTGGTTGCTGGCCTAAGGTGCAGTGGACAGTGTCAAACAATATTCCAGGCTCATATCTAGAACAGCCAAGCACATGCTGCAAGGCCATTTTAAGGTATTTTCCTTTCCTAAATGGACCTGAAAACTTCTCCATGTGGATCACTTGTGGTGGGCAACATTCTGTAGAGAAAGAGTTGTAGGTTTAAAATGGGACAGTGGACTAAAGTAACTTTAAATAAAGAGACAGTGAATGGAGAATAGTGCAGTAAAAATGTAGAAATTTGATTTTTGCTTAAGATGTGGGATGCACTGCTAAATGCTGAAGGCAGTCCATACTGGGAAGTGAAATATCCTTGGAGGAAAATAGAGACATTTAAAAAAGGTAGCACAGTTACATGTATTTGCTATTTTGGGTCATTCATGTGAAGCAGCAGTGGTGGAGCTGCTCTTTTCATGTGGTTTGGCTGTTTTGGGATAGTTGTGAGAGAAGTGTTTTGCTGATCTGGCATCAAACAGCAGGAATTTTCTGAGTGAGGGTTTGGGAGAGTTCTGCTGAGCTGCAGCTATTTTGCCCACACCTCTGTTGGGGTAATTCTTTTCTATTGGGACCTAGTGTGGATAAATAGCAGAGATTGATGCCGAAATTGAATGCTGATAATATAGAGCTCTCTCTAGCTATGGTTCCTGTGGTTTTGTTGGTTTTTTTAGTTTATACAGGTTACAAAATAAAAGTTTGCTGAACTCCCATCCACCACTAGCTTCAAGCACTTTAAATTTGGGTTACATTGTTTTTAAGGCTGAGTGAGGCAAATTGTCTGTCCATTACTAATCTCATGCAATTTGTAGCACCATGTCCAGGCCCAGTGCAAAGGATGAGACAATAAAACGCGCTGGGAAGAGGTGGGAAAAGCACCATCTCCCTTTTGTTCAGTCCAGGTAGAGACTGGAAAGGAACTTGAGTTGCAGCTGCAGCCAAAGTCATGGAGAGCCAAAGACATTGTTAAGCTTGGTCAGAGGGGCAGCACATGAATTGACTGATGTAAACTCTGTGTGGCAGCGAGGGTTTGATATGAGAGGTTTCTCCAGGCTGTCACACACAGCAAGAGGAGCACTGGAAAACAGGATAAATTCAGAGTAGGAGTAAGCTAACATCTCTAACTGCAGGTATGGGTCCTGAAACACTTCCCTTTCTGTTTGGCAGACTTTCTTTGTCAGGAAACTTATGACACGGTAAGTTGCCTCTCCAGAGAGGACACTTGAGATAAGAGTTCAAGCATTTTCAGTGGTGTTGTGATATGGAGGAGCTGGATTAAAGAATCACTTTTAGCATTATATGTGTTAAATTCTCCTGTTCTGCAGTGCTGTAATTATAGCCAGGTGCTACTTTTCTACAGCACTTTGATTTGATGCACTGAGACCACAGAATTTAGAGTAACCTTGAATTGAGGGGCTTTTGTTTAAATGTTGTTTGTTTCGTTTGCACTCAATCTTGATTGTGTCACAGTTTCTAAGTGTTAAAATTCAAAGGAGTTGAGTAACACTTATCTTGCTGTGCTGCTTTGCTCTTTCCTGTAAAATCATCTTTTTCTTTGTATCAACTGATATTTTTGAATGGGATTAGGAATCTTGAAACTTTGCTTTCCAACTTGATGATTAACCTTAAAAATAAGCTGATTTAGGACTTCTGGGGTTTGCTTGAGTTGGCAGGAGTTTGTAACATTATATTCACTTGGCTGGACTAGGAGTCATGTTAGTACAAACACTCTGCTTACTAAAGGAGTAGAAAACAGCTTCAAGCCATAGCAGTGTCCATCTCAGAAATCAGTTCTGTGACAATAGCAGTGGGCATGTTTTAACATGCAAAATCTGGTCATTAATTCCTGAGGTTATTTTGCATCTGTCTATAAAAGTGGGAGAGTGGAGGAAAGGGAGGAGGAGACAAAAGCTGTAGGAAGCATAATTGTCCAAACTTAGCTCCTCCACAGTGAGCTTCTGACTGTGGTCCAGCCAGTGCAGGTGCCCTTTGCTTGTCTGATCCTGAAACTCTCCTGCACTTTGCAGCTGCTTTTTGTCTGGCTGTGTCCCTGTATCAGCTGCCAGTACCTCAGCTCTTTAGAAGGTTGCATTTTGAGTTTTTGAAACCTTTGAGAATGCTTCTTTGGGTCACTGTTGTTGGTGACTTTGGGCAGCCCCTGGTAGATAAATCTCCAGCCCTGACAGTGCTTTGTGTTGGGAGCTTCATTTGGCTGCGTTGCTGGCTCTGAATCTCCTGGAACTATTTCATACTAAAAGTGAAAGCATTGGCTGAGGGTGCCCAGGGCTGCTTTTCCTTCTGTGATTGTTCAGCTCATGTTTGATACCCTTCTCTGTCTAGGAACCCCTGAGATATGGCTCCCTGCTGTTTTCAAAGGCCATAGGATGAGGAAATGTCACACAGGCTGTTTATTTCCTCTTCTTCTGTGGAGTTCCTGTGGCTGCTTCCTCAGTCACTCTGGCTCATTTCAAGATCTTTTGTGTTGCTTTGGTGGAAGGTGACGTAGGAAAGCTCCAGGGCTTCCAACAGAATGTCATGACTTGTTCTGTTTGTGCTTGATTTACTACATTTAAAAATGGAGGTAGAGCCAAATTGTGCCTTGGGTGTCCTTGTATCCGTGCTGCTTTCTCAGGATTCCTTCTGCAGGAGAGATGCAGGTGTGGGAGCTCACTGGGGATGCTGTGAAAGTCTCTCTCAGCTGGGACCTGAGTCACTCTTCTGTTTCATTGGGGTTTTATTCTGTGGGAGGAGTCCCAAACTTAGAACTGACTTCGTGAAGATGTTGAACTTCAGTAACTTCTGTGTAGGATGAAGGTCAGTGCCTCAGCTTCCTTCTGCAATAGTAATTTTCACTGACTACTAATTTTCTCGGGATGTAGACATTTAATAATATTGGCTTTTATTGGTTAGTAATCATTGAAACTGAAAGACCATGTTTTATTCACAAACTGTTATATTTAATATAACATCTTGCTTATCTGAAGTGGCTATATCTGGTTCCTTTAAGCAATTGCACATTAGATACCAGAATAAAACCAGAGCTTCATACACATAGTTGGCAAATTATTTCCTCTTGTAACTCTTGTCAAGCTGCATTTGGATGGAAATTAGATTTTTTCTTTAGTTTAATGTACTCCTAGAATATTTTTAAACACTCATGCTGCGTTCACATACTAGCATGCACTGCACTTTATTTACAGCTAACTAATTGAACTCATTGCTTTTGGGTTGCAGTGTTCCAAAACATTGTTAAAGCTGATAAAAATCACCTGATAATTTTTTCTGCTTTTCTCAAGTTTATAGGAAAAAAAATCACTCTTGCCGCTTTTCCAGTCTCTAGGTTGTTTCATAACTTAAAGCTGAGTGATCACAGGGTTGAACTGATGAAATGATAGTTTTATTTCAAGAAGCAATAAGAGATTGAAAAAGCTGGTTTAGCACTTCAGGAAACAATATTCCTGAGCACTTAGCCAGGATCTCTGCAGTATTTTATTGTTGGCAGCCTGTGTTATTCCTACTTGCAAGTTTTTTTCATGTAAATTACTTTATTGCACTATAATACATGTCAGCATAAATATCAGATTTTAAATCTATGCATTAAATTGATTGTAATTCAGGTTAATTTGTTAAATGATTTGGAATTTAGTTTGAATCTAGACAATAAGATTTAATATGCAGGATAATAAAAGAAAACCAAGCCAGAAACGCAGCCAACCTCGAAGGGCTGTGTTTTGTGGAGCTTCAGGTTTGTCTTTTGTGTCTGCACAGAGCTCTGTTCTGGGCTGAGAAGCTCAGTAGTGCTGAGGTGTTCTGGGCACAGGTGCCAGCTCTGGGTTTTTCTTGGGAGGCTGCTCCTGCTGTGCTGGTGCTGGCAGCCAGCTCACATCCTGAGCTTGGAGCTGGGAATTGGAAAGGCTGGATCTCCCCCTGGATCATGGTCCTGTCACAGCTTAGGCCTGGAGTCACCATGGATGGGCTGTTGTTCTGAATTCTCATCTCCCTGTAACTGCACTGTTACTGCTGTTCCCTCTTTCCTGGTGCCAAGGACTCCTTTGCACAGAGGAAATGGGAGCAGGGTGCCTGACACTTGGAAATGAAGTGGGGGGCTGTTTGGGACTCACTTTCTGAGGTTTCTTTGTTCCTCTTGTACAAGACAGTGATTTCTCCTGCTTTTTTTCCTTGGATGTATCTCATGATGTCTTGGATCTGAAATCAGTCAAGCTTGAACTTGTTGGAGGTAATGTTCTCAAATAAGGGAGTTGCCCTCAGTTTTTCCAAGGTTCATGATTCACCAAGGACCTGGAAGTCTAGGATAACATATGGTAGTTCCTTATTTCTTAGGGAATTAGCTTCCTGATCAGGAAAATCTCTATAAAATATCATATGGAATTGTATAATTATTTTTCATAGTGCACAAAACAAGTCTACTATTATTCAACAGTCAAATATGGCATTTTAATGGTGTTCTTTCTTTCCATGACTTCTTGTGTATTGAATAGGGTCACTTCTGTAGGTGGCAGCTCTGAAAGGAGAAGCTTGGCAGGGAACTTGGGAGTGCCATAATGTACACAGACTTGGGGACCTTTGAGTCCTGTCTCTGACAGGTTTTGGTCATGTTACCTATCTGAAGGTATTTCACTTGCCTCCAAGTTGAAGTTGGTCAAATGTACATGTGTTTGATCTGTCAGAAATCTCAAGCTTGTGGTATTTCTTACCCATCTGACATAACATTTCTGAGGATCTTTATGAACGTGGGATGGAGAAATTAATCAAAATAATTTGCAGATCAGGACTGTGCCCTCACTAACCCTCTCCACTTGAGTGTTAGGGAACTTGGCCATGCTCCTGCCACTTGTGAAAGGGTCTCTAAATCAAATTCTAATAGGCAATACTTACTGAATGGTTATAAGGTTAGCAAACCATTCTGTTAAGGGTTGGAGCAGGAGTTACAAAAGTTGGGTAGTGTTGCTTTCATTTTTATTTGGGTATTATAAACACAAAATACAGTGTAAATCACCTGAGCAGAGCATTAAACATCACCAAAATCAGTTTGTTAGTTTTCTGAGTGCTTGGTTAGTGCCTCCCCTTCAGCTCCCTGGGATGCCCTTGCAGCCTGTGGATGCAGTGCAGCTTTGCTGATGACTGGTGCCTCAGGGTAGCAGGGAGAGGCAGCCTCTCCACAAGTCCTGAGCACTTCAGTACCTGAACTTGACACATCTGTTGGTGCAGTTCCCATTATTCCTCTGACACATCTTACTGTTGCTTCTGCCACTGTTTTGGACTGACTCTTGTATTTCACAAACTCTAAACAATTGCCTTTAATGTGAAGGGTTCAGCATAGAAACCACTGAAGTACTGTTTTTGATTTTAGTGACAACTTCAACTCCATTTGTGGCATTTTCAGGGGCTTCCAGCTTAGCCTGTCTCCTGACCTTGCTCTTTCTCCTCTACCTGCTGCCTTGTGCTGTGAAGTTACCCAGCTGGGGAAGGTGCAGCGTTTCCCTCTGGTGCTGAGCTAAGTGGAGCTGGGCTGGGCTGGGCTGGCAGCTGCTGTTCAGTGATGGCTCCTTGGCAGGGGGGTTCTGACTGCTGGATTCAGGTGTGCACAGAGCTGCAGCTGAGCTGCTTTTAGTGGTGCTCTGAGACTTGGAGCTCGCTTGGAATTCCTCGAGTACACTTGTGCATGCAAGGAGAGAGCACGAGGAGAAATTCAGGGAGAACAGGCAGTTACCTTTTGCTAATTGAGCTTTATGAGGGTCCTGTTTGTGCCAGTAAGGTGTTGCCTGCCTTGGCTAAGAAATTTTTTACAGTTCTAATGGAGGGAGCTGTTACACTTGGGGAGCTCAGGATAGCTGCTTGGTGCAGTGAAATCTGCTTTTTCAGTGGACACCAAAGGACTGTGTGGTGTTCTTGCTAGCCAGGGCAGATCTTACAGGACAGGACTGCTCTATGTTTCTTCAAAATTGCAGATAGCAGCTGGCAGAGATAGAGGCAAGAAAATGTGCTCACTTAAAGCAGCCACTAACACTCTCAAATTATTTGAATAAATTAAATGCCTAGTGATTAACTTACCAATTTTGCTGCTAACACTATCATCAATCTAGTTTTGTTTTGTTGATAAAGAATTACCTGAAGTTGATCCCTGTTTATTCTCTGCTCTTAAAGGCCCCAACAGCTAGAAAGCTTCTTAGAAATGAATCATCTTGATTTTCTGAAACCAGTTCCAGGTTGCAAGCTTGCTTTCTTTGGGTTCTCTGGATGTTCATGTATGCTCAGTGTGCTCATATGAAGAGAAAAAAGAGCAGATACTGATAGTTTTTAGGATGCAGTAGCACTTTTCTGAACAAGGTTGTAAACCACAGGTTTTCATAGGAATTCTTAGTGTGTGCAACCAGTGTCCACTTTGCAAAGTGCTTCCCATGTTCTGGTACCACAGTATGAATGGCTGTAATGTGTGTAACCTTGCAGTGACTGCCAGGCAGGAAAATGCTTTGGTTTCCACTTTATTCTTGAGATTTTGATGCATAGATGTTTAAGTGTCCTGCTGAAATGCATGAAATGAAGCCTGGGTGAAGAGGAGAGGAAAAGCCTGGTCTCTGGAGACTGGTGATGGTTCCTTGTTCCTTTTTCTTAGCTTGCCTTTTCCTGCACTCAGTAGCCTATTCCATTAATACTTTAAATTACCAATTCCCAACCAACTGTGGGGTTTTAAAATTGTTTTAGAAGTCTAGTGACTATATGGGCACAAAGAACCAGTATTTCTAGTTTTTCTCAGTAATAAGACTTCCTGGTGTGTGGTGTGCATGTGAGATAGTTTGGGTTTTTGCTTACTTGCAGGAGCTGGGATGTAGAGGAATCCCAGGGCTCTGGGGTATTTTCCTGTGGGCTGAGGAAACTGTGCCCTGAAGCACTGTCCAGTTTGTAGCTGCAGCATGGACATGTGGAAAACTGCTTGATAAGCCTCATGGAAATAGTAAATTCTATAGATAAGCCCTCAGTACCTCAGCATAATTTACCAGGGTTTGTTTTTCTTTCTGGATTTACAGAGATATGAAAAATGCTGTAATTGGAAACAACAAACAAAAAGCCAACTTGATTGTTTTGGGAGCAGTTCCAAGGTATGTCCTTTGCTACTCTCCTTTTCACTGATTCACAACAGGTCTGCAATAATGATCCTTCGATCACTGGCACTTTTTTGTTTTAACTTTGATTGTAGTTGACTGAATACTTTCTTTAACATAACTGAGAGAGACTTGAAATATTTGTTAAACTCATGTACTACAGAACAGGCTGTTGAGTAATGCTTTTCATTTAGAATTTCATAGAATTCTCTAAAGTAGTCTTGGTGTTTTTTTATTGAACTTTATCAGCTCAGGAATAATTTTTTTTTTTTGACATTTATATTAATGATGGATGGAAGTGTTTTTATCTTAATCCTGTTCTTCAGCCAATTACCTGGTGAGTTCATAACTGAAAATGTGTAAGGTTATGTTAAATATTTAATTTAAAATATTGGAAAACATCTGAGGTAATTTGCTTGTCTGCTTCACTTGCTTCAGAGGATTAAAAACCATTGATCATACTTTATTGTACCTTGCTGCTTCAGCTGATGTTAACATTTTCTGGACCCTGATTCCACTAGTACAAATTGAACAGGTAACTTCAGCTCCTAGACTGCTCACTACAGCTTTTATTTCATCCTTCTTCAGCTTTCTTTCAGCCTCAGTTTGCAGCAATGGAGAATGAAAACCTTGAGCACTGCAGTCCTTGTGCTGTCAGTGTGGCACCCACCTGTATCTTTTTGCTTAAATGGCAACCAGGCCCCAAACTATTCTGCCTGAGAGCTGCTGCTGCCCTGTCAAAAATGCTTTTTTGCAGAGAGTATCTTCTCACTGACAGACTGAGTTTGTGCCAAGGTTGGCCCTTGAAATTCTCTAGGGATTAGCAGTGGGGCCACCCCCTGTACAAAACCTGCTGGATTGTCTTCCCTTTGAACCACATTCAAACAGGTGAAGAGAAGATTTCACAGGAAATGAAAAGAGGAAATAGGCATTTGTTGAAGATGATGAGAAATTTAAGGAATTTCTAGGCCTTAAGGGGTTTTTTGCAAGTCCTGCTGATTCTTGTGGTTCCCATTAAAAAAGCTACAGAAGATCTTCACCTCCCAAATCTAGAATCTGCCTGTTCTTATGCTTTGTAGGATTTCTGTTCCCTTACTTATCCTGCTTTTTGCTCCTGCTTGTTCTGTGCTCAGTAAGGAAAATTCAAAAATGATTTTTTTCTTCATTGTTGTTAATGCCTTCTGGCTGCCCAGGTAAACGATACAGTTAATCTACAGCTGCAGAGACATGACTGGGAAATGTTAAAAGGTGAATATCACACTTGTCCTCTCTTCAGGACAAGTTATTCTCCACTGACCAGAAGTCTCTTCAGAGAACTTCAGAAAAGACTCTTCAAACTGGAGGACTAGCTGAAATAAATTGAGCTATTGTAGCATAAGATGATCCTCCCTGGCTATAACCTGACATCATCCACCTCAAGTGCCTTTCTGAAGGCTCTACATTTTCCTCAAGGTGTTGTAGACAGACTTCATTAAATTATGGACTGTTTGGATTGGAGAACTCCTTGGGTCCTCCCTGTCATGGAGGAGGGAATCCATTGGATCTTTCGGTGTGCCTTCTAATCAGTGAAGCTGGTGGATCACAGGGACCCAGAATTCCAGTCTGCAAAGCCCAGCCCCTCCCTCAGTGAGGAAAGGAATAACCAACCTGGAATTCTTTGCTTTAAGTCTCTAAGAACAATTTTCTTTTCCCAGAGTTCAGTTGCAGGCTCCCACGGGAAGCTGATTCTCTTCTCTAATGGGAATTGTTGGAATTCTGCTGCTGCTTTGTCCTGTGCTTCAGCTTGTTGTTTACTCATTTCTTGCTTCTCTCTCCTTCCCCAAGTGTTCCTCCATCAAGTTTTCAGAAAACACTCCTTAGACCCAAGGAACCCCTTCAGAACTGTCACTCAGTGGAAAAGAAAATAGTATGTTCAGATATTGGAACAGATGCATATGGGGTTTGGAAACAAGTTTAGGAAGTAAAGGCCAAATACTACTGGAATATATGCAATAGCCCTATTATTTTAAAATTTTCCAAAGAAATAAAAAGTCCTTTGAAGATCTCCCTACAAAGGAAGCAATTGCTGTGGAAGACTGGTGGATCCCTGTCATTTCTGGCCTCCTGAGTCTGTGAGCTGGCTGTTCAGTAGTGTCATCTTTGGAAAGGGACATGTATCAATACCTTAAATGAGTTTTTTTGAGGTCCTTTAAAATTCAGTCTGACCTGTGGTCACCTCTGGACTGCTTGTACTGAAGAGAGTGCTAGGAAAAACAAAGTTGATTAAAGAAAGCTTGCAGAATTGCCATGTCTGGAATTTAAAACTAGGAGGTGTTAAAACTGTACAAATGTGTGCCCAGACTTGGCCCTGGATGTTCAGAATGGAAATAGCCAGCTTATGTGTGGATTTGTTTCCTAAGAAGTGATTTTCTATATCTCTTCCTAGAATTATAGAATTTCCATTCTCCTGGAATGCTGGCCTTGGGCCCCATTGCAGAAATGTTAGTTTTTGAAATTCTTGATTTTTAGTAGCTGTCCCAGAAAATAGAATTTTTAAAGTTTAGAGGGGAAAAGTTATTTTAAGGCCAAGTTCTTTCAGTGGCAGACCAACTTAAAGCTAAGACACGACAGCATTTGCAAAAATAGCTTCCTACTTGTACTGTTCTTCAGCTTTTTTTCCTTCTACCCCATATTAGTGCTAACAGAGACCAAGAAGTCCACAGTAGTTGTTGGTGTGCCCCTTTACTCAGCAGTTTTGTGAGAACAAATCCTGCAGCTTTTGTGTGTCTATCACCACATCAGACACTTCTTTGGAGTCCAAGTTCAATATTTAATGCTTTCTGTCAGTTCCTCTTACAGCCTAAATCTCAGGGAAATTATTGAATTATCAGTTCAAATGTAAATTGCTCTTTTCTAAGTCATCTTAATAGGCCTTCTGAACTAAGTGCTGTTCATCTAGTAGCAGTCTGTAGTGCTGCTGCCTCCCAATCCTCTGAGCTGTAAATGGCTCACAGAGGTGGTATTGGAGAAGAAAACCCTCCAGTGAAATAAGCACGAGGAAGTTGTTGATAAGCTAACATTGCCAGTCTGTGCAGCAGCTCTTGGTGCCCAGAGAGATGCAGCTGGTTTGCCACCCAGGCACCAGCAGGGCCTTTCAGTCCTGGGGGAATTTCAAAGGCAATGTTGAATTCCAGTGAGCAGGGCACAGCTCTGTCTTCCTGTTTGCTGTAGTTACCTGTTGAAGCTCTGATCTGTGTGACATTGACAAAAATACCTTACCTGAATTAAGTTACTGCTGATCTAGATATTGCTGAGAGATCAATAAATGAAGTTTCATCCACTTCATTAAGAGCTTCAGTTACTCCTTTGCTCCAAAATTAATACAGTTTTAAAATCAAATCTTAATCCCAACCACCCAGAGCCTTTAACAAAACCACTAAATCATCCTTGTCACTTACTGAAAATGATTTTCTAACTTCCAGCTGATTGCTCCCCTATCACATAAAGTAAATTATTTGGCAATGTAAGATGATACTGCACTTCTTCCCTAAGCTTTCTCTAGGTAGGTTCACCTCAAAGAATTTTTTGTAGTTAATTTTAACCTTTCCCTGTCATTTATTAGTGATTCTGTTTAACTGTTGAGGTTTTTTAATTTTCAAAATTTCTCTGGAGTACATTTTAAAGGCCACGTAGAACAGCTGAAGGAGTCTTTTCCATTCAGTCACTTGAATTTTCAGTTCTGAACGGCAGGCTGTTAGGTTCCCTGTGGAAGGGAAAACTAGTAAGAATTTATTGGGACTGTAAATTGTTTCTAGGGCTGTAAACACACCAACATGAAATTTTATGTTTCGATTTATTGTTAAACATAATCATATTCCTTCAGGCAGTGTTCTTTTAGAATTTGCCAAAAGAGTAAAAGCTTGCTGCTTTGATCAGTATGTAACCTGGTGAAAAAGATGAGAAGGGAAATGCTTGAGGTGACTCTGCCCCTGGCAGTGCAGGTAAAGGTGCAGGTGAAAAGCCAGGTTGGTGTCACAGAGTCTTCTCACAGAACCACCCTCAGTCCTGACCATGTCCTGCCTCCAGTTCTTGTGTTGTGTTTGACTGCACCAAGACTGCCTCAGCTTAGTAATCACACAAAGCTAACTCTCACAAAAAGCAGGGCTTGTTCTGTGGAGTTAAGAACAGGACAGATAGGCAGAGAAGGGGGAGAGCAGGACTTGCCCTACAGCACTGGAGAAATGTGCCTTGAAATGCTGAGGGGCTGCTGGGGTGACAGTGCCAGGAATCTCCATCAGTGGGAGCTGGAAAATCAGCCAGAACAGCCCCTGCACATGGTTCCATGTTTGATCCTGCCTCGAGCAGGCCTGAGGATCTGTCAGAGCTCCTCATGCCCCAGTGCTCCCCTGTGCCCACCTGAGTGCCTGCTGCCGGGGCTGAGCCTGGCCCTGCTGGGGGTGTTAGCAAATGTGCTGGGACCAGGCCTGCACATCTCCTGGGACCTGCATCATCCCTGGCGTGTTCCCTCTTTGCTGCCAGGAGCTCCCTGCACTTGGACACAGTACTGGGAGGTCTGTCATGCACAGTAGGGAGTGTTGAGTCCAGACTTCTTGGATGTCCTTAAGAGGTCAGGATGCAATTGTTTCCTGATGCATTGTTCTGTTCTTTGTGCAGTTTGCGTTGGGATTTTCTGTTGTACACACCTCAGGGTAGGGATCTGTGTGCAGGTGCTGTGGTTTGCTGTCTTAGGGGAAGGAGCTTCACCTGCCATGCTGGTGTTTTCCAAGGTTTGCTTTGCTCTAGGGTGGTAAAAGAGGTGGGGAGCAGAGGCTCTCCTGTGGTTGTTTGTTTTTTTCTTTTCTTGAAATCAAGTCAGGACCTGGTTGCAAAATTAGATTTCTCTTAATGAGGAATCTCTCCACAAGGATGATGTATATAACTGGAACAAGGTATTCTTCTAACCCAGCTGAGGAGTACAGGTGAGTCAAAGCAAGCAGTTGCAGTCAGCAGAATTGTATAGCTGTTGTTTGAAGCTATACAGCCTCATATCTCTCAAGTTCCTTTTCTGATAGCAAAAAGAAAGTTGTTAATACAAGATGTGCTTCTAATGCCACCTTTTCTATTGTGTATTTTTATTAGATTTTTAAGTTTCAAATTTAAAAATACCATGTAGAAGGTAGCTTTATGATACCTCGTGTTACTTGTTCTTAAGGAGCTGGAAGAATCAAATCTGTACAAAATTACTCAAAAATATATTCTTGACGTCCTCTTTCATGTGCTGATGCAGGATACTGCCTGGTGATAGCAAACTCAGTGAGACTGTAGTGTAATCTTTTTGTATACAACAGAGAATTTCAAACTGCAGGTGAATGGGAAGTAAAACCAGCTTGATTTTTGGTATAGGGTCACTTGATATCCTCAGATAAAATCATTTTAGAATTGGTTTGTCTAAATGAACAGTAGTTGTACAAGTGGTGGTCATAAGCTGGATGATATTCTAATTCAGACAGGAACTTCTGGAAGACTTAGAATAAAGTTTGAATGTGTTTTATCAAAGTAAATGGAATGAACAGTCCAATGGTGAATGTAGGAAAAAGACAGGAGTCTTGAGCAAAGTGGTAAGATGGCTAAAGCAAGGGTAGGTGAAGATGTTGCTTTATGTAGTGCCTATTAACACACTCTTTTGTGAAGCAAAAGGCTTTTGTCATCTCAAAAATAGTCTTTAACTGAACCAGTGTAATTCACTGTGTAAGTTAAAAAGCTCTGAGTGCTCTTGGTGTAAATTTGTCTCTGGTTTCAGGGGCTGTGTGTTGATCCCACCTATTCTCGTATAGATGGCTGCAAAGAAAGGATGTATTTATGGTTTGCTGAGTGGATCATGGAATGGTCTTAGGGGGAAATATTGGAATAAATTCAGTCCAGACTGGAGATCTGAATGTGATGCACTGGGATGGAGTGTTTTGATCTAGTAACCAATAGGAGAGACTGTGCTGCAGCCACCTCAGTACCTTTATGTCCCTCTGGAAGGGGGTGTGAGAACACCTCGAGGGAGCTGGGAGCACCAGGACAATAACCCATGGAGTGCTGGGGAAAATATTCCTGCTGTAAACCGGGCTCCATGGGGAGGAGCCAGGGCTGCTTTCAAAAGAAACATCATTAAAGAGGGAAAACCTGATTGTAGTCTTGAAAAATGTGAGGCTTCAAATCCAGTCCTCTTGCAGCTCAGTAGATATTGAAACTCTCCAGAGCTGGATTTAGTTACATGAACAAGAATCAGACTGGATGCAGGTTATGTGGTGTGTATAGAACAGCTCATGGAATATTAATGTTAGTGAGGATGCCTAAGCATTAGGATAAATTACTAGAGCTGCAAGCTGATACTCCTTGGTTTATTCCTAAGGGCAAAGCTTTCTGTGCAGCCAACTTCACTACTCATACACTGCATGCTGCTCAGCTTGGCTCTTTGAAAAAACTATTTGCACCACTTCTGAAATATTTCAGAAGCCGTTATCTTTGCTTTGTAGTGCTTTTTAAGGGAGTATAGTTAGCCCAGGTCCCTTGGATCCAGCCTCTGGAGATTTGGAATTATCATTGCTTCCAGAAGGGAAACTGGCATCTCACTCCAGGATAAATTTCTGTGACTAACAGTCATAAAAATCACTCATTTTTGAGTCCTCATGTGTAAGAATCTATAGCTATTTAATTTGTGACATAATATGTTATTGTACAGAAATTATTCTGAATGCTTTTAAAATTATATTTAGTTGTGTCTTTGGGAAGTTCTGTGGAAAGTGATTGCTTCCAGTTATGTCTGAAAAGTAGTGCTTTTTACTACTAAAAAGAACAGATTGCAAAAAAGTTTGTTGTCCTGCCTTGTTTGGGCTATTCTTAATATATTAATTCCTTTCCCAGCTTGGGGTTGATTCTCACTGGGACTTCCATGTTCAGAAGTCACCTCTGACTTTTTATTCCATGTTGTGTCAGCCAGCAGGGGTGACTCACCTCAGCCTTGATATGCAGGGGTTTCATATTCATCAGTGCCTTCATATTCATCACAGGGGGTTTCCAGGGTAGAGCTTTTGGGCCTTCTTGCCATGGACTGGAATAGAAGCATCTTCAAGGGTGGACTAAGGTATAATAAGAATTGTGCTAATTCCACAAAGAGTGTATTCATCCCCTTTGCAAGGGGACTGGTAATAAATGTCCAGATAATCATGACTCAATTAAAGCTCTTATTCATTAACATATTTCAATGAAAGATGTCTTAAGCTTCACAGCACTCAGGCTGTTGTCCTGGGCTCTTTCTCCATGTTTCTGCCTATGGGGTTTGAGGACTTGCTGAGTTTCATCCCTTGCCAGGTGTTTCAGGAGCTTGAGAGATTTTTGTGACAACTTGTAAATGGGATGGAGTGTGAAAAGGGGCATTTCTGTTGTTTTTAGCTGTGAGATTGGTGCTCAGACTGGCTTGGGGAGGTCTAAATCATGCACATCTGTTATGGTGTGGAACTCTGGTGCATCACACCTGTCTCAGTCATCAAAGGAAAGGGAAATCTGAGCTGAGTCTCTTCCTTGCTAGGCCACTGTGGCTTCCCTTTGTTCAGCAGCTGCTTCCCTTGGAAGCTTTCTACTTTAAAATAATCCATGGTTTTCCCAGGTGTACATTATTGCTCCAGCTGACCTTATTTCTGTTTCTTGGCATGGAGTCCATTTATATGTCTCTCTGGATGCATTTGCTGTCCTTCATTTGGATATGATTTCCTGGATATCATTCCTAACATCTGAGGAAAAAAAAGCCTTAATCACTTAATTGCCCTTAGAAGGGCAGGAGCAAATGGCAGAAGTTGTATTTTATAGAAACATAAGTGGAAAATATCTGAAGAAGCCTTATAGAAGTTTGAAAAAAATCTGAATACTGCATTTTAAAACCTTGGAAAATGCTTGTGAAGATGTTGTGAGACCTTTCCATCAGCTTTATTTCATTTCCTGTTTGTTGTAATGAGCTTTACTGCAGGACCACAGACTGAAGAGTGTCAGCAAGCAGCATTAGCACCTTTTTGCTGTTTAGAATGCCTTTTCTGTGTATCTGTGCTTCTGTTTTCCCCTGAAGCACACAAAAGTGTGTTGTGGTGGCTCTAGCAGAGCCTTGTTCCAGTAGTTCTGCTGGTTTGGAATCCAGAGGCTGGCTGATTAAGGACAAGGCTGCAGATCAGGGATCCAGGTTATGGAGGGACACAGTGTTCTGTGAGCTATGTGAACTATGAACAAGTTCCTTAATCATATTTTTAAGTTTCCAAAATCCAAATTATAATCTTCCCTTCTGTCCCCTGCATATACATGCCATTTTTCTATCTTTTTATCCTCATTTTATTAATGTGAAGGAGGAATGCATTACATCTTTGCTGAATTTGTCTAGGCTAGAGCCTAGGAACAACAAACAAGTCCAGGATGTTCCCGTGGACAATAGAAGGATATGAATCTTTGCCATTAATGCTTGACAGTACTTTATTAATTAACTGTTTTACCTTTAGTGACTATATGGATTCTCCTCACTTGTAACTTTTTGTAATGTTATAGTTTGTCATGGAACTACTTAATTTTCAATGTTACTTGGTGTCAGTTCTGTCTTTTAGAGACAGAAATAGAAAATATTACAGTATGGATATCTAGCACTTGGAACACCTGATCTGAACCTCAGACTTATTTTAAAGATGTAGAAAAGGGTATTATTAGTATTTCAGAAACTTATTGTATGTAAAATGCGAACTTAAATTTTGATCTTCACTAATTATAAAGTTTAGGTGAGGCTTTCTATTTTAAGCATGTTAGACTTTAGATTGTAGTCAGCATGTTTAATTTTTGTTCTTCAGGAGAAGCAGAGCTGTAATATTTGTTCCACGTGTGGAGTGTTAATGGGAAAGAAAATAGCAATTACTTTCTGTAGAAGAGAAAAGCCTTCAGAATTTCATGTGCTTTTGAATTTTTTTAAAAAATCCTTTTGGGAAAAAAGTCATTTTAGGACACGATATTGGGGGGCTGGAGCGTGTCCAGGGAAAGGAATGGAGCTGGGGAAGGGCTGGAGCACCAGGAGAGGCTGAGGGAGGTGGGAAAGGGGCTCAGCCTGGAGAAAAGGAGGCTCAGGGGGAGCCTTGTGGCTCTGCACAACTCCCTGACAGGAGGGGACAGCCCAGGGGAGGTCGGGATCTGCTCCAGGGAACAGGGACAGGAGAAGGAGAGATGGCCTCAAGCTGTGCCAGCAAGGTTCAGGTTGGATATTGGGAAATTCCTCCTGGAAAGGCTTTCCCAGCCCAGGCACAGCTGCCCAGGGCATTGGTGGAGTCCCCACCCTGCAGGGGTTTAAAAGCCATGTGGATGTGGCACTTGGGAACATGGGTCAGTGCTTCTTGAGACTGTATAAAGAATAGCCCAGGACAGCTGCCCTTCTGCACATTGAACTTCCCTGGGCTGCCTTTGTGTATGTGATCATTCCTCAGTGCTCCAAACTCGGATTGCTCTTGGCTCTCCCCATGCTTGTGCTCGGTGATGGAGTTACTTCGCAGCTGTGACCCAGAAGAAATCACTGCCAAAGATAACCATCAGGTGTTAAGGTTCCCTTTCCCATCAGCCTCAAACCAAAAACTCATTTCCTTTAACTGTAATTTGGGATCTCCCTGTTATCCTGAAAGCCCCATCTTGGATGTCAGTGTTGTGACAGTACCTTTTTAAGAAAAAGCAGTGGGATATTTTTCTACACCAAGTAAAAGTTGTGTAGGAGCACACAGTGTGAGAAGGTTGTGAATTAAGTGTTACTCTACTTTTTTGCTCAGTCTTTGCCTTTCTATTAAGGTTTTCATCCTCTTCACATAGTAGGATTCAGATTATTTTCTTTTAGACTTAGATTTTCTCTTCCGTATGAATTTTCCTCTAAAAATACTTGTGTTTGCAGGTTGCTGTATCTACTCCAGCAAGAGAGCTCAAGCACGGAGCTGAGAACAGAATGTGCAGTGGTCCTGGGCAGCCTTGCCATGGGGACAGAGAACAATGTCAAATCCCTCCTAGACTGCCATATTATCCCAGCCTTATTGCAAGGTACTCCTGCCTTCATGGATCTGTGTTGGTAAATGTTCCTGAAGTACCAAAATGAACAAAGCTGATGAGACTGAATGGTTGGTTTGCCCGTATTTACAGGGTTGCTGTCGCCAGATTTGAAGTTTATTGAGGCTTGCCTGCGATGTCTCCGTACCATTTTCATCAGCCCTGTAACTCCAGAGGATCTGCTGTACACAGTAAGTTGTAAGCAGATTATTATGTCTTTGTAAAGGCTATAGAGCAGGTGGGAGTGAAAAACCTTGTTGTGTGGAGTAGTAACAAGGCCTTGTTTGAGCACCAGCATTAGCACTGCTCACCTGCCTTTGGGGTATATGGCTGGTTTGATATGAGCTGGTCACCAAGGTAGCCCACTGATAAAGAAAATTCCTGTGTGTTCAGACTTGTGTGCAATCTTAAGAAGGAAAACTGTCTCTAAATGGTATTTAGAGGTACTGTTATCAGTGCTACTGGCAACAGTTACTTTCTGAAAGTTAAAATTTTATCCAACACTGTCTTTCCTCTCCAGATGGGAGAGGGCTTGCTCAGTTTTTGTGTTTTTGTACTTTCGGTGGAAGAGCTTCACCTCTAAAATGTCTCTGCTCCTAGCTGGTATATGTGTGATTTGCATTTAAGTGACAGGAGGATAGAAAATGTGCCTCTCCAGTTGCTGTAATCCTGAGTTTGTCCTGAGGCATGTGCCAGCAGGGCTGCTGGTGCTGGCCCTGGTTGGGTGACTGGGCAGAGCCCTCTCTGAAGGTACTGCTGCCTCTGGGGTTTGCCCAAACCCAGGCACTGGCCCTTATTGGGAAGGAGGGGTAGGGGGAGTTTAGCTGCTTCCCTTGTCCCAGTGTAAGGAGTAAGGTGAGCCATGCAATGGAAAGCTGTAGAGGACCAGCAGTCTCTTCCTGCTTGGAAAATGGGAGCATTGCCTCCGTCTGGGGGAGGTCACAGAGCAGCTCCAGCTTCTCAGGGTAACTGGTGCCCACAATGAAAATCACTCTGGTCCCACTCATAGGGAGCTGCTGCCTGCTGGGGAAGTCTTGATGCTTCAGAGCAGGGCACAGCTGGCCTCCCATGTCATACTTCCCATGTCATACTTCCCATGTCATACTTCCCATGTCATACTTCCCATGTCATACTTTCTCTACAGTTCGGCTACTAATAGTCAACAGATTTTCTTCATGGTTTTTGTTAGTTATTATGCACTGCTGCAATGTCTGTTTTGTTCTCTATTCCTTTTTCCAAACAGTTTTTATTCCAGACACAAGTATGCAAACTTGTTTTTTATGGACTCAGTCTTACCATGCACCTATTCTGAATTCCATCTGCCAATTAGTCCATCTCAGAAAGTCAGCTTGCATTTAGTGTGTGTAGACAATCAGCCAGCTTTGTCCTCCACTGTTCACTGCCTTTTTTCAGATGTTTGGTGATTGTTCAGCGTGGAAAACCTCCATGCCTATAGTATGTGTGAACACTGAAGGCACCTCTCCAGAGTGATCCAAGGGCTTCCTCTTTGTGTTTTACTTTGGCTTCACTCCATGTTCCTAGATTCCCCCAAATCAGCCTCTAAGAGTTGATAACTGCAGAAGCATCTGCTTCCTGTTCTCAGCATCCAGAGAGGGGTTTAAGATGACTGTCTCCATTAACAAGCCATACCTCTTCCTGGGGATCAGTGCTCAATAGAGAATTTTAATTGCTTCCTCTTTGGAGGAGAGATTTCATGTCATGAAGGGAGAGGAAAGGCTAGAGTATGGACAGGAATGGGAAAGAACCACCATTAGCATAGAAATAACCACTAACATGGGAACAATATGCCCAAGAGACTGAATTTGGTGATTCATGTTTTGCTTTATTGGCTGCATGGCAATGACATCAACTGCTCTCCCACTCCTTCTTCAGGCAAATGGGATGTCCTGGAATTAACCATAACTGCAGGAAATGATCATCTGGTGAGGGTCCTTGCTCCTTAGTTCACCTATAAAACTCATTTTCCCATTTCCCATTCCAGTTAGACACCTCAAAGTTAAGTATTTTATGATTATGCTTAAGGTCCTATTTCTGGAAATCCTATTGTTTTCTTTCTCTTGTGGGAATACCCAAAGCCATGCTTTGAAAAGTGCTGAATACAAATCCTTTGAAAATATGTTTTTCTTATCTCTTGGAAGGTACAGCCCCAGCCCACACTGCTGCAAGCTGTGTTTCACAAGGCAGCAGTTGAGACATTGGCTTTGCAATTAAAGAAGTAATTGTGGGCCTAATGAACACTTCATGGTAGACATTCCAACACTGGGAACAACAGGAGGAATTCAAAGTTCCCATTGAGCCACCCTGCTCCCTCTTTGTTTCTGGTCCCAGCAGCTCTGAGGAGACTCTCACCCTCTCTCTACAGCTGCAGCACTTGAAGGTCTCTCAAATTCTACCCTTTACAGGTCCTGTTTTGAAAGGTAGGAGACCAAATTTGTAAATGGCTTTTCATTCCTACCCAGCACTTCTGGAAAAAAACTTCTAAGAAGTTGGATCTTGAGTTGTGTCTAACATGGAAACATTCCCAGAATTTTTTTGTGGTTTGACTGCAGAGAGAGGATGCTCTCTCTCAAACCTTGGGCAGGACTGTTTCCAAGACAAGGTGTTAGGAGTTAGCTTAACATCTCCAAGGGTGTTGCAGTCATTCTAGAGGTTTCAGAAGACTTCTCAGTTAAAATCCAGGATATACAAGTGCTTTAAAGAGAGCTGCTTAAGACATTCCTTTCTGTTTGTAACAGGTCCACATGATCCACAGTAACCAGAATATTTCTCCCAGCAGAACTGTCAGAACTACACCTTTCCTCTTGAGCCTTTCCTTATGGACAGAAGCCTGAAGGATAAACTGCTGACAGTTTTGTATTGTTAATTCTGATCAGTTCCAAGGATAAAATAGTTCTTCAGAGGTGGAAACGTTTGGGCAGTTTCCTATAGGAACTTAGGGTTTGTACTGAGAAACTGTGCAGCTCCATCCATCTGTCTGTCCAGATGAGCACTGAGTTCTCAGGGTCACAGCTGAGTTGTGACACCAAGTTATACCCAGACCTGCTGTGCCAGAGGAATCCTTGTTAATGGAGGCTTCCTGCACAGGCAGGGTGCAGGCTTTGGTGCTGAGACCCATTTAGTGACCTTACTGCACTTGGAAATGAGGAATGACATGGAGTCCAGGGGGAGATTCTACTGAGGTGCAGACATATCTTCAGACTTCTTTAAATTCCAAGATTATTTCCATGTGAACCAGCCAGCTCTGGGTGTGTTTTGGGTTGCTGAGTAGATGGAAGCACTAAGGCAAATCCAGTTTGACTGAGATCCTGTTACTTCAACTCCTGTTAACTTATTGAAAACAAAACAATGGATTCAGTGGTAGAAAACATTTCCAGCCCATGAAAGCATTCTGCCTGTTTCCTGACAGATGTTCTCAGTTGTGATTCCATTTTTCTTCCTCAGTGGGACCCAGATAGAATTCCAGTGGGGACCTGCTGTTTGTGGCTGCTGTGCTGTCCTTGCAGGAGGAGGTGCATTCCCTGCTGGGAGTCCTGTCCTTACAGGAGTTTGGAGAGTGAAGGCACTGCAGCAGGCTGAGACTCTGTCCTGTTGAGCAAGGAGGAATCAGTTTGAGAAGCCTCAGTCTCTAGAAACGATGAGTGAAAGGCATTCCTGCTTCCTGGGCAGCTTTGAGGTGGAAAAGCTGATGTCACTGCCAGGCTTGGTGAAGGTGCATCTGAGATCAGTGTGTGTTACACTGATTAATAACCAGGTGTTTAATGAGCAATGAACCCACGCTGCCAAGTGTACACGTGCTCCACCACAGCTCAGTAATCCACAGTTCCTAAGGGAGGAATCTGGGTCAGCCTCTCATGCCTTACTCCTTCTTTCTTTCTGGCTGTTTGTGGTGGCTGAGCCAGGAGCAAGGCTGAATGTTCTCCAGTCCAAACTGCTTCCTAAAAATGAGAGTTGTAAAAGAACCAATTCTAGCTCTTAGAGCTTGAATTCAAGTTATTTGGATGGATAGAAGCATTTCAGTTCTCTGACTTGGGCAAAAGAACAACAACCCTCAATTAAAAATGAATGTTTTAAGAATAGGTCTTCACAATTTTTTTGGTGGTGTTAAAAAGGAATATGAAGAAATTAGGTAGTGGGATCCAAGCAGGTAAATGTAACTGTTAATTCTCTTTGAGTTCTGTTTGTATGGACAATAATTTTGTTACAATATGTGTGATATTGAGGTGTTTGTCCTAAATTGCCTGGAACTACTTTGTTAGCAGACAACATTTTAATGGATTTGTCAATCTCATTGTTTTAACTGTAGCTTATGAGTGTAGGCTCAATCTCACTAGGGTTGCTGGGAGGATCCTTTGTTACTTAGGTATCAATACTGAATAAAAGTGGAATTATGTGGCCTCACCTTAACACTTAATCACTATTCACATTTAGTTGCAAGTCAGTTATGTCCAAACATCCCTTTGTTTTTTCTAGGTTCTTCTTTGATCAACACACCAAAATTATTTTACAAGTTGGATATTTTAGCAGAATTGTAGAGTAGAATGAACAGTTTTCTTACAAATACACTAAGGAAGCACTCTTGGATCTTTCCAAGAGTTTTAACCTTTTTCATACTCACAACACTTCAGATCTGATAGAGCATAATGAGAAGGTGTATAAAAGATATCCATGAAGAATTGTTTCTTAAATGTATAGTCCAGAATATCTAATAATACTCTTTTTTGTGTATTGGCAGAATTTCAGGGGACTGTCAGTGTGTTGTTTGTAAGGATTCATTAACTCTTATATCATATGTACCATGACATCGTTGGGGTCACAGTGGTAATTGGGAAATAAAAATTCTCATAACCAGTGTGTCTGTCTGAAGATACAGTCACTGAACACTCAGGCTGGTGCTTGTCACAGGACTGAAGTGCAGGAAGGTTTTGCTCTAATTTCAATTCCCCTCTCTCCAAATCAGAGGTTTGTAATTCCTCATTGTGCAGGCAAAACAGAGTCTGACTTAGATTTTTTGGGCCAATATAGCACATGTGCTTTGGAAAGGAAGGCTCATTCAATCCTTCCCTTTGCTCTCTTTATCTCATGGAAGTAATTTAGTTTACCCCTTTCCAAATACCCATTGTTCCTTTTAATATCACCATAGTTCCTGCCACTAAAAAGTGCTGGTAAAAGCAACTGAAGGCTTTAGAACGTTATAGTTTTATAACTCACCACAGAGGTAAATAATGGATGTATTTGCAGAAGAGAACTTGCCACAGAATCAAGGAAAAGGTTGGGTTGCAAGGGGCTTTAAAGATCATCTCATTCCAAGCCCCTGGCTTGGCTTAGGGAACCCTCCACTGGAGTAGAAGGGTTTTCTTCTGCTGATTTGTTTGGGATTCTCTGTCACTAATGTCACACATCTATAGTGGGTGTGTGACTGCCAGACAAAGGACATGATGACTCCCCTTGCATCAGCTCAGGGGACTGTGCCCTGTGCAGGCTGGCACTGTGTTCCCTCCCTGCTCCCTTGGACTCAGCTGGAGCAAGAGCTAAGTCAGCCACACTGGTGGTAAGACAGCACTAAGGCAACTCCTGGACTACTCCCTGTCAGTGGCTAGTGTTTGATTTTGGTATGTTTCCCCCCCTCATTGTTTTATTGGTTTTATCCCAGATATTCTGGAGGCAAATTGCAGAAGTTTTATTCCTGTTATTCCTATTTATTCCAATTGCACTGACCTTTTATTTCTTTTCCATGGGGATTTGGCTCAGAATTGTCACTCATGCCTTCAGCTTTTAATGACCTGCTTTTAATGGTCTTGCTCTGTATCCATAAAAGTTTCTGTGGAGAGGAGAACAGTTAGTGCAGAGTCGGGAGTGCTCCTTTAAGTGACAAACTGTGAAGAAGCTGTGCTGAAATCCAGTGTTAACACTCTTCTTTTCTCTCTTGTTTGCAGGATTCTTCAGTTATCTCCCACCTCATGGGACTGCTCAGTAGGTCTCAGTACACACAAGAATACATATGTCAGATCTTCTCCCACTGCTGCAAAGTAAGAAAGACCATTCATGTTCTCTGTGCACCCTGTGTTTCTGGCCTCTAAGAGCTGTGTGTGTGCTGCCTTTTGTAACAGGAATTTTGTAATTCAGTAATGACTGAACTGGTACTGCTCTGCATTTGCTGCAGATGTATTGGGGTCAGGATATGCTGTTCTGCAGTACTAGAAAATATGTAAATATGGGGGTTTTACAGGCTTTGACTGCTAAACAAAACCAACAGTATGGGCAAGTATCAGTCTTTACTTTTAGCACTATAAATCTTGGAACACTTCTAGTTTTCCTCTGAAAGTCTCAGGATAGTGTGAGCATCTCTGCAGAGGTTGTGCAGCTGTTTTCACCTGTTTCAAACAGAGACTGTTCTCTAAGAGGTGCTGTTGGTTGAGAGGAAAAGAAATGCTATTCTCAGCTGAGCTCTATCAATTACAGGTTCATCCAGATACATGTTCATTCCTGCTATGTAATGCAATTCTGTTGATATGAGAAAACTGATGTAAAACCAGCAGCAACCCCACCCCAAACAAAGTTTTGTCTTTCCCTTCCCCCACTCCAAGTTTCCACACAGCACTGGTTTTTATTGTTGTTGTTTTTTGGGAGTTACTGTACCCGTGAGTTATACAATAACTGTATCAAAATAATTCAGGGCAGGACATGAGCTTTTTACAGCATCTTTCTGTTTTAGTAACAGTTTAAAATAAAACTAAAAGATCACAGATTTTGTGCTAACAAATGAGAAAGTTCCTAAGTTTATGGATTTGTAAGTATTTACCTTGAAAAATATCTTTCTACCTTATCACATACAATGAGTCCTCTGCAACTGTGAATTATTCCTTTGTTAAGTATCTATGTTCTTCTGCCTTGACTGTTATTTATGTACACTCATCCCATTGCGTTTCTTCTGCTGAGTGAAGCTGAGGACTGAAAGCTGTCCATTTAGTGGGATATAAAAATAGAACTCAGCTGTATAAAGAAAACATGTAGACAAAATCCTACACCGGACCATGGAAGTTCACATATATACCTAATAGTGGAAAAAAAGTTGATATTTTAGGAACAGAAATGCAGGGAGGCACCTCCTGTTTAAGTGGCCCTTGAAAGTCTCCTTAGCAGGCTGAGGAGCTCAAACAGGTGAAAAAACAGGCCATGTTGCCCTACAAGAAAAATTACCCAAGAGGAATTACAGGATGGTGGAAGAGTCAATTTATACAATCAGGGGCTGGCTCTGGGCATATAAACCCTGTTGGCTGGGAGAAAATACAAAACATTATCATCATCTTTTTTCCAAAGGAGTTATTTCCTTGCAGCTCCAGCAATTCCTGGGGGCTTGCATATCTGAAACGTTTACAGCACAAATGTACAGTCACTTCACAAGTGAGGAGGGTCTTCCATTCCGTTTTCAGTGCCCCCTCCACACCTGAAATTTCTCTCAAATTTTACAGTGCATGTCTGGAAAAAATCAGGTTTTTGGAAAGGAGTTGTTGGTGTGTCAACAGAGAGAAACTAGGATGCACAAGAAAGAACAGGGTGATGGGTATGAGTGTTAGGAAATGGTTGCATTTGCAGAATAAACAGCTGCATAACAAAGAAAAATATTTGAGGTTGAGTAAACAGATCATCACAAATGTTAAATTGATCAAGAACTCATTGTCTTGCCCAGGCAAATGCAGCTGTTCAGCAAAAATCTGAAATGCCCCCTTCCTTCTATTTTGTTTAGTTTTGGTGTTTCAGATTTATAATGTCAATTATTGTATTTTCAGACAGAACAAAATACATCTAATACAATGAAGACAAATTTGCAGGGGATTTTCTCCCTTCAGTGAATAGGCAAAATACATTCTTTAATTAAAAAATAAAAATAAGTATAAATATATATATTGAAAGTTTCACTATTCTCTGCATTTTAAATGAAGACTCCATCTTCCTCCTAAAGGCCCTGAGTGAGAGAACCTTTCTTATTTTTTACTCTGAAGCAATAAGTTACTGTAAATAAATCTTGGTATTTAGGTAAGGCTTAGCATATGTTCTAAGAGGCATTGATGCTTTTATTGCTCTTTTTCCTCATCTCAGTAAATGTATTAATTGAACTAATAGTGACTTACTGCAGCTCCTGTCCTCCTTGTCCCTGCACTGTTCTCAGCTCACATCTGGTGTAGCCATTTCTTTCTCTTCCTTTCCAGCACCTTTTGTTGGCATCTCAGGTTTCTGCCTTGCCTTCTCCCATTTCCCTGGAAAAGCTCAGACCAGTTCTTTAGAGCTAGGAAATCCATCATTTGGGTTCCTAGCATATTGCAGCTGGTTTCTGTTTTTGCTGCTCTCTTTTGTTGCTTCTCCCTGCACCTTTAGAGGTAAAATTAATGGCATAGGAGCATTGCCCCTGGAGAAGAGCCGTCCTGAGCAAGGGAAAGTGTTGATTTACAGGGGAGCAGATGCAGTTATTCACATACAGAGCCAGGATTCTATCAGCACAGAAGCAAATAAGTAAACCAAAATCAGGCTGATGTACCTGGGATGTAAAAATGCAAGTCAAAAATTTTTAAGAGTTTCTCTATCTCAGTTAATTTGTTTTCAGAGCAAATGGTGTGAGCAGATAGAATTTACTGTTTTAATGGTCAGACTAGAGAGGTAAGGTATACATTTGGAAACACATGTCATATGAATTATTTAACAAAATACTTCTGGAACTTATATTTGAAAGTGATTACATGTCTGCATAAGTAATAATTTCACTGCCAGTTGAAAATCAGTCACGTGTCTGGGAAGGGTCCAGGATAAAGCCTGTAGTCCAGGCAGCTTCCCCCAGGCCTCCTTCTCTTGGGTGACCTTAGGCTGCTGCTGGATCCCTGCCCCAAGGGACAAAGGCACTTAGCTACCTGCTTGTCATTGTGGAATGAGTTGTTAAGTGCTGCTACCCTCATGTTTCCTTAAAAATTGGCATTTTATGATGGAAAAACGTGCAAGTTGTTATGTCTATTCCTGAAATCTATCAGTCATTCATATTTGGAGAACAAGATCACTGTCAGAGGACTGGAACTCTGTCACTGCACCCAAGGTGGAACAAAACCAGGCAGCCTTGCTGTTAAACTGGGGCCTGAACTGCTTGGAAATGCTTCATCATATTCTCAATTTTTCACCTTTATATTTGCAGCTGTCCCTCTTTATGTATTAGTACTTACCTGGTTGTGCTGGTTGGTGTGTGCAAACACAGCATGTACAGATCAAATATTCCCAGTTGTGCAACTCAGATACACCCAGGTGTCACCTCTGTACAGGCATCTGTCCTGCTTGCACAGAATCTGCCACCTGCATCCCATGGAGGAATCACTAATACTTGGGAATTACTAAATCTAGGGCAGTGTGATTTCTTTTACTTTAAACTCACTCATTTTTTCACATATTTCAATATCTGTTCTTCAGCTCCAACACTGGCATAGCTGCGGCTTTAACTCATTGCCTCAGCCACTTCTGTGTGCCAATGTAAGTGGTTTTCCTCCTTCAACCATGCTGTTTTAATTGCATTTTTTGGTAGAAAGCTCTTGGTGGCAGTAGCAGCTGAAGCATCTCTTAAAGCACCAGATATGTTACATCTGAAAGTAATTTTATGCTTTTTTCTTAGAGGTAAGAGAGAACTCTAAAAAATCTTCTTTTGACTGCAAGGGGAATCTGATTTCAGCTGTATCTCAGATTTGAAGATAATGTGTCACTGATGTCTAGCAGGGTATAAGAGGTGCCATAAATTCAGCTGGGTTTGAGCAAGAGATTAAGGAGTGAAGAGACTTTCTTGCAGATTAGTCAAGGAAATGCACTGAGGGATGATAAATGCTATGGCATCCTAGAAGCTGAATTTAAATGTGCATAGCCTGTGCTTAATGCAGAGATGACCAGAGCTATGAACCTACTTTTAAAGAGAAGTTTGCAGGTCAGAGATCAGCTTTGGCAAGAGGCTGCTGAGGGCTGCAGGTATTGAGATTTCATGTTGTTTTTTCAACCTCATCAAGCCTTGTCATGCTACAGAAGTTCTGAGATCTTTCTCCTGCAAAATTTAGTATTTGTGTTTAATTCCAAAGGCTGCTTTGGAAAAAATGGTGACATATCAGCTGTTGCCAGCTTAGATCTTGAAGTCAATAAATAGGTGATGGCTGGGTGGATTTATGGCCAAATATACTTGAAACTAAAATAATAAGTAATAAAAAATTGGAAGGAAAGTGTGAATCTCCTCTCAAAGCACTGTCACTCTGTCTGGAACCAGTTTTAGAAGATATCCCTTCTGCAGTTAGAATTGTTGAAAATGCTTAATATTAACAGTGAGGAAGACATTAGTGACTGGTGATCTTTTATGTGATTTACAGAGAAAATCAGGAGCTTTCAGTTGTTTCCAGTAGGAAGAGTAGAAACAGAAGTTCTCTATCCATGTTTCTTCATTTGTGAGAACTAATGCCATTGCCTATTGAAGGAGAGAGTGGTAATGATTACCAGAAAAGGGCAAATGCTATAAAAATAGAGTTGAAGTCGTTTATGTAAAAAAAAAAAAAAAAAAAAAAAAATTGTTTTGCCAGCTGATTACAATGTAAATGTTAGGAAATATATCTTAAATATTTAACAGTGAATTGCAGATAGTGGAAACCTCTTAGATATTGTTTTAAAAACCCTGCCTTATGTTTCCTTTGAAGGGTCCAGATCACCAGACAATCTTATTTAACTATGGAGCTGTTCAGAACATCGCACATCTGTTGGTCTCCACCTCCAACAAAGTAAGACATTACAACCACTCTATGTTTAACATGTGTTTATGAAAGGAATTCAAATGGAGATTACAAAACCCATGCCTGTGCCTGTGAACCAAAGCTGTAAACAGGTGGGATGTATATTTGTAGAATAACAGTTGCTTTTGCTTGTCATATTTTATCAAAACCAGAGCTATTGTACTGTAAAGTTAAAGCAGCAATGATGAGAACAGGGCTGCCTAGCATTGCTCCAAAGAGGAACAGGCACTTGGCAACCCAAGTGGTCTAATTTGTTGAACAATAAATGAGAATAAGAAGTTAAGCTGAAGAGGAGCAAATGTGCTCTGTCCTAAAAAGGAAGTCATACCTGTAAAAAGTAGGTGGCAGTGGAATGTGTGGAGGCCACCAGCTGCCTGTGTGTTGTGCTCCCTGAATCCCTGAGTCTCAGCTTCCTCCTCTGTTGTGTGTTGGAAGTCCATCCTGGACCATCTGAAAACACCTCCTCGGAGACAAGCATCACACTCTGCCTGTAATTTGGTGGCCAGAAGGGTCAGCTCCTTCTCAGTCCTTGTGAAGACACAAACACAGTTTAAATATGTGCAGCTGTAGAAGGGCAAGTCAAAGACTAATTACCTGAACTATTCTAGGTTCTGTGATATGGGAAGGTGATAATGGTTGATCTTCCCTGTGTCAAAAAAGAAGTTATAAAGATTTCAGAAACTAGGCAGCCATGAAACATTGATTAAATCAAAACTTTGGACTGAAGAAGGAGGAACCAAGGTGAAGAAATTTGTCCATCCTTTTCATCCAGGTGGTACCTGAGGCTGTGTAATGGCAGTAAAACCTATGGTGTGTATTTGTTTTAAGATTAGTTTGGAATAATTTTCCAAACTGATGGAGGTTGGATGGTTCCCTTTAGACATTTTATTAAGCCCACCTTTAAAGGATTCTGAAATAAAAATCTCAAGGGTACTTATTTCTGATTCTCTAAAGTACTTATGAGTCCTGAAAAGTAAAAGTACTATTTTGTCCTATGCTTCTATTCTTCTGGGTTTTTTGTTTTTTTTACACTTCTGTGAGGCATTACAGATAAGACCAGTATTTCCTGTTTAGTTCCCAAGTTTCAGCCTTGCTGGTTTTCTTCACAGAGTTTACAACATCCCCTACAGAAGGATCGTTCCAACAGGGAGATGACAAAAGTCAGGGTGTGAATTAGATGTTTCCATCTGCTTTTTAATCTTCATCTCCATTTCTTGTTGATTATACAGCATTGTTTTCTGCAAGTCTATCCAGCAGTATAGCCTAGTTTTGCTCTGAAGTCAGTGTTGATATTTCACATTATTATGTTTTTACACAGGTCCGAATGCAGGCATTGAAATGCTTCTCAGTTCTAGCCTTTGAAAACCCCCAGGTATCCATGACTCTGGTCAATGGTGAGTGCAGTGCTGCTGCTGCTGCTGCTGGTTTGACACTCACTTTTTTGCCTGGCTGTATGAGAATGACTTGGAGCTCTCTCTCTTTGCAGTGTCTGTTGATGGAGAATTGTTACCACAGATTTTTGTGAAGATGTTACAAAGGGACAAGCCCATTGAAATGCAGCTCACGTCAGCCAAATGGTAATTGTCTTCAGGAACTGGGGAAATAGCAGGGAGTTTAATCCTTACTGTTCAACTGCTCCCTTCTTCCAAAGGAACATGGGATGTAAAATCTTGGGAATAATTAGAGATACTGTTTGCATTATCTAAATCCTTGTTCAAGTAGCTCTCACACAATTTTGTAATGTAACTGTCACTCTTTGCTGGACATAAACAGGGAGAAAAGTATCACTGGGCAGCAGTTTTGTGAGGAATGTGTTCAGCCATGAGTTTTCACATGTATCTTGGATTTTATAAGTTCTGCTTTGGGCAGGCAGAGCACAGTCCTGAACTATCATCCTCGGTGGCTGAGCTGTGCTGGAGACTACACCAAGATGATGGGAGAGCAGAGTTAGTCCCTCTACCCAGCTGTTTTAAATGAAATAGATTATTCTTCAGGCTTCATGTGATCATGCAGCAGAATTAATGTTATTAATTAATTTTGTACTTCAGCTTTCCCTGCTGGTGTGGGCACGTTTGTGTGTTCATATTCATAATGACTTCCTACAGGACGTGACCCAGTTCCATAATAGCAGCACCCTGATTATGCTCACTCTGTAAGCTGAGATTGACACCCTTTAGGACCCTTTTCATTTTCTTATGTTGATAGCAATGAAATAAGTCACTCCAGGGGGTTAAAGAGATAAAATCACCCATTGCTATAAACTACTAAAATGAAGTTTAACTCAGGAGTTTGGTTGTTGATGCGTTGTTTGATTCTTTTTAGTTTTTGATGGCTTTTTTTGACAAGGAGCAGTGAGTTCTCTGAGTTCACCACACAATTTCACAGCCACTTGTGTCAGTACTCTTGATTCTGGATGAGGAGCAGGGGGGGAGGTAGGATCTGTGACTCTGCTCATGCTGCCAGGTTGTGATGCCCTAACTCATTCATGAAAGCAGTTCCAGTGATGTCCATGTGCATGAGGGGGGTTCTTGATTAATCCCACTCCGTGTAGGAGGTATGTCTTGGGACCTCCCAGCCTCCCTTCCAACTACAATAGGCCAAATTTGGCCCAGTCTGGTTTTACTGGTTTTGTTAGGCAATTCTTAGTGAAGAAGGCAAGTTAAATTAGTTGCACTGTAGCAGTCTCAGTTCTGATTGATATATCTGTTTCTTTGAGAAGTCAGAAAATACATAGAGAATGACATACTTAGGAGTAATTTTTTTTACTAATCTTGAGATATAAAGCAGTTGACAAGTCGTAAAGGCAGGCTGGAGATTCCCAGGTCTACTGGTGTTTGTTGCTGGTTGAAGGAATGGGTACACAGCCCATCTTTTGCTGTTTGCAGTACTTTGGCTCAGCTTGCTTTGAAAAGTGAAAAGCAGCTAAAGAAAATTGCAGACAAACCAATATCTTGAATTTCAGATTGGGTTTCTAATAGTCCACAGGCACTCATCCTTCTGAGTCCTGGAGTTTGCAAACTCCAGGTTTTTCTTCTCTCTAGGGTTTTCTTCTCTAGGTCCATCCCCTACTTGATTGCCTCCAAGTCAGACTCTCTCTTCCTTTTTCCTAAGGAGAATAGTAGGTGAAATTGTCATAGATCATCTTTTTTTCTGCTTGTAAATTAGATTTCACTCCTAACTTGCCAGCTTCAGTCAGTTAATCTGCAGTTCCTCTGATTTGTCATTAGACTCCTTGGAATACAGATCTAGAAGAGTTTTTCCCTTTGAACCTTCTCTAAAATTTCTATTTGAATCCAGACTGGCGTACAAGATTACTTTAAGAGGTTCCCTTTATTTTCCCTCAACAATTGAAGTAGACTTGGAAGACTCAAGAAAATAAAAATTTCCATACTCTTGATTGAATTGGAGCAAAGATCCTTCCCTTGAGCAGCAGTGTTGGGACAGAGGGAAGAGCAGGATGCCCCTTGGGACAGTGCTCTTCAGCTACAAGTGGAGTAGTAACCTTTCCTGCTAAAATCACCAGCATTGTTTCCAGCTAAGCCAAGCCTGTGTTACCTGAAGTCAAAAATTACTTTCTTTCATTACTGAAATAGAGCTATTTTGCTTGGCAAATAGGGTCTCACCAGACTAAATGGCAGCTGCAGGATGGGTGCTTTCCTCCTGATAGTGAAGGTGTGAAAATGAGTTTCCTGTTGTCAGCTGCAAGGCTTGGGCAGTAAAAGTTTAGCAGATGATCTCTGTGCTAACATTCAAGTCTTATGTCTTACTTTCTGAAAAATAATATCTTAAGAGAGTTCTGATTGTGGGATTTTTAGCTGTGGATCAGTTTTAATGAGGATCAGTGTTGTTGCCTCGAAGAGGTGAAAGAATTCACTCTGGGCCCTTGGAAGGAGTTCAGGGATGTGGTGAAACACACCATGGTTATATGAGCATATTGCTGCTCCTCAGCTGAGCAGTTCTGATTGACCCTGTGTACAACTTCAGCCTGTTCAACTGAGGGTCCAAACATGTTAGTTTTGAGTTACCTCTACTGAAATAGAGTTATGTTTTTTAACCTCCACTGTGACATGATAAAAGTCAGTTCCAATGGTTAGTTCAGAAGCTAAAACAAGAGACACTGGTGCACAGCAGTTCCCCTCCAGCTCCATTCCACTGCCTTGTGGTAGAGCAGGTAAAAACAAAACCAGTTCAAAGTAAAACACTTTTTTTGGTGTGTGAGCTAGTTTGCATTTATGGTAGTTTGGGATGCTTTACAATACATTAACAAAGAACTTGGGATTTGCCTGATGCTGTGTGCTGATGAGACCTTGTGCTTGTCATACCCACTGTGAGCTGTTGTCTAATAAGGAACAAATGCTGACTTGGTGCAGTGTCAGAGCCTTGGCTGGGTTCATTGTTAGTGAGGATGTGCTGGTTCCTGCAGAGTGTGAAACCCTGCCTGTGGCCAGCAGCACAGCAATTCCACCTCTCCTGGGCTGGGGCACAGCCTGGGTGTCTGTGCCTGAGCTGTCAGCCTGTGTTCCTGTGCTGGGTCCCTCCTGGTGGCTACACACCCCAGGGGCAGGTACTTACAGGGATGTCTGGGTGTACTGCACCTTTATGCTACTGCAGGTTGTTCCTTTTGGGATTAGGGCTCAGTCAGGGGGTGGTGTGACCCTTAGGGGCTGCTGTGTGTGCTCCAGCAAGGGGTCTTACATTGCAAAGTGCACCTGTAGGAGTTTGCCCCAGCCCGGGAAGCTCTGATGTGTTTAATGAAGCACAGGGGAGGATGTTTCATTCGGTGCTGTGCAGCAGCTGCAGTGCATCCAAGCCATGGCAGGTGACTGTGTCTTGTGTTGTTGCAGCCTTACTTCCATGTGCAGAGCTGGAGCAATACGGACGGACGATCCCTGCATCGTGCTGAAGGTGAGCTGTGTCCTGCTTCAAGCACCTTGTAATTACAGAACCATTCTTCTTGTTCCAGCCACAGCAGCTCCTCAGACAGTCCTCTGTTCAAAAGATTTTCTCATGTAGGTCTATCCTGGTTTCATTTTCTCATATAAAAGGTAGCACTAAATCTGCTAAAGATTGCAAAGCACCAAGTTCTCCTGACTTTTTTTTTTTTCAATTAAAAAAATAGTTCCCTGGTTTCCCTTTTGTTTCCAAGTAATGATAGATAAAAAATCTATATGTTGGCTGAGACAAAGGCCTGCCCCTCCTGTCTTTTTGTGCAAGAAAGTGCAATGTACAGTTCATTCTAGTGTGCATATTGGCATCTGTTACAGGCACCTGGTGCTGCACAGCTGAGGAAGCCAAGCTGCATCTTTCTCCCTGATCCTCCTCCTTAGCTTTGTTCCAAATTGACCCTCCAATCCTCTGCTCTCCTTTCTCCTTACAGCACCTGCAAACTGGGGGCAACAATTCCATTCTCCCAGCCTGTGTCTCTTGCAAACCTCTTTCTTGTTTGGAAATATTTTCCTTTCACAATCCCCCATGTTGTGCTGCTCCCTGATCAGGATGTGTGTTCCAGAGCTGTTCTGCCCTGGAACAGGGAGCAGAACCTGCTGGCAGTGGCAGGTCAAAGTTGGGAGCTGGACACTGCCCTGTGGAGCTGCCTGTGCTGGGTCATGTGAGCCCTGTGGAAAGCCACACTTGCTTTCAAACCTTTACAAAGGGACTTTGTTTGGGCCAGCCCACAGCAACAGCAGCATTTTTTTCCTCATGGAAGCTGCTTCAACACAAATCCATGTTTGAGGCTGTGGAATTAAATGTGTACTTGAGAATAGACAAAAGAGTGAGGGGAGAAGGAAGGCACAGAACCTTTGCCTTGTTCAAACCACCCCAGTGATTCCTCCTCCAGGAGCTCATACTTGCAAGTGTCCCTGTGGTTAATCCAGCCACAAATCCTCTGACCTCTGCTGAACTAAAGTGATGGGCCCTTTAGCATTTAGGATTTTTGATCCTTTGCTATCAAACTTTCTGCATTTGGAGGCCAATCAGGGATGTGTGTTTCCAAAATGGTTTTAAGGTACTTTTGTTGCTCAGTTTGAGTGGTGAGTTGGTCTGCAACATGGGGAAAAAATAAAATCCCTTGAGAAGGGCCAAGGAGGCTGATAAATAATGGATTTGATGGGAAGGGAAATGATTTCTCTGGAATCCTAATAATGAAACTATCCAGATTCCCCAGATACATCCCATACCATGGAAATGAGATAATTCCATCTCTACAGTCCATTTCCAGACTTTTATCTGCTGGCCAGGTGTGCATTGTGGCTTTTCATCTGACACCCCTACACAGCCCCCTGCTCCTGTGTGCTAATTGCACTGTACTGACCTGTAGGTCCAATGAACAGTTAAAATGTGTATGTCAGAATTCTTGCTTGTGTTCAATTTTTAGCAGATGGAATTGCTTAGTGTTGAAAAACATGAGATCTGGGTTTCTTGGGTGCATGCAGGCAGTGACTTAACAGTGCCCAGCCCTTGAATTCCAAGAAATAGCTCATTTCAGGCCATTTGACCTTGGAAAGAATTAAGTAGTACATTGTCTTTGTGATTTACACATGGAATTCTTTTCTTTCTCACTCCACATGAATGTATTTTTTGAGAGCCTATGTACAATCTTCCCTCCTCCAAGGCCAGGTATGGAGAATGGGGTGCTTTGGCTCACTGGATTAGCTGTAAGATTCACAACCTCATTGCTAATCTTTGAGGTGGCATCTAGGCTTTCTAAAATATGTAGGCAAGTCCTACTTCCTGTTCAATGGAGTTAAGATATTTATCTATTTAATCATTTGAGCAATCAATGGGTAGGTGTTAATTCAGGTCCCCAAAACTAGCTCTGATCAACATTTACTAGAGTTTTTCTGTTGAACTTCATGGTGTTGCATAAGCACAAACCTCAGTGTTATTCCTTGTCCATTTTCATATTTGGGAAGGCTTGAGAGAACAGAGTCTCAGCCCTTAGAGAATTGGCCTTTCCAGAGTTAAGTGCTTTTCCTTGAACTCCAGGTAAAGAAAGACTTGAATAGTTTTTATGTTTCAGTAGAGAACATGTATCAAAACTGTTGTACGTGGGTGTAACCAAGGTAGGGGAGATGTCAGGGAAGGCAGAATGGACCTGGATCTCAGGTCAGCTTCTTTTTTGGTTGATCAGGTATGCTGCTGAGGAGTATTCCTCTCTTGCCCTCTGCTCCAGGCAGCCAGTGTGTGGGAAGGGAACCCAGAGGTTATTTCTGACTGCATTGTCCTTAGTTAATCCTGGATCACAGAAGGGCAGGAGGGGTCAAGTACTTCTTGAGGGCAGCTTGAGTAGTTCTGGTTCTGGTTTTCAGTAAGCCTGTGAAAATACCAACTTTCTAGGGGATTTTTTTTTTTTAATTTATTTTTAGTTTTGTCCAACTTTGTCCGTGGTCACTTCTAAACATTTTATCGTTTTGGCTTTGTGAGAAGCTGTTTGAAAGTGGCTGATGGTACACTTAGCAATGCCTGAACAGTTCCTGTGTGCGTGCAGTCTTTGAGGCGGTGAAATGCGCGTGTGTGAGTTCTTAGCTCAAGAACCAGGCAGAGCATTGCCTGGACAGTTGCTCCATTTCTGTAGTTGTTCCATTTCTTTGCTGCAGCAAGCCCTCTTTTGCCCTCTGCAGACTCTGCCGTGCTTGGTTCGGATGTGCAGCAAGGACAGGCTGCTGGAGGAGCGGGTGGAGGGCGCAGAGACGCTGGCCTACCTGATCGAGACGGACGTGGAGCTGCAGCGGACGGCCAGCATCAGCGAGCACCTCATCGCCGCGCTGGCCGACTACTTCAAGTACCCCAGCTCGGTCAGCGCCATCGCCGACATCAAGCGGGTGCGTCCGAGCCGGCCGCAGCCACACTGACGGGATGGGTTCTGTGCAGTCTGTTTGACCTAGTGCCTGGCATCCTCCAGCACGACTTGCTTCTTGATGTTTGTACTCCCCAAGTAGGAGTCACTGCTTTTTGGAGACTTCATCAACCACACAAAAGTGTGTATATCTGGTCTTGCCATTTTCTTAAGTTTAAACATCTTGGCTTCAGGAACCAGGACATTTCAGCTTCATGAGAGATAATAGTCCATGTGAAGAGAGATTAGTTTTCAATTCTTAGGTCAGGTTTGTAGAAAATCTAAAGTTCAGAGATGGTTCTGTTCCTTTAAAGCACAAAAACACGTGGATGACGTGCACCATTTCTTATTATGAGTTATCTGCACTTGCAAGACTTTGGGTAAACAGAGACCAGATGTACCTTGGAGTCTTACTGAGTCAGATTATTAGAAAGTACCCAAAAAAGTACAGAGTTTTGCTTTATTTCTGAAACTGGCCCAAAAGGCAGGTTCGTTTCCCTGACCCTTATAGAATGGAGTTAATTCTGCCTAGAGAGCCTCTTGAATTCTCTGTAAAAATGCAAATGAAATATAAAAAAAAATAGTTACAGTATAAAAAAGAGGGCAAAAAAAAGTTTAGCAGCTTATTGAAGAGTAATGGATGTTGGCTGTAGCATCAAAAATATGATCAGTTTCCAAAAGTGAGTGGAACAATTCTAAATATTATGACAGTGCTCTGAGTGTGCAGCAAGTCTGTAGAAGCAGCCAGCTGGAAATCCAGGGTGCTGGCTTTGGACAGAGTGCTTGGAATTGCACCCTGTAAGGTAAAACTACATGAGGAGTCAGTGAGGAATCTGCCAAACAGAGAACTTGTCTGCTTAAAATATTTATAACAATTATATAATACTTCTGCTCCAATATAGCTGCACTGGAGAGAATTACTCATAGAGCTTAATTTTTGACATTTCTTTTATTTCAGTGCTTTACTACCTTATACTGTCATTTTCCTGGCATTTTGTGTAGACTTTGAAGATTGCATTGTTTTGTAGAACACTTTGGTACAGGGTTTTGAGGGCAGTCAGAGTCACAGAATTATTCTCAGTGAAGAGATCATGAGGAGATCTGAGAACCCATATATGTTGTTCCAAGCAGGGTCAACCTCAAACACCACTACTTTATGATGCATTTAGTGCTTCCATTAATTGTCATAAAATCACAGAATATCCTGAGCTGGAAGGGACCCCAAGGATCATCCAGTCCAGCCTCTGGCCCTGCACAGACACCCCAACAATCCCACCCTGTGAATCCCTGGGAGCATTTTCCAAACCCTCCTGGAGCTCTGGCAGCCTTGGGTCTGGGACCCTTCCCTGGGGAGCCTGGGCAGTACCTAGCACCCTCGGGCAAAGAACCTTACCCTGATATCCAACCTCACCCTCCTTAGCATGGCCTGAGATTTAGAGACCAACTTGGGCTCCTGCTTTTACTTCAGTTCTCTTGATAAAATTTGCCTTGATTCTCCCAGTTTTTTCACTCCTCTGGCTAGTTCCTGTAAGTTTCTGTTAGGAGATAAGAATAGCTTTTACCTGAATATAGTCTTGATAGAGTCCTAACCTTATTATGGCCTCAAACAGAAGATGCAGTTGTCTTCTCTGTAACTCAGCAGAGATTTACAGAGAACTGAACTCTGGTTATTGCATTTAGCTGGTAAGTGTGGGCATGAGCTCAGGGAGCAGCACTTTGTGCCGGTGGCAGACAAAGACAGTGGGTAAGCAGCAGTGTAGAAGGCAGGATTTGGCCCTGCAGCTGCTCTGGAGGCTGAGGCTGGTGCCTGTGCTGTGTTCCCAGCTGGACCATGACCTGAAGCACGCCCACGAGCTGCGCCAGGCCGCCTTCAAGCTCTACGCGTCCCTGGGGGCCAACGACGAGGACATCCGCAAAAAGGTGAGTGGGAGCCTTGGGCTGGGAGCTCAGCCAGGGCCAGCTGCAGGGCAGCAGTTCCCACCTCCCAGTGCTTTCCTCCACCATGATGTAAACAGGTCAAAGCCAGACCTCCCTCCTCCATTAATAAAAACTCTCAGGTTGTGTGGAATTGGAAAAAAAATTAATGTCCTGCTATCAGAGTATAACAAAAGTTTAGTTATGTGAGCATCTTCACAGTGATGAACTGTACTTGCACAAGGAGTTGTCTTCCAACATTTTTGGTACTTGGCAACTCATAAGGAATATTGTTGTGACATATGAGGAATTTCTGAAACTTGTGTTCTGAGAGAGATAGTACACCTCTGTTCTTATTTATTCTATTATATAACAAATGTTTAAAAAAAAACTCTGGAAAGTCTGCTCATATTGGGGAAACAAGGTCAGAATTTGTTTCCTGGTTCTCAAGTGACCAAGGGGCCTTGCACTGTCATAACAAAGCAGTTAGTGATTCAAACATTACAGCAAAGAGATTGGTTGCTTGGAGCACTCAGTTAAAAATTAATGAGTGGAAAGTGGAGGGAACTTAATAAATGAATGATTAAAAGGAGCTTTTTTTAAAATTAATCATGGATTTGCAGTGTCATGTGGCAAGTGCAGAAGACAGAAATGTTTTCTGAGTTTGTTTGCTGGTTAAAGGGGAAAAGCAGAAGGAAGGGGGCAGGAAAACACAGAGTGGAAAGATAACATCAGGAGGATTTATCAGTGGGGAACCACTCAGGAGCTCCAGAATTCAACCCCATAAACTCCTCCTTTGTTGTTTTAGTTAACAGTGAGGATCCTTCTTTTACACAGCTTTTAATAAACAGTAGGTGTGTACATGCCAAAGTTGATTTATTATGCAAAATCCATCATTCATCTGGGTATTAACTCCCGTTTGTGCTGGCCTTGTTTAAATATGGCAGATGACCCACTGGATATTTTCTATTCACACTGCTCTACAACCTGTCTCTGATCTGTAGTTTGTATATATTGCATGCCCTCACACATGCTCACTTTTGTTTTAATATGACATTAAGGGTAATTCATGTATATGTATGTGTATATATAGATAGATATGTATATATAAAAATCACCTTCCTGTTCCCTGATGATTACAAGCCATAGTGAAACATAGAATGTAGATACTTTTATTTCTGAATTGTCTGTAGATAAACTAAACTTTCCACTTAATCTGGCAAGAGAGTGACGTGCTGGTTTTAGCTGCAGTTTTTATCTGTCACATTCAAAGTGCTGTAGCCAAAACCCCAGCAGGCCATGGATGCTGCTGAGCTGTGCACTGACCTGATTCTTTGGCCCAGATCATTGAGACTGAGAACATGATGGACCGTATCGTTAACGGGCTGTCCGAGTCCAGCGTCAAGGTGCGCTTGGCTGCAGTCAGGTGAGCCTTCCTCGTCCGTGCTGCACCCACTCTGAGAGTGCTCTGAGCTCAGCCCTGCTCTTGGGAGCCTCCTGGGGGAGGGGGCACTTGGCCCGGGCTGCTGCAGGCTTTTCTCCTGGCCTGCCTCCCAGCCCAGTGATCCAGGGGAGCAGCAGGCTGTGTCCAGCTGTGTGCATGTCTCACAGGGAAGATTTCTCTTCCATTCCAGATGTTTGCACAGTTTGTCCCGTTCTGTCCAGCAGCTCAGGACAAGTTTTCAGGATCATGCTGTATGGAAGCCTTTAATGAAGGTAAGTGAGGAAGAGTCAGGTCTCAGTGCCTGGAGTGTTCTGCTCCTTTCAAGGAGCACAGGGTGTCTGTTCAGTTGGCGTGCCTTGCTCTAGAATCATGATACAATTTACCTAGAAATCAAAATCCTGTGGCCTTCTCCTAAGAGAGTCATAAGTCAACAAAAGCCAACAGCAACAAGTGTGTGATTCATGCTTGGTTTTTGGTTGGTCTTTTGTTTCCTTTTTTCATTATTGTTTTTTGGGGTTTTTTTTGTGTCATCAGTGTGTGAAGCTAAATTATGCTCAATGTTCACACAGGACACTACAAGCACTACATGTCCCTGAATCTCAGACTCAGACTAGATGGCACGTTCAGACTTGGTCTGTGAACCCTGTAAGACAATTTAGATTTGCATTTTTTCCTATAATTCTCTTACATCTCATTGCAGATTCTATAGCTGAAACCAAGGACCTCAGAAAGATCTAAAAAAAAGACACATTATCATATAGTGTAATTTTCCACAAGATTAAGTGAGATTCAAGTGTGTAAGATATGTCATCTCTCATCCTGTAATGTCACTGTCATAAATGCAGATAAATAAACCAGTTTCTCAGTTTCAACATTTTAGACCTTGAAAATGCGGAACAGACCAAGTCTGCTAGCACACCTGAAGGCTTGGGCAGTATTGACACCCATAGGAATCTCCTGAAGTGAGCTTGACTGGACTGTTCAGAAGTGAAATGGCCAGAGCACAGAAGGTGGTGTGGGCAGAAGGGAGGAACGTGTTTGGTTCAGGAATTGGTTTTGGTGCTGCTGGAGATCCAGGCAGAGATAAGGGACTATAACTTGTCTCAGGCTGTGCTCCTCTGAGAGGATGCTCCTTAGGAAACCTGCTGTGTTGTGCTTAGCACGAGGTACAGAGGGGTTTAAGAGGCTCCTCCTGGAGCTTCCTCTGTATGTGTTGGCAGAGCAGGGCTTGTCCCCACTGATTTCTACTAAACTGGACTGAAATCTCTCACATCTGACTTGTGTGAAATAATGCATCGCTCCAGCTTGTCGTGTGATGTGTCTGGATCTGCACTGCTAGCATCAAAGCACCTCCTGAAGTCTGGAGTATCCAGCTACAGCATAGTTCCAGGTATTCCATTTTAGTGAGCTCTTCATTATCCTACCAGGAGAATTCCTCTCTTTCCCCTCTGTGACTGCAGGTTTTACAGAATGCTCCAAACGAAATTCTTGTAGTAGCATCTTCCACGCTATGCAATCTTCTTCTGGAATTCTCTCCAAGCAAGGAGGTGAGTACTTAGCCAGCAGCAAGGAGAAGGGATGGACTAAAGGGGGATTGCACAATGGTTCAATTAGCATAAAGGTGTGTTAATTGGCAGCCAGGGTCTGTGACATGTTAAGGAGCTGTGATGTTACAAAGCCTGTGCCATGATAGCTTGGAAGCAAAAAATATCAGCTGCTTACAGTGCTGTGACAGTTAATTTGGTCTTTAAAGAAAAGAAGTAGACATGAAGTTTTGTCATTTTCTTTTTTACTTGTAAAACACTGTCATCTAAAAAGATCATAAACAGGAAGAAACCACACTGATAATTTGCAGTGTGATCCATTGTCTTAGGGAATTACTGCTACTGTAACACTGAAAATGCTGGCATAGCTGAGTCTTGTGCTTTTATTGTTCTCAGATGAACAGTACAGGATATCTGGTTCTGCAGAGTCTGTACTTCATACAGATCATACACACAGATCCACTCAGTGCAACAATTCCCCAAGTCTAAAATACTTTTTAATTACAGAAAATACTTGCAAGACTGTGCTGTATGTGGCATCCTGCAGGGCACTTTAGATTACCAAAATATCAGTTCTTTTTGGTGGTTTTAATCCTATCTGAGACAGAAAACTAACTGAAATAATGCCAAGCACAGTTCACTGGCCATGGGGCCAGCCATGGGGCTTTTTTTTTTAGCAGACTGCAGGTCAAGTGTTTGGGGTTTTTTGTGGAGTTTTTAAATGTTTGTTTTGTTGTTGCTGTTTGCTTTGTTTTGGTTTTTTGTTGGTTGGGGATTTTGTGGGTTTTTTGTTTTGTTGTATATATTTATTTATTTCATTATGGGGAGTGTGTTTTTTGGGGGGTTTGGTTTTGGTTTTTGGGGTTTTTTTTTTATTGTTTCCACTTCAAATTGGAGTAAAATACTGGATTTTCTGTCAAGGTATGTGGTTCATGTCAAAAACATCATTGCCAAAAGAAAATATTGATTTTGTAAGGGGAAAGAATATTTAGAAGTATTAAACTTGAAAGCCTCCATAAGGCATCTGATCTTCTTTACTTATCACCCTTTTCTTCTACATAATATTTTGAAAATCCAGCAGTCACTTGAGTAAATGAGCAAAGCTGAAGTGGCTGTGTTGTACCCTGTGAAGAGCTGAGTCACTCCAATTTGGGAATGTCTCCCAGTGCTGTGGCTGTAAAGCAGCCCTTGGGACTGTGGTGAAATCCCTGGCAGGTTCTTGCAGTGCAGAGCACCTGGGACCAGGTGAGCTGGGCAAAAACTGCTCCTGCTGCTGCTCAGACAGGAGCCTGCTCCTGCAGCATCCAGCCTCTTGCACACATTCTTGTTTTTATTGGATGAACCATGAATTCAGTTAAGGGGGAAAACAGTTGTTCCAAGCTTCACTTCCATTACATTAATCAGTTTGAAAGAAAAATGCTTATATTGATATTTTTCCTGTCATTTAAAGATGATATTGCATGTTTTGTCGTTCAATCAAGAAGTCTACAGTTTTCTTTGTTATGCTGAAGTTTTCACTTGGTCTGATTACTGGACAAAGATTTAGTGTCAAGCAAGGTGTCGAGTAGCTTTCATTGTCCTTGACTTCTTTAAACAGTGACATATATCCCTCTATGACCCCAAATGATATGATTGCTCAAGGAAGATTGCTTTTGAAGAGCAGTCCCTAGCTGAAAGCTGCTAGGAAAACCCATTTTTATGTATTTTCATACATGCAGTTAGTCTAAGTATGTTGTAAAGATCTCTTTTTCCCCTCCTTCTTTCAGCCTATTTTAGAATCAGGAGCCATAGAACTTCTATGTAGTTTAACCCAGAGTGAAAATCTTGCCTTGCGAGTGAACGGCATTTGGGCTTTAATGGTGAGTAGGAGACCCCAGTGAAATGCCACCTGTGACTGTGCTTCTTAAAAAGTTTGTGAACAGATCTTGTAGAGCTTGTCAGTTGTTGCTAAAAATGACATAATTGAAATCTGGCTGCTTGTTCCACCAAACTGCAGAAGAAAAACATCATCAGCCTGGAACACTTCATCCATTAGTCCATAAAGTAAAATAAATTCTTCAGTTCTGGTACTGATTTTGTTGCCAAGATCATTCAGGGAAGCAGTTAAATAGTGTCAGTAGCATGCCAGGGGGCAAATAAAAGCAGGTAATAACCAGGTCAGCTGTAAGACAATGTGGAAATTGAATTCACTGTGTTGCTTACAGCCCTTTTGCAAGATTAATTGAGGAAGGATATATTCTTGTAGTGAATAATCTACTACAAGAGTGAAAGCCCAGGTTTTCAGGTAAAAAATCATTTAAAAGTGTGTCTGTTTCAGAATATGGCATTTCAAGCGGAACAGAAGATCAAGTCAGACATCCTGCGAGGTCTGAGCACGGAGCAGTTGTTTCAGTTGCTTTCTGATTCCGATGTAAATGTTCTGATGAAAACTTTGGGACTGCTCAGGAATCTCCTCTCCACTCGCCCAGTAAGTAGAGCTGCAAACAGACCTTCTGAAAGCTGATCAAACAAGCAGCCAGTGCAGTGCTTCTGTGCAGACATTTTCCTGTTTTAACACCACTTGGATTTATTCAAATATCTGTAAGCAAATGTGCAAATCAGTATGAGAAAGTATTTGAAAGAATCATTTGCATCCATGGAAACATTGTAATTATTATCAGAGCTAGATGTTTTCATTTAATGTTCAATTCCATTGCATTTAACTTTCAGCAACATTATTTTCATAGCAGTTCCTCTGTGAAACTTGTCCAGAACAACACTGAGGGTTGCACATTGAGTCAGTGTATGGGAAGGTTCAGATGTTAAAGATACCTGTCTTTCTTCTTCCTTGGCATTTGAAATACTTCTATTCTGTAATGTGCTGTGCTCTGCTCATCTCTGGTGCCTGTTTGCTGCCACTCCTGAGGTTTGGTATCAGTTAATCCAGTCGATCTTGTTTAACATTTCCTCTTTTATTCTAGTGTAGGTGCTCACAGTCTGTCATCAAGTGACCTTTGAGCTGTGACCCTGTGAACTTAGGGCAGTTTTCCCAGACAATAACCAATGCATCTGGCTTATTTCTCTGCCCCCTCTGAGGCTTTGGAAATGTGGCTGTTTGACCTGGCCACAGTCTCCCTGCAAGAGTAGCAAATACCAGAGAAGAAACATCAATTTTCTCACCCCTGTCTGATATTACTCCCTGGTTATCAGAAGAGAAGTGGTTGTTTCCAACTGCAGCCTCACATTTAGAGCCTGGGCCTGGAGGGTTCAGTCCTCAGCCTGGCAGCTGGCACAGCAGTGTCTGCTCTCCAGGTGACAGGGACAGCACCACCAAGGCCCATACACTGCTCTCTCAGACAAAAGCAGGCTCCACATGATGAATGGTCTGAAGTGTTTCTGCTGTCATAAATTCCTGGTTTGGGAGAGCTAACTGGGAGCAGTGCTGTGTGTGCAGTGTTGTTACTCCTCACTTGGAGTGATTCAAGCAGGAATGCCCCTTCTTTGTCTGGGGAATTACACTAAATGTATTTCATCCTTGCTTTGGCAGCACATAGACCACATAATGAGCACTCATGGGAAGCAAATCATGCAAGCAGTGACCCTCATTCTGGAAGGGGAGCACAATGTAGAAGTCAAAGAGCAGGTACCTTTTCTGTTTTGTGTTGTCTTGGCAGAATAAAATGTAAGAGAGAAAAGAATGCTTACTTTCACAACATGTCATTTTTGTTTGGGATTATGATGTGCTGTGAATATTTCAGTGTGATCTGTCAAGTTAATAACTTGAGTACCTACAAGAATGCTTTTCTTTCTAATGGACTGTTACAAAATTGTTTGAACTGAATTCAGATTGGTTTTGCAAATGTAGGTTTGGCAAAGAGGAAGGATGTGAGAGTAGAAGAATTAAACTGGGGCCATTGCTTGGCAGGAAGGGATCAGTAGGAATAGAAGAGTAGCACTAGCAGGGGAAAGAGCATCCTGGTGGAACCCAGGAAAATGTGGGGAGGGACCTGGCCTGACAGATTAAAACTTCAGCAATCTGCAAGAGGAAAGGCAGAGGGAAGGAGGAGATGGCTAGCAGGGAATTGCATCCTGGAACCAATGTGCAGGGACAGCTGCTGTGGGGGTGCTAAAGCAGCAATTAGAGGATAGGTGGGCAGGATTTGGCTGGATAACTCTTGTGCCAGACAAGACATGTAGTGGGAGAACAGAACTTGTTCCTTCCTCATATGGGGCTGTGTGGTGGGGAAGGATGGGGGCAGCAAGGAGCTGTGGGAGATGGCAGAGGAATGCTTTGGCTTAGATTGGATATGGATAGCAAACAGCATGGGAAATGAGTGTAGGAGTAGACCTGGTCTAAATCCCTACTCAGGAAAGAGCAGGCTGAAGGCCAACAGGCCTCCTTTGGTGATTTAAGTGCAAAATTAGCAAAAAAAAATCCCCAGAGATTCTTGCTAGTAAGTTTAGTGACACCATGGCTCTGAAACAGCTGAGAACTAACCACGTGTGTCTTTCTAAGTAGGTCTTGCTGATAAAGCTGTGCTGACAGGCATGGCCTTTATTGCCACAGGCTGTTTACCTTGCCACGCCTACCCAAATTGCTTTGCAGGAGAACCAGCATACCTGGGAAATTGCTCTGGGAAAGGGCTGGGGCTGAATATGGGCTTCGGAGTTTGGGGCCTGTATCCACTGAGCATTTCCTTGGTCCCTGTGGGGCACCTGGCTCTTATTTCAAGATCCAGTAGTACCTGTCTGCACACCAGAACCCCTGCTTGGAGCAGGACAGTGCTTGTCTCTGTCACTGCCAGCCTCATCAGCACATAATTAGCAGCTTTGAAGTAATTAGTCTCTGCAGCTGCTGACACAGCGCAGTGCAGCTTAGACACAAGCACCATACAAGTGCTGATCATGCTCCAGTGTCCTCCCAGCATGTCCAGAAAAGATGATCAAGTTCTTCCAGAGTTCCTGGGAAAGAGCTTGTGGAGCATCTGCTGGTGCCCCTGAGAGCCAGGGAAGGGGCTGTGCCAGAGTTCTGTGCAGGCAGTGCCAACATGGGTCAGGGTGCTTCAAGGGCATCCTGTGGGATGGCTTCTGGAATTTGCAAGAAATAACCAGCTGCAGAAGTAGCTGATGTTACCTCTGCTGCTCAGGTGACAACTGTGATTAGACTTGTTGAAAACAAATTACTCCTCTGCCAGATCAGCAGAAAGGCCTCTGTGTCTCATGTTCCTGGACTTAAGAAGGAGGTGGCAATTGTTGGGCTTATTTTTCCTTTCCTCCCCAGCCACTCAGACTGCTTTATATTCCAGGGCATTTATTCTTTCCTATATGTTGCAGATTGCCATAAGAGACTTAAAATATTCTTCCTTGCAATTAATAAATGAGTGCTGCTCTTAATTTTAAAATGGTGATGAATGTTTTTGGCCAGGGGTGCTCCCCACAGCTGGTAACTTCTTGGCATTGGCCCTAGATGTGAGAAAGCTGGAAACTCCAGATTAAAGATATTAAAACTAATTAAAGGAATTGTTTGTCCCAAGTTCAGAGCTGTCAGGGAAGCTGTCATGGGATATGATCTGGGGCCAAATAACTTCCCAGTTTTTCTCTCTTTCAGACATTGTGTATCCTTGCCAATATAGCAGATGGCACAACAGCAAAAGAACTGATTATGACCAATGATGACATCCTGCAGAAAATCAAATACTACATGGTAGGGGGAATTTCTCTTCAAGGATTTGTGTTGGTCTTTTGCAGGAATGAAAAGAGGAAAGTGACTTAGGATTTTGTTTTGTGAATTATTCGCTATCATGCATTTAATTTCCATATAACCAGTGGGGTGCAAGTGCAGTTCTGTATGCCAGAGGTGTACAGAGGAGCTGAATGAAAGGAAAATCCAGGGGTTATTTCCCATAAAAACATTACAGTGATTGTCATCTACATAGAAAACATTTCATGACCTTGGAAAAGGCATATCTCGGAGATGTCAGTAAATATTTGGAAGGAAGTGATTGACCACTACTAAAGTGCCTTACATTGTGGTCCTATCTTTGAGAGAAGTTGTAGATAAGAATTAGTCCCAGATTTGCTATCTTATTAATTACATGATGAATGCCAAAATAAAAGTCTCGTGAATTTCTGAATTTCTTCTTCTAAACTTGAGTTCTATTTTTTTATATTTAGAGTCATTCAAATGCTAAACTACAGCTTGCTGCCATGTTCTGTATATCTAATCTCATATGGAATGAAGAGGAAGGTAAGAAACCCTCCTTATTAATGCATGAGTTACAAACCTGATCAAAAAGCTTTTGTTGCATAGTAATCAATATTTGCAGTGCACAGTGCAGTGGGATCCAAAGAATAATGGGAAACATCATTATAGGTGTAGCATGGAATATGTGGGAGTGATCAGGAGACACTGAGGAGGATGCAGAAGGCTTTCTGGGGGAGACACAAAGACACAGTGACAATAAACAGGAGCTAGAGAGACACAGTGGGAGGTTTTCACCTGTAGCATTTCTGTGAAGTCTCAAAACAATTGGAGTGAAAGAGAATTCTTGAAAGAGCTCCCAGATCTTAAAGGGGCTGTGGAAACTCATTTTTGGAAGGAACAGGTTCACTGGAGAGAACAAATAGATTAGAAGGGGATTTTTGGCAAAGAAATTTTCCACAGTATGGAGCCTTGAGTGGCTTGGGCCAAAACCAGCTAAAGTACTTGTGGGTGGAACTGGGAGCAATGGATAAGGCTTTTGGTGAGAAGTCATGGCCTGGGAGAGTGGGAGGTTACCAGGAGGGGCTGAAGGATGGTGCTGCTCAGGGCACTATGGTGAGAGGAGGAGAAGGCAGAAGTCAGGCTCAGAAGCACCTCCAGGGGAATGTTCTCTGCATCCAAATGCTGTGAAATCACAGAGATGAGAATAAAACAGCTGAAGTCAGGATATACCTTAGGGTAAAAACTTTTGTCTTCAAGATATTCTTGGCTCCAAATGTGTGCACACAGAGCACAGCAATAGGAGCTGGAGCTCCCTGGGAAGCAAGCAGAGCTGAGGGAGTGTTTCCCTGGCTGTGCTCTAGCTGGACATTGCTCCTGACCCCTCCTGGAGCTGGTGTTTACGGGCTGGTGCCACTCCCAACAAGGGGATTTGCTGTTGTTGCAGGTTCACAGGAGCGCCAAGACAAACTCCGAGACATGGGAATCGTAGATATTCTACATAAGCTGAGTCAGTCCTCAGATCCAAATCTGTGTGACAAGTGAGTATGAACATATACAGGATCGCCACAGTTGTTCATCTCAATTAAATTCTTTTGGACTAATTAAGCCCAACAGTAACTTTGCACACACCTGTGCTGTTACCTGTGTTAGCATCCACACAGATCATCTGCCTGCTTCCCAAACATGTAAAACCAAAACAGTTACTGACAATTTCTGGAGTTTTATGTTAACATTTTGCAATTATCTCACCTACAGTTACCAACAGCCTGTGTTTCTTCCACAAAGTAAAGGAGAAAATCTGATCTTTGGAAGATGTCACATATAGACAACTCAAAACTGCAGTTGTTTTTAACATGCACTAAATTTGGTATTCTTGGTTTTATGAAAGGTGTTCCAGTGTTCTTAAATAACTTTGTAGTAAAGTTAGGGCTTCTCATCTTAAAATCTATGCCAGAGTATTAGCACTGGAAATGATCACCAGGAACATTTTGATATCTCACTGCTGCCACACCACCCCCTCCATGGGCTATTATTGTGATCACAGCAGGAAGCTGGCAAGAAACAAATAAATAATCTTCTTCCATGTTGATGAGTTGTATAAGGTCCTGGACAAGTCTGTTAAGGTCATGGTAGCAGGTTGGGAGCTGTGGGGGACAAAGGAAGAGCGAAGTGTCCCACTTCAGGAGGGAGGAAACTCAGAATTAGCCCATGATGATGGAACTGTCACCCCAGACTTTTGGGAGGTGTTTTGGTTTTAACAAAAACGTTGCACAATATTACATAAATTGCATTATTAGACTGGCTCCTTCCTCCCTCTCACCTCCCTCTATGTTTTTGGTGGGGCCAGTATTCCTGCCAAGACTAATGTGCCTTTAGTATATTCTGAGTTGACACTGATTCTCAGCTCAAAGAGCTGCTTTTCATGGTACACCTGTATTGCAGAAAGCAAGTGATCTTCAGTGACTGCTCTTGAGGGGTTTTGGAAGGTGTGTATAACACACATCCCAAGCCCCACCGTGCTGGGAGTGCCTCAGTTTGTTCTGGGATCCAGTCTCATGGGCTAGATCAGGTTATCCTTGGATGCCAGGTGGATTCTTTAACAGCTGCAACCTACCCAGAGCATTTCTGCACCACGGGCCAGATCCTTCCAAAGTGAGGGAGCCTTTTCCTCAGCCATCCTCCCTCCCTCCCTCTCTGCTGGCACACTCTGAGCCTGCCCATGAAGCTGCTGCTGCTGAAGCCAGACTCCTGTAACTAATGGGTTGTTCTTTCTTGCAGGGCGAAGACAGCACTCCAGCAGTACCTTGCATGATCAAAGACTAATTGAATCTATGGATACCCCTCATGTCTACTTAAGGAATAGCAGGAGATACTCCTGACTCCTTATATTTGCACAAGTCACCTTGGGCTGCATTTTTCTCAGGTGCAGGGAGCTGCTTTGCAGAAACAGTTCGAATGATCAGGTCTCCAGTGCACTTGAGAATTTTCTTGAGGTAGTTTCTTTACTCAGAGGACTCGGGGCGGGGGGTTGTTTTGGTTTTTTGGGTTTTTTTTCCTGAGCTACCTGGACTCTCAGATAGAACAATCAGTCATCGTTTTCCTTTTGGGCCTCCAATTCTCTGCTTTTGCTGCAGCCTTGTGTGGGTGCGTGGGTGCTCGAGTGCGTGCGTGTGCCGGGCTGAGTGTGTGGGTGTGAGACCTCACTTTTGGTTTTCCTTTTTTTGTGTGAAAATCTTTTTCTACAGGTTTTCAAGGGTTAACCATTGTTTGCTGTACGAATACTTCAATGAATTATATACCGTTTGAATGAAATGTTATTTAAAAAAAAAACCAAACTGTTGTATCCCATAAAGTTTATTTTGAATTTTGAACAGATGAATGTTTTTAAGTAAAATATATGCATTTCTGAACTTCAGCTTAACTTACATTATACTTCATTTTTAAAGAGAAAAATAGAGGGAGACAATAGGCTTCAAATTCCAAGCAACACATTCTGTACTGACAAGGTCCAAGAGCTCTTTGCCACAATATAAGGTCACCTGGTATTGATGCCATGCTCAAATCCATGGAATGGCTCAACTGGATTGGGTTTGGCTTTCTTTACATTTTTGGAAAACAAGCTCATACTTCAGGGTTAGCATGACTGATGCTTTTCAGAAAGGAGCAGGTGGCTGCAAGATCAGCAGGAATAAGCTCTTGCTTTGCCAGCCAGGATCTCGCTCAGCTACTTGCTGAAGGATTGGCTTATTCATGGTGAGAAGGATTTGCTGATCACTGATATCAGCAGAGCAAGCAGTGTGTTGCAGAAGTTACACCTTCCAGAGACTAGAAGGAGCTGGCAAGCAGGATTAAGGGATTGCTTTTGTTTTGCATCCTTTATCTCCATAATAGCTAAGTGACTTTCAAATTATTTCCACAAATTATCAACTGGGTGCATTAAGTTGGGGAAGGGATGGAAAACCTGGAGGTTCCATCTTGTTTTGTAGCTCAGTAATGTTGCTACATATTTTCTGTATATATGCAGCCATCCACACGTGCATGGATTTAGATTGTGGATAATTGGTGGGGTGTGACTGCATCCAGAAGCCCTGAGTGTATGTTCCTGAAATGGTGCCTGCAAGTGCAGGGGGAAACACGAGTGCAAGTGAAGGGGACTCTGAGCTCAGGCTGGAATGGCAGAGCCCAGTGGCTTCCCAATCTCCTCAAGCAGTTCAGGGTTCTGACCCTCTGCCCAGGTCTCCTTTCTGGTTTCAGTTTAGACCATAGTTCATAGTCAGACTCCACAGACACTGTATTTACATAGAACTAACAGGCACTAGAATTTGCAGCCAATGTCTTAAACCAAATCCTTCTCTTACACTGAGCTTCACGAAGGTTGCAGCAAGAAGAGAAGTCTGTAACTTGGCTAACCAATTTTGATAATTATCTAAATCTTTTATTTCTAATCAGAAGGTCAAATTGTGATGACAGCCTTACTTTTTTCCCAAGGTAACTGTGTCAGAAAATGTGACCACAGTTTGGCCTGGAATTTGAATGTGCTGTATATCAGATAACTGTTATCACTTGGTTGCAAAGGAGAATATCTGCATTTCATGTAACTTCTTCCACTCTCAAAGACAAATAAAAGTGAGCACCTGACACTTTTTCCCCAGGCATTGCAGTAAGTGACTGGCAGTTTTTTAAGGTCCTTCTGCAAATGTTTCATGATGGACTTTGGAGGTTGAACAAAAAGGAAAGTAAAAATATGTGAGAACTTGTTAAATCTCAGTACCTCAGAAGCAAAGTCTTGTTTATAAAATTCAAATATATTTTTGCTTGAACTGAGAAAAAAGTTCTGAGGCAGGTATGGTAAATGCAAAGCTGTCCAGTGGGCACTTCCCTGCCCCATTTGCACTCTTCAAGTTCCTGTGTATCTCTTCTCATCATTCCCCAACTACATTTCTTAAAGCAAATCTGAGTTTGACTCTGTAGAACTTTGGTGCCTACAGGTGTTCAGAAAAAAGGTGAGTAAAAGTATCTCTGTACAAGTTTTGAGGAGGTTTCCTAAAAGTCTGCCAGAAAAACTGAAAACCAATGCTCAGACAATCTTGTTGCTGCATGAGAACAGTTGACATTTTCCAGAGGTATAGGGAGGACAAACTGTTGGATGAGACAATTTTTACATTCAGTTAAATTTTGTGAATAATTTTTGATGTTGCTATAGGTATGTACAAAAAGAAGAATACTGTAAATAAAAAGAACTTTACCAGAATATCTAGATTTTTCTCAGCTTCCTGAAGAAATATGAACTCTCTGTGCCAGCTTCTCTACAGCCTGAAATTCAGAGTGGGACAGACTTTCCTGATCACCCAGAGCTTTCCCAACTTAATGAGGTAGCAACAGCTTGTGCATTCCAGGGTTGCTTACAGAACCAAAGCAAAGTTTGTCTGGACATCATATGAATCACCAGGATTTCTGCTGTTCTTGGGCCATTTCTCTGCTGAAAAGCCATCCTGGTGGATGTTGATAAGTATGTCCTCTCTTTATATATGGGTCTAGTGTTGGGAGTCCTTCTTTCAGAGGTTACACATGCTACAAAGTGAATAGTTGAATGGGGGATCTGGGACACTAGCTGTCAGACAGTGCTACCCTTGTCTCTCCCCAGCACCTTCACTCCACATTTGGACTCTTTCCCACACAGAAAATCAAATAAAACATATATGGAACAATAGTTCCAGTCACAGATTTGCATTGTGGTAGTGAAAGAAGCCAAGTAACCTGTGTAAAGCAGCTTGTGCCAGGATATTCTAAAGGCAAACATCTCATACTTTTTAAAATTTATTTTTACAGACTTTACCCATTGCCATGGATGCTGTACCTCAGCAAAGCTGCTGAAGCAGGGACACAGCAGACAGAGGAATAATTGAGGTGCCTAAGATTAGGTTCTTTGAGAGTAGAAAATGGCTTTAAAAGGGCTTTGGCAATCCTGAAATGTGAGGACAAGAGTCATCAGTTTGCAGACTCTCAGTGGTGGTCAGAATCACCAGGGCTTTTTTGCAGGTTGATTGCCACAAAAAGAGACATTGTGGGGGCATTGATGTACCAAACAGTCCTCAGCCAGGAGGCCCGTGGGCAGCTGGAGGAGCGGGCCAGCAGAGTCGTGTGCTGTGTGACAAGGAGCAGCTCCCAGGTGTGCCTGTGCCCAGGGGTGGGAAGGGATGGAATAAGAGCAGCAGCCCTGCCTAAACGGCATTGCCAGGGCTGCTGGGCACTGACACTGCTCTCACTGCAGAGAGGGAAAGAAAACCACAAACCTCCCCAACTGCAGCGTGTTTGGAGGGGGACACCCTTGCTCAGTGCTCCGACTTGCTTTGAGCCCCCAGTGTAGGACAGAGGTGGGAAGGCTGGAGTGGAGGGTGGGTGTTGCCTGGGGGTGCCAGGCAGGTGAGGCAGGCACAGGAGGGAGAAAGGCTGCAGCTGGTGCTGCAGGGAGTCCCAGGGGCGATGGAGCTGAGCCGGCACGGCCGCGGGGGAGGGAGCGGGCGGGGCGGCCGTGGCGCTGCCATGGCAGCCCGGGGCTCCTGGCAGCTGCGGCACAGGCCCAGGGCAGCGGCAGTTCGGGCCTGCAGCAGCGGCTCGGCCCTGCAGAGCTGTGAGCAGAGCTGGGTGCAGGCTGGCCAGCACTTGGATCTGTAGTGCTTTGTGCCTGGGACGGCTGCTCAAAGGACCCTGTTCCTGCAGAAGGATGGCTGCAAAGAAAAAGGAGGTAGTGCTGCAGGTCAGTAGTAGCCAGGCCTTTAGCAGACTTTGTAAACTCTCAGTAGGTGCAAAGGAGGGAGCTCAGTGTTGGGGTATCTCGGAGTCTGCTGGCAAAGCCTCTCTGCGAGCTCCTTGTGGGGAAGGGGCGTTCCTGGAGGCAGTGGGAAGCGTGGCAGGACCTGGCAGGGATCTGGGTACACAGGGAGCTGCTGCAGGGCTGCAGAGTGTGTTTGGGGCTGCTGGGGCCCAGCACAGGTTTGGCTGTGTCACAGACCAAAATGCCTGTTCTGTGAGGCAGTAGCTCAGAGGACATTTAGGAGCAGAGAACTGGGGTTGGCACATCTGGATGGCAAGAGTTACTGGATGTTTCTGACCAGGTCATGTATTCAGGAAGATTTCTGTAAAGGTAGAAAAGTTAGGAGGTAAAAGAAAGACTCAAAGACTGAAAAATCTATTTCACAGTGATGTGTAGAAGAGTTTTTCCTGTTTACACTGCACAGCTGACCTAGTGATGCTTTTTATAACTACTGCATGGAGAGAAGGGGGTTGTAAGAGCAGTTCATGACAAAAAAACATTGAAAACCGAAAATGGGTTCTGCAGGTCTGCTTCAAATTTTGAGAGCAGTTCAGTCTTCTCAAGAGAGAAATAATGAAAGGGATTATGGGCTATATGATCTTGTTTATTCACTGTTTGAACTGGAAATGTGAACAATGAAACAGGAAAGAGGGGCACTTTATGAAGGTAGGAATAGTTTCTGTTGCTGCTTGTCCTGCTGTATTCCTATGGGATGGGGAACATGATTTGAACTAAGACTGTGTCCCTTTGGCAGTGAAAGGAAGTCTGGGTCTACATCTGTAAAACTGGGATTTTTTACATGTGCAGATGAAAGCTGAGCCTGTGTAGGACATGAGGGGATGTCCTGGAAGGGATCTGTTTTTTTAGAAAAAAGTTAAGTCAAAGCAGCCTCAGGACATCCAAATCAGCAAAGCACCTTGAAGAGTGCCAGCAGGATTTGAGTCCAGCAGTTGAACTCATGGCCAAATTCATTATCACAAAATACTGTTGTAAATCATTTAGACTCATTAGCATTCTGTGAAACACTCCAAGGGTGGCCTCAGCCCTAGGAATAAGTAAATTTTGTAGTTCTGCAGGTGTTCTCTGAGAAAACTAAGCTTGGGGTCATGTGTTGAACAGGCAAATAAATGGAGGTATCTGAACAGCTCCCTGTTCCCTGAGTGAGACAAGGCCCTGGAGAAACTGCCCGGTGTGACTCCCCAGTGACACAGCTCTGAACACCTGGGAGAGGGAGTTTCCACTCTTGGAATTCTTGGCTATGAGATTTTAGCAGCCCTTTAATGCCCATTGGTGTTAATTATTGTGAAATAGCTGGCCTTGATGCCACCTACTGTCTTTCACTACAGTCTAAATGTAGTTGGGGTTCATGATACCTACTAAGGAAGGAATTAGGAATCTTCATTGTTCAGGATGAACAAAAGCAGATCTTGCATTTCTCAAGAAGCCTTTTTTATTTTAATTCTCTGTCTTTTTCTAAGTACATACTGAAGGGCAAGTCCTGTCAGATGGGGAAGATGCTAAGGATTATATCCTTTCTAAGAACAGTATTGGGAGTGTGGGATAATAGAGTGGGTGGTGCTGTGTATGGAATGGTCTAGGGCATCCTTGACAGGGTCAGTGTCTGAGCAAGCTGATCTAAAGCTGAGTTTTGTGCAGGAGATTAAGTGAAGGATTCCACAGCCCCTCCCAGCCTGGAATTTTGTGTTCTCTGTTTACTGTGCTTTGAAGTCTTTAGGTAACAGCTGGGACTTCAGGTAAGGACATGCTGGGTTCAGACCACCCACTAGTGCCCACACATCATGGAAAATGTGTGTTTACTAGTTTAGTTGGTCTATCAAGGCAGAAACATCTCAAATAGTAAAATTTGTGTCCAGGCAAGGTAAGAAAGTGCTGCTGGAGAATCAGGTGTTCCATAAACCCTGTGAGGACTGGGCCTGAATGAGGTGTGGTTCAAGTGGAACCCTGGGCAGGCAGATGGAGATCCTGACAAGGGGCTGTGGGTCTGGGATCCCAGTTTGGGGGCCCCAGCCAAGGCCCCAGAACAACTCTCTGCAAACTGAGTCTGGGATCCCCAGGCAGCCACTGTTCCAGTAGTGCCACTAAATGGGAGGATCCTGCCCCTGGCTGGATGCTGCTGTCCTTTCCCCCTGCCTTTTCTTGGATCTTGAGAGACAGCTCAATCAGCTGATCAGAGGTGAGAGAATAACATCAGAGGAGTTTCCTGAGTGCTCAGGTAATGCCTCTTCAGTCAGGTATGTCCCTCTGGAGCGATCTGTCAATATGTTTGCAGCAACTGGGTAGGACCTGATGAATTACTGTGGCTTTTACTGTGTTTTTCAATTTTCCACACAGATTAACATTACTAGCCAGGAGCTTTGGGAAGAAGTGCTGTGTCTCAAAGGACTCATTGGTAAGGGTTTGGTCAGCACACTGAATTGCTTTTGCTCTATGTTGAAAGGACACCAGGACTATTAGGAATTATTAGTGTTAAGGATGTTTAGTCAGTCTCTCCATTCCCTTCACCCTGAATGGAAGAAAAAAATATTCTAACCGAGTTGAGACCAGCAGGAGGTTGTAGTCCTCTTCATTTATGTGGGACAGTCATGCAATCCAGGCAGTGCTGGCCCAGCCTCCACTGTTTGGAACAGGACTGCCCCCAGCACAAGGAACAGCCCTGGCTCCCAAGGTCCTTGGGAAAACCTCATGTGTTCTGCCTGTGTGCAGCAGTTTTCCCTGGGAAATCTGCTACCTCCAAGGTCACAGCCATGTCCATGTTTCTACTTAAGACTCCTCCACATCATTCTTAGCTTGTTATTTTGTAATGTAATTCTGTCCTCTGATGCAGCATTTCAAACCTTGCAAGGGTTTCCAGTTCAGAGCTGAATCCAGCTCTTCTAGCATATGGTCTATTGGTCTGTGTCCCAGCTGACCCATTTTCACCTCGTTCTTACCCATTTTCCTGCTTGCAGTTGTCGATGTGTTTCAAGCCTGGTGTGGCCCATGCAAACCAGTAGTGAATCTGTTCAAAAAAATCAGGAACGAAGTTGGCAGTAATCTCCTGCATTTTGCTGTGGTAAGATCTCACTTGGCATTGCTTGGAATACCCAGTCCTGTGAAAGCAGCTGAAGTCTAAGGGCTGAAATCACTTATTTTTCCAGTATTTACCCCAAACCATAGCAGTACAGGAGCTGCAGCTGCTGGGAGTGAACCTGCCACATACAGGGGCTTGGGTACATCTATAAGAATTAATATAATTAAGGATTTTCAGGCTTCAACTGCTCTATGCTTTCTAGATTTCTACTTAAGCAAGTAGCATTAGAGTCATTAACACATTGCCTCTGATGAACAGGGAGAGGCTGAAGGAGCTGGATTTGGTCATCCTGGAGAGGAAAAGGGACAGATGTCCAGTGGGGGGAGGATGGAGAAGGCAGATACTGATGTCTGTCAGGGAAACACAGCAACAGGACAAGAGATAATGGGATAAGTTGCATCAGGGAACGGCCCAAGTAGATAGAAGGGAAAAGTACTCAGGTGGGACAAGATCCCAGAGTGCTGTGCAGAGCTGATTCTTGGAAAAGCTCAAAACTGACACAGCCTTGAGCAACCTGCTGTAACACTGAGAGCAGCCCTGCCCGCGGGTCTGGGGCTGGAGCCCTGCTGGGACTGAAGTCCCTCCCTGCCCCAGCCATGTGGTGACTGGATGTTCTGGTGCCTTTCCTGGCTGGTGGCAGCTCTGGACTGAGGACAGAGCAAGGGCAGGGAGCTTTCTCTTGGCTCAGCCCTCCCATCACTGCTGCCACTGCAGCTCCTCCTGGCACTTCTCTCAGTCCTCATGGGCAGGAGCCCTGAATTCACTTTTCAGGCTTTTTTTCTGGGACTTACCCAAGCAAGCTGCTGGGAATAGATATCCCTGTCCCACAGGAGCACTGCTCCAGCTCCTGCAGGTGACATATACCTGCTTCTCAGGCACTGGAACTGAGCTGTGAGCTGGCTGTGCCCCTAGCTCTGACCAGTGTCATTTTGTCCCCTAAGTCTGGGACCCAGAGGTGTTTTCCTGTGTGGGGGGGAGATGAGTACCAGCCAGCTGAGGATGTCTGAGTCCAGGCACTTGGGTGTGCATCCCTCTGGAGCAGAAATGCTTTTCTAGAAACACCTATTTTATTTTACATTCCTTTTAGGCTGAAGTTGATTCCATTGATGCTCTGGAAAAATACAGAGGACAATGTGAGCCTGTCTTTCTCTTTTATACAGTGAGTGAAAACATTTTCCCAGTGGCTGCATAGCAATGAACATCACCTGCTGGTGGGAACATTGGTCCTTTGGGGAGCATGTTTTATTTCTTTAATGTGTGATGGGACAATTTTATTTGCTCTGTATCTGCTGGTAATCAAATGCTGTGCAGATAAGAATATACAGCCAGTGTGCTGCCCTGTGGAGTCTTCAGGTTGAGTCTGCTGCTTCTGCAGGACCTCGCTCCTCTCACAAGCTGCATTGCTTCATCCTGAGGCTGATGAGGAGGCACAAAGAAGCTTGTTCCAAGGTTTCCCTCTTGCAGAGGAGCAGAGCAGCTCTGAGGGGAGGAGGGCCTGGTACATATAGTGTGGGTGATGTGCTGCTGTGGGGAATTTCCAGAGCCCAGAGAGCACAACCCGAGCACTTGGTGACTGACTTGCTTTCCACACCTTCCAGGGAGGAGAATTAGTGGATGTTGTAAGAGGAGCAAATGCACCATTGCTGCAGAAGACCATCCTGAAATACCTGGCAGGGGAAAGGACGGGTTTATGTGGAAGAGAGCCTGTGGTGGTAATGGGTCACTAAAGCTCCAAACACCTGTACATGTGTATGCAAGAGGAGAGGTTCAGCTCCCCAGAGCCAGCATAGCTCTAAAGCAGAGCCACTTCCTTGCAAAAATCCCCTCCCCTGCCCAGCCAACCTCCTAAGCCACTACCACAGGACCTGCTGCTCCTAAGGCATCTCTGAAGCCTGCAGCTCTCTGCTGGCATGGCTGGCCTGTTCCCTGGGAATGCTTTTCCCCCAGCTCTGGCTGTCCACTGACTGAGAGCTCAGCAGGTGATCCTCTGCTGTCCCTGCTGAGCTGAGCTGGCCCAGGAGGGCTGCTCCTTCTCCGAGGGAGCTGGGACATGGGGTCCTGCCTGGCACAGGCTCACCTGGAGGCTGTGTGCACGATGTTCCTGGCTCATCCATTGTGCTCTCGCTGCCAGGTGCCAGACAGAGCCTTCTCCAGAGAGCAGGGAAGCACAGCTCCCCTTCAGGAGGAACAACAGGAAGGACTAACAGGTAAGGCAAGGCACAGGTGTAGGATGTTCCTTGTGCCTTGAGTTGGAACCTTTAAAAACTGGAACCTTCAGCAGGGATTCAGCTGCTCCTGGGACACCAGAGGGGCCATTCCTCCACCTGGGCACACGGAGAGAGTCACCCTGAAACACAGACGAGCCCAGCATAGTTTGGGTGTCTGGCATTGTGAAACTGGGGGTATTTATCCTTCTAGTGTGTTTTATCTTCTATTTGACCCCCCCTTGCCTCCTGGCCTGGTAAGGGCTCTTGGAGACCCCACATGGCTTTCTGTTTCCATGTGGTTTTTAAAAGAAAACACAGATGCTTGAGCTCCACATCTGCTTACACCATTTTCTGCCTTGCCTAAAATTAGCCACGAATTCCCAAAGGCTTTTGCCTCTTCTCCTAAAAGGGACTTTTTTTTTGCTTTGCTGGGACAACGCTGCATCCTGGCCTTGTGCACACCAAATCTTAGGCTCCAGAATGTGGGAATCGAAGCAAAACTCTTCTGGCTTTAGCTGAAGCACCATGGGATGGAGGGGCGTGAGGGAGGTTGGTCTCCGCCTCTCCTTTCTGTGCCTATTGTCAATTCTGTCCATTTTCTTCCCTCGGAGGCTGACGCACCCATCGGGTCCGGGATGACAACCGCAGTGGTGGAGCGGATGCGAGTTTTTTCAATAAATACAAGATTTCCGTGTGGCAGCAGCACCGGCTCCGCTCCCTTGGCGTCCCCGCGCGGCGCGCGGCCCCTTTAAGGCGGGCGCGGGGGCGGCCCCACCGAGCTGCGGCTGCGCGGACAGGAGCCTGTGCCGCGGGTTCGAGTCCCGGCGGAGCCGGCCCGGCCATGGCCGCGGCGCCCGAGCCGGCGGAGCCCGAGCCCGAGCCGTGCCCGGAGCCGCCCGTGCACCGCCTGAGCGTGGCGGAGCTCGACCGTGAGCTGGACTCTCGCAGCGAGCTGGTGCGTCCCGAACCGCCGCGGGGGCTGCGCCTGCCCGGGCGCTTCCTTCAGGGCCGAGAGAGGGGCGGTGGGTCCCTGAGACACGCGAGGGAGGGTCCGACCCCTCACAGACGCTCGTGAGGGAGGTCGGCGGCTCCCTTCACACGCCCGTGAGGGGGAGTCGGTGGGGGTTTCACAGAGACACCTGTGAGACAGAGTCGGCGAGTCGCTTCACACTCCCGTGATTCTGGGTGGGAAGGTCGGCGGCTCCCTTCACACGCCCGTGAGGGAGGGTCGGCGAGTCCCTTCGCACTCCTGTGATCCCGTGCGGGAGGGTCGGTGGGTGTTTCACAGAGACAGACACCCGTGAGGGAGGTCGGTGGGTGTTTCACAGAGACACCCGTGAGGGAGGTCGGTGGGTGTTTCTTGCAGACAGACACCCGTGAGGGAGGTCGGTGGGTGTTTCACAGAGACGGACACCCGTGAGGGAGGTCGGTGGGTGTTTCACAGAGACAGACACCCGTGAGGGAGGTCGGTGGGTGTTTCTTGCAGACAGACACCCGTGAGGGAGGTCGGTGGGTGTTTCACAGAGACACCCGTGAGGGAGGTCGGTGGGTGTTTCACAGAGACAGACACCCGTGAGGGAGGTCGGTGGGTGTTTCACAGAGACAGACACCCGTGAGGGAGGTCGGTGGGTGTTTCACGCAGACAGACACCCGTGAGGGAGGTCGGTGGGTGTTTCACGCAGACAGACACCCGTGAGGGAGGTCGGTGGGTGTTTCACAGAGACAGACACCCGTGAGGGAGGTCGGTGGGTGTTTCACGCAGACAGACACCCGTGAGGGAGGTCGGTGGGTGTTTCACGCAGACAGACACCCGTGAGGGAGGTCGGTGGGTGTTTCACAGAGACACCCGTGAGGGAGGTCGGTGGGTGTTTCACGCAGACAGACACCCGTGAGGGAGGTCGGTGGGTGTTTCACGCAGAGACACCCGTGAGGGAGGTCGGTGGGTGTTTCACAGAGACACCCGTGAGGGAGGTCGGTGGGTGTTTCTTGCAGACAGACACCCGTGAGGGAGGTCGGTGGGTGTTTCTTGCAGACAGACACCCGTGAGGGAGGTCGGTGGGTGTTTCACGCAGACAGACACCCGTGAGGGAGGTCGGTGGGTGTTTCACGCAGACAGACACCCGTGAGGGAGGTCGGTGGGTGTTTCACAGAGACACCCGTGAGGGAGGTCGGTGGGTGTTTCAAAGGGACACCCGTGAGGGAGGTCGGCGAGTCCCTTCACGCTCCTTCGTGGGAGGGTCCCAGGCTGATCCGTGCCGGTTCCAATATGGTGACATGGTCACTGTTACTATCATTTACGGAAATTTCACGTGCTTCACCATATATAGGAAAAAAAACCAACCACCCCTAAGTTCTATGTGGCATGTGCCTTATGTAGCAGGTGCAGAGTCAGTAATTTAATTTCTCTCTTGCTGCAAAACCCTTTATAGTGCAATACCATGTTTATTCTCTGAACATCAAAAGTATTACATGACTGTTTCTGGAAGTAAGTCTCAGCCTCCAAGAAGGAAATGGTTTCCTCACTCAACCAGGTGAAATTGTGTATGACCCTGCCCTCGGAGCTCTCGCCTGCCTTTCCTGAGAGGCGTGTGTGCACAGCTGCTTTTTATGGGGCTTTATTTGTGGTTTGGAAGGCAGAGTAGGCAACCTAAACTCAGGCTGTGGTTTCTGATGTACAGATTGATGACAAAGAATTCGACATTCCTCAAGTTGATACCCCTCCAACGCTGGAGAGCATCCTGAATGAGGTGAGTGGAGCATCTGACAGGGGAGAGGTCAAGTGAGGCAGCACATGCTTCTTTTCCTCTACTCTTACTGTGTTTTTCTTGGAAAACAAAGTTGTAGAGCTTCATGGTTTCCTGTTGCTGATAGCTAGCAGGTGCATACTCAGTGGAACAATTCCTCTGCAGTGTGTGATAAGGAATTTTGTTGGTTTGGGGTTTTTTCTGATTAAAATATCCACAGCTGCAGCATAAGAGGTTTTCATGAAGTCCAAGCACGTTCATCTGTACATCTGGAGAGTCACCTGAAGTCTAGACAGCCTATTAAAGGTCAGAGTCACCAGAAAGCTTTTTTTAGCTAAAAGTAATTGCAGAGTATTCAGAGTAGTTCTGAAGCTGTGTGAGGAAATGAGAGCTAGATTCTTCCCAGCTTCATTTGTGTTGTTCCTTCCACAAATATAGCTCTCTGGCAGGAGCAGTGAATGGTCTCAGCATTTGATGTTACCTGTGGTACTTTGCAGAGGAGATCAGATTCTGTCTTACCAGCTCAGTAGCTGTGTGAGTGCACAATCCTTAGAAATGCAAAGAAGGGCAGGTAGGTAAAGATAAACTCCAAGAAAACAAGCTTTTTAACAAAACTAGAGGATCGGTGGCTGGATTGCTAGGAAGGTAGTGTGATGGGGAAAGGAGCCTGCCAGGGTTGCAGTTCTTTTAAAAACCTGCATTAAGAACACAGCTGTAAGGTGTCCCAAACTGAGACAGTCTAGTAGAAGTTCAGTAAATTGGGTCATCTTAAACTGTAAGGATGTGCAGTGACATCCATGTCAGAGTAGATTCCAAGTCTTAAACTTGGCATGTAATAACGAGGAAAATCTATTTCAGTGCAGACAAAGTCTTACTGCAGTATCTCAGTAAGTGTAGGATGGGAATGACTGGCAAAACATCTTCTGAAAAGGATTTTGGCACACACAAACCTGTCTGAGCCAAAAAGACAAACAGCTGCAGTTCAGAAAGAGGTGCTTAATGAGCACAGGGCTCCAGGTCTAAGTGAAATGAGGGGCAGCTGCTCTGCTTCCTGCTTGTTTGGCATCAGCTGGGGGGTTGTGTTAGTCACTCTGGCTTTGTGCTAGGGGACCAACAGGAGCCACACTGGTTTTACAGCACATCAGGGACAATGAAAAACTGTAATAAAAAATTCTGGGCTAAGACTGAAAGGAGAGAGAGATTGCAAACAGAAGAGCTGAGAAAAGAGCAAAATCAACTCCTATGGAGGGACTTCTGGGTGTTCATTGCCACTTGATAAAATGCTGGAGTAGATGATAATTTTAGGCCTTCTCCTGGCAATTTGGAGACTTGGAAACAGCTCTGTTAAATGTCAATTAAAGTTTTGATGGATATTTGGGGAAGAAAGGTTAGTTGACTTGTTCTCCAGCACACTTCTGTGATTTTTATGAGTTCTGTAAACTGGGTCTTCCAGAGAATTAGCTCAGTAAGGTAATAAATAGTTCTGGGTTTTAAATATGAGGCTTTTTTGTCCTTTCCTCCATTTCCCTGCTGAATTGATGCTGCTTTGCTAATGTTTCAGTTATGCTGTTGTGCATTTTGAGCATATAGCAAGCTGTTCTGTTTCTCACCCTCCAGACTGATGATGAAGAAGAGTCTTTCATTTTGGAGGATCCCTTTCTCTTGAACATTGATAACACGGATACACACTCCTATGACACCTCTTCTGTGGCCAGCTCTGACAGTGGGGACAGGACACACCTCAAAAGGTACTGCAGCCTCATGCCCTGGGAGGTCAAACCGTTTGTGAAGGGGTACTGCTTACATCCCTTTGTAAACAAATCTTCCTTTTTTCACAAAACACTGTTATTCCTCCAGGACCATGTAGGCAAAGATGAGATTTGTAGTTGCACAGAGGGCTGGCCTGTTTGAGCAATAATGGCATTTTCAGGGAGGTGGATTATTTAAATTTCTCCAAACTTTAATGGAATCTCCATGAATCATATTAGGTGAGCTGTGTATTAACTGAAGGCTCTGCTAATGAGCCTTTTCCATCTGTGCATTTTCTGTAGAAACCTTTACAGGCTTAAACCTTCACTGAAAGAGCTGAAGTGTTGCTTTCAGCATGTATTAGTGAATTTGATGACTTGCAGATATGTGCTTGAAAGTGACCATCTATTTGAAGAACTATGTTTTTTTACTCCAGGAGATGAGTTAAAACCAAACTGTGTGCAGGCACAGCAGGGCAGAACAGGCTTTGCTGATTATCTCATATCTCATTCTTTGGCCTCAAGAAGAAGAATGCAAACTGCATGAGTTAGAGGTGTATGCAGAATTTACCTGCTGGCTTACCTGTGGGGTAGGCAAAGTTCCAAGCTTTTATTCTGCTCTAATGCTTTTTGGTTTGTTTCTTAATTCCTTAGGAAGAAAAAACTCCCAGATTCTCTCTCACTCCATGGATCAGTGATAAGGCTCTCACTCCTGAAAGGAATTTCTGCTCAAATAGTGTCTGCAGCAGTAAGTGTCATCTTCTGGGCACCTCCACTAAGAAAAAATTGAAATTCTTTTGGTGTGTGTGGGGTTGTGTGTGTGATCTCATGTCTGGCCTTACTATTAGTTCTGTGTAACAACATGTAAGGGGCATAAACTACTAACCAGTACTCCCTAGGCAGCAGTGAGTCAGGGCTTAGCTGACTTGCTGCAGTAGTGGTGTGGTGGGTCCCTTTTAGCACTGGTTTGTGTTGTTGGATGTTCATGAGACTTGGTGGGAGATGTTCACGTGACATGCAAGTGTGCTCAAAGATGCTGGAACTGGGTTTGCTCAACACCTGCAATAGGCACATGACTCTTTGAGAAGAGCATAGTAACTTTCACGTGGAATTACAGGATATTCTGCTTCCTCTCTATCTCTGTGCATTTCTAGCCAATGGGTCCCTCAGCTCTCTTTGCCCTGGTGGGGCCATTAAAATGCAGCTGGTGTTGATTTTTCTATGTGTTGTAGTTGTTTTAATTATTAGACATGCACAGTCTGGCAGTTATGTCTCTCACTCACGTGTTCTCCTGTTTCCCCAGGACAAAGTGGATGCTGGCTTGCCCACTGCAATTGTAAGTACTCTCACAATTTTCAAGGGCTGTATATTTAGTTTTCATGCCAATTTATTAAAGCAGTAATTTAAGACAGCTGATAAATACATCTTCCTTGACTTTCCAGGTGTGAGGAGCAGCATGAAAGCTCTCTGGGGGCAGAGTCCAGCCTTCCTTCCCTGCCCAGCTGCCCCTCTGCTGAGCAAGCCCCACACCTTCCCTTATTTATATCATCACCAGGGCTTCTTAGCTGAGCACCTGACTTGTCCCCTTCTGTTGAGCACACTGGATTTCCCTCAGTGTTTCTTCTTTGCCAGTTATTGCTTTGACTCCTAACAATTTTTTAATAGAAACTCAAACTTGAGTGCTCCAAATGATGGAATCAAAATCTGTCTCTCTGTCTGAGCTATTAACTAAAAGACTGTCTGAAGGATACTCCTGCTTAGCAATTTGCATCAAAATTGTTGAAGTCAAGCAAGCTAATCATGTCTAAATATGTCAAAAGTGAAACTGCCTATAGTAAAATGAGAAGAGAAACATTTTAATGAGGTGAAATACAGTCAATATTTGTTTTACCCTTGTGAAGTGAGTTTTAATGTTTTACAAAGGAACTAAGCATGTGCTCAGTCACTTTGACTGTAGTGATAGGAGCCCATTAAAAATGTTTTTATTTAAAAAAGAAAAGGAAAAAGTCACTTCTAAGGCAAAAGGCTGTGCATGAAGTTGGAAACATGCTGTGACTGATCAGTACGTAGGATAAAAACCTGTACTTACACATCCACACATTAAGGCATTTGAATTTTTTTAATCTTAGACTTGTTAATAAATAAAAAGTAGAACGAGATGAATACATCTACAGCATTATGTGATTTCTATTAAGTTTTATTTCATTGAGTACAGGTTTGCAAGTGCAGTAGCATCTTGGAGGATATGTTTAACAGGATTTGTTTAATTCCCCATGGAAAGAAACTGGAGTCTCTGGCTTGCTGTGCACTGCTCTTCAGGGGACCAGCACTGGCCAGGGTTTTAGAAGAGTTCAGATGTGGAAGTAGCAGCTGATTTAGGATGAAATCCCAAATATTTATACTCAGCAGCTACACCAAGAGAATGAGACTGACTTTAGAGAGATTAAATTTTGCTGTGGATACCACTCTGAGCATTTGAATTTCAAACAGCAGAGGAAAAACCAGCCCTCTGATCTTGAGATAATATATGTGACAATTTTTCAGATGTAGTAGCTGTCTGTCTTCATGTAGGAATTCTGCTTGTCAGTTCTAAATTGAAAAAGTTACAACCTTTGAAATCTTCCCCTTTTGCCAAAACTTTGCTTGATAAGTGGTGGATTTGTGAGTGATGATTCTTCTGTTTTCAATCTTCCTGTATGACTCTTTCAGGCAGCATCAAATCTGATAGCAGTGGGGACTTCCCATGGGTTAGCCCTGATATTTGGTAAGTTAAAAATAAAGTTTGAAGGTTTTTTTTGCATTTTAGTGATCTTTAACAAATGCAAACACAAGCCAAAAAAACCCCACCAGCCTTATTTTTAACTGCAGGCTGGGTTTCTTCTAAGATGTTGTTTGTGTTAAATGTGTTTTTCTTTCAATAAAGAACTGAGGCAGACGTAATATTTGTCATCCTTATTAATGTTTCTTCTGCATTGTTGGGGTTTGGCACTTTGATATTGAGAAGTTTAGCCACATGGGAATTGTCTAAAGAGCCTTTTCTGTGTTTGAATAGAAAATACTCTCTATTCATGTGAAAGAGACCACTGCCTGTATACAACCATCATCAGTAATAATAATCTGCCCTATGTGCAAATAGGTGTCAGCTTTATGGAAGTTGTGTTCCTGGGAAGTGAGGCTTCTGGCCCCTGGCTGCCTGCAGACCTGTGCCATGGGTGTCTCCTTCCCTGCCCTTCCCCTGCACCAGACAGGCACCTCTGGGTCCCTTCATTCTGTCATTCTGTTCTTCCTCCTTCCACCAAACTTTTAAACAAGGTTTTCTGAGCTTGTGCCTCTGCTTGCCCAGCTTACCAGTTGGGCCAGAACAGCTCTTAAACTGTTCCCAGTCACATTCAAGTTTTGTGCCCTTTGTCTGTATAGCACCCAGTTCTTATCCAGTTTAAAATTTCAGTGTTTTTATTGAGGCTGGTTGAATTTCTTGGAGACCAAAAGTTACAGGGGACAGGGTACTCCAGAGATGGGAAAGACTCTGACAGTGCAAGATTCATCTTCCTGGGTATTTTAGACATTAAACTATTTGATGCCACTTGCTTAATCCAGTATTGAAACAATTCTGCTCCCTGAAGGAAAGGTGGATTGAAGTGAGCCTCAGACCCTTCCCAAAGGTGCTGAGTGAGGGGCAGTGGACCAAGCTGCACTGAGGGGAGCTCTGGTGAAGATTTTCACCCTGAGGGTGTTGAAGCATTAGATAAGAGTTGAGACAGGTTGTGCAATCTCTCTGCTTGGGGTATATTAAAAATTCAGCAAGGCCCTGAGCTGGCTGGTCGCTTTGACCTTGCTTGGAGCAGCAGGGCCAGAGACCTCCATGCACAGCTCCCTTAGAGCTGAAGTTACTCCTGAGTCTGTGATGTAGTTTAAAAGTGATGAGGAATGGAAGTACAGTGTCCAGTTTTGTTTCAGCATGCTTCCTGGACATTTATTCTCTGCTGAATTCCTTCAGTTCTGTAACTAGAACTTGGGCATTGTCCCCAGTGCTCTCAGATTTATCTAAAGAGAGAGAAATCCTGGCAAGATTGGGCTCTAGAAGCTTTGTGTGCAAAGAGAGGATTGGAGATCTGGCTTGGGTTTATTCTGAAATTTAAACTAAGACTACATTTCTGTAGACCAGTCAATATCTGTACTTTCTTTTTTTACTAGATGTGTAAATTCACTCCTTCCTTTTATATTGATTTCTGGCTTTTTCTCTCCTGTTTTGGCCCTTTGTGTGTGGACTGAAAGGCAAAGGTACAGTACCACTGCTGTGTGCATGTCTCTGCATGACCAGCCCCTGTGCTGCCCAGGTTGCATGTTGTCTGTGCCAGGATTTCAGGGGCAGCTCAGCAGTGAGGCCGTGCAGGAGCCACTCGGTGGCTGATGCTGCTGGGAACTGCTTAGTGGGTGCATGTGCACTGCACACTCCTAAATTCTCTGGGCAGGGAAAGTAGAGCAGCAGGTCAATGTGGTTTTTATAACATCCTGGGGCATGTCCATAACTGTTTATAAACGTGGTGTTTTGAGACAGGAGAAGGCTCTTCTGTGACATCACTGTCCACCCAAAGCATTTCCTGGCACTTTACCTGATAAAATTAGTAGTGTGTCAGTAATTCTGCAGAAGATCAATAGGTTTTTCAAACTGAGGAAAATCAGGGCGTAAGAAGAAGATCTTGATGAAAACTTGGTGATCTGAGCAGTATCAACTTCTGCGGTGCTTTGCTCATATCTTTGGTTTGAAAAATTACTTTCACATTCACAAACTTGTCTTTATTCTTTATGTGCAGAATTGTATTTAAGCACCATCTCATTTTGACTTCAGATTCTGAGAGCAACACAGTTACTGCCAGAAAATTTTCAGATTAATTGCCTTATGCAAATTGAAAAATTCAGAACAATGTTGACAATTGATAGCCACCTTTGTTTCAAGCATTTGGCAAAAGCTTTTTGTGTTTAATCCTAAATGGGCCTTACTTGCAAGCTGGCAATACAAGTCTGGAAAATCATCAGATCAGCTTTTGTTTTTGTCTATTTTTATTGCTTTGCCATCTTATTAGTAGAAGTTCATAGATTTTCTGATTTTGCTTTGCCTTGGAAGCAATTTCATCCATATTAAGAGTTGAAGTTTTTTTTAAAAAAAATCTTATCTAATGGCTCTTATTGTGTATCATCTTTTGACTGTCTGGAAACAAAAACAAGTATTGGATTGGTCATACAAATCACTTAATTTTGGGATACAATAGGGGTCTTGTTAGTTTTGAATCGACATTGCACGGGAGGGAAAGAGAAAACAGCTTTTTAAAGTGTCTGTGGGGATACATATAAAGATGTGAAACCTTTTCAGAGAAGGCTGTGGAAGATTCTCCTTTTTCGTGCCTGAAAGGAAACAGGTTATTAATTGAGTCAGGCTTAGGCTGAAGTGGAAGGTACTTCCATGGATGAAGAGTTCGTTCACTTTTAATGTATGGAGCTGTGGTATTCCCCTATTTTCAAACATATTTTTATGGTTAGCAGGTAGTATTTTTGTAAATCAACTGCATTTCCAGGCCTGTGGAACAGGTGTTATTTCTTTGGATCTTGACACATTTGGAGAGTATCACTCTGTCAGACTTGTTTTCCAGTGTAGCTCTGTTTTCTCTGAACTTCCATGGAAATCTTTCATGATTCATTTTTTTTTCCTTGTCCTGTGCTGATGTGTGTTGTGAACGCCCCTGTTGCAGTGATGTCAAGGTGTGTCCTAATAGCATGGCCAAAAATGCTACTAGTTTTCTCCTCACCCTGAGCAGTGCTTTAGAGTAATGCAAAGTTCAGCTGTTGCTCTTGCTGGTGTTTATTTCTGAACTCCACTCATGCTTCTTCCTACAGGTGGGATTTGAAAGGTGAATCCCATTCTCATCTGTCTGAACACTGATAAATGCATCACTTTGGGCAAGAAATGCAGAGCATGCTTCCATGCTGTGTCACAGCCAGCACATTCCTAGCAGTGTTGAGGTTTGGAGAAACCTGTCCCATGCCTTGGGCACATCTTCCAGGGTGTTTCTGGTGCTCAGCTGTTTCCTTGATCCAGTTCTTTCCCTGCCTTGCTCTAGGTGAATCCTGCACACAGTGTTACTGTGGTGTTCCTGATATATTTCATATCCTTGTAGTCTTCATTCCAATAGCTCTCACAAAGCTTCTTTTCTGACTCCCTCAGTCAAAAGCAGGACGAAAGTGGAGACAGGTGGAAAAAGCAGCTCCAGAACATTTTCCTTAGCTTTTGAGAGCAGTGCACCAAAGACAGGCAGAGGGTTCCCATCCAAACTCTTGAAGAGCAGCATCTTAAGTGATTGTGAGTGTCATGGTGAGAGCCTCCCAGAACTTGGCACAGACAGGGGTGCCCATGGTTTGTGGTGTGCAGGAGTGGACAGGACGTGGCCCTGCAGCAGTGCAGTCCCTGTGGAGGCTCTGCAAGCAGTGGCACCTCCTTTACAGCAGCTTGTGGCTCAGGGAGGGAGTTCCTTTATAGAGTAAGAGCTGAGTGCACCAGAACTCATTGGGTATTTTAGCTGTGCAGCTTGGAGACAAAAGTGCCTTTTCCTTCCAGCCTTTGGCCTTCAGCAGGAAAACCAAGGAGTAAAATTGCAATGTAAGAATAAAATTATGACATAAAATTGCACTTTCTAAAAGCCTCTGTTGAGGTTTTGTAGTTGATGTTCAAGTGCAGAAATACAAAGCTCAGAAGGTAAATAATTTTGTCATCTTTGTTGCTACATCTTAAGCACTGTTGCAGAATAATAGAAGGGAAGCTAGATACTGCTTTGATTTTTTTTTCTAGTAGTTTCCTTTTCAGTATATCATACCTCGGCATTTCCATATTTCTTGTTCCTTTTGTTTGTACTTTTAAAAATAATTTTTGTATTTCTCTGCAAGACAGTGTCCCACTCTTTCTGTTCTAACATGAGATCTCGTCTTGTAAATCCCTTTTTAAAAGAACTTAACTGTAAGTCTGTGAATTGTTAATGTACCCCAGGTGAATTGTATGTGTAAATAATTTCATGGTGTTAATTTTAACCATTGCTCTTCTTTTAATTTTCTACCCATGTTCTGCTCCAGATCAGAACCAGGCTCTCCGGCTGTGTCTGGGCAGCACCGCAGTTGGGGCCCAGTATGGGGCCATCTCTGCTCTCAGCATCAACAGTGACTGTTCCAGGCTGCTCTGTGGCTTTGCTAAAGGACAGGTAATTCCCAAAATGAGCTGCTCCAGTGCTCTATCCTGAGAGGTTACCTGGAGGTGCCGACAGCTCCAAGCCAAGCCCCTCAGTCTGTAGCTGTGTGTTGGCTGGTTCGGTGCTCAGAAGCAGCACACACAGTGTGATGTGCCCAGAGCTTTTTGGGGCAGCCAATTCCTGCTGAATCAGGTTTCTGTGGAGGAAGTGAGTAATGCAGAATATAGCAAAGGGTTCAATTTATTGTGACATAATTCCTGTTAAACTGAAATGTGCAATGGCTCACTGGGACAAGCAGTTTTGTTTTTCTGGGTCGCTCTCTGAGGTCTGTGCATGGTAATTAAAGCTGTTTTTTAGAGTGGTGATGACTTGAAATTCTTGAAACTCATATGTAACCCCAAAATTAATTTTTGCTAGTACTGTGCTTTTGTGAGAGAAGTAGCATAGCTGTTGAATGTAGGAAAAAGGAGTTGAGTCTGTAGTTGTATGCTCTTCTCAGAACCCAAAGAGAGAAAGCAGTTCCCGAACAAAAGTAACATGACTAAATCAAAATAGGTAGATATTCTTGGTAGCATAATAGGAATACAAAGAAGTACTTTTTCAAAAAAGTACTTTTTCTTTCTGCATTCATTTCCTTCTGCCCCTTTGGCTTTCACCTTCATGGTAGATAAAAGACGCACCTGTCCCTATGGTAGGACTAAATGGCAGCTGCTGCAGGCCCATGTGGAAATATTTAATCCATGTAGGACAGCAGCCAGTTTTAAATGATATTCAGGTAAAACATTTTGGAGTAACAACTCTGAAACATCTGGTGTAGAAGCATTGATAGATGATTTATAGGATCACATAAAGTACTGTTTCCCTTGAGAAAGTTTTATTTTGATTGTAATCTCACCTCTTCTGGGCAGTTAGGCAGTGAGTAGTTAATACTCTTCAGTTATTCAGTGAACAGTTTGGGACTTCCTGCTTCTTAGCTGAGAAGTTTCTTGAATTTAATATTAAGTACAAGCCAAGGTCTGTCCTCTTACCTGCCTGTCACACTGAACAAGCTCAGGAGAAGAGGAGGGAGAAGGTTTATGGTAGCCATGCAGATACTTGAGTTTTGCTCAGGCGTGTTAGCAGAGGTTTTTCACCTGTTCACTGGTTCTGTGAGAGGGAAGTGCATTGGACTTGTTGGGTGGTAACAAAGTTATCATACAGTCTTTAATGCTCTTAACAGAGAGATAGCTGTGAGCTGAGGGAGATTGGGCAGGTGGGGAGAGCTGGCCAAAAGGACATGATTGAGAGTTGAGATAACACATGGCGTCAACTCTAAGCAGACAAGTGAACTGCTTGAAGAAACAAGACAGGAACAGATTTCAGGTCACTTTTTTTTCAATATAAAACCTCTACTAACCCAGGGTAATAATGTCAGTGTAGGAGTTTGTTGCTGTACTGTAATGCAGGAGGTGATAGAGAGAACCCCTTGACAGTGAATGTGTACTGAACACAATCTGCTTGCAGATCACCATGTGGGATCTGGCCAGTGGGAAGCTGCTGCGATCCATAACAGATGCCCATCCTCCAGGAACAGCCATTCTGCACATCAAGGTAATAAACATAAATGTACTACTTTTATCCCATTTGTGTTCAGTCAAATGTGGTGACTTCCCTTGTGCAGTACTTTTAGATTTTAGGTAAGTGCAGCTGCCCATGGCAGTGGCATCCAGAGATGAGGAAAATCGGCAGAAATTCTATTTTAAAATGAAAATGAGTATACTGACATAATAGTTTTGGCTGTGAGTTATACTCTAACAAACAATAGTTGTTGTCTGTTATGACTCCTCTCTCTGATTCCAAAATGTATGAAGAATTAGTTGCTAGAACACATTTCTCTAAAACTTAGTGTTTTGACTTGAATACATGACTTGTCAGCTTTCAACTTAAAAGAATCTGAACTGTGAAATGTAGCTTCTGTAAGCAATTTTTCAGATGGCTCGTTGGGAATGTTTTGGGTTGAAAGAGAAATCATCTCTGGCTTCTTGTTCAGCATAGTGTTACTGTCATACCCAGAAAATCATATCTGAGTTTGTGCCTTGGTTTGTTTTACATGGCCTCAGATGTTTGTGAGCTTACAGAATTGCAAACACCTCCAGAAGTGTCCCCAGCCAAGACTGTGATCCTTTATTGTCTGAATTATTTGGCATTATTAGAAGTTCTGGATGTTTTGGATTTGGTCTGTCTGTAACTGCAGCCCATCCGCCAGCTCTGGCCCCAGCCCATGGGCTTGAGGCTGAGAGCCCTTCTAGAGGCAGCTCAGATTTTGATCTGCTGTAGTTCTGAGCTGCAGTATAAAGTACTGGGGCTTTGGCCCCAAAATCTGGCAGCAGGGCTTGCTGGGGAAATGAAGGTGGAACACAATCCTTGCTTTTTGTGCACATCATAGTAATTGTCTCAACTTGGTATGTTAAAGGTGTCTTTCTGTAGGTGCATTGCTTACACTCTGTGTGTTGTTAGTACTGCCATAGCGTGTTTTTTTTATAATCCGTTTTTCTTGTATTTTATTTCTTAAGGTCATTTTAATTTCCTTTTCTGCTCAGTTTACAGATGATCCCACGCTTGCGATTTGTAATGACAGCGGAGGCTCCGTGTTTGAACTGTCATTTAAGTAAGACAATAACTCTACCTAGAGAAAGTACAAGAAACCAATTCTGGGCCATTGTTTCTAAAACCTAGGAAGAAAAAAACCCACTGAAACCAATAAAGCTACTGCCTGAATGCTGAAGGTGTAATTTAGGGCTGCAGTGTAATTTCTTAGCTGAAGCAAGATGCCGTGTGGCAGTGCAATGGCCAAAGAATAGCCTTAGTTGTTAAGGTGTCACTGTATTGTCCAGAATTTGGCACTCCTTGTGGGCTCTTGGTAGCTGTCACAAAAGTGCTGCCTCTCTTTTCCCTTGGCTTATTAGTAAGAGCTGTTCTGCAGTAACTGCTTGTTTTATTCTTGGCCTCTTCAATAGGAGGAAGGACAAGGAGGAAGGATTGACAGTCAATCTTATCATGTCCAGGAATTTCCGAAACCTTATTGTCACATAAGATCTTAAGCAATTCTTGTCTGTATCTTAGCAGCTCTATGGAATTGCCTCCAGTGACATGTCAGAAGTGATCCCTGGAGCTATGCAAGGGACTTTTTAGGAGGAGTGTTTATGAAGGATCACTCCTGGGGTTGTTGGTCTGCCACCAAGCTGATCTCTGCTCTTTGCAGGAGGGTTATGGGAGTGAGGACGTGCGAGTCTCGGTGTCTCTTCAGTGGCTCCAAGGGGGAAGTTTGCTGTATTGAGCCATTACATGCAAAGGTTGATTTGAGAGACCATCCTCTCACCCAGTATTCACTGCTGGCCATGGCCTCCCTCACAAAGGTAATTTGCTGCTTGCAGGAGGCTTGATGTAAGAGATCACAAAAAAGTTCTCTGCTGTATACTCAGATATTTTATTTTGCCTTCTTGCTTTCCTTGAAGATCCTGGTTATTGGCCTGAAGCCATCTCTGAAAGTGTGGATGACCTTTCCCTATGGCCGTGTGAGTAATAAAACCAAAGAGGTGCTTTTTGAGTTATGGCTACAAACATTTTCTTAGAGGGAAGAAAATGAAGAGATGATATTAGGAACAGGTGTTTGGTACCACTGCCTTCCACAGCACTGTGGAATTGCAGTGATAACCTGTGGGTGGAGATTGTGGCAGAGAGGAGGTAAGAAGCCTGCTTCCAGCTGTACTTTTGTGAAGATGCTCATTTTCTCAAATAAGCAGGAGGGAGTCTCTCAGCTTCTTGTCTTTTTGCTGCAGTCTGGATACACCCACAGATGGGATATTGACCTGATTATGGCTACAATCACCTTGGACTGGGGACACTGTTTAATATTAGAGCCATACAACAGACCCCTTAATTACATGGGCAAGAACCAAGAGAAATTTGAGCATTAAACAGTCTTCTAAACTCTTGGTAATTCACTTTCACTGGTCAATGGCATAATTCCTCTTGGAAAAGCAGCTGGGAACAGATAGGTTGTATTCGGAGAATGGAGATAAGGGGAGATATCAAGCTGTAGTGTGTTGTAGTCTGTGTATCCATGTGGGATTGGATCTACCCTGAGCAGCTCAGACACCAATGGTGTTCTGTCTGGGTGCCCTACTTTGCCAGGAATTTCCTTTGCAGCCGCTGTTTGTGCTAGGCACCTCAGAAGTGAGAAGCAGTTGATGATCTACATGTCCTGGGGCTGAGGGTCTGCCTGGTGTGCCTTAACCTTAACTGGTTGTGCTTTTTGTGTGACAGATGGACCCTTCGAGTGTCCCCCTGCTGGCGTGGCACTTCGTGGCTGTGCAGAACTCAGTGAACCCCATGCTTGCCTTCTGTCGAGGAGATGTCGTGTACTTCCTTCTGGTGAGCCTGGGCTGTTCTGTGCTGCTTTCAGGTGGTCATGTCTCATCCACACATTCAGGGATTGAGTGACAGTATGATAGCTGAGCATGTTTGGAACAGCTACAGCGTCCCACTGGCTTGGGAAAACTAGCATGGGGATCCTTTGCCTGGAGGCATGAGATTTATATGCTCCAGAAGTATTGATTTACAGACTGTTTCTACTGGAGGTATAAGTTTGTGGATTGTTTTCAAGGAGAGCACGTGAATTTGAGGCTTTAAAACATGGGTCTGAAAAAAAAAGGTATAAAACCCTAAGAAAAGAGCTTTCAGTCCTGTTGGTGTAACTTGAGGGCATGGTGCTCATTGTCTTTAGATCTGCAGCAATTATGCTGTAGATATAGTTGCAAATATGTTTTTTTGGAGACAATTTCGTGCTGATTTTGGTCTGAGAACAATACCAACCTAGGCTTCTGAAAATCTGGCATTTTGGCTTTGGAGTGCTAGGTTTGTTCCTTAACTCTGCTGTCATGTTGGACTTTAAGCTTTGTTAAAACACCCAGACGTCTTATCTGGATTGAATCTTCTTTATCCTCTCTCCTCTCTCCTGGTAAAACTGGGGAAAAAGAAAAGGGTGCATGTTTAAACTTGTCTTGCTGATATGCTTGTTTGGAGGAGCTCAGGATCCTGGACTCATTGAGATGCCCTGTGGGAACTGAGAGACTGAACTGAAGGAAGTCTTTGAGTCTGAGTCAACCTTGTCCAATTTCTTTTCTAGGTCAAGAGGGATGATAGTGGTGCAATACATGTCACAAAGCAGAGGCAACTTCATCTGCACTATGATCTCATCAACTTTACTGTAAGTCTCAGTACTACAGAATGGTTAAATTTTTTTTGCACCGGTTTTCTTGTAAATGTATCTCAGTAGCCCTTAGTTCTGTGCTCCTGGCTGTGTTTATCTGATGGTAACTGACTAAGAAAGGTCCTTATACTTGGGACTCTGTGGAAAACCAGCACACTGTGGTAACCACCTGTGAATGGGTGGTGTAGCTGTCTTGGCTTGACACCTCTGCATAGAAAGTGTGCTGGAGCATAAACAGTGTGCCAGGATGATTAGAGCTCTGGTGGCTTGCCACTTGGCTACAGCTGTTTTCTCTGAAGATTCCATGTAATTTCGCTCCAGAAGGATCCTCCTTATCTCTGCCTGGGAAGTTATGCATGTGTGCAGTTGTGAAGGGGCCGTGTATAGTAACAAAGGGACTGGCTCTCCCAGAATGCCCAGGAGGGGTACTCAGGGCTATGGGCAGAGCCTGTTTCCCTGGCTCTAATGGAGAATGCATTGCTGAAACGTGGATTTGGCGCTTTTGCAGTGGATCAACTCGCGGACAGCGGTGCTGCTGGACAGCGTGGAGAAGCTGCACGTCATCGACCGTCAGACTCAGGAGGAGCTGGAGACCATCGAGATCTCAGAGGTTCAGCTGGTCTACAACAGCAGCCACTTCAAGTCTCTGGCCACAGGGGGCAATGTCAGCGAGGCCTTGGTAGGCACTGGAGGCTTGTTTGTGTTTGCAGCTGTGTTTAATGTAGGCCCTAAGTGGAAGCCTGGAGGGGAAAAAGCCTTTTGGGAGCTTCTCAGAAGTCAGACATGGTGGTGGTGTGAGCAGCTAACAGACAGCTCATGTTTCCTTTTGTGCATTGAAGGTTGTAGGAGCTGCTCGTCCTTTACTAAGCTTTGGAATGCTCTGGCTAGGATAAAAGCTGATATGCTTTATTCTTTAAGAGGATTTTTTACTTAATACACTACAGGCTGGAGCACTGGTTACTGGCAGTCAAACTGATGTTGTAGCAACTCTCACTTCAGTGGTTGTCTTCCCACCTGCGCCCTACACATTTGCTCTTGAGGAAGATGTGAGGAGAAGCAGGTGCCAAGGAAAGGGCCTCCATAACCTTTTGGCACCTGAGGGTAGAGACAGAGCCCTATTTTATTGTGTCTTTGAGTAGCCAGAGCTCAGCAGCACTTGAAGCTGAGTTCACGAGCATGAGGGAGTGACAGCAGAGCTCTTTGACTTACCACTGCCCAGCAATCTGTGTTTTTTTTCCAGCCTCATTTCGATTTCTGCATTACAAAGGCTCTTGGATGTGTATTTGGAAATACAAAAAAACAAAATGCAGTTTTACTTGCATGGAATTTTTTTTTCCCTGTAGGCACTAGTTGGAGAGAAAGCTTGTTACCAGTCCATCAGCAGCTGTGGTGGTCAGGTCTTTTACCTTGGAACTAAGGTAAGTGGGGGGAATTTTTCAATAAAAATACAGGCCATTCACTACTGATGGTAGCTCTTCTAGAAAAGGGCAGTTTGTCTTCTGTGGAGATGTGTATTGGGGAAAGGTTCTTTGTGCATTTATGTTGTGGGGTGAAGGAAATGTGCAATAATTTGTTTTTAGCCAGTATATGGGCTGAGTAAGACATTGTCACAGTCACACAATATCCTGATTCGTTTTGCTCCAGGGTAAACTTAGCCTTACTTTACTGATATCTCCTCTATCCTAAGCTTCTCTGTCTCTGTTATAAATATGCTAGGGAATAAACAGAAGAAAATAAGACAGCAGCTAAAACTGGGCTTCAATTTATACTGCTTGAGGGTTGCTTTATTTAGCCATCTGTGCTGGTGTGCTGTGGTGGGTCTGTGGGGGGCTACAGGCTGAATGAGCAACTGCCATTAAAAAACTTTTCAGTTTCTTTTTTTTCTTTCCTAGTCTGTTCATGTCATGACACTGAGGAGCTGGAGAGAGGTATGTTGAGAAGGAGACTGTACAGCTTAGGCTTGAATTGCTCAAATCTAGCTCAAAGGAGGGAGGGAGCATTTGTGAAGCATTTTCTGGGCACTGTGTTCAGGATTCCTGGTTACTACCCGGAGCCAGTGCTGTGGATACACTGATTTTCATGGGGACGCTGAGACTCCAGCTTGCCTAAATTTCCAGGCTGGATGGAGTCCCTGTTCTCCCAAACAAGGCATCATACCTTGCTCTGTGTCAGCTTTTGTTAGTGCAGTGCATGACTTAGGAAGAGTGTGTGATGCAAGCCTTCAGTCTGCCACACAAGCATCCAGGAATGAAAGAGAACCTACTTCACTGGAGTTTGTCTCCAGCTACTGCAGGAGCTGCATCACAAAATCCATCAAACACTACCTAGAAAGCTCATAGGAATTTAGGTCCTTGTTGGTTGAAGACTTTTTTGGAACAGAATTTCTCTGACAGCTGAAACCCCATCAATACCCACACTGAAGTTCTTAGTGATCTGTTTAGATCTGTTCCTGTGTTGTACTTTTCACTTGAATCAAACAGCTGTTTTCCTTTCTGCATCACCACTTTGCAGTGTGTGCATGTTCTCTCTCTGGCCTTGTTTTGCAAGGCTAAGCAGAACTCTTTCAGCTCTCTCTTGTGAGATTACTTTCCCATTCCTTTCTTTATTTGTAGTCCCTGTTCTTTGTGTGTCCTGTGTGCTGAGATTCTTGGGCATGGGCAGACAGTTTGCCACATATTGCTCTGGGTAAGGTCTTACAAGTGCCATATACAGTGTCACCCAGTCTCTGCTAGATGTGCAGTTTCTCATGCATCCTTGGATCTCATTTTTCTGTTCCTTTGACATTATGTTGGTGACTTGGGCACTCTGGAGATGCACTGGTGCTCCATAGCCAAACTGATTTCTGCTGGAAATTGCTTGTACTGTTGGGTAGCATCACTCTTCTATTAGCAGCTTCAGGGTCACATCTCGTGTCTTTCTGTCCTGTCTCACCCTACATGCTGCCAAGTGGTCATCAGCAAACTTTAGTAGTAACTTCAGCTGATGCCTATATGTAGAAGGTTTCAAGGAATCAAGAATCAGCCTCTAGACTGAGATCTGGTAGCCTTTCTTTGCTATCTCATATTCCTTCTTTAAGCAGTGACCTTCACCATTTTTCCTCTTGCTTAGGTTGCTTTAGGGTTGTTGTCCTCATCTGCGGTTATAAACTCCTCCATGTGACATTGTATCAGGACCTTTAACAGGATATGAACAGTTGAGCTCTGTTGAGCTTTTAGTTACCAAGATTGCTTCTCTCTGCTGGTTTTGTCACCTGCCATTCACCACTGAATTTGGTTTAGTAAGCTGTAATGAAGAGTCTTGTTCTGATCCGTGATTTCAGGTACAGATTTTCCTGGAATTCAAAAGTCAACACAATTTGTGCTCTGAGACAACTCCTTTCTAAATTACTATATGATTTCTGCTGTGTTGCCCCTTTATCAGAGGGGACTTAACCAAGAGTTGAGTGTGTGTGATTGGGGTGAAGCTGAGAGTTAGTTCTTGCTGCAGGACAGGATGTTGACTGAGACCTGGAATCTCTCTTCTCTCAAACAGTTCTTTGACACTCACCTATCATACCAAGGCCAGTGTGTGGGTTGACCTTGGATGTTAATAGTTCCTTAAAGCAGAAAATGCATGTGACTTGTGATCTACTTCAGCCCTTGCTGACCATGAGCTCAGGAGAAAATAGGAGGTAGGATGAGTACATGCTTTGCTGAAAGCATGGCAGGTGTTCATTGCAATCTGTTGTGCTCCAAGTGATGAGGCAAGGATGGGGCATGGAAAATTTTTATCTTTTGTTTATCAGACAGTCGGTAATGCTGGGGGTCTCCATCCATCAAGCATCTGACTTACAGTGTCGCCCCACAGGGACTTGATGTACTGGGGCCTGACATTTCTTAGTCCAGCAGAAAATGTCCATTTGAGAGAATCTCTTTGAGATCCTGTCCTTTACTGCAGTGTGGTGAGAGCTTCTGAGATGTCTTGTTGTCTTGCTGTCAGGAACCATCTCCTACTACTGGGAAATGCTGGTCTTAAGGGGGAGGGAATAATCTTTTCTGTGGTTCTAAGGTCCAGTATTCCTTGTTATTTTAGAGAGTTGACCACCTTCTGAAACAAGAACGTCTCACAGATGCTCTGGCTCTTGCTTGGTCCTTTTATGAAGGCAAAGCAAAGGCTGTTGTAGGTAAGTTTGGGCTTGTTTGCTTTTAACTGAAACCTCTAGGGATGGTTTTAAATATTTGCACATACATGAATCACTTTCTTAAGGGGAAGGAAAAAGAATCTAATTGAAGAAGAGAAGTGTTGGTTTGAGTTTGGCAGAACCAACCTTTATATGGAGTAGTTTGATTTTTTTTGGATCTTTCTTTAATCATAGTCCCTTCAGCAACTTGCTGATTTCAAATTAAAATTAGGCTTGATCTGTGTGTGACTCCATCCTGTTGTCACTTTACCATGAAGGAAGTGGATCCAGATGTTGGATATCCAACCTGCTAAAATATTCCTGAAGGCCATGCATGACCTGTAGGTATCTTTCAGTGTGGTTCTCTGTCAGCTCTGCCAAGCAGATGCCTTGATCCAGTCTCTCCCCTGACTGTACAAGGAACTGAAAGAATCGCTCTGGCTTTTGGCACCATGTTTCCTATGAAGGAGGTTGCTTGAGAAGTATGTTAATTATGCCAGAAAGTGCCACTTGTGTGGTCAGATTTGTACTGGACACATAGGTTTTACAAATAACTTCTAATGGCTTTGACAGATGAGATGCAGGGTCCCAGGACAGGTTCCTGCTGTGAAATTTGTTGGTGTATGAAGACTTGTTTTGTTTCAATGCACGGATATAAAGCAGATAGTAATGCTTTGAATAATGAAAAACTGTCTTTTTGAGTTGGCATTTATGTTGTTTTCCCCTTCTAGTGCACTTTATTCAGCTTCTTTGCATCAAGACCTCCTCCAGCAATTATCCTCATGTACAGTCTTTGACAGTTCTCCATTAGTTGTTCTCTCAGTGTTAAACAACACTTGGAACTGTTCTTGCCATTCCTGTGCTGGAACAGTCTTTAAGTGAGGAGAACAAAGCTTTTGGAAGAAGAGGAGGCTAAAAGTAGAACACAAAATTGTGTACTTAAATATCCTGACCTGTACGTTTCAAGGGTAGTTATGTTAGCTGGGGGAGTTTTTTTATTTCTACTGGTAGCTTAGATAAGAAAAGTTTTGTTTTCACCCACTCCCTCATTCTTTCTAGGCTTGACTGGGGACACGAGCAAGAGGAAAGCAGTCATTGCTGACAGAGTGAGTCCCTGAGCTCTTCTCAGCTGGATTTTCATGTGTGCTGGTGCAATGCTGTGCTCCTGAAAGGAGCAGCTTCTGTCCTCCATAACTCTAAAACATGTACATGTTCCTCTCTTGATAAAATTGGGAGCAGAATTTTAGGAAAAACTTGGAAATAGCATTTGGGTAGAGGTGGGGATAAAATCTGTGGCATTAGCAATCCAAGAGGAGACATTATCTTCTGGTCCTCTCACAGTGAAGAGAAACCTTTTGTATAAGTAACTCTGGAGTTACCTACATGTGTCCATCAGTATGTGACTTGCTGACTCTCAGGATGGAAACTGTGCTCTGTGTTTATGTGCATATGGAATAAACTCTTCAACTGATCCAGTTCAATTGTTACAGGAACTTGCTTCTGGGAGGGATGTGTTTAAAGTACACACTTACTGCAATAATTATTTAGCTGTGCTCTGTTCTTATTATTATATTTGCAGGTAGCTATGTTTTGCTGTCTAATATACTTAAGCTTTGAGTAAAGTTATGGCCCAGATGAGCCTTGTGCTTCAGGATGTGTTCACCAGCCTAAAAACTGGCTGTTGGGCTGGCTACCTAGCTCTGTGGTCAGTTAAGCTTAGTGTAGGTCTTCAGTATCCCTCTGGGCACTACTGTGCCATTGCCACACCACTGTCTTTTGGCAGCCTCTTCCCTCTGCTCCTTCCCACCCACAGCACTTCATACCCAAAACGGGACATCAGAGTTTACAGTGCTGCAAACCCTCAAGCCAGTCTGAAATGTGCTACCAAGCGAGGCCTCAGTATAGGATTTGAATGAGTTTTCTTATTTATTGTAATTCAGATGGTTGAAATCCTTCTCCATTACACCGATCGGACTCTGAAGAAGTGTCCTGACCAAGGAAAAATCCAGGTGATGGAGCAGCACTTTCAGGTACGGTGCTCCAGAGGACTCTTGTTAGGAATCTTTTGGATTTTTAAATTAACTTGGTTTTGCTGCAAACATTACTTGTCTATTTTTGAAAAACCTTGCTGTGGTTCAGCTCAACTCCCACCTGTTGTGTGCACTCATGAAATCAGGACTTGGGTTTAGTGGGTGGCAGAGCAGAACCTATGTGCTCTCTGTGCTCTGCAGGAGTGTTAGCAGAGCTTTTTTCCATATGCATCAGCATATGGAAAACCTGTAACTGTGCCAGCTACTAGCTGAGTCAGATACCTCATTGTTTCTGCTCTGTGTTGGCCAGGCTGCATTTCATGCTTGGCAAGATTTTTGCCAGTCAGTCCCCACAACTTTGTTGTGTTTGTTCCCCAGGATGTGGTGCCTGTCATCGTGGATTACTGCCTCCTGCTGCAGCGCATGTAAGTCTGGGCTTGCAGGCCTGTCCCCCAGGGCAGACCCCAGCACCCCAGGTAGCCCCCAGTGCTGTTTCCTGTGACACCCTGTGGTGCAGAGGAATTGCATCACATCATTCCAGAACACGTCACATCCCAGTTCAGAGGAGTGCCTGAAAACCAGTACTGAAATCAGGAACTCAGTACTCACACGAAACCGTCTCTTGAATTTGCATTGATGTGTTGAGGAACAGAAGTTGCTTTGAACCAAGAACCTGCCTTGATAGATTTTTCTTGTCATCCTTATTGCTTCCCTTCTGGCAGCACTTTTTTTGCTGTGACATCCATGGCTGATTTATGCTGTGTAACTTGCCCCACTACAGGAGCTGAACAAGGTATTCACTTCCTGAGCCTGGGAAATACAGAGAAAATAGAGTTTCATTTGGAGCCCTTGGAAAGTAGATAAGCAAGGAGATTTTAATAAAATTATTTGATAACTAAGCTCTTCCTTTTTCCTAGGGATCTATTATTTAACCAGATATATGACAAGATGAGTGAGAACTCTGTAGCCAAAGGCATCTTTCTGGAGTGCTTGGAACCATATATCTTGAGTGATAAGCTGATGGGAATCACAGCTCAAGTGATGAAAGACTTGCTGCTTCACTTCCAAGACAAGAACAGGTTGGAAAACTTGGAAGCCTGCATTGTGCATATGGATATCACCAGTTTAGACATACAGCAGGTGAGTGGTTGTGTCACATACTATATTGAGCTTTTCTGAATAAATCAGCAGTTACAACATCTTGTGCTTCTAAGCATAGCATGGCATGTGGGGTTTCCCTGTGTCCCTGGGGTCACGTTCAGTGAGCTGAGAATTGCACAGTGTGGCTGTGTTTTGCTCCCCCACTTTTTGTCCTGACATAGGTTAATGCACCAGCAGCTGAACGTGTTGGAAAACAGGATTATTGCCAGTCACTCTTTCCCATTTTGAGTACCTTACCTGACATCAAAGGCTGCCGGAGCACAGAAAGCTGGAGTTGTGTTTGTTAGTAGAGCAAGGAGGGTTCCTGATCAGCTGTCCTGTTTTGTAATAGCATGGCTTTCCATTTCAAGGGTGAAGCTGCATGGAAACTTGATGTTATAATTCTCTAACAGTGAATTCAGTCAAACTACTGCAAGCAAAAAAAAGTTTTTTCTTCAAAAACTGGATTTTAAAATTTATTCTTTAGCCTCATATGAGTGTTAGAATTTAGACAGTTAGATTTTATGCTTGCTGCATGAGCAATAAGTTGGACACTCCTTTGGGGAGCTTGGGTTTTTCACAGAGACTGGTTCTGAAAGTGGAAATTCTCATTCTGCTTTAAGTTGCACTCTTGGGTGATGGAAATGCAAGGACAGGGCCAGGGGAGGGGGAAGCCTGTGAGTTAGGAGCAGCTGTACAGCTGCCCTATAGCTGTGCTTTGCTGCCTTGCAGGTGGTTCTCCTGTGCTGGGAAAACCGGCTGTACGATGCCATGATCTACGTCTACAACAGCGGCATGAACGACTTCATCAGTCCCATGGAGGTAGGAGAGGTGCTCCTGCAGGAGGGGTTCAGCACACAGTCTTCCTGAGAAACAGCATTTCAAACCCAAATTTTATTTTATTCTCTGTATTCTGTATTCTTGCTCATTTCCATTTCAAGGGGGAAATCATGTGTGATATGTACAGTTTATTTGACTGGCTGCAGTAGAGGACAGAGGTAATTCGTAACTACTGTGCTTTAGAATATCAAATTCCCTACTGAGGCAGAAATCCTCTGCAGAGTTAGGGCAGGAAGTATAGTCATGTTAATAAAATAAAAAGGAAAAGCAGCAGAAGATAAGAACATGATTATTTAAGGAGACTGCATGTACACAATTCATACAGAAGGCCAGAAACAGCCCTTGCTCGAGGCAGGCCTTGTTCTGAGCACTTGGAAGAGATCTCGCAGCAGGAAGCACAGGACTCACTGGAAGGCTCTCTCTGAAGGCCCCGTTGATTCTGCTGATTTTTCTGGAGATGTGCCAATGGCTCTATGACCCCAGTGTGTTTCACCATGGAAGCTGCTGGTGTTTTCTCAGTAATGCTGAAACAGAGCTGGGACCATTGGAATGGGAAAATTTTCACCTGCCTGAGTTTTAGCAGCTGTAATCTCATTTGATTTTTCTAAGGAAGGAGGCTCTTTAGGTGGTCCTAATTTTAGGGACTTCTGAAAACTGAGCATTAGCTGTATGAGTACAAATAACTGCTTTCTAGAGGCAAGTGTTTAGACAAGTTCTCATTCTACATGCCCAAACTAGGCTCTGGTGACCCTGCTGAATGGGCAGATGGTTTGTTTAGGGACAGGATATACAGGAACAGGATTTGGGCTGGTGGGTTGTGCTCTGACTGACCTCTGGGACTGCTGAACATTGCTCTGCTTTACTGTGGCTTGTGCTTAGGATTAGAGCTGATGGAATGAAAGCTGTTTTTTCATAAAATCAGCTGTAAAAAGCATCTTTTGCCGTGTCTTGGAGTCCTTTGTACCTTTTAATTAGAAGACATGGTGATAAAGAGTTTCTGTGGGAAGACACCCCACTGATCTCTGCTTTAAAACCACACAAGTTCTTTGCTTTGAGCTTTTCCAGCTGCTTGAGCACTGCCTTTTTTCTTGTTACAGAAGCTGTTCAAAGTCATTGCTCCTCCACTGAGTGCTGGAAAGTCTCTCACAGGTATAGAATGCTTTCCCTTTTAAGGTTTCTAGTTTTGATACTTGATATTTTGAATATCCCTAGTTACTTCCAACAAAGAGATGCAGCAAGGAAATACATACCTAATATAAGGGTCTTGGAGAACAGAAGAGTGTTCTCGTACAAGTGACTGTATGTAAAGCTGCTCAACTTTGTCTGATAAACTCTGTGTGTGGAGAAGAACTGCATCTCTGTCTCTTGTGAAGAAAGGGTGACAAATAATTTTTGTTTTGTAGATGAGCAGGTGGTGATGGGCAACAAGCTGCTTGTGTATATAAGGTAAGGTCCTTCAGAAAGTGTGAGGTGTTGTCTAGTGGTGGCACCAGATTTTACACTTGCTTATTGGGAGCTTCAGGTTCTGAGAGATTGTGTGAAATAGCAGTGGGTGCTCACTACAGCACACTTAAATTTATAATCCCTTCTGTTGCACATGGTGTGCATGAATAGGAGGGATCAAGTTGGAGGCTTAGAGCCTAAGTTACTGCTGATGTACATTTTTAATTTCACAATCTGCTTTTGTTGTGTGTGAGACATATCTCCTTGACCAAGGGCTCTGTAGCCTCATGTTTTGTAGCAGGCCATGTTCTGCCTTTTGGGATAGCTGTGCTCAGCTGCTCCTTGCAGGGTTCCCTGTCATTTGCAGGAGCTTGCACAGGAGGGATTCATTAGTGAATTCCTCTTTCTGGAATCTATGCAAAATTGTGAAGTTAGCTTCTGCATTACTCCAGCTTCCTAAAATAGAAAATACTGTGGGAAATAGTCAGTTTTTCCATTACTTTCCTGCTGTGGAATGACTGCACTTTCATGCAGTGTATTGGCTCAGTGTGTATTAACAGCAGTGCTGCCTGGGATGCTTCTTGCTTTCATGATTTACAAAATTAATTGGCTTGCCTTTTGTTAAGAGCATCCTCAAAAATAAGTCAGAAAATGAGCAATTCTCAATCTCTTTAATGTCAGGTATATTAAAATGCCTTTCCCCTCCTTTTTTGTAGCTGCTGCTTGGCAGGCCGTGCATATCCATTGGGTGATATTCCTGAAGATCTGGTACCTTTGGTGAAAAATCAGGTGAGAAACCTCTTGGAAGGCAACTTTCTCATAACGGGTTTTTAGAAGAAGCTGCATATGTCTTATTTCATGGGCTTCTGAGGGAAAACTATTACCAGTCTGATGACTGTATCTTTGTGATATGAGCTGTAATGACAAATTTAGTTTTAACACATGAAATCAAACAGTTGTTGCAGTCTGTACATTTAAATGTAATATTTTTCTTCCATTTTTAAATTGGGATGTGGGAACACAGAGTTCTCAGTGATTGAATTTTTTTACCCTATTCTTTATCACAAAGTTACCAGAAATGTGTAGCTGTTTCTTCTTTGTAAACTTAACGTGTCAAATATGGGGAGGTCTTCCCTGTTTTCAAATGCGTGGGATGGACACTGGGGAAAAATGTCTCTAAGTAGCTCTTAGTTGTAGGTTTCTTGAAGGCTTTTGACTCCTTTGGACTAATGTGACAGTTTCTTGAAAGAGAGAGGATGTTCCTGATCATCACTTTTTGTGCTCACAAAACTTCTTCCTGAGTTTCTGGCTGATTTTACTACAAATATTTTTGTTGTGTTTGTAGCATTTCACTTCCATTTCAGGGTTCCAGTGAGAGGATGTGCTTTTTCTTTTGCACTTTCTCTTTGCAGTACAATGGAACAGTTGTTTTTTGTTTGTGGTTTTTCTGTATTTGGGTTTTGTTTCCTAGTCCAGAACTTGTAGATCTGTGTATGTGGTAGCTCTGGGTTCCTGCAGCATGTTTCCTCAGCAGCTGTGCAAACCAGCCCACTCCACTTTGCTGGGCCAAGCACTGGCTTTTGCCCTCCCAAGGTTGTTGGGTTGTCCCCTGCTCAGGCTCTGAGGGGAAGCAGGAGCCCAGTCAGCAGCAGCAACCCTGGGAAGAGCCTTCAGCCTCTCCTTTCTCTGGTTCCTGGTGGTGTTCCTGAGAGCTGGGCTTAAGTAACACCTTTTTGTCTGGTGGATTTGGTTTGTTTTCTTAAGCATTCCTAGCTGCCAGATTGGGATTGAGAAGGCCAGCAGGGAAGGTGTGGATCTGAAAGGCAAGCTGCTAATTCCTGCTGGATTCACTGCCACTGTGCTGACAGAAAATGACTCAGAACAGGAGTAAATGAGGGAACATGACACTTTTAGAGGATGCCTGGGAGAGCACATGGGCTGTCAGTTGTCCCTGGGATCCCAGTGTATTCCTGAGTGCTGCTCCAGCCTGGAGCCACCTGCTCCCTTCCTGCTGGCAGCCAGCTCTGCTGTGAGCCTGGGTGAGACACCTGCCCTCTTGGTTCTCTGGGACTGTCTGGACACCTCTGTCAGGGGCTCAGTAAAGGGAGTTTATTTTGGAAGATGCCCTCAAAAATCATGAACTGCCAAGTCAGTGGAAGAGTTGCAAAGCACCTCAGTCAGTCTTTGCAGTGCCAAAAGCTTTGTGCCTCACAGTGAGGGGGCAGATTGACTGGCTCTTCCCAAGTGAACTGCTGACAAGGAGAGGAGCTGTGCCCTGGACAAGGAAGAGTTACACAGCTTCCCAGGAAAGCTGCCAGGAAGGGGAGGGAGTTCTCTAATTTCACACGCTTCTGTCTTCAAGTATAAATAAGCCTTTATTTTTGTTTGATCTTAAATTTTGATTGATCTTAAATTGGTTGGTGAGTCTAAGGAGGGGTTGGCAAGCCACAGAAAACACTCAAATAAGAACTGATGGACTCCTACAGGGCTTTAAAGCTTAAGTACAAAGCAGATAACGGTGCTGCTTTCCCACATAGTTGTGCTCCCAGTTATCTGAAATCCATAGGAAATCTGCTGTCTTTGCTTGCCTTGTCCTTGCAGGTGTTTGAGTTCCTGATCCGGCTGCACTCAGCTGAGGGATCTGTGGATGAGGAGGTGTATCCCTATGTTCGGACCCTGCTGCACTTCGACACGCGGGAATTCCTCAATGTGCTGGCTCTGGTAGGAGACCCTGGCTTTCTGAGAGGGAAATGTGTCGGTTCTCCCATCATCAGTGAGCTTCCTGTCAATAAATCCATGCTTTAGCTAAACCAAGAGTTCCTGACTCGGGGCAGGAACTGTTCTGGTGCTTGTTCTGTAAGATATCAGAAGGAATCACTGTAGTCCTTGGTGGCCTTAAAAGCAAAGTGATGAATGTGACATTACACAGTGAAAGTTCTGTCAACAGAGACTGTCTTTAAAATAGACGTAAAACAAGAATCATGTATTTGTAAAGAGTGTTCTAGTATCTATCTCTAGCTCCTGCATTAAAATTTGTCTTTCTTACTTGCCTGAATTTCCAGAATTTCCTATGTCGATTTGGACCTGTTACTTTTACCTGAATGTGTGAAAACCATTTTTGTAGCTACAAAAGAGCAAGTTATATCTTGGAACCTGCTGCTTAGGGAGATGCAGAGAAAGGACTTAAACCAACATTGTCTGGTTTGTGATGTGGCTGCTGCTTTATTCTGAGGGATTCTGCTCAAGATGTCAGTGTTTTGTCTCTTGCAGACTTTTGAAGACTTTAAGAATGATAAGCAAGCTGTGGAGTATCAACAGAGAATTGTGGACATTCTTCTGAAAGTGAGTGTGAAAATGAGCAGTGTTTGTATCTGAGTGATTGTATGCAATGCTCTGCAGTACAGCCTGTAATCTGGAGGAGGTGTTTCCAGTCCTGCCCTGGCTGACACCTCTGAGAAAGTGCTGGGCACGAGCATGGGTTCACTTCAGCCAAAGCTGTTGTTGGAATATTCAGAAGCGATGATTCATGCACTTTAAATATGCTGACAGAGATGTCTCCTTGCCTGGGATTTCACCTGGGTGGTACTTTGTCAAATTTCTTGTCTCTGCACCGTTAAGCTTATTTTGATCTGCTTCATTCTCATTGAATCTACTCCCTGATTCCTTCTGAGCAGGTAAAAAAGTCCCAGGTATCCTGTGCTTGGCAGGGTGCCACTGCTTTTCTGCTGAATCTGTGCCTGTAAATGCTATGTTTGGGATGCAGCATTTCCAGGATGACAGGCCTATCTTTAGTTTAGGAGAGAAGAGGAATGTCAGTAATCAGCCTGGTGCTCTGGAAATCACTTGTCATTCCCAGCCCCTGTTCCCAACAATGGATGTTCCCATTAAAAGCTCTCGGTGCCAAGCACTGTTTGCTTTCCCCTCCAAGCTGTCACCATTAATCATGAGTGACTCCACTTGGAAGCTGTTTATATATAAACGTGCCACAAGTAGCATTTCCCTGGCGCTGTCATCACTGATACATGAGACACGTGAAGGGCACGGTGAGTGGCTCAGGTGCCAGTGCTGCTGCAGTGGGCTGAGACAATGCCACTGAGAGGGGTTTTGTCAGCCTGCCCAAGCAGGAAGTGGCTCTGAGGGGTACTTCAGCCCTGTGTTGCCTCAGCCCCTCTGGTTTGTGTCCTGAGCTGCTGTTAGCAGGAGGTGGCACACTGCAGTCATGTTCCAGAGCTGCTGGGACTGTGTTCCTGTCGTGGCTCCAACAGCAGGAGGGCAGCTTGAGAAAGGTGCAGTATTGCATCTTCAGGCAAACAGTGTGGTGGTATGAAAACTGTCAGTCCTGTGGTCTGGAATCTGCTGTCTTTTTGGATAAAAGTTAAAAACTCTTGAAATTTTCAATTAAAGTTTGTCATTAGCAAAAGAAAAAAAAAATAGCTTGGTGAATGTAGACATTCTGCTAATGCTGATCAAAACTTTGCCAAATGTATCATCTGTGTGACTGGCCTACAGCCTCTGGGAAGTTGCTCTATTCTGGGAGGTGCAGTATGTTCACCTTCACATAGTCTGACAAGGACCCAGTTTGTGAAAAACAAAGCTAAAATGAATAAAACACTCCAGCTATTTTAGTGAATAATTTTTAAATGGTGTCAGGTAGTGCTGTTCTGACTAGGCTTCTGTAAGAAATAACCTTTTTAGACAGAAAATGAAAGCTCAAAAAGAATGATTACATTAGCTGGTGTCTCAAGCAGAGCTCTGCTTGATTCTCTAATGTGTCTGGCCTGCCTGCCTCACTTGTGTCACAAAACCATTAGCATCCTGTGGGAGTCTGGAACTCTGGGTCACTTGAAGAAATTAATTGACTCCCCCCAGCTCCAACTGAATGTAGTTATAAACTGTGAGCTGCTCCATGGTGAAGCTTTGCTACAGCAGTTCTTAGATCTTAGCTGACAGAGTTGTCCAGGTGATGGATTTCCTCCCAACTCAAACACGCTGCTCTTAAGGAGGACTCTCCAAACAGGGGCATTTCAATTTCACTTAAAGTTTAGGATTGTTTTTGAAGCAGAGACACCAAGTCAGGACACATCACACTCGTATTTTATACACCAAGCAGGTGAAAAGCACTTCTTGGGTTTCCAGTCCCTTTTGTAGTGACTCTTAAATATTCCTTTTTTTCTGTAATTTCAAGTCAGCACAGCCACAAGTTTCTCTGAATATTGTTAGCCTAACACTAATATAATGTGAAAAAAGCTTTTCCCCAAACCTGCAGTCATTTCTCAGCTATTAGAGTAGTTCTTTGCATGCCACAGTGGAAGTGGTGAGTGCTGGGGCTTGAAATGAGGTGTTTGGGGTTGTTTTCTCCTATAATAATTATACTTTAACAATGTGACAACATTTCTCTGCTCAGAAGCTATTCCATGTCCCATGATCAACACAGGCTACAGAGGCAGAGATGAATGTGGGTTTGGAGCCTCATCACACTTGAAAAACAGTGACATGCAAAATTCTTCCCTTGAGTTTATGGCAGAGAGGTGGAGCCTCTTCAGCTTTGGGACAGAAGTGCTCTAGCAAGGACACATTCACTGCCTGTGTCTTCAGGTGACACAGCTGAGTGCTGGGGAAGGGGACTTGTGTTTGACCTTCAGGATGGAGTAGGAGGAGACATGACGACTCACAGGGATTTCTTGTTCTCCCAGTTACTTTCCCAAAGGCAGCTGCAGAATCAATCCCTTGTGGGTTTATTTTTCCCTTTTCTCTCCAACATTTCTCAGGTCATGGTAGAGAATTCTGACTTCACCCCATCACAGGTTGGCTGTCTCTTTACCTTCCTTGCCCGGCAGCTTGCCAAGCCCAACAACACCTTGTTTGTCAACAGGACACTGTTTGACCAGGCAAGTATTCCTGAGTGTGTGTGGTGTGTGTGACATTCCAAGCAGGCTGCACTGCTGCAGAAAGTGCTATAGACTGGAGCAGGTCTGGAGGTACTGGTGCATTATAAGCAGGTGGCATCTTGCTGGGCCATTGCTGAGTAGGACAGAGCATGGAAGCACAGTACACTATGTTTCAGTTTGGCTGGAACTGTGTGACAAAACCAGCATTGCATCCTAGGAAGTGTTCAAGGGCAGGCTGGATGAAGCTCTGAGCAATCTGTCTAGTGGAAGGTGTCCCTGCCCATGGCAGAGGGGTGGAACTGGATGGGCTGTAAGGTGCCTTCCAACCCAAACCAGTCTGGGATAAGGGGTGTCAACTAAAATTACATTAGTGAGCTTATAGAGCACATAAATGTAGTTGGTAATTTTTAGTTCAGGTGGCCACTACCTTCTCTGCTGTTTGAAAAAGGCGTTTTCACCAATGCATGCCCAAAGCTTGCATGAGTTAACTTTGTCCCAGCTTAAGTCCCAGTATTTTCTGGTATTGAGGAGGAGGCTTCACTGGCTACAGCAGTTGTGCTGTGATGATAATAAGGATGTATGAGCACTAAAAAAAAAGAATTAGAGCCTGTATGTCCTTGGTCCTAATTTAAGACTGAAGAACTCTGTGGAGGCTAAACAGATTTGGATTAAACACTTTCATGCCACGTATATTAAATGCTATGAATTACTAATTTCCTGATGAGATGGCACAGTCCAGGAGAGTGGGTCAGTGTAGTGATGCCAGGATGCCAGCTGTTTGGTGTGCAATCTGAAGCAGAAACATGGGGTTCCCTGAGTTCTTCTGTATTCCCTGGGTTCCCTAAAGTTTGGTTCTAGATCCTGTGTTTCCCTCTCAGGAGTCGTTCCGCAGTTCTCTGCTATTCCAGTATTCCCAGTTTGGTCCCAGGACCAGGTGCATTCAGACGGCCCCATTGTGTGGTGCTTTGCTGTGGCTGGTGCTCAGGGTGTGCTGGTCAGTTTGTGCTCCCAGCTGTGCCAGGCTGGCCTGGCTCACACCAACCTCTGCCCCTGGCACAGGTGCTGGAGTTCCTGTGCAGCCCGGATGATGACTCCCGGCATTCCGAGAGGCAGCAGGTAAGAGCCTTCCAGGGGATGCTGTGGAGCAGGATTTGGCCTTGGGAGTGAGTATGGCCTTGGGTCACATGCCAGAGACATGGCCATGCAAATATTTGGCACAGCAGGAGGGAAGGGTCCCACCCCAGCATTGCCTGCAGGAGCAAGAACAGAGGCAGGAAAATTCTCATAAGCTCATGACCTTCCTAGTTAAAGGACAATCAATTAAAAAATCAGTAAAGTCAGCCCTGTGTCCTTACCATGTTTAATAGAGCAGGAGCAGTATACTTGCAGTGGCACTGGCTGTTTAGCTGCTGTTGCTGCCCTGTAAATAACTGGTGTCCAATCTCTGCAGGTCCTTTTAGAGCTGCTCCAAGCAGGAGGGATCGTGCAGTTTGAAGAGAGCCGCCTTATCCAAATGGCAGAGAAGGCCGAGTTGTGAGTTGCTGGACACAATATGTAAAAACTGCCTTCAAATCTCTTCCACAGCTCTTTTTTGGCTTCACTTTTCTTGTTTCTTCACAACTATGTTTGGGGTTATTTTCCGTGTGCATTCGTGTTATGCTTCATTTAGATGTTCACATTTAGTCCCAGACTTTCTTTCCTGGGTGTTCTCAGAGAAAGCATTGTTAGAGTAAAGAAGGGGTAGAGCTGTGGAAAACCCTTCAGGAGAAATCCGGTGGGACTGGATGGATTTTGCCATTCCCTATCCCAGCGCCGAGGCTGTGTTCAGAGGTACAGTTGTATATTGGAATGCTCTACCTCTGGCAGGTGGAGATGCCTGGTTGGGGTGAGACCCACAGGTGGATTTAAAAGCCTGAAGGGGTCTGGGGCCACCCCCATGGTACTAGTTTTAGAACTGAGTAGGAGAGACAAAAAGTGTCTGGAAAGGCTGAAAATTTCCAGCATCTCCTTGAGATGCTTTATGATTCCAGAAAGAGTCTGTCATGCCAGAGCAGAGCCAGCCAGGCAGAGCACCTTCATCCAGGCCCTGAGTTTGGGTGTTACATGAATGAGTCCACTATGTGCAAAGGAGCAGTGGGGGGTGCCCCGTGCCTGTTTTCCTGTGTGTCCTAAAAGGAGTAACTCAACCAAATTTTTCAGATTCAATAAGCACATTTTTGCTTGCTTCAGAGGATTTGACAGCCAGGCCCCCCAGCTCAGCCACTTCCATCAGAGCTGAAAGAGCTATAGTGTGATATTAATTATCAGGCTTCATTTGGTTTGACTCAGTTACATCTGATTTTATATAAAGTCTCAAAATATTGAAGGTGTTTGTTGAGATGTGAGGGTAGGAAGCTGTGTCATAACAGTGTTGAGTCACGTTCAGTGAATTTGTTCAAGTTAGTGTAGTGGATTGACCTAGCTTAGAGCAGAGTGTTGTGGGAACAAGGAAGATCATCTCTGACAGCAGAACCTGTGAGACCTGATTCAATTAAGAATTGTTGTCCTCTGTCCCTTGCCTCTCCCCTTAGTAACTCCACTTTTCTCTGTTCTGTGTGATAATTTCCCAGAAGAGGGAGGTTAATGGGCAGGTTGGCCTGAGGCTGGTACAAATGGCACACTGGAGCCACCCAGCCTGTGTGCTGAAAACCCCAGTGTAAGACACTTCCAAATGTTGCCTATCTGTTGTGCTGGCTCAGCTGAGTGGTTTTCCTGAACATGGGAAATTTCCCTTCCTTTCAGCTATCAAATTTGTGAGTTCATGTATGAACGGCAGCTTCGCTATGACAAAATCATTGGCTGTTACCTGCGGGATCCCCTGAGGAAGGTGAGTAACTCTGCTCCTCCTGGCCTTTCTGCTCCGTGGCCATGCAGCCTGTCCTGCTGGCCAGTGACTAGGCACAGCTGCCTTGCTCTTCTAACATAATTACCTTAAAAATGTCCTTAACAGTTAAAGTTTCTTAGTTGTAGTCAAAGCTGTTTCTTTGTCTAGTGGAGAGAAGCTGATGTTTTGTTGGTTTTTTTTTAAGTTTCAGAGTTTTGCTTTATTTTCAAATGTAGTGCTAGTACACATCAAACGTGAGTGCAAGGTGGGATTTACTGCAGATTGTGGCTAACTGCAGTACTTTTTTGTTTCTGCCATTGGTTCTCCCATTTCTTCCCCTGGACACAGGCTCTCTGCCCTTATTATCTCTCTGCCATTATCTTTGGCCTGCATACCTGCCACAGTTTTTGAGGTATTCCCTTCCCTACCACCTACAGAAGTTGGCATGAGAGTCTGGCAAATGTGACCTTGCCAGGTCCTTATAAACCCACAGTGCTGAACATTGTGTGGTTAAAGGAGTCAGAAGAGGAGGTTGATAGTGAGGTGGTTGAAAACCATGACACAGGAAAACACTTGAGCTGGGGACAGTGCAGCACAGCCTGGGGGAGAGGCCGTTGTCAGGGAGCAGCTCAGGAATGTGCTGGGAAGACTGAGCTACCCTCTGGCAGAGTGTTCTCTCTGCGTGTGCTCCTAGCTCAAGTGATGTCCTGTCCTTTTTCCCTGTGGGCAAGAGAGAGACATTCCTGTTAGGGGGCAAACAATTCTCTTTGAACCTCAGTGCTTAACACATTAGCATCAGGCTCTTGGCTCTCTTTTCCTTTCAGTTCTTCACTCTTTAGGGACATACAGCCTCCCTGCAGATAACTCATCCTGACCTGCTTGGAGAGGACTAGCCCTGAGGTCATCCCAAGGCTGTTTGAAACACTCTCGTTTCCAAAAGCCAGTGCTGTCAGTAGTGCTGCAGAACACACTGCAGCATTTATGGCTTTGTGCCTTACAGGAAGAAGTTTTCAACTACATCCACAACATCCTCTCCATGCCTGGCTACAGTGCTGAGGAGAAGCAGCTGGTGTGGCAGAAAGCTCTGGACCATATAGAGGTAGGTACAGTGTATCCTACACCCACGGTCCCTCAGCTGCTGCTGCTGGCTCTTGGATGTGCTGGGTGCTTTTCCATAAGCACGAGTGTCCGGTGCTGAGTCACAGCTGTTGAGACAGCCCTGACGTAAGCTCAGAGCTCTCACACATGCATCTAAGTGCCTCTCCTGGGTTCAGGCTGGCTTCCTTGGCTTCCTGGTTTCGAAGTGCTTGCTGCTCTGTGGATAATGGAGCCCTCTTGGGGTGGTGGGTAGTGAGTGCTGTGGAGCAGGAGGGGGATCCATTAGCAGGTGTTCCATCTCCCGAGCATGCAGCAGCAGCAAGGACATCACTGGCCTCACGGGCTGTGGGATCCAGCTCCTCACACTGATAAGTGCATTCAGCCCTGGTGCCCTGGGACTGTTAGCCTGGTGGACGATGGGGTCATGACTTCTCTGTAAGACACAGGCTGCTGCTAAACTTCTCTAGCTAATAATTTTTCCCATGTCTTCAGTCTCTGTTTCCCTTGGCTTCAGGGAATGAAGATGTCTGAAATGATTGTCCAGTCATAGATGTGGGAAATCTATAATATTTCTGGTTCCTATAAGGTACTGTCAGTCTCTGACAGGGTTTTCTGGAGATAAGCCAGGAAAATAATCCTGTCTGTAAAACAAGCCTTGCAGACCACACTGCTTTGCAGAAAATGACCACAGAATCTGTATCCTGTGAGGCAGACAAAAAGCTAATGGACACATCCAGAGTACTTTTAGTTTCTACCAGCATCTGCAAGTAGTGCATGACTAATGAGAAAATGGACCAAGAGGGAGAGTGATTCAAAAGGCAATGCACGAAGAAACCCTGTGAATTCAGCTGTCTGACATGGGGCTCACTGAGCTCACAGCCCCTCTCCAGAGGTACTGGCAGAGCTGTGGGACTGGTGGGATGGTTGTGCTGGGACTGAGCAGGTCTGGCTCATTGCAACCTCATCAGAGCAACTGGAGTTCCAGGTTGGGCAAGCTGCTGTCTGCTGTGCTGCTTCCTGGTCTGCTTCTTTCTTCTCCTGCCTCTCTGGTCCCCCAGAGAGCTGTTGGGCAGGTGATGGGCTCTGTGGGTCACCTTTCTTAGGTGCTGTCACCAAGATCAGCTCCCTGATTCATTTTGGCTTCTTCTATTTCCTGGAATTGGTCTGGTGGCTGCTGTGGGCTTTTGTCCTTTCTATCGTGTTAATCCTGCTCTCAGACATTCAGAAGACTTGGAACAGTAAATAATACTTTACTGGGGTGAAGCTGTGATTTCAGCTCTTGGGACAACTGTCATTTGCTGAGGTAGGAATGCAGCAAACCAGCCTCTTCAGGGAAAAGTAGCAGTATCTGGAGAGGATTTCCTGGTGATTGTATGGCAGAAAATGGGGTTTGTGATCAGTGCCACTTTTCATTTTCCCCATCATCCCACAGCCATTGTTCCTTGATGTTTGTCTTTAAAAAAAATAAACTCTGTTTTCTTCAGTCACAGTACTGGTCCTTTTCTACCCCATACCCACATTGTGTCAGTACTGCCCCCTCAAGAGCTGCCTAAGCAGTACCATGTTTGCAGTTGTTCAGATCTGGGAGAGGATAGAAACCCAAGCACCAAGCGTTTTGCTGGGGCATGGGCTCTGAAGGTTGCACTGGTTGCAGACAGGGAGATTGGGCCAGTTCCCTCCAGCCTGGCAGTCCTACCTTCAGTAGTCGTGGAGACTCCCAGGGAGGGTTTGTCCAGAGAAACAGATTAGGGCAGTCCTGCTGTATCCTTTTCTGTGTCCTTCTGCACTGCTTTGGGTTTCCTGGGTTTGTGGGTGAGAGCGTCGTGGGGATGTGATGGAGGGCTGAGCTTGTGCAGTGAAGCTGTGGGGTCAAACACTGCAGAGCTTCTTATGGAGTAGGCAGGTTTTCCTTTGGAAACCTCATCAAAGGCATCATCTGTGACACTTCCTGAAGAGTTCATGGGATGGCCAGGCCCCTTCCTTGCTTCCCTTCGCTCCAGTCTGTTGCTGGCATTGGCTGTATTCAGTGACTGCCATGTTTGTCTGGAGGCCAAGCTACTGCTAAGGAGCTGCTTCTTGAGTTTTTTTCCAGATGTACATTTCTGAAAATTTTCCTTCTTTACTGCTGTAACAGTTGTTTTTATTCAGTAAAGAAAGGTTTTCTCATTTTTAGGTTCAGCAGGGGCTTTTGGGGAGGGTTACCATGTGCACAGTATTGTTTTGCAGCAGTTGCTTTTCATTTATTTGGAAGAGTGGATGAATTTGGAAGGGTTATAAGCAAAAAGCTTGCATTGCAGGTTATATAAACTTGTATGATATGAAGCCTTTTAGGTCAAGCTTGACAGAAAGCAAACCCACAGGCATCTAAGCAATTTTTGTTTCCTTGTATTATAATAAAGAAATTGCTTTTTCATGGCTGGACAGATATCAGATACAGTGAACAGTTACAGAAAACTTGGCTTTTAAACCTCTAGTTTGGTTCAGGTCAAGCCAGTTAAACTGTTTCCAGTGGACTGAGAAATTCCCAAGGGTTGGTTGTTTCCCTTTTCCTGCTGGCTCGGAGTTGGCACTGGGAATTTCTTGTTGGCAAAGGGGTAAAGGCAGTTGCCAGAAAACTTGATGAATAACTTCCTCTCCTTAGGACTGAAATGGCTTCTTGATGTGAGGAGATTTTTTTTCTTCAAGGCCTTATGTGTAGCGAAAACATCAACTTTCAAAAATTCCTTTTTACCAACTACCCTTCTTCTATTTTTACATCTCTGTGCATTGGTGTTTATTATCTTACACTTGCATTTAGGCAAAGGTGCAGTTACAGTGTGGGTGGGCTTGGTGATGCTGCATAATAATATTGCCTGTGAAATTGAGAGGAATTAATTTGGTTGTGTTTCCCCCCCAAAGGAGCTGCTGGTGCTGAACCCAGGTAAAGCAGCTGAGCTGGCAGCCATTCACTTCAGCGAGCAGATCGAGGGCATCATCTCAAACCTGCAGGTGAAGTGTCAAACTCCATTTGTTTGGGGCTTCTGTGCAGTAGGGATGTCATTCCTGTAGGAAATGATTGCTAAGAGTCATGGTGTGTCAGAAACAGAAGAAAAATAGGCTCTAGCCATTCACTGAATAGCTACATCTCAATTATTTGGCCATAAAAATGTATAGGCTCAGAGCTGCTGGTTGCAGCTTTTAGTTGGGGTTCAGTATGGCTTGGAGTCCCCCAGCAGAGCCATTGTCAGCAAACACATCCTCAGAGTATTTGTGCAAGACATGCCTAAAGCAGCTCCTTCAGCAGGCAGCAGCTGGGAACTGTGCTTTCTTCAGTGAATATAGTTCAAGGATCACTGTTTTACAGCACATCATTTAAGATAACAATACTGTCTCCTCCTGTTTATAGGACCAGTTCTTGCTCTTCCAGTTCCTGAGGAGTCTCCTTGATCCCAGGTATGGAGAAAATTGGACTGTTTACAAACTACAACTTGAAGGGGTTAAAATCAGTTCCTTGAAACAGTGCATCAGTAGCCAGGCTATGGCCAAGATCAGGTTTAGGAAAGATGACCTGCTCCTCAGGGTGCCCCAAGTTGAGAAGGCCAGCCCAAAAGAAGCACTGTGGGGAGCATCCTTCAGGGGAGTACCTGCCAGCTCCAGCTCCCTGCCTGGGCAGTGCTGTGGGCTCCAGTGCATGGAATTGCTGCCTCTGGCATGTGGGGGGAGCGTGGGCACTGCTGCTCCAGCAGGCTGTGGAATGGTCACCCTGGGGCTGGAGCACCCATTTCTCTTCTCAGCAATGGCAGCTCCTCTTCTCAACCCACTGCTTTGCTTACTTGACTGAGGTGCCCGAGTTTAACATAAACAGAAAAGCATTTTGGTCAACTGACATTTTTAATTTCTGTTTTGTTTCAGAACTGCTGCCATATTTCACTGCAAGTTCCTCTTTTTAACTACTTGCTTGCTCCATCTGCTGCTGTGCTTTCAGTTCTTCACTGAAAGCACTGAGTGTTCTCTTTCTGTTAAGTCAGTATCAAGTGCTACAAGACATTTATATACTCACAACTCCAGTTGCTTTCAAGAAATTGTTAATGCAACTGAGGGAGAGATCTTGGTTTATCAATTAGTTACAAATTAATTTTGCTTAATGAAGAGGAGGAGTAGGAAAATGTAATATTATCTAAATCCAAGTGTCAATGTTTCAGTTTTTGTTGAAGTGGAATAAAAAGCATACTTTGGAAGCCAGAGCCTGGAATTAATCAATCACCTCTTAGATTTTGGTAGCGTGTAAATCAAGGAAAAAAACCAAACCAAACAACCAAACCAAAGCCAAAACCCCAAACATGTATTTTATTATTTCCTGAGACATGTTTGTGTGGAAGGTGTTCATTTCCACACCTCTTGCTTTCTCTGGGGTCAAAACAAAATCAAAATGCATCTTGTTTAGGTTTTATAGGAAAGCAGATTATTTAGTTAATCAATGATTAATTGGAAAAAAAAAAAGATAAGCAGAAATGAAACCCAGCTGGATGTTAAATAGGACTTTATTTGTGCTGTGGTATCACTTGCACTCAGTGAAGGTAGTAATTAACCTGGATTCTAATCTTATGCACAGAGTGTCTCCCATAATCTCTGAGCAATAAACATATCTAATTTCACTCTACCATAATTAGAGCTAAATAGACCCATTTCTCCTGTAGTTACCTTCTGATCACAGGCAGCACGTGATGTGTTCAAACCAGCAACAGGGAAGCAATGTTCTGCATCTGATCATCCCACAGGTCTCTGCTTTTCCCTTAGGGATGATGTTCCATGTGGTGCTCTAGGCCACATGGCTTTTTCTAATAACAGTCAGATCCTGAGGTCTATTCCTAGTGCTCTGAGGTTGTTTTCTTCCAAGACCTGTTGAAAGGAGCTGAACTCTATCCTGGGAGAGGCAGGGAAGGAGGAGAAATCTTGTTCTGCAGACCTGGCTGCAGATGCACCTACACTTTGTAGTATATTTATACATAAAATAGTGATTAGGATCTTCTGCAACATCTGTCTCTTCATCCAATCTAAATGTTCATATGCTTTTGTCAAGCAAAATTCTTGTCAAAAATAAAGATTCATAGAGCAGTAAATGAGTTTTTTAAGGTCTAAAATACAAATGATTGCTTGATCTTATGGGGACAAGACTCATCATGCTGGTCTAACTATCCGAGTTGGTGGAATTGCATTAGGGATTAATTTGGCCCATTTAATTTAGCTAGAGATTTATTTTTAAGGAGGTGGAAGGGGGGAGGGAGGAAACAGGGTTAACAGGAATTGCCTGGGGAAATTAAAACCAAATGTCTGAATGTTTGTAGCATAAAGCAGCCCCAGGAAACAGAATGTAGTAGGGATTGCTCAGCTCATTAATCACAGTCTTTGCTGCGTTTCCATTTTAAACTCTTGAGTTTTTTCCTCTAAAAAAACCCAACACAGTGAAGCATTGTCTGTTGGCATTTGTTTATGTATTATACCAACAATACTAACTTATTTAGCAACAGTGTTCTGGGTTTATAAATGGACTAACAAACTCCTAAACCATGAGAGTTTGTCCCAAGGGCTCTCCTCTGTGCCCGGCTGCCTGTGACACTTGAAGGTCTCCTGAGCCAGGTGGTATGAAAAGCCAGTGCTTCTCTTGCTTTTTGGAAGGGCTATGACAGGGGAGATATTGAGTATGATTATAATAGAGTACACACAATCCCATGTAGCTGTGCAGGACCTGCAAGTCTCAGGACTGTTAATTTAGTTTTAGAAATTGTCAAAGCCCAGCTTTCTTTCCATTGTCTATTCTCTGCTTTTCTTGATGAAATAAATGGCTGAGGGAAGGGATGAGCTTGCTTATGAAATCATGAATACTTGGTGCCAGAGTTATTTCCAGACTCGAAGTTTGCTCTTGTTCTATAGGTGCATGGCTTGCCATTTTTCCTATCTTGGCAGGCAGGAGATCATTTTAGATAGTGTTTTATTTTAGTCTGCTCATAAAAAGAGGAGAGCACTCACTTACTTGCAGGCACTGGGGGAGTTTACAAGGTATTTGTTGTGGGAGGAGTGGATGGTGGATGCAGAATTCAGAGTTCTTATTTGGTCCTTCAAGATCCTTTGTTTGCTGTCAGAAGACAATAGTTTGGGCACAGGTTTTGTGGAGTTGTGCTCATACTTTGTGCACTGTGATCAGTATATGGGTGAGGCTTTTGTTTCTGAGCATGTTGCATTTCTAATCACTGCAATCACAGTAAGCTCCTCTCTTGGCTTGCTCAAGCCACAGCGTTCTTCTGGCCTTTCTTGGATGGTAACATGCCTTTTGTAACTCCCAGGAAATAGAGGATATTGGATGTCAGACCTTTTCCATCCCATGGATGTAGGGTTTGCAAACTTACAGAAGCAGGAAGCTTCAGAAGAATGCCCTGTTTCATTGTCAGGATAAACTTCCACTGTTTCTCTGTGTGATGCACCAGTCCTAGAGCTGCCATGAGAAGCATAACGTGCTGTGGCAGAGAGCTGCTGTTCACTGAAGGGTTGCAGGTGCTGTATCTGACTCCAGGAAAGCATCATCCTTTCCCTCCTCACTCTGAAGTTTCCTTCATCATGTTGTTCTTTTTCAAAACAAGATCACTAGAAAACTGTCAGGACAAAAGGACATGGGCACTGCTCACAATTCTGTTCTCTCCTCTGTTTTCTGCATGTGAGCCGTTTACTTAATAATGAGCCCCAGAGATTGGAAAATGAGGATGTTTCTCTAAAGGAAGTATGAGCTCCTTTCTCAGTGAGGTAGATCAAAGGGATGAAACATTAAAATGTGGTAAAGGAAGTCAGAGAAGAATTTCAGGAACAATAAGCAAAAAACAACAAAACATTTCATCAAACACATGCAGAGCAGGTCTGTAGGACACAGACAGTCAGGTTCTGAATAGAGCACTCAAACCATAAGGTTTCACTGAGGAAATGAGGCTAATTCTTTGTGCCTCTTTGCCATGGAGTTGCTGTAGATGGGTCTGTGCTGGTCTCTTTCTTCACAGGGGTCTTTGAGAGTTTAATTTGTACAGGAGACATCAGGAGGATATGTTGTGGAACAAATGAAATGGCTGCTGAGAGACCTCCAGCACTAGTAACTGATAGAGCATAATTTTCCTCCTAAAACCAGATTTAACTTCTGTATGAAGGATAAAAGACAAAGTACAACTGAATAAGAAACTCTTCTTCCCGGCCAAATTTCTGGGCTAGATTTTGATTTTAGTCTCTTGTCCTGTTTTATTCCAGAGAAGGAATTAACCAAGACCTGCTGCACCTCCCACCCTGTATCACTGAGCAGTTCATTGAGCTGCTCTGTCAGTACAGCCCAGGCCAGGTTTTGGAGACACTCAGAGTTCTGGAATACTGCAGACTGGAGGAAACCATCCAGGTAGGAGGGGCTATGGGATGCATTCAGATCAGCTCCTACCCCTTTAAACTGCTGTAAAGGGTTTTAGCTTAGGCTTGGATTAGTTCCTGGATGCTCTTCCAATCTGTTTCTAGCACTCCCTGTCCCTCTGAGCTGCTAAACTGTGCTTCTGCATCACAGTTGGATATGTTTAATAGACTAACACTGGGATGGTCTCAGGGCTAGTAAGGAAGGGCCCTTAGTGCTCTGAAGCAGCTGAGAAGCTGCAGAGTGGAGGGTGGCTGTGTTGCTGCTAATTAATCATGGGCCTGGGGTTTTTGAAAAGCAACACTGCCAAAATCTGTCTTGTGCTGGGAGGAGAGCAACTGTTCCTTCTCTGTAAGGAAATTGTACCAGTAATCTTTGAGTGGTGATGGTGGCAATAGTGCAAGCTGAGAAATAAAAGAAGATGCAGGAGAGCTGCTCAGCCTGGGTAAGGTGCCTGGGAGCACAGGCACTCCCAGCCCTGACCATCTGCTTGGCATTGTCTTGTGGATAAACAAACACTGGCAGCTTTCTTCAGACAGACATTTACCTTTTTTTTTCCTTTCAACTCAGATAACCCAGAAACATCAGCTCCATGAGGCTTCTTCATATTTACTAGAGAAGAAGGGAGATATCCATGGTGCCTTTTTGGTTATGCTTGAGGTACAGTACTCCCAAATCATGAATGTGGCATGGCCTGTGCTCAGATTGGATGTTGTCTTTGTTCCTCAGTTTGTTTCCCACTAGAATCCATGAAGTGTTTGCCTTCTGTCAAATACCAATAAATGGAGGTGTCTGCATACTCAGAACATCAGTATATTTTTCTGACAAGTCTTCAAACATTTAGAAGATAATAGATGCTGAAATTGGGTTTTCTTAGCCAAAACCCATCTTTCAGCTCCTACTTTCCTTTCCATATTTGGAAAGATGTTTATGCCATGTTAGTCGTGCTGGGGAGGAAAATGGGGGCGAGCCTGTGTAACCACACCTTTGACAAACATTTCTATCAGGATTCTTGGGAGTAACTGCCAAGTTGATTGTTCTGTGTGCTCTCTTTTGTTTCAGCAATTGCAGAGCAAGTTGCTGATGCTTACTCATGATGATGAAAGTAAGACTTACTGAGTTAAATTCAAATTTCTATTAAAAACAGACAGATAAACACAAAAATGTCAAGTGCCTGTGTCTGACACCTGGGGATAATGAGATTTTCAGATTTCTAGGCATTGTAGTGACACTGTTCCTATTGTAGTTATTTGGATGACACTCCCTTAGTCTGGTGTAGAGACCTCAAACACTGTGAGGGATGGTTTGTGTATGTGTGGTCAGCTGCCCTGTCAGCTTTTCCCATTGGAGCTGGTCCTCTCACTGGCTTACCAAACATATTTCCCATGTCAGAATCCATTAAAATTCATTACTGAGCTTCAGCTGGCATTATATGGGAACAGGAGTGGGAGACAGCTGGGAGTAGCTTTTTTGAAAGCAAATTTCTCAGTTAGATAAATAAGAATGTTCTGCCCACAGAAAGTGATTGTATGCACAGATGTGCAGTTCACTAGCCCAAGGACTCATGGGCACCTAATTAAATGCAGTGTCCATACTTGTTAATTGTATCCCAAACCAAAGCTTACATGTTCTTTATTTGATTAAATGAAATGTTTTACTTGCCCAATTTATTGTGCTATTCAGGAAAAGTGCCAAAAATCAGAACTTGTCTTTATAATGTAGTTGCTTACAGTAGTGAGCAGACTTTAGATGAATAGCATGATTTTATTTTGCAGAAGGATTGATAGTTAACTTATCTAATGGGAGTTGTCTAATAGTTTTTGTAAATGTAATTTGCTTTTTCCCCCCCGACACTTAGGCTCAGCTGAACCCTCCTTGCTAGAAAATATTGAAGATACTTTAATGAAAACAATTGATCTTTGCCAGAGGAACTCACATAGTTTAGACCAGCAACAGCGAGAGGTAAGGTAGTCAGAAATGTGTCACCAGAATCAGCCAAGGCCTGCGTGTCTCCTGGAGCTTTGCCTCATCTGGCTCTTGCTCTCCCCATCCCCTGGGTACTGCTCTGTCCAGGCAGTCACCACGTGCCTCTCCTTGTGTTCTCCCTGTGCTGCTTCAGGGTTTGGAGCCCTAAGAGTAAAATCCTCCCTCATGAGGGTGAAGCACAAAGCAAAGCTCAGGTCAGGGGGAGGAAGGGATGACACCATGGCCTTTCCCCCTTTCCAGCTCCAGATGGAAGCCAGGCACAAATATCAGTCAGGCACTGTGAGTTCTGAGCCAGCTTCTGGTGGCACAAAGCTGCTGCTGCTGTCAGTGTGGCTGCAGAGCTGTTCACAGCCCCTGAACTGAGTATCAGCCTGAACTCTGAGGGGAGAGGCAATGCAGCTGCCTTGAGCTCTTGCAGAGGGAGCTGGCTTTGCCCATCTCCTCAGACTGAGGTTTCCATTTTGCCCAAGTCAGTGGCACAAAGGCAGCTTTAGTCCTAAGATTCTGCATAATTTGTGTAATTTCTGAACCCGGAACAGAGAATGTTGTTCCCGTGTCTGAGGAGGTGGCATGGCTGGAAGTCAAGAACTCTTAATTTCTTCACAAGCACTGCCCAGTGTGAGAGGTGACCTGCTCCATTTCTTCCCTGCAATGGTGTCATTGTACAACAGATAGGAAGGGAATTTAGAAGTCTCTTTCCATTTGGGATCCATTTACTGTGCTACCCACTCTGTGAGCTATCTCTACCCTGCAGAGTTTGCCTCTCATATGGGGAAGTAGTTGGGGTCTGAATGAAGCAAACACAGATGGTTGTCAGAATTCCAGTAAAGTGCTTTGCTCTCAGGTTGCTTTCAGCTCTATTCCAGAGCAGTCATCAGAATTTGGAAGTGAGTCTTGGCCAGTGGTCTCTGACGTTGCTCACAGCTCATTTTTAGCACTGCCCTGTTCTTAGTGATTCTTTCTTCATGTTCCACAATTCCAGGCCCTCTGGTTTCCCCTGCTTGAGGCCATGATGTCCCCACAGAAATCGTCTGGTTCATCACAGTGTCCATATTCTGAATGTGAGTACTTTGGCATTTGTGACTCCAAAGAGTAAAACTTGTGTGCTGTCTCTTGTCCGATGAATGAATAGAAGAAAAATTGTTTTGTTACTCCATTCCTAAATATTCTGCTCCCTGAGCTCAGGTCGAGTGTTTGGTAGGGTGCAGCTGTCAGGGGGATAGGTGTTTTTTCACTTACTTTATTTTGTCCTGTATGGAAGAGGAAGCCTCCCATAGGCTTTGCTAATAAGTTGTTTGCATTGAGAATGGTGTCTGAAGGAGCCAAGGTGCACAATGTGTACAGAAAGGGTGAAGAAAGGATAAGGGAGTTGGGTTAGATGGGATATTGGGAAGAAATTGTTCTCTGTTAGGTGGGGAGGCCCTGGCACAGGGTGCCCAGAGCAGCTGTGGCTGCCCCATGCCTGAAGGTGTCCATGGCCAGGTTGGACAGGGCTTGGAGCAACCTGAGGTAGTGGAAGGTGTCCCTGTGGCAGAGGGTGGGACTGGATGAGCTTTAAGGTACTTTCCAACCCAAACTGTTCTGGGATTCTCTGAATAATGTCTTTGGAGGATCTAGGTAGGAATAAGTTTCATGCAAAGGTCAGTGCTGGGAAGTTCTAGAGCCTGTGGGCCATAACACAGACAAGGAACCAAACTGGGATTTGGTAGCAATGGGAGAAGTGAATGATGGTGTTACCAAGTAAGTGAAAATGTGGGTGTTTACTGCAGGGGGTGTGGAAGGGAATACAGAGGTATTGTGGGATCAAAACCTTGTAAACACCCTTTGTGCTGCTGTGTGCTTAGTGCAGGACAGAAAACACAGCTATTTTCAAACCAGAAAACATGACCTGAAATAAAACTCTTTATCTGTAAGACTGATCTCTCTTTACTCCTGGAATCCTAATGAACTTCTGTGGCTGTTATGTTTGACATTCCAGCTTTGAAGAGTTTGACAATGCAAGTGCTGAACAACATGGCTGCATTTATTGCTCTTCCCTCAATCCTGCAGAGGATTCTCCAGGTGAGTTCCTGAGGAGAAGGAGGTTTCAGAAGGCTGTTCCACTGGGTTATTGGGAAAAGGTGTTCTCAGGTTGTTGGAGATCAGATCAGTAATTGTTCAGTGTTTCAGTGAAAGTTCTGTTGGTGAAACATAAGGTGTAAAGCTGATAGAATTATCTGGGGAGACATATGGGAACACACAGACCTGTGAGAAGGTAATTGAAGTAATTCCTGCAAGCCAGATAAAATAGTGCCTCAAAGGTTGCAGTTACGTGGAACTGAAACTTGGCAGGTTTAAGGATTTCCCACAACTTGGCACTAAACTTGTTGAAGGCCTTTTAGTGAAGGCTCTGGGATGGGCAGTTGTGAAGACACTACAGCAAAGGGTATAGGCTTTGCAGAAAGATCATGATTGAGCCCAAAATATTATTGATGGTGCAGTATTATTTTAGAGATGCATTTAGTGAGCAGCAAAATTCCAGAAGAGCTGATTTTAAGCAGGACCTTGGGTTGAGTGATCTCAGGCAACCATAATTTGTTTAATTGCAAAGCAGTTGAAAGCTGATACTGGGATTTAATAACAAACCTTGAGAAATGCAGAAAAGGAATTAGAAGAATATTCTGTGTTTTGGAGTGGAACGATTGAAAGGCTGAGTCAGTGTTGAAACTATTCAGGGTTTCTGTTCCAGATGAGAGAGGAAAAGAGCTTGCAGGCTTCACAGGGTGAACACACACCTCTAGCAACCTCTTGGTTTGATCTTAGTATTACACACAGTCTTGGATTTTGAACAAACTCCTAAGATAGCAAAGCATGTTGCAAGAGAGTGGATAAAAAGTGTGTTCAAATGAAATGTGGTTCTATCAAAGGAAGTGTCAAGCAAACCTAATGGTTCTTCAATAACTTATTTAGTCTACTTTTAGCTGAGGTTTTGGTATAATTTCCTGTTGGGCTTTGTTTGATGTTTAATGTAGGCAGGAAATGATGGAGAAGCTGTGAGTGAGTGGGAGGCTGCAAGGGAAGGGAGGCTTCCCTGGGTTGTGCTGAGAACTGCCATGATGGGGTGGGAGTCAAAGCAGTGACCACTGTGCAGATAACACAGCTGGGAGGTGTGACAGTGTGCAGGAAGATCCTGTTCTCCTTTGGGATAAAGGGAGAGTCTTGTTGATGGCAGTCTTAGCATATTTCACTCTATTTCTGTTCTGATGGACTCTTTTAGCAGCAATAGAAAATCTCTTTTCCAGGGGCTGGCACTGATATCCTGGAGGCAGCAGGGGAGTGAATTGTCATTGTCTGTTGTAGAGGGAAGTGCTTGGTGTGATGGCTGTGCTGGGGAGGCTGAGGGGATGCATCATCAGGTGAAGTGCTTTACCAAGGAAATAAATGGGTTCAGGCATCACTGAGAGCAGCATGCACAGCTCTGGTCACTGGGTTTGGAGGCAGGGGGGAGCTGCTCCTGCTCATTCCACCTCCCTGGGCAGCCTAACAAATTCAGTCTGACTAAAGAGAGATTTGGAAAGGCAGATTTTTTTTAACAACTAGAGCAAAAAATGACAACTTCTTGAAATGCAGAGAAAAGAACCGAATTCCACATAAAGAGCATTAGTATCAGAAGTTCATAAAATGGTAATTGATAGCTTGTAGCTGAAAAACAGGTGTAGTAAAGATAGCATCATAAAGCTCAAGAGAAGACCCTATGGAAGAGGAGGTGGTGTTGATGCACGTGATCTCTAAGTTGGCTTTGTCTCTTAACACTTACTCTTTTATAGATTTCACTCACACCCATGTATTTGCAAACCCCCGGGGTGTGTGGAGTGATGTGTCCTGAATTATTTGTGGGCAGCAGAGAAGGTGTGAGCCCCTCACTGCATCCTGGGGATCCTCTGACAGATGCTAGCAGCTCAGCTGGGTCCTTCAGAAATTGCTGGCTGTTTTCACCTCTGAAGATTTTCACCTCTGAGGCTCAATTAAGCCTCTCCCAGCTTCTTATCCTCCTCGTTAGGAGATGGGCTCTTCTCCTGAGAGCTTGCCTGTGCTGGGTCTCACCAGTCTGCTGCCTTCAGTGCTTGGCACCTCCTCTGGGAACAGTGTCCTTTGTTATGAGACAAACCCTTCATTGAACCCTGTGCTCTTGTCCTTAATCCCCACATTTCCATTCACTCTTTCCATTCATTGCCTTCACACCGACCCTTATTCCTGGGTTCCTGGCACTGCCCTGCTCCAGCTCACTGTTGTCTGTGGGTTTGTGGCTGTGTTTTGTTAAACTCTTGCTCCAGGGCTTGCAGAGGGATGCCTGTGGGAGGTTTCTGTGATGTTTATTTGGATGCACAGCTTGGCCATTGGGAGAACATTGCTTTGAATCCAGCTGGGAAGCTGGTGTTGGGATGGCGATGAGCAAGTCACCAACTCTTTGGCCTTGTCATGAGTGCTCAGCTCAAATGTTCAGGGATTTTGAACACTGGACTGCTGGGGATCAGGAAGAAACTTCCTTCAGAGTGAGGCAGCAGAGAGTCCTGGATTTTTTGCCTTCCAGTCATCTGGGAATGCTGTTTAAGTGCCCTGCAGGAAAGAATCACAGCATGGCAGGCACAGGTGGTGCTTTCCCAGACAGGGAGATCCCTGTGGTGTTAGCCCTGGCTGGGTGTTCCTTTTGCAGAGCTATGTAGTTGATCTTTGAAGCCATGCATAATTCCAAACCCTTCTGTCTTGGCTCTGAGCTCTCTGCAGAGCACTTAGATGTGTTACTGATGTGTCACCTTAACTGTGACCACAAGGAAATTTTGAAACCAGCCTTTCTGGGCCCTGGAGAGCATACAGCCTTTCCCAAGCCCTCCAAGTATTTTGGTGAAATGCAGAATTACAAGTAGTGCTTGTCTGACAGGGCCCTCAAATGCTTCTCCTGCAGAGCTCAAGGCTTGTGATGGAGCATAGATGTGCTGGAGCTGCAGGCTGGGAGGTGGCACAGCTGCCCAGGGAATTCACTGGGCATTTTGTTGGAAGGTGGATAATGTCAGTAAACTGAGGTAGATTATCTTGCCTTTTCTGAAAAGGAATTAGAGTATTCCAATTTTAGCAGACTGTTTTTCTCCCTCTTCTGGGCTTAACTGCTTACAGATTATGTCTTATGCGAATGTTAACTTTGCAACCAAAGTGTTTGACCAGAGGGCACCTTTCAAGGGCTGGGGCCAGGCCTGCAGCTTTCCCAGAGAACAAGCAGGCTTCTGGCACCTGTCCCAGGAGCTGGGCTCAGCATTGTCAGCCAAAGTCACGTGAAATAATCATCGATTCGTTTGCTCCTGCTCATCTTTTATAGTGATGGGGAGTTGCTTATTAACTGGGAAGTCTGAACTGCACGCATTAGGAGACATACCAGAGGAATCCTCTTGAGCATTAAGAAAAATTCCGTGTTATTGAGGATGTAAGTGCTCTCTGAAGAGGGCTGAGAGGTTGAGTGTTAATTCTCTTACAAAGCTGTAATCCTTCAGGAATGTTTTGTAAGCAGATGCAGCTGATGCCTCCTACAAAACAGAGAATTAGAGAAGGCAGCAATGTAAAAGCTACCTGAAGGGACCTCAAAGAGGGGAGGGAAGGATTCTCTGAAAACTGTTTCCAGAGTGGAAGCAGAAAGCTCCATAAAGCTTATATTTTTTCCACTCCTGCTTAGGACTTTGGCTGTTTTTATTTCCTAGTCCAGGAGATCAGCACTGTGTGTGGAGTGGTTGCTCTGGCCCCTTGCAGAGGGGAGAAGCTGAAGTGAATGTGTTTGCAGAGTGCATTTATTAGCGCTGGTAGCAAAGCAAGTGCTATTTCCTGGACCCAGGAAGAAATGGGAAATGGAAGAGACAGAGCTGGCTGAAAGGGCTGCATGGGCACCTCTGGGCTGTGTGTGGATCCCTGCCAGCTCTTCCCCATCTGTTTGTTGGTGGCAGCCCTGGGCAGCCAGCTTGGCTCTGGCTTCTTATACTGGGCTCTGTCCCTGGTTGGTGCAGTGCCTGTTCCACTGCATGGGATGGCACATCCATGTCAGGAGTATGCCTGAAATCCTACCCAGGACCAACGTTACAAGGTGGAATTGATGAAAGATATTCCATCATAAAACTAATTGATCCCATGAGGCTTTTGTGGCTGGAAATTTTGTGGGGTCTGAAGCTGCAATTCAGAAGCTTTATGGAGAGGTGACCTGGGAGCTGTGGGTGTGATGCTGGAGGCAGGCAGGCAGCTCCAGCCCATCCCATCTGATGGCTCCAGCAGGGAATGGCCATGGACTTGCTGCTGGCACAGGGCTGCCAGGCTCAGGGTGAGCCTTGGCCAGACCATGGGCCTCCTCTGTAAGGAAGAAAGTTCATGACCTTCCCAGCTGCCATTATTTTTAGAGATCATCAAGCATGACTTGAGGAAAAGACAGTAACTGAAAGCCCTCAGACTTGTGTTCTCCCTCTGCAAAGCTCCAGGTGGGTCTTTATTCCTCTCTCTTCTTCACATCTCCTCTTCTTCCATTCTGTGTCCAGGAAACCAGTGGCTTTGAAAATCTCCACCTGCAGCTTAGGAAGTTTGAGGTGCTATATAGAAATTGTGGGATTGGGACAGTTTGTGAGTGACCTGTTGGCCATGTCTTGAGGGCTTTAGAAGAGGAGCTGCTGGCTGCCTACAGAACTGCTCTGTGCCTGGATCACATTCCTGCTGTCTGCAGGTCCCTTTGCCTCCATAATCCCTGCAGTGACTCAGTGAAATGCTTTTCCTGTGCTGTGCTGCTAAATGGTGCAGGCAGAAGGGAACCTTGGAGTGTTCAGGCTGTGCTGTTCACCCAGCAGAAAAGGAGCCTGTGCAGCACATCCAGCTCTTCATGCTCCATCCAGCATGCTCCAAATCCACAGCTGCTTTTGACTCAGTGCTGTTACTCAGGGCTGCTTTTATTTAGGTGTTTCTGCCTGTCACACTGCCCGTGAGGACTGTTGTTCAGGAGTTCTTCGACTTGCTTTCTGTGGCTTTGGTGATCCCTCAGGGTGTCTTGCAGTGTAGCTTCCATGCTACTTTACAGTGGCTTTGTTACTCTTGGTTCTTCTTGCCCAGTCCCAGCATAGAATCAGCCTTGCTCTTACTCCTTCTCTCATTCATCTTATCCAGAGCTTGTTTATCCCACTCCTGTTCCTGTTTCCACTGTGTCCCCACCATTTTTCTACTCCCTGGGTTAGTTGCCCTTTCACACCTTGCTGATCTGTTTTTCCCAATGTCCTGCCCCTTCTACCAGACAGCTTCTCAGCTCCCTGCACAGAGCAGTGCCTCAGGGGAGTGCCAGGGTGGGTGTGCAGGCTCTTTGGGCTGGAGCAGGTCAGAGGAAGGGGGACATGCACAGGCTGATGACCTGTAGCACAGCCCTGTGCTCGTGCTGCTGGGACATGGCAATGAAGCTGCTCAGGGCATGTGAAAATCAGCCCTGCAGCACCAGGAGTGCCCCTGGGCCTGCTCCCTCTGCCAGCTGGGCTGTGGGCTCAGCAGTGACTGGGGTGTGCTCTTCCAGCCTGCAGATGAGGGGTCTGGGCTGAGCCTGGGGATGAGGCACCCCTGGCTGGGCAAGAGCCTGGGGCCAGTGGTGGGGCTGAGAGCTGGCTGGCCATGCTGTTCCCTTCAATATTCCTCAATGTACTCTCCAGTCAGCTCCTACAGCTCCTGAATGCAGTTTCCAGTTTTGACCCAGGCACACTAATTTATACTGATGTTGTTATCTACTGAGTTTTGCTAATTACTGGTTTTTCTCATCAGTATGTGGGATTATTCTGCTGTCCCTGTGCATGTGCAACATTTTTAACTCTGCAATCATAGCTTCCATTTGCAGTTCCTATCCAGAGGAAAAAAAAGACCTAAAAAGAATCAGAATGGTCATATCCTGTGATTCAACAGGAGCTTTGCATTTCTTCATACAGGATCCAGTTTATGGAAAAGGGGAAACTGGGAGAAATTCAAGGGCTTATCCTGGGAATGCTGGACACTTTTAACTATGAACAAGTAAGTTCCCTGTGTTCCTGTTCTGCCCACCCTTGCATGCAGCAGTATTTCAGCTGCCTGGCCTACTGCTCTCTCTCTCATTTGCCATTTCTGTCTGCAGGGCAAAGTCAATGGACATGTGAGTGACTTCTGTGTGATTGGGGGATGGGAAGGGAGTTTAGTTTGCTCACAGGTTGGAAGTGAAGGGACTGACAGGTACATGGTGAACACCTCTGCAGCTCAGTTCTGTGTTAAATGTACCAGAAGGATAAACATCTGCTTTTTCTGCAGCTCATCCTGCAGTTAGGGATTCAAAGGCACAAAGCTGATATGTTTGGTCTTTATATGCAGTTTTAAATAACAGGTTTTTAAACTAGGCTGTTTTTACACTTCCAAGTGATAATGCTGCACTTCCTTTGTAACCTGGTGAGATTTCCTTTTAATCTCAGTCCTGCTTTTCTCAGCCCAGTCCCAAATCTCAGGCAGTCTTCACGCTTCAGCAGTTTTCTGAAACACTTTTCCCCGTTAAACAGGATGCACAGTGTTCCTCCAAGCCCCTCTCCCCCCTCATGTGGCAGTGCCATCCCAGCTGCTGCTCAGAGCAGGCCCCAGGCACCAGCAGCCAATGCAGAAACACAATGGGAAATAGCTTTGCCGTGGAGGCTGAGCACCAGGAGCCTTTATCTGGGTTTGGGTTCTTGTAGAGGTCTGGGCACCTCCTGTCCCTGCCTGGCAGCTCTGGGACAGGCTGTGTGTCTGGTTGGGATCCTCTGGTGCAGCTTTTGCAGCTGCTGCTGTGAGGCACGGATGGATCAGGGAGCAGAGCCCCTGTGCCTGAGAGAAACTTGATGCTGGAAACTCGGGGTGGCTCTTTGGGCTCTTTGAAAATGAGCATCCATTGGGAAGGACAAGCAGATGAGCAGTTCAGGGGTGTTTTTAAAGGCTTTAATTGCCATAGTGCATTTGAACTTTGATTTTTATTAGCACATTTCTCCTAAAATGAGGATATAAGCAGTAGCCTGCCTGGTTGAAGGGGGAAAAAAAAAGGAGGTTTGATGTGGAAGATGACAAAATGAGCCTGCCATGCCTCTCTTAATGCTCTTGGGCAAAAGTCAATAAAGGACTTGTCTATTTGAGAGTGCAGAGGAATTGCTCCATTAACATGGATGATGGATGATGAAAGGTGATGAAAGGATAAGTGTTTTGTGGTCAGTGGATAGAAAGCATAGGAGGAGAAGTGATTTTATTGGGTTGTTTCTGCTCTTAGTGAGCTGCTAAGCTGCTTGTTCTAAAGAGCTGGTCAGCAGGGAGTTTCTGCAGTCTGGAGGTGACACTGACTTGCTCTGTGTGCTGTCTTCCACACAGACCCTTCTAGAGACAACCACGAGCCTTTTAAACCACGATCTCCACTGGTCCCTGTGTAACCTGAGAGCCTCTGTCACCAGAGGCCTTACCCCAAAGCAGGACTACTGCTGCATCTGTCTCCAGCAGTACAAAAGGAGGCAAGAAACTGCTGATGAAATCATTGTTTTCAGGTAAAGTTAAGGGATGGGGTTGCAGCTGTGATCATGTTGATAGTTTTAAAAGGGGAAACAAATCTACTGGTTGGCTTGCCTGAGTAATGATCTGTATTCCTGGAACACATCTCCCTGCTGCCTTGCACTGTGAGAGGGCTGGCTAATCACACCCGTCAGAGCCTGCTTTGCATGCAGCCAGCTCTGCCTGGCTCAGAGGAATTGCCTCCCAGCTCCAAGAGCTGGCTGTCAGTTTTCTGTCCCCTCTCCCAGCAGTTTCCTTTGGGCACTGCACCACCCTGGGCTCATCTGTGTATTTGTACATCTAGGATCTGCCACAGCCCTGGCATCTCCCATGTCCTGTCTGTGCCCAGGTGTCTGTAAAATAAGGTGAAGTCATTGTCACCTTGGTGTTACAGTCTGTGGCTGTATCAGCAAATGGGCATCCAGTGTTGATTCTGTGAGTCTGGAAATCAGCAGGAGGGTGAGGATACACTGCTCATGTGCTGATTTCCAGATGCAGTTTTTTCCCACTGGGCAGCCCCTTCTCTCCACGGTGCAGAGCTCAGGAGGTGCTGCCCTGCTCCCAACACTGCCTTCCTCTCTTTGCAGCTGTGGCCACTTGTACCACTCGCTGTGCCTGCTGAGCAAGGAGTGTGGGGTGGTCACCAAGGGCCTCATGAGGTGGATGTGCTACAAATGCAACTCGAGCAACAAGGGAGGGAAGCTGAGTGAGAACTTGTCAGAGCTGAAAAAAGGGACTGCAGCATCCCTGGCACAGGTAAGTTTTGTGAGGTGGTTTCTTGTCAGGTAAACTTTCATCATCGCTTCCTCCTCTGTCTGTCTGTGCTTCCAGACAAGACTCTGATCAGTACCTGTCAAACACTCTCAGCTAATTGGTCACTTTTCTGAATGCCAGTTTATTTTGGTGAGGATACAACTCTGGAAGTCATGGAAATTTGTTTGTCTAGGAGCTGGTGGGAGGGCTAGCTGGGTGCTTGCAGCTGGTTGTGTGCACAATTCCCGTCAAATTGTTTTTAGGTGTGTTTTATATAAAAATTAGATTGATAACTGGCACATTCCTTGTGGCTGGATTGTGAAGCCTCTGTTCCACCTTCCTAGCAGATAACCTGGCTCTGGATAAAATATCTGGCATTGATTTGACTCACTAAGTGCTTGCACGGTATTTTTGAAGATGCTTGAGTGTAACCAAGATTGATGCAGCTGGATTTGGGTGAGAGAACAGAGAATTAATTTGTTTTTATTGTCAGTATTTGTGCACTGAAAGTTTCATCATCCCTAATTCAAACTGAAATACAACCTCAAGTATGCATGGAGCTGTCTTTTCCCTGGGCTGGTGGTTTGTTGGGTTCTCTTAGGGGATGTTGCATGTGGGCAGCTGAGCTCTGCTGCTCCACATTCCACTGGCCCCTGGGTGAAGGTTTGTTCCCAGCTGCCTCAGGGTACTTTGTGCATTTGTCACTGTACAGATGTGCACTCCTGAAACCCAAATAAGTCTTGCAGTATGTTTTTATAGTTGTACTTTAATTTTGTTCTAGCAGATGATTTCAATTCCTGCCAAACCCATCCCAATCAAAACCCCTGGCTAAGGGCCTTAGCTTCTGCACTCACAGGAGAGGCTTCCTGCCTGGGGGAGATGTGGGGAAAGGCAATCTTGCAGGCCTGTGTGGAGCACCATGCAGTCTCTGCAGTCAGGCTGTGTTAGTCTCTGATTTGGTGACAGCAGCAAAGCTTTCCCAGGAGCTTGGAAATCGAGCGTGGTCCAACCAGGCTGAGCAGTGTGTGTGTCCTGTCCTGCTGCAGTGGGATGTGGGCACTGTATCTAAGGCTAGGAAAGTTCAGCAGTCCCACATCTCACCCTGTGCACTCCTGCCCCAATGGGGGTGACAGACTGGGGTGTAGTTTAAAAACTTAGGGCAGAATTAACTACTGAAACTGCAGTCAGCATTCAAGTGTCTGACACTTGATTCCAGTGTTTTAGGATTGGGTTATCCCTGGTTTCTGTTGGGCAGTTGGTCAGGGAGCCCCTGTGGCTCCCCTTTGACATCAGTCTGACTTACCCTGTGGAGAAAGAAGGGGAAAATGGTCCACATGCCATGGCAGTGATTGGGGTAAGGAGGAAAAGATGTTTCCTTTTATTTAACTGATGAGAATGAAAGGCTGGCTGGGGCTCAGGGCCTAAAAGGAGATGTGGGAGAGATGGATGGGGAAGAAGACTTACAGCATGGATCTCTAGTGCTAGCTGGGAAGTGTCCATCCCAGGCCATCCCAGTGCAGGATGGTGTCCTGCTGCTGCTGCTTCCCTGCTGCCATCACGTGCTCCTGGCAGGGAAGTCATGGCTTCCTGCTCCACACACACAGCCCCAGCACTGCTCAGGCCCCCAGCTCCTCCTCCCTGTGTCCCAGATCTCTCCAAGTCTGTGATATTCCTCACATATCTCTATTACAATATTGAACTGTTGTACTTGCATGTGATCAAACTGTTGCACAGTCACACCTTAAAAAAGCTGAGTATATTGGACTTGGCAATAGCCTGGAGAATCTCCAGCTCCTGCAGGAAATTTGTTTGCTGAACAGTCACTGCTCAGCAGTGTTAATGAACCCTGGGAGGTAATGATTCCTCTGTCCTGCTGTGGGCTGAGTTACAGAGTAGATTTTCTGTGCTGGGGCAATACTGGGAATGCAAACTGGGTGAGATGGGGCTTCTCTGTGTCCTCTCTTGACTCTGCTGGCCCCAGCCAGACCCAGAGCTCTGAGCTGGACAAGCTGCTCTGGCTCCACAGCTGGTGTTTGAGAGCAGGAAATCCTGAGTGAGGTCCTGCTAACAGCATTGTGTTTCCAGCCCTGCCCTCCCCAGAGTCAGGTCTGGAGCTTCCAGGCCCTTCTGCACAGAGATCTGTGAGGAGGGTGTTTCCCTGTAGCCCCTTTGAACACCCTGAAAACTTAGTTCCTCTCTTGGCAAAATCTAGTATGGTGATCTTCAGTTGAGGTATTTATTTTCTTAGGAAGCCTTGAATTAGGAGTAGAGTCATACTGAGAAATGCCACTGAGCATCTGGAGTGCATTTCACAGCACTAATTCTGCCCTGCCCAGGCAAAGGCTGTCAGTTTGAATTGTGCAGTGTGGCTGAGAGGTGCATGTGAAACGACAGCCCAACAGACAGTGCTTCCCCTGCCGTGTGCTCTGGGTGTGATGCTGTGAGGCCATTCCCTGCAACCGGGGAGGTGGAGAGATGCCACAAGCCAGCACTGACCCGTTATGGGATCAGTACCAGCACAGATTTCAGTGGAACCTGGCTGGGATGAGGGCTTGGCACACTCTGCCCCAGCCAAGGGGAGCAGAAAGAAGGGCACAGGGGATTTTCTTTCCTGTGATTCTGCTGCCAAAAGTTTGTGCTTTCTGTGTTGCCCCTGAGCCTCACTGACTTCCCAAGGGTAATCCTCTGGGGCTGGATGATCATCTGTCCTACCCTCCCTACCTGGGAGCATAACCTAAATGAGAGTTAAAAGAAACGGGAGCTTGTTTGTCTGGTGGGTCTCTAGTCCAGTTGCAAAGCCGTGTGTGTGTTGTGGTGGGTGGAGCTTGCTGAGGCGTGGGGGGTGAGGGCTCAGCAGCTGGGCCACTGCCCGAGTCCCTGCAGGAGAGGCTCCGGGTATCTCACTCACTGGTTCCCAAAACTCATTCGCCTCTTTTCAATGAGCACATGTTTTCTGTTTATTCTGCCAGCCTATGTGCTCGGGGATCAGGGAGAGGCAGAGCCTTGGCTCCTGGGCCATAAGCCCTGCCATGAGCCCCTGAGCTGCCATGCTCTGGTTACTCTGTGTCCGAGGAGTTCTGAGCATGCTGTTGTTGGAGCTGTCCAGATGGCAGATATGTTTTATTCAGGAGTTTAATCCTGTCAAGTCACGCCAGGACGGACAATGGACTTGATCCACAGTTAATCTAGTTTGTCAGGCTCTACCTTTGGGCTCTGTCCTGCAGTTTTCCTGTGTCCCTCCCTGTGACAGCCTTCCAGAGCCTTGGAAACAACTCTCATGTGTGAGAGGCTGGTACCAGATCCCTTATGTGACCTTAAAGATCCCTCTGTACCACTTGCTTTCTGTTGGGCAACAGTGAAGGTTTAGGCTGGGTTTTTTCACCAAAACTTACTTTAGAGCCTGACAGATGTTACAGACTTTCATTCATCCGGAGACAGAGCCAATGTTAGGGTTTTCAGGGTAAGAGTGACCATCAGGTATTAACTTGTCTCCAGCAATATAAAAAACTTCTGAGGGGGTTTGTAACTTTGAAAATATCCAGATGCAATCCCCCCAGTAACACCATAGAGATAATTAGTGTTTACACAGTTACAAGAATGGATATTCTCTCCTCTGTGGAGAATGTTCCCATGTACAAATTAACTGAGCAAACATCCAGTCCTTTGCCTTTGGAGGTGGAGTCCTTCACTTCAGCACAGGAGATCCATGTGAGGAAGGAACTGGAGACACAGAACATCTCTGATTGCTTGTAATGGAAACAGAAGTGATCTAGTAAGAAGAATACTGAGTGCAGGTGGTGGTGTGAGCTGGTAGAGGACTGGCACCAAAGCTAAAACTGCAAACAATACAAATAGAAAAAGACTGATTTGAAAACCAGAATTATCCTGTAACAGCTTTAAAATCAAAATTGACTCTTGAGCTTCTCATGCTGGAGGAGTTGGGTGAATTTTGTTGTTTTGTGGGGGTTTTTGGAGAGATACCAGAGCAAATTGTAATTGTGTCCCCTGGCCTTCCTTCAGAGTAATCTGCAGCCTGGCAGAATGCTCCTTCCACTGCCTACAATCCAGAGTCTGGCTCTGTGGGGTCTGTGATATGCTGGCAGGGGACAGGGACAGCTGATTCCAAACTGCCTGGAGCCAAGAGCAGTGAGACCAGGATTACCTGGGGAAGGCTCATGGCCTGGTTAAGAGCAAAGATGGCAAAATTGCAGTGGTTAATCTTGACTTGACTTTGACATCTCAGTTTCTAAGAAACTGTTCCTACAGTCTGATGAAAATTTCCCCTCTTTTAATAAAACATTCCAGTCTGGGAGGACGTGTAGAGCAGACTCAGTGAAATGCAGTGGCAGCTGCTGGGCTGCAGCAACCTGTGGCTGTTGCCATAAGCTGCATCAGTCCCTGTTGGCAGTGGTCCTGTGAGCTGAGCTGGTGCCCCACAGCCCAGGATGTGTCCATCAGGATCCAGCACAGCACCAGGGAAGGGCAGGAGGTCCCTCTGCCTTCACAGAGGGGCCTGGGAGCAGGGCCGTGTGCCAGGGGAGCTGTTCCTCGAGCTGGGCTGGCTGCTGCTGCTGCTGGAGGGGGGATGGCTGTTCCTTCTGTGCTTCCAAGCTGGGAAATAACCCACTGGCCTAAGGCTAAGGGTGCAGCTGGCTCCTGCTTTTGGCGTTCCTCTGAAGGAGGGGAGCGAAATAAAGGCAAGCCAAGGCTTTGGCTGTTTGTGTCCCTTGATGGGAGGGTAGGAGAGGGACTGTGCCAGTGGTGCTGGCTGAAGCTGGGGGTGCAGCAGCTGTTCTGGACAGTGCCTTTCAGGGATGCATCAGTGTCTGGTCAATCCCATCAGTCAGAAACTGCATTTCCCATGACCCCTCAGCCCGAGGCTGTGGCACAAGAACAATGTTGTGTGGTCTTGTGTGTGACTTGGGCACAGACCAGCTGAGCTGGGCACGTTCTGAACTTCCTGGATACACAGCAGTGCCAGGCTGCTGCCAGGGGTCAGGAGGGATGAAGGGGGCAGGAAACAGAGGTGTTCCCGTGGGTTTTTTGTAAGGTTTGGGGTCGCATTACTGATGAGCCTCTGCAGGAGAGGTCACAAACCCTTACACCAAGTAGGATTTTTTCCCTCTCCTGTGTATCTTTTACACAGGACTTGAGGGAATGGCTGGAGGTGTGTCAGGGCAAGGTTAGGCTGGATATCAGGAAAAGGTTCTTCCCCAGAGGGTGCTGGGGCACTGAACAGGCTCCACAGGGAATGGACACAGCCCCAAGGCTGCCAGAGCTCTAGGAACATTCAGCATTCAATGCTCTCATGTTGGGGTGTCTGTGCAGGACCAGGGATTGGATTTGATGATCCTTGTGGATTCCTTCAACTTGGGACATTGTGTGATTGCCTTCCCTTTCTCTCCCCAACTCCTGCCCTTGAGAGAACACTGCACCTCCTCAGCCTTCTGTGCTTGGCCCTCTGGGGTCTGTTCAACAGCCTCTTGGCTCATCTCTAGAAAAAGAATTCTCTGCATGAAGCCTCTGAACTCTCAGGCGCTGGTGCTGAGCTCAGCCCAAGCACAGGCCTATTGGGCATCATCTTTCACATTTAATCCATGTGCTGCCATGCTTCCCTCAGAGCCTGCTGGATGACAAATGAGCCCTGTCTGCTGGGCCGAGGTGCCCAGTGAGGATGTGTGGGGTTGTGTTTGTCTCATTAACTCTGAGCAGTGTTGTTGCTCCTTTGGCTGAAGGCATCAGTGGAAGTCCAAGGGAATATCCTAGCAGCACCTGGTGTAGGCAGGAGCAGCTCCCCAGAGCATGGGTGGGAGTACAGGGGTGTGCCTGTGTGCTTCCCTGTCTGACACAGACCGTGCCCTCCCCTCCTGTCACTGCAGTCTCACGTGGCTGCAGCAGTGACTGTCAGAGCTCTGCCAGGCCTGTGCTCTGCCAGGCCCTGAGTGGGAGTTTGCTCCTCCAGTTCAGCTAAGTTCAGCTGGAAGCAGGAGACGTGTGCCTTTCCCTGGTGCTGCCGAGGAGGGAGGGGCCAGGCTGTGCGGCAGACGGGCTGTGCTGGGAGGCTGCTCTGCCCTGGGCGTCCTGGCTGCCTCGGGCAGGGAGCAGCAGGGCTCACCTGCTGCCAGACACTGGCCTGTGTGCTGCCACAGGGAGCCCCTGGAGGCTCTGGGGCTGGCTCAGGGCACCTCTGCCCAGCACCTGCCAGGCTGTGCCCATCCCAGAGTCTGGCTGGGCAGGGGCTCTGCAGAGCTTGGCAGCAGCAGCAGAACACTGCTGTTCTCAGAGGGGAGTCCTGAGGTTTCCCTGGGGCTCCTCAACAGCTCTGTAATGTCACTGTCATTGTGGTGGCTTTGGGTCACAGCCTGCCTTGCTTGCTCTCAGGTTCCTGGGAGCACCCTAAGAACAGCAGGGCCTTATCTGACAGAAGAGAGGCAGATTTACTTAGTTTAACATTAATTTGCTGTGTTCTCCTTAAAGCCCTGAATTTGGGTGCCTGTTTGTAAGGCTGATGAGTAGGGGAGGAAGGCCAAGGGTGGGCTTGGTATCCACTGCCTGTGGGCTCAGCTCTGTAAATGGGAATGTGGAGGAGTTGCCTTTGTTCCTAGGAATCCCAAACCCTTCCTCAGGACTTCTGCTGCTTCTCTGTGTTAAGGGAGCAGCCCCTGGGGTAGTGGTGCTCTGAAGCTCCAACTGATGCAGCAATACCTTGTGTGGAAGGAAAGGCTGGGGCAGCTCTGGGATGGGTCTCTTGGTGTGGCTCTGTGCCTCTGCTCAAACTGTTGGGACCTGCTTTGCTTAAGCACTGGCTGACGATGGAATTTGTAGCTGTTAAAGATAATTGCAAGCTTGGGAGGGATGTGTGGTGACTACCAGAGGGGGTGGAATATGTGCAAGAAAAACATGCAATAGAGATTAGCATTAGTGGTGGGATCTAGGAGAGCTGGAAAATGAAAAAAGCCTTTTTTCCTTCCTCCTGGCTGAGATCCTCAGGGGATAAATTGCCTCTCTGGGGTTGTGTGTCTCGTCTGAGGCCTTTCTGAGGGGGTGTGGGGATGTGGCTGGAAATGGGGTGGAGGTGCTGAAGGGTCCATGTCGGAGCTGGCCAGCCCTGCAGACAGGGCTCAGCTCCTTCCACTGACACCTGAGTGCTGCTGCTGGGCCCCGGCAGCCTCCCGTGGCTCCTGAAGGGAAACATGCCTTTAGTGACACGGTTGGAAAAGGAAAAGGCCTGACAGCAGTTGTTTCCATGACAACAGAAAGAATTGCCTGCAATATTTCAGCTCATCAGCCTGGGAACAGCCTGATTGATAGTTACGTACGCGTGGTGGGGAGAGAGCAGGAGAGGGGAGGCCAATTATATGGCATTTTCCTTGTCCTTGAGTGCTTGTGGCCACAGCAACTGTGGAGGGCACTTTTTCCTTGCTTTTTGTGTTTTCCAAGTGAGGATGACCTGTGTGTCCCTGGGAAGCACTGGTACAACCTGCTGGCTGTGTGTCCCTCACCCTTCCTGTCCCAGGCTCCCAGGCTCAAAGCCTATACCAGGTGTGCAGGGAATGGGGACATCTGGCTCCCTGACTGGCAAATAGTTATTTACACTACAGAGAGCATCCTGGAGAAGGAGAGAGTTTGACAAGTGTTTCCAGCATAAGCAATCTGCCCTTGGGACATTACTCTCTTCCCAGACTAATGACCAAAGGCAAGAGGTGTGTGGTTTTTGGGATGGTCTCAGAACTATCCAGGCTTCAGGAAACCCATGGGAGCTCAGTGCATTCCCCATTGCCAAAGAGCTTAAAATTAAGCAGCTTCAGTCTATCCACTGGCAGGATTGTAGTGTTTTTGGTTAGAAGCCCCTGGGAAATGTATTTTGTAGAAAATTATTTGAATGTTCCCTTAAAAATAGATCCCCAGAGACAACAGATGCCAGCCTGCTGCTCATGAGGGAGGCTGTGCTCCTGGCTCCTTTTGGGGTTTCTTCATGATGCTTTTGCTTTGCAATATGAGCAGAAACATTCAAAATAGAAACACTGTGGTGTGATAAATGGAACAAACCTACAAGAATCTGTGATGCTTTGTCATCTCTCCCTGGGACGTGTAAATGGTGCCATTTACAGCAGTTGGAGTGTGTGCAGCCTTCTCTGCCTTAGTGCTCTTGGTGCATCTCTGGGCCCTCTCTTTGCCCTCACCTGCAGCTGCCCCTCACTGCTGGGGGACACTTGGCCTTGTGCCCCACAGCTGGGCAGGGCCATGGTCTGAGGGACGTGGCTGCCCCTGCTGTAGGACTCACCTTGCCACGCCTCATTTCCCAGCTTTCCGAGGACAGGAGCTGGGACCTCCTGATGCCAGTGTAGGATACCAAGTCGTTAATAGTCATGGGCTGAGGTGGGGTAGCAGGCACACACAGCCCGTTCCTCTCTTCCTGTGCCGCGGGGCCGGGCTGGGCGGGGCCGGGACGCGGGACAGGGCTGGGGGAAGCTGCTGCAGCCGCCTCGGCAGGAGGCTGGAGAGGCTGCTTGGCCGCAGAAGCCATTACTGCTCTCCCAGGTGGCTGTGAGCGGGTTTTCCCATGCCTTTTTGCCTTCCTCAGAGGTACCCCAGTACTGTCAGTCTGTGCCACCAGGGACAGAGCCCGGGCAATAACTCACTGTAGATGCAGGGGTGTAACTGTCTCTTGGGCAAGAGCAGGACTGATTTTTCCCCCAAAAACCTGGGGTGCACATAGTGGCTTCATGCCAAGGGAAAGATGGCTAAAAAGACTTCCCTAACAGGTTGTGAACTGACTGCTCGCGGCCCAGGAATTAATTTCTGTGTGTAGGAACTGACAGCCTGCTCTGTGTGGTTTCTCTGACTTTCTGTTCTTTCTTTCTCAGACGAGTTCAGAGTCTGTGTTGGATGCTCAGCAAATCCAAGCTTTTGACCAGCTCTGCCGACTCAACCGAGGCACGTCCCGAGTACGTACCCCCCGTTTTCCTTCTGTGAAACTGGTGATGGGCACTGTTCACCTTGCCAAGCCAGACACTGGCACTGGCAAGTGAGGGCTCTGGCTTTTCTCTGGGGTTTGGTCTAGTGCTGGCACACTGCAAGGCAGCAGTGCTGGGGAAGTCACTGGCATGGGGAATGCCTCTGGCTTTGGGGCTGGGCCTGACAAGTGTCCCTGGGGTGATCCTTTGTGATTTGTGACTCGGCTCCCCTCTAGACACTCTAGTTCCTGCAGTCACTCATAACATTCCCTCCTCCTATGCCCCTGCTTGTCCCAAGGAAAGCACAGCTCCCTCTGTGCCTGACATTTTCCTTGTGCCTCCTGTCTGTTGTGGCTGTGGTTGTTGGCACTTCCAGTTGTGTTTGTTTTTCAAGTATGTGACTTCAAAGCAATCTAAAGACCCCTGTAGAGGGGTTCAGTTGCAGACTGGTGGCCTGCACGGAGCTCCGTAGGGTCCGTCCATGGCACATGGCCTTGCCTGGTTAGGGCTTCTCTGCAGCAGGGGCACAGCGGGCCTGGGCTCTCTGGCCTGCAGGGTGCTCGGGCTGAGCAGGGCGTTTCCTTGCAGCTGGCTCTGCTGACGGAGCTGGCGCGCGGGGACAAGCACGGGCTGCTCAGCGTTTCCCACGGGGACCCGGCCAGCAGCAGCGTCTTCCAGAACGAGAACTTCCAGCTGCACCTGGCGCCCCCTCCGCTGCCTGAAGAGTAGCACTCCTGCCCTGCCTGGGCCGCAGCTGCTCCCAGCACGACACAGCATTTTCCCCCCCAGCACCCTTCCCGGACCCCCTGTGCTGACCCTCACTGGGTGCTGGTGGGTCATAGCTGGGTGATGCCCCAGCTCTGCTTTGGCAGTCGTGGGGCAGCTGGGCTGGAAGCTGGAACTCTGGGACAAACCCCAGCATGCTGAGGCACAGGGAGGGCAGCCTGTGCTGACCCAGGGGCTTGTGGCAGCAGCAGGAAATTTTCCAAGTAACCAAATCAGCTCTGACTGCTGGAGGAGCCTGTCCTGTGCCCAGAGGCCCTGTGTCCCTGTGCTGTGCTGGTTCTGTGGCTGAGGGCTGCACCTGAGTTCTGTGTTCTGCTAAAAGCAGCTGTTCTGGCAAGGCCTGGCCCTGCTGTCTCATGGTAGTAGCTGTGGGGTCTGAGGGCACAGAATGGATAAATCCGGAGAAGGCTTAAGAAGGCAGGAAATGACACCTGTGTGAACAAACTGACCTGCACGTGCTGTGTTCTACCAACCCATTAAAGAGGCCCTTGGTTGAACTTCCCTGTGTGACTTCTGCACTTCTGAGTCGGCTGCTGCTAAGAGAAAGATACATCTTGTGCCCTGAGGGTGAAGCTCAAACCTCCCCTCTCACCTGGTTGTACCTGTGGGGGGCATGGGAGGAGTGTGTGTAGAAAAGGTGCCTCAGGCCCTTAGGGGCTGCAAGGGGGTAGAGAGTGGGTGTGATGGGCACTGATGATCACAGAACCTTTAGCACTTTGCTCTCAGCACCTCAACCCAGTGTTGGTGGGGTTTCTGTGCTGTCACATACACTCTTCCCCCTGCTCACTTTAGCTCTGGCACTTGAGTGTTTTGGGGTGCCCTTGGGGTCCCAGCTGTTCCCAGAGCACAGCACCAAGTGGATGTTGCTCTCCCTGCACACAGAGCTCCTGTGGCTGATCTGTGCAGGCTCATACAGAATGGCAGGAAGATGGAGCAGCACAGCTGCCTCCAAGGAACATGGAAGCACCAGGAATCACCTGGGCAGGAGCAGTGCTAGTACCCTGGAGCCCAAGGTGCCCTGTGTGCTCACCTCCTGCCCATGAGCTCAACTACCATGGGATGTGTCCTGCCTGCAGCCATACCTGCACAGGTGGGTCAGAGACTGAATTTGGCCACACATCAGCTGAGGCAGCTCTTTCCAGGGGAGGCAGAGTTGGGCCATGAGGCTGCTCACCAGCCCCAGCACTTACCAGGGCCTGGTGTGCTCCCCCTGGTTATTCCCTTTGTCTGCCTGGCTCTGGGGGTGTGTCAGGGGCTGCCATCTGAAGCTGTGAGCAGCCCTTCCTTTTCTGGAAGTCCCGGAATTCTTCTCTCTAGCATGGAAAGCACACAGGCAGTGAAGACAAGCAGGAGGCCAGTTGTTCAGTATTTTATTCAAGAGGAAATATACACACACCTCTCCCTGGCTGGGGGAGCAGCCAGCTCAGGGCATGGCTGCGACAATAGGGCCAGAGCCGTGCTTGTGCAAAGGAAGGAGCCCCGCTCTCGGCGGGCGTGTTCCGAGGCGGGGGTGTGATGGAGCAGGAGATCCCCGCGGCTGGGCCCCGCCCGAGCGCTCTCCAGCAGCCCCAGCACTCCCCAGAGCGCCCCTGACGTTTTCCAGGAACAACAGAAGGAAGAGGCAGCTTATTGTGCTTAAGACATCTGAACAAATCCTGGGTAGGAGACACTCACAGCTTGTGGGTATTGCTAATTACTTACAGTTAAGGAAGAATGGATAGTGACGGGGCCAGGACCCTGGGGAGTCTCTGCCACCAGCACCCCCCGCGGTCACCGCGCTCCCAGCCAGTGCCCAGGCAGGGTGTGGCTCCTGCTTGCCTGCAAACAAGGTGAGCTGTGCTGGGCAGGGGTCCTGCTCACCTTCCCTGCCCTTGCTGCCCCGGGAGAACTGGCAAGGAGCTCCCTGCCCTTGGGAAAGGCCCACCCATCCTGCCTGGGAAGGAGAAGTCGTTCCCAGGGGAGGAAGAGCCTTCCTCTTTCTGGGAGGAAAGCTCCGAGGCCGGGCATGAGAGCGAGCTAGTTCAGCTCTCCACTCAGGTTACAATTGAAAGGTTAAATATGAATAAATGCTGTAGGTTTATACATAATGTTTCCTTCTACCTATGGAATGTGCCTGAATGGTCCAAAGACACCAAAAACGTTGTTAGAAACTGTAGTTAGCCAAGAAAGACAACCCCGCCCTTAAAAATGAAATTAATCCTATTTAGTTTTACTACAGCCTTTGTTTAAATGCCCTCAGAAAAACAGTATTTTCAGGTGCCTTGTGAGAATGTATCCGTTCATGCAATGGCCCAATTCCTCATTTCACAAGCATTGCACGTTTTTATGTAAGTCATCAAAACTATAAAACCTATTATTTTTGTCTGAAAGTCTTAGTCTAAAAAGTACAGCATTACTTTATATCCACCCATGGAAACTCCTAGACACGCGCATGTGCACAGACACACACTGTTGCCTAAATGTCTTCTAAAGATACTGGTTACAAAGTGTATAAAATTGGGAATACATTGTCAGGATACAGTGAGAGATGAGCCATCCTCTACCACAGACTATACTCTAGGATCAGTCACTAACTGTACACGTTTATACAGCCTTGGATTCACCAGGGACTTCTGAAACGCAAACAGCAACTCCACAAAGAACGGCAGTAACGCTGCAGGAACACAGGAGTTCCTGGCTCCAGCTCCGTGCAGCTGCCTGGAATCTGAGCGACATCTTTGCTTCCTTCAAGCAGGGCTGAAACCGAACCTCCTGAGAGACAGCTCCACTGCCAGCTGGGTGAGGGACCCCTGCTCTGAACCTGCTCCTGGACTGGGAGCATCGGAGCAGGAGCCAAAGCCTCCTCTCTCCACTAGGATGACCTCAGGCTGTATTTTAACGAGCTCGCATGCCACCTCCCAGGGGCATCTCCATGCTGTCCCCAAGCTCTGCCGACACAGTGGTGTGGCTGGTAAAACTCTTTTTGTTTAAACTTGGTTAATCTTCAGGCAAATGCAGACCCTGAGGCCGTTTGGTCCTGAGTGTCTGGCACCAAAGAGCCCAGGAGGAGGCAGAGGCGGAGCCGAGCGCGGGTGTTCGGAGGTAGTCGCTTCCTTCGCCTGTCCTGGTACTCCCCAGTCCCGTGTGGTATTGGTTAGATGGCCATGCCCCACCTCTGCCTGCTCCCCCTCCTGCCCACCTGCAAAAGCCAGACCCCCTTCCCAAGATTCAGGCAGAGAAAAGGGACCAGCTGGATTCAGGTAACTCATCCCCCTCCAGAGCAAGACCTGCCTTCTCAGGAGATTTCAGAGCCTGGCCTATCTCAGCAGCAGCTCGGTGCATAGCCTGGAGAAAAGTTGGAGGCACTTTGTGCATTCTCTAGCCTGCCATTTCACCCTGCTGGAAGCGTGGTGCCGACAGCCTTGGAGAAGGGTCGCACCAGCACTAGGGAAGAGGCGCCAGGACAGAGAGATGGCAGGAGCCTCGTGTAGCTGTTGGAGAAAGTCTAAGGGCACCTCAGTTTGCTGCTCCAGGCCTGCACCACCATACTCTGAGGTCCCTGCCAACAACCCAACAGGTGGAAACGTCTCGAGTGGCACGTCCTCGTGTAAGAAGTTGTGTGTGGGGTAACCCAGACCAACAAAAGGGCCTATTTCTGCTAGAAAAGTCTTAAGATTTGTCACTACCTTACGTGCAGACGTGGGAGAGCTGATCAGGCTGAGAACGTGTTAAAATTGCTCAGGCTGCTGCTAGTTCACCATATGTAAGTCCTGTGACCACGCTCCCATGACAGGAATCTGAAATATCAAGTGCACTGGAAAAAAGGGATTGTCAGAAAAAACAGAAAATAGAAATACTACAAAAGCAACATTACTGAGAAAGAAGTGGACTGAGCCGATGCCGACTTGTGGTCACACAGTGGTTTCTATAGTCTCAATCACTTCCATCTCACACTGCGAGGGCGACAGGAGTGGGCATTCGTCCGGCTCCCAGCTGCTGTCGGGGCTGTAATCTTCCTCTGAGCTCAGCTCGGCCACCCCCTCCGTGTCCTCGTCACACGACTCCATGTAGTGAACCCCCACGGCGTTGATGCCGGAGTCCTCAGAGCTGGAGGGGGACGAGCAGTGCTCTGGTTTTGGTGTATTGCTCTCCTTTGTGAGTAAGGCGTTGCGGCCGGAGCCGTCGTCGGGCTTGGCCCTGTGCGGGGCGGGCGGCTGGCGCTGCACGTAGCACATCTTGCCGTTGATGCACTTGACGCGGTAGTTGTCGATGAACAGGTCGGCGATGGTGCAGAACTGCGGCGCCTCGGGCGGCAGCGGCGGCTGGAAGGCGGGAGCGAACTTGAGGAAGTGCTCGGTGAGCGACACCGAGATCTGGATGGTGTTGGGCGGCTCCCGGGGGCGGGCGGGGATCTCGGTGCTGGGGAGCTGCTCCACGGGGGTCATGGGCTGGTACACGTATTTACCTGCGGGGACAAGAGCAGCAGCGTTTGAAGCTTGTTGCCTTTGAGTTCAGGCAGGAGCGATGATGTTGACGTGCTCGGACACCGCCAACAGTTCCCTGCTGGCAGCAGCTGCTGCTTCTCTCGTGGCCTCTCCAGGTATGGATCCTCTGACACCTAATGCTGCAGGTAACCAAAACCTCCTGTACCCCAGTGCTGCTCCCCTCCCTGTCTCTGCCTCGAGGACAGCTTAGGATATGACTAACTCTGGAGAATTTACTCCAGGGGCACAACTCCATAGCCATGAAGTGGGAAAGATGCCAGGTCTGCCCACTCCACCTTCCAGGAGAAAGAAAACTGACAAGGTTCTCAGAGGCTTTTTTCCCTCCACTGAACATAACATGTAAGTTCTAGCTTACATCTTTGCTACAATGATCAAAATTTTATTATAATATTATTATTCCAGTGAGTCTCCTTGCTTGTGATTCCATTTTCTTTGTTTCTGGGGACTAAATCGTGTTTTTCCATATTATAAACCACAAGTTCATACATGACTACAATTAGAATTTTAAGGCAGAAAATAAGGAAATTTCCAAGCTATAGAAATGCTTTTAGCATCTTGATTATCTGGTTAAGTAGTAAGAAAATAGGATTATGTTGGTTATATTGAGTAGAACAAAGTGTGAACTGAACATCTTCACTAACAGAAATAAATAAGAGAGCAGAAAATTTGGACTATGTCAGGAAAAACTGAGAAACCTGAGGCTATGCCTAAGACTGGAAAATGCTGCATTTTATTTGCATGAAGTCTCTGAAAGATTCATGTCTCCCCAGGGGCTCATCCGCTGGGAAAGCACATATTTCCAGAAGCCTTGCGTGGTGGGGCCGTCGGGAGTTGTGCTGCCCGCGCTGCAGGTCCTGCTTCGCACAGGCAGCGAGCGCACCCCGGCACGGAGGGGCTGTGCGGGTGCTTGGGGCTCTCCCGAGGAACAGAAAGCTCCTGCATTAAGGAAGGCTCAGTGCTGGTGTGTTTCCAGCTCAGAGGTAGATGCAGCCTTTCCCCTGAATTCCCCATTCCTTTGGAGCATTGCAGAATGGCCTCAAAGACCTTAAAGATCACCGAGTTCCTTTCCCCGTGCTGTGGGCAGGGACACCTACCGGACCCGGATGCTGTAAGCCCCAGGGAAGGGCTCGCTCCCCCTGCCAAGGCTCTCCGCAGGAGAAACCCCGCCGAGGCTGGGAATCCCCGGCAGCCCTGGGAAGAGCTGTGCGGCGATGCCGGCGCTCCGGGGCCCACGCACAGCCTGTGCTCTGCCAGCTCCGGCACGTCACCGGCAGCCTCGAGCACCGGGCAGGCTTTTCCCACCCCGCGGTGCTGCTGAAGGGAAACGGGCATGCCAAAGTCGGCTGCGACTTGCCGCCCCCGGAGCCCAAGGGCAGCGAGCGCAGCAGAAAGGCTACGGAACCGCAGGAAGAGCTCTGGAGGGTGGGAGAGGCTCCAGGCACGACGAGGGAAAAGCCCACCCGTGTGCCACGGGAGGAGAGCACAGCCAGAGCAGGCAGCAGTGCGTGAACAGCTTTGACCAGCTCCCCTCGCATACCTCATCCAGTGTTTTCTCCCTATCATCTCTGCAATGGTAATTGTTAACAGAGCCACGGGGAAAGCTCAGTGACAACAACTCAAGCTTTTCCCCTGTCTGCTTATGGCTGGATGACAGAAAATACAAAGCCATCCTCTCCATTGCCATCTCTTTACCATGGTGTAGCTCCTAAACCTGCTGTGACTCAGGAATGAGTGCTGGCATCCAGCAGCCACAGGCAGAGCACAGCTCTCACTCCTCCAGCACAGGTCCTTGGTGGTCTCAGAGCGATGGGGTCCCTTGGAGGTTTCTCAACTCTTGTGGACAGAACTTCCCAAGGAAGCTCCTCACCCTCACAGCCACAGCAGCAGCCCACGGCTTCCTGCCATCTGCTGCTTCCCAGAAATCCTTCTGTGAAATTAGTGAACATTAAATATGCCACTGCCTTGCAAAGCCCCACAGCTGATGATTACTGTGCTGCTGGCTGGGATATAGTGTCTGATAAATTCAGCTCATGGAAACTGAAGTGCAGCCTGCCCTTGCCTGAAACCACTATGCTCTATTTATCCATAGATTTGGAGTGCTTCTGGGCTCCTTTGACAACCAATGATAAAATAAAACCAAATACTGGTGAAAAACATTTCTTCAACTCAATTCTGTGCCACCTCTATTTGAAGAGTCCAAGGAAGGGTCCAGTGAAGATTTTACCAGGATGAAGAAAAAAGGTGTCTCTACAACAGGACTCTGTTTTTCCACTTAAAACAGCCCCATGCACTGAGAGATGTTGGCAATAGACAGAAATGAAGCTTACAGCATGGGCATGGAATGGTAAAGCAAAGACTCCTCAGTTTGACTTGTTTGGTGTTTGTTTTTCCCCTTTTGGGAAGGGAAGAAGAGCGGTGGCCGGGTCAGCCAAGGAGCTGCTGGGAGCTCAGCTGGTTGTTCCTCCAGTGCAGCCGCACACAGCAGCTCCCTGCCTGTCTCAGGACTGCCCTGCTGGCACCAGTTCCAGGGCAGGAACAAAGAGTGGCCATTCCCTCAGCACAGGATGTGAGAGCCTGGCTCTGTGACCCCACCGGGGCTGAAATGTTCCTCACGTTCCAAGGACAAGCTCTGCCAGGGAAAAGCAGGAACCAGCCAACACACAGCAATGAGAATTTTCTATGTTAGTTGATTCCTACATTTCTTTAGAATTCTGGTACAAATTTGTCAAGTCTTAGCTGGGTTTAGAGGCAATTTTAAACAGATTAAACTTGTTTCAAAACATGACCAGGTGCTCAGAACTGGGACTGTCAGACTGAATCATGGACAACACTGTGCTCACAGCCTCGGTTACCACTCCTCACCCTACATAACATAGAAACACATCAGCCAGGATGCAGCCTATGAAAAATAAATGCAGAAATTAGAAATAAGGTTGCCCCCCACCCCTGCAGCTTGCAGGATTGCCAGGCTTTTTCATAGAAATGTCCCTAGAAACACAAGTCCACTGGTTCTCTTATACTCCATCTCAATCTGATCAAATACCCATGGAAATCATCAGCGATAAAATCATCAGTGATAAAACAGTACTTTAAGCACCTATTGTGCTCCATCCCATCTAATACACTGGCTCAGAACTTATTGCCTATTTATTCCAAGTGGCTGAAGAACTCTGTGCTGTGCTGCTGAACACTCCTGTCAATGACAGTTCTGACAAATAGATGCCACACAAGACACCGCATCCGCAGCTGTTTCCTGGGTCGCTTCCCCAGCTCTGCCTGTGCAGAACGTGGGGAAGGAAAAATACTGCACGTGTCCAACACCTGTCCAAAAATCAAACTCCAAATCCTGTGAAAAGAAATGTGCTGCATTTGCAGAAGTTTGGGAAGTTCTTATGCACTTTAAGAGCTGCTGTGAATAAAGAGATGTCACAATTCTGGCTCTGCACTTCCACCACTGTGGCAAAAGGGCTCAGGGGAAACAAAAGCCTGCTCCTCTCCTGGAAACAGCAACTGTGTGAAATCAGGCTCTGCCAGAATGATTGCCATGGTAAATCGGGTTGTCCATGACAGCCACTGACTGACAGGTGAGATGATGAAATGAGAGACCCAAAATAGGTCTATAGGCTACACTTAACCATTTGTCCCCCTGCGCCTGCTCCGAGCTCAGGGCATTATCCCCCACCAACACTGCTCCTCTGTGTGACCCCTTGAAGTGATAGCAGCCTGTGCATAACAAGAAAGGGACAATTGTTTCTCCATTTGTTCTGCTGGCCCTTGTGCCAGCACACAAACCAAATCCTCAGGGACCTGGCACATGCTACAGCCAACACACAACTATTTAACTATGTCCAAGGAAGTGAGTGCTGGGCAGTGCTCATCTCCCTGTTGCTCTGTGCACAGGAATAGGATTTCTACTGCCAAATCGGATGGATGCTGTTCCCCAAAGCCTTGGCTCCATGCCTCTAGTGAGCCTGCCAGCAGGCTAAGGCAGGATCCAGCAGAGCAGGGAGCTCTATCATCACCTGCACATCTCCAGCAAACTCAGGCAACTTGGAAAAGCTTTTATGTTTGTGGCACTAATAACCAGAACTACGTGGCTGATTGACTGGAAGCTGTATTATAGAGCCTCCTGCTTCCAAAACCCCAAATTGAGCCTTGAGAAACAAGCCATGAGGTCATTTCTCTCTGGTATTTTGCTAATTGGGCAGTCTGCATGCATCCTCACCAAACAGACACAAAACGACAGCAATTTCCGTGGCTAATACAAAATAACTTAACCATGAAATAAGCAGAGGTGCTGCTGGAAAATATTCTTTTCCACTTCTCTCCATCCCAGCATTCTGGTTTACCTTTAACACTCATTAACATGCTTGACATATTGGAAAAAAATAAAGTCCAGCTTCCAGGAGGGAGGTTTCTTATAAAGAATTCTCAGATTTTACCCTCTCTAAAGGAAGACTTAGTCCTAATAAATAACACTATGAACTGCACTGCACTTCAGAAAATGGTAAGAGAGAGCTGTGGATCTTATGAGTCTAAGTCAGCAATACATATCATGGATATTTGTTCATATGCAAGGCATTTAGACATCTATTAACTGAAAGATAAAAGCTTTTTTTCATATGTATTCTTCCCCCTGCAGCTGCTGGAACAAATATTTCTACAGCCTCCCATCTGCTAGCTCATCTATCTCCAAAAATCAGCAAGGTTAATGAAGACCTGCTACTTGCAGCTATTGAACGTGACCTGGCTGAGCTTAGGAACTGCTCCTGTGTGGCTGAGCACTTGTGGAAGTCCCAAGCAGAGGTGGGCTGAAGGTGAACTGGCTCTGATCCCGATGGAACTTCTGTGCCTTTGGCTGTGGTGGATGTTCCAGAGGGGCTGCAGCTGTGACCCCAGGTCAGAGTCCATGGCTGCCACAGGCCCCCAGTGATGGTGTGGAGGGATGTGTCCTGTTCACCAGCAGGGAGCTGCTCCCCAAATCCTGGTGACTTGGTGCTGCTGAACATGCACCTGTTTAACAGCACCAGTGATCCCCCCCTTGTGAAGTCCAGTGGGATTCTCACTCCAGCTCTGCCAGACTTTGCTATTGCCACTTGCAACCCTGCTAAAAAATTCAGCTCACGTGGGAGGGGAATTGGTCCCACTATGAAGAACATAAAAGCCCTCTAATTAAATACCACACAGCTCTGAAGGAGTGAAGGCAAAGGAAGCATTCATAATGCATGTGTGACAGGAGACAGTGCTGCCTCGGAGGGCTTCTGCATTATTCCAAGGAGGGCTCCCTGCACAGCTGTTCTGTGTGTGGAAACCTTGGGGATGAGCTTCTCGAGCACTGCCTTTCCTCACAGCAGGAGCTGGAGAACAACCAAGCACTCTTCTGAGAGCACTTGTCCCACATCTCTTGGGTGTGGCAGGGGAGCCGGCCTGGCTGCTGGGGAGCACGGTGTGGATGGCAGCACTCTGCTGCCGACAGAAGCTGTCCGGCCCCAGGGCAGGACAAAGGTTGTCACACCCACCTGGCTTTCCAGGGCTCCCCAGGGCAATGGATGGCACAGGTTCACCAGCCCCATCGGGGGCACAGGAAGGAACCAGGCAGGGATTCACTGCTGGCACAGCAGAACCTTGGGGCAAGGGAGGGTTTCGTCCTTCACAGACTAAGGCCAAGCTCCCTGCACATCCTGGACAAGTTGATGGAGGGCACTCAGCATCCTCAGCCTGCTGGAGCTGCCCACCACACCAGTTGTTGTCAAGTTCCCAGCAGAGTAGAATTCCATCAGGAAGTGTGATGTTGAGCTGAGTACCTACCTGGGGTCATGGCCTTCCAGCCCTGCCAGATGAACAGTGGGCAAAAGGACTGACTGCTCTGGCTTTCCTCCTCCTCTCTCCAGGCACCTGCACAGCCTGGAACAACAAGCCCTTGCAAACAAAGCTTGTCCTACCCACAAATACTTGCCAAGGATTATCACAACTCCAAACTACACTTAGAGCACAGTACTAACTCTTCCAGAGGGGCGAGAACAAATGGAAGGAGAAACCTGGAGCATGTTTACTGATGGCACATGTGAAAAACCCCACTGCTCACCCAGTCTGCACTTCTTTGTGATATATGGAATAGACATCATGTAAAACAGACATCCTGCAAATCCTCATGGGCTGCATGGTGAACAAAAGATGTGGAATGAGCCACCAAAGGAAATGAATTTCAGGACACTGAGGCACTGCCAGATTTCCAGGCTCAAATAGAGCTGAACTGGGCCATTGGTGGTTATAATGAAGGCATAACTGAAATTATTGTCCATCTTGAAGAAGTCTCTTAGACAAAGATATGCAGCACCTCAATTCAAGTGATATTTCTGCCTTGCACTTTGTCCACACAGCTTTGAAAAAGCACTGAGATTGCTCAAACAAATTTCTAGTGTGGGGAATGCAAACAGAACGTTCTGCAATACCTGCAGGAATTCTGGCAGAACTAGAAGGCCCAGTAAGGGAACACAGAAGAGGCTCCAAGGGCACAAATCAACTCAGCAAAGGAACAGCAGGAAAAGTAGCCATGCACCAGGACCTGAGCAGGCTGGAAGTGTAGCAGGAAGGGCTGGCAGGCTCTGCCCTAACAGAAATGTATCACTGCAAACAGCTCCTTCTCACAGAACACCTCCATGGGAGCACTGATGAATCCCTCCCATTGCAGACCCCATGCAAGCACAGAGGAGAACCAGCCCAGCCATGTTTTGGCAGTGGCTGCCTAGGAGCAGTTCCATACAGCTGCCAGCTCTCTCCTGAGGAGGAGAGGTGTTCCCTCCCTGCTGTACAGCCAGGCAGCTGTGCCAGCCCCTGACTCAACGCTTTTCACAGGAAACCAGCACAGAAGGGGAAAAACACTCAGGAAGTTTTTCCTCATCAAATTTATATTTTAATGTCCTTTTGTCTTAGTCTGTTTTATATACAAAAAGGATCATGACAGTACATGCTGTGAGCTGTCTAAGTCTTTGAGGAGTTTCTGTGCACATAAGTTTAAGAGCAGGTAACATTTAAATGCAAACAGACCCTGGAGTTTCCTCCATCATCCCTGCTCTTTACTCTCATTGCTTACAAGGATTTACTGGACTTAAAGAAAAAGCAACCCTGAAGGCTTGAGAGATGCAGCCATAAAACTTCTTAAAGGGGCCGTATTTGCTCACTAACCATTGGAAGGGAACAGAATACCAACACCCAACAAAGCAGTGAGCAGCAGCACACACCATGTGTGTACTCCTGAAGAGATCTTTCCTTGCAGTATCTGGAGAATGTCACCCATAGCACAGGTGCTATGCACCCCAGCTCCATGCTGGGCTCCAAAAACATGGAAGCACAGGCATGGAAAGCGTGGCACAGCCTCTGCCACACAGCAGCTGGGCAACACCACCCAAGGATATTCATCCTTATGTTGGAGGATATTAATCTTCCAACATCCCTTCCAAACCCACCCCCAAAGGCCAGAACAGCCACTTCTTACAAATTCCTCTGAGAAATTTTATCCCCCAAGTTACACTCGATATTTTTAAAATTCAGTAGAGAAAATAGCAAAAAATAGCTTAGTGCTAAATATTTATTCTACAACCCCATCCCTGTGCACCATCTGCTCAAGCTTCAGCAGCCCATGGTTTCCTTGCAGCCAGGCAGTGTACTGATAGGGAAACAAAGCAACACAAGCACAGCTCCATGTCAAACTACTCAGGAAACCATGGCATTGCCTGGAAATCAAAGGGACTGGAGACACAAGATCCAGTTGTCTTCCAGGTGTGTGGCATGTGCTGCAGGGGGCACCCTGAGCCTCTGCATACGAGGGAATGCTTTCTTGGGAATCTCAAATAAGCACAACAGCTCACCAGGTCCTTGAAGGAAAAGTCCTCTCAAAGACCTGCACTGTGCACAGGGCACAGCTGGGGCAGGAGCTTGGGTTTCACAGCTTGGAATAGACACCTCTCTGTGGCCACAGTGTTTTCCTGGTGGCTGACAGGAGTGGCCCATGGGATGTGCTGTACCTGTGCTGATCCCTTCCTGTGGCCAGAGCCCAGGACCTCCTGCTGACACATCACTGTGCAGTGGCTGTGTGGGAGCAGGAGCTTCAGGCTGGACACCACCACATTCTTCAGCTTCAGTGCTGGGAACAGGGTCCTTATTCCCAACACACTCTTTTAATCCTCATCCCAGAGCTGTTCCTGGTGCCTCATGCACATCTCCATTCACACACCATTCCAACCCAGCTATTTCTATCACAAGCCTCTAGAGAAGGGGGTTTTAAAGGACTGCTCTCCCTGCCTGTGCCCAAAACACATCACCATGCAGAGCTGAGCAGTGCAAGCATGGGCACCAACGCTCCCCTTGGAGGAGTGCAAGATCCAGCAATGTCTGCATCAACACACAGGTACCACTGCTGGAGGTGGAGCAGCTGGATATCACATCAAGCCATTGTTTCACACAGTGCCACTGCAGGCAAGTGACTTGGAGCACCTGGACAGCACAGCTGGGAGCACAAACAGCTCTCTGCTGTGGCAGGGTGAGCCAGTGCTGGCAGAGGTGAGAGCATCACCCTCAGCTTCACATCCAGAGAGTCAAGATCCCACACGACCTGCTGGAGAGTGGCTCCTGTGCCAGCAGATCAAGATCTAGTGGCCCAGGGAGGAAAAACATAGCAAAAGGTGAATGTGTCCTTCCACCTGCCCTGCCTACAGGTGGGGTAATGCTGCTGGACTGCAGGAAGGCTGCAAGAGCTGTCAGTCCACCCTAGCACACCTGGTGCTGTCCCAACCTTTCACCAAGGACCAGGGGAGGGAGTGAGGGAGTGAGTGCAAACACCTGGAGTGGGGCTCAGGCTTGAACAAGCACTGAAATGCAGCCAGGCAGCTCTGCAGCCTGGAACAGCCAAGCACCCTTGCCTGCAACAGTGACAAGTGTCCACCTGCAGCATCATGTGTGGCACGGAGAGGGGCAGGGAGAGCCTGGAACTGAGCTGGGCACACAGGGAGTCATTCCAGGGCTGGGTGCAAGCACACAGCCAAACAAGCAGCTTCGAGAGCAGACGTGTGGGCTCTCCAGCTCCGCAGCCAGCAGTGAGAACAGGAATACAAATGCATGCCTCTTGCTGAAATTGTTTTACAACGTAGGTTACATATAAATTCCAACTGTTACACGGCCTAAATTAAAGTGTGGCTATGTTAAAAACAAGGCCCAGTTGCCAAGCAATCAGTTTTCACTTTCCCAGTAGGTTTTTGATTTCCATCTATGTGAATATACTCAACTATTGGCAAAAACACCTCCAAATTGCACGAACTGCACTTCTTGAGTTCTGTGATCAGTCACTACATAAAAATTGATTAGTGGAAGAATCAAAGCCATTATGAAAACATACTCTGTATCTTGTGGGCAGATAAATTCATGGAAGTGCTGGAAGAAAAACCACAACACATTAAACCAGGGTCACTTTATATGCAGAGAGAGAGAGATGCTCTACCTGGAATCCAATCTACTGTCAAGCAGTTTTTGCATTAGTATAAGCTTGTGCCATCCATCAGCAGCTAAGCCCACACTGTCACAGCTCTTGGGAGTTTGGGAACATCTACACTCTTTGTGAGTAAAGCATTTTGCTTTTCGTCCTTTACAAAAACACAAATTTCTAGTAGAGTCTCACCAGTGTGCAGAAATAAGTTACAAGGCTGGCAGTGAGTCATGAAGTGTACAGCAGCACTGCTTAAATGGAGAGCCATTACATAAAACACCCCAAGATGCCCCTGCTCTACAAGCCCGGCCCTGCTGGTTGCAGTGACACAAGCGGTGACAAAATGTGTTCCTGATGAGCACACAGGTGCTGCCAGGAAATTGGAGGTGCTATGCCAAGCACCTGAGGGCCTCTTCAGTGCTTCCAGCAGACCTGAGCAGTGCCAGCTCTGCAGACCTGCAGGATGGAAGTCACAGCGACAACAATCTAGTGACTCAGTCTCATGGGACAGTGTAAGGCTGTGACCACAGGCGGCCGTTTAAGAGCCGTGAAACGTCCATCAAGGACCACCGGAGGAAGGATGAGGTGGCAGCAGGCACTTCTGCACTGGGCGCTGGCATTAAGCAGGCTCGCAGATCCAGGCTGGCAGACAGAGTCCCTCACCTGCAGAGTCCAGGAAAGAAGCCACACGCTCGCCACAGGCACTGTGCTCCATGCAGGTTTTATCTTTAGGCTGTTCCTCTGCAGTGACAAAAGTGCCAGCAGCCTCTCACCAGCAGGAAGCCCTCTGAGCAGGAGCACAAGCCCAGCCCTCACTGTGCAGGGTTCACCACACCCTGAATTCACAGACAAACCCACCAGCTGACAAAACACAAGGTTAATGAACTTTTTCTTCAGAGGCACTTGCTTCTGGTAGGAAACATCCCCAGCCTTGTCCTTTCAGGCTTCACAAAACCAGCACTTAACCCTTCATGCAGCCACAGAGGAAGGGTGTCAGTTATCTGCCACTCTCAGGGGCTCTTACCAGCACATCACCGAGTTTGGGACAAGCAGATAAAATTCTCTGTGAATTATGCCTCTCAGGTGGACAGACAGATTACAAAGCAGCCTCATAGTCATGCATGATGAGTTTTTGGCTGGCAAGATATGTCTTGGTACACAGGTCCCTTTTCCTTAGACTTTCGGAAAAAGAAGTGCAGTGATTTCTGGTCCATCACACATGAGCTGTACAAGAGTTAGTCCTGTGAGCCACATTAAGCAAGTAGACAATTCAGAGATTTTCCTGTGGTCTAATTCTGGTAAGTGATATCTTGTCCTTTGTTAATAATAACATGCATGTCTCTAAACATTATAGTAAGGATTCAAAATGAATGCTGGGGCGCTGACATTCCCACAGGGTACAAGGAATCCATACATGTGGGTTCTCTTATCAGTGGTACCTTTATACTGTGATTTCCAGATTATAACTAAAACCTGAGGACCGAAATCTCATCCAGGTCTGGGATGCTGCACCCATAAAAACTGGCAATGTTTTCCCTTAGAGTAACACTTCAGAATATATTAAGCTGACATTCTTTCCTTGGTTGTATACAGCTTAGTGAAACGAAGCTGGAATATCATAGCTCTTCAAAATACAGGTGAAGAGAAGATCTTGCACAGCCACAGGCAAAAAATCCTCATTAAAAGTCTTTTCCCATTACAAGCTGCAACATCCACCTTTCTGCAGCTCCTGCCTGGCACTCGGCATAATGCCTGGCTCCGTGCACAAACATTCTGTGCAGATACGTGGACTTAACAGGATGAGTGTTCAAATCCTTTTCAGATCAGAAGTAAATTAAAAACGCCTATTTGTCCCAGGATTTGTGGTTATTCTCCCTCTAGAGAGTAGAGCTGTGTTTTCCGGGAATTCCCAGCCTTAGAGCTCCTAACTCCACTGCTCCATCTGCTTTAGACAAGAGTTTTCCGTGAAGAAAAATGTATGAGCTCCTCCAAGTACTCAGAATTTCAGAGAAGCATGTTACAACTCCTTTCCCTGTTTATCTAACAAATCAGTCATCAGGATGTAGTTTTGCCCTGTGGAGCAGTACTGCTGGAAATTCAAGTTGCCATCAGCACTGCCAGGCTGGCTGCTTCCAGTCCCCATCACCTCTGCAGGCAGGGACACAGAGCACCAGAGCACCGCTGCCCTTCTGCTCCCTCCTGGATGTGGAAACTAGTTTTGCAGCCACCAGAAACCAACACAAGGAAAGCATTGGAGTGAGAGCAAGGCTTTTGGAGATGTACAGTGTATGCTGTGCTGCAGAGGACTCCAGGGCTGTGGCTGCTCCTCTAACATACAGGGCTGCAGGCAGCAGCAGTTAGATCCCCAAGCCCTATCCTATTCAGGATGCACCTGAACTCTTCCTCATAGCATCTCAGCTCACTTACCAGCTCTGTCACAGCTCCCTCACTGATTGCCTCCTCACAGTTCCCACAGGCGACTGAGGTCTGAATAATTACATGGGCTTGGGAGATTGTCAGAGCCCCTGCTGATGGCTTCTGTCGCTGGAGAGGGGGAGTGACACCTCGGAAATGCTGCTGGTGTGCACAGAAATACTGAAATGCTGCACACATCGCTGTGTGGCAGGGGAAAATGCCTGCACCTGAGCCAGGTGTGCACCTGCCAGAGAGCAGGCAGGAGCTGCCATGCACACACACCACATCTTCTCCCTGGAAGAGGGTTAATCGAGGATGGCCTTGACAGAGAACTTTCACCAGTGACAGACAACAAATGTTTTCATTTAAAAATGTTGTACAAAGAAAACCACTGGTATTGAAGCAGAGAGGAAGCTGAGGCGCAGTATTGGCTCAGAGCACAGCCAGGTGCAGTGACTTTGCTGATTTGCCTCGTTGCCTGGCTGCAGCTGTGGGCAATGGAGGAGGGATAACCCCTCCCCTGGTCAGCACACAGCTGGGACTGATGGGACCCCGAGCACAGGGACTGTGCCTCTGCCGGGCGCCCTCAGACACTCGGAGAAGCAAGGGAGCTCTGAGAGCCAAGAGAAACCCTGGGCTGCCGGTTCAGGTGAGCAACAAATGTAAATGTACTCTAGTTCTACGTTCCCAGAATATTGCTAGCGTGGCACAATTTAGAGAAGCCCTCCTCCCCAAAACCACCCAGAAAACACATGCCCTTTGTGGCATGCCACCCATTACACAAACCCATTTTCCTCCTCTTGGCTGAAAAATGACAGTTCCCTCGACTCTCGCCAGGCCTGCCTGACCTCATGCAGAACCTGCCAGGTCTGGCTGCAAACTCCGGTTGAACAGTGCCATCATTTGTGATGCATGCCAGGGAATGAGAGACTAATCCAAGGCACACCTGCAAGTGCTATCCACCACCTAGCAAACTGCAGGGCTGGGGGAGCAGGTGTATTTTTAAAAACCTTTCCTGCCACCACGATCTTGTTCCTTGCCTAAGCCTGGCAACTGTGTTCCCTTCCTGGCCACCCAACAGAGATCTCACGCTTTCCCCATGCTTGCTTTGTTTTCTTGTAAAGGTTCCAAACAGCTGAACCTGTAAAAGTGGTGAAACTGAAATTTATTTGCTACATTTAATTTTCATTATAAGATATGCAAGAAGCTTGAAAGAGCTAAAAGCCTGCTCTTTTGATGCTGAATCGGGGGGGGAAAAAAGCACAGAAAGGCTAATACAAGGTGGCACAATTACTGTCTATTGATGCAACTGCTGTGGAACCACGATTCATCATGTATTATTGATAATTGCAGCATAATGTACCGAGGGGTTTGCAGGGTGTTTAACAGAATGCAAGATATTCAGATTACAAATGAACCCAGTTGCAAGAGAATGCTCTTAATTGTATCAAGCACGATGCCTTCTCTCACAGTTAATTCTTAGTAAGTAAAATTAGCAAAATGCAGTCGAAGTCCAGCTGTCAGGCCAGGACAGATGAAACCCTGAGGATCTGATCCTTTCTGACATAAGCAGGTACCACCTCAGAGGCAGCAGTCTCACAGCCAGCATCAGTGCAAATCACAGCTGCAGTGGAAATCCCGAGGTGAGGAAAGGGAGGCAGGCACCTTGCTGCAGACCTGCCTCTGGCATGTTTTCTATGGCTCTGGAAAAAGTAGATCAGAGTAATTTAAGGCTCTCAGCTTGCATCTAATAAACAAAACCTCAAAAGGCTGTCAGAGGCGAGGGGAGGAAGGTGAACAGGGTCTGCCACCCTGGCAAAGGTGCACGCAGGGCACAGAGCGAGCAGCGGAAATGTGTAGTGGGACAAACGCAGAGGCTGAAGTCAAAAACACCTCCTGGGTCAACACCTTCTTACTTGCTAGGAAAGGACTCTGAGGCTTGAGCCTTCACCCTGCTTCCTTTCGGAGACTGGAGTGGCAGCCTCCTGGCACAGCCAGGGGAGCGGGGCTGAGGCCAGCCGTGGCAGAGGGACGAGGTGTGGCTGCGCTCCCGGGCAGAGCCCCGCGGCTGCAGCGACGCCCGGGGCACGCACGCCCTCCCATCCCAGCCTCCCCGGGCACACCGTCCTGCACGACTTTCGTGCGCCTCTCACACAGGCTGTACCTGCGTTCTGAGCTGCCCACGCGCGGCAGCGCAGTACAGAAACACCACGCTGGGAAATCTGCTCCCCACCCAGCCCAAAACAGACTGAAAAGGACCCAAAATAAACCCCAGGCTCAGACACAGAAGTTGTACAGACACCCAGGGCAGCTGAGGCTCTCAGAGCTGTTTGGATACACCAAGCAGTCTCTGATCTCCCTGCCAGCTATTATTGCCATTTCACGGACACAGAAACATCTGAGGTAAAGAGAGTGCCTACAGTGCTGTTCATTTCGAGCATGCCAGCCACAGTGGCTGTGGGGAATTCAGACTGGGTTCTTCCTCAATTATTCCTTCCATAGCCAAGTGGCTCTGAAACGCTAAATTGCTCCTGTCACTGAAGTAAGCAGATGTGATCCTGAATACACATTAGGAGGCAATCTACTCATCATGGCATGGTGAGTTTTTGTAATTTCTCAGTGTAAGTGCACTTTCACTGAGTTGACATTCTCCAGGACCTTGGCCACTGATGGAAAATAATACTTCAATGGCCCTTTTAATTGTTCTTGTTCCCCAATACAGCTCTTAAGAGTAGCAAAAAAGCATTTTCAAGAACCTTCTGAAGATTCCCAAGTCGGTACTACAGCAGTGCATTTATGCAAGGTATCTCCCAATGTTGTTTAATTACATCTCTGACCTCTATACAATTTCCCATTATAGACCTCATTCTTACCCCTTTTAAGTCCAACTCAACTCATTCCACAGGAGCAGGATACAAAGAGATCCTTAGCTCTGAAATTTGCATTAGGAAATGAGGAGCAGGAAGGGAGCACACTTCACCATGGCTTTCAGAAGATTAAACAAGGCAATGAAGTGTGTGACTTCCTTTAAAATCTTCCATTTAAAATCCTGGTTTCATGAGGCAAAGATATCTGAACTTTTCCTCAGCCATAAAGGAGGAATTGAGAAGGAAATCTGTACTTCTTGCAAATGCTGTAACTATTTTAAAATCTTATAATTGCCACAAAGAAGCAAAGGGTCAGATGGGATCTCAAGTGGTCTTTCCAAGAGGGAAGCAGCTCCATGTAATGACTAAGAGACACAAGTCTAAGCCTTCCCTGAAGGACCATGACTCCTCACCTTCTCAAGTACTCTGTTCCCCGGCTGCATTTCTCTTTCTAGTTATGATATTTTCCCATATCCAAACCTAAACTCTCCTTGTGACAGGTAAGAGATACCTAGTTATCTGCTGTGTCTGGCCAGAGGAGGACTTGAACACAGCTGCTCTGCAAGGCCACCTTACACTTTGCAAAGCTCATCAATCCCTTCCTTCTTCCTCCTTCCTCTCTCCCTCCGTCCTTTACAGACCAAACAACCCTTTCTTTTGTACCCCCTTGTAAAGCATATTTTTCAAAGCTGATCTCTGTGATCTCCTCCCCAGTTCTCCTACAGCTCTACAAAGTGCAACACTCAAAGCTCAGTCCAAAGCTCAGCCCATCAGCCTGGTTTCCTCCTCACTGAGCTGAAGAGACTAATTAAATTGCACCCTTGCCATGCTCCTGGTAACGCATCCCAAAGCGAAGGCTGGGTTCTGGGTTTGGCTTTTCTGCCACAGACCTCCCAGTGCTGACGCACGGGCAGTCTGTGATCCATCCTAATCCCCAGATCCCTCTCTGCAGTCACTTCTCCAGGTGCTCCCAGTTCCATGTTTGACTTCCCTGTCCCATTCCCAGATGATTTTGGGTAACGTCTCCAGTTTATAAGCACCACTTTGAGCTCTGACCCTGTCCTCCAGAGCACTCATAAGCTTTTTATCTTGATGGTGGCCACAAATAAGTGAGACCAGGGAAAAGCTGGGAAGATTCTAGGTCATAACTTGAGGGCCTTAATGTTATTGATGAAACACCAGTGAGACATCCCCTGTCCCTGTGCAACAGGTGACTGTGGCACCTTCTCACACAGCCAGTTGTGCCACACACTACTCGGGGAACAGACAGAAGAAAACCTTTTGTCCTGAACTGCTTTCAAATGAATCCCAAGTCAAGGCAAAATTCCTGAAATGCATATTTAATTGATATAGAAGCTTTCATCCAAACAAAAACTGCTTTTAGGGCAGCCCCTTTTCCCTGTGAAACAAAATTTGCAAAAAGTGCATGTGAAGGGGAATCCGTGAAGGTGACTAAATTGCAAGGAGAGATGGCAATGGCAATGGATTTAAAGGGAAAATGGGATGTGAGGGATGTTACCAAGTAACCCTCGCATAAGGATCCAGTGTTAACCTTGACCATGCAAGCTTTAAGATCTCCAGAACACAACATGACCCAAGTACATGGCTCCATCACCATTGCCTGACCTCGCATCAACACACTGCTGGGAAAGCCTGCTCTTCAAGGCTCTGCATGATTAATTATTCATCAAACTATGTTTGGACATCCACAGTTCAATCTCAGCCTCCATGATTAGATACATCAGGATCTTGAATACTGGTATTAAAGTCGCTGAGCGCCTTTTCACCAGAGTTGGCTCAATACTGGATTTTGAAGCTATCTGCTATATATAGCCTAAAGCAGTTACCTCTGCTCTAAGGGGTTTATGCCTGTAAAAAGAAAACCATTAGCATCGAGAATGAAGTGGCGGGTGCGAATGACAGCGGTGCACAGCCAATGCACAGCCCAGCCTCCGGCCGGCTCTCGGGGGCGAGGGGCACTGGGACTCCCGGCCCCGAGAGAACTCTCCGGGCATCGCCGCTGCCGGCCCTAGGGGAGCAGCGCCCGAGGTGAGGGTCCCGCTGGGGCACGGACAGCTCCGGGAGCGGGCTGCTCCCGGCCGCGGCACGGCTCGGGACGGGACGGGCGGTGAAGCAGGGCGCTCCATGACAGGACACTGGGCACGGCCGGGATCGCGCCCCCCGCCCACTCCCTCGCCCCTCACTCACAGTGGCACCATCCCAGGTGGCAGCACCAGTGCAGGCGGAAGCAGCGGCCGTGGCTGTGGGTGGCGCAGAGCGAGAGCCCGTCGCAGGGCTGGAAGTCGGGTCTGCCCGCGCAGCTGCGGGCGAGCGCCTGAGCCTCGTCCAGCTTCTCGCTCTTCGCCGCCGCCGCCCCGCTCATGGCGCCGCCGCTCCGCCCGCAGCCCCCGCGCCGCAGCGGCCAGAGGAGGAGGAGAAGGAGGAGGAGGAGGTTGAGGACGAGGAGGAGGAGAAGGAGGAGGAGAAGGCGCCGAGCCGCAGCGGGGACCGCCCGCCCGCCCAGCGCCGCGGGGGCAGCGCCGCGGGCAGGGCCCGGCCGCCCGCCCCGCCCCGCCCCGCCCCGGCCCCGCAGCACCGCCCGCGGCTCCCGGTGGCTGCAGCGCCCGGCGGCGCTGTCCCCCGACGGCCGTGCCTTCCGATGGCTCGGCCCTCGATGGCCGTGCCCCACGATGGCAGCGCCCTGCGGTGACCCTGGTCCGGTGCCCTCGATGGCGACGTGCCCTGGCTGTGTCCCCCGGCTGGGTGCAGCCCTGCGCGGCGGGGTGAGCGGGGCCGGGGACCGAGGCGCTGTGGCCGCTGTGACCTTTCCCTGCTCCCCGAGGCGCGTGCGGCGGCCGGAGCGCACGGGCCGCCAGCCCCGGGCGAGTGAGCCCGGCTCCCGGCAGGGCTGCGGGCCGGCTGCCAGGCTTCCTCCAGTCCGCCCTTGGCCATGTGGAGCTCCTCTCCAGACACCACCGGGCTTGATAAATGGGATCCGGGCACCCTGGCACCGGACAGCGGCAGCCGGGGAGCGTGGGCAGCAGGCAAGCAGCCTCGAACACGAGCGGTCTGGGGCACTCCACACGTGCAGCTCTTTGCTAGTTGTGAGACAGGTGGACACAGATCACCCCTGCAGTGCCAGAGCCAATGGAGCAAGACACTGAGCTGCTTGCAAAGTGGCCCGCAGCACAGGCAGGTTTTAGTTGCTTTTTTTTCATCGTGCTACTTAATCTAATTCAGAAACCCATTTCTTTTGAAGCACCCAGTGATTAAAAAAAAAACTGAGAAACTTTGTCTTTCATTTTGTAAAATAATCAGTAGATATAATTTTGGCTAATAAACATATGAAAGTGTATTGTTATTTTCCAACAATCGTATCTTTAGGCCAAAATTAAAGTTTGGATTTGTCTTGAGCCATAGCTATATTATTTGTTTCCTAAGTATGGTGGTGGATTGTTTCCCTGCTATGTTTGAAAGAAAATTGCAGTTTTATTGCTGCTCTGCTCAGCACTGGGAGTTGAAGTCAGCTCTCTGTTAGAACAGAAATCAAATGGTCATTTTCATAGTCCCTTATCTTTGTACAATACCCAAAAGCTCTATGTCAGAAACAGTCAAACCATACTTATTTCTCTGTGTTCTCCAGAATATTCCCAGACAGTTCATAGGGGTCTGTCCTTGGATAGATCCCAGAGGTGTCCCCATCCTGTACACCCTCCTGAAGGTGTGCTGAGAGAAGCATTTGCTTCTTGCCAGTAAGGGCTTAAGAGCAGCCAAGTTGCTGGTGTGTGGCTGTGATCAGCTCCACACTTTATGGGTCAGACCAGGGGATATGGGTCATAACTGCTGAGCACAGAGTTGCACTGAGGCTTTGAACCACCTCTGACTGTGATCCCTGACTGGCAGTGCAGACCTGGTCTCTGCAGTGCTGCTGGCCCTTCCTGCTCGTCCATGGTCCCCTCCTGCAGCACCTCAGTGCCCCAGGACTGCATCCCAGCTGTGCCCTCACCTCCTCGGATCTGGAATGGCTACACCATTAAACTCAGCCTATCTGGGAGGAGAGGGGTGCCCAGTTGAATTGAGCAGGGGCTTTGAGCCTCCTTTGGCACTGGTCACCAGGAGTGGGAGATACTCACAGGCCGATACATTTTAAATGTCTCCAGTGTTTATTACACTGGAAAGTGTATTCTGACGTTGCTGGAGGCTTATCTGCCTTTGTTTTGCTGAAATCCCACTGAAATCTGCAAACATTGAGGACCTTGCTCAGCTCTTTGCAAGCAGAAGAGAAACGTTGTGAACCCAGGTGTTTCTTTGACACTGTCCTCATGTCCCCCTCTTCCCTGGAGCCCGCTAGCAGCAAACGAGGGATGCAGCTCAGCTCCCACGAGAACCCTGGCTCAAGGAAAACTGACACTTATCTGCTGGCACAAAGTCCTTCCTCTCCAGCACTGTCTCACCTCCAGAAGTGCTCTCAGACCAGCCTGGGCCGTCAGATCATTTTCTGTTCAAAAGAAATAAGGAAGGGAGGTAAAGTGAGGGTTACGGAAAGGAGTACGTGTTTCTGGCGAGACCTAAGAGCCCCATCCAATTTGGGCGTGCGCTGCAGGACAGCACTTGTGAGCAGCCTAAGGCAGGGAGCTCTGCCTCCCTTTGAAGGGCCAGCGCCGCAGGGCGCTCTGATCAAAGCTGAGGCAACCCCCCCTTTGGTGCCCTCCCGTTCGCGCCGTTTTGCACAATGCCTGTGGCTGAGCAGTTAATGGAGGCATCTGCTGCACTGGCAGAGTTCACTGACTTAATTAAAGATATCTAACAATCCTGCAGCTGCATGAGAGAGGCCAGGGGTGCTCGCAGGGCCGACACTGACACCGAATCTCGTCAGAATGAAAGCACCCCGCTGTGCAGAAAGCACAGACATGCAGCCAGACAGCACTTGAAAGCAAAAGCAAGACCCAAAGATTAAGGATGGACTGGATCCAGCTCACATTGTGTGTCACCACAGCCTCACCTTGCCAGGGAGAACTGTATAACCTCGGCTCATGTCAGCTCGGAATAGTCAGACATGAAAGTGTGCTCCTCACCTGTAGGGATGGTTTTACCTGGAAAACATTTTTAACAGATATTTTCCTACTGAGTGAAAATGGTTAACTAGTTTAAAAAGACAGGTGGGGAAACTAATCCTGTACCAAGTGGTTATCAAGTTTTCCTCTGCGCAGGGCTGTGTTCTCTCCTGTTAAATGAAGAAACATTTCACTCAGGGGTGTATTTCTGGCATCACTGCACATTTGAGCTGATGGGGACTGTGCAAGGCCGTTAACAGTTTACCAAAGAAGCTCGCAGAACAGGCTGTGGCTGCCAGCAGGCACCAAGGGCTCTGACCAGGCTGCGGCGCAGGACTGGGGCCGAGGAGCCGCTTTGGAGCGGGCAGGCCGAGGCCGGGGCTCCCGCGCACTGCCCATCCCGGAGCGGAGCGGGGCTGGGGCGGCAGCAGCGCCACCGCTGCCTGCGCCCCGTCACGCAGACACAACGATCCGTGCCGGGCGGCTTTGCTCGATGCGAATTGACAAATGAACTTCTGTCAGCAGAGATACTACTGGTGTGAATAACCTCTGCTCTCAGCAATTCCTGATGAGGGAAGCGGACCCATCAAAGGCACCAGCACAGGTGCTGCAGATGAGGAGAAGCGTTTCGGCCCCAGGGTAGGAGTTGGTGCTATCCTGAGATAACATTGCTGCTCCGCAGGAAGGGCACCCTCTGCTCCGCAGCCTCCTGCCGCTGGGAATTGCCCTTTCCCAGCGGGTCCCCAGGGCGGGTGAACACCCGGGCACGAGGCCCGGGAGAAGGGAGGCTGGCCTGGGCAGGGCATCGTGTCCAGTGCTGTCCTGGGGATGACCGAGCAGCCGGCACAGCCAGGGCTGTTGTGTAACATGTCACACAGAGCCTGCTCGTGTGGAAGTAGTGCTTCACCTCTGAGCAAAGCTGAATTGCTCTCAGCTGTGGCACACGAGTGACTTGGGGCAAACTGCTGGGCTCAGAGTGGCTCCTTCTCCAATCCCGGAGAAAAGTCCTCCCAGGAACCAGGCACTTGGCTTGGCTTGTAACTTCTGATGGGTTTCCTGCCCTCAGTTTTGCTCCCTCACCCACTGGTGGACAGGAGTAGACAAAGGGCAAAATAAAATGTATTTAGACAAGAGGCATGCAGCCTTTTCAGACACAAACTCCTCCAGGAATAGGAAAATTATCTAATTCCACCATGTAAAGAAAGGGATGGGGAAAAAACAAAAACCAAGCACATTTGCTTTTTTTTCCCACTATCTCATATAATCTGTCATTAGATAATCAAAGCAGTTTTATTAAATTAAAATCAAAAGATAAACATTTGGTGTCCCTGAGAAGGGAATACAGACCAACCTATCCCCACACCACACTGGAAAATGTGAAATGGGAGATTTTGTCCCAAAGCATCAAGTCTGGAGCTAGTTTGGCTGCCTCTCACTCTGCTCAGCCCTTTGCTACAGATCTGCCACCTCCCTGCCTGCCTGCAAGCAGTGTCACCTGGTCAGTGCCAGGCCGTGTTACAAGCTGGTCAATTAGAGCCTGTTGAGCCTCAAGACCTGGTAGCTGTAGGCAAGCAAGATGTGGGGAGTGATGGCAACACTTTTCCACACTGAAGAGATGCCAGAAGATGTTTCTGCTTGGACAAAGCCAGGTGGGGATAATGGCAACAGAGGATGGAGTCTGGATGCAGAAAGCCAGTCATGAGCCAACACCACAGGGCAGTTTAGTCAGGCTGATGCATTTGTGGCTTTCCTGGCATTTATTAGAGACTCCTCTGCAGCAGGGAGAAGAGACAGTACCAGGGGACAGCAAGGGGCTGCCCCTTGCTCTCTGTCCAGACCTGTTCTCCACTTGTCACTTGACTTAACCTCTGAGAGCTGCTGCACCCTCGTGCCATCTGCCCCCAGCAGCAGGAGGAGAGCAGGTTCCAGCTGGCTGGCTGCAGAAGAAACAGGGAATTGAGGAGAGGTGGTTGCACAGGAAAGAATGAAACAAGCTGGGAAATAGGTTGAAGACAGGATTTGGTAGATCCAGTAGGTCTTGATTGAAGTGTGATTGTAATTTTCTTGGCTCCAGCCATGATTTGCATTGTGGGCTATAATGCTGCTCCCTGCCTTCCCCAAAGACAGACTGGAAGAGAAGTACAGCTAGGATGATCTGCAGGCAGTGCAAAATGAGATGGGCCTTTACACAGCAGTGTGTGAAGACAGTGGGTGAGGCTGGGTCTGAGAGAGAAGGATGGATGAAGGCAGAGGTGACCTGCAGCAGGTGGGGAACTGAGATCAATTATCTGCCAAAATTATTCCCTGCATAAGGTCTCAGAAGGCCCGTGACTGTTTACAGGCCTGTAGCCCTTTGTGTTTCTATTGGAAGAGCAGTGCAATTAAAGCAGTGGTTTCAGGAGATCAGCCTCCATCAGAGGAATCACAGCTTGGGGCTCTGCCGGCTCACGTAGGACATCCAGTCCTTGAGGGGGGGGCTCCCCACAGCCACCAGCTTTTGCAGAAAGGCACTGGGCCGGAGGCTGGGCACATCAGGGTGGGCCTCGGAGTAGCTGTGCAGCTTGGCCAGCACACGGGGGAGCCCCACGGTGGAGGCATAGAACATGGGCCCGCCCGTGTGCTTGGGCCACCCGTAGCCATTGACATAAATGACATCCAAGTGCTCTGGGCCCGATGCTATTCCCTCAGCCAGGATGGCAAACCCCTCGTTGATGAGGGCAAACAAACAGCGCTCCAGGATTTCCTCCTGGCCTACAGCGCGGCTCCTGATGCCGTGGCTGTCTCTGTACTGGGCCAGGAAGCTGTGGAGCCAGGGGTCTGGCGCGGCCGTCCTGCCCCCCGCGCTCTCGTAGCGGTACCAGCCGCGGGCGCTCTTCTGGCCGAAGCGGCCGCGCTCGCACAGCAGGTCCGGCAGGGGGCTGTAGCGCCGGCCCTGCCGCTGCCGCGCCGCTGCGCCCGCGGGCAGCGACGGCCCCGCCAGGCCCTGGCCCTGCCGCGACCTCCAGCCCACATCCAGCCCCGCCAGGTCAGACATGCGGAAAGGGCCTATCTTAAACCCAAAATCTTCAATAACCTGATCTACCGCTTCTGGCCTGCTTCCTTCCTCTACAAGGAAAACCGCTTGTTCTACGTACGGAAACATCATGCGATTCCCAACAAACCCAAAACAGTTCCCTACCACCACTCCAACCTTGTGCAGGGCTTTGGCCAGCTGCACGGCAGTGGCGATGGCGGTGGGGGACGTGTGGCGCCCGTAGATGATTTCCAGCAGCCTCATCACGTGGGCAGGGGAGAAGAAGTGGGTGCCAATGACCTGCTGTGGGCGGCTCGTGGCTGAAGCTATTTCGTCGATGTTCAGGGCTGATGTGTTTGTACACAGCAAGGCTCCCGGCTTGCAGATCTTTGACAGCTTGTGGAATATTTCCTTCTTCAGTGCCATGTTCTCATAGACAGCCTCAATGACTAGGTCTACATCACGCAACAGGTCAAAGTCCACAGTGAACTGGAGACGTGCAGGGTTATGGAAATCCAGGGACTGAGCACCCCCTTCCATTTTCATAGCCTCACGTTCCAAAAGGAGCATCACAGCTTTTCTTCCCTTGTTCAGATACTCCAGGTCCTGCTCCAGGGCCACCACAGGTATGTTTGCCTTAACCAGAGAAGTCACAATGCCTCTGCCCATCGTTCCCAGCCCTAGGAATAAAAGCAAGATAGAATCAAAGACTATGAATAGAAAATTTATCTCTTGACAGCAGTATTTCCCTTTGTATCTCCAGGATAAAAAGTGGAGGCCTCTGGAAAAAAAGTAGTGCACACATAGAAAACAGATATTGAAGACCAGGAAAAAGATGCATTTGCTCTTTCAGTGAGCCTAGATTTTTGAAAAGAGCTAGCACAGAGGCAAGTTAGTACCCTCACAAGCTTACAAAATGCCAGTGGGATTCACCCAGTTGGCACAGACTGTGTGACTCACATCTTATCTCTGCAAAGTTTTATACCTATGGAAACCAGGATCATTGAGGAGTGAGAACCTGGGGATCAAAGAGAGAAGCTCTGAGTTACAGCTGCAACCCTGTTACCACCTTCTGCAGGCAGTTCAAAGCAAGATTTCACCCTGAGGCTATGAGTGCCTCCCTGTTCCTGTGAGATGTCTGTTATGGGCATTAAGCAGATACATCTCCCAGAGGTTTTGACACTGGCAAAGTTCAAAGAATTTGCTTCTTCCCTGTCCTTCCAAGCTTCCTCTTTGTCTCTCTCCTTTCTGCACTTCATTGCGTGATCTTTGAAGGAAAAAAAAAATATCAGCTACTATTCCTGTGAAGACTTGGATGCTGATCTGCTCTAAACTTTCTCTCTAAGGTCTTGTGTATCTCTCAGTGCCTGGTAAAATGGGATGGAACTAATGCAGTGTTCTTAATCTAGATTTCAACGTCTTCTCTCTCCTTTTAAATCATGCTGCCACATCAGAAGCCTTTTGCCTGCACTTTCTGTCAGGTATCTCTGCCCACCAGGAGCTCTTCAAGTCCTCCAAAACAGGCAATTCCTAACTGCTGGAGATTCTCAAAGTCAGTCTTCCTTGTTCAACCACACAGTTAAAGCTCTTGCCCAGAATTCCTGTAACTGAGAATCAATCCACATTGTAATTTTCCCCTCCAAGATCCATAAATGTGCTACCCCCAGCTCTGGCTTGATCCCTTGCACCAGCTCTGTCCTCTGTGACATTAAATGAAGCTGCACTTTCCTGTGACACACAGCCCACACCACTGATCCTGCTCTCCCACAGTGGAGGCTTTTCTGACTAAATTAATACAAACTAGTGAGGGAAGGTCAGCACAATTTTACCAGCTTTGAAAGTGCGAAGCCTCTGAATGGGAGGATTATTAATATCCTAAAAAAAGCAGCAACCAGACAAAGTATGGGTTTGCTATAATTCTGTAAAAATGATTTTTTTAATCTCAGGTTTACAAATGAAAGTCAGCTAAACAAATAAACAGGAACAAGGGGATTAAAATTTTTGTCTAAATCAGCTTTGTAAAGAAGAGCTGAAATGATGACATCATTTAAACAAATTCCAGCAACCAAGGTCAGACAAGGTAGGATGTTTTTCCTGCATGCTACACACTCTTGGTTTAGTTCTGTGCACCTTCAGCTTGTGTGCACACCAGACTTTTCAAACATTCCCTGCTTAGCCACCAGAAGATAGTTTTTACTGGCATCACTAGCTGGCAGCCTGCTTACAAACCATCATTACACTCCCAAGCAAGTGCTGAGGTTCCTTTCTAGGGAATTCGATTTGCTATTTCATAATCAAGTTCTACTGAAACTAATTTGAAAATAAACCTAGAATAACATGAATCAACTCTTAGTAATTCAGTGTCTATGATTTGCTGGCTGAAAAAAGCCTGAACATGAGTAGCTGCTCCCACTGTGCTCACTCTCCAGAGCCTTTGATGGGGGAGCAGGTACAGCTAGGGACAGGAATTCCCTGGCTTTGGTGAGCCACATGAGGTGCTTCCTTTCTGCAGTGCAGGAGGGTAACTCACCCCCAAACCCAGCTCCATCTGCCAGGCTCTCTTTAGACATCAAGCTGAAGTGTTTGCAGCTCCACATGACTCCCTCTTGAAGTCTCTTCCTTCCCACTGGGGTGGTCTGGGGTTTCTATCTAGAATTTCCAAATTCTCCACACATCCTGGGTCTTATGCACTCCTGATCCTCCCAGCTCCAGTGCCACGCCTGAAATCTTAGTGGTTCTCTTGCCATATGAACACACTGCCTTTTCCTAAATCGAAACCTCTTTTGTGAGCAGATGTTTCCCAAGCTTCTTTCCCAGGGAAGCTCTGCAGTGGTGCCAGGTGATTGCCCCCAGTTGCTTTCATCATGAGTACTCCATGCAGCTTTCAGCCATTCCCAGAGACAGGCACACATGCTCGTAGTACTACACTTTCTAGGCCATGGGAACAGGCTTATAGATAAGATATGAGCTTGCCACGCTTGTTTCTGACCTAGAAAAGCTGTCTCTCAACTTCCTGCAGAAGTCTGCAATGGCCTGTATGAAATGATGTTTAATGAAGCTGGCAGAGAGAGTAATGAAAGCCCCAAGGGATTTGTTACATTAGAGCTTGCACAGCATGATTCCCCTGGAAATATTTTCTAAAATTGGGCTATAAAACTAAGGAGAGCTTTGGCTATCTAGCAGCAAAAGAGACATTTCTGAAGACTCCTCTTTTGCAATTCAGAAAGCCAAGTGATCTTGGGGAAGAATATGTTAGAGCAGAAAAAAAAATGGCAAGGGATCATTAGGCTTTATATGTGTAGAAGGCTGTGGAGGAAAGAGGAAGGGAGATGTCTCATGCTCAGCTCAGATCACACAAACTGAAACATGGTGAGGAACTGCTCCAGAATTTCTGCTGTATGTTCTGTTTTCTTACTCAGTAGTGTTCTCCCTTCCCCCTAACCAGGAAAACCCTATATTCTCATGTTCCATGCAGGGGACTATTTTCATGTCCAGGGCACATCTTTCCTAAAGAAACTGAAATCTGCTTTAGGAGCAAGAGCAGTGCCCAGCCATCCTGCTCCTGGTCTTTTATTATAAAATGAAGCTTTGACATATAATTAAACCACACTTGTACATATGTAATTTCAGACCAAATATGGGTATGACAAATCCATTTGCTGGGCAAGCTGAGTGAATAATGATGGTTAATTATTGATCTATCACGTGAGGTACTTAGAATATGAAAAATCATACAAAATTAATTGAATGACTTTAAAATACAAATTTCAAAACAAAAGAACTTGAAATATGTACAAGGCAGATCATGTACAGTCACACACTACAGAAATACTGATCAGTGGAAAACACTCTGAACTACAATGAATATTTGGACGTTAAAATGCCTGGCAATTGAAATAATCCTTTAACAGATTGGTAAAATTATGCAAGGACTGTTCCGGTTTTCCTGATAAAAACAACAATAAGCAATTGGCAGTGATGGGCTGCTGCAGGCTGGGGCTGCTGCTTTCTCTGTTTCAGGGTATCAGTTTCAAGCAGAAATACTCCAGGCAAGCAGGGAACTGTGGGGAGATGCAGCTGCAAGGGACAGAGAGAAAAGAACCTTCTTTCTGGGTGTTGAGGATCCAGAGAAAGTGAAAAGAAGTGGGAGCCAAGAGTTCAGAACAACAAAAGCAAAGGAAACCAAAAAGTCAACATGAAAAAGTCAACATGATCTTCTCAGCCGCTTCTCACTGTGCAGTAATAAGAGATGGAAGCAGCAGCATAATGCAACATGGGTTTAGTGTGTGAAACAGCACAGCACTGCCTGTGGGAAAGTGGGTTCTGCATGTTTTCTGGGGAGCCTAAATTGAGGCAGCATCTTTCTCTGACTGCCCTCCTCTCTGCAGCAAAAATAGAGAGACTCTGGGTCACCTAGGTAGGCTCAATACTTGCATGGATGAGCAGCACTATATTAAAAGGTGTCAGTCCCTCTAAAATCATCCCCAGGATTTTGATTTCTGGTGCTGCAGAGATGTACTTCAGATCAAAACCATGAAGTTACAAAACACTGTAGAGCATTGTACTGGCTGGAGAATGACTTTTTGTTACAGTAGCCTGAAAGAAAAAATCGTGTTGGCATGTTCTCTGCCTGTCTCTAATGGACTTACAATTTCACTTATATCAAATGGCAAAATAGGAGGGAAACCTTCCATAAGAAGGAAAAAAAAGCACAACAAGATGCAGAAAGAAGCAGATAGAAAGCAGAAATCCCACTTTGGCGTGTGATTCAGGGTTAGGAGGAGGTGATCAAGAACCTCCAAGACAAGATATGTTGTATGAAATAAAGTATGACATGAACAAGGGTGTAAGCAAAGCAAGCTGTACTGGTGGGATGCAGGGGCTGTGTAATGGAGCAGTGGAGTCAGTAAGGGCTGGAGTCTGGGTGAGTGTCAAGGCCCTGAGTGCACTGATGGGATTTAAGGTCCCTGACCAGCCACACTTGGAGCCTCCACTCACCTGCACTGCCCATTGCCTCTGAGCCCCATTTAAGCTTAGACCTGGGCTCATTCCCCTTTCTTAAGCTTCCTTGGAGGAGCTCTGGTGGCTTACTGTAGCTATGGCTGTTGTTGATCCAGACCTCAGCCTGCAGACTGGCTTCCCCACTTTTACCTTGGACCTGCATTATCCTAGGAACTTTGCTTGATCACCTGTACTTCCTGTAGGTCCTGGCCACAGTCTCTGGGCCTGCCCTGCCTGCCTTGCCCAAGTACTGTAAGTGTTGATGCAGCAGTAGGTTGTGCTGCCATCCAGAGGGAGAAATGGGTGGGCAGGATCTTCAGGACTGGGCAAGTGTAAAGTCCTGTATGTGGGGAGGAGTGGTACATAGTGGGGGCTGGCTGCTGGAAAGCAGTTCCCCAGAAAAGGCTCTGGGAGTGCTGGTGGACACCAGGTTGACTCTGAGCAGAAATATGACCTTTTGGCAGAGAAGATCAATGGTATTATAGAGCTGTGTCAGGAGGAGTCTTGATGTAAGCTTGAGGGAGGTGATCCTGCTCCTCTGTGTGGCACTGGTAAGACCAGTAGCTGGAAGGCTGGGTCTACTTCTGGGCTCCCCAGTACAAGAGTGACTGGAGTGAGTTCAGTGAAGGGCAAATAAGATGATTAAGGGACTGGAGCATGTCTCATGAGGAAGGGCTGAGTGAGCTGTGACTTCAGCACAGAGAATGCTTGGAAGATCTCACCCATGTATGTATAAACACCTGAGAGAAGGGCAAAGGAGATGGAGCCAGACTCAAGTGGCCTCTGCTGATAAAATCAGAGGTCATGGGCACAAGCTGGAACATGGGAGTTCCATCTGAACAAAAGTAAACAATTATTTTAATGTGGGGCTGACTGAGCACTGGCACAGGTTGCCCAGAGAAATTGTGGAGTCTTCATGCTTGGAGAAATTGTCTGGATATGGTCCTGAGCAATGTGGCCTATGTGAGTAGAGATGCTGGACAAGGTGACATCCAGAGGTGCTTTCTTGCCTCAAGGATTCTGTGGTTCTGCCCCTGTTACTGCCATTGGCTCCCCATCCCTGGGGTGCTGCTGCTCCCTGCCAGTAGATAATTAACTGGATGTGTTGAACATGGTTGCCTGTTACCCTGGGCATACCAAGCAGGAGCAAGGAAGAAACATCTTAGTACCTGACCTTGGTGTAATTACTCCTGGAATGCTGTTCCCACTTTGGCTCTGCACATTTTATGAAGTGTTGAAAAATTTGGAAAAGTTCAGGGTAAATCAAATGACCAGAGTGTGAGAGATTGTGCTTTGCAGCAGAAGTATCAAAGCACTTAGTTTAGTTGTTCTGCAGAAGGAGGAGTTAACTTGGGCATTGTCTGTAATCAGCAATGAAAAACACTGAAACCTGGAGGTGAGGTTGAGGCAATTTCAGATGCTAATTCAGAAATCTGTCCAGAAAAGAGTGGCAAATACTTAATCCAATGGAAGAGATATGCAGCACAGCCAATTCTGCTTGGAAAAAATGTAGAGATTATGTTTCTACTAGAAACTTTCAAAGAGAAGTTGCATTTGTCCTCAGAATTCCCTCTAGCTCAGTTACAGCCCCAAAATAGGCAGCTCAGCTCTAACAGCCCTTCTGGCTAAAACTGTCACTGTGATTAGATCTTTGCAAGTGTGTTGTTCTGGCATGGTTTAGCAGCACAGAGCAGAGAATGTCCCTCCTGGTCACCTGGTCATTCTCCCAAACTCCAACATGAGCCCTCCTGTCACAGCACTCACAGCAGGACTGACCTGTCTGGGACTGACAAAAGTGCATCTCCAAACTTCTGTGCTCTTCAAATCATAGAATAAATCTGGTAATAGTTAATGTCTCTTTACCTGAATGCTTTTACAGCCACAGATCCTTCTCACAGGGTTTGTGGACAGATGTTAAAAAACCCATTTCTATTAAAAATACGGCATGACAGCTAATGAAGAGAAGAGAACTTCCAAAAAAAATGAGTTGTCAGACAGCTTAAGAGCCCTGAGAAGCACCTAGGAAAACAAGCAGTGTTGATCTGGTAAGATTTCCTTGAAACAGAATGGATGTTTTCCAAGTGCTCCATTACTTGTCTAACCATTTTTGAGTGCTACTATCAACAGCTAGAGCTGAAAGATATTTTTTTTTAATCTCAGCAGTGCATTGAAGGTTTTATTTAAATTGCTCTTATAAAAAATTAATGAAGGCATTATCTTGCTGGGCTACAAAATGGCAGGAGTGGATCCCAGTGAGATGAAATCTTCTTAAAATACAGCTGTCAAAACATTTTTGCATTAATATATCCCTGAGTGACTCTGTGCACATGCACTTGCAGTACAGAACTAGACCAGGAGGAGGAGAATTTCCTACAGACCTGCTTCTAGCACGAAGCAAAGCCAGGTCTCGGTGTTTAAGAGGGAGCAGACGCTTACGGTCCACACACGAGGCTGTCTTTGAAGCGAGAGAAAGCTATTATTCCAAAGGAAGGGGGACATCAGCGCTAATCTAGCGGCACGTGAGCTGATTTTGGAGCTCCCAGTGCAGCGACAGCTTCACCAGTGGGTGCGGGGTGTGTGTGGCCGCGCTCAGCCCCGCGCCGCAGCTCCCGCTCCTTACCTACGACAGCCGCGCCGCGCACGGGCTGCGGGGCAGCGCTGCTCCAGGAGGCTCCGGCGGGAGTCGCCCAGCGGCGCACGGCTCTCTCGGCGAAGAAGGCGTACTGCAGCGCCCGGGCCTGCCCCGAGCTCAGCAGCACCTGGAACAGCTCCCGCTCCCGCCGCACGCCCTCCGCAAAGGGCGTCTGGGCGGCGGCCCGCACGGCCTGCAAGCACAGCTCCGGAGCCAGGCACCCCCGCGCCTGCTTCTTCACCCTCACAGCTGCTGCTTGCAGAAACGCTTCCATGTTGGGCAGTCTGGGAACTGCCTTTAGGCTGAGCCTGCGGGGTCCCAGCGGCTGACCTGCGGGAGAGAAATGGAGTTACACAACAAAGCAGCCACATCTTTTCAGATGTAGTCTTTCCAGACTTCCAGACCTTTTCCACAGGCTGGGAAGCAGTCTGCCTCCTCTTCTTCAACTCCCACTGCATTAGGGCTTGCATGGCATGATGAGCTGGGTCTACAACTAAAGCTTCTGACATTTCTCCTTACTTCTGCTTCCTCTGACAATTACAATTTTTCAAGTCCCTTCTCACACTTCAAAAAAAGTAGGGCTTTATTTTCAAAGAAGTAATTCTCTCCTTCCTTTTCTCAGCTTCTTTCCAGCTTGACTTTCCAGTTTTCTCCCTCTACAGTCCCAGCTGCTACATTCATATGGATCTTTCTATAGGCTTCAGTAATGAAGCTTTCCTCCAATACTCTTTAGTATTCAGGACCCAGTTGACACTAGCCAGAAGCATTAAAGCCAGAGGCCTGACCCAGACTTTGACAAGAGAGAGGAAAATACACCCTGACTTCTTCCCTGACTGCAGGAGCCCCTCAAGTCACTTTGGAACTAACCAAAAGGAGATCTCACTCAGCATGAGCTGGGCAGCAAACAAACTAACAAGGGAGAGTTCATGTTTGTGTCAGCAAGGGATGAATCAAGCAGCTACACAAATATGTGAAGTTCATTACAGACAGAGGTTGCTATGGTGATACCTAGAAAGGATTTTGATTGGGAGAACTTAGTTACATTTCATAAGTCAAAATTTTCTGTCATCTTCATAAGTATAGACCTGGCCATATTCAGATGTTCCTCTGCTCTAAAGGCAGCTTGCTCAGTAAAGACCAGGGAGGAACAAGGTCAGCAACTGGGGATGTATCCCCTCGATACTGCAAGATTCTCACAAAGACCCTGCTGTCATCACAGCCATACCCAGACCACTAACTGTAGTGTGGCACTGCATGGATTGCTAGTGCTGCTCCCAAAAGCAGCCAGGACTGCCACCAAAGTCAGGTGGTGGGCTGAGAACCTCATGGTGAAGCTCTCTGGGGACAGGGTCTCATTGCTCTGACCTCTTAGATGAGCTCTGCCACGGGGGCACACTTCCATCCAACTCCCCTTTATCTTCCTGTTGTCTGAGCTAGGGAAGTGCCAATGCATCTGCAGAACACTCAGAAAATCCTACAGGGTATTCTGAAGAGCAGGAATAATGGCAGCACTGCAGCATGGTTGCCTGAGGAACATGTCCTGACTCTAGCTCTTCCTCCAAGACTGAGCAATGCTTAGGAGAAATAGAAATAGAGAAAGTTTCCAGGATGAGTTAATATACTGATTTCTTGTAATAGAGGTCTTCAGAGCTCAGGTTTTTAATTAAGCCTCTTAGTGAGCACAAAAAGATGAACACTCACTGTGTAAGTAGCTTCCCTTGTAATCAGAGTTCATAAAAATGTTTTCACATTGGCAGTGGATATCAGTTGTATCAGTCAGTATTGCAGGATTTAGTCAGAATGATGTTCCTTTATTTTGGAATAATTTTTTCCCCTAAGTCTAAGTTTTCAACCCAGAAATGCTCTTTATCTGCAGTTCCTTATTTAAGACTTAAATAATGGGTTATATTCCATCACAAGAGGAAAGCTCAGGCTTGTCCCAGAAAGCTGATCTGATGGCTGGAAGATAGGGCAGATCAAAGGACTTCATATGACATCCAGTGGAAAGGGCTGGTAAAAAGGGAATGGAAACCTTTAAGCTTGGTCTTCAGACAGCAAATAGTACTGTAAGCACAAATAGTCATGGGGAACAGGAGACAGTTCCTCAGACTAAAAAAAAAAACAAACCTCAGGGTCCTGTAATGAAACTCTTATTTTAGCTGTAAACTAAATATGTTTTATACAGCACCTCTGTGCAGTATCTCAGCTTCTGCAATGCTAATAAGAATAAAGGACATGTTTATGATCAGGAAAGAATTATCAGAATCCAAATCTGGGAAGAAGACATCAGTGTGGGACACCTGCAGCTTGATTTCTGAAAGTAAAGCAGCAGAGAGATGATGAACAGGGTCAGACATCAGTGATGCAGGAAAAGCATCATCCACACACAGGAGCTAACACAGACTCCTGTTTTGTTTACCAGATTTGTAGTCCAGGTCACACAAAGGTCAGATCAAGTCTATAAAATTTCTATCAGCAGATGCACTATGTATGCATGCAGTATCAAATATTATGTTATTGAAAGAAATATCCACCCAGAGTTGTAAACCCTTGGGACACTATGAGATGGCACGTGCAAGAGACAGGGCTAATGCTCTTCCTCATGCAGGGAACTACTTGTGAATTTTTGAGGAATAAAGCTGAGCCCTGCCTCTGCCTCTCAGGCTGCCAGAGACAATTCCAGGCCATGTCAGACTTTTTACAAACTCTATTTGTGTCCAAGGGACACTTGGCTAGGTCTCTGTCTAATGAAGGTGTCAGCCAGAACCTTGAGCCCTGGGGAGAGATTAAAATGTCTTGATATTGTGCATCTTGGCAGAGATGGCTCAGAGAAAGCCCTTGCAGCTCTAAAGGAAAGCCTTTCCTCCAGCCTCCATTTCAAGGATGCAATTACCCACCAGCTGCATCTGTTCTGCCCCTGGCTTTGATGAGCCTCAGAAGAAACATCTGCTTCCTCCACAGCAACTCCCAGTAGCTTACAGGCAGAAACTCATCATCTTTCCACACAGATTAGTACCTGGGGGACTTGAGCTACTCCAAATTGCTCTGGTTTTCCTTGGCTCTGGTGTAAGGCATTGGTACTGCTTTGCTTTGAAGTCAATCAGCAGATGGGGTGAGAAAAATAAGAGGTGTATAAACAGAGTTTCAAAGTCTGCTGTGTGGAGGCTAGGAGACAATTTCTCCTCTGGTTGAGGAAGACCAGAGTAGGCCAACAAAAAGTGGTCAGGATGAAATGCAAAATGCTGCATGCCACCAGCAGTTCCAACCATTTGTCAATTTTGTGATGCCATCATCTGGGAAGAGCCTGAAATGCAGCTTTGGATTACTGCAGTGAGCATCAAGCACTTTTAATGAAGGGACATTCTCCTTGTCCCCAAGGATTTAGGTCCTGTCTATTCCACTTAAAAAATGCCTTGAGAAGTGAAGATACTTTCTTTGGCCTGGAGAAGCCAGTTTGCTGGGAGAGGTCAGAGAATTATTTTCATTTCCTATGTGCAATATATAAATACTGGTTTTCAATGAAAAATCTAACTCAGAATCAGTAATTGCCTCTGTGTATTCCTACACCCACTTACTGTTCCAGAGCATCTTTTGAAGGTGTTCTTCATTAGAAACAATCCATAAAAATGTATGGATGAGAATGCTCTCCCAATGTGCCATAAAAGTAGCTCTGTCAGCTGTGTATCACAGCAGTAATCAAGGACCCCTGATACAGTAAGGCAGTCATTTGAGACTGATCTCTTGACATGAGATACTGCAGCTCCAGCACTGAGAAAGCTTTAGAAGAAAATTATTTCTGAATTGATTCTTTGAGAGTTATCTCACAGTACAGCCTACAGAAATTCCAGTGGTGACAAAACCAGTTATTTAGCCAGACTGCTCTGTAAAAAGTCAGCAGTTGTAACTTCATGTTTTAAAAAAAATCTCATTAGAAACAAAATGCTGCATGCACACAAAGCCAGTGGAATTTTGTGATGGCAGTTTTTTTGGTACATTCTCTCTGGTTTTAGTAAAATTATTTTAAAAATATTCACTGAAAACAGAACTCCATGTGAACAAACTCCAGACCAGCTATACAAGACTCTAATCTCTTCTGCAGCCCTGCTAGTGCTTGATGGAGAAAAATTAAGGTGCTTCCTTGCCTTTGTATGACAGGAAATTTATTAACTTTAGGCAAAGGCCAAAGCAAAAAAAAGAAAACATACAGGTCCTGGGTGCACCAATCTTTCAAATTATTAGATAACCTGAGGGTAAATGGTGCATCAAAACTTGTCATGGTCTTCTGCGGGGTCTAATGAGAAATTTTTCAAGCAGGAAAGAAATAGATTAGCTGGCTCACCAGTGTTTTCACTGTTAAAACACGCCTTGTAAATGCCAGTAAAGCTGTTGGACAGAGTCTGAAAGCATTTTTAAAGTTCTGTGGGAGTTGATGTATAGTGTGATGTGAAACACCGTCAATGACATTAATCATGTTTTGCTGGGGTAGCTCAAACCAGCAATAAACAGAGTGAAAATCTAATAATGAGTAAGACTGGGACAGGCTATCTACTGAACATTCAGCCAGGTTCCTTGTATGCTTATACAACCCAAAAAAATTAAAATAAATATTGGTAGCTAGAATTTCCAAAGAAGATGAAGCTAGACAATTTCCAAAGAAGACAAAGCTAAAGAACATGATTTTGCCAGTATTGATAGTGAACATAAACTCCAGAAAGCAAGTTACCCTGAGAAATAGTGTGGTCAGTGTTTCCTTCCTGAGGGTCTCCTCTAAAGCCAAGCTGGCTTTCACAACTGTCAGACACTGCACAATGTCTGTCATGAAAGAAACAAGCATGCAAATATCTAAATTTCACTCGATTGCACATAGCATTTGTTGAAATCCAGAATGTTTCCTGCTTTGCCAGTTCCAGCAATGTATCCATTACTCATTTCATGACACACTGCTGCTGCTGCCATGAGTACTGGCATAGATCTTGTGCAAAGCATCATTCAGAGCCCAGAGGGTACCTCACAGGGAGCACTATTTGTTGGTTAATTTCCCTAGAAGAGTGGTAATATTTCACTGCTCTCCCAACAGATGGAGAAACAGAATTCTCATTCAAAACAGACAAACTCAGCGAACCAAAGTACCTTTGTTTTTCTTAGAAGCAGCAGTGAAGTACATCACCCATCTCTTGCTAAAGAATTATATTTAGTTTGATGACATACAGGAAAGAGAAAAGAGGACTGCTTAAGTCATTGGTTCTGCTCTAGAAAACGAAGCCCTAAATATGTAGGATGAATACAGTGAGAAGGATGGGCTATAGAGAACCCAACCAAAGAGTACCTTCGTGCCTGCCTGGTACATCTCAAGGTGTGGGCACGTATACAAGACACTGGTATTTAAGAACAGTCCATTCTTTGAATCATCTTAAAACACAGTGCACTGTCATCTAGGACAGGGCTTAGGCTGCCTCAGCATCTAGCATGGAGAAGAGGCCTTATCTGTGAAGAACAAGAGACCTGGAGGAGCAAAACCAACATCCCAGCTTGGACAGCGCTGCCATGTGATCGAAGCAGGAAGAGTCTTTTGCTTACATTCACCTCATTGTGACAGAGCCCCAGATTAAATCCAGTGGACAGGTTCCAAAGGTACAAGGAGGTCAGTAGTGGAAAAATGTCCTGTTTTCTCTCAGGGTAATGCTCCTCATGCTGCACAAGGAATGTTCCTCTTCCTAAGTTAACTCCAGTGAATTTGATTCTGTTATTTCTAAGATGGGGGAAAAAAATCTCTCCCCATCCCTCCCATCTGCACAGACCATTTTTTACATGGCACCCAAAGGATTAGGGACAGAGTCACTTGCAGACCATGGATCATTAAATTGAGCAGAGGATGTGCCAGCCCCTCCACTACAGGGAGAAAGTTATTTTTGCTCAGCCATTATGGATTGTGCAACCAGAATGTGTGCAATGTCACCTGGGATCCAGTACTGTATATGGATAGAGCACTTACTCTCTAAAACCTGCAGAGTGCAGCATCCCAGAGGAGCATGTGAGTTTGGCTATACAATTAAAAAGCAGGAGGACTTGATAGATATATCTTCTCTGGATCTCACTTGAATTTCTGCAGCTTTCCAGCATTTGATTTTTTTCACTTCAGACAACAGGAAACAAATACTGCAATTAATTCTGTCTTATATGGATGCCAAAACTCAAGAATGGAGTATATAAATTGGAACAAACTGGTGGGCTTTTTCTGACTCTTTTCAGCCCTGAAACATCACCAATTATTTCCTGGAACTGCTACAATTTGTTCCTCACCAATCACTTTGTTTGCCAAACGCATTGCTGCCTCAATGGTGTTTTCTTCCACAATTTCATCAACCAAGCCCAGCTTCAGTGCTTCAGTTGCTGGAATGTGTTTTCCTGCCATAAAAAGAGAAATAAGGTGACTACAGTGGAGCCTGATGGGCAATTTTGTTCTTTTCCATCTGATCAAATGACTTGTGCAGCTGGTAATTAGCCCCTCATGGGTGGAAGCAAGTAGAATTACAATTCCAGCAGCTACACAGGTAAAAGATTCCTGGTTTTGAGACCAAGCTGGTATGACTCAATGCCATGTTCTTGTATACAGACATAGAACTTACCTGTAGTGATCATATCCAGAGCAGCTGGTACTCCAATCAGTCTGGGGAGTCGCTGAGTGCCTTCAGCACCTGGAAGTAACCCTATGGTGACCTCTGGCAAACCCATCCGAGCCTAAATGGAAGTAAAATAAAAAATCTGATCAGAAAGAGTGGTAATTGAAAACTGAGCAAAACAGAGGGAAGACAAGCAGATGTTAGTCATGTTGCTAGTCTAGGAAGCCCCAGAATTTCTACATAGAAACCTCGTCCTTGCTTTTTGCTACATAAAATATTTAAGAAAAAAACCGCGACCATTTGAACGATTTCTGTACAAAGGCACAAGGAAAATGTGACCTTTCAGAATTTCTGTGCTAGTACAGCACAGAAGGGACAACTGTAGGGCCAACAGCATTCCCTAGATTGACACATGTCAATAATGCTTTCAAGTAGTTGTTACCAATTGTCAGAGGCCATGCTGGCTTTGCTTTCATCTCCCTGCTCTAATTCTTGCAAGTCTAGTAAAGAGTTGGAAGGAACCTTAAAACCATCTTGTTTCACTCCCTGTCATGGACAGAGACACCTTCCACTACACCAGATTGCTCAGAGCCCCACCTAAGCTGGCTTTGAACACCACTGAACTCTTCCCTAATCTTCCTTCAAATGTCTCTTGGTGCATTTGACATCTGGTAGAGTCATGGCAGATAAGCCAGGGGCAGTAGGAAGTGTATAAGGTCTTCTCTTAAAAAAATTACCTAGATTTTGTTGCCTTTAAAAAATAGTTTGCACATTTTCTATTGAGCTTTTAAAAGATTTTGAGTTACTACCTATAGTCCAGTAGTCATGGCAGTTCATGATGTGGTTTAGTGGGCATGGTGGTAATTGGTCAAAGGTTGGACTTAGTGATCCTGGAGGTCTTTTCCAACCTCAATGATTCTGTGATTCCATGGCCCTCACCTTAGGTGGCACAGAGGATGATGTGGAGTATCTCTTTATGCTGTTACAGCAACCCACACTACCACAGAGAAAGTGATTCACTGCAGAAGTGAGGGAATGGCTCTGTCTGTGAGGAGTCTGTACAAGCAGACAGGTACTGCTGAAGGTAGTTCAGCATTCCTGAATCTTGGAGGAGAAGATTGAAGAAAAAAAACCAGATCATTCCTGAAGACTCTTCAAGCTGTCTTTTGGTCTAGGTGCTCCTTGGGGACCCAGAGCTCATGAGGAATCTAACTGTAAATGCTCCATGCTAGCTGAGTTTAAACCATCTATAGAAACTAGGCCATGAGCAGAAAGAAGTGCAAAATTCACAGGGCTGGGGAAAAAAATAAATAAGAGAAAGTCACGCTGCATGAGTCAGTATGATACAGCTGTCTGCATTAGAATATAGATAATGAGACCTAGGGCAAATTAACATTTGGTTACTGAAGTTTCTACACGGCCATCTTATCCTACTAGTTACTTTATATTTAGAAATTAATGAAATTAATAAGTAAGACTTAGGAAAGACGTCAAGGATGGTGGTGCAGGTGAAGAATGAGCACACGGACTTGTATCCTATAGCTCTAAAGCCACTCTCCTCTGGGCAGAGGATGCCAGGAAAGGCACCCTGTCCCTCTTCTCGTGCCATCTGTACCTGGCTCCCGGCGCCTTCGGCAGCCCCTCGGGCCCGCAGGGTGCGTTACCTTCACGTGCGCAATGCGGTAGTGACAGCCCAGCGCCACCTCCAGGCCTCCCCCCAAAGCCACGCCTTCGATGGCCGCCACCACCGGCTTCTCGCTGCTTTCGATGAGGGACACGATGGGGCCCAGGGCGCCTCCGTGTCTCTTCGGAGAGGAAAATCCTCGGATGTCAGCTCCTGAGGGAGCACCAAGCGGTTAGGAGGAATTAGTAGGCGAGGCGGTGACTGGAACAATCCTTCCCTCTGTGCCATGGACACAGCTGCTCACAGATGCCCAAGCCCTTGCAGAGCATGCTGGTGGCAGGAGAGTGGATAACAGGAATCAACCCCTTTTGGGACCACCTTCAAGGAGCCCTGGATCTTTGATCCTGCTCACAGAGCTCCCAGGAAGGCTGAGTACAAAAATACAGAGTAACTGTAAGAATCATGCAGTAACTGAAGAAATTTGCAAACATTCCTGGTGTAATATTGAGCTTGAAATAGTTAAGTGCAAGTTACTACTAACAAGCAATGTTGAACTCCACAGAAATTCCCTAGTCTTTCAGGCTTCTTCAGCTGAAGATCTGTTATTCACCAGTGGCCCACCCCAGGTACATTCCATACACTAGACCAGTAAATGGTTCAGAGATTGCACATAAACAAAGCTATGGACACTGAGGGAACACTGGGATGTTATGGAGTTGAGCAGCTGACCCTAACTTCAGAATGAACAGACCAGCTTACTTCTGGCCTGTTTCAAGGTCCAGCTTATCACGTGCCCCATGTCAGCTGCGGCACAGCAAAATAGGCAAAGCACCCTCTCTTGTGGCCATTTCCAGCCAAATCAAGACTTTTGTCAGCAGTGTTATGGGGCAGAGATAGGATGGGTGGAGAGTGTTTCATCTTTTGCTCAGCCTGTGTTAGATGTCTTACCTGCACTGAATTTCCCATTTTCACCACAAATCATAACAGCTTTCACTGAGGGATCTGCATCTGCTTTCTTCAGCCCATCCTCCAAAGCCTGGAGAACTGCCAGACTGCAATAAAAAAGAGATTCAGTGAGTAGCCATCAACTACATCCCCCTTCCAAGAGGTCTGTATTATGAACACCAAGCAGCCCAGTGAAGATGAGCACCATGTCCAACAGGCAGTCCCCACGGCTGGCTGCTGCCACAGCCTCTCCATGGGAATCCTGTCCTTAGTCTCCTCTTACTCCAAGGACAAACACCCAAACCCAACAGGCTGACCTGTCAGTCACTGCCTGGAGACTCCTCTTCAGGCTATGGCACTGCTGTTTCCACAACAAGCACCACAGGGAAATGTTCTTTTGAAGATGTCTTATGAATTCAGATTTTCAAGAAAACAGTTTAGCATAATTTAGAAGTAATTAATGCTAAACCACTGACAATATAAGAATTTTTTGAAAGGAGCTCTAGGGATAAAAAAAGTTGTCTTTCAAACACCTGACACAGGCTCTGCTGATATTAATAAAGCTTTCACCTTGTGAAGATCTGCATATAGGTCCAGACTTAAACTGGTGTGGGATCCTGTCAAAGGGAATTTGGGCATGAAATACTACACAGAACATGTCTTGACTCATCTGAACAGGTAGCTCTGCAGACACCAGTAAATGTGGCCAGAAAAGAATTAATGAAGAATTTCAAAATGGATCTGTAGAAGCATAACTAGTATTTTTTCAAATCAGATATTTCAAAAGTCTGACCCAACGTGTATGTCCACTTTGCATTTGCCTCTTTAAAGCTAATTCATGTGTTTGTATGGATGGACTTGGAGAACCTAGTCTGGTTTTAGAAGGTGGTAGCAGTAGCAATAGTAGGTAAAAATAGAAGCATTAACCCTTTAGTAATAGAAATATTAATACAAATTTTATGTATACATAATTCAGATACTAAAATGTACTGATATACACACATACTGATATACTTTGTGAGAGACTACTCTGTGTGCATGTGTAGACATGCCTCTGATAAAGATAATCTGAGCCACATTCAGTTGGAGGCTGGAGAAATATCCAAGAAGTATCATCCACTTGCCCAGTTTTTTATAAAGCCAGCTTTCCTTCCTAGACCTTCTCCTGAGGTCAGCTCCACTTGTGAGCTTGGTGCTGAGGAAAAGGGAGCAGAGCTCTGCTGATGCCCAGTGGAGAGGAGCAGTGTTAATTACACAGAACTAATAAAAAGGCCTGAGGCATACTCAGCTTGTGCATGTTGTTTTATGTATTAGAGGGCATTTCATCTAAAAAGGAAGCTTGTCGTGAAGTAGATGAAAAACACACCATTGTACTCTGAAGTACAGACATTTTTACAGAGCAATGCTTGCAGAATTTATGTGGTAATCCATAGTCTGTGAAGGGAAACCTGTGAGCCCAAAGAGCTCTCTGTAAAAGGCAGCTGTGTGGAAGAATCCCAGCCTGTAGGAAGATAGGTTATAAGGGTAGTTCAGGATAGTGCAGAAGACAATCTTTCCCAAGGAATTACAGCTGTGCTGTGTGCTGAGGAGTGGAGACAGCCTTGCCTGCCCCAGTGAGGATGGGTGTTATAAAGGAGTGGGCTAGCTGGCCATAAGCTGCAGCTTGAGATCCAGAGTCTGCTGGCTGTGCTGTGAGGAGGAAGGGACATGGTCATGCAAGGGAAAAATAAGGTAAGAAAATGCTGTGTGAGGGACAGGCAGGGTCAGGCAGCAGGGTAAGGGGCAGCTTGGGGTTAGCCAGTCATGGAGAAGGAAGAAGGGAACTTGCAGAGGAGAGGAGTCAGAGCTGTGTGGAGCTGCCTATGAGGAAAGGAGTCAGAGTTGCCTGAAAGAAGTCCCCTGAGAGAAAGCATGAAGTTTTTAATAAAAAACTAGTGTTAGTGCCAGTGATGTTCACCTTGAAGTAATTACTGTACCACCTAACCTCTGCATATTTGTCCTTCAAAATCTGAAATTAAAGACAAACCATTGTCAAAGTCCAATATTCAGGGCTGTTGGCTGAGGAGAGCTGCCTAGGAGGGTCTCCAGGACCATCTGCTGCCTGTATAAGGCCATGCTACACAGAAGGGTCAGCAGGAGCCCTGAGACCAGAGACTGTGAGAAGTGTTATTTTTGGAGAAAGAGTAGCCAGTTATGTACCAGTTGTCCAATCCAGACATCAAAGACAGCTTGGAAGTCTGATGTTAGTAATGGTTCTGAAGGCTGAAACTAAAAATGAGAATAATTTGTCTGTGCCAAAGTAAAACTAAGAGGTGAGTCAGGAAAGGTCTTTCCACTGCATGTAAGTCCACATAGCAGAATATTAAAACCTCTCCAGATTTTATACACTAAATGTGCTTTAATATGTTAAAAATTGTTTTATTTCCTTGCCCTTGGCATACCTGTGGTTGCTGCTATTTGAGGAGCACCCACAGGCTGCACCCAATGCTTGCTGCTCTTTCAGTTCTGTTTGTGCATCAGTGAAGAGCCAGGCCACAGCAATACCTAAATCACCCAGGGGCTGGGAGATTGAAGGAAAGCCATTAGGAAATGTCATTACATTCTACAACCGTGGTGCAAAGAGGGAGAAAAAACATGTTCCATGATCCAAACAAACGTGAGGTTACTAATTTGTAGCAATTGTACAGACAAATGGCACAATTCCATCAGGAACAGACAAGAAGCAATCAGTATTTCTGTGTCTGTTCCAGGCATGTGACCAGCAGATGCAAAATGCCCGTCTAGAAGGGCTGTCTGCAGCAAATGGAAAGGTTCAGGGCTCTGTGGAGGAAATCAGTCACAAGCTCTCAGCACTTACAACAACATGCTGCTACCAAAATAAAAACAAGTCATCAAGGCTGCTACAAAATCACAGTTTGATCCTTGCCTTGCCTTTCTTAACCCAACAGGACTGTTTATGGCAGTGAATAATTTAACTTGGTACTTGTGTAAATATCTCTTTGATTTCCATATAACCTTTTTTCCCAATGGGAATTTTTGTGGGATAAAAAGGAAGAAAAATCAGACTTTTGGCAATTTATTTCTTTCCTTAGAGGAGTGATAAATTTGCCTTAGATTTTTCACAGTCCAACACACAGACTGCATGCTTTGTCACTCACATGTTATAACTGACACTAAAAGATGTAATTTTCAATTAAAGCATCATAGTAAAATATATGACAATATATAGTATAAGAGTACTCAGGAGAATTCCAGCTTCAATCTGCTAGAGCATTAAAGAAACAGTCACTGTAATTTTGCTAAGTATTTCCTTAGGGTGACACTGTCATTCATTTAGCATTAACAATGCAAGAATTCCCTCCATGCTTTCCAAGGTTGCATCCCCTCCCATGCCATGCAGTCAGTTCCACCATGGGTGCTATTTTGACTGCAAGAAAAGAGATTCTGCCAAGGTGATTCAGTGTTTCAGGAACTTGAAACAGATGCTGTTAAAGAGTAGGTGCACATCAAAGCAAGAGAATATTCTTAGAGGTTACCATATCAGGTTTCTTTTTAATGTTATGGAACTCATTGCAGTGACTTTGATGTGCTGGATTTATGACAGGGTTTTACTATTTACCTTAATTTTTTCCCATTTTAGCTGGAGTTTGTGAATGTGAATTTTTTTCATTAAAAAAATAACATAAGAGAATCTTGAATATTTACTTAGCCACATTTAAAGAAGTGAGACTCAAATCTAACTGAAAAATGTTGTTTATGGAAAACATGCTGCTTTGGTCCTTTCCCTTCGTATTTTTCTCAGCTTCTAAAATGCTTTAAAAACCTGGAAACCCAAACCTGAACAATAACCATCCAGGCTCTCCCATTGTCACAGGCTTCTTTTCCTTTGGATGGCTTCCTGCAGTGTTTTTCTTTGAATTAACTGCTGGATATTACCTAATCCCTTACTTGAAATTGAGGACTTGTGTGCTGGAGTTGCCTGCTCTGCACTCCCTTGCTTCAGTGCCAGATCCAGCTGCATCGTAGCTACTGTCACATGTTGTGTGACAAGTGCTAATACAGCTTGAACTGTCCTGCACATAAATTAAGGCCAGAGCCAGAATGGCATCTTTTGGGTGGAATTTTAGAGTAGTTGTTCCAGGGAGCAGATGCTTATTCATCCCAGAATTTTCTCTCTGTATCTCATCCTGATGAGGTGCTGATCCATGGGTAATCACACCTTCCTCTTATTGCTACCTGTCTGAAACTGCAGCTTCTGTCATCTCCTTTACATTTTCAGATTTTTATGGTGATCAGTCAGAAGGACAATCCTGGCAGCCAGGGAGTGCCTTTCCCAATCAAACCTGCTATGCTGTCATACTTCACAGAATCCCACACATAAGCTCCCCTACTGCATGGCCTCCCCTATCCTCCCTGGAGCTTTTCTGTCCTTGTCAGCTCAAATGTTGAAATACTCCTTAAACTCCTTTTAATTCCCATTGCCTGCAGCCTGCCTCGGCTGAGAAGGGGTAGTCAGTCCTTCCTTTTGCAAATCTTGTCTTTCTGTTCCCCCAAACTCCCAGTTCTTTGCATATCTAAATTCCTTTTCTTAATGCCAAGGTCTTGTAAATGCAGATCTCTGAATACTAAACTTCTGCAAACCAGGAAAAAACTCTCCAAACAAATCAAATTTGGCACATGCCACCTCTGCTGGTGGAGAGAATGATTAGCTCAAAGGTGAGTCTGTGTGGGAGCTAAATTTGCTGCCAGACTCCTGAGTCAGTGCACATTTCTCAGGAAAGCACTGCCCCACAGGTACACAGCAGAGAATGGTGTCAGACAGGAGAAAGAAAATTCCTGCCCACCAGTGGCTTCTAAAGTGCTGATGGCCACTGTGGTGGCCCAGGAGGGGGAAATGGATAATGGGGAGAGGTAGGGGAGGCTGGAGCACAGCAGCAAAACCTTACCACTCTTAAAAAGCACTTGTGCTTGCTGCAAAATGAAATTTTTAGGATTGCAGGGCATGAGTCCACAACACAACTGCAGTGGGGGTTTTTTTTTGGTTTGTGAATACAGACTGAATAGACACTGTGGTCACTGCTAGTGAACAACTGCAACTGCTTAGAGGGCTTATGTACTATTCAGGACTAAAGGAACTAAACCCCACAACTAATGTAAAGCCAAAATCATGTAGGGCCTTTTCAAAACACATGAAATACTAAAATTTCAGAGGTTCCTACAGATTGGTGTTTGACTTTGTTTTGCACTGGCTAGTGTTTGAGTTTGCACTGGGCCCTTCTTGACCAAGACCAGTGTTTGGAGGCCAAATGAACTGCTTTCTGATAGCCCTGGCTGGGTTTAATCCTGGTGCCAGCTCTGCTTGCTGAACCATGCCTGATATTCACAGAGCCCTTTGCCCTTTCCTCTGTGCACTCTTGGATAGTGCAGGGATTTGCCAGGCAAGCACTGAGTGGTGTGTGGGGCAGGCAATCAAACCAGGAAATCTGAGGATGGACTTGTACCAAGCAGCGCTGAAAGCACTCCAGGCTGAGCTAACGCTGCTGTGCTGTCTTGCTGAAGCAGCGTCTTGATGTTTAAAGACTGGCAGGTGATGAGAAATAGGCAAAGTTCTTAAATATCCTCCAGGGGAGATGACAGAAATCATGGTTTGCTGAGCCTGGCACCTCTCCTGTGACACCCCCCCAGCTAGAAGTTACAAGAAACAGCAGAAGTTATGGCGAAGTTGAGCACGTTGTTTGCAAAGCGAGATCTAAGCTAGCTCCGACGGAGCCGCGCGGGCCTCTGCGAGTGCGGAGCGGTGCAGAAGTCCCGGCTGAGGCTCCCTGGGCCGCCCTCCCTCCGGCACAGGGCGGAACCGCACTCGGAGAAGGAGATCGGAGAACGCCCACCCGCTCCCAGAGGGGCCCCCAGCCGCTGCCGGCGGTACCTGAGCGCGTTGACCGGCGGATTGCGGAGCCGGATGACGGCCACGGCCGAGCCCCTCGCGTACTGCGCCATGCCGAGCGCTCCCGCTGTGTCCCCGTGTCCCCGGGCCAGCCCCGCCCGCAGCCCGCCCCCACCGCGGGGCTGGCCCCGGCCCCCGCCTGCCTCTGCTGCGGCCGTGAAATGCGGAGCACGCAAACTTCTGCTAAGAAAGGATGTCCGTTAATGTTTGATCTTTGTAACTTTCAAGCCTAATCAACGAGAAAGTTGATTCCAGCCGTGAGGCAGCAGCTCACAAGCAATAAGTGGTGTCCAGACGCTGGGAAGAGAAATTGCCTTGTTAATGTCCAGGGCTCCACAGGTTTCAGTGATCTCAGACCCAAGCGGGAAGGTTGACAGCGCTTGGGAGGAAGGGTGTGTGTGATGTGCCACTGAGACTGGGCACACTGAATGCAGAACTTAGAGGCCACAAGCACGTTTGGCAGAATCCCCAAAATAATGAAGAAAAGAATAAATAATTTCAGCAATTGTGCTGAAATCAGCTCTGATGGGTAAAAGGTAATTCCAGCAGGGGCAGATCATGACCAACGACTCACGGACCACTGACCAAAGAAACCACTGACACAAAAGAAAAGAAAGACTGGACTAATTAGCATGAGAAATGAGAGAATAATTAATCAGTAGAAGACAGACTATTAAATAAGAGACGATGTAATGTGCAACCACTGAACATCAATACCTTCATTTGCTAAAATGTATAAATAGTGAAGAGTTTTGATAGTTGTCGTGCTGGCTTTGTAGATTTGCCATCCAGCCTTCTTTCTGTGCAGAAATGTAAATAAATCAAATACTTTGACTCAGTGTTGGGTTGGCATCTTGTACGCTGGGTGAAAGAACCTATCCTGGGACAACAGTGGGATTTATTTTGTGCTCCCAGTGAAGCTCTGTCCCCCTGGTCCACTTGGGCATCACTTCACACCAGCCCCTTAGCTCAGTGCAGTAATGCCACTGTAAAAAGAGCTGAGACGTGGGGGGTGGAAACAGTTTCTAATGTTACAACATGTGTCTGTTCCCCTAAAACGTTATTTAAGGGACAGAGAAGATTCTTATATATATATATTGTTATATTATTATTTCTAACTCTATAATCTCTCCTTTGTCTCTTGGCCTTTAAAAGTTGGTCCCTGGGCAGATTGGCTACAGCTCCTTCCCTGGTCTGGAACTGATGTACACAATTTTGGAAATTGATTTACGTGTGCAGAAGGGTCTTTCACGCAAAGCAACCTTTATTGCTGCTTTTATATAACCTTTATTGTTATAGGTGTTGTAGTGGATCACGACAGTGCTTCTGGTATTTATTATGTAATGTTACAAACCTCCCAAACTAGTGATAATACTCTGCAGTTTGCTTGTAAACAGAATGTTCTGGGAGTTTATAAAAATGGTGTAAATGATGCCTTGGAGGGCTAGCTGCTCTGTTGAATTTTTATTAACCAGAATGAAACCAAAGATCACCCTAAGTTGTACTTTGTGTTGATAATTTACAGGTCTGATCTGCTTGTCCTTTTACAATACAATTGCTGTAGTTGTGATAAAACAGCCTCATTTCAAGCCCGAATAAGCAGAGAAGAAAGCAGTGCCCAGGAAAAGAGAACTCATAGGAAAGAAAAAAGTTCTACATTGTTATGGAAAAGTTCAAGTAATGTTTAAGGTTGTAGGCCTTATGCTTGTCTTTTTTTCCTTTTTTCCTTCAAGATGAATGGAGTTTGGTAGTGAGAAGAAGAAATGCATTGCAATGTATACAGCAGAGAAATTTTAAGTCTTGGAAATTGTGCAATGACCAAGTGCAAAGGTCTGAGCTCAAATCCAGCTCCCAAACCAATGGGGAAAGATAAGTGCCTGGCACAGGCCCCAGCTCTGGAAAAACGCTTCTAAGGCAGGAACAGCAAAGCCTTAGAAACTGCAGTACTGGAAGTGGGAATGAGGGTATTCACCAAAGGACAGATTTTAATGGAGTGAATGTTGTACTTTGTCTTCTGAACACCTCAGAAAGTGCTGTGGTAGAAGAAAAGATTCCTGCTTCTTTCTAAGCTGGAGCAACACAAATGTGTCAAGTCTCCTACACCCCCCTGGGATCATCAGCCTGTTCAGGAAGTGCTGAATGATAAAAACAAGTGCTTTATTTATAGGAGCCACAGCTTAATTTTTATTCCAGTGTATCAATGCTGCAAGGTACTCCAGAAGAAGCACCTTGATTTGCTCTAACCTTATTCACACATAACAAAAAATTCCTGGAAAATGCTTTTTTTTTTTGGCAGCTGGACAACTCTGTCCATTTCTGCACCCAGAGACACTGGAAAAGGTGAGTGCAGTAACGTCCCAGCTGGAGGAGTAGAGTATTTATGTGGGAACAACCTTTGAGGAACATGGAAAGTTTTATCAGCTGTATTGTGCAGTCTGAATGGAGATTTGTGGCAATGCCCATAGCCACAGTGCTGAGAGAGGCAGGAATTCTGAAAACCTACTGGTTCTTGACATCAGCTGGTCTAAACTTCAGGCCTGAATTACATCTTGCTGTTGAAATGACAGCATGAAGGGCCAGATAAATCCAACAACTTTTTTCTGCTTTCCCTTTTACAGCTATAGCTTTAAATTATTTTTTTCCCCTTAAAATTTATCTGTTGTAAAAAGAGCTGTTGAACCTTTGTAACCTTTGTCTGGCCCCTTCATGTGTGGCAAAAGACAGTACTGGTAAACATTTGATCATACAATAGTTTTCAAAGTCTGTTTTGGATATCACACCCTTAGGAGGTGTCCTCTGATAACTTTCTTTTCCAAACTGTCTCCAAAACCCAGCCTCCCAGAGGCTCAGTGAGCTGGAGTTCAGTGCCTCAGGGCTGGCACAGGGAACTCTCACAAAGGCACAGCTGGACCAAGTGTGATAACTACAAGGACACAGCAAGGCATGCTGTGGACCATGGAATATCATCCTATTTCAGAGTTTAAACTTCTGCTGAAGAACCACAGCTTCTTTCAGCCATAAAGGTTGTTTCAGCTTGATGTGATAAAGACTTAAAAACCTTTTTGTCCTAACTAGGTATCCTTTGAGGAGGCTTTTTTCTCTGTAGTAAAAAGGGGTTTTAAATGTCTTGGAATCTTTGCTTCCTGTTTTGTCTTGTAAAGTAAAGCTGGGCATAATTAAATGTGTAGTTAACTTTGCCCTTTTTAATACATTTCATAACTTAAAATCTAGTGTGCAGGTGAAGAACAGCTGCATATCCAACTCTGCATTGGCCCTTAGAAACAAACAGCTGATGTTTAAAATGTGTGTGCAGGTTTGGAGAGCAGTGACACAGCCCTGTGAGCATGACAGCTTTAGCATGGAATCTCAGACTGGTTTGGGTTGAAAGGGACCTTAGAGCTCATCTCATTCCATGGCCAGGGACACCTTCCACTAGATCAGGTTACTCCAAGCCCTGTCCAACCCGGCCATGGACTTTTGTCTTACTGAGGCTTTACTCTGCTCCTTGACTTCTGGAAACCCAGGATTACCCCTCTAAAACTCCCCACTGCATCAAGCTGCTCTGTATTTAAGTATATTTTAGCCCTGCATGCACAAAGCTGGCCTGACACAGACGTTAGCAACGTACAAACTTACAGCATTTCCCACCGAGTGGTTGTCTGTTCTGTATTTATCTCACTCTGTACCATGCTGGGCATTTAAGATCTAAATTATCTTAAACAAAATTTGCCGTTTCAGAGGTAGGACTTTGGTTTTTCACTGCCAGAACGAAGTATGTTCAATAGTACAAGCTAATCTCATGGCTTTTGAGCTCTGATACTTACGTGGTTTCAAAGCAACACCTCCTGGCAAGCCGTGGTATTGCTTGTGCGGGGAAAGACGTTCCTTGTGGGATGATACATGACAAACCAGGAACGCTGTGGAACGAGAGAATCACAGGATGTTTTGAGCTGGAAGGGACCTTAAAGCTCATCTTATTCCAGCCTCCTGCCGTGGGCAAAACACCTTCCACTGTCCCAGGCTGCTCCATGCCCCATCCAACCTGGCCTTGGATGTTTCCAGGGATGGGGCAGCCACAGCTTCTCTGAGAAACGGCTCCCAGACTAGTAGTGACCTGCAGCAAAAACTTTCCTTGCTTAGTGTGCAAATCAGGGTGTGATGGATGTGGCTGTTCCAACTTCCACTGGGGGAGAAATAAAATTTGGGAGCATGGTCCAGAATTCTTTAAAATGAGAGCACACATAAGCACTGCCTGACCAGTATTGCTGAGCTTTTGCTTTGTGTATGTGTGTGTATTTATATCACAGGTGCTGATGTGCAATGGACAATATCACTACACGCTGTGAAGAACTTTATCCATAAAAGAGCAAAGCCAGAAAAGGCTGCTTGCTGTCATGCCTATTAGTGGTGAATGGATGTTTGTGCTCATCTTTGCCCTCTTAATTTGCTCTTTTCCCTATCCCACTATAAAACTGACTACAGAAGTATGAATGGAAATTTGGAGCAGCTTCAGAAAAATTCCTTAGTGCTCCAAGGATCCCATTCCCTGAGCACTAAATCAACATGGGTGTCCTTAGGAGCAAACAACAATACTACAGGACAAAGAACAAGGTGACAGTGTCCTCACCTACAGCATTACACGTGGTTCAAGGAGCTGTTGTGCTGCACTGGCATCCCACGGAACAATCCAACAGCCTGGAACAACACAAGGAGTCGGCCCAAAAAACAGCAGGTGATGGCTGCAGAAGGCTGAGATGTGACAAAAACGTTCACAGGCTCAAAATAAAACTGACGCAAGTGGCTGTAGAGGGATATTTCCTGAAAGAGACAGTAACATTGTCAATGGAGGTAACAAAAAAGATACCTATAATCAATATGTTTTTCTGTTCTCCACTGCAGAGTGGTTGATGTAGCACTAAAGAAACTCTTTTGTGTCCAGCAGTAAGCTAGAGTGTTAAAAATGTCTGTCTAACCTTGGAATTTTAGTATCTAGTTTGGCCACCCAAGGCTGTAACCTGGTGTTGAGAGAACGGGCAGGTACTATCAGAATACTGAGGCTCTGTCACCACTTACTCGAAAACAGGGTAAACCGCACATACCGAGCAGTGATTTGGCCGCCCTTATCGCACTCAGCCACGACTCCGCTGCTCGTCTGTCCGTGCTGGCCCACGCAGGTGCTGCAGTCCCAATTCTCGGCAGCCTTGCCTGTGCCAGCTGGGATTCCTGCACGCATCCTGCCCGGCCCAGGGCTCGGCGGGAGCAGCTCAGGACGGCCCGAGATGTCCGCCTCGACCAGCCCCTCACGGACACGGCCCGGGGTGCTGCAGGTCCGGCCCCTCACGGGCACCGCCCGAGGTGCTGCAGGTCCGGCCGTGCCCGGCCCCTCACGGGTACGGCCCGAAGTGCTGCAGGTCCGGCCCCTCACGGGCACGGCCCGAGGTGCTGCAGGTCCGGCCGTGTCCGGCCCCTCACGGGCACCGCCCGAGGTGCTGCAGGTCCGGCCGTGTCCGGCCCCTCACGGGCACCGCCCGAGGTGCTGCAGGTCCGGCCGTGCCCGGCCCCTCACGGGCACCGCCCGAGGTGCTGCAGGTCCGGCCGTGTCCGGCCCCTCACGGGCACCGCCCGAGGTGCTGCAGGTCCGGCCGTGCCCCCGCGCCCGGCCCCTCACGGGCACGGCCCGAGGTGCTGCAGGTCCGGCCGTGTCCGGCCCCTCACGGGCACCGCCCGAGGTGCACGGGTCTGGCCGTGCCCGGCCCCTCACGGGCACGGCCCGAGGCCGCCTCACGCGTTCCCGCCTAAAACCCGCCCGCGCGCCGCCCCAGGCCACGCCCACACATCAGAGCACGCCCACACCGCATCAGACCCGCCCATTCCCTTCAGACGCCCCGCCCACATCCCAAGACTCCGCCCACGCCTCTGTGACCCGCTCGCACTCCATCAGGCCCCGCCCACACGCTTTGAAGCCCGCCCATACTCCTCCGGCTCCCGCCCACAACCCTCAGACCCCGCCCCCGCTCCGGGCCCCGCCCCCAGGTAAAGCCCGCCCGCAGCCCGGAGGTGACGTTGCGGGTCCGCGCGGGGCGGGGCGGAGCGGCGGGGCCGGCTGGGGACGCGGCGCTGAGGGAGCGGAGGGCGCAGGTAGCGCGGAGCCCAGGGCGCGGGCTGCGCGGGGAACGGGGAGCTCGGGGCGCGGGCTGCGCGGGGAATGAGGGGCTCAGTGATGCGGGGTGCGCAGTGTCCGAGGGACGGGGTGCTGAGGGAACGATGTGCCCCAGGACCGCGGTGCTCGGGGGATGCGCTGTGCGGGTAGCGGCGGTGCTCGGGGCGTGGGGTGCTGAGGGACGCGGGATGCTCGGGAAATGCAGTGCCCGGCTTTCGGGCTGCTCGGGGAACTCCGCTCCTGTTTGCAGGCGCGGAGCTGTCACGCTTGTATGTTTGATATCAAAAAGGGACTTTTTCCGAGTGAAGAGGGCGGTCAGGGCGCTGCCGTGGCCCCGGCTGGCGGTGCCTGCTGTGAGGCAGGTGAGCAGTCCCGGGGTGTTGTCGCTGCTTGCCGGGCAGCAGGCAGCGCCCCAGTCAGTCTCCGGATAACCTGGAGCGAATCCCGCCGGAGCTAAGCTCTGTCCTGATCCTGTCTGGGGGCTGCTGACAACAACAAAGACCAGCGCAGGCTCCACTGGTTTTGTGCCCTCTCCAGTAAACAAAACAAAAAAAAAGAAGTGTAGGAATTTTCGTTCTCTCATGTGGCAGGAGTTTGCGGTGGGGTAAGTTTGGTGGATGCTTCACTTGGGCTGTGTGGCTTAGCCCAGAGAAATGCAGCTCTTAAGTTAATGAGGGAAGGCAAAAACTGTAGCGCCAGCAAAAGGGGAATGGCTTCTCACTGCCGAAGGGCAGGGATTGATGGCATATTGGGAAGGAATTCCTCCTCGTGAGGGTGATGGGGCCCTGGCACAGGGTGCCCAGAGAAGCTGTGGCTGCTCCATCCCTGCAAGTGTCTAAGGGCAGGTTAAATAGGGCTTGGAGCAACCTGGGATAATGGAAAGTGTCCCTGCCATGGCAGGGGGTGGAATGGGATGAATTTTGAAATCCCTTTCATTCCAAACCATTCCTGTTTTCTCCTTGTAGGGAAGCACACTTCCCCAGACACAATATCATACTGTGCCTCGTTTTTGCTAAATTACCTGCAGGGGCAGTGCAATGAAAATAAAACCTTTAGATAAAACAGACAGGAACCTGCCTCCTTTGTCATTGGGAATTTTGCCGCTGGAAAGTGCTGAGACCTTGTTGTGACTTCACTTGCAATTCTTCTTTTAACCTTTAAAAGTTTTACCTGCTTCAGAGGTAGGCTGCTCTTAATATGTTGGTCTCATTCTCAAGGTAGAGCAGAAAAATAAAGGTAAATACTTTCTGCGTTCACTTTAAAGGTGAAGTGGAGTCATGATCTAATTGCTCCAAGGAGTCATTTGAGCTGTGAAAACTTGCATTTTTGTGGTAACTGCATGGATCTGGAAGCATGGAATTTCAGGAACGGCTTTGGGGTTTTATTACTGCTGGAAAGGGGAGCCCTGTGCACGTCTTTTCCATCCCTCTGCTTGTCTGTTTTCCTTGCTCAAGTGCAGGTGTAAGTGATGGTGTGGTGGGATTCACGTGCCAAACCCACCTGCAATTAGCACCATCTGGAAATTGGAGCTGTGTGTCTGTGTCTGTGCCTCCGCCGGGGAGAGGCACCCGCCCACTAGGCAGTGGCAGGGATCAGAATCAGTTAAGCTGCTCCTGAAAGTGTTCCCTGAGGCTACACTCGGCTGGACAGCCCTGGTGTTTGTGGTTTGGCTTTTTGGTGGTGTTTGTTGTTTTGTTTTGGATTTTTTTGGGGGGGATGAAAGCTGCACGCTACTCCTTGTTTCCAGATGTTCCTAATATTCTCAGCCTCTTCTTTCCTCTCTTTCCCAGAAATGTTTTTGTTTCCTGAAAAAGTTTCCTTTTGGGCGCTGACCAAACTGTGAAGGATTAGAAATACAGAGCTGAGGCATTTTTAGTATGCTGATTTTCACCCATAATTCCATGGCAATCATTGCTGCAACAGATGTTCTTGTTTAGAGAATAAAAGCAGTTTTTACTTAATGTAAAGGTGGGAGTGCTAACAACAAATAAAGAAATCACAGAGAACAGGTGGATAAAAAATTGAAACAGATGTAGGAAAGAAGGAATTACTCTCAGTTGCTCGCTTTTGGCCTGAATTGTATTTTAACAGCTGTTTCTTACAGCAGAAAGCTCTCCATCCAAAAATATAAAAAGTGAGACTATCAGGTGCATGCAGAGAAATTAAAAAAAAATAACAAAACAGTTTTCTTCCTCTCACTATGACAGCTAACCTGGAAAAAACCACTTTTGTTTATTGTGTTGTTTTAAAGTCTGTGTTAGTACAGCAGTCTATACATAGTGATAATTAGTGGAGAATAAATGTAATCTGCAAGACTTTTATATAAGCCTTTGTGACATAGATTAATGGCTTAATTGCAACGTTAAAATACTGCTTCTGGGACAAATGCTGAATTTCCAGACCTTGGTGTGGTCTGGTTTTACATGCTTTTTGCCTTGTGGCTCTTGCCCCTGCCCTGAACCTCCTCTGCAGTGTTCACGTCCCATTGTTTAGCTCTCCTTTCCTAGCAGCATTTTCCTTTAGCTCCCTTATTAAAATTACTTATGCTGGCTCTAAACTGCTGTCCCTGTAGAATTTTTCTTCACAAGTTGTCATGAAGAAGATAACTTGCCTGTTACTTTTTTTTTGTTAGAAATGGCAGCATAAGCTTTAATAAGCAACTATATCCAATATTCCAGGTGGGTCTCAGCAGTGCAGAGCTCAAGTTAAATATTGACTTGTGCAGGGACTTTGGTCTTGGGCAATCCCTGCTGAAGCTGCAGCCAGCAGAAAGGTGGTGTGGCAAAGATAATCACTTTAAACCACCCCCTGCCAAACTGAAGCCAATCTGGCTGTGGGGAATGGTTCAGAGGAGGCTCAGAAACCCCCCAGTGCCCCATGTCCAGGGCTGGGACTCTGCATGGTGTGAGGAGACAGCCACATCTGCACCTGGGGGTGGTGACAGCCCCACTCTGCCTCTCTGTAGGGAAATGAGTGGAATTTGGGGTCTCCCTGGTCTCATGTCTGGTGCTCTGTCCTAATCTTGCTGTTATTTGTATTTAACCATCCCTCGAGCTGGAGGGAATTGTGTGTGCCAGGAGCCCAGCTGGTAGGAGGTCTCTGCTCTGGGACCGTGGCTCCTACTACAGAAGGCTCTTTGTGCTTTATAGACACGTGATCCCTAGAAAAAAATAAACATTTCTCATTCTTGCAGAGATTTGCTCTCAGATATGAACTAAGCAATAACTGTTTCAGCACTTTCAGCCTGCTCCATCCATCTTTCCTTGCGTTGTGGGCTTTTTTTACAAAAGTCTAAAATATGCTTGCTAAACTTCATTGGAAATAGAATTCCTCTGGGACTGACAAGATAGATTTTGTTCTTGGTGGCATGTATCATTGTTGACTGCTTTGCTGTGGGGAGCTCAGCAAGCAACATAGAGCTGTATATTAAAGAAAACTAATTTTTCTCTAGCTAAGAGGCTTTATAAAGATGGGAGGCATCTTAGACTTTATTTGCTTGTGGGGAGCAGGAATTTCAAACTAATCAGAAGGTTTTAGCAAGAAAAGAACATCCAGTCATCTATGGTGCTTCAGGTAAAGGAATTTTGCCATCCTTTAATAGTAAAATATTTTGAGCTGTTTATACCTGGGGGGAATAAGTTATTTTATATCTGTGGTAAGTCTGTTTTCTGTCAGAATCTGGTTCTAGGAAGATTTTTCTCCTGTGTAATTGGAAGAAGGTTGGGTATGTCATGTGTCAACTTTATTTACTGATAAACTGAGGTTTCGATGGAAGAAACATTTTGTTTTAGATGCAGGATGGGGCTGATGACTCCTGCTTTTTAAATGTATATTTTTGAAACCATTTCCTTAGGTGTGATGGGTGTGAGCTGAAGAACCTGTAGAGTAAAAAGTGGCTCGAGTTTTTAGCATTCCTGTCAGCTTTCTGCACCTGGTGAATGCAGGGTGGCAGTGTGACTCACTGTCAGGTGTGTGTCACGGATGTGTGGCTGTCTGCAGCGACTGAGGTCAAGGTTTAGGCTGAGCTCCAGATGGTGGCCAGAGGATTACTTTGAGAGCTAATTACAAGGCTTCTTTGTGTAAGTCTGAATAGTTACATCACAAAGATATTCTTTAATGATTCATCAGGCAGTTTAGTGGGGAAAATAGCCTGCAAGTTTTTAACTTTGTGATGAGATGCGTTTTGCCCTTAGCCCGCCTGCCTTGTGTTGAGCTGTACCCCAGCACTTGCAGGCTGTTTCAATGGGCATGCTCTTCCTAACTCTGCCGATGGGATCTCTGGCATGTCTGAGCTCTGGATGTCTCTTTTTCTCGGCATGTGTGGCCTGCATTTCTCCTCCATCCTCCGAGCGGGCGAGCTGCTGTGGTGTGGGCTGTGAGCAGAGGGCTCTGCCTGTGGTTTGTGCAGCCGTGGTCTCCCTCGAGTGAGCAAAGGCTATTTTTGGAGTTCCCTCGGGGAGGAGGTGGTCAGGAGTCCAACCTTGGAGCCGAGCAGAGGGGAGTGCAGCAGGGTCAGCCTTGGTCACTGTGCTGGGTCAGCTGCTGGTTGTGGTTCTGTCAGAGAGGATCCTGTCTGCTGCAGGAGGGTGTCAGCGAGGTTACCCTTCAGCAAAGTGCTGAGAAAACATTCATTTTACTCCATTGGACTGTTAGTGTTGCCGGGAGACGCCTTGTCCACATTTCAGAGACTTGTGAGTTTTGGTTGCTCAACAGATTTGCCCTACAACTCATGGATAAAGGGCATTGTCCCCAGTGTCCATATCTCTGGATCAGTGTGCCAGCCTGTCGTGTGAGGTTGCATTGTCGCTCTCATAACTGGTGCCACTACAGTTGTGACCTTTGCTCTGTGGCAGGATGGCTCAGTGCTAAGGGGGATGAATTTCCTTGCAATGTTGTCCTTCCCTGCGTCTGGGCTGCTCAGGTATCCCTCAAAGAGGAGTTTCCCACTGATGCTGTGTATCCAGTGCTGCTGCTGGCTTCAGGTCAGCCTGCCACCTCCATGTTGGTGGTGGTGCAGGGGCAGATGCATGACTGAGTTTTTCATAGAATCATTTGTTTTCTATCTGTGTTCCTTACAACCTGAACACTAAAGCTCACCGTGTTGCTTGATGGCATTGGGACAGCACTTTGGGAATAAGAGTGTTTAGCAGGTGCTTTAGCTGTAGGGTTGCTGGGAGGACTTTTGTGTCCCTGAGCACAGGTCAGTGTGTCATACACCTGACACAGAGCACTGTGACCTCCCTGCTTCCCTTACAAACAGAGCTCTCCTTTAATAGGTTATTTGCATTCCCCAAGGCACTGTATCCTGAAGTTTCAATGTGCTTGTCTGTCAGTACTGGGAGGAAATACTGGTGCTGGATAACTAATTTAGTGTGTTTTCCTGGGTAGATGCTCCTCTAGAAGCCTCTGGTGGGCAGAATAAGGGTGCTGGCTGTAAGCTACAAGTATTATTTTTGTGTTCAGTGATCCATTGCATGTTCCTGCAGAGCAGGCAGGAGCTCTCTGGGCAGAGATAATCCAGACTGTTGATGTACTCTGTGTAGTGCAGTCGAGTTGGGGAGCTCTGTGGGCTGACCAGAGGGGCAGTTTACAGAGCACATACCTGTGTAGAAGAGCCTCCTAGTGCTCAGAGCCTTAGGGAATGTTTGCACAGTCATTTTTCACCGTGGCTAGGGCCTGAATGTACCATCTGCAGCAGAAAGTCATTCTGATGCTCTTAAGAGGTAAAAGGTTTGTATGGGTTTTCCTTTGCTTTGGCAAATAGCTGACCTTGGGGCCAGCCATGAGCTGGCTGCTGAACACACTGAAGCAGCAAAGATCAATCCCCAGAATCCATGTGAAATTTAGTCAAGACCCCTTCCAGAATGCAGATTACCTTGCAGTCTGTCTTTGCCTTAATTTCCAGAATACTTCAGTTCTCCTTTAAAAAAGGTAAGCCCTGGCTTCCTGGTTCATGGAGTGGGAGGCTATTGTGTGCCTGACCTCAAACTGGCGGCTGCTCAAGGTTCTGCAACATGTGATGCCTGGAGTTGCATCAGGTGATGGATGGGGGATTTTGCTGATTCCCTCTTGGCCAAGGTATCCTTGAACCTTCTATTTTGAGAGGCCCATATGGTTGCAGGACTGAAAGAAACACAGACTTCAGTGTTGCATCTTATGGGCTGGTTCTGGGAGGCTGTTGACAATTACAGCAGCTCTTGCTTCTCCAGACTGTCAGTGGAGCCAGGAGAGGTGGTGGTAAAGAACCTGCTCAGCCTCTTTGTGCTCAATGAGCTCTCTGTTTTCTTTGGAAGTCGCTTCATGTTCCTTCATTTCCCTTCTTCCTCTGTAAGTCATGTTTATTTAAAGGTTGTTCCCTGAGATTTCATTTCCATCCTTTTGCTGAAACCTCACATCTGTAGTTAGAGGATTAAATCTTCCAGACATTGCCAGTCACCTAAAGGTGCATTAAGAACTCTTAGGAGCTTGTTTATTCTGTGTGTGATGAGAGATATTCCTTGTCCTCCTTACTCTAGGGCTAGTTCAGATTATGCTGATAGCATTAGTGAAGAATGATTCCATGTCTGATGTCACTCTACAGCAAAAACTTGGAGGTTTGTTGAAACACTCACCAGGACTTTGCAGAATAACCCAGGGATGAAACTGCCCATTTTTGTGGGCAAAATATACTGAGAGTGGAGTTTGCAGGGGGAACTGATGCTTGTGCTTGAGAGAACTGGAAGAAGGAGCTCCAAGCAGAGCTCTACACACATGTGCATGTGTGGGAGCTACCTGAAGTTCAGGCGAGCTGCTTTTTAAGCACTTTTCTTTAATCCCTATTGTCTGTATGACACTCTGCTCTTCCTTTTGTGGTTCTTCCAGCAACAAGTTGACAGGATTGTGAATTTGGGCTATGTGTAAAACTTCTATACCTGTGAGTTTGCAAAGAGGTGTGGGACTTGTCCTGCACATATTCATAAAAGGGGAAAAACATTTGGGGATGCTTTGCATCTCCAGCAGTGATGTGTGAAAGTGGAAATGGACAGCAGATACTGAGCTGTAATTATTGGGAAGCAGTCTTTTCTAGGCTAGTGGGACCTGAGTAATCTGAAAGAGTTGAAGGGTTTCACTGAATGCCCTGAGCAGCTTTGTGACTCTCACTGATGCTTCCAAAAGGACACAACACGGATAACGGGAACTGCGGGATGCGCCGCGTTGAAATTTTATCTGCCTAAGTAGCTGCTGGTCCAACTCCATTAGTGCTTGCATATTTAATAAACTTCTAATGTGGAATTTTAATGAGGTGGCAGTTATCTCTGAGCACCCAGCAGCAGCAGTCTCAGAGTTTAGGTGGCTCTCAAATGGAGATTTCTCTCACTTAGAAGGCATGTGGCCTTTCCTTGGGCAGTCAGCACTTGGCAGGCTCTGCAGTACTTTGATTTGGTTTGTATTGATGTGCATCAACAGAGAATTTTTAATTTGAAGGAAGCCCTAGGGTTAAGTTTTTGGGGGAGGCATCTTTTCAGAAAGCCAGATGTAAGGGAAGTGACCTTGGTTCATCTTGTAACACACCATTTATCTGCTTGGGATGTTTCTTGCTAGTGATCTAATTATTTTGGCTGTGAAATGGGACTGCCAGGGAAATTGCTTCTAACGTGGCATTTCCTCATTTATGCTCCCAGTGCTTTTGCTTTGCATTTTCAGCCTAATTTTGCAAAGATGTCCAACTCCTCATGGTCCCAAGCAGGATAAGAAGTGCCCTGGTTATGCTGCACAGTTGGACCCAAGTGTCTCTGGGGAGGAGAAGGAAGGTAATCTGTCATCGAGGGAACTGTAGCAAAATTCAGCAGAACACTTCAGTGTTTATGCTTTTGAGATAAACCTGAGTGTAGTAAATATATGTCAGTATGTCAGATATAGCAGGCAAGGTGAAAAGGGACTTTTGATAGCACAGTGTAATTCTCAGTTCTGGCACCAGTATGACTTTAAATAAGTCCCTTGCCCATTCCCAATCTTCAGGATGAATTCTCAGTATGTTACTATGGATGGTAGATGTGTAAGCTGTGAGGGTGGCAAGGGTGAGGAAATAATTCCTTACAGCCTCCTTTGAGATAAGACAGCAGTAATTCAGTGACTGGACCATCAGATGGGTTTCAGGTGACCTTCCAGTGTGCCTGGTAAAAAGAAGGAAAAATTTAGTGTTTATCTGAGCCATTTTTTAAATTTAAGTTCTTTTTATATCTCCAGAGCACCAGTTTGGGAGGAACAGCAAAGAGAGTTAAGGACAAAAACTGATGGACCATTACATCTTCCAAAATGAGCCTTTTCACACTTTCCTACTGGAAAATTACTTGTCCTGAAGGTGAGTAGGTTTTGTATGTGACAGATGAGCTGCCCAATGTCTTGGGCCTTGAGCAAAGGCAGATCCACCCTCATTCCAGCTTGGCCTGACACTGCCTCTCTGGGCTGGCACAGCCCATGGAAACTTGCTTGTGAAAATGTGTATTTTATCACCAGGAGAAATAGGGAGGGAACAGGGAATATTTTCCACTCATGAATTACCATTGATTTAGAAGCCTTTGAAAAAGCTGGAGTGCTTAGTGAGAGAGATGAGCCATTGGGAACACAGATATTTTCTGGTGAGTGGAGAAAATGTAGGTGTTTTATTTGCAGCATGAGAAAGTTAAGCTTGTAAGACAAACTCTGGTTTAGTTTGGCAAGTGTATTAAATTACATAAGGCATTTTCAAGTTTTGTTCCAGTTGTACCTCAAATGATATTTTCAGTGTTCAGAAGAGCTGAAGAAGAGTGCTTGCTATCAAGGATGATAAAGTAATTTCCCCAAAGTAAAGAACATAATGCTTGAATGAAATTAAATCAGAGTTGTATTTTGTAGAGTTTGTGATATCTTTTATGTTATTTTTGTACTCAGCCCCTCAGGGCTGTAGGCAGTGACTGTACAGTTTTGTTTTAAAATCCTTTAATAAAAGAAATCAAAATGGGAAATGTTACATAAGTCCTGCACTCAACATTGAAATAAAACCAGCATTTCTGAGACAGTTAAGGTTTAAAATATCTTGGTTTAGACTTTACTCTCACTTTAATAAATTGCAAATGAAAGGAAACCATGAGGCCTAAGTTTGCCCACTTAGCAGCATTACTTATTTTTTTTTAATCAGGCTAATAAATTTGCCATTCTGATGACTACTTTGTTAATGATTCTTTTTTTCTGTTTTTTGACATGAGCCAACTAGCAGCTCTGAACTCAAAGACAGTAGTAGAGTGTAAATGGTGAAGAATAGGTGGTTGTCAGTTGTCATTCTGCCTGCACAGAAATTGCTTGAAAATATTCAGCACTGATGTCACAGTCCTTTTGTGCATAAATGCTTTTCCATGTGAGGAAGAGATCCCAGTAGAAGTTCAGCCTAGAGTGAACTCTTCATGTTCTTTTGTAGTTTTGAAGCTCATTAGCCATGTGAGTTCCTTGAACATTTGTATGTTTGGTGGCACAGAGAGCCTCTCAGGAATGTGGGACTTGACAGGTACAACAGGATGCAGTGTCAGATTTTACTTGTTGAGGAAGAGAAGTCTTGTAGCTGGAGAGAAAACTGCTGTTCACGTTCATTGGTGCTCTTTGCTGTCTGGTATGATCTGCACAGCATAAAAGGATGGAAACCTGAAAGCCCCAAAGCCAAAGGTGTGACTGAGCTCTGAAAGCTCTCTTGTTTTTCCTAAATGCCTCTGTTTTCCAAGTGTCCTCTTCAGATGTTATTTGTCTTTAGCTAAAAACCCCATAAAGCTAGGGAATCTCACTGGGTAATACCTTTTCTGGTGTAGTCTGTGTTTTGCTGTTGTGTTGTCTGCCTTTTGGTTTCTCCTTTTCTGGTCTGCAAAAAGTGTGACTTTACTCTGTGGAGAAAGATTGTGCAACAGAGTGAAGAGAGAGTGAAAAGAGGATATTTTTTGCTGTTCTAAGGCTTCTTTGTTCTCAGAGGTCAGGAGGAGCTGAGCTCTAGTGATTTCATACACTCTCCTGTTACCTGTTCCCATGCTGGCCATAAGCCTGAAGGGACAGATCCTCCTCTGGATGAGTCATTAAGTAAATATCAGGCTGTGCTGGTATTTCTGCTCTGAGTGCTTGTTCTTATTTCTTGTGTGTTGTTTACTGGCTGTTTTCTTTGCTGCTATCACAACCCCAGCAGCTTTTGTCAGCACAGGGACTTCTCACGGTGTGCAGCTGGGGAGAGGCACCTGCACTGGAGCCAGGAGCTGTCCCAGCCTTGTTCGAGGAGGGGTTTTCAACAGTAGCTGGGAAATACTGGGAGGTATTTCCAGTAAAACAGTTCTGGTTCTTGGCTCTTGATCAGAGGCATCTTGCCAGGTGGCCTGTGGGCTGGATGTGGTGCCTGCTCCTGCTGCATCCCTCCTGCAGGACAGGGCATGGGAAGAGGTGCATCCCGTGGGAGCACTGGAGCACACAGTGTTCAGAGCTGTCACTGGAGCCTTCAGCAGACTGTTCCTGCTGGGCTGCAGCAGGGAGGGCTGGAGCTCTGTGAGCTGTGCTTCTCCAGCAGCTGCTGCAGCCAGAGGTGGCTCAGAAATGGTTGCAGAATCCTAGAAGCGTGAAATGGGTTGTGTCGGAAGGGACCTGAAAGCTCATCCAGTTCCACCCCCTGCCACTCAGGTCAGCTTGCTGAGGACCCCATCCAGCCTGACCCTGAGCAATTCCTGAGGGGTGGGAGCCACAACCTCCCTGGGTAACACGTGATGGCACGGTGCATCTCCTGGAGGAGATGTGCAGCTTCCATGGGGACAGGGACAAGGTGCTGCCAGTGTTTGTGCTCCCTGGGCAGCTCTGCTAGCAAGGGACAAGGGCATGTTGTCCACTGGCCCACCCATGCACCATGAGACTGACTTGCAGTGTGCACGTGTTCTGATATTGGATAACCACTGGGTTTTGTCTGGAGTCTGGATTTGTGTCTGTTTTTCATGTGGAGATTTGACTGTATCAGGCTTCTAACTGTCCTAACTGTAAAACCCTGAGTAGGTGTGGAGGTCCCTGGTGGGTTCTGCCTTGCCTGTCTGCCCCAGTACATCATCACTAATGACCTTACAGGAGCTGAAAACGTCTTGCTGTTTGTGGATGAAATTCTTGTCTCGTTAGGACAAAAATATGCCATCACTTTAACATGCATCTTGACAAAATATGGACAGTTTGAACCCTGGACAAAAACTGGATGATGCTGCCCAGCCAGAATCAGTTACCATCCTTATTTTCTCTGGGAGAGGAAATATTTCCAGTGCTGCGTGGCTGAGACTGTTCTGGGGGATCTGGCCAGGCCATTGGAGGTGAGAGCTGTGAGGCAGAGCTGCATCAACTTCTATTTACATCCTTATTTTTCTGATACTTCCCTCAGGGCTTTGCTAATTCCCTTCTGCCAAGGGAAGCCCTCCCAGCCACCTCCAAAGACACCTAAAGAACTCCAGCTCATGTGTGGTTCTCTCTCTTTCCTGGGGATGCCAAGAGTTCCATGTTATAAACGGCAGGCCCAGTAGGTGGGAGCAGCCTGAGACACACCCAAGTTTCCTGTAGGAAGAGCCATAAGATTCATCCCCCCATTGAATTTAGAGCAGGTGTTACAGCAGGGGTTTGACAGCCTGGCTGCTGGATGTACATGGCCTTTCTGGGATCTTTCAGCTGCTATGTTGGGAGCCACTTGTTTTGCTTTAACTGGATGTGAAATATCATCACTGTGGCTTGATGGATCCCTTAATGGCACAGTGTGCCATCAGCATCAGCCTGGGGTGAGCTGTTCACCCACTGCCCTGGAATTCACTTGCCATGAGCAAAACTTCAGGAACTCCTGGTGCGGGACCTTTCTGTGCCAGGTGTCGTCTGCAGCCCAGTTTAGTTAGAAAGTGTCAAAACTAAAACCACTGCACATCTTTCTTTTATTAAGATCTGCTGTTAAGAAAATAATTTTTGCTTAGCAGAGCACTTTAGGCAGACATTTAGTGAATGGAATAAGCTGTAAAAAATGGTAATCACATTGGAGGGAAAAGGAGATTTCAGATTCCCATGGTGGTTTTTCTAGCTGCCTGAGTAAAACAGTTCTGTTTTCAAGATATGCTTTTCCTACATTTAAATATTGTTTGGATGCATTTAAGAAAAATAAAAGTTTGAATATATTCTGGTCATGTGTAACTTTTGGATACTGATTAGTAGATACAGGTGCAGCAATAAAGGAACTGTAAATTTGGCAGGTAGCATTGCTTGTCTGCAGGTCCCCTTATCAAATAGGATTATATTGTTTCTCAAACACATTGCACTTGCCATCTTGAAGTAGAATTACATTTCTATTAAAATAATATTTGCTCAGTGCTTCCAGGTAAAGGAGAATTCAGCATTACTGATAAGGACCACAATCCACTTTTATTTAATTCATTTACCACTTGTCTCCATTCTCTGGTGCCTGAGCATTGCATTGCCTACTATTTTGCAGTAGCTGTGTTTGGAAAGCTGCTCAGTTTTTTGTGTTCTGTCTGTTACCACAATTTTTTTAGCATTGAATTCTAACCACTGTCTTTGAGGTGATGCATCTTTTTAAGTCTCTACTTTACTCTCTGGTTTTCTCTTTCTTGGTTTACACAACCATGACAAAAGCAACCAGTTTATGCTGGGGTCAATTTGATGATAATAAATTCCTTCTCTCCTTCCTTAAGCCCAGTGCAAATGAAGAAAGCTAAATTTACTGTCTGTTCTTCATGCCTTTTTGTACAGAAGAAAATTAAGCTATTTTGACCTTTCTTTGACACTCGTAGTGAGCGAAGATGAGGGCAAAGGCCTTGTAAAAGTAAATGAAGATGCTTTGTTTTAGTCTAAAATTGTTGTTAATGCACTCTAGTATGCTCCAGTTAAAGTCCCTGCCTATGAAAGAGAGGGCAGGCAATCTCAGCTGCTACTGCATCCACCTTCAAGGGTTGGTCCATCTTTGAAGTGCCCTGTGACAGGGTTTGAGGGGGTGGCTCTGAGTGGGTACCACACACTTTGGTGAGCTCTGTCTGTCCTGCCTTTCTCCTGGCATTTCTGGTACTGCCAGAGCATCACCTGGGTGGAGTCTGAGCAGGGCTGGCTGAAATCAGGGGCCCTGCCACTGCTACTGATGTGGAGCAGAAAAAGGGCTCACAATGTACAGGATGGTTTCAGAGAATCCCAGAATAGTTTGGCTTGGAAGATACTTTAAAAATCATCTAATTCCAGCCCCTGCTATGGCCAGGGGCACCTTCCACTCTTCCGAGCTGCTCCAAGCCTTGTTCAGCCTCACCTTGGACGCTTCCAGGGATCCAGGGGCAGCCACAGCTTCCCTGGGCAACCTGTGCCAGAGCCTGCCCACCCTCACAGGAAAGGATTTCTTCATTACATCCGACCTAAATCTCTTGTCTTTTAGTTGGAAACCATTCCCCCTTGGCCTTGCATTCTCCATTGTAAGGAGAATGTCTCCAGCTGTAAGGTAGGAGGGAAAAGAGTGTGCATAGTTTACCACCCAAAACCTGACTGTGTGCTGCTATTTTGTACTTTTCTGTTGTGCTTGAAAAACAGAGCTGTGTGCTCTTAAATATTCGTGCTCTGTCCTGAGAGGGAAGATGAGAAGGGGAAAACTTCATGTTTGCTTGACAGAATGCTGCAGCAGTAGCAGTGGATGTTTATCTCAGTCCAGGTAATTTCTCTGCTGTGTATTTCTTAGACAGCTGTGCTTGCACTGGCTCCCTTATCTGAAAAGTGATTACACTGGTACCTTTATTTGTTCTGCCCTGTGCTGATACCAGTCTGCAGCCAGCCCTCTCTGTTTCCAGCCTCAGGATGGGCAGAGTGGAGGCTGCAAAATGAGCTGGTGCCTGATCCCTTGCTCATGGGTGGGAGAGTGTTGTTCACTGGGAAACTGGATGGTGTAGCTTGGTGGTGAACTCAGACTATGGTTGCTTGTCTCAGGCACAGACTCCAGGAAATGGAAACCAGCCCTGATTTTTTCCTGATAGAAGAGTTTCCAAACAGATTAAGTGTCTCCAAGTAAAGGCTTTTCTGGATGCACTTCTCTAGAAAGTCATAATACATTTATGTAGTGTGCTGTCTCTTGCAGTTAAAATGATTGGCAGGTTTTGGGAAGTGCCATCTGAAAAATGCAGGGGATTTGCTTTCTCACAGTACAGTACAGAAAATTTCCCTTTGCTGTTTCCCTGCCAGAAATGGCACAGCTCTGTAATGCAGTAAGGTGGAGGACACTGCAGTTTGAATTTTGCTTTACTCTGGGAAGAGCTCATTCTTTCAGAGGTGCAATAGTGTTGTTCAAAACTGCTGCTGCCATCAGCCAAACCAAATTTGTAATTAAGTTGGTGTGAAAAATGGGGTTGTGCAGAAACAAACTTGCATCCCTTAAAAAAATTAATGCTGCCATCATGTTGATATTGGATACCAGATGGTACAAAGTAAAGGTCAGAGTTTGAGATGAGTGCACCTAAAAATTCCTCTCCTTTGGTTTGGGTGGCTGAAAGTGATAGTTTAGCTTAAAACAGGCTAAGGGAGCCGTTGTGTGGCCAGCCTTTGAAAGCCAGGCCTTTCAGTTCCATGCCTAAACTAATAGATGCAATTATACATTTCATCAGTGTGTAATATTTACTGAAGTTTCTGTCCTTAAATGTGGTAAATGCTTTTGCAACTTGCTTAAAAGGATGGGCAAAAATTTATCTTGCATAAGGAATAGTTCTGTTTTAAGGTTGAATAGAGATTCAGCTTATTGTGAGCTCTTGGAATGAATGCTGTTAAATGAGCTTTTCTGAATTTTCTTAACACTGAAGGATTTTTATACAAAAAGTTCATATAAATATATAGATATATAAATATATATGTGGCTAGAGACGTGTCCAGTAAAAATGGGCAATTTGATTAAAGCAGGAATTTAAGGAAGCGTTAGAATGGTTGCCTGGGGCTTCAGTATGATTTTGCAGTGCTCTGGATGGTTAATACAGAATAGACTAACTGTTAGGACAGAGAAGCCCAGAATAATTTTCCTTGTCCCAGTTAAGTCAAGAACTATTAGAGTGGTGGAAATAAGGTTTCAGCAAGAGGGGAAGAAAGGGTGAGGGACGTGCCAGCTCTCAGTCTTGATGGTGAGAGGGGAGAGTACCAGAATTTGGAATGGAAGAGGGGTGAGTGGCAGTTACCAGTGAAAATAGACTGATGTTGTATGTAAGTGCATTAGGAATGATTCTTATTCTTTCTGGTGCTTTAAAAAAAAACAAACCAACCCAAACTGTAGGAATATTTGCAGTAAGACATGGAGGCCAAAGGAATATGGAATTTTCTTTGACTTGCATGTTTGTCAGGAAAGGCTTTCTCTATGCTTTCAAACCTGATGTGTGAGCCATTTTTGAGTAATTTCTCTCAAACTAAGTCCCACCAAACTGTGCTACACTGGCCATGCAGGGGTTTGACCCTCATCCCATGGCTTTGCTACCCTGGTGCTAGAAGCAGAGAGGGCACAGCAGCTCAGGGGCTCCAGTAAACCCCTTTCACTACCTAGCTCATAATTAAATGTTTGGAGGAGTGGCATCAAACACTTTTTAAGTGTACCTTTCCATCTTTTCCTAAGGTGTATTTCTCTCCTGTCATGGCTTGAGATGTTGAATTTTGACACTGCAGTAGAAGTAACATTTCTGAGCAGCATATTGAAGCATCAGGACCTTGACAGGGATTGTGTGAGAGGAATCTTTACCCTTCTCTCTTTAGCACCCTGTGGTGGTTCGCTGGGAATTACTCAGGAAGAATTTCTAGTCCCTTTTGGAAGTGTGAGTCTAACAGGACAAGTGGGAGGAATGAGAAGATGTTGTGGTGTTAGACAACAGTCCCCATGCAGCTGTGAAGGCTGTGTGCCCAGCAGCCACACCCAGGAGCCATTATATTTTCTGGCTGATAGCCTTCTAGTCCAAGTGACTAGAACTGACCTGTGAGAAGAAATGGGCTCTTTTCTAAAGGATCTTCTGCTCTGCTCTTCTTTGCAAGGAGCTAACTCAGCATTGTGCTTGAGGATTGATCTGCAGGACAAATTTCTGATAGTGCTTTATCTTTATTCTCCTATCAGCAGCCTGGCTTCAGACCCCTCCATACCTCATTCCATTATTGCCTTGGCCAAGGGAGTGTTGAATGCAATACTTCTGAGCAGTTCATGTGATTGTTCTGCCCTGCCTTTTGCCTGTCTTTGGGGTGAGCACAAGAAGATGGACCAGGGTGTTCAGGCTTCCAGGAGGTACTGCAGGGCCTAGAGAACATACATCTGCACATTCTAAACTGAGGATGTGTCTGGAGCAAGAGAGTCTGTTCTCACACTTGGGTAAAAATGCAATCCCTTCTCTCACTCTCCCTGGTCGATATTTTGCAACATCAGGGTTAGTTTCTATGGTTTTCAGTTAAAATACATATGTTGCTGTGTGGCTGAGATTCATTATCTGTACAACACATTTGCTTTTAAACTACTGAGAGCAGTGAGCCTGTGTGCAGCATGCCTCCCTCCCCATGGAGAACATGGGAAGGAAGAAGTTTGATCAACCTGTTTGTTACAGAGGAAAGTAAAGGCAAACCCAGAGGGGAGGCAGAAGCGACCATTAAGTGTTCTTTACTTCTCTGCAAGCTCCTCTCATGTGCTAAAGGAAATTGTTCTTCTTGTCATCTCAGATGATTATATTCACAAAATCCGACCCTGAAATATCATCCCTGTGTTAGGCACTGACCATCTACAGTCAGAATCTTATTTTGTGAAGTTATTTTGATTACCTTTGTTACCTCGGGCACTTGGCAGGAGCAAAAAGCCTCATCATTCTGATTGCTTCAGTTTCCCAAGATGTCTTTTGAGAGAAAATGTTTCCTGAGCTTTGTTGCAACCTCTTAAGTAGAATTTGGTCTTTCTGGGAATCATGTGAGATCAAGTGATTGCCTGGAGCAAGAGAAGGTACTGAAGCTGCAATAGCAAAGACCTTTATATCAAAGACCACCTGCTACTGCTCTCCATCTCTCCAGCCTTGAATTGCCAGGTTATAAATTCATCCTGTGCTCCTATGGAATGGCTGGCAGGTTCTCAGCAGGTGAACTGGGCTGTTTCTCAGGGAATAGTTCACATTTGTATCCCAGCCAGAAATTTCCTCCTGCATAAACTTTTGTCTAGTCTTCACAAGACATACTGAGTTGTCTTTTGGCCTTCTTTCAGTGTGCTCTTTTTTCTGTTTTCTTGGTTTTCCTGACATCAGTCAACAAATCTATGTCAGCATGTAGCTTTGGCCTTCAGATTTGCAACCCAGCTTGCACAGGCTCCTGGTAGGAGTAGAAAGTACTGATCCACAGTAGAATTTTAATAGTCATCTGTTTTTTCTCAAACTGTGGTTTATTGATCAACTTGTGTAAAGAATTTCTTTTGAAAAACTTAAATGAACTCCTGAACACTTTCTGGTTGAAGAAAATGGAGAAAAATATCTTATTGATATTGATGTGGCTAAACTACACACACCACATACCCAGAGCATTGATTAACCTGGGTCTTCTGCTCACAGTGTGTATTTTCTTTACTGTGCTCAGTCAGAAATGCATTTCTAGCAAGCTGAGGTTGTATTTATGGGATGAACTGTGTCAGTTTCGTAATACTCAAGGAAAAATCTCTGTTAGGACCACTGTCCACATCTGGGCCTGCAGGCCTGTGATCAGTCTCTGATGGTCTGGTCACATACCCTCGTGGCCTTTCCTCACCTTGCATCTGCAGCATAAAGGATACAGCATCTTTTCAGACATTTTGCTTATTAGCAGCAGTAGTTTAGTTTAGTATAGCTAAGTTCTAAGATGTTTTCATTTCAGCCTAAACACAGATGTAGTGATCCCATCAATGCTATGTAGGTTCAGCTATTCCAGTATATGCATGTGGCATTACTTTTTTCTTTGGTCTGTTTTGTCTGCTGTTTGGCACAGGAAAGACTCCCCTGGCCCTCCTGCTGCCAGCAATTACAGACAGTTGTGGGAATACATACTTCCAGTCAATATTTGCTTCTGTCCTGGAGGGATGGAGCTGCTGCTGTCAGCTGGACATGGAGGAGGTTTCCTTTTGGCTGTCCAGTCAGAAGCAAGATGTAAAATGCAGCTCTGGTGATGGCTGGAAGAAGGTTTTGATTTTGATTTTTTTTTTATGGCTCAAGCTATTTAATGTATCTGTGCTTTCCTCTGAGGCAGAGGGTCCTGGTTTGGGGAGTAACTGTGTCACCTATGTCCTGGTAAGGAGGGAGCCTCTCTGTCCCAGAGCATGGCTGGCTGAGTCTCCTGGGGTATTCTGTGAGTCTGTCCAAGAGCTGCTTCCTTGGAGTGTTCTCCCTTCTGCAGCCTTGGTACAATATGAGGTGAGGTCATCAGCCAGAGTTTGGTAAGAGATGGGACTGCTTCCCTTACTCATGCCATCTACCTTGTAGACTTAGAGTGAGTTTCTCAGAAGAAAAAATGACATGGTTGTGTCACAGGAGATTGTATTTACAGTAGAATTATATCATTATGTGTCAGTGCTTTTAATGCTTTCTGTCATTTGAGTAGCAGTGCACACCAGCATTTTTCATTGTCATCTGCATCTCTTTAGTGTTGGACTTGGCTTCTTTCTCCAGAGGCCTGCAAAGGTCATTGTTTTGTAAGGAGAAATGCTGTGACATCAGCTTTTGGGAAGCTGAAAATCCAGAGAAACCAGCAGTGACAGTTGAGGTCCTGCTTTATCAGGTGTGAAACCTTGCTATGTTAGATGTGTGTGGAGGAGTCCAGGGTGCTGTCCTGGCATTGCAAGCTTTTCCCCAGCAGCTTAATGCAGTGAAAAAGAGACTTCTGTGTGTCTGTACTTGCAATGAGTAGCTGTGTCCATGGAGGTTAATCAGGGCTGTGCTGTGGTTTTCTGTTTCCTCCTAATTTTTTTCACAAGCAGAAAACTACTTGATGGAGTTGAATTTCACAGACACTTCCTCAGATACACTCCCAGCCTTGAGGAGACTGCAAAATAGAAGAATACTAGTGTATATGTTTTTAAATATGTACTTTTAAAAGAGAAAATCTGTATTCATGGATGACCTTCACTTGTGTGGAGGTTTTCCACAGGCTGGGCAGATTTCAGTGGCATTTGTTGTGCACTATTCCCTACCTTAGCAGTGTGTGCAGCTGGATGAGGCTGTCCTACTGGGAGTGAGAAAGGGTAAGCCAAAGGATTTCCTGCTCTCATTCTGAGCTTGTCCAGGCAGGTTTTGGGCATAGCTGGCTTTGGGATAAGGGACATAATTCCAATAAAACAGTTATGCTGCTTGGGTAAAATCTGGGTCTAGCTGGACCTTTGTGTGTGCTTTTAGTAAAACCACATTTCTCTTTAGGATTGCAGACTGGGAGGAAGACTAGATATACTGGTAGAGGCAGCAGAGGAGTTGTCTGAATTTCAGCATGTGGATATAAATACAGGAAAAAGAGTGAAGTTTGAGATGAGAAAGATAGATATAAATAGGGAAAGGAAAGAGGCTTTTCTCTAGTGTGAAGGGGAAAGAAGCAGATAGTGGTGATCGGGTGGCAATCAAAGGGAAATAAAGGGCAGGAAAGGGAAGAGAATGGAGCTGGAGGTCTTACAGGGGTGATGGAATGCATTAATTTATTTTTTAAACTCTTTCTTGCAGGAAGAAACACTAATTAGCAACTTTTCATCAGGATTTATTTAACCAATTTGTGCTTACTGTTTGGAGTGGGGTGGGAATAACTCAAGGAAGTGATTGGGAAGGAACGATCCTTACTGATAAATGTTATTTGTTAGGAAGGGAGCACAGGGAGAAAGCCAGACAGTTTTGCAAGAGGAACAGTTCCAGGTGGGTCCTTTTTCTGCTCCTAGGGCTCTGGGGATTTGTTTTCCTCTGTCTTTTCATATGGATCTTCCTTCTGTGGTTCTCCAGTTTCACAGTTCTTAGCAGGCAGCGTGGTGCCTTTTACCAGTGCTCTGCAGCCCTGGCTGCTTCCTCAGGTGTGGTGCAGTAGCTCTTGCTGTCCCCTGCTCTCAGCTGGGCTGGCAGAGCTGTGAAATCGAGGACTGGGAACACTCCAGAGCCCCACGTGTGCTGCTCACCCTCGTGCTGCTGCCCCAAGCAGAGAGAAGGAAGGAGCTGAGTGTGTTGCTGGCTTGTGCAGCTCTGTCTGTAGTGTCAGGTATGAAAATCTCCCTGGTGCTTTTCTCTTATTTTATTTTTGTGCTTACGTTCTCACTGTGTGTCATCCAGAAATCAAAGCAGGAGTGTGCAGTTCAGCAAGAGCAGCAGAACTGTGCTTACTACTTAACTGCTGCTTTGCTCAAATTAAACATTTATGGGGCCAGAGACTCCTCACTGCTCCATCTCAAATCTTTCAGCCTCCTACACTATGAGGATTTTTCTCTTTGCATTTTGACACAGCTCCTCTAAGAAATACAGGGAAATCAAATTATCCTCCACAGGCCTCTCTTCCCATCTTTCCTTTGTGTACCCAGTTGGCTTTTTTCCCTTGACCATGACATATGGGGAGCAGCTGTTGGTAGAATCAATGCTTTTATATTCCCTGTGAGTTGAGGTTTCCCCCCAGTGGGATGGGCAGTGATGTGCCCTTGGTTATTGGTACCTGTTTCAGTTCCTGGTCTGTTCCAAGGTGCTGTGATTGGGTAGGAGCTCCCCACTCCTGGAAGCAGGGAATAACCCAGTGCTGCAGCACATTGGCTGTTGGTGCCCCAAGCTGTGCTGGCTGACTTGGTCTCCATGGAGAGCAGTGGGATCCTTTCCAAGGCCTGGATCTCATCTGCCCCTGCACTGTGGCCTGGAGTGAAACCTGGGCAATAGTTCTGTTCCTTGGGCACGCTGGAGTTGAGAGAACTTCTGCAAGAAACAGTGTTGTTCCCTGAGCCTTGCCAGAGACTTTTACAGGACCTAGTGCTCAATTTTCCCTGCCAGAGCATGGTCTACTTCTTTGATTTAAGTTCTCTAGCTTAAAGCAGTGCTGCATGGATGCTGAAAGCCCACGCTCCTAAAATAGATCGAGTAGAACGAGCACTTTGGTGCTGACTCCTCTTCAGGAAAGGAGAGGGAAGGTAACAACGAGCAGATGGAGGTATTAGTCATATCACCTGATATATCTGAGCACCTCAGACCCATGGGCACAGAGGTGCTGGGGGATCCTAGAGGGAAGGAATCCTCCCAGCAAACCAGGCTGGCTGTTGGAGTTGCACAGGACACAGGCAGAGGGCCCTGAGAAAATGAGGAGACTTGCAGCCAGGTGTTAACCCCATGGAAGGATCTTCACAGAGAGCCCTGGCCAGAGCCTGGGCCTACATTTACCTGCCCAGTTTTCCAAGCCATTTCCTCATGTATTTGACAAGCCCTCAAAGCATCACTCTTTGCTTTGTTCCCTCTGCAGAAGGGATAAAACAAAGGTCCAGGTACCTCAGAAATTTCCCCAATCTCAAGATCAACTGGAATGACATGATCCTAGCTTCTATTCTAATAAATGCAGTACAGAAGCTGCTCGATCTTTTCCTGTATATCTAAATTGCCAGTGTGCACCTTGCAGTTGAGTTGGGCTGGCCCAGCATCCCCTCCCTTCTCCAGGTCCTTGGTATCCACGTGTTGGCCCTGGCCCAGCTGGCAGTGGGCTCAGAGGAGAGCCTGGAGATGCTGCCTCCTGCTGATGTGCTGGGAACACAGCGTGGAAATGAAATGGAGACTCTGTGTAGTCCCTTGTACAGCAGTGGCTTTCAGCAAACTTGACCCCGTGGAGCAAGTAGGGCACAGAGGTGCCTGTGAAGGCAGCATGGAAGTGCTGCACTTCCAGTTGCTTGCTCTGCCTCACTGTTTGTACTTCAAACCCAGTCTGGCCAAAAGGCAGCTGTGGGCACAGTGGAGGGAAGGGAGGTCCAAATTTGGGCTCTTTTGACTCCCCTGTGCAGAGATGGGGTCATCAGGAATCACAGCATTCATGTGCTCTCCCTGAAGAGTGGCTGTATCTTTATTTTTTTACTCAATTTGTTCTGGGTTTTTATTGTTCTAAATTTTCAACAGCAGAGGCTGAATGTATGGTCTTCTCCTTTTTTTCCCTCTTTTGTTTCAACTTTTTGGCAGTAATTCCTAAAGAGCTGCTCTGCTGAAGTTACTCCCATCATTTTTCACACTTGTGCTCAGCCCTCTACGGAAGCCAAGCACCCTGTGGTCCTCTGAATTATAAATCCCATTTTGGTGGTACCTTGCATCCTTGGGCTTCAGCTTCTGCCAAGCACCTAATGAATGCAGGAAGTGAGTAAAACACTTCTGCTGTGATACATAAGGGGTTAAACTGTTTATTAGTGTTGATGCTTTAAATTGTGCCAGAGCATTTGAAAATGGGGCGGTGGACAGGGCAGCAGGCAGTAAACACCGTTAAATGACAATACTGTTCAATATTTGCTGTTAATTGAGAGAGGCAGCAGCTGCTGGTATGCAGCTTCAGCCAGGATGAATTAGTAATGAGTCTGTTACTGGGCTTTTTTTTCCTCTGGTTTAAGGTTGCATCAGCCCTTTACAGTTCAGTAACGTGGTTGGGATAGAAATAAAAATCATAGCGTGCCCTAAATTGAAGTTTTTTATTTTTGTTTTCCAGTGAGTTGTCATGGAGCTTGGTGTCAGTGATAAATTTGGCAGCAGTCACAAAACTGCCTTGTATTTAAGGACCAAACTTAAAGATTTTGGTTTGCTTTTCCATCCTGTGTGGCAGCCAGTGGGACTGCAGCAGGCAAAGCAAGCTCCTCCTTTGAAAAAAAGGCACTTTTGTTGGGTTCTCACGTGTTTTCAGTTCAAACAGGAGTTTTGTTTGAAGTTTTTTTGCTGGCATTGCTGCAGGTGGTGGGGTATGAGAGAGTTCTGTCCCTTGCTGCAGGGGCAGGAGGAGAGGGAGCACTAATTCAACATTTCCCTTGTCCTGTCCTTGCACTTTTGCCATGCATGTGTGTTGAGCTTAACCTTTGAAAACTTACTGATAAGCTGTTATCAGCCAGCAGTTAAAATAACAAGCCTTCCCACCTTGCTGAGCTGGGACAGGGACTTCCCAGGGCTTCAGGGCCTGGTATGGAACAGGAACATCATTAATCCAGAACAGCCAGGCTGGGGGCAAAGTTTTCTCTCTGAAGAAGCCAGCTGCTGCTTTCATGCTGTTTACATAACCTGCCCTGTAAGTATTTATTTTGCACAAAACACTTTATTTTCAGCTGTAGATGTTGTTGTGAAAGGTCAAAACTCTGCTCTAGTGGTTTTTAGCAGATCTAAAGTGGGGTACAGGAAATGAAATTCCAGCTCAGTTGCAAACAATGCCAACAGTCCTATTGATTTCAGCACAGCTCAGCTTTCACCACAAGTAGAAGAATTTCGAAGCAAATAATGTTTTGTTTGTTCAGTTCTTTAAACAAAAATCCATCTGCAAGGGTTTGCACTTGAATCCAAATACTTGGAATTCTGCTGGTATTTTGGTAGGATGAGAAGGACTAGATTGAAAGAATTCTTTGGTCCATGATGATTGTGTTAAAGAAGAAAAAGAGAATTCAGTCAGCAGGTGTGTTTGTGCCTCTATTCCCAGCTGGGGTGATTTTGGTATTGCACACCTTTGGCTTTTGGGTGTGTCCTGTTCACATGGGCAGTTTTTACCCAGTAAGTACTTTTATGCATTCTTGCATTCAGCTTGAAGCTGCCACACACCAAGCTGGCTTCTGGACTGGATTATAGAGGCATGAAATCTTTCAGGTTGGATGTGGGAAGCAAGTGTTAAAAGCCAGCTGGAGTCTATAAAAGGTAGTGGTAAATGGAACTGCAGCAAGAGCTGTACAGGTCTGGTGCTGAAAGTCCTCCAGCCCCTCAAGTCCCTTCCCATTTAGGCACTGACCATTCCCACCTTGGCTGCCAGTTAGCAAGTGGTGGTTTCAAACCTGGCCTTAAAAGCTGTATTTTTTTCATGTGAAATGCAGTAATTTATTCCAGTGGCATTTGGCCAACTTTGGGCATCTGGTGTCTCATGTTTTTTATGAACACCTCTCCAATTTTCTCTGCTGTCTCCTGTACATGCATTTGATTTGTGTTTACAAGGATAAGGTATTTCAATGCATTTTTTCCTATTTTGTGTGGTTTTGATGCTTTCAATCTTATTATTGTTTCATCTGTAGTATTGCTTACAGGGTTTGTTTTCTTAAACAAGAAAATAAACCTTGTCTTTACATGTACCTTTTCCTTTCTTAAAATAGTGGGGAAAAAATATAATTACTGGCTTTTGAGGCTTTTTTCATTGATTGTGTTGAACTATGTAATTTTCTTGTGAACAAAGGCAATTATTTACATTTTTCATACATAAAGTGTGAATTCTAAAGTTTGTCTAACAAAACTGTTAAGATACATGTATGTTTACTCTAGATTTTATTTGGAAATTGTTCTGTAATTAAGATAGTTAATGTGGGCCTGGTATAGAGCCACAGAGGCTGCAAATTGCTACTTTCCTGTGCAAGAATATTGTTATACCATCATCCTCCTGTTGCCCAAATAGAGCCTCTGAATGTAGCCTAACCCAAACCTCACAAGATTTTCCTTACTGGGAATATGGAATTACCTGTCCTGTTTTTGTGGCAAACCAGCAAAGATAAGGAGAGATATAAAATGAAATGACAGTGGTGATAAAACTTCACGTTTTTCTCAAGTGTAATTTGCCCTTGCTCCTTCTTCAACAAAAAATTAGGAATGTGTTTAACTTCCCAAACATTGGGGGTGGCCTTTAGAGCAGCTGAATTGTGGTGTGGAGTCTGAGGCAGGTGGTGCCACAAGGATGTTTTTTTTTGCCTGAAGTCTCTTAATTCTGGCAAGACACTGCTGCTGGTATTTCTAACCCTCTTCCTCAGTGTTGTAGTGGCTTGGCTGTGTCTGAAGGATGCTGAAGGATATGAGGAAAACCATATGTGTGGGTAGAGAGAAACCCTTTTAAGACCAGGTAGTTTAGTGTTTAGCATTAAAGTTCTGTAATTTCAAGGTGTTGATTTATCTTTAATTTTATGATGAGCTGGACTAAGCCTTGCAGCCTGTTAAATTTGGGTGGGAGAGGGGCTGGGGGGTGGCAAAAAGATGGAGTGAGCTCAGGACTGGGAGTCTCAGTAGTTGTTGTGTCTCTCCTTGCATGTTCCTGGTAGTAACAGGAATAATGATATTTTGAGTTGTGTGTACGTAGGAGGACTGTAGTAAGTTATGCTTTTCCTAAAATTTACTTAAAATTAGGAAAACAAATAGCTTGGAGTTTGAGTATAAAATTAAGTGTAAAGTATCATTAATAGATTATCTTGAAGTGTGTTATTTTACAGGCTAATCCAATCCTGATGTAATTTTGTAATGTGGAAAGCTCTGAGCTCTTTTACTGGAGCTGCTTGCTTAATTTAGATTAAAATTGTACCATAAAAGGATTATAGAGTGTGTGCCTGTGCTAAGAAAGGATGTACTAAATATGCTGAGGTATTTTTCTACTCCCAGCTCCTTTTTGAAAGTGCATACTTAATTTTGGATGTTCTCTGCTGCCTTCGAATGTGCCACGTACCATCACGACGTGCTGGGGAGATGTGTTGGGTTGATCTTGGGAGCATTTTCTCAATGCACTTCAGCAGGATTCTGAGCTTTTTTGTTCTTTCTAGAGAGAAGAATTCGGTGCTGGACTGTCCTTAACACCACCCATGGTGCAGCTTCCGAGGACAGCTTGATTTCTGTGACTTGAAGAGGAGGCACATGTGCAGTGAGCCAAGAGGACATGGGCTTCCAGTGCATCTGGAGCAATGATCAGGTACCAGAAGTCAATGCTGGAGAATACCAGAAGCTGATATTTGAATAACCAGTCAGAAACCCAAAAAGATACCAAATGATGACATGCTCACTCCTGCAGTTGTCCTTAAATTCTAAGTACACTTCCCTTTCTAAGGTAGAGATGAGCTGAGTTCACCTGGTTTTATGTTGTGTCCAAAGCAATTTTCCTGCTGAACCTGCTGGGATCCAGCTCCCACAGGAGCAACAGGAAGGGATAAGTGCCAAAGGAGTGGATGCATAGATGGAGGTGAATTTAATCTTACTGTTTACATTTTTCCAATGTAACTTGGAGTCTGAAAGCATTTGAATCTAAAAATTCAGGTGTATTAATTTTGTGAGGGGATAGCTTTAGCATATTATTTTCTGTTTTTGTAAGTACTTTTACATGGTATTTCCTTGGTGATTGGGTGGAGAATGCAGATTCTCAGAGAACTCCAGGCTGTTGTAGCTGGAATAGAGATACCAGCAAGGTTCCAGAAATGCAGAAACTCATGGTTTGTCTTGGGTATTGCTGTTCCCAGGAATATATCATCTCTTGTTTCTGTGTCATATATGCAATTTATGCATCTATTTCATGTATTAAAAATTAAGTGGTAAAACTTGTATGTTAGCAAACCACCTATATCTGTCTGTGTGAAGAACTGAAAAGGAGCTAATTCTGTAAAAACTCTGTAAGCTTCTGGGAATTAAGTTTAGAAGAATATGTAAAAAATAGTTGTTTGTTTCTTTGTAGATGCTGCTTGAAAAATCGTTTATTCTTGTCTATAAAATTATCTAGTTTTCTTCAGTTACTGGCTGAATATCTATGTAATGCAAGAAAAAGTAGTTGTTTCACTTGAGGATACTGAAGATGCATTTGTTCTACACATTTGTTTTCTTTACGTTTGTGTGATCTTTATTGTACAAAGATGCTTCATGCAGAGAAAGCTACAGATACATTATTTTAGATGTGCCTGAGCCACCTCTGAGTGGGATTGCAGGAAGATGTGATGGAGCTACATTTTGGGATTTGTTTCTTAATATAAAAGCTGTCAATTTTTACCCATTCTGTGAGGAGTGGTGGGTGCTGTAGAGGCAGAGCATCCATATATTTAGATTCTGGCTGTCTCTTGTTACAAGCTATAATTAAGGTGAAGTATTTTGCTGAAGAATTGAATTCTCCCTTGATTTGAACCTGGTTCCATCTCAGTGAAAGCAATTAGTCACTTGAACCATCCTGTCCTTGCTTCATCAGTGACAATCCATCAGTTGCTTCATCGACATTGTTGCTTCTAATTTATGTGATTTTTTGTGGTTAATAGGCAAGGCACTCTATATGGGAGTGCTCTGTGTGATAGTGGTGAGCAGAGGAGCTTTGAGGATGGAAGGCCTGGCCCTAAGGGGGACTGTGACATTTACAGAGGACTGGAGGTTATAAACCACTCCTCTGAAGCCCTGGGAGGTCCCAGGGTTAATGCTTCAGCTGATGTGCTTTTGAACGGGGCTCTCAGTCAGCCTCTCTTAGCCGTGACTGGAATTTACTAAAGTGGTGCTGCTTTTCCCTGGATGGGCAGATCCTGTGCAATGCAAAGCTGCTGGTTTGAGCTGGAGTATCAGGACATTGGTGAAGTTTGATGTGCCCCTTGAGTGAGCTATGTTTAACTTTTGGTCGTCCCTTAAGATCAGGTCTGTGATTTAATTCAGAAAGTATTTGGGTGCTGTGCAGTGACCCCTTTGGGTCTTTCTCCATCATACTGCAGTGTCCAATGCTGGGCTTGAAAACAAGGACCAAACTCCACTGCTGACAAGTTCAGTGTTCTGAACTCCAATATTCTGCTCATCATGACAGTAACTATTTAAAGTGCTGTCACAACTCATGAACTGAGTAATTCTGCATCGTGATGCCTCACACAGATCAAGAGGACTCTTCTGGGGTCTGCAGGGAGCACTGGGGGAGCAGAAGTCTCTTGAGAGGGAGGAAAAGAAAAAAGCTGTGAGCTCTGAAGCAAACTGAAAGCTTCATGAGTGACACAGGTCTGAAGGAAGATGCTGAGCAGGTTTTGTTTGCCGTGGGAATATTTACATAGAGCTGATCCACTCTTCTTGAAGGAACTTTATCACAGTACTACAGAGAAAACTGTTGGTGCTAAATATAGAGCCTTATTCTGAAAGTCTCATGACTTGAGTTCTGCTATCTTAATGGGCTTTCAGCAGTTTTTGTAGGTTTTTTGGTAGGAAATCTGAATATTACTCTTCGAAGGAGTTGTGTAACTGTAGCAAGGACAGAAAGATTTAATTTGGTGAGACCTTGCACTGCAAAAGATAAGAGGCATTTTTCAGCTTCTGCTGTTGCTGCAAAGCTTTCAGTGCTTTGATATCTTCACAGAAGATCCCTCAGAGATCCCAAAAGTTAACCTTGCTCTTTTGCATCAAAGCAATATCACTACTGCTGGACAGTTTTTGTAAAATTATTTTTCTTTCCTTCTTAATAGAGGAAACAACTTAAGTTCCTAAGGCTGGTGCTTCACTGTTTACCATTGAGAAAAGCTCTTCTCACAGCCTAAGCAGTTTTTTCTTCTTGCACTTTGAGCCCATTGCTTTTCCTGCTCACTGTAGATGTGGAGCATGACTTCTTTCTTTCTTTGCAGAAGGTTCCTGCAAAGGTTTCTGTATTTAGTAGAAACATGTCATATCTCATTCTTAGATTCTCATTTCTCTCTGAGCAGGCTGAGCCACATCTCTGAGTTCACCTGATGACCTGTCAGCCTTTGCTTGTCGTTCTGGGGCTGGTTTCTCACATTCCCAGCAGGCCTCTCCCAAAAGTGGACTTTCCCAAAGGCTTCATCAAAACTAAGAGGATCAGGAATTTGTGTTCCTGTCAATGGACAGAAGTTGCCTTGTTTGTGACAACTGGATATTTATAATTTGTGCTCAGTCTCTGATCCTCTCCATCCCCAATCCTTATCTACAGTGCAGCTGCTCAGCAGTTGTTTCTATATTTATGCAGGTGATTTTTTTTTTCTCTGAACAACACTTGACCTTGGGGAATTGGACTGCATTTTTTAATCACTTTTTCAGTTTCATTAATCTCTCCCTGCAATAGCTTCCCACTTATGGGTGTCTTTTTGTGGCAATAACATAAATTATAGGACTTCTTTCTACATGGCACTAATAGTGAGGCTTCATTGTCAGGTCTCATTGCTTTTTGCAGGTTCCTCACCTGGCAGAGGAGAAGTGACAGTTGGCTCAGCTGGCTTTACAAGTGTCCCTTGTAACTGCTATTGATGAATATTTGTTTTTAAAATTCTTCAGTATTTCTCACTCCTGGGAACCCTATTAGAGTTAAATTACCATTATAGAAGGCTTGATTTCAGCCTGTTCTCTGGGAGCAATATTATTTTGTGCCTGTTTCCCTGAACAAATAGGTCTGTTTTTCTCTCATGGCCTCTGCTCAGCTGCCACCACAGTTACTCAGTCTGGGAGGCTGTTGTTCCCTTGCTGCATTAGCTGCCCTTTCAGCAGCTATCATGTCTCCTATGTAGCACCATTTTCCTTCCTGATGGAGTTCTAGAGCTTCTCTTTATGCCTCAGGAGCTGGGCTGCCATCCTTCAGAAGGTGGTAGTCTGCAGATGTTTTTGAACGTTCCCAGCCTCATCAGTGCATATTCTTAACATTACAGTGTTTTGTGTTCTCCTGAAACTACACAGACTTGAACCACAAAGGCAGGGCTCACCTGGAAATAGGAGGGGAAACCACTCAGAAACTCCTTTAAAAAGGAATCCTTACTAACCTCTGTCTAAACACATAGTGCTTTTTGCTTGTCATTGTGTTTTAGTGCCTTTATTGTCTTTATTGTTTAAGGTTAAAGGAAGTCATTGCAATTGTTATGTGCTCCTACCCATCATGGCTTACAGAGCACACTCAAAACCACAACAGGCACCAGCATGGAGGGTGGCTTTGTGTAAGTAGCCTCATTTTTGGGTAACAGCAGTTGGTAATTTTGATTTGGAGACTGTGCAGTGGTGGTACAAATGTCTGTGAGTTTTCTGGAGTAGATTTTAGGGATACACTTATGGGAAGGGGAGCTTTCCCTTGGGATGTTGCAGATCTGTGAGTCTGTGCCTGTTTCCAGCTCCTGGTTTTGTGTTTAGGCAGACCCAGAGATCTCTTTGTGGCCCACTGAACTGCTGTTCAGAGAGCAGAGGCAGATCTCAAGTTTCTGATCCAAGAAGCTCTGAGCCCCTTTGCCTGTGGAGGAGCAACTTGGGCACCAAAACCTACCCCCAGCTTTGTTTTACCCCTGAATTTGTGTGGGACTCATCTCCCAGTGGGCTCTGGGCTGTGGTGACTCAGGAGTGGGATCTGGAATCACCAGGGCTGTCCTGTTGTGAACAGACTCCCTTTCCAAACAGGACTCCTGACTGGAATTGCTGGTCACTTTTGTCTGGGCATTGCACATGTCCCATTTTGGGGATTTTTCTCTTTTCCTCTGGTCACACTTTTCAGGTCTCTATGCTGGTCCTGTTCAAATTACTCTTTTGTTCACTTGCCTCTGCAGGGAGGACTTCTCAAAGTCCCAGATTGGGGCATGTTCTGGATAAAATCCTAAATGATAAATGCATACATTTCATTTCTGGTCTTAGTAAAGCGCCATTGAGACAGTTAATTTAAAATTGTGTTTTATTTGCCCTGTTGAGTGTGTAAGAGAGATATAAAATCAAAAAGAAAAGGAAAAAAGAATGAAATAAATTGGCCTATACTACTGTGTTACGTGTTCAATTTTTTCACAATATTCCAGTCTCTTGTAACTGATATTTCTGGAATGTGTGGGGGATCAAATAGGCCCTAGTCATAAGTCTCTGTAAACAGCAAATAGTCTGGAAGGATGTGAAATAGAAGCTTTGCTTCTTACAAAAGAGATAGGCGAGTTGCACCAGGTCAGGTCTGGACATAATAACAGCATGAATGAGAATCTGATTCTATGATTCTGATTCCTTCCTTCCTTCCTGGACACTCACCAGAGGGATGTGTGTCTAGGGCTGGCAAGAGTGGATTTGAGATTTCACAGGTGTTTAGAACTTGACAATGAAATGCCCCTCTCACCCTTATCTGCACAAATGTTTACCCAGACGTTTGCCCGTTGGAGAGTTATTTACTCATCCAGGTGGGAAGTTTTCACAGGGCAGCCCCTCTTGTACTCCAAGTGTGTGCTGAGTGGGTTCATTAACAGCCAGCGCTGCGTGATTGTGAAATTAACCTTTGAGTCACTCCCATCTCTTCTCCAATTTTCTGCTGTTGTCGGTGGAGTGTGCCACGGGAAGCATTGAGGGTTTGCTCTGGGTTTGTGCTTCCCTCTGTGGCTGGTAGGGGCCACTGTCAGAGGCAGGATCCTGGGATAACTCATGTGGTCCGAGGCACAGAACCATCCTTCCTTGCTGAAACTTGGCGTAGGATTTTTTTCCCAAGTTGCCAAGGCCTACAAATAACAACGTGTGCTATTTTTGAATATTGGCATAATATTGGTATTCTCAGTCTTCTGCAATTTTAGTTGTTCACCAGTTTATTAAAACTGAAGGTCACAGGATTGGAGAACTTGTTAAATGATTATTTTAGGACTGGGCTCAAATCAATAGGATGTGCCAACTAGAAATGTTATGCTTAGCAGATGCTGTATAACATTCCTATTAGTTATTAATTGGCTTGGAAATACTTAATTATCTTGTATTTTTCAGATATGGTGAATAGTTAGTTTTTAAAAATACTTTTAGCTTTCCTTTTGCACCCATTGCCATCAGTTTAGCCTGTTATTTCTCCTACTGGTCTAGTTACTTGGTTGCCCATAATTCCTTTCAGAAATCCTGCTGCCTGCCTTTTCACTGGCACTCTTGTGGTTCCTTAAGAACTTTGGATTTTTTAGTATCTTACACCCTTGTAAGTATATAGTATTTTTTCCCTCTATTTTCATGTTAATACTGAGCCAAATTGTATTTGGCATCTGATACTTGAGTTCCCTGCTTTTACCAGTGATTTTGTCTGGGCGAAAGGAAAATAATTTCCTTTCTTAGTATTGATCAATTTAGTTACTGATCAGAGGAGCTGTGCAATGTGTACTATAAAAATACTTATCTGGTTGCAACACAACATAATCATGCAGCAGCCATCAATTTTAGGGCAATGTGGGTTGGTTTTTTTGTTTCACAATGAGTTAAAATATTACCTTGTACTAAATTTAGGACCTTTGTGTTTAAAATTTTAACCTGAGCTGTTGAGGCGTAGATGAAATCAAGTGTTGGGATACTGAACCAAGCCACCATGGACAAGAAAATCTGAGATTCTATGCACAAGCTCATTTCTTCTCCTAGAGTTTTCCTGGGTTTTGTTCCCACTTATTTTCTCTGCTGGGTATTTTTTTTTCCATAAATGTCACTGCAATTAACCCTTGGAAACCTCTGAAAATTATTTTCCTTTTATTTTTATTCTGACTTTTCTTATTCTATAGCTATATTTCTTCTTTTCTTCTGCTTCTTGCATGTGCTACTGTACTCCCCGTTCCAGTTGCTGAATTGATCCCTTTAGGGTGAGAGAGTAAATTAACTTTTTTGTCTGTTTTGAAAATGCCAGGGAAATGTGGAAGCTGTTTCCATCTTTTGGTGGTATAAAGCTGAGTGCTGGACTCTGGAGGGCAAGGCAGGGAGTCAAAGCAGGTGCAGCTGGGATTTGAAGTTGGGGGCACAAAGTGATCCCTTTGGAGAGCAGATATCTCTATCCCTCCACTCCTGCTTCCCCCTGGGTGCAGGAGTGCTCAGGCTGCAGCAGTGGCATTGTCTGGGCAGAAATACTGTGCTTTGGTGGCTTCTAGCTCTTAAAGAAGAGGTATTTCTAAAGCAAAACTGAATTTGTGGTTTCTTTGATCTTGAAAGTAGGTAATAAGAAATTTGCATTTCTTTTCATTTTCCCTGGCCAGATTTATAAGTCTCAATTCAGAAACCACAGTCCAAAATCCAAACCTTCTCCTCCCTTTGTAAAAACTGGTATTAGTGATGCTGGTCACATGAGATAACTAGGCACAAAATCCTTGTTTTTTCAGCCCAGATCTGTGTTGTTACATCCAGTCCTGGTTTCTTTTGGGACGTTACCCACTTTCCAAAGGAAAAGGTAGGATTGTCTCAGACATTCTTTTCAGATGTGCCCCACCAGAGTAAGTTTTGGGACACCTTGTTTTGGCATAATTCCTACCGGCTAGGGGAAGGTGTGGTGAAAATATGGAAATTGTCTCTTAATAATTTCGAGGCTGCAAATTGTTCAGGAGTTTGAGGCCAAATTTATGAATTCTGGTCAACCATGAGATGGTGTGATTGCAGAGCTTGCAGCCCAGGTGACCCTTCAAACTTTGACCTTCATTCCTTGTGGTACTCATCCCTCCATTGCTTCCCCCGTGTTTCAAAGACACAAAAGGCAGAACTTGTCCATTTTCCTGTCCACATGCAAGGGAAGCACAGCTGCTCTTGCAGGCAGTGAAGATTTGGGTGTCCTTGGCTCTGGTCAGCACAGTGCAGTGTATTCCATTGGCTTGGGGCTGGGACTGGGGTGGAAGGGGCGATGTGCCTGCAATTCCTTGGGCAGCCCCGAGTGTGAAGCTCTGCCTGCTCTGATCTTTGTTCCTGAGGCTGTGAGCTGGCCCGCCCGCTGCCGGCAGCGTTTGACTGGAGCCGAATGTGGGATTTTAATGCTCCTGTTTTATTTTACTGCCGCTCTTGCATCGCTAATCAAACACAAGCCGCCCATTGTCCTCCCCGCTCCTTCCTGCGGGCGCGTGTCTGTATTTCGCTATTTTAACAATAACACGCGGGGTTTGCAATCCCGCAAGAAGCCGCGGCGGCGATGAGCTCCCTCTGGCCGCCGAGCGCCGGCTCGCCGTGGCAGATGGTGTTATTCGATCCGGGAGCGGCGCTGCCGGCCCGGTGCCGCTCGGGGCTCCGGTGCGGGCGGGCGGGGAGCGGCGGTGCGCTCCGTCCGTCCGTCCGTCCGTCCGTCCAGCCCGATTTCCATCCATTCATGAATCCGTGACGTCAGCACGCTCGGTGCTTCTTTGCAGCAGGCTGCAGGATTGTGTGGGTGGAATTTCCTTTTATTTTGCAACACTTCGTTTTCTCTCTCCTTCTTTCCCCTTTTTAATTTTTTTTTTGGTGCCTTCCATCTTTTTAAAGGAAGAAAATGGAGCATCACATAGGGAATCTTCATGCTTGTGAGTATTTGGGGAGAAACGTGTTTCTGTGAGGGGTGTGTGTTTGTGTGTGGTGTTTCATGGTCAGCGTTCCCCTTTCGCCATTTATTTCGGAAGGACAGATGGATGTTGCATTTGTGATGGGAAAGGGCTGGGAAAATGATGCTGAGAAAGGGAAGAGGAAACATGAAACCTTAATTTATCCATCACTGCATATGAATCCGAGAGCTGGCCTGGCCTTTGCCTCTTGGTGTGCTGGACATTTTTCACTTGCAATTTTGCACGTTATCTTCTTGTGCCCCCCTTTTAAAGGGGAAGGGAATGGCTATGGAGAATGGATATAAATGGAATATACAGGCAGTAGCATGAGAATTACCAGATAGTGTAAAGAGGCAGAACTGTAATTTTTGCTTTTTGAGGAATTGTAATTTTTTTTTTTCCTTGTGGGCTAATCAACAATTCCTCTTGTGGGTTACAGTGTTAAATAATTTAATCTTATTTGTGAGATGAAGGAGGTGCATTTTCCTTTCAGTCAGCCGGGTAGGAATTTACTCCTGTGTTATTGGAAATAGCAGTTTGAGCTGTCTCTGATGTGCTGAACACAATTTTCACCCCTCATTTTCCTAATAAACGAGGGAGCTGGGAGTACCTTTGCAGTTAACGATACTGTTCACTGGGGTAAGATTTGTCATATTCCTGCTTACCTGAATGGGCATGATGTCATGTTTTCCCCCAATGAAAAGAGGAGCTGCTCTTTATTTTTGTTTTGGGGGGTGGTTTAGGTGCTGCAGTAGCTTAATCATATCAAACCACATGTCTCCCTTAAGTAAATGAAAAATGGGATATTTTAAGTAGATCTGGAGAAAGATGACATCAGGCCCATGTGTTTGGATATACTGATTTTAGCAGTAGGCAATCTGTTCAGTAGAAGAAGATGAAGGAATGTATTTGGATCAATAATTTTGAGGGAGAAAATATGAAAATGTTTGAAAGGAGAGAGATGCAGTCAGCCTGGTGGGGAAACGTGGGCACTTTCCACAGTACCTGCTGTGTGGGACAAACACCTTGGGATACCCTGGAATGGGGAGGGTAGAGTTGTCATGGGTTTAAAAGTTTTTGTCACTATCCTTTTTTGTTGTGCTCCTGAATGTATACGGGTTTTGTTTCTAGAGAGAGGCAGCCCTTTGAACCCTCTGTCTGTGACAGCTTTCTGCTGAGAAACACAAATAAATCCAGATTTTGATGTAGTGGGGGTTTTATTTGTTTGTTTGTTTTGCTCTAACACCAGTTTTGTTTCCTGTCTTTGGGGCCTCCAGTCTGAGTCTTTGATCTAGAACAGTCCTGTCATTCAGATTTGTCTTTGTCCCCTGCTGCCTGACAGTTAAATTTATAGCTGGCATTCATTTTGACCCTTGTGCCTGGAATGAGCAAGTAACTTCTAGCACAGAATATATGGTAGGGACTCCCACTGTTCCCCAGCTATAGGTGAACTTGGATTTAACCATATTCAGGGCTTTTTTGGTTGCATTTTTAACCTCCCTTTTTCATCTCCTATTGTAAAGACTAGGTAAGTGGCTTATCTCCAGTGGATCAGAAAATTGAGTAATGGTTTATTTGAAAATCTCTTCCTAGGTAAGACCTTTCACAATTAGGAGTTATTTAAACATGGGTCTGCTCTAAGCAGTGGCAGGATAAGAAGAGTTGTAAGTATTTTCTGTTTTCTTAGGACTTTTTTTATAGCAAGTGTTAGAGGGTGGCTGATTAGGCTTGACTTGTTCTCACCTGGTACCTGTTCCAGGCTGTCTGCATTTGGGATGTGGGGAGTGGATTTCAAGAATCGGGTTTCTCAAAATGGCAGAGTTACTAAATGAAACTTTTAAAATATAAAAATAAAAGAAATCTGGCGTGGCTTGTGTGAACAGGTTTTGAATCAGTGCTGGTTGCCCTTCAGCTCTGGTCCTTGGGGCCAGGACAGGTAGGGGAAGGTGCATTGAGCCTTTTAGCCAAGCTCTGCCCTGAGATCCCAGTGCAGGAAGGCAGCAGCAGGTTCATTGCTTGTACAACTTCCAGTGAGTTCTCAGCCATAACTGAATCCAAATGAGTCAACTGAGGCAAATGTTACCTCTGAAGCTCTCAGGAGTTTGGCACTTCACCAAACCCTGTCCAGCTTATGGGACTGCTTTTTATCCCTCCTTGGCAAATACATCCTGTGCAGGGGCTTAGGCTTTTGTATGCCCTGTTTTGTGACATTGCAGCAAATCAGTCACATCTCCTGGGGAGTGGGGGGGTAAATATTTCACCCAAAACACAGACTACTTAGGGCTGAATACCAAGTTGGCAGCTGTGGCTGGGCCAGGAGCAGCAGCTCTGTGTGTAGCTACTCCCACCCCTGTAAATACTCAGTGTGTGTTTTGACCTTTGTGCTCTCTCCTTGCTGCAACTTCAACTGAGAAGTTGGTGGTTGGAGGGGGCTCAGAGGCTTTGGCAGTGGTTGGGTGTGGGCCAGGAGGAAGAGTGGGTTTGTCTGTGTGAAGTCTATGGTTTATAACCCTCTGGTGAAGCTGTGATTGTTGGTGCTGCTCCCTCTGGAGCTGTTGGGGTGCTGTGAGGGAAGGAAGGAGAAAGAACTGGCAGGGGTGAGAGGGTGGACCTTTTCCAGCTTGGTGGGTGGAGGTCTCTGCACAGACATCCTGTTCGTTCCAGGGATGCTTGTCCTTTCCTGTCCCCCATCTCTGTCACCTGGAGGACACCAGGATCAGTAATGTGGCTGTACAGCTGTGACTCTCACAGGGAGTCCAGCCTCACCATCCTTCTGTGCCTGGGGAGACCCTCAGCTGTTGATCCATCGGCTGCAGCCCCAGAGTGGCCCAGCTGGGGTGTGCTGAGTGCTGATCTCTGCAGGGCAGTGCCAGGCCTCAGGGTTCCTGTGGGCTGCAGCCCAGGCTGTGTTTGTGTGTCAGCAGCACACAGAGCCCTAGTGGAGCAGGCTCACACCCCTGACCCTGTGCTGTCACTGATGCAGGCTTGCAGAGGCTCCTGAGCGGGGCATTGTGCTGCTCTGCCGAGGAGTAATCCTCTTTGCTTGTGTGTGCTGCTTGCTGAGTACAACTTAGTGCTGCTGGCATTTCCCACCTGAGGTCTGCCAGCTGGGTTGCCAGTGTCCTTCCCTTCCCAGCAGGGGCACCAGGCATGGACCTGGTGTGGGGTGACAGGGGCCAGAGCTCTGCACCTACCCCAAGAGCTGTGCTTTCTTGGGGGGTCTGCTGAGTTACTTCAATACTGATGGGAAGCACAGAAGCTCTTAGTGCTGAGAAGTTTGTGTGAGTAGCATTTACATGTCGAATGTGCCTTGCAAATGTTGAATAATTCATATCTACTATAAAAATAAAAACAAGCGTGGGAGTGAGCGAGTTTACCTGAGACCAGTCTGACACCTCACGTGAATTCAAAGTGAGACTTTGATTCATTCACTGGATTCCTGAAAGCAGCACTGTGATATTGATCTTCATCCTCAAAGATCTTTCAGACATTAATTAATTTTAATGCTACTCTTTGGAGGAAAATAGGGTGTTTCAGTTCTGGAAGAGGGGGAATCTCTGAGATACTGTCCTTTGGTAGGACTGGAACATTTAGTGCCTTCATGTGGCAATGTCAGTGGGGCTGTAAGGCCTCTGTGAACTAAACTGGAAATTTTTCTGGTGTTTGTTGTTGTCAAATATTTCAATTTGAATCCTTAAATCTGTTGTTGTTTTATAGCAATAGTAATATCATAACATATAGTAATTATATAGTAATAAAATAAAATATGGATTGATAATAACATGAGGCTTGTCAATGAGGTAAAAGTGCAGAACTGGGAAGGATGAAGATTAAAAAACAGAGCCTGAAACCTGTGACTGGGTTTGAAAAGTTTTTTCCTGCTATGGAGAAAGGGAAGAGTGTAATTTAAGGTCATTTCTGCATTTTAATCAGAGACAGATTTCAGTAGTAATTCTGTAGTACAAAAGGCTAATCAGCATTTAGTCTGCCTTTATCCCAGCTGAATGTTTTCCAGTGTACTGATGGGCCTGTGCTGGATGGTGTCAGTGCTGAGGTGGTGTGTGGAGCTCCTGGTGTTCCCTTGTGCACGTAGCTCACGGCAAGCAGCAGCCATGGGAGGGGAGCTCAGAGCAAGTGGGTGACTTAGTGGCACTGATTTTTGTTGTGGAGTAGCTGTGTGGTGCTTGGTTTGCTCCCCTGCTCCCCAGAGGCAGGGGCTGCTGGGCTCCCCTTTCTCCCAAAGCACCTGGGCTCGGAGCAGGGCTGCTCTCCAGCAGGAACGTGCAGTCCCTGCTCCCTGCAGCCAGTACGAGTCATTATGCAACACCACTTATTTCCTTTGGCATCAGATTATGCAATTTCTGAGCAGAAGAATGCAAAGCCCTGGAAGAACACAGTAGCATTTTAGCAGATCCAAAAATACCTTCTGCAGGATGGAGGCAGCATTTCTGTGAGCAGTGCTGGAGACCCGCCGTTAGGCAAGGCTGATTCCCGGCCGGCGTGCCTGGGCTGCCAGGGGCAGCAGGACGTGCTCTCCCTGCCGCTGGAGAGTCTCCCTGCCCTCACAGGAACCTGGACGGGCTCCTTCTCTCTCTTCTTCACCAGGATGAATTTTTATTGCCCTTTTAAATTTTTTTTGTTCCTTCTGAAAAAATAAAAGAAGTGGATGCTTGATTTCTCTTCCCAAATCAAGCGTTGCTTCACCACCCCCCACAAATTTGTGACCTTATGCTGATGAAGGAGGTTCTAGTGAAACATTTTTCTCATGGTGTTGGAGGTAGAAATTCATCCCTATGCTGAGAGCAAGGGCAGATGCACACATTGCATGTGGGGATGGGAGTCACCAGTTCTTTTAAGGTGAAGTCTGCCTTGGAAATCTATTAAATATATTTTTAGGAGACAAGGGCATGCTAGGAAGGGGGATCTGGTTGATACAATCTGTTGGGATTTTGGCAGCAATACTTACCAGAGACTCTTAGAGAGGCTAAACAGCTATTAAATAACTGAGACACCAGGCTGGCAGACAGATTACTGGTTAAATGATATAAGAGTAGGGATAAAAGGATGGTAATGTTGAAACATTTTTCTCTGCTTTGGAGATGGCACTACTCATACTCTTCCCACCTTTTCTTCCCTTATCCAGATATTTTAGAAATATTCTGTTTAGGCTGTAAGACTGCAGAAAGGAAGGTGCTGAGGATAATAACTATGGAGGCCACCTGCAAGGGAGTACTGGAAGGCTCCAGTGAACTTGGGTGATAAAAATACCAGTTCAATTTAGTGTTGATTAAACACAATTCAGTCTTAACATCCAGCCAATATTAGGCTCTGGCATAGCTTTTTCTGCTCAAGAATGAGTTGTAAGGAGGTAAGCCCAGCATCCTGAAGAACCAGGATGATCATTGTGCCTTTGTGCATTTCTGTGGCATTCTGTCCTTTTTGGGAATCCTGGCTGTGGTCTGACTTCCTCAACTACCCAGAGAAGCTGCCCCATTCCTGGAAGTGTTCAAGGCCAGGTTGGGTGGGGCTTGGAACAACCTGGGTTAGTGGAAGGTGTCCCTGCCCATGAATTTTAAGGTTTTAATAGTTTTTTTCAGCTCAAACTGTTCTGTGATTCTACACTGTATAACTCTAAGGTGAGACAAGAGAAATGGAAAAGAGGTGATCAAAGACTCAGGAGCAAGGTATCATATGGTGAGTGAGAAGGTCAAGTGAGAATTATTAGACTTGACCAAAAATGTTGGAGTGGAGGATGGAATAATTTCTAAAATCACAGCTGGAATGTTCAGGTGTTACTGGAGCAGTGGCTGATAGAAGAAAGGAAGGAACTAAAGGCATGCAAAGTGAGGAGCAGCTGGTGTTACCTTCTACAGCACAGTTAGGCTACCAAACTCCCTGCCACAGGCCCAGTGTTTGCCGAGGTGTTCTGGTTAAAAACTCCCTTGGCTCGTTGGCACAGGAGCAGTTTGTGTGCTGAGGCACAGTGTGCTGTGAGCAGGGCAGCTCTGTGAGCAGGGTGGCACTGCTGAGGGCAGGCTGCCTGCCTGCACGCCCTTCCCTTGGCTTTGCAGCAGGAAGGGGGCATGGGTGATCCTCCTCAGCCTCTGTGGCTCCATCCCATTGCTGCAGCCCAGCTGCCAGGGCTTTCTCCTCAGCCAGGCTTGCTTGGGATGTGCAAGGTGCCAAGCAAACCTGCAGCTGCCTCTGCACACGGAATTCTGCCATTATGGATATTTCTTGGCTGGTCCACGGTGCTATTTTTGTCATTGTCAGAAAGGGCTCAGGCCACAGAGCTAGACAGGGTTCCCTTTCTCACTGGTACAGCCACAGACAAAAGGATGTCACAACTAAAATTGCTTTTCCAAAAATGATGTGTCTCTGTTTTCAGTTAGATGGAATATATTGAATAAAGGCTAAATTGAATCATCATGAAGTCAGGCTTTTGTTGTGATACACAGACTACACACAACATAGTTAGGTGTCTGTGGTCTCAGACATGCTTAATCCCCATGGCTATGTTAATATTCTATTAACATTCTAAAATTATGATTATGATAGTTGTGAGCCCTAAGCAGTTGCTGCCACATCACTCATGTGCAAAAGAAAGATGGGTTAGGTTGAGGTAGCATCCAAATATTTATTGGAGAGAGGAAGTAAAAGTATGTGTTCAAGAAATTATTCTGGAGGAGGTGCAGAAGTTCTGTAGTGTTTATCTGATAACCTGAAGGAGCAGTGTAAAGCACAGAAAAGTCAGTGTGACAAAACTTCACTTTCCCAGGTAAACGTGCTGTTTGTTATAGAGAAATGTTTGTATGCAGAAATATAAGCAGAGCTATTGCAGTGACAGAAAATCTCAGCTGGGTCAGATGAATTCTCACTTGTTTTATCAGCAGTTGATTATGTTTTTGGCAATAAAGTTGTAATATTTAAAGATAAGGCTGGGTTGTGGCTGGGCATTCGTGTGGGTGTAAGGTGGGAAGAAATGTCCTTCCTGGAAGGAGTAGTGTGTCTTGAGAAGGCGATTGATGGCTGAAAAACACCCAAGCTTTTGTCTTGGGCTACTCCATAGTTGGCTTAAAGGTTTGCCCATAGCCTGGGCTGGCTTATACCAAATTAATGTGGGGGAACTTTATAATGTAGTTTCTTTTCTTCCAACCTAACAAAACAGATAATGTAACTTATAAAAATATAATGTAATTAGTTAATGTAATAATGCAACTTTAAAAAAATTCAAACCCCTCTTGAAAACAAAGGAGGTGTTATGTAACTCATTCTCTATGAATAAATCTGTTTTTACTTTTTTTTTTTTTGAAAGCAACCATTCTAAACACAAGCCTATATTCCAAGTATTGTAAAAAGTGTGGCAGAAGAGGAGTATCTGATCCACTCATGTAATATTTTTCTTCATCAGATGACCAGGAGAAGAAAGTCTGTTGAAATTCTGTGTAATAAAACCACATAGTTCAAACCCCAAAGGTTAGAAATGGCAACAAAAGCTCTGGGACTTGCCAACTCAGCAGCTCTCAGTCATTTCTTGTGCTGGAGTTGTACAGGGATGGGAGAGGACTGTGCATCAATCTATTGTAAAAATTCCCTGTAGAATCTGAGAGAGTCACAAGGGGCAGAACATGTCTGGGCTTTAGAAACATGCTTTTTGTCGTTCTGTTAGATTTTAGAACATTTTTAAAGCATTGTCACAGTCACTGGTTGAGATGATACATAAGTACATCCCAGTCATGTTGTCAGTGAGGAAATGTGTAGTTGCCTTGTTGTTTCCACTGTAGCCAGGAGGAGATCACACTGAGTACCAGGAAAAAGCAATGGGGCTACAGGGCTTGGCTGTAAGTGGTGATCTGAGCAGGAATCTCCTGTCTGTGGTAGTTCCACTTACCAGCTGGATAATTTCTGCCAGCAGCTCTGTTTCAGAGCCTAAACACGGATCAGACAATTGCTTTTATTCCCTTTGCATCTTGGAAGTGCAAGCAGAGATTATGCTTCACTGGCTAAGATGGAAATAGCATTCAAGGAAACAAACTTAGTGTTACTGGAGACTTGGGCTGGCAGGAGGCTGAGTGGTGGCCTCTGTGCTTACACCACCTTTCCAGCACACTGACTTTTTGTTTGGTTTGGTTTGTGTGCTGTGTCTGGAATGCTGATGTGTCTGATTTGCCACTCAATTTTTAGCACAGCTCTTGAAAGGAGAAACTTCAGAAATGGTTCAGCCAAGGCATTGAGTTAACTCAGCTGCACACCTGACCATTGCATTGACACTGATGAATACTGAATTTGTATAGGCAGCCACATGCTTTGGTGGCTCTGGGGGACTGTGAGGACACTTCCTGCATGGCTGTTTCCAGGGACAGGCACAATATCAGGCAAGGTGAGGGTGTGCCTTGGTAGCTGATTGACCCACTTGGTGATTCAGGTGAACTCTCACTTTTCAAACTGAATTTTGGGCTGTCTGACATGTTGAGGTGCAGCCTCACTCCTCTGAGAAGACGTGCATTTCATGCTCCTCTTGACTGGGGGTGGTGGGATTTTGCCTGGAAAGAAATACTTTGCATGGAAATGGAGTCATTTATGAGAAGCTGTGGTTGTACAAAATTGCACCAAGCCTTGAATCTCCTTCCAACAGAAGAGAAATTTGTTAGTGCAAAGTGCATGAACTCATCAAAACAGTTCAAATCCAAGGGCCTGCCTTCAAGTCTGTGTGTGCAGCAGCACTTTGTGAAATCTAAATCTCTTAAATATGCACAGTCCTCCCACGCATGGAGCTTCCAGCTTTTGACTGGGAGGCTGCTGCAGCAGGAGCATTGCTCAGATAGGAATAGCACAGCCCTTGGCTGTGCCTTTCCCTGGAAAAGCTAAAGATGCACATGCAGATCACAGACATGGGATCCCAGGCTGGTTTGTGTTCAAAGGGACTTGAAAAGTCTTCCAGTTCTACCCCCTGCCATGGGCAGGGTCACCTTCCACAATCCCAGGTGGCTGCAAGTCCTGTCCAGCCTGGCCTTGGGCACTTCCAGGGGTCCAGAGTCAACCTGTGCCAGGGCCTCCCCACCCTCACAGGAAACAATTTCTTCCTAATATCTAAACTAAATCTGCCCTCCTCCAGCTGAAGGCCATTCCACCTCGTCCTGCCACTGCATGCCCTTAAGGGGCAGTCTGGATATAATGAAACCTAAAACTTTCAAGAAAATGTTTTTCTTTGCCTTTTCTTTTATTGGGAAGAATGCAACATGAAAAATCTCAGCCTTTTGGTACTCTGACTAAAAGAGTAGTGGTGGCATGACAAACTTGGAAAATGCTTTTCTTCCCTTGTTTGAAGAGATGGTGAGATATAAACCAACCTGATTTCATTGGATTAAATCACATTTTGCTAAGGCAAGAGGTTGCACATTGCAGAATTTACTGCAATAGAAGAGAATTTAAAAAATTCAGTTCCCCAACAAGTTGGCACTGATGTGGTGTGGCAGAAACCACCTTCTCCCCTTCCCAGGTTTTCTGTACCACTTTGCTTCAAGTTGCCTTGATAGATAGTTTTTAAAAGTGCTGCTGTTTCATGCTCTCCAAACAATGAGTTTGCTACACCTCTGAAAATCAGGCTGCTTATGTAAGGGCCTAAATAAGGCTGTATCATGACAGTTTGCAAATAATTCCATAACTTTTATATGGCTTCTCTCCCCATGAAGCACATACAGGGGCATGTAAAGTGGCAGGACACTGTGCCTAAAGGCTTTTTTTATTTGAAACATCTCGATGTTGAGGAAGGCAATTTGATCTGGGAGAACAGACCTCATATCCCTGAATCTAGGGCTTTGTTCTTGGGTGAGCTGTGTAGTGAAAAGCTGTTCATTCTCTTTTAAACCTCCACAATGAAACATTCCAGAGACAGAAAACTGTAAAAACGTGAAAGCAAAACCTTACACTGTAGTAGTGTACTTTTGAGAGTCTCATAACAGCAAAGTTATTTTATCCTCCAAGTCTGATTTAATCCTTAATGTACTTCCCAAGGCTTAAATTTGAGGTATTTTGGGATACTGTTACCTCAAATTCTAGCCCTTGCATTTGGGTTTCTTGCAGGACATCTGGCTGATGTTTTATTTGCATTGCTTAATATTCTGTGTAACTAAAAGCAGATTTCTCTGTAGGAGCAGTGGTCACATTTTGGTCTTGTTTAAGTAATCACTTGTCACTCCCTGACTTGAGGTAATGAGCAGGGGCTGTGCCCAGGAACACTTCAGCTGTTGGTTGGTGTTTTTCTGGTTTTTCTGACTTGGAGCTGGGCTTGGCCTGGTGTTTTTCTGAAATTCTCTTCAGGTCTGAAGGATTTTCTTATCAATAACTAATAATAATAATTGATATGAATATAAATAATTGCCTTATCAATAAATCTGTGATAATATAACAACTGCTGCTAGTAGTAATTGTACTGTGAGGTCACACTGCAGCTTCCCACACTGGTGAGTTGCTCACTGTAATGCTGGTCATTAACAGGTCAGGAATAACCAACTCTCCAGCTTCCCATGTGAATCTGATTCAGCTCTTGTACTGGTTTGGGCTGTGCTGCAACCTCTGCCTCAATTGCTGTTTTGCTTTCTTTTAAAGAACAAAGTTTACAGCCTAAATAAAGCTTTGATGCAGACCCCATGTGATCAGGCAGGATACAGGAAGGTAATCCAGGTTCCTGGCTGTTCCTGTTGCTGCTGGAGAGGGGCTGAAGCCCAGGGCAGGAGCTTTTCATCCTGTGGGCTGCAGGGCTTATCTCTCCTCTCTCCAGCGACCTCATCCTGAGGAGTTTGGCACTGAGCTGTTCCCTTGCCATTGGCAGTATCCTACCTGACCACCTCTTTCTCCCTTCCAATGGCTGTTTGCAGAGCCTGGAAATTTGCACCCACTATAACTGATCTTACTTTTTAACAAAATGCTTTCTGTTAAGGCAATTTTTTTTCGCTCTACTCTCAGCTTCTTGTGGAATTTAAAACTGGACTTTGTTCCATGTTGCAGGCTGAATTCACTTAATTATTGTTGCCCAGCGTTGGAGTCTCTTGTTTCAGAAGGGACCATCCCCAAACTGTGTTTGCAGTGGCAGCTGTGGCAGCATGAGCCCAGCCATCAGCCTGGCTCTGTGGGAAGGTGGCACCACCATGGGATGTGGATAAATGACCGCTCAGTGGAGTGTGGAGCAAGAGGTGGGGGCACTTCTTAAAAGGGATCCCAACTCTTGTTTTATGTGCACCCTCCCAGAAGCTCATGAAGGGAAGGAGTGGAGAGCAGTGATGGGAGATCAGCAAGGAGGGTCTGCTGTTCTGTGAAACTCTCAAAGTTTTACTTGATTATGAGGGTGATGTGGATGTGGTTAGAGAATTGAACGTATCCTGCCACAATGGTCATGGAGGGTCAATCAAAGGTCCAGGGTGGTCATCACTAGGTGGGGCTCTGAGGGAGCAGCCACAAACCATCCCTTGGTGGAATCAAGGTACCTGTATCACCTGGAATCAAGGTACCTGTATCCCCGGGCTTTGTTTGCCTAGCACCTTACTTATCTCAAGGGTTTGCAGGAGGATCCTGAGCTTGTGGGCCACGCCTGGCCCAGGAACAGTGGTGGGACTCAAACCATAGCTGAGCATAGCTGGGGCCAGCTTTAGTCTGATAGTGCTGTGGGAACTCTACAAATAATCTTTCACGATTTTGACCTTTAGGTGCTTGTTTAAAATTGTGGTGTTTATTTACTGGGCAATTCCCGCGTAGGTTACCGAGAGTATTGCCTGAGTGGAGTTTCTGTTGGAACCATTTATTTGTTTCTTTTAGGGCAGTAATTATTTACCAAGTATCAGCAGCTGTCTGGAAAGTCTGGTTAATTATCAGCTCACCTCAGTGAAACTGCACGTCATGAAAATACTTAAATAAAAAATTGAAAGTTGCTCGTTTTCCTCTCGTTTCAGGTACTGGGCCCGCGCATCACATGTGAGTTGTGTCCTGCAGACGCTCTGAGCACCCCCTGGGGCCGTCTCCTTGATGCACACTCACGGCATCATGGCCAGCCCTCAGGAGCGCCTGAGCCTGCCGTCCTCTCCCAGCTCCACGGGCAGAGCGTTCTGTGAGGACAGGGAGGCGGGCGGGCTGCCCGAGGAGCTGCCCGCCGCCGGCAGCGGGCCGTGCCCGGAGCTGCTGGAGGCCGTGCGGGAGCGCGGCGCGCTGCCGGCCGAGCTGCTGGACGGCGGCAGCCCGGGCACGGCGGCCGTGCTGACCAGCGCCAGCGAGGACGCCCGCCACCACTTCGAGAACAGCGTGCTGCAGCTGCGCGAGCAGGACGAGCCCGAGCCGGGAATGCCGCAGGGCACCCGCAGCCCCGGGGACGGCGACACCGGCGGCGCCGGCGACGATGTCAAGGTGCAGTTCAACCGCACGGGCAGCGGCAGCGGCGGCTTCCTCGAGGGGCTCTTCGGCTGCCTGCGGCCCGTGTGGAACATCATCGGCAAGGCCTACTCCACCGACTACAAACTGCAGCAGCAAGGTAAGGAGCGCCCGCGCTGCTCTGGGGGCTCACCGGCAGCACAGGGCTCTTCCCCGCTCGCCGCCCGCCCACGTTCCTGTCCAGCCCCGGCACGGGTTTTCAGGGATAAACCCGGCACTACAGAGCCTGTGGCCGTCCTGTGTGGTGAAACCGATGCCTGTCCAGCCCCGTGCTTGGACCGCTGTGACGAGGGCCTGAATCTGAGCTCAGCTGGGCATCAGCAGGAGTTGTGTTGAGGTACTTGGTACAACCCCTGTGCTAATTCCTGGAGGGTTTTTATGCCGGATGGAAAACACTGGCATAGGCTCTTCCACTTCAGAATCTCCAGGTGAAGGCTGTCCCCAGTTGACCACCAAAAAGCAGTAGTATTGCTTCTCTTTTAAAAAGGCTCTTACTTGTTTTTATTCAGGAGTAATTTTCCTCTTTAAAGTATCATTTAGTACTTGTCTTCCCAGAAATATGTCCTTTAATATTTATACCTTTTCCATTTGGATGTGTAAGCATAAATGTGTAAGCGTGTGTGAGTATAAATACATATAAAATCTGTAGCTTTGGAATAAGTGATGTCCCAGTTGACTAGGTATGTATCTATGTATCTATCTCTATATATCTCTTTAGGGGGTACTGAAAGCTAAAGAGCAGAGTATGCTCTGCTGTTGGTGTCTGATTTCTCCCCTAGCACAGGGGGAGGGAGGTGGCAGATGGGAAAAGAACAAGCTGTCATTAGAATTAAGGAGCTGAAATGGTTGAGGCTTATGGAAAATGGGAGCAGCCTGGCCACTGCAGTACCATGGGGCAAAGCCTCCTTTGAGCATCACTCAGTAGTAATCAAATGGCTTTTTGGCACTGACAAATTACAAGATACGAGGTCAGAAACCTGTCTGAGTGGTTCAAATCAAAACCCCAGAGGGATGGGGAGCAGCTCCTAATATGAGGGAACAGAGCTGTTAAATAACACGTTGAATGAATTTGCCTTGAAATCAGCTTCCTAGAGGCAGTCGTTTCCAGTTCATAAGTGAGCAGGAAATGCACCTCTGCACTCCAGGTGCCTCCTGAGCTCAGCCCCGTGTGCAAGGGCTTGCTTGGTTTGAAATTCTCTGGCACAGTTGGTTCTGTTTTGTTTGTGGTTCAGACTATAAATAAAAACAGTGACAGAAAGTTCCCTGGGGGATTAAGGCTGCTGGGGTGATTGCACACAGGGTGAACAGTTTTGGAAGAGGCTCTCTGGGTGGGGAGTCTCCCTTGGGAAGGACAAGGAGGTTCTGAGCAGTTGGATGACACTCAGAGCAGGCATTGGGCAGTGTCTGTGTGACAGTGCTTTGGGTTGGATGCTCGGGGTTTGTAAGTGAAGATAAGAATTTCTGAGGAAAGGCCACAGATGGAGAGTGGCAGTGGCCACTCCCAGCAATTCTCTGTGTGCCCCACACCTGTCCCCACTGCTGGCTCTGGGCCATCCCTGGTGTGTCCTGCCACCTCGGAGCAGGGGCTTTGGGAGAGCTGCCTGTGAGACAGAGATCCCATTTCCCAGATAACTGGGCCAGCAGATGCACTGAAGACCAGGGTACAATCTGTGCTTTGGTGGCCCACGGGGGACACTGCCTTTTGTGTGGAAGTGACCAAACTGAAAGGTTGAAGCACTAAGGAATGAACAGGAGCAGCTGAGAGCAGTGCTGGGGCTGGAGGGTGCACACAGAGCTGTTCCTGTGCATAGGGTGTCTTGCTGTTCTCTGTGTTGGGAGCATGTTCAGAGCCACACACCCAGAGGCACTCTGCTGTTTGCTGCTGGCATCAGGCCCTTCTGAAAGGGCAGATTTGAATGGGCTACAGATGTGGTAAGGCTGAGGATTAATTGGGATCAGCTATATGTGGCCTGTGTGTTTGAACTGCATATTCAGTGTCTTCACTGTTAGAAAGGGGAGTGAAAGGAAGATTTAAAAAAAATATTATTATTTTTTCTTCTGGAGCTGCTCAGTTGTCTGGCTCTGATGACATCTGTTACCCTGATGCCAGTACTGCACTTCTGTTACCCAAGGATAAACCTTTTCAGACTGCTTCTGTGCTGAAACTTGAGGATTTTATGAGAATATTCATGTGTTCTTTTCCAGATGATCTCATTCTTGCTTCTTGCCACCAGAAAATCATCTTTGTGTGCATTTCATCAGCTACATACAAGCCAGCAGTTCAGTAACTGATGTATGTGATTATTTTTATTTTTGCTGTCTTTTAGCAAGAGCACAGAGGATGCATGGATTGTGTTTGTGCAAGTGCTGTGTGGCTGAGGAAATGTCTGGGGCTCTTTCAGCAGCAGGGAGAGGATTGTGGTGGCTTTTCATTTCCCTGGGAGCTGCTTTACAGCTTTGAGCTGGTGCCATGGATCTGTGCAGATGATTTTTTCCCCCCCTTCTTTATGAGACAACTACTTAAAGCCTCATCCAGGAGTTAATCCTTTGTGTTGGGTTGAATTGACAACAGAGGTAGGAGTCTAGTTTGGATCTGCAGCCATGTGGCCTTCCAGTACTTAAAGAGAGCTTACAAAAAAGAGGGAGAGGGGAGGGTAGCTATAGGGCAAGGGGGAATGGTTTTAAACTAATAGAAGAGAAATTAAGATTAAATTATGAAGAAATCCTTCCCTGTGAGGGTGCTGAGGCCCTGGCACATGGTGCCCAGAGAAGCTGTGGCTGCCCCTGGATCCTCTGGAGGTGCCCAAGGCCAGGCTGGATGGCACTTGGGGCAGCCTGGGATAGCAGAAGGTGTCCCTGCCTGTGGCAGTGGGTGGAAGAGGATGGGCTTTAGGATCCCTTCCAACCCAAACCATTTTATGTTGCCTGCAGCTGCTTCGTGGTACTCTTTGCTGCTCCCTGGTATCCCTGCCCACCTGCTTTGGCTCTCCTGCAGGCTCATTCTTTGGGACATGCTGGTGTGTTGTGGTTGCAAGTAGTAAAAGACAAATAGGTTTCATGTCCTTGAGCCCATATTGCCTGTGGAGCTTTGGCTCGTGACTTGGTGAAAGAGGGAAAAAATAAGAACAGTTTTTGCATTATTCTGCATTATCTCCTTGTTGAAATTTCTTCTTGAGTGCCCTTCCTGACACCAGAATGGTCAGCAAGAGGCGTGTGCTGTTCTTCCCTGCAGGACATGGGCTGGGCAGAGCGTTGGTCAGCTGGGAGCTGCCACAGGCTCTGTGCTGGTTGATCAAGGGATGCAGTTGCTGCTTGGTGAGGAGTCATTCCTGTGGGGAATGTTTGCTTTTGTATTGTTCAGTGCCACCTGATCATCTGAGGTTTTAGTACTTGGCGTGTGACCCATAAAATCCCTCCCTGCTATGTTTCTCCAGTTGTTTACCCTGATTTCTAAAGGCTGTTGGTGACTGCTTTCAGGGAGACACACTCGGTTCTTTAATTTGCATCTACCAGTTATTTAATTGGGATTGTGGGGACCCCAGCACTTTAAAGCAAAACTTGTTTGTGTTTCCTAGAGACTCATTTGACTTCCCAGCCATTTCCTTTGGATTAAGAAGCTGTCTCCAGGAGCTGCTGCACCTTCCCTTTCACGAGTGGTGTGTTTACCATCATTGTGAGAGTGTTTGTGTGTACCTGAGGAGCGAGATGCCCGTTGGAGGGTGCTTGTGTTGAGGGGGTCTGTGTAAACCAGAGATGCTTCTTGTCACACTGCCAGTGCTGGAGAGCAGCCAGTGCTGGGAAAAGCTTCCCCCAAATAGATTGGTTCAATGGCTCAGGCTGCTCCTGCGTTTCTTCCCCATGGGAAATAGATTCTCATCATTCTACTCAAATGGTTCTTAATCACCTCAGAAACGCAAGTTCTTGCGCAATTGCTGCTGCTGTTACACTTTAATTTATTTAGGGGAAGTATCCCGCTGGTTTCTTGAGGCCCAGAAGAGTCTCGACTACTGCACTGTATGTTACCTATGGTTTGGTTCTTTGTCCTTCTTGATATTCCCAAAGATGTGGAATATTTCACTGTCACTACACTGAAACCTCTTCCCTGAATTGTGCCCCGACAGTCAGGATGTAAATGGGAGAGCATCTCTGTTCTAAATAAACACAAGATGCCTTTGCAGAAAGAACACATGAACTTTAGCTTACTTTGTTTACAGCCTCTCTCAGCCTTTGCCATTGCAGAGGCAATATTAGAGAAGGGTAATATTACCTGATAGGGAATATTAAGAGCAAACTAGGGTTCCAGGGTGATACAGTTGCCCATTATTGCTCACAAACTGTAGATGTTTCATGGAAATGAATGTTATGTGTCCTGTACAGGAAAGACACACTTCCTACAGGTGAGGATGGAAAGAGACTTTGGACAGTGGGTAATGGCTTCCCACTATCAGAGGGCAGGGATAGATGGGATGCTGGGGAGAAATTCTTATCTGTGAGGGTGCTGAGGCCCTGGCACAGGGTGCCCAGGGAAGCTGTGGCTGCTCCTGGATCCCTGGCAGTGTCCTAGGCCAGGTTGAACAGGGCTTGGAGCAACCTGGGATAGTGGAATTTAAGTTCAGATCTGCGAGTGGATCCATGAGTATCGAAAAGGGCCTTGTGTCTGGGAAGGAACGTGTGCTGGGGGTTGAACTCTTGCCAAGGCAGAGGGAGTTTCTGCTGTGGATGAGCAATGTTTTTGTTCCTAGTTCAGTGAGCAGAAGGGGTCTGGGGGAGAGCTTTTTTTCCTGTGGCAGGAATGATCCCAGGGAAAGCTTTGAGCTGGGATCAGCCCCCAGACAGTTGGGATGCACAGGTTTCCCTTGTGATAACAGCATCTAGAATGGACACTTCAGTACAATCCCAGCTGCAGCCCTTGGGGCCATCCCAAAGGCTTGCAGTCTGGGTGAGATGAGGACACACCTTTGTAGTCATCTGGAACAGAGATCTGTACAGGTGTGACTTCCTTTTATTTCAGAAATCAGTGGGTTACTTATTGGGATTGCTGCTAAATAATTTATTCTTCAAACTTAGATTTTTATTGGATTACAGTAAATAAACAATTGCCTGCTTTTTATCCTGCTGTTTGTGAGATTTAAGGTAGTTTCAACATGACTGGCAGGGAACAGGGCTTTCTGTTCTGATGGGTGCAGCTCTCTTGAAGCAGTTTATACAGTGCCACTGGACCACTCCAACATTATTTTTACAAATGTGTGTGGGTTGCTGGAGGTTGTTTTGTCTGTTTGACATTGATATACACAATGCTGATGTGGGAAGGACCTGTTTCTGTGCCTGCTGCTGGTGGTTGATATGCTTTGTGTTGGCTATCTTGGTGGTTGCTGCTCTGTGTTTTACAGCCTGCCACCTCTGACTTTTATTTCCTATTTTTGTTTATTTCAGAGGGTGAAAAAGACCCTCAATATTTTTTATATCACTTGTGAATGTTAAACGTTTCTTATGATCTGTGCTTTTCAGTGGAGTCGTGCTCTTTGCTCAGTGTTGGGGTAGAGGATTCCTCCCAAAATTGCCACTGCAGGGTCTGTAGGATGGTAAATTGCTGGAGTAGCTCACACAAGTGGTTAGCAGGGAGGTGAAAAAGCAGCTGGAAGGATGGCAGCGAGCAGGCTGGAGGTGGCTGGGACACTGAAAGGGCTGTTGGGCTGAGCCTCAGCTGTGCCGGGAGGCGCCCCCTGCCCCTGCAGAAGAGCCCAGGCTGCGGTGAGGGCTGGCAGGGCTCCTGGCCCTGCTCCTGAGCCGCTCCCGGTCCCCTTCTCGTGCGCAGACACGTGGGAGGTGCCCTTCGAGGAGATCTCGGAGCTGCAGTGGCTGGGCAGCGGCGCGCAGGGAGCCGTGTTCCTGGGCAAGTTCCGCGCCGAGGAGGTGGCCATCAAGAAAGTGAGGGACCAGAACGAGACGGACATCAAGCACCTGCGGAAGCTCAAGCACCCCAACATTATCGCCTTCAAGTAGGTGGTGACCCCTGTCAGGAGCTCTGTCCGGGCAGGAGCTCAAGCTCTCACAGTCCGGGAGCTAAGCTGTGCCTGGGACAAAGTGGTGCTCACCCTGGCTGTCCGCTGGCTGTCTGCTGCTCCTCACTGCGTGTTCCCTCCGACAGGGGAGTGTGCACCCAGGCCCCGTGCTACTGCATCATCATGGAGTACTGTGCCCACGGGCAGCTCTACGAGGTGCTGCGCGCCGGCAGGAAGGTCACCCCGCGGCTGCTGGTGGACTGGTCCACGGGGATTGCCAGTGGCATGAACTACCTGCACCTCCACAAAATCATCCACCGAGACCTCAAGTCACCAAAGTGAGTCTCAGCTGCTTAAACGTCCCTTAGTTTGGGTTCCTCAAGTCACCAGAGTTAAACATCCCCCAGTTGTGGTTCTTCAGGTCATCAAAGTGAGTCTCAGATGCTTAAACATCCCCCAGCTGGGGCTGTTTCTATCTTTGCTTGAGAAGTAGTTTAAAATTTAGTCAAAAGGCTCTACTATTTTCCCCCCATGTTGACTCAAAATTAAGGAGAGTGAAACTATTGTAACTTGTCGGCACTTAGCAAGAGTGGAAATTTTACCGTGATCTTCCATGATAAATAGCAGTCAGGAAATATTTAATGATTTGACAATACCTGGTCTTTTTGGAAAGTGGGATATTCTGTTGTCTCCTGCCTTTTTATTTTTCCTTTCCCTGTTATTTCCCTGGTTTTCTGGAATGTGTCTTCTTCATTTCTCTTTGGTTTTCTGACTAAAATGTTCTGGCTTCTTTATATTCTTATTCCCTAGGTGTTTATTACTTCTTTAGTCTGTGACAGTCCATTAAGATAATGCTTTTAGATTATTTACAGCACAGTTTAAGGTACAGCTTTGCCTCTGGATCCTCAGTTACTTGTTAATTTGCAGTTTTATTGAGATTGATTTTTGACTTGTAACATTAAGAAATGCATTTAAGGCATAAAACACAACCACCCAAAAGAGAGTGAGAGCTTTTATTGGGGAAAGTAAAAATTTTTTTCTTTTGTAGTGCACTTAGGAGCAGTGTGGCCTCATCAACAGGTTCTGTTGATTAAGAAGGGATTTCTTCCAGTGGGTGACAACTTCTTTTTTTTCTCCTTCTCCAGTGTTTTGGTTACACACACAGATGCAGTGAAGATTTCAGATTTTGGTACATCTAAAGAGCTCAGTGATAAAAGTACCAAAATGTCCTTTGCGGGGACAGTGGCGTGGATGGCCCCGGAGGTGATACGGAACGAGCCTGTCTCTGAGAAGGTGGACATCTGGTGAGTCCTGGTCATGGTCAGGCACCTTCACCTTCCCTTCAGTCCCTTCTTCCCAGCACTGTCCATGTCCTGTCCTCATCCTGTACTGAGCATGGTTTGCTCTGTGGTGGCTGTTCCCTTCTCCTCCTGCCTGGTGCCCTGAGCTTTGGTGGGCTCTGATGGAAAGGGAGGTGACACAGGTGTGCTGACTGGGTGCTGACCTGCAGGTTCCAGCTAAGGCTCAGTGCAGACAGTCTGTGTCTTGCAGAAATTCTTTCCTGGGTTGTTACCAGTCCAGGGCTTTCTCCCAGTGCTGTGCTCAGGGCCCCCTCAGCAGCCTCCACAGCCAGGGTGGTTTTCCATCACTTGTGGCCCCTCTTCAGGCCACGCTGGAGCTGTGGGGAGACCCCTGCTCTGCTCCCCTCCCCTTGTGCTGCCTGCACGTTAGGCTGGTTGTTGTTTGGGCAGCCCCAGGATTACAGTCCAGTTACTCCAATCCCGGATCCAAGAGGGATGAAGCCAGGATAGGTTGTAAGAGTTCTGGAACCTGTTACCATTGATGTGGAACATGCTCTGTGTGCAAAGGAACACAAGGAGCAGTTCAGTCTCTGTGCTATTAAAAATGCCTGAGAGGGCTCGGCCTTTGTGTTCCTTTGGGAAGCCTCTCCACAGGTTTCAGAGCCCTCAAGGGAACTGCATCTCTGTTTCTGCCTCATTATTTCAGCATATTAAATGTCAGCAGCCAGGACAAATGCCCTTCTCCTTGCTTTACTGCCAGGAGGGATTTTGCTTCCTGTGGTTTTTCAGCTTCAGATGCTGTCCCTTCCCTGGCAGGGCAGGGAGCTGCTGGACAAAGCCACGGGTGGTCCAGGGTGCAGTGGAGTCAGGAGCTGCTGCTGGAGTTGTAGCTTGGGCCTGGGTTTGACCTGAAGGGCAAGATTTCCTGCAGGGCAGGTGATGTTACCTGTGGTGTGCAGCTGCTCCTGTGCCCACGGTGTCCTGTGTGTTTATTTTGGATGTCCAGGTCACAGCACAGCCATCTCCTCCGGGAGGAACACTTGGCTTGTTCTGGAAAGAGAACACACCCAGCATTTGTCTGCTGAGCCCCTCCCTTTGAGTCACGGGATTGTGAGGACAAGTGGTGCTGGATTTCCACCCTTGGCTTTCTGTCCTTTAGAGTGGTTTATGTTCAGGAATATTTCACAGAACGTCCTGTCCAATAAGACCTTTGCTGCTTCCCTCAGTGACTTGGAGATGTCACTCTTTGGTGCCAGTTCCTCTGGAGTTCACAGCAGTGGTGATTGCTCAGACTCTCCCTTGCCATCTCAAGATGAATAAAATTGATGTTCATGAATGCTGCCAACAAATGAGAACAGTTCCTGAGCTGCTTATATGTCTGCTCTCTCTCATCTCAAACAGCATGCAGAAAAATAAATCTATAATCTTATCAGGAGTCTTGGAAATCCTTTGTTGTTAGTCATGACATATATGAAACCAGATGAGCTTTCCTGGTAGTTTGTCCAGCTTTCTGGATCCCTGCTTTCCTGCAGCCCACAAAAAAAGGATTTTGAGGCGAGAAATATTCAAATTCTGCTTGTTTCTTAACACATGCTTTGTAATTATGGTTCTTTGGTTTTTTTTTTAACACGTGATCTGAAGCCAATGGGCTTTGAAAGTGCAGTGTTTTTCACAGGAGGTTGTTTCCTGGCTGATGGTTGTTCAGACCTGGTAGTTTGTCCCTTAGAAGTCCTTCTGTACTTTTTAAAAACACTGGATATTGGTATATGCCAGAAACACCCTTCTCACTTTCCAACAGAGGAATGGGACATGGAGTAAGGTGGCACATCTGGCATGGAAATGGAGATGGTTGTGCCTCACCTGTATCACAGCCCAGTTGTTGATGTGCAGTAACAGTGGTGGTGGTTCTCAGCAGCATTTTGTTTACCTCTGTATTGACTGGTTTGATGTTTCTTTGGTGTTTTATCAGGTGATGATTGTATGCAAAACAAATGTTTGCTGTTAAAAAGTAAGGCTTTGGTTCTTTCTGGTAACTTCACTAAGGAAGAGAAGCAAAGTGAGTTTTCTTACCTACATATTGCAGTTCTTGTAGGAGGTTCTTTCCTTGACTGAGTTCTCTTAATTTTTTTTTTTTTTTTTTTTTGCTTTATCCTCCCTTTCTTCAGGACAAAAGGAGTATCAGATGAGACCTCATGTGATTTTGGTACTGACAGTTATACAAGTAGCATTTGTTTCCTAATTTCTGTGTTGCAGTAGTTGTAGTGCTGAGTCTCAAACCTTAAAACTCTTACCTGGGACTACAGGTAACAGCAGAGGGAGCCTTTGGTTAGGGAAAAGAAAACAAAACCAGTTAAATGAAATGTAAAAAGGCTACAAAACCTTCGTTATGTTGTCTCTGTAAGACACTTGTCAGTCTGTGCAGTAGTCAATCATCTGTTCTTATCAGCAAGAACAGTCCAAAGTGTGTCTGAGAGTAGACTTTGGAGTTTTGTGCTCAGCCCAGGGCTGGAGCAGAGGAGTTACCTGGTGTGCTGGAAACCACTGTTGCACCTATTTGGAGTTTCGGACCAGATATCCCAATTTCCCTGTTTTGCCCAACAAACTGTTTTTTTCAAGCTCCAGATGTTTCTGTTAACAGCCTCTGTGTGAACTCAGTTTATCCTGGTTTATTTCCTTATCAGGTCATTTGGGGTGGTTTTGTGGGAGCTGCTCACAGGAGAGATTCCCTACAAGGACGTGGACTCCTCGGCCATCATCTGGGGAGTGGGCAGTAACAGCCTCCACCTTCCCGTCCCTTCCACCTGCCCAGATGGCTTCAAAATCCTCATGAAGCAAACCTGGTAAGAGCCTGAACCCCACACTATACAGACTGGCTCACAGCAAAACCTGTGGAAGCCAGGGGTGGAATATGGAGCCCAGAGCAGAGGGCTCTTAGATGCTCTCACTCTTGTCCTGAGAGCAATAGGTTTAACATGCTGGATGTGGCAGCAGGCCACATCTTCAGGAGACTTTGCAGAGGGTATTGCTTTGCTGTAGCAAAGTAAGGGATAAAAGGTGGCTCTGTGGGAAGACAAAAGGAGCTGGAAGGAAAGTTGGGGTAAAATTCCTTGAGGGCACATCCAGAGTGAAGTAAATTGAATCTTTTTCACCTGGAAAACCCCTTAGAAACAGGTAGCTTTTGGACTGGACAAAGACAAATACGAGCTTTCTGTCTGGAAAACAGATTTTCCAGGCTCTGATATGGAAAATGCTTTCACTTCCTCCATGTACCAGATTAGAGTTGAAATTCTTTGTCTTGGGTTTCACGTTGATGCTTTGTCTTTGTAATTACACTTTGAGAGAGTGTAAAGGGTCTTCCAGCACTTTCCCACTCCGTGGGTTTCAGCAGCCATCCTCCCCGTGGCACAGAGGGGACCAGAGGCCAGAGTGTGTGTGGCTCTTTCCCGGTGGCTACTCACCCTGAGCTGCAGCTGCTGTGGCAGCTTGGTTCAACAGAGTGCCTACAAACACTTGTATCCCCACCTAGTGGAAGGAGGTGGTTGGTAGGGGAGAGGAGGCTCCAGAAGCTGCTCTTGCCCTGTGCAAGGTGGATTCAGTCCTGAAACTCCTTTTTCTCAAAAATCCAAGTCCTTTTTTTGTGGTTTTTTTCTGTGATCTTTAGGGCTGTTCAGTGCACTGCATTCAGGCATGTGCTGTGTGACAACTCATAGACCTTTAGTGCTTAGAAGCACCCTGAATGTTAATTTTCATTTCTACTAGATCGAGTCTTCCCATTACAGAATTTGGAAATTGATGGGACAACAAACCAAAGTATGTTTCTTCTTGACAAGCAAGTTAAGATGGAAACTGTTCCTGTCTTTCACTCTGTAGTTGCATTTTCTGGTCTTAAACATTTTGCACCTCTTTTGTTTCTTCAGAATGGGTTATCACAAGTCACCTCTAGCACAATTAAATTGTATTCAGCAGAAGAAAAAACCAGAATAGCTCCTTTTCTGTAGCCTGCCAGTGCTTGGTTCACACAGTAGGATCTAGTGAAACCCTTTCAGAAGGGCAGGAGAGGCTGGCAGTGCCCATCCCTCCCCCAGAAGGGCAGGAGGAGGCTGGCAGTGCCCATCCCTCACCCCAGGAGGGCAGGAGAGGCTGGCAGTGCCCACCCCTCACCCCAGGAGGGCAGGAGAGGCTGGCAGTGCCCACCCCTCACCCCAGGAGGGCAGGAGAGGCTGGCAGTGCCCATCCCTCACTGCAGAAGGGCAGAGGAGGCTGGCAGTGCCCACCCCTCACCCCAGAAGGGCAGGAGAGGCTGGCAGTGCCCATCCCTCACCCCAGAAGGGCAGAGGAGGCTGGCAGTGCCCATCCCTCACCCCAGGAGGGCAGGGAGAGGCTGGCAGTGCCCATCCCTCACCCCAGAAGAGCAGAGGAGGCTGGCAGTGCCCATCCCTCACTGCAGAAGGGCAGAGGAGGCTGGCAGTGCCCATCCCTCACCCCAGAAGAGCAGAGGAGGCTGGCAGTGCCCACCCCTCACTGCAGAAGGGCAGGAGAGGCTGGCAGTGCCCACCCCTCACCCCAGAAGGGCAGAGGAGGCTGGCAGTGCCCACCCCTCACTGCAGAAGGGCAGGGAGGAGGCTGGCAGTGCCCACCCCTCACCCCAGAAGGGCAGAGGAGGCTGGCAGTGCCCACCCCTCACCCCAGGAGGGCAGGAGAGGCTGGCAGTGCCCACCCCTCACCCCAGGAGGGCAGGAGAGGCTGGCAGTGCCCATCCCCTCACCCCAGAAGGGGCAGAGAGAGGCTGGCAGTGCCCATCCCTCACCCCAGAAGGGCAGGAGAGGCTGGCAGTGCCCACCCCTCACCCCAGAAGGGCAGAGGGAGGCTGGCAGTGCCCACCCCTCACCCCAGAAGGGCAGGGGAGGCTGGCAGTGCCCACCCCTCACCCAGAAGGGCAGGAGAGGCTGGCAGTGCCCACCCCTCACCCCAGAAGGGCAGGAGAGGCTGGCAGTGCCCATCCCCTCACCCCAGAAGGGCAGGGAGAGGCTGGCAGTGCCCACCCCTCACCCAGAAGGGCAGGAGAGGCTGGCAGTGCCCACCCCTCACCCCAGAAGGGCAGAGGGAGGCTGGCAGTGCCCATCCCTCACCCCAGAAGGGCAGAGGAGGCTGGCAGTGCCCACCCCTCACTGCAGAAGGGCAGGAGAGGCTGGCAGTGCCCACCCCTCACCCCAGAAGGGCAGAGGGAGGCTGGCAGTGCCCATCCCCTCACCCCAGGAGGGCAGAGGAGGCTGGCAGTGCCCATCCCCTCACCCCCAGAAGGGCAGGAGAGGCTGGCAGTGCCCACCCCTCACCCCAGGAGGGCAGGAGAGGCTGGCAGTGCCCACCCCTCACCCCAGAAGGGCAGAGGAGGCTGGCAGTGCCCACCCCTCACTGCAGAAGGGCAGGAGGAGGCTGGCAGTGCCCACCCCTCACCCCAGAAGGGCAGAGGAGGCTGGCAGTGCCCATCCCTCACCCCAGGAGGGCAGAGGAGGCTGGCAGTGCCCACCCCTCACCCCAGGAGGGCAGAGGAGGCTGGCAGTGCCCATCCCTCACCCCAGAAGGGCAGGAGAGGCTGGCAGTGCCCCATCCCCTCACCCCAGGAGGGCAGGAGAGGCTGGCAGTGCCCACCCCTCACCCCAGGAGGGCAGGAGAGGCTGGCAGTGCCCATCCCTCACCCCAGAAGGGCAGAGGAGGCTGGCAGTGCCCATCCCTCACCCAGAAGGGCAGGAGAGGCTGGCAGTGCCCATCCCTCACCCCAGAAGAGCAGAGGAGGCTGGCAGTGCCCACCCCTCACTGCAGAAGGGCAGGAGAGGCTGGCAGTGCCCACCCCTCACCCCAGAAGGGCAGAGAGAGGCTGGCAGTGCCCACCCCTCACCCCAGGAGGGCAGGAGAGGCTGGCAGTGCCCACCCCTCACCCCAGAAGGGCAGAGGAGGCTGGCAGTGCCCACCCCTCACCCCAGAAGGGCAGGAGAGGCTGGCAGTGCCCACCCCTCACCCCAGGAGGGCAGGAGAGGCTGGCAGTGCCCACCCCTCACCTCACCCTGCTGTTTCTGTCGTTTCAGGCAGAGCAAGCCCCGGAACCGTCCGTCCTTCCGGCAGACTCTGATGCACCTGGACATCGCCTCTGCTGATGTGCTGGCTACTCCTCAGGAAACCTACTTCAAATCCCAGGTGGGGATCCTTCAAATCCCAAACTGGGGAAAGGCTGGAGCCTGTGAGTGCTGAAACTTTCAAAATCATGACCCTTTCTACTTACTCTCACTGCCGAAAGTAAAGAAAATGTTCTCTTAGGACAAAAAGAACTCTAGGAATTAAAAAAAATATTTCTTAGAAAATGCAGATATGTTTTAAATTCTCTGTTTGGAGCACAAAATCATAAATACCATTTGAAAATGCTGGCACTAAATGTGCTGCGTTATTGTTACCCAAAATAATTCAGCGAACAAAAATACATTTGCAACCCAAAGCTGTAATTTTCTGCAGACACAAAGAACATTGCCCAAGACTTTTTCTGTGGTACACCTACAGATCCCAATTCTTTGTAAATAGCTAAAAGTAAATTGCTTCTCTAGGCTGAATGGAGAGAAGAAGTGAAGAAACATTTTGAGAAAATTAAGAGTGAAGGAACTTGTATCCACCGGCTGGATGAAGAATTGATTCGCCGTCGGAGAGAAGAGCTGAGGTCTGTTCCCAGTCTTGTGTTTGCTGTTTGCTTTTCCCATCCAGCCTTCCCTTCCCAGCTAAATGAGCCCTCAGCTGCCCTCACAGGACAGGACCCAGTATTCCTGGTGGTATAAATTGGGGCAGCCCAAATTCCTTGTGAACCCAGAAACCAAGATTCCCATGGGCATGGCCTAGGCCGTGAGCACTGCTTAGCTGAGAGGAAGCTGGAGAGAAGCAGTGGGAGCTGCCAGTGCTCTTGGGCAGTCTCAGCAGTTTGCTCCAGACGAGGTGGCAAAGGCTTGTGTGTTTCCCAGGGAACATTTCTGCCTGAGAATGGGTGTTTGTGGTAACAGCACTGAAGCAAATGCATCCATCTCAGTGGGAAATCCGCCTTGAGGTTAGCTGTGAACAGCCCACTGAAACATATTTTGACCATTAGACCAACTTAAAAATGAAAGCAGAAGGTTTATTTCAAGAGGGGAAAGTGTTTCTTCCTGTGATACAAATTTGCAAATACAGTTGACAGAGAAGCATGAAACTCTTAAGGAGCAGTTGTGTGTCAAGCCTGAGGAGCCAAAGGGGCCCTTGGCCAGGCAGTTCGATGCAGTGGTTGTTCAGTGTTCCCTGTGCCCAGGGAGCTTTGGATGGCCACACCTTTCAGCTGTACTGGAGCTCTGGGGACAGCCTGCTGTTCATGAAATGCAGACACGATTTCTTTCCTGTTTCTGGAGAGGCTGGTTTAGCCCCTTCTTTATGCAAACAGGCTGATCAGGGCTTGGCCACAGGGCTCTTGAGTGTATGTGAGGCATTTGCAGCTCTTCTAGGGAGAAGTGTTACCACTCTTTCAAGGCTATTAAACACTTTCTAAGCCATACCATGATTTATTGCTGTGTCAGGCTCTTAATCAATCATCATTCACTGTTAGCTGTATCTGGAATTCAGTGCAGGACAGCTGGCAAATTTGACTTTTAAAAGGCCTTTTCCTTAAACACCTGTACTTCTCTGCATTCTGTTCTCTTGGTCCATGGAAGTGAGGCTGGAGTGAGGCCTTTTCTGCCTTTCAGACATGCGTTAGATATCCGTGAGCACTACGAGAGGAAGCTGGAGCGGGCCAACAACCTGTACATGGAGCTCAGTGCCATCATGCTGCAGCTGGAGGTGCGGGAGAAGGAGCTCATCAAGTACGTGCTGGCAGTGGTGGGGGGCCCGTGGCAGCCTGCACGCAGCAGGGCACCAGCAGCGCTGCATTTCCAAAGTGGGCAGTGGCACTTGCAGATTGAGTGTCCCCTGGCAAGCTACAAAGGTTAGGGAGCTGCTGGTGAGCAGGGAGAGGTCCCTTTGGAGTGAATTCCTGCAGACCACTGTCAGTGGTTTCTGACGTGGAGAAATGCACCTTCCCTTTGGCCCAAGTGTAAAGGGAATGGCAGTTCTGCTCCTTGACTGTGTGCCGGGGCCTGTCCCTGCTGTCTGCAGAAGGAATTTAGAAGTGTCTGTGTCCTTTCCCAGCAGAGCAATCAGGCATGCAGTGTGTTCCCTGTGGAGCCAGTTCCTGTCCAGCAGGAGGTGGAGAGAGAGACAACTGATGTGGTTTTCTTCTTTTTTCTTTCTTTCCCTGGTGTTTCAGGAGGGAACAAGCAGTGGAAAAGAAATACCCTGGGACTTACAAACGCCACCCAGTCAGACCAATAATCCACCCCAATACAGTGGAGAAGCTGATGAAGAGGAAAGGGGTCTCCCATAAACCAGGCAGCCAGACCAAACGGTGAGAGGAAACAACCCAGTCCTGTGCCAGAGCCAGTGGTAGATCTGGGCAGCTCCTTCCCTTTGAGCCTGAAGAAATGCAGGGTGGGACAAAGGGGTTTCACACTTGAACCCGGTCTGGTCCTCAGAACCATAATTGCTTAATTATCCTAAGGGGAAAGGGATAAATGCTGCCATCCCTGCAACCTGGACAACTCTCTGGAACCACAGAATCACAGGATGTATTGGTTGAATGAATGAATTATTGGTCCATGGGATTTTTGAGTAGATGATGGTGCTTGGACTGGAGGTGTCTCTTGTGTTTTCTCAAATTCCTAACTGTCCAAGGTCATCCTTGACTTGGATGGGAGAAAGCAGGGCAAGGGATTGTGGAAATCAGGCAGGCCTCAGGAAGGATGGATTCATTGCTGAGGAGTTAATTTGGGATTTGAAGTTTGGGAATTCATGCTGTCCTTTCAGTTATTTCTCTTTTGACTCTTAGATAGGGAGATTATTTTTTTCTAGAGGAGTTGTCTTAGTCTTTACTTTTTTGGGGATTTCCAGGAGTTAGTCCTGATTACCAGTGAAAAATCACTTCTGAATTAATATCCCCATGTGGCTCTTAGATGAGCAGCCTGATCACCACCATTGTACAGGCACAGAGTGAGAGCCGTGCTCTACCCCAAGGTCCTGGGAGGGAGCTATTTTGGGAGAGAACATCAAAATAAGAGCGGAAAAGGAGAGCGTGTGACAGCTATTGAAAAAAAAGCGAGATAGGAGTGTAGAGCAGGATGGGCTGAACGGAAAGGACACTGAGTGGAGAGAATCACAGAGACCAAAATGCAGGAGTCAAGCAGCTGAAGGCGAGGGCAGCCTGCAGATTTTAGGAAGCTGAGTGTGCTTTTGGCTCCAGCTGCCTCTTCATCCTGGCTCTGGGCCGGTGTCACTTCTTAGTTTGTTGCTTGACATGCAACAGCTTCTCCCTGTCTCGCAGGCCGGATCTGCTGAAGTCAGAGGGCATTCCCAGCGCAGAGGCAGCACCCAATGGCTCCCCAGTCTCAGGAAGTCCCAAGATGTCAACCCTGAGTGGCAAAAGCCGGTACCGCAGCAAGCCCCGGCACCGCCGGGGGAACAGCAAAGGCAGCTACAATGAATTTGCAGGGATCTTGAAAAGCCAGCCGGCGCAGGACGACGCCCCGCAGGCCGGGCCTGCCCAGGCTGCCCCGGCGCCCGGCGCGCCGCAGCCCGCGCGGCTGTCGCACGGGCAGGACATCGCCAGCTGCGCCAACAACCTGCGCTACTTCGGGCCCGCGGCCGCGCTGCGCAGCCCCCTGAGCCAGCACGCCCAGCGCCGCGTCTCGGGCTCCAGCCCCGACCTCATCTCCGCCGCCGTGGAGGCCGACTGCCGCCGCGGCCGGGACAGCCCGGCCGAGCGCTGGCCCTGCTGCCCCGCCGACCCCTGCGAGCCCTGCCCGCGGTGCGGGGACCCGGACAGCGGGCCGGCGCAGCCTGCCGAGCCGGGCGGCCGCCCCCCGTCCCCCGCCTCCCGCTACGACGGCGCGCGCTTCATGGACGGGCTGGAGCAGCAGGGCACGGCCGCCTCCGCCCTGGGCACGCCCCAGCACCTGCCGTCCTCAGGGCTGCCCTGCAAAGCCAGGTCCCTCCAGAAGGTGAGGACGGAGCGCTGGGCTTTGCGGATGTGGTTTCGGTAGTTTCGCCAGTTGGTTTGAGTTGCAGCTTGTTCCACTTAATTTCCGATGTTGAAACAGTCTCAAAATGCTTTCAAGCCTTTATCCAAGAGAAGGGATAATTGCATAAAAAGCATTCTTTAAATTGTTCTGTACTGTCACCTTAGAGTTTCTTTGAGGATCCATGGTGCTGCTGTGTCTCAGGGCAAAGATTCAATATTTGCCATGGTCTTGAGGACATCCCTTTTGTTGCCAGAAATTGTCCCCCTACATTCAAAGTCATAGTTCTCCTGTGTTTTGTGAAGATTTTGCAAGAGTATAAAGGAAGTTATGGCACAGTTGTATAGAAGCAGCTCTTTGTTCCTCCTGCTTCCATCCAGGTGATGAGAGAGGTAAGAACCAGTCTGAGTTCAAAGAGCAGAAAAACTGTGCCTGCCTGGAAAAGTCAGGGAAAATAGCAGTATTACCAGACCAAGAGTGTGGTTTGGCCCCAGCATGACAGGAGTAGGACCTTGTAAGACAAGGGGATGGGATGAGATAAAGGCTTAATACGAATGAGATTGGATAGGATAGAAGGAGGCTGTAAAAAAACACTGTGGAGATAGGTTTGGAGGGGAGAAGGAGAATAAAAGGTTCTGTGTTCATGCTGAAGTATGAAATAAATGCCAAGTCCTCCTAGTTGGTGAAACCCATTGGCAAAGGCTGTGTCATCCTCCATCCTGCTCTATTGATGGGCTGTGGTAGAAGAGGGTAAAGCCAAGAGTGCCAAATCAGCTGCATAATTTATGTGGGTTTCCATGTGATACTAATTACTTGATTTGCTTCAGTGAGAATCTGGAATGTTCTGTGCTCTATACCTGCTAAAATACTCCAGTGTATTTCCCAGCCAGTCCCTCCAGATTTGGGAATAGCAGCCTTGAGGCTGCCTGGAACAACCTCCTGGTGGGCAATACTTGAGTCAGAGTTCCTGACACACAGGCTGTTTTCTGGTCTAGATTCTTGCAGCCTGTAGATTTTTTCACTGTTTAGTGACTTTGTCCTGCAGGACCAAGGGTCAGCCATGCTTGCACTTCCCCAGAGGTGATGCCCTTTTGTCCTTGTTTTCTGCCAGAGTGGGGATGAGTCGTCAGAAGAGGAGGAAGGTGAAGTTGACAGTGAAGTGGAGTTTCCTCGTAGACAAAGGTAAAAGGTGAATTCACTCTAATCTCTTTTTGGTGGGACAAAACTGAGAGCTCTCATAGCAGCTGCACACCAGCACTGAAACTGGTGAAGGTGCTGGCAAAAGAGCAGAATCCCATCCAGTGTGTCCCACCCTCAGCTGATCCCTCATGTCCACTCGCTGTTCCAGCCCATCCTGAGATGCTCTTTCTGGCCCACTTTTCCTGCTGCAGGCTGTTTGCAGCATGACTTGATCACACTTGATAATGTTATTCTGCCTCTATAAATGAGCTGCTGCATCTGTTTCACCAGCATCAGACTCTAGTGGGTGTGGGAACCCTTTGTGGGCTACTGCCAGTGTTGTTTATTAATTGTTGTTGCAGTGGGAAAGACTCCAGCCCAGCACCTTTGTAGCTGAATTCAGATAAGATCACAGAGCTGAGTTGCAACAGCAGACAAATTTGATGGTGTTGCCTGTAAAATAAGACTTAGAGGAATGTTTCTACATAAGCCTGGGGAACATCAGGATTTACAGTCCTGTGCTCAGGAAAGACATCATGGACTTGGTGCTGTAGCTTCATGAAAGTGGCTGCTTGAAGTGCAGGAGTGCTCCAGTAAGCAGACTGGATTTGATTCAAAGGAGCAGAGAAGAAAATAAAATCTTGTCTCCTGTTGTGAGCATCCATAGCACACCTTAAGTCCTAATGCCTCCTTCATTGCCCCAGCTCAGAGAGCACAGTAAAGTTTGGAAAGGCACTGAGAAGTGTGACAGGAGTGGTTAGGGATGGTTTCCATAGAAGAAGAGATTAAACCCATGTGAAATATTTCTCTAGCAGGAGGAGAGGCAACACTGGAGGTGCATGAAATTGTAATTTATGTGGAGAAAATAGACAAGGAATGGTTCTTCACATTCATGTTAGGGGCAGCCAGTGAAGCAAATGTGGCTTAAAAATGAACAAAAGGAAGTGCTTTCTCCATCCAGAACATTTTCAGATATGGAGCTCATTGTCAAGGTGTGCTGTGGAAATCAGACCATGAAGATCTGTAAGTGCAGGATTTCTGGAGTATGGATCCATCAGTGACTGCATTGTCACCTGGGTCTGAGCTTCCACTTGCTGAATGGTACAAGCCAGGAAGAGATGCCAGGAGAAAGTAGGCCCTGTCTGCATACCCTGTTCTCATCCTTCTCCCAGATTATTTCTCCTGCCTAGGGTTGAAGGCAGAATGCTGGGCTGTGTGAGTTATGTGACTCATATAGTTCCTGTGTGATGTTTCCTCTGTGGTTTACTAATTGGGAAGATTGGGAGGACAAATTACCTGTTCCATGTGATGCCCAGTTGTGGGTCTCCTGGCATATTCCCTTAACTGATGTGTTGCCCCTGGTACAAGGCATTGAATCCTGGCACAAGGGCATTTCCATGGTCAGGTAACCGTGAGCTTATTTCTTGAGTGGATGGTCCTTAATCCTGCCTGGCTTTCAGGATGGCTGCCAGGCCATGCAGCTCTTCCCAGGTGAGTTAGCTGGAATCACAGAATCACTAGGTTGGAAGAGACCTCTAAGATCATCAAGTTCAACTCATGCCTAATACCTCAACTAAACCATGGCACTGAGTGCCACATCCAATCTCTTTCTAAACACATCCAGGGATGGTGACTCCACCACCTCCCCAGGCAGACAATTCCAGTACTTGATCCCTCTTTCAGTAAAAAACTTTTTCCTACTATCCAACCTGAATTTCCCTTGGTGCAGCTTAAGGCTGTATCCTCTTGTTCTGTCAGTGCTGCCTGGAGAAAGAGACCAAACCCCACCTGACCAAAGCCACCTTTCAGGGAGTTGTAGAGAGTGATAAGGGCACCTCTGAGTCTCCTTTTCTCCAAGGTGAGCAACCCCAGCGCCCTCAGGCATTCCTCACAGGGTTTGTGTTCCAAACCCCTCACCAGCCTTGTTGCCTCCTCTGGATGCACTTAAGTGTCTCAACGTCCTCCCTAAACTGAGGGGACAGAACTGGACACAGCACTCAAGGTGTGGCCTCACCAGTGCTGAGTACAGGGAAGAATGACCTCCCTGCTCCTGCTGGCCACACTATTCCTGGTCCAGACCAGGGGCCACTGGCCTTCTTGGCCACCTGGGCACACTGCTGGCTCATGTCCAGGTGCTGTCCATCAGTACTGCCAGGCCTTTTTCTGCCTGGGCACTGTCCAGCCACACTGTCCCAGCCTGTAACGCTGCAGAGCTTATTGTGGCCAAAATGCAGGACTCAGCACTTGGACTTATCAAACTTCATGCACTGGACTCTGTCCATTCATCCAACCATTCCAGGTCTCTCTGCAGAGTCCTTCTACCTTCCAACAGATTGATACAGGCTCACAGCTTAGTGTCATCTGCAAATTTACTGATGAAAGACTCAATACCTCAGCTAATACGGACATATCAGACAGAACCAAATAAGAAGAGATGAATCTAAAGATGCAGGTCTTGAATGAAATCATTCAGAAGGGGTAGAATTCTGTAGTTCCAGGATGTGGAAGGCACTCCACAAGGACTGGTGTAGCAGAGCAGAGAACACAGCACCCAGGAAGTTCCCTGTGACTGCCATCCAAGGTGAACACTGAACTCCTTTCCCTGTTTGCAGACCCCACCGCTGCATCAGTAGCTGCCAGTCCTACTCGACCTTCAGCTCTGAGAACTTCTCAGTGTCGGATGGAGAGGAGGGGAACACAAGCGACCACTCGAACAGCCCGGATGAGCTGGCCACCAAGCTGGAGGATGAGCTGGCTGAAAAGCTGGAGGACATGTTGTCCCAGACTCCAGAGATCCCCATTGAAATCTCCACGCAGTCGGACGGGCTTTCGGACAAAGAGTGTGCTGTGCGGAGGGTCAAGACTCAGATGTCTCTGGGCAAACTTTGTGCAGATGAGCACAGCTGTGAGGTGAGTTGGTTGTCCCCTCATCCTTCCACTTAGTGGAAAAAAACTACATAAATGCTATGGAAAGGAATGCAAGGGCCACAAAGCTGGAACACTGCCTAGAAAATGCTGTGGTAGGTGTACTACAGCAAAGCAACTGCTGCAATACCCAATCTTCCTCCTGCTTGGCAGAAGAGTGGGTGGGGGAAAGCAGCACAAACAGAGCTGAACATAATGTGCTGGTCAAGATGAGTGTGATCTTGGGAGGCCATCAGATTTGCAGTTGCATTAAGTGGGATAAAAATACATAATGAAATGGAGTGGGTATAAACTGCCTCAGACATATCCATCAGCAGCCTTGCTGGCAAAGCCGGGATGACTTTCATCCTTCCTCTGCCTTTCAAGTGTTTGGGAGGGGTAGGACAGAGCCTGCTGCATGTGATCTCCTCATAACCCTGTGTTTGGGAGTGCTCTGACGAGCTGTTTCTGTGCTGTCTTAGGGGAGACAAGTGACCTTTGGTGGGGCAGTTGCGTGCTGTGCCCTCTCCCATGTGTGCCACTCTCCTCCTCCGCAGGTGGTGACCTTTGCCTGGCTGCAGTGACAGACTGGGATGTGTGGGTGATGTGCAGTACAGGAATGGTGCTCAAATCTCCCCCTTTCCTTTTGTCTTGCAGAACCCACCACAGTTTGGAGAATCAGACTGTGACTCTTCTGAAGGGGAGTGTTCTGATGCCACGGTCAGGACCAATAAGCCCTGCAGCTCTGCTACTTGGTAATACAGATCTCCCCCAAAGCTTCCTGGTACTGGCATTTTGATTTCCCTGAGATTCCACTTCATTCCCCTTCATCACACTTTACAGGAAGAGAAGATGCTTCTCCTTCCCACCCCAGGAGTGATTTGCAATAACCCGAATCTCTGGAAAATGTCCAAATGAAATTAATTCTCTTTGAGCATTTCAATCAAGAATGGCAGGGATGTATTTTATTGAATAATCTAGTTACTGTAACATGGATATTTATTTTTTTGACATTTTAACACTTTTTACTGTAAAGAGTGGATTGTATTTATAGACACACAGACTTGTTGCAAAAAAAAGTTCAGAAAGCAAGCACACTATGGAGAAACATCCTGGGAGTCCTGCCTGGACAGCTTTGTGTACAGACGTGGGGGATTCTCTTGCTGCTTGCACAGGGGACCAGGCCTCATGGCCCTGAAGATTGCAGAACAGATCAAGAAAACTAAACCACTCAGTCTTATCAAATGAGGAAAAGCAGAAAAAGACCTGACTTGTAGGGTCACCTGTGAACAAAGTGTTTTCAGTATAACCAGCTGGGTCATTTTTAATCAGAAGGTGGACATGTTCCTGGAGAAAACTGGTACCGAGGTGCTAACATCCAGGGTCTTCTGAGTTGATACATCCCCAGGAATGTAATGATGGGTTTTATTTTAAGGATTTTTAGTTTCTTTTTTTAATCAGCATTTTGTTGTGAGATCCTGCAAATGTATCTAACCTCGTCCTGTTGAAAATTGGTATCAGAGCACTTCTTACCACCGTCCTTGCTTCACTCTGGGAGTGTCAACCTCCAGCTGAGCAGGGAAACCTCCCTCAGATGCAGTGTGCCATTTCCCAGTTTTCTTCCTCCTCTTACCTCCTGTCTGTTTCAGTCAGTCAAAGAAATCAATCAGCTCAGTGTTGGCCAAGCAAGGACTTGCAAAGCGTGGAAAGCACATTCCGCAGAGCCCGAGCACTCCTGGGGAGGACGCTGGAGACGCCGGGACTGGGCTGGGAGGAGCAGCCTCTCACCTACAGCAGCAGCGAGAACCAGCAGAGGGCTGTGTTGAGGGGGAAGACTGGGAATCACTGGCCTGGCCAAGAGCATCAGCCCTGCTCTGCCTCCTTATTCACTGTACATTCTTGGGAGCGTTAGCAGCTGCCTGCCCTTCATGGCAGGCCTTGTGCAGGAAATCTTGTCGTGGCTGTGTCTTGGGTGTCCCTGAGGCCTCTGTTTCTCCTCCAAGCTGAAACTCTGCAGGTGCAAGTGAGGATAGTACTGGTATGTGACAGGCCGAGGCATTAGCAGATGAGAAAAATTTGTTTTCTGATAGAACTCATAGTGCCTTCCCTTCAAACACTACTCTTCTAAAACAATATTGAAAGAGAACAAAATGATAGAGCACGTTCCCCCCCTTCCTTAGTTGATGTCCCCCTGCAAGAGCTCTCCCTCTGCCCTTCCCAGTGTGCTGGCTGGCATGGCCAGCCAGAGGTGAATGGCAGGAATGGACCATGGACAGGTACTTCTGTTGCTTTGTTTGTTTACATTTTATGTTAAACTATTGGTTTGAACTTAACTGTGGTAATTTATAGCCTCATGGCAAAGTGAAGGAAAATGTCTTACTTATACAGAGAGCAGTATTGTATGAGTTAAATTATCCCATATTTTTAAATTTTTGTAGCTGGACTACAGACAGATCTTAAGTTATGACGTTATTTTATTATTTATTATAATTTCTGTAGATCAGAAGGTTGGCTTCACCGCTAGCACAATTGTAATCTCTGTGTGTGATGTTACCTTCTCCCTGCTCGCCAGAGGGGTGGGAGCAGAGCTGGGCTCAGTGGCTGTCAGGAGTTGCTGCCTCTGGTGATTTCCAGGATGCTGTTATCCAGGGCAGAGAACAGAGAGGGGTGGATGGCTGCACTCAGGTTCCTTGTGGGCAGAGCTGCAGTTTGCTCATGTTGCTGATGGCTGGTGGCCACTGAACTGGTGGGAATGTGGGAAGGGTGGTCAGGGAGTGAGGGGCTTTTGAACTGGTCACAAAGTGAGCAACTGTGACAAGATTCCCTGGCCAGAGCATCCAAAAGGACATCAGGGAGAGGGCAGTTGTCCTGGGCAGTGGGTCCATGTAGTGGATCACCCAGGCAGGACCAAACAGGCTCTTGGAGAAGGAGTGAAGCTCTTTCCTGGCTCCTTCCCTCTCTCTTCCCACCCTTCGTTTCTCCTCCCCAATGTTCTTTGTCTCTCAGCCAGCAGCAGGAGGAGCTGGAAGAGCCAGAGATGGCTTTGCTGTTGTGGTGTGAGAGGGGGTTTTGTGCTGCAGATGGCTACTGAGAAGGCTGGAGGTCAAGGTGTGGGAATTTAGCAGTGGAGAACTGTGCACACAACACACTGTGGTGTAAAGAGAGGTGGAGAACTGCCATCTGGTGTCCCCAGCACAGGATGCCAAGCCCTGTGCCCCTGGGGAGACTGCTCAGACCTGGCAGGTTCTTGGGGACCCATGGGCAGCACTGGTATCCTTGGGCAGTCCTACAAACAGCCTCCAGCTCAGGCCTGTCACTGTCCCCAGGGCCTCCAGCCTCTGGTGATCCAGTCCTGACAAACAGATTCCAGAGGGGTTTGGGTACCTGTGGTCTCTGCATAGGCTCCACCATGGCATGAAGCTCCACTGGGCTCGTGGAACTTTGGTGTTTGGGATTTTGAGACCCTTCTGGGCCAGGTGTCCTGGGTGTGTGCTGATCCCTCCCCATCCTTACCTGGGGACATGCTGGCCTGTTCTGCAGCCAGGGCAAGCAGAGCTGCCCCCTCCAGGCTGCACGTTTAGCTCTGTTCTTACATCCCCGGGTCATTGCACTGTTCCAGTCCAGTGCCACTGCTCCCACCCACTGCCCTGACGCTGCATCCCTCTGGGAATGCCACTAGGGCAGCCCTTGCCCCTCTGGGATGCCACTAGGGCAGCCCTTGCCCCGCCCTGGAGGTGTCACCCCAGCCTCCCCTGCACACACACACCATGGCCTCGCTGTGTGCAGGCAGAGCTGGCTCAGCACCCCAACATTCCCGGGGTGATTGCTGTCAGTTCTGGGGGGTTCTGCAGGATTTTCCTTGGTGACACCTCCCTGGGATTGCACAGACAGGCCCCACATCGCTGTATGGGCACCTCTACTACAGTTCCTGGCAGGGTCTGGGGTTGGGAGGTGCTGGTGAACCTGCTTACTCTCTGTAGTAACACCAGGGCTGGAGTAAACTGTGGGTTCCCCTTGCAGCATCCCAAGTCCCCTGATCCAGTTCTCGTGGCTGCTGACAGCTCCTGAACACTAGCCTAGATTTTCTCCCAGAGCTGAATGTTGCCCTCCCCACTGTCGTGTTAAGTACCCATTTCATCTTGGCCCTGTCCAGTAGTGTTCATCCCCTCCTCCCTGCTCTGTGGATTCCTGAGACAAACTTGATTTTTTTTTTGTATTGACCAGTGTACAGTGATGGAAACAAGAATGACTATCAAAGCAAACAATGCATGGAATAAAAAGCCAGTGTACTTCAAGGCTGCAGGCTGGTCTGGTGATCTGGGAATGGGTTCTCATGGAATTTGGATGATGTCAATGAAGCCTTGCCCTGGGGTCTCCCCTCTGCCCCCTTCCATACCAGGAAAGTTACTTTATCCTCCAAGTGGATCTCCTCATGGACAGCAAATACCAGAACCCCAGGAGCAGAGTATCATCTCAAAGGGAGGAGGGTGGTAAGGCCCTGGCACAAAATTGTTCAGAGAAGCTGTGGCTGCCCCTGGATCCCTGGAAGTGTCCAAGGCCAGCCTGGACAGGACTTGGGAGTAACCTGGGTTAGTGGAATGTGTCCCTGCCCACAGGAGGTGAAACAGGATGGGCTTTAGAATCCCTTCCACCCAAACCATTCTGGGATCCTATGTTCTCCACAACTGGGACAGAGCCCATCTCTTTATTGGGAATCCTCCTAGTTACACAGGAGCAATTGTATGGGTGTCAAGGTGTTTTTAAAGGACAAATCTCTTGTCAGTCAGGCACATCCATTCCCATTCTTTTCCTCTTTAGTCCTTATGTGGAGTAGCAGCCATGGCAGACCAGAGAAGCAATCTCAAGTCTTCTGACATGACTGACTCAGGCAGCTCAAATCCCAAGCATTTTGCTGCAGGGGGTGCTGGTTTACCATGGGAATCATAGAAGAATCTTCTACAGCTGCACCCTGAAACACATTATTTTCTCAACTTGGTGCTTGTACAGCTGCACTGGAGCACAGGAGCACTTAGCTCATCATTTTAGGCCAAAAACGTTAAATCTGTCTGGAGTTGGAGGGAGCAGGGCCTGCCTACTGTCTGCAGGGTTGTGCTTGGCCAGTGATCCACAGCTGGCTGCTGGTCTGCCTTCCTCACAGGATGCCAATACTCCTCCTTTTATTCCCACAGCCTCAGGCACACAGGAGACTGATATAAATGAAACAGGCACATTAACTGAGTGTTCACAAAGCCCCTGTATCCCTCTCTCCGTGCAGGTACATGCACAGATAAACATTCATTAAAATAAAAACAGACACCTCCTCTGAGATGAGAAGGACAATTAAAAATTGCCACTGTCCTTGGTGACACAGAGCATGCAGAATATAACCCCTGGGAACAGAGTCCTGCAGCTTTTACCCCAAAACTGGGGCACCTAAGCCATCACAAGCTCTTTCTGCCATTGAGTGTCTGAGCTTGCTTGTCCCCATCCAGCTTCAGGTGTTTCTTGCTGTATCTCTTGATGAGGGTCCCTGGAATCAGCGCTGCCACAGCCATGGCCAGCAGCTTGAGCAGTGTGTCCCAGGAGAAGATGGCATCCAGAGAGGTGATTTGGGACAGAATGGCCCCTGTCTGCACACAGATGAAATTATATGGTGTAAGGCCTGAAGGAATCAGAGCAGAAAAAAGCTGTTAGTACCCCCCTAGGGAAAATTAGCTCAAATATGCCCAAGGCCAGACACAGAAATCACAGAACTGTCAGGGTTGGAAGGACCTCTGGAGATCAGCCAGTCCAACCTCCCTTGCTAAGGCAGGGTTACTCAGAGCAGGTGACACAAGAATGCATGCAGGGGAATTTGGATTGTTTCCAGAGGAGACTCCCTGCCCTCCCTGGGCAGCTGTTCCAGTGCTCTGCCACCCTCCATGGAAAATTCTTCCTCACGCTGAGGTGGAACTCAGTGTTTAATTTACAGCCATTACACAGACACAGGGGTCTGTGCTTGTAACAGAAAGAACCAGGTGTAAAGCAAAGTTTGCAGCACTGGGGACACCTGTTTACAGAATGCTCAAGGGCAGCAGAGAGGAAACAGACCAAGGGTCAGAGTCCCAGCTCTGCCTGCCTGGCTCAGTGATACCAAGAGCAGCAGTGTCACACTGTCCCCTCAGGCTGTGTCCCCAGGCCTTACCAATGAGCACGGAGAGAAAGAACTGGGAGATGGGGATGTTTAAAATGGGAGCCGAGAGGTTCAGAAACCAGTTTGGTGTCATGGGGAACAGCCTCAGGAACAACAAGAAGAAAAATAAGCAGCTCCTGTTCTCTTCTACCTGCCAAAAGAAAAGTTCCACATCATTCCTGCTCCTCAAACAGCAGGAACATTCAAATGGCCACAATACTGGAGTGAATTTTTCTTCTAACATGCTACAGGGTAACACCAGAACTGAGGGAAAGCAGCAATATTATATATGTGTGGGAGCCTAATGGTGAGCCAGCCCTCTTCAAAGAAGGGGTGGAAATGGGATTTCACCTGAACAAAAGATCAGGAAGTCAAGAGCAGAACCATCTCCAGCATACAACACAGCAAGGGATGGATGGAGGCAGTTCTGGAGCACAGGGGCTTCCCAAACACTCCTTTATTTCATATCTGCTTTTCCTTAGGATCCAGGATTCTCCAGGCAGCCCCTTTCCCAACAAGAGAGCAGCCTGCTCCTAGACTGTGTCCTCAGCAAGCCTGCTGCATCCCCTGCACATGCTGGTTTCACTGTCACCCCAAGAGCAGCCTGGCCAGGGCCATCGTGGGCACCTGCCAGTTCTTACCTTCCCTTGCAGCAGAGCCACCTTCTCAGGGAAGAAGTGGACAATGAGCTGCTTGCCAAAAGCTGCAGAGAGCAGGTAGCAGAGGGTGGCTCCCACAGACGTGAGCACGGAGCACAGCACCAGCCCCATCCATGGCCCAAAGAGGGCTCCAGCCAGGACATTCTGTGGGGACAACATGGAGTGAGGCCTGGGGGACACAGTCTCACAGAACCACAGAATTGTTAGGGTTGGAAAGGACCTCTGGAGATTGCCCAGTCCAAACTTGCCAAGGCAGGGTCACCCAGAGCAGGTGACACAGGAACAGGTGGGTTTGGGATGTCTCCAGAGAAGGAGATTCTGCCTTCCTTGGTTCACAGTGCTTTGCTGCCCTCCATGGGAAGTTCTTCCCCATACTGAGATAAACTCCTTGTGTTGCCCTTGTCCTGTTTCTGGACTGAACAGAACCTGGCACCATCCTCTGACACCCCTTGGAGATATTTATATGCATTAATGAGATCCCCTCTCAGTATTTTCCCGACTAACCGGGCCCAGCTCCCAGTCTCTCCTCATCAGTGATGCTCCAGCTGCACCTCTTTGTGGCCTCCGCTGGACTCTCTCCTCCTCGTCTCTCTTTTCCTGAGGTGTCCAGACCTGGACAGACCTCCAGCTGTGCCTCACCGGGGCTGAGCAGAGGGGCAGGATCACTGCCCGAGCTGCTGACAAAGCTCTTCCCGGAGCACTCCCAGGCTAGCACTGCCCTTCCTGCCGCTCAGGGCGCATTATGCACCAACACTCCCCGATGCTTCCCAGCAGAGCTGCTCTCCAGCAGGTCAGCCCCGACCCGTCCCGGCACTAGGGGTTACTCCTGCCGCCCGAGCCGTGAGTCGCGGCCCCTCGCCCCCGGCCCTCCCCGTACCAGGAGGCTGGAGCCGGGGATGGCGAAACTCTGCTTGTACAGGTACGCGCCGCAGAACAGCGCCAGCGCCGCGCCCCGGTGCTGCCGCTCGTAGTCCCGCAGCGCCTCGGCCAGATCGCGCAGCTCCTCCAGGTCCGCCGGGAACCGCAGCGCCCTGCGAGGGGAGAGACACGGGCAGCGCCGGGGCGAGGGAGGGACGCGTGGGCAGCGCCGGCCCCCACACCCACCTGCGCGTCTGCCCCGCGCTCAGCCGCACCGACAGCAGCCACAGCGCGGCCGTGGCGGCCACGAAGACCAGCAGAAGCCCGGCCGGGCGCCGCCACATGCCGGCTCGGGGCCGCTACCGCCGCCGGAGCGACCCGAGCGGAGCGAACCGGCCGCTCCCGGCCCGGCCCGGCCCCGGCGCCCTCAGCGCCCCGAGCCGCTGCGCAGGCGCAGGCGCGGGCCGGGCCGGGCCGGGGCGGGGCGCGGCGCCGTGAGGGCCGCGATGGCGGCCGCGGCGCTGAGGGGCCGTGGGGATTGCCGGGCCGTGGTGCTCCTCAGCGCTCCAAGCCGGCTCAGCCGTGGACGCGCTTTAAACCCCTGTTTTAAAACCTTTGTTTTAGGCCCCCCCTTTGAAAGCCACGCTTTAAAGCCGTGTGCCGCCATGGTTTTATTGTCGCTCGTTTCTACACTGTGTGGAGAGCGGGTCCCGCTGCCCCGTCCCCACAGAAGGCGCCCGGGCCCAGCAAGTGTCCCCGCACTCGGGGAAATGTCTCTGCCCCGTCCCGGCTCAGCATCCTCGGGACTCGGCTCCTGCTCAGCATGGGATGGGCCTGAAGGTGTTCTGGCTGTTCTCAGTCAGGACCAGGTCGTATCGGCACAGCTGGGGCCTGTGTGGAAACACGGCCAAAAGTGAAAAAACCGGCGCTTTTTAATGTCATCTCCCCATCTACTGGAGGCCTACATAAAATAAGTCATCTTCTCAAGAGAACTGCTTCCAAGTCCACCTGAAGTGAGGTTGGTTTAAGCCAGGGATACGTTGAGCATTTTGCTATTCTGTTCTATGTTTTCTTTTGCTTGTAGAAAAAAGGAACGCAAAATCCAGCAAACAAACAGGCACTGGCTGCAGAGTCTGTGGTTCCCTTGAAGCCCATCCACACCTGTGTCCACCGAACAAGGTGGTCCTTCCAGCCCACCCGCCTGCTCCTGCCTCTTCTCTGCTCCTGGATGAGAAATTCTGCCACTGCCCTGACTGGGTCCAAACACGGGGTCTGGAGCTAGTTCAGTTAAAAAAAACTCAGGGAATGCTAGGGCTTTCACTGGGGAAATATGAGCATTAGCCCTGTGAAGTGGGTTGAGCAACAGGGAAGGGGAGAGGGCAGGGCATCCCTCCCTGGGCAATGACTGATTAGTTGATGTGTTGAAAGTCCTAAACTGTGCTTATGACCTGTGGCAGCCCCTCCTCGGGGAGAGACGATATCCTCTGATTAAATATTAGGGCATTTTGTCTGCTTTTAAAAAGACTAGATGTGTACCTGGGACTGGAAGTGACTGTGGAGGTGTGGGGCAGGAGACAGGGAGTGGCAGCAAGGGAGAGCTGCAGGACTTTGTTTAGTAGATGTACATAATCTTTTCCTTGTTCCAAGGCTAGGATAAGGGTAGCAGACCTCATGAAATGCAAAGAAATATGCTCTGCATTTCTGTATGTCTTTTTGCTTCACCCTCCTGACCCTGTGATCTTCCAGCCTTGTTTTTTAACCCAAACTTAAAGCATGCTGTGGTGTCCACAGTGTCCTTGCACACAAGGTCTGCATAAGAGATTCTGTGCTTGCTGAGCTCAGGGAGAGCTCCCAACCTCCAGAGCTGGGAAGCTTAAGATTAGGAGAGCAGAGCAGACAGAGGTTAATGAGATGATAGAAATTTCATCAGCAATGTCTTGGGAGGTACCTCCTGATGTTGTGGGTACCAGTCAGGGCTTTGGGGCAAAGCAGCCAGCAGCTCCCACTTGCTGGAACTCCAGGAGTAAATTAATCTCCCTGCTTCACTAGCCATACAAATTGACTAGGGATATAAAATGTGTATTTGGGGCTGAACATCTCTTCTTCTCAGAGAGCTGTGTTTCCCTTCATCCTGGAGTTCAGGCCTGGGCAGCTTCTCAAAGGTCATTTTCCTGACCAAAGGTTAAGGTGCCAGGCCACGTCAGAGTCAATCACATGTGACATGTTCCTAGTGCAATGAGACAGCCTCTGTGTTCAACTATTCAGCTGTGGGATTCCATTAAAGAGGAATTTATTCCCAAGATATGTCTATGAGAATTACTAAATGTAAAATAAATCTAATTCTTCTGCACATACTCAGCCAGGCCAGGAATCTGGGAGGTTGCTTTACCTCAGCCCAGTCTGCACCAAGAGAAGTGGTTTGTTTGCAAACATCTGCTCACCTTTCTGGGTTTGTCAGTGGGCGGAACCTCATTTGGAGAATCCTGAGTTTGAATTTTGGGCCGATGACAGATCCCGTAGAAAACGTCAAGGAAATTCTTTCCACATTTTCAAGGTCCTGGTCAAACCCAATGAGCAAAGTGATTTGTTTGTACTGCTGGAAGGTGGCAGCCTCTCTAAAGGTAAAGCAGACCAAAGAGAGTGTCAGAGAGTCACCAAGGGAATAGCACTGGGTTTAATGTAGTCACTGTAATATTAGATACAGGGCTGGGGGAAGAGGCCTGAGCTGCTGGTTTACAGGAAATGGGTATGGATTCAGGGGATGGATTCAGGTCTCCAGGTGTCAACCTGCTCAGCCACTCCTGCCCTTAGTTTTTTGGGGTGGAGGTGGGGACACAGAGGTTGGATGCCATTTGGTCCCCAGCCAGAATTTTCACTGGGATTCTTCTTTGATCCGAAGTGGACTAGTCCCTGGTGATATTTGTACCCTGCTGTCTGTGCAGGCCTGAACACTGAGTCACCTTGAGACATGCATGAAATCTGCACTGGCCTGGGTGTGGGAGTGATGCTGATTGCTGCAGTGCAAGCAGATACCAGATATGTCTGAGGGAATATGCACTTAGACAAACCTGGGAAAACTAGTTGTGCAGGTTTGTTTGGCTGAAGTGTAGCTAAGATCAATCAGGAATTTGCATGTCACATAAACACCATTAATCTGTCTCTCTGAGTGGAATGAATTGATTTTGGATGTGACATATTCAGGCCCAGGTTAATCCCCAGCTGTCTTGGGCACTGGGAACTAGAACAGAACACTTTCTGAAAGAGGAAGGAAAGAGGGGGAGATGTTTTTCCTCCTGCTTTACAGAAGCCTAGGGCAGCTGTGCTGAGATTGTCCACTTCAGTCCTTTTTAAGATGACAGAGAAGTGCCCAAACCAAAAGGCTGGGCTGTCAGGGCTGTGTGCTGGGAGAGGCTGGGGAAATTCCATGGGGCCAGGAAATCCCATAGTCAGCTGCACTGGCAAGTGTCAGCAGAGAAACTGGGGGAGGATGTGTCACCTCCCCCAGATGCAGTTGTACCAAGGGATGCACTAGCACAGAAATGCTCAGCCCAGTAAGACTTACGGATTAGCTATTGATTCTGCCTTCCTCCCATCTTCATCAGCTAGCATGATGCTGAAGGTGCCTCTCCTGGTGTCTTTGTTCCATGTGATAACATCCACCAAGTAGTGATAGACTGAGGGGAGAGAGTCAGTGGGGTTAGACCCTGTGGGCTCACTGCTGTCCAGGCTGTGCAGTGTCTGGGAGCAGGGCTGTGGGTAGAGGATGGACACAACCCCTGCAGTTTGTCTCGAAAATCCCCCTGCTCCCTGCTCTCCTTCTCCCTTTGCAGAGATGTCAGCCAGAAACACTAGGAGGTGTAAGGAGAGCACTACAGCAAGGGTTATACATGCAGGATGGCCTCTCTGTATGGTTCCCAGCACAGTGTCTTTCACTGCCTTCCTTCCCCCCTCACTTCCAGATTGTCTTTTCTTTGTTCTGTTCCCCTCTGAACCCCTCCATTTCTGTTTTTCATATTTGTTATTTGTCATCTCTGTCATGGAGCAGAATTGTCTGTTCTTTGATCTTGAGTCTGAATTCACTGGCTGACCAGCACTGGAGCTCAGGCCATAATTCCAGCCCATGCCCTGGTATGTTGGTAATCACAGGGATGAGATGAAACCTTTCAGCTTAGTGAAACATTTTTTTTCCACTGATGCTCTTCTTCTCCCTGTGCCTCTCACTTTTCCCCAAGGCAGCTTTTTCACCTGTGCAACCTGTCTTTCTCTTATCATTCCCACACACCTCTTACTTTCACAAAAGAATTGTTACTTTGAAACATGATCTGTGAACTTTTATACTTAATTTGAAAGTTCTCAACCAATTTCCTAGAACTGGAAGCAAGTTGGCTTTCCCAGCACTGGACAGGCAGATAAGGAAAGTCATGACAAACCACAGATGGACACAATTCCATCCAGCAGCCACTGGAGTTTCTAAACTGCTGGCTATAACACCACCAGCAGATAACCACCTCTGCTTGGCTGCTGCTGACAGAGGCAATGCACAAAGAAAAATAATCTCAGAAATCTCAGTCACTTACTGCAAAATGGCTCTTTGTCCGCTGTGTCAAAAAACATACTTGTCACTGGATGGCTCTGTTGTGTTAAATAGCTTTTCCACTCATGGGCATAATAACCTGCAGGTGACAGTTTGAAAATGAAACTGAGTTACTGCACAGGTAGATGAGCCACTAAACGGCTGAAAAAAGCAAATATTTAAGAAACAGTGTATTGTGTGCCAGCTGCCAAGTAGCATTGTGACACACATCCTCCTGGACTCCAAGGGCTCAGGACTGAATGTGCCTGGTTACTGTTACTGTTCAGCACTTTTTTCAAGCTGATCTTTTTCTATATCTGCTATCCGTGGTCAAGAAGGATTTCATTTTGCAGAATGAAAATCCTCCTCTTGGCTTTGCCAGTTCTTTTCTGGAAGTGTCAGGTGTTTTAGCATCAACATTTCAGAGCTGCCAGCCTGAGGCTGGGCTGTCATACCCAGGCTGGGGCAGACAAGTCCAGAATTCACTTTGTTCACCCATTTGCCATTCCTTTTAGATCCCAGAGGGGATTGTGGTGCTGGGAATTTACTTTTAAATCTTATTTTAGCAAGAACAGGCCCCTGTCCCTCAAAATCTGCAGCTGAGGGACTTTAAATTCACTGTTTCTCCAACTTTAGTGTAAAGATCCCAGGTCTTGTTTTGGCTTTTCTAGTCCTGTGGATTTCTGTTCTAGATCATAACATGATGTGATATCACAAGGAGCAGGCCTGAGAGACCTCAAAGACCTCCGTGGAAATAACTTTGGTGCTTTTGCAAAGCACCATGTTATGTTATTCCTCCAGTAAAACATCACCCTCCAAGTGATGGCCTCCAGTGAGGCCAGGCAGCTCAGTATTCAGGAGGGATTGACATTCCCTGGATCCTTACCTAGGATGGGGCATGGCATGGGCCAGAAGGGTTCACAGCTGGTGCATTTGCCATTCCTGAAATTCCTGTACGAGTTGCACGGGTATGTGGTGATATTGCAGCTCTGTGTCAGGGAGGACAGGAACAGGAAAACAGACCTCTGGTGGTCACATTTAAAATACTGCAATCCTTAATCATGTACAGGGGAGAAATATTTCATTAGCAATCTTCATGCCTCAGGGAAACAGTGGACAGTCAGTAGCCAGTCTGACCCCAACCAGTTGCACTGGGGAGCACTGGGCTGTGCAGAGCAGTGAGAGGCCAGCAGCCTCTCCCTTTGAGTGCACTCAGCTCTGCCTGTGTCTGCTTTGCTTTTCCTTCTTGTCTTTTTGGTTTGAAAAACATTTGTTTGTGTAGCTGCTGCAGTTCCAGAGGATCCAGCTCTGGATCAAGTTCTGTCTCTGGTGTTTTCCTCTCCTCCCTGAGCTCAGGCCTGACAGCTGGACATTGCTTTTAGCTTTGCAAATGACCTTCCATTTTGGTGTAAAAGTCTCTTTAGACAGACATAACTAATAAAATGTTGCTCATGCAACAGCATGAGCAGCAAAATGAGTGAAGCCTCCCTTCCCAGAGATTTTTGGCTCAGGCTGCTCTCCTATTTAGATTCTCTTGGGTCTGACAAAGGTTGAGTTCACAGTACTGCATTTCCTTCTGTAAAGTATCTTCTTCACCCAGCTTTCATCAAACCAGTTCTGCTGCCAGGCTGAAATGAAAAAAGCTTTCTTTTGTTCAAGACTAGGGCTGTCCCTTCCAGACTGCACTGTCTGTCACTGCCAAGGAAGGTGCCTTTGCTCTGGCATAACTGCCTGCTCCACGCTCATCTTGAACCCATTTTCTGAACAGGTCCTTGCCATTGCTAGTCCTTGGGCTTTTTGTGTTACAAGTAATTAGAAATAAAAAATCTCACAGATTTTCTGGACATAGGCACAAAACAAAGGCACACATCTACCTGATGGCTTTTGCACAGAGGATTAGTCCCACTTGCACTGTGACAGAAGCACACAGAGGTCACCGTGACTCTCATCTCTGCCTGGTGCACATCAGCTAAACCCCTGTCAGGCCAGGGCTGAGAAGTTGCTGCCATGGCTTTCCCAGAATATGGATTTCATGTGATGATGATTCTCTGGCTTTCTCCTCTTTTTCTGATTGGAAACATTCTGTCAGGTTTTATGCAATTCAGGGCAGGATTAATTACCAGAAAATATTGTCAGTGGACAGCCTGGTTGGTCGGTCCCACCGTTGGGATAGAAGTCGATGTGGCCCAGTGCTTCTCTGTAACCCAGTCCTAACAAAAGGGAACACCAGGGCTCAGGGAGGGAATATTAAATTGTAAAATGCACAAGAAGGAAATATAGCAACCTAAGTGGAAAAAAATAGTAATTGTTTAGCTCTCAGATGCCTGCTTGTACAGGAATACTAATGTCATCCATCTGTTTAGCAGCAGGCCAAGCAGTTGTGACCCAGCTGGATCATTTTAACAATGGTATCAAGTACCTAAAATAAGTCTGTGCATGCAACAGTACAAAATGTGGAGGTTTGTGTCACTTGTGTGCAGGAGAGAAAAAGGAATGTGAAACCTGGCTGTTGCTGTGCTGCTGAAATCTGACTTCCTGGAAGGGCTGGGAGAAGAGAGGCAGCAATTAGGTGGGAAAGCCAAGTGTTAGGGGTAGGGTGGCCCTGGGAGCAGCATGGGGGGCTTGGCATCACACTGCTGGCCTGGCTGGTGGGTCTGGAAAAACGCAGGGCTGAGGGAGAGTCCAAGTTTGCCCCAGGTTTAGCTCTTAGGAGGTGGGATGGAGATGAAAGCATCGTGCAGGGAACCATGGGGTGGGGATAGTGGGTCTGCTATGCAAGGCACTGAGCTGTGGGACCAGCTCTGGAAATGCTGTGTGCAGCCTGACCCCGTGGTGGGATTTTGGTGGGTCCTGCACTGGAAGGACTGTGCTGCAGGACCTCCTCCACTGCTTCCTGTCCTTGAAAATCGTGGGCCAGGTTATAACTGCTGTGTCAGCAGCGTATTTTGAAATGCAAAGAAACCAGCATATAAACCTGAGGGATGCTGGGGCAGCGCGGGCAGCCCCGGAGGCTCAGTGAGGCGCCAGGAGCGGATCCCAGCGCCCCTCCCACGCCCCGGCAGCCCGTGTGAGCAGCGGCACGCACCGTCGGTGTCGGAGTGAATGACATCCACAAACCGCGCGTCCGTGCGGTCCAGCCTCTCGCTCGGCGCCGTGCCCCTGAACCAGGGCCCCGCGGGGTCCAGGCCTGCGGCACAAGGCATGGCAGCGTCACTCCGGCCTGCCCTCCCTGGAGCAGGGCGCTGCTGGAGCAAGGCTTACCTGTGATTCTTCCCAGCATGCCATCAAACATCTGTCCCACAAAGCCGGAGATGTGTGCTCCCAGGCTCACTCCTATCATGTGCATGGAGTCAAGGGATGCTCCATCAATCTGAGATTTAAAAGCACTCATGGTCATGTGTGTTCAGAAAAAAAAAGATAGGAGGAGGAATGTAAGATCTCCCAGAGTGTTCCACTCTGTGTAGATATTTCCCCTTTGACAGTCCCACAGAGCAGCCAGCATTCCTGTTTGAGGCCTATACCTCAGAGAGCTGTGATGAGAGAGCAGTTCAGGCAGTGGTTGTATTTTCCTGGGACAATGACTACAAGTGTGGACAGGAACCAGTGATGGGCCCCAGGAGTAAAATTTCCAGTTGCCCACATGTGGTTCCTGAAAGGAATTAGCAGAAACTATGATCCTAAGGACCCAGCGTCATCATTGCCTGTGCAGCACCTTAGAGGAGCTGTGACCTATAGCTGATCCCCTTAAACTGCCTTTGGATGTACAGAAAGTGGAAGCAGAGTTTCTATATATGGGAACATATGTCTGGAGAGTTTTATACTCAGAAATGTAGAGATACAGAGTGTAAACTGAATATTGCACCAAAATACCATTGCATTAAGTCCAAGGGTAGGATTTGGCACTGCAGTACACATGCACTTCCAAAAATTAATGTATTCCTTTTTTAGGAGTTTCTATTCCCAGACATCCTGCTGGTTTAAGCACTTCCTTGTGCCCTTTACATACTGTGCTTTAATGACTGTATTGTAGTGTGAGCATCCAACTTACCAACATTTCATCTATAAGTTTCTTCAGAATCTCAGCAACTCTTTTGCACTTCCTGGAAGCAGAGCTGTAGTTGAGGGTCGTTGCCCCCTGGTTCCAGTCCACAACGATGACGTTCATGTCCTCTGCAGAAAGCAGGAGATGCACCAGGTCAGGGATCCAGACGGGGGCCGAGCCTGTGAGCCGGTACCCGTGGATGATGAAAGTCGTTTTCTTGGTCACATCCAGGTACTTGGAGGCTGCTGAGTGCAGCTCCTCGGCACAGATTGGGTTCTGCCGTGTGTAGAGCAGCAGCTTCACTTTCAGCTCTGTCCCTATCAAGGCATTCCAGAAGCCAAGGGCTGTAAATGCAGGACATGTCTCCTGAGGATCTGAAAGGAGCAGAGTGGCAATTGGAGCTTGGCACCAAGGGCTTTTCTTTAGCCTGTTGTACCTGCCAGCCCTGCACTGGGCAGGAAAGTGTGTTGTGCATTGACTGAGCACAGGGCTGCTCCTGTCTCCTCTCTCCCCCTCCTCTCTATCATGCTCATGACTGAAGTTACCTTGAAACTTAGGTTTTCTTGCTATGCTAGAACAAAGAGAGCAATCACACCTTTCTGGAGCAGCATTCCCTGAAACACACAGCCCTGCTTCCTGTGGCAGCTGGGAGTTGGCAGGGACTCTGTCCAATAATCTCAGTGGTGTGAGGATGGTATTAGAGACCAACAGGTGAGATGGTTGCTGTACTGGTTTATGAGGTCATTTGTGTGTACAGGTGCAGCCTGGTATTCCAGACTGCAAAATGGGGCACCCTTGAGTCTGTGAGATGGTAATTGTGCTTTATACACAGCTGAAGTGTAACGGAATTTGATGTAAATACTGCTCAATGGGATGGCCTGTGCCATCGGAAAGCCTGTCTGTTCTTTGCTTTTCCAGCAGAACAGCAGCTGAGCCTTCAGAGCCCAATGCAGTCTCCAACAGGGCACTGGCAGGGAATGGAATAACTGTCTTCAGACAGACACTGCTTATGAAGGCCCTCCCAGGCTTAGCAGCCTTTTCCTGGCTCCCAGTCCTCTCCCTCAAATCCTTGTAATCTTATTGAAGAACCTTGTGGGGGCAGAGTGTTTCTCTCACACATATGTCCAGGGCTGCAGTAATTGTTCAGGCTACAGTTCCCAGAGGAATCTTCCTGATCTTTGTTGCTTAAAGGACTGTGCAGTAGGTAGCAGGGTTTAGAAAACCTGCAGCTGTAAGTTAATTATGCTCTAGCAAATCTCCAATGCTCTATGCATTTTAATTTCTGAATGATGAAACTCTCACAGTTTCTATGAGCAACTTTCCCTTTTCTCCTCCTCAGGAAATCAGGAGCATGAGAGTGATGGAAATGCTATGTGCCCAGCACATAAAGCAATCTACTCAGTTGCCACGGTTCTGCTAATTACTTTGTAGAAGCCCCAGGAGCTCCAGAAATAAAAGTTAATAGGCTAAAAGGATGTTGCAGTTAAATCCAACTGAATATTTTGAATTGCCACCATAAATTCAGAAATAAATTTTGACATCTGAAATCCGTGGAGTTCTTCCTGTATAAAGCCTGTGGTAACATATAAATGGTGTGGCAGGAGTGGTGGGAAATGAGCCCTCAGCCAGGCCCAGTGAAATTAGGAGCCTTTGAATGGAGGGTGTCCTGCCTCTGCAGTGCTTCCCTCAGAGCTCCCAGGAGCAGTGTGACTCTGGGCCCTGCTCCCAAGAGGAAAGGTGACCTGGTAGCTGCCTCCTGGCCAGCCTGCTCTCAGCTCATTCTTACAGTGCCAAGATGCTGCAGGGAAACAGCAGCAAGAGTTCTGTGATGCTGGTCTTGTGGAAATCCCAAAGTAACTAGCAGAAAAAAATTAACATCTTTTGCTCATGCACACCAGCTCACACAGTGAGAATCAGTGACTGTCCTCTAGGTGCTACTGCAGCATAAAAAAATACAACAATGTGTTTTACGAATAACAAGGTATTGTTTTAGTTATTGTATAATAGCACTATATAGTGTTGTTAATTATTTTTACTGCCACTGAAGTGCAGCAGTACAGGCAGAAATGCCAGGCAAGAATTACTTCTATATGGTGCAAGACTGCACTGATTGCTTAATTTGTTTCTGTATCTCCTGCACTGTGCTGAGGCTTGCCCAGAGGAGCACTATGTTTGTCATCAGAACAACCCAAACCTTCTGGTACAGAAGTACTTTCAAAGAGCTGGTCAGCATTTGCTGATACCTAACAGAGGGACTGTGTAAAGAACCTTGTTATATCTGCACCAGGTCTGTTGGATTGGTTGTGTTTTGATTAACAAAATCAAATCAGTGCTAATAAGGGGAGAAAACTTGCCAGCTTCTCTTCTGGCAAGCTGGTGCCAATCCCAGCCTCATATACCATGTGTTCAAAAACTGACACATGAGGATGGCCAGTTATTCTGGCTTTGCTCTTCCTTCTGCTAAGCACAGTGACTCCTACCCAAATGGCTGGAAGTGTCTCTCAAACTCCAGGATGACTGGGGCAAGTGGCTTACTGAGATTTACTCCACAAGCAAATAAATGAGGTAGAAACTTATCCCCTGGCACTGTACTTAACCCATGTCCAACAGCTCACTCCCCTCCAGTAAAGGGGAATGAACATGGCCATTAACCCAGCATCCCAGTAACTCATTTCCAGCCCTATCTTAGCTTGCTAGACAGCCTCTGCAATCCTAATTCTCCTTCTGCTCTGTTTTCTGATATGTAAAATAGGAGGCAAACACTGGTTTGCTGGGCAAGGTGCTCTGATCTCCCAGAACCTGTAGCAGGAAGCATAAAAATATGTTAAATCCATGTGCCTGCCAGGGAGCTGGAGATGTTTGGTCTCGAGCCTGAGATCAGCCTCCAAGGTGCTATTGCAGCAGAGGCATCTTCAGAATAACTTGGTTCTGAAGTTTCATATATATGCAATATATGTGTGTGTGTGTGCATATATATTCTGAAGTTAAACACTCCAGGTGGGAGTGTTTCAGGGAGTGGAACAGTCCCGGGCAGACTCCTGATGTTGGCTGCAGTCAGTGCTCTGAAGGCCTGCACTCCCCTGGTGTCTCTCGTTCCTTCCCAGGAGATGGTGTTCGGAGGCTTTTCCTTCGATGTTGATCCCATGGACAGGCAGGGTTTGCCATGGGGGCGTTTTGGGGCTGTGGTACTGAGCTGTCTGCATGAAGAAAGTAGCAGCTGAGGTTTTTACCAGCCTGTCCTCTTGCAAAGGGAAGCTCCAGCAGCTGAGCTCAGTGGGTCAGTGGTCACCTGGCCTGTCCCAGCTGTGGCCTTGGCACACAGAGCTGCTCGCCCAGCGAGCGCCTGCATGGAGCTCAGGTGAGTGTGTCGCTGCTTCTCTGTCTGCAGGAGCTCTGGCCCTCCAGCCCCTGCCACCTTGTCTGGGCTTTGCACAGTGTGTGTCATCACACTGGTCTTAACCATCGACACCATCTTTTCCCCTTTAAGCACACTTCACTACCACACCATGAATCGAGAGCATCGGTGATGCAGATTTCCATCATTTTTCCACACAGAGGGTGTGCCCTCCACTCCTAAACTGGTCCTCAGTAACTCCCTGCATTCCATAGGTGCCTTTTCACACCATTCTCTTTTCCCACTTCTCTGACTGCATTTCCTGCAGAGTATCAAACAAACTAAGCAAAAGGAGACCCTGAGATTACTCCAGAGAACCCGATGAGACACAAGTTAGTATTTATAAGAACACTGGTTTTTTTAACCCTGTTTGTTTTCCCTACAAAGCAGAGAGCTGTAACTTGCTTTGCTCCCATGTGTATGCTAACACAAGGCAGTACATTTGTTTATTGTTACACAGGTTTGTTCTTGTAGGGCTGTGAGGCTATCAAATGGAGCTTATTGTTCATAAATGGTAATTCATCCTTTGCCTCTGTCATACATGACACCCCTGAGAAGAAATCATTATCCTCTGAAGATTTCGAATGACATTTTCAGTGTCGATGGATAGTACTTACAGAAGAGAAATGTTTGCAAAGGGAGGAAAAGATAATAAAAAATAGTTCTGGTGTTCCATTTGGAACCCTTAGAACTGACTACATTCATGTAACCAGTATAATTTGCTTTGCCAAAATAAATAATGCTAGTGAGAAACCCTGTGCAGTAACTGTAAATGCAGAGGGCAGGTACATTCATATTGCTGTAAAGCACAGAAAATGTGTTATATTTGACAGAAAACATTCAAAACAAATGGTTGAGTTCTTACCTGTTTTCACCCCATACAAAAGGTAGATGAACACAACACACAGCCTCAACATATGGACTTCCACATGGAACTTCTACGGGTAAGAGATTTGAAGGATCCCACAATTTCTTTGGCATGTGTCTGCTGGCTCTGACAGCAGTTTGCTTGCTTTTTTTTCTGCCAGTAACAGTAGGTGTGGTGAAAGGAGGAAGTTACCAGCCAAGAAATGAAGACCAGTCAAATGAAGCTTCTTCATAAGAAGGTGGGGCACCTTCTATTCTAGCAGGTTTCCTTAATTTAAATAGAGTTTGCCTTGAGGGATGACTAATCAAAGACACAAATGGTTGGTATCACCCTGTAAGCAGTAATTTGCCTACACGTGTTGAAACTAGGGAAATTATTGCCTGTCTATTTGTCTTTTGCAAAGAATGTCAGGAAGATTGTAGATGTCACTGCAAGCCTGAGAAGCACCTGGGTGGGGCTGGCACTTGTTTCACAGGGCCCCTGCCTCTGGAGAGTTCATGATCATCCCTAGTATCTCCCATGTCCTTCCTGCTCTCCTGAGTGCCATGGCCCAAATCCTGTCACCACCTCAGGCAGGAGACAGGCCCACTGTGTTGTGACAAAGGGAAAGTACCACTTCAAGGTGTCTGGCTCTCCACTGGGCTCCCAAGCAACTGCTGTCTCGGGTAACACTTGGATAACTGGCATTCCCACATTTTCTTACAGACCTGCTGGAACCTCACAAATTCAGCTCTAATTCAAGTAGGGAAGATTTTTTTTCCCTTGCTGGATGGGAGGAAGGAGATCACCGAGGAAAGACAAGTGTCAGAGGCAGGAAAGGAAGTGTGAAATTGGAGCTGGAAGGTATAGTGGCAAAACTGGGAAAACGAGGGTGGTGGGGAGTTTGTAATGGGATGAGAAGAGGAAGGAGCAGGGATGGCTGCTGGATAGAAGTTGGGTGGTAGTTTTGCCTGGTGTTTTCTTATCAAATTCTTCTAACATAGGCCAGGGAAAAGGAACGTGGATTAGAAATACCTCATTAAGCCCAGGCTCTGCCTTCTTTCCCCCAGTGATGATCCAATGAGGAGCTGAACTATTACAGCTCCCAGTGGTATAGCTGATTCTTTGGTCCATGCTGTACTTGTTAAGCTTTTTGACTTTGCTAATTCTCAGGTTAATCCTTAACTCTTCCTGCTGCCTGCAGCTCCTTTTCGTTCAGACAAGTGTGTGCTGCTCCTCTGGTGCAGGCATGGATCACACACATGGCAGAACATGTGCCTAGCATGATTCTTTCACAAGCACCTTGAGCTCTTCAGCATCAAGCAGCTCAGCAATCTGATTCTCACTGAATGTGTGCCATGCTGTGATCCCATTTGATAATCACCCAAGCAAAAGTTGGGGCTGGTTATTTTGAAGACTACAAACACTAAGAAAAAACACCAAATAACATCTGTGGATCTGCAAGCTCCAGGCCAGTGCTATTTCTGCTGCACTGGCAAAATAATATAATTTAAACATTGTTTTCCTTCCAGCTCCTTTCTCACCTCTACCAGTAATCCTAAACTCTGTCAAAATATTTTCCCTTAGCAAGAAGTTCTGCCAATGGTGAGACGGAATTGGTCCAACAGTGAAACATGAAGAACAGAAGGCTTTTACCTGTTGCAAAAGACATCTGAGAATCAGAGATAAAATAAGGTAAATCAAGAGGGCCTTGCCTTTCATCTCAATACAAAAAGAGGTAACAATTTGTTGCCTGAAGGTAAGCCCTACTAATTTCTTTTTCCCATCACTTTTTTGGGTTTTCATTTCCTGTCTGAGGCTGCTCATCCGAGTGGCTCTCACTTCAAGAGGCCCTACATTGGGACTGGCAGGTTCTTCCTTGGAACTCTCAACCATCCCTCAGAGACCATGATTTTGAGTAACCACCATTTCAACATAAATTAGACTCTCTGTTCACTGTACACATTGGCAAACATTCCCAGGATGTCAGCACTGGAAATGCTGTCCACCACCACCATCAGATCCTGAGAGCAGGAATTCAAGTGCTTACAGGTTATTCCACACTCTTGATTCTGCTGACCAACCTTTCACACCTGCCCCACAAATCCTGCCTCAGCCTCATACGTGTTAAATATGGCAACAACTCACAGCTATCTGGGTTTTGAACACTGAACTCTAGACAATAATCCCACTGTGAGCTTTGAAATCAATTGCAATTTGAGACAGTAAAAACTTTTTTAATCATGTGTAGAAAACATTTAAGATCAGAATTGGCACCAACTTAAGAACAATTTAACAGAAAACATGAAATAATCTTATAAGCATGAAACATTCTGCACTTGGCTCTGAGATGCCAGAGCCTCTGCAATTTCACACTCAAGAAAGAAGCATTTTAAACTCTTCATTGTGAGCAGAACCACTGCTGGAATCTGAAAGTTTCCGAAATGTTGCTTCCTCCTTAGGGCAGCTGATGACAGCAATGGTCAGCTGAAAAATATTTTTATGTTGCATTCATGGATCCACTGTATGAAACCCCACTGATTCACTAATTTCCCGTGGGTGGAACATTTTCATGGAGGTACTGGAGAGCCAAATCTGTCCACTTCATTTCTTGCTCTTTCACAGACTCAGTGGTGCCACCGTTGTCTTGCTCTGGTTCAGGGAGCTCATTCTGAGAACAAAGCACAGGTACAATGCATTCCACATGTAATACACTTCCTGCAAGCAGCAGGTTGTTATGATTTGTATGCATAGATACAAAAACCCACAAACGAGACCAGAGGGTGCATCTGAACAATAAATATCATACATACTGATCCACTTAAAAATATTGCTGAGCCCTGTCATGAACAGTATTATTTTCATTAGAATATGGTGCTTGATCTGAAAGGTAAATTGTTTTCCAGGACCCTGGGGCCTTGCTATACACTCAGACTGCACACACAGTGAGGGAGAATATACAACAAATGCAAAGTAAGTAAATAACAGTACAATGCATTTATTCCATTGTTTGTTTGCAATGTGCTGCTTCTGCTGTTGCCAAGAATACAAATACTGCAGACAACTGGTTCTGTAAAATGTTCCTTTCCTATGGCAGGTGAAAAGTCCTTCTTGTCTGTATGCTGGACTCAGGTGTAGCTGTGCTGGATCAACAGCAGAAGCCAGAACCCCCTGCCAGGTGTGCCACAGAGCTGCTCACAGCACACTAAGGGGAGGAAAGTTTAACTGAGATTTCATTTTCCTTCCTTCTGTTTTTTGTTCTGTCTTGCTGTATTGGTGTAATCACACTGAGTGTGTGCTATTCTGCCAGATACCATTTGGGCAGGAATTCTGACTTCTAGATCTCTGGAAATGCCAGCACGAGCTAAATAAAATGTTTCAGTTTTGAAAACAGTGAATGATTCGAACCCATTTGAGTTCTCAGAAATGTCCTGAGTGAGCACTGGAGCAGATTCTCAGGACAGGCTCAAATACCACTTTCACAGCTTTTCTGGTTGCTACTCTGCAATGTCCTGGAATAAGTCCCCTGTGAATTCATGCTGGCTTTTCCATGTGATCAGAGCCAATCCCATCTCTGGTGATCTTTATATCCACAGCCAAGCCTTTCTTTCCATTGTTAGTTTATGAGTCTTCCTTCTCTCAGGCTGTCATTTGTATGTGACTGTAAGGCATCACAAAATGGCTCTAAGGGAAGAAACAGTAGTGTTTGGATTCAGGGTGAAGGCAATTGTCAGCAAGGAACCTATTTATGATACTCAGCTTGTGTAAAAAAGGATATCCCAAGCACAGGAGGGCCTGGGCTCTTTTAGCTGAGAATCACGCTTCTGCAAGATGCTTCCCTCAAGCCCAGTTCTTGGCAGGAAAATGTGTGCTGTACAAATGGATTCTGAGTTGTGCAGCTGCTCCTCACCTCTCTGAGAAGCCAGTGGTGGCAGGGCTAAAGCTTGAGCCATGTCACACATTTGGAAGTGTCTTTCCTTTGAAAGAAGCCAGCACCCCAGAATCCCTGTGGCTGCTTTATCTGCGCTAGCAGGGGTAAAGCTTGTGTACCAGAGAGAAAAAGGGAAGGGAAAATCCTCAGCTACCTCTAACTTCCCTGGAAGTTTCAAAATAGTAAGGAAAGGTGTCAGTGTGGGAGATCTGAAGCTTCAGCTCTGTGTTCCGTGGGATCAGCAGTAGCTTTTCCCCTGCTGCCCCTCTCCAGCCTTGCAGCTGTACCCTGGATGAAAGCAAAGGTGCCATGCACTGGACACAGCACAGCAGCAAGAGTCCTGCTGCACCTGCCAGTCCTCCACTGCTGTCCTGGAACTGCCAACAGCAACACTGTATCTGGAAAAGACTGCTTTGAAACACCTATGAAAACTTTTCAGCTTCTTTTAATGGCATTGCAGGAAGTGGAAATAAAGAGTAACCAAGACTGGAACTGTCAGTGTGAGACTGATCCTCTGCTCTCCAAATCAACCGGGAAAGTACCTCAAACACCAGGAACAAGAAAAGGAAGCAGAGAGAAAGGATGATTCTACTTCTCCCTGATGCCAAACCCAGGACAGTGCAGTGGGAATGACACTCCAGTTCTGAGAAGATTCAGGGGACAAGGGACAGAAACACCTGCACACAGGAATGACTGGCATACAGGGCAAGGAAAGAGTCGGATCCAGGAGCCTTCTACACAAATTAGCCTCACCATGAGCAACATGCTGTGCCTTTTCTTGGAAGGGGCTGTGATGAACACAGCAGCCTTAACTCAGCTTGATAAGTAGCAATTCACCTACCAGAGGGATGGCCACATCCTCATAGGGCAATTTATCTTCCCTCCACGCATCATCGATCAGATCCAGGATCCTGCCATCCCTCTGCACCTCGCTGTCCATCGTCACAGCGGGCGGGAGCAGCTAAACCTGTGACACAAAGCAGATGCTGTTTTAACAACATCCCCAGCCAAGGAGCTGGAGGCTGGGCTACAGGCTTGCTCCAGTTTTGCTGCAATCCATATGGAGTTTAAACTTACGAGGAGAACCTTGATTTCCCTAACCACTCAAAAAGGGATTATAACCACAGGAGAACAACTTCATCTGAAAAGAACTCTATCAAAGTGAATTGCAGATTGATATGCATCAGAGATGACTATATAAAACCAACTGGTTATTATTAATGATATTTACATGTGTTTATATCTACTGACTGACTTTTAGAAGTCTGATTTGAGTGAGTTTGAGCACCTAGAGCTGCAGTACCGTGCCTCACCCACTCCTTCACATGTCTGGGAGCGTCACAGCGAAGGACTTCAAGGTACCCAGAATTCTGCCGAACCTGAAGTCCAGAAAACCGGTGAAACAGAAGCAAAACGAGACCTATCTTTCATCCCCAGCTACTACAATTACTCCAGAGTGTTTCATTGTACTCTGCCCTCCTTGAAGGGTCACCTGAGGCCCTCACCCCGCTGTGACCCTGCGGGCCAGAGCAGCGGCGGCTCGATCCTGGGGGGTGTGAGAGAACTGACACTCATCCAAAACCAAGCCAGGCCTCGCACCCGCCGGCTGTCGGAGCCGCGACGCGGGCGGCGATGGGCACGGGCCTGAGCGCATCCCAGCCCCTCTCGCGGGCAGCACGGCTCCGTGACCGCCGTGTCCCGCCGTGTCCCCCGTGTCCCGCCGTGTCCCCCGGCCCGCCCTACCCTGCCCATCTCCGTGCCGGCACTGCGCAGGCGCCGCCCCCGCGCATGCGCAGCGCTGCCGCCGCGGGCCGCGCGCACCCGCCGCCCGGCTGGGGAAGGCGGAAAGGAGGGAGGAAGGAGGAAGGAAACAAGGCAGGAGGGCGGCTCGGCCGGCCAGCCTGGGCTGGGGTGTCGGGCAGCCTGGAGCGGAGCTCGGGCCCGGGGTAAATAAACGCTGTGAGGGCTCGGCCTCGGGCAGCGCTGGCCCCGGCCCCTCACAGGGCTGCAGCAGGGCCGCTGTGGGGTGGGCACCAGGAGGAACCCCTTCTCTGAACGCTGAGCAGATACTGGAAGGGGCGGCGGTGGTGGGGCCCATCCCTGCAGGTGCTCGAGGAAAGGCTGGGCGCGGCCTCAGTGCTCTGGGCTGGGTGACAAAGTGGCGAGCGGCCGCAGGTTGGGCTTGCTGGTCTCAGAGACTTTTCCAGCCTCAGTGATTCGGTTCTTGCCCTGGCCAGGCCGGTTCGCTCCGGGCTCCTGACGCAGCTGCCATTCCTGCTGTGCCATTGCTTTTGGGAGGTGTTTGCTCCTTTGGGGTTCGTTGTAAGCACGCTTCCAGCAACGATTTAAGGCTGCATTTTTCCGTACTCTTAAATACAAAGTAACCCCTGGCTTTTCTCCTGGGCACTATTCTTAAGTCCTTCTGCATATTGTAAATTTCTCTCCACTTGACTCTACTACACTTCTGCCTTGAGCTGGGATGCTAAGCCTTGTTAATTTTTAAACGTGTTACCTTGTTTTGGGCTTTTTTTTGTTGTTGTTGTTGTAAATACTTCAATTTTCTTCACTTTCAGAAGTGGCCGTCCAGTTCTGCTTGCTCCAGCTGTAGTTAATAGAGGAGATTGTTTCTTCTCGTGGGTCTTTAGTCAGGTACCTGTAACTTTTGCCAGCATGAGAGGCCAAAATTTAATATTAAGTCACCAAACCTTATGTAGCATAAAACTGGCTAGAGGTGTCTGAGTATGCTGGCAAGGTAAACAAAGCTGGCAGGCTGTGAAGGTGGTCAGGCAGAGGCACAGAGAAGCTGTGGCTGTCCCTTCCGTTGGAGTTCCAAGGCCGGGTTGGACAGGGCTTGGGGCAACCTGGGATAGTGGAAGGTGCCCTGCCCATGGCGTGACATGATCCCTTCCAACCCAAATTGTTCTGGAATTCTGTGCTGTCTGTCTCCTCATCTCTGCCCACTGAAAATTGTTCTGCTGCCTCTGTTGGTGTGGGACACTGGGGTGTTGGCTGGGAGCTGCTTTGTAACTGTGCAGGTGTGATTAGAATGGAAGAGGAGAGCTGCTGCTGTCTAATGTCTGCTGTTGCCACCTGGAGAGCTCTGGAATGCTGTCAGCAGCTCAGGGGATCTGCTCATCTGCTCTTCTCAGCACCCTGCCCTCAGCAGAGCCACAAAGTTGTTCTGCATACTGATTGAGTTTTGTTAAGCACAAGCAGGACCCAAGACAGACAAAACAGTGTCAGAATAAGGATATGATTTTTTCAATGCTTGTGGTTTAAAACTCAGCTCCCAAGGTCAGGTTTTAATCCTAGAATTGTGTTTTAAAGTGCTGTAGGAGCACAATAGAAGATTCTTTGGGAAAGGGAGCAAAGCTGAGCCTGCATTTGTGAAAGTCTGCCTTGCTGTGATCTGCTCCCCTTTTGCTGATTGCTTAGTAATGCCATATTAATCTTTGAGGAAGGATGTTGGAGGGATCTACCTTCAGTACTTGGGAATTGTGTAGATTTTGGAAACATAAGTTTATGCTAATAGCTCTGGATGAGTTTAACCATTTTTGTGTTAGCTGCAGTTTCATGAAGGAGACATTGGAATAAACTTTGGCTTCCTGGCTGTGATTTCATGGCAACTTTTTATTTCCCATTTCTGGCTTTAATGTAAACCCTTTTTGCCTTCACTAAGATGTGAAATTTCTTTGGGTATGCACATGTTGGTGACTTAAAAGGTGTAATTTTTAACTGAACCAAGGTACTGCTACTGTAAAGCCATTCAACTTGTTTTCATAATTTAAGGCATAATTTTAAAGGAATTTTTAAGGAGTTTGTGTTTTCTTAAAATTCTCACAACTGTATAAACAATCAGTGTGTTCAGAGTGGTGGTAAACTGCACAGTCTCTTAACATGGTCTGTAAGAGAGACCTGGAAAATATTTAATTTATGAATGAATTCTTACTGCTACTTGCTTGTGTTTTCTCTCTGAAGTGATAAACTTCCCTGTCAGAGGTGGATCTCAGGCTGGTCCCTTTGAAGCCCAGATATTCCTGTTCCTTCACAGTCTGGTGCTCTCAGGAGATCTACCAGTCCCTCTGTGTTGAGTTCACACAAGTGCAGAGTTGTTCAAGGGCAGATTCTCATTGCTCCTCTCTGAATTTATTAGATCACATGATTGTATCATTGCAATTTGGTAGTGCTGGATGATAGCATTGGGTATATTTTTCTGGTAGAAAAATCTGTTTTCCTCTATTTGGCTTGTAAGTTCATGCAGGTGCCATTGTTTTCCTCACATGTAATTGCATGGTCTTTTTATGTTTTTTAACTTCTTTGCTTTGTGGGCTTCTGCTTGTCCTGCAGTTGGATGGAGAAGCAGCCTGGTGTGTGCATTGCCATGGGTGACCACTGCTTTCCTGTACTTCCCTAGTGCTGAAGCCACCAGGATTCAGTGATGGAGGCTTTGCTGGAAGGAATGCAAAGAAATGGGCAGGGGAGGTACGTATGCAACTGTACACAGCAGCCATTCCAGATGATTTAGGTATTAACCTTGCTCTTACTCAGAATAAATCCTCTGCTGTCAGTGTGCATTGGCCTTCAGCTGCTGCAAAAGCAGTCACAGGGGGAGCTGGCTCTGCACTGATCCCTGCTTATAGTCTTAATTGTCAGAAATTTAGTTCCATGTCTTCCTGAAAACCTCGGCCTCGGGTTTTTTTTTCCAATTGTTGGAAACTCTTCTTACTGTCCAACATCAGGAGCAGTAAATAGAGTTGTGAATAAATATTTATTTTGTAACAGCCTTGCAAGGTTAATGAGATGTGACTTTGTTATCTGATTTCACTGAAAACATCTGATTATTTCCTGCTTGTGTTGAAACTGCAGAGTCCCACATAGCTCTGAGGAATCTTTAATGCTCTGTCTGAGGTGAGAGTCTCTAGACTTTTCAATCCCCGAGAGAGACTGTAGTGACAATAACAGAACAAAATGTTTTATGTGTTAAACAACCGTGAAGCAAAAGTCACTGGTGCCATTTTCCTAGTCATCCTTGAGAATGTGACACAAATTTATTTGATACTGATCTTCTTCGGAGAGCTGGTTGCAGAAATCAGGTTTAGAATTTGCTACATATTAGCAGATGCTGTGAAGGAAATGTTCCTGCTCTGCATAATAGCTGTTAATTTTTGGTTAACTCACAGGACAGGGTGAACTTCAAATGTGACTGATTTTGGCTCCTTTAAGAAGTATTTCTTTTCCTATAGAAAAAGTGCCAAGTAGTGAAGTGTGCATATGCCCTGGGGGAGCAGAGAAATTTCCATCCCTTAACCTATTGATTTCCATTTCTTTTCAGTTCTTCCCTTTGACAGGCAAATTAAAGGGGTAGAGATCATTATGGAGTTCGACACCCTCTAGGGCTGTGTCTGGCAAACCTTAATATTGTCCCTGTCTTGGCAGCTGGGAAGTTTTAGAGGAGTTACTTGAATTGGCTTCAATAATTACTGCACCAAATTAGAAATCTGGGCATCGCTAGGGAGCTTGTGCTCCCCGATGGATTGCGAGGGTTTGATTCTTCATTATCATGTTGTCATCCAGCCCCCTCTGCTGCAGGGTTTGTCTGCATTTGTGATAAACTTCTGCTTTCAGGAGCTCATAGCTTGGCTGTAAGATTCCTCTGGTGACTGAAACCTGCTATAAAATGCCACTGCCTGGAGAGCAGTTAAGGCAATACGAAATATGAATTAAACACGCTTTGGTTTGCTTACATAATACCTAGTACCCAAGGCAAAAGGCTGAGTGCCTAAGTGTGAAGTGTTGTGGTTTAGCAGGCATGGATGGTATTAAGTAAAAGGTTTTCTGACCTTACTGATTCTATGATTCCATTTCTGTGCGAGCTGGTTTGAAGGGAGTTCCAAGCACTGTGTGTGCAGAGTTGGTGCCTGGGTGCCAGTCAGTGTGTTCTGCTGCCTCTGTTGGTGTGGGACACTGGGGTGTTGGCTGGGAGCTGCTTTGTAACTCCAGGCTCTCTCCCCTGCAGCGGTGGGTTCTTGACCTCCTGTGAGGCCGAGCTGCAGGAGCTGATGAAGCAGATTGACATCATGGTGGCTCACAAGAAATCCGAGTGGGAGGGGCAGACACAGGCTTTGGAGGCTTGTCTGAGTGCCCGCGAGCAGGAACTTTCCTCTACCAAGGCAGCCCTGCAGGAAAAACAAAAGGAGGTACTTTTGTTTCACACTGGTTTTTGGCGGGAGTCAGGAAATCAGGAATAGAATTTTTAAAGGACCTGTTGAAACAAGGTGTCTGGTTCATAATTCAATCCAGGTCAAGTGATCTGCTACCCTAGGGTTGGTGGAAGTCCACATATTGAACTGTTGGAGTTATTAGAGAGAACCCAGAGACACTGGTTCTGGCTACAGCAGTAATGGACAGCCCAGCAACCTGCAGGCATTGGTAGAAAAACCCCATTTCCTACTGTGTAAACTGCACCAAGAAAACCATTTCCTGCTAAGAGCTACATCCAGATATTGCTGGGAAACTCTCCATGGGCTGTTTCACAGAGCTCTGGTTTTGTGGTCTTCAAATAAAAGCCTGAGGGAAGTGCAAAAAAATTCTACATTTGGGGAAAATTAATAGTAAATGAAGTTTTTGTGCAGGATGTGGACCAAAAGATGCTGTTGAGCCACAGAATTTTCATTTGCAAGAATGATGATTTTTATCATATAGGTTATTGTTGTTATTATCAATTGTGTTTTATCAAGACACTTGAAATGTTTCTTACCACCAAAAGCAAACATGGATTTCAAACTGAACTGTAAAGTATGTTTGAAGTCACTGCTGGAGTATATTCATGCTTTTGGTTTGGTCATATGAATTTTCTCTGGGTTTTCTTCTAATTTTAATTTGTTGGCTTGTGAGCACTCAGGTTGTGGATGGGAAAAAGATGGAAGGGAAAAAAAAGGGAGAAAAATGAGTCACAGGAGTTGAATCAGTGTCAGGGAAGTCTTTTCTGTGTGCTTCAAAACCCCATTTCTTTATTTCTCCTTGCTATTAGGAATCTCCTTTGTCTGAGCATAGTTAGATAATGACATGGCTGGCTTTTATCTTGGTAGATAGCTTGAAACCATAATGCATATTTGTGAAGAATTTGATGAAAATACTGGATAGAAACAGGCTTTTGGCACAAACCAAATACATCAACTTTGTCCCCAAAAGTGAAATACAGAAACTGGATCAAAACAAGAGGCCACAACAGAATCAGTTGTGGCCCCAGCCTAGCAGAGATTTAGGCACAGCGTCCATCTATTTCATAATGAGGGACTCTACTGAAATGTCCATGTACCTACTGGCAATAAAGCCTTCTGATGTATTTATTTGCATTTTATCCCTTTGTTCAGGTCGGCATGTTGCGTCGCCAGGTGGAAGATGTGGAAAAATCCAAGCAGGACATGGTTAGAGAGTATGAGCAGCAGCTGAAGAAATTCCAGGAGGAGGTGAGTTGCAAAAGGAGAAGTTTCTAGTTCCCAGCTGATGATGGATCAATTACTTTGTGTCACTGTTTTTGTTTCAGTGCTGTGCTTTTACAACTCCCCACTTTGTTAGTGTTTGCGTGCTTACCAAAAAGAGCATTGAGCTCTTTTTTATAAGACAGATAAAGTGACATTTTTATGGCTCACTTGGCCTGTTTTTTGTGATTTGGAGGAACTTGGTGACAGAGAGCTTTTGGAGTAGAAGTGTTTTCATATGTTGGACATCTGCAGAAGTTTACTGCAAGGATGTCCTGTGTTCACCCATCTCGAGTCACCACAGTGCTGGTTGTGGAGCTGCCGTGGGTACAGTTTGCTCTTTCAGCATTTCTGAAATTCCAGAAGGGTGGAAATGTAACTGGCCTGGCTTGTGAGATTAAGTAACAGTTATATGTAGTGTCATCTTTTTTGCCTCTGTTAACACTGATGACTTTAGTAGGGATTTTGTACTCTCAAAGAATATTTGTATTAATACTCTTTGTAAAAACCAAGTGTACGTAGAAAATGCTGTTTGACAGTAATGTCCAGGCTTTCATCTCAAAGCCTCTTGCTCAGTGCAAGATACCTGTCCTGCAGGTGGTGTGACAGCATTCCAGGTTTATGCCTGAACTCTTTGCCTGTCTCCACTTGCCAGTAGCAGGGAGTGAACTGGCATGAGCAGCTCATAGAGCACTGACCTGTTTTCTCTGGAGGACTAGGCCTACTTGCTGCTCACTGTAAGCCATAAGTGAAATTAAGTTGGTAGCCTCTGCTCTGATGACAGAAGGCATCTTTTCTCATTTAAAAACAGCCTCACTATTCCATATGAGTAACAGTCTTCTTTTGCTGGGTGTTCTCAATGGAATTGTGGATAAGCTGCAAAGCAAAGCTGAGGTACATTGGCAAATCAGCCTAAATTGCAAAGGCTGAAGTAAAGCCTGTGTGTTGTGGCCTGAATTGCAGTTTGTGGGTATTTTACCTGCACAGTATTAATGCTGATGACATTGAGCTCAAATATTCCTCAGTCTTCTGTTCTTAGTAGTGTTCAGGGAAATTATTTCTGTCCCTGTTTACCACCATTTCCAGTGCAATTACAGGTACAGTGTCTAACTTACTGAGACTGTTAAAAAATAAACCTCTTATCTTCTGATACGTTTGGCAAAAGATATTGGTGCTAACTCTAAGCCTGAACATCTGTCTGTTCCCACTGAACACACAAAAGTACTGAATGCATCAGGTCTTGAATCAGACATTTTTTCTTCTCACAGTCCTTCTGTTTATCCATGGGCAATCAGTATAATGGCAGTGATGGCTTCTCAAATTCATGTGGCTGTTTGGAAACCTTTTATTTAATAGTTGAGTAGAGGGAGCTCATAATATGAAAAATTCTCTGCAAGTTGCAAGTGATTATTTGCACGCAAGGTCATTTAAATGTCAAGAGTTTTTTCCTCATTCCTGCTTCTGATACAACTTCAGCATCCTAGCAGCAGGCGTAGGAGTGATATTTTCTGTTGGCATTCTCCACTCATTGTGAAATATACAGTGTATCTAAGCAGAAAATGACAGATGAAGTGGTGTTGCTATTATGGGTAATGGCAATTCTCAAATCTCCTTCTCCCACTAAGCAGGAGAGTTCCAGTTCCCACCTGAGCTGTACAAGTGTATTTTGATCACACAAGAATTACCTGTGTGTGGTGTGGTGAGTGTGCTCCTGTGGGTGAGCAGATCAGCCACAGGCACTGCTGGCTCTTCCTGGGGCTGGGAATCACCTGTAGGAGAGGGGGATGCTGTGCTCTTGCTGCATTGACAGCTGCATGTAAACCTCCACCTTATCAGTATTTCAGTCATGCTTTAATTATGGTAAGACAGAGCTTTAATTAAAGCTGCTGATGTCATGACTTCAGTGGCATCTTGCTACTCTCATACAACTCATGTGTTTTGCAGTGCTGTTGGTATAAAAGACTCATTATCCAAATGGAAGCCTTCACTTGGGAGCTGTGTGGCCTTGATGAGGGCATTGTTTGTGTGAACCACTTTGTGTGTCTTCTTTCAAAGGGCTGTGTAATTCTTGCCTTGGGGCCTTGAGCACAGCTCTCTCTTTCACTGTATCCTGCAGTTGTCCAGGCTGAGGAGGAGCTATGAGAAGCTGCAAAAGAGAAAACCAAGAAGCAGAGAAGCTAACAAGGGGCAAGAGGAGGATAAGTTTGAATTGAGCCGACTGACCAGGAAGCTGGAGGTATGTGGTGAAAAAGCAAGTGCTGACCAGCTTGTATGTATGAACTGACTTACTGGGCTTCATGGTGACTAGGAAGTGGATTGTGATTCCTACTTTAAGGAGCACTGCCCATCCACTCTCCAGGTGCAACTCTTCTCAGCTGTATGTGCAATAAAGGCAGTTTCATGTGCTGGGGCCTCTGATTGCACAGCATAAACCTTAATGCTGTTCTTACCCTTAGACTAAATAATAGGAAGAAGGTGCTGGAAGAGTAACTAATTATGTGAATGGAATGAATTACAGTGAGGGGAGGTTGTATTCTCACTTCTTTGAGGAGGAGGGAGCTATATGTCAAACTTCTTTTCAACCCTGTCTCATCTTCTAATCTTTCTGCTCTGCTGAGCTCAACCCCACTCAGTTTTCTCCTCCTGAAAGATGTGGTAACAACACACATCTGACTGATGTAGTGCCCAATTTCTGGAGCAGAGATTAGCAGTCAAATTCTGTATTTAATTCTTGTCATCATGGTGATTTCAATAGCAGCATGTTTTGGAAGCTAAAGCCAGTCTGAATTGTTAAACCCCTGACAGCAAACCCATGAAACCAGCCATGAGTGTGTTGGCACTTAACATATTTGAGCAGCTTTACCTCGGGAGGGGACGGGATGAGCAGGCACGGTGTGTGAGGGCTCTGCACTGCTGAGCTGCTGCATCAGGTGACTGGCTAATGCCTTCCCTGCTGGGGGAGAGGTGTGAGGATATGGTGGGGAGAGAAGGCAAACATGGATGTGAGCTGGAGGGGGATGTCCTGCTCCAAGCCCCGCTGCCGTCCTTGCAGGAGTTCCGTCAGAAATCGCTGGACTGGGAGAAGCAGCGCCTGCAGTACCAGCAGCAGGTGGCATCGCTGGAGGCGCAGCGCAGGGCCCTGGCAGAGCACTCCCAGCTCGTGCAGGTACCATTAGCATGTGCTGGAAGTTCCTGCTTTGCTTGTGGGAGGGAGGGAGAGGCTGATGAAATCTCTCAGGCTCCCATCCAGTTCAGATTGCCATTGAGGTGACTTTTAGTGTTCTGGTGGAATAAGGTTTGCTTGTACGAGTGCTGTATGGAAAAAAGATCTGGAGTCTGTCATCAGAGATTAGATAAACCTCGTGCAGCTCTCCCTGCCATCCCTCTGGTTAGCAGAGAAGACAGTAGGATGCAGATTTCCTGGGAGATAGAGACCACAGCATATGACACTTTAAAATATGTTACATTATGTTGTCTAGTTGACAGCTGTGTACCTGCCAGCAGCTAAACATGTACCTTGTGGGTCCAGCTCAGAGGGTACTGCTGGGAAACAGTCTTCCCCTACAGCAGAGACTTCCATAAAATACTGAAGCAACAGCAGTTTTCAGCCCCCCATCCCTTTTTTTATGTCTCTTAAAGGCAAAAAGTAGTGGGACTGCTGTTCTGCAGGGCTGATGGCTCAGTGAATTAGTGGTGCTGCAGCAGAGCGAGATGAATTGACCTAGAGCACAGCTGTGAAGTCACACAGACACAATCACAGCAGACACTGATAAGAAGCTCTTGCTGGGGACTTCTCACTTAATGGGCTCCTGAGCTGCTCTTGAGTGGAAGCTCCTGCGAGGAGGGAGACTGTGATGACAGGATTGAAGGGGCCCCTCTGACAGGGGCTTTGTGAGAGGCTGACACCAGGAGATCTACAAATGCAGAGAGAGTCCTTGAGCAGAAGGTCTTGCTGCTCTGCTGTCTGTGTGTCGTTGATAGCTCAATTGTTTGGGAACAGATGTGTCCTTGGAGCTCAGGCTGGGACACAGGAACTTGTCTTAGTGTGCAGCAGAAAACCAGGAGGCTGGGGAGGTTTTCCTGAAGCGACGTAGGTGCCTGAGGTGCACAGCTACTGTGAACAGACTGCCTGAATCCTCAATTGCTTTGAAAAGCCCAGCCTGGAACTGTGAAACTTTTTGCCTTGGATGTTTCTGTACATTTTATGTGCTTAGTTGTCTTTCTAGCACAAGGTCAAGCTGAGATCCATGACTCTGGAATACTTCCCCTCTCTCTCCTTTCATCTGGCTTCCCCTCATCTCTTCCAGAGCAGCTTAGGGAAGCTTGGAATTCTTTCCCAGTACAGACCATATTCTTCAGCACTTGCAGCCTTTAAAGTCAGCCTTTCCTAAAAACCTGGAATTCTCTGCTGGCCTGGTTGTTGTGTGGCTGGAAATAAGAGACAGCTTAAATGTTTTCTTGATGCAGAAATAAATATTCAGGCAGTCTAATATTCTGGCTTCTTGGGTGAAGAAAGGCTCTGCTTTAAACTCTCAGCCCTCTTGATTACCTTTTCTGTCATGACTATTTAAATAATAATAAAAGGCTGTAATCAAAACTGTACTATAGCCTTGCAAATGAGCAGTTCTTACAGTTTGTGTAAATCAAGGCATGTGGTGATTCTGAAGCTGGCAGGCATTGCTACTCTTTGAAACTGGCAGTATAGGACTGCTCAAATATTAAAATTCAAAGAATGTATACAAAAAGGGACTATATGAAGTGGATGTTCCTAGAAGTTTATGTGTGAGCTGGCTTGTTAGATTTCACCAGCTAGCTGTGTGGAAGGAAATGCTATGAAATGAAGTATTGTGCCTATAAATTATAGAGCAGGTATTGTCTGCTGCTCATACATTCCTTGTAACTTTTTTGTCTGCCGTTAAAACCTGAAAAATTCAAAGCAAGGATTCCCCTAAGCTGCTGGAAGCAGGTATTTACTGCAGAGAGCAAAGCAAATTGGCTGTTACACCTGGTTTATTTTGGGGCTGTTTGGTGGTTGTGGTTTTGTAATTGTGCACCCAGAGCTGCTTTCTGTCCTGGTGTGGAATTAATGGCTGGGTAATCTCTGCCCTGTTTGGTTTACAAACTTTCTTACCTGCAGCCATTAGTCCTGGTCTAGCTTTGGGCCCATGAGCCAAAAATAGCAGGAGGCTTTGTTCTTAGACAAATCATACTGGGGCAGCTGGAGTGATTTGAGATCCTCATTTTCCAGATTCTCTTTGAACTGCTTTTGGAATCAAAGGGCCTCTTCTTTTTTCATTTTGTTTTTTACTTACTCTGTTTTCCTCTGGAAGTTTTATCCATCATGTAACCCTGGAACAATGCTCTCCCTAATTCGCTGGAAGGTATTGTGGCTCATTACACCCAGAAATCAGTAGCTGTGTTGAATTTAGCTTTGGTACAACTTCAGTGTTGTTGCAGCTTAGCCCTAATGCAGATGCCTCCTGTCGGCAGAGCCAGCTGGCCAGTGGGAAGCAGGTCCTGGCCTCGGTGGAGCTGGCCAGCCGCTCGGAAATGCAGCACTGGAGCAGCAGGCTGGAGAGGGCCAGTGACAGCATCTGTGCCAGCGAGCTGCAGGGGGAGAGGCTCAGCTTCAGGGTGGATCACCTGGGTGAGGACAGCCACATCATTCTGGAGGATCAGCAGAGAGTTCAAGAAGAGTTACGGCAGTCCAAGAAAATGTTAGAGGTCAGTGGAGGAACTTTTAAGAAACGGGGTCTAAAGCAGTGGGAAGGCTTTTCATCCTGGTGTTTGTCTCTTTCTAGAGCCTTTGTAAAGTTCCTGATTGGCATCAAAATTGGCTTTGTAGCCATGTGCTGCTCTGCAGTATTTCCAAGGGTCCTAAAAATTGGATCAGCCTCTCATCACATTGCAACAAACTGGTTTGGTCCATTTTGCAGCAGTCATTCCTTCTGCCTCCTGTGCAGGTGCTGCAGGATGAGAAGATGGAACTGAGAGCCACCTTGCAGTCTCAAGAAGATTTCATTAGCAGCTCCAAGCTGCACCAGGAACAGTTACAGAAAGAGCTGGCCAGGATGACTGAAACTCTTCACACAAAAGAATTTATCATCAGGTAGCATCTGTGCCTTGCTGGTACTTCAGCTCTTCAGTCCAAATCTGTGTTCCAGGTCCTCTCACTGAGGACAGTAGCAGCATTTTCCTGCAGCTGAATCTGTATTGGTTGTATTTAACAGAGTGCACTGCAGTTTCTCACAAGTGCTATGCTGCCTTGCATGTTTCAATTTGCATTGCTTTTGACATTAGCACATAATCAGTGAAGAGCAAGAGAGGAATTCACTATCCTCAGCTGCGTTTCTGGAGGCGTTGCAGGGCTTTTGAGGGTGTTTCTCCCAGGCATTGTCAGCCAAGTGCTGGAGGCCTTTCAGGGTTTGATAACGTGCTTATTAACCTAGGTGAAAATTCTCCCTGGTTGGGGCTTGATGAGTAACTACATCTGTGGCAAAATCATCTTGGTCTTCTCCTTCTGTCCTGGCAATGTGCAGAGGCTGTTGAGTCCTGGTGCTGTGTCAGGAGATTTGGGTGTTGGTGATCTAACAGTCTCTGGCAGGGAGGCCAACATCAAAATAAAATGTAGCAGCCTTACTCACACTGCACACAGCAGTCACCTGCTTTTGGGTGCTGTGTGTTTTTCAGAGAATCCCAAGAAGAGAGTAGTTGTGTTCCCTGTAGCAGTGAGCTCAGACATGATGTTTCTGTGATGAAAGCTGCTGTTTCTGTGCAGGGCCTTGGAGGAGCGCTTGCAGGGGAAGTCCTTGTCCTCTGCAGGGCTGGAGCTGGAGCAGGTGCTGCTGCAGCTGGATGTTGCCCAGAAGAAGGAGCAGCACTTGCAGTCAGAGGTGACTCGTCTTGAGAGCAGGTAGGCCACTGCTCCCTGCCTCTGGATAATCTCCTCCCTTGGATAATGATACAACACCTAATTGTGTTCATCATGTTAATCAGTGATTTTTGTAGGCTTGTTTTAAATATCAAAGGGCTAAAGAGATCAAGTGCTATTCATTCTGCAGTGTAATAGTGACTGCTCTGGTAATTGGTTGGCTGCCTTTTGCTGCACACAGTGGGTGTTCAGTGTTCCAGGTTCCTCAGGCTGAGCACCTTCACTCATAACAGGCTCAGGAGTCTTTGTTAGGCAGCTGGTAAGAACCAGATCCAGACCTTCCTGTGAAGTGAGGATTAGAAACAAATCTGTCCAGAGAGATTGTGGATTCCCCATCTCTAGAGGAGTTCATGACCAGGCTGGATGGGGGTTGAGGTGACCTGGTCTAGTTGAAGGTGTCCCTGCCCATGGCAGGGGTGGAACAAGTTAAGCTTTAGGGTCCCTCCCAGCCCAGAGCATTTTGTGATTCTGTGATTCCTCTCCAAGCCTGTGGTTTTCAGACTTGTGTTTACATAGAAATTTTGTAATCTTAGTTTGTAAAGAAACAAGCAAGAAACAGCTGTTATCTGTTAGATGAGCTTCTTGATCTCTTGTGAAATGATTGTGGAAAACAAACCCAAAGGATTGGTAAGGAGCTTGTAGGCTGAGTTCAGTTTCTGTTGTAATGGACATAAAGGACTGCCTGGAAGATCAAAGTTTCTCTGACCATTTCCTCCTCCTTGGGTTATTCTAATCTATACTTTTGCATTTGGCACCCAGCCTGGTGTCTTCAAATGCCAGGTGTGTGCAGTTGAGTGAGGAGCTGGGTGAGAATATCAAAGAGCTGCAGTCCCTGGAAGAAGACCAGACTGAGTCAAGGGCAGAGATTAAAAAGGTAATGTGGCTGTGTTCCTGGGGAGTGGGATGGCACTGGTGGAGTGAGCTGATCCCTGTGTGCCACATGCCAAGCAGTGGGGCCAAGGCAGGGCTGCTGTGCAGGCAGGGATCTGCTGGAGGTGAGGAGAAAGGGTGGAGAGACACCTGTGTGCAGGTGTCTGAACCTGGCTTTGTGAGCATCTCCTGTAGTTCTGTACACTGTGGAGATACTTGAATTACTGCTGGAGGGCCAAAAATGCAGAGAAATTAAGGTCTGGAATCCTGAGTTGAAGCCTAATACAGGCTCCCAACAGGATGAAGAGCAGAAAAGGAGTGAAATTGCTGTAGTATGTCCTGTCACACTTGAGGCAGGACTTCAAATGTGTGCTGGTGCCTGTGTGCATGAGGGAGTGTGTTTCAGGCCTGACAGCTGGACATGAGGGCAGGGGCTGGGAGGGGTGGAGCAGCCAACCTGCCACGAGGGGCTCACCCCAGAGCTCTGAGCACCCAAGGGGGCAAACCCTCTACAGCTTGGCTCTTCATAATGATCTGCACCTGTGTGAGAGCTTTCACTGGAGCCTGGTAGAGTGGAAGCCTCATTGAACCTGAGTGAAACACCTCACTGGTGTGGAAATCTTTCATCCTTTATTCTGAACATACAGGGGTGCAGATCTTGCCAGAGATGTGTGCTTGGTTGCACATCTAAACAGCCACACAGTAAATGAATCTCCCACAGGCTGCTGGGGAGGAGGGAGAGATTTATGAAGGCTGTTTCTGTTTTATATACTTGGGAGGCATTGAGGTGACATGGAGATAAATCACTGTGTGTACAGTATGTACATGGGTAGGCAGAGATCATCTGGTTCAATTTTCTAAAATACTTGTAATTCTCAGAAAAATCCTGGGTGTTTGGGTGGTTAATATTTCTGACTAATGGAATGGAGTCCTGAGGAAGGAATTATGCTGCTGTTGTTCTGTTGTGCCACTGAATAAATACACAGTGTGCTTACTGGTATATTGTATGTGGTGCAGGCCTGCCACCTCAGGAGGCATTGAATAAACCAACATAAGGGATGGAAAAAGATGACCAAAAGGATTGAGTGGTTTTTATACAAGGAACAGCTGAATGGAATAGGACTTAGCAAACTGGAAAAGAGATAAATGAGATTGAATGGACTAAAAATAAAATCATGCCTGTCATGTGGAAAGTAAATAGGGAATGATTATTCTCTCATAATGCAGGGACTAGTGGTCATCACACAGAGTAATGAAAACAAAGAGATGTATTTTTACCCTGTGCATAGCTAGCTGATGGAAGTTTGCCATGGGAAGCTTTAGTTGCAGCGAGCTAACATTGATTCAACTCTAATATCGATTCAAAAGACTTAGGGCAAATTAATTCCTGGAAGAAAAATCCAGCTCGAGCTATTTAAAGTTACATCTTTAAATGGTATCTTCAAATACCTCAGGGGGGCAGAGTGGCAAATTGTAGGGTTTTATTTTCCAAGAGTTACTGTGCTTCCCCAGTCATGGTGAATCTTTGGCTCTCTGGTTTTGGCTACAGAGGTTGAATGATGAGCTGAAGATACTGTTGGGTTTTTTTAAATTGTGGGTCTTCTCAAGTACTTCATGGCATACAAGTTCTCTCCAGTTGGCAGTGTGTGCTGTGGAAAAGGATTGGGATGAGGTGGCTTTCAGTCAGGAAGGACAAGCATGTGCAGAGTGTTTGTTACCTAGAGCTTTTTTGTTTTCCAGAACTGAGGTTTACCATTACCATCTGCATTACTTTTGCTTTTTTTTTTTTTGCTGAAACATGTTTTAAAGCTGGGTGGTGTGTGCATGTCTTCCTCCAGCTGAAAGACCAGCTCTCTCAGGCTGCACAAGTGCACAGCAGTGAGCTAGAAGGGATGAGAAGGGAGATCTGCAGGCTGACCCAGGAGCTGCGCCAGCGGGACATCACCATTGCCTCAGCCAGCGGCTCCACCTCAGACCTGGAGCAGCAGCTGAGAGCAGAGATTGAAAGAGCAGAGAGGAAAGCAGTGGAGCACAGGGTAAAAAAGGCACAAGACTCTCATACTAGCTGCTTAAGGGATCTGAAGGCTTGGAACACCATCCTGCTTTTTAGCTACATTAGTAGTTTCCTTTTCTGTTTAGCCTCTGAGACCTGAAGGAGTCTTCTAATGATCGTGTTCACTGAATCTGTGAACTTTTCAAACCAGCAACCTATAATCCCACAAAATTCTTTGGGATCACTCATGCTAACTAGGCCAGGATGGATAACATCTTTGAAAACTGTGCATGGTTATTTTTAGTAGCATTCTCTGTGGGGTCCTAGTACAACTAGCAGCCAAAACCTTGCTTAGTACTTGAGTTTGTGGGTGGGCAATGCTTGGAGGGTGTTGTGGGCATGCATGGTGGGTTTTTTTTTCTGAGCTTGTTGTTTGCCTCTGTCTCCTCAGGTAATTCTGGTCCAGCTGGAAACCTTGAGGCTGGAAAACCGTCATCTCTCAGAGATTCTGGAAAAAACAGAGTGTGGTAAGCTGAAGGTATGCATTGAGGAGCAGGAGCTGGGAAGGGGCTAGCCTTGTGTTCCTGCCTGGGAATAGTCAGAGTCTTCAACCAGGCCTCTCAGCATGGGGGATAGAGCTCAGTGAACTTAAACCCAAGGAAAAGAGGCAGTTTGAGAGGAAATAAGGTGCAGAAATATCAAGCATTTGTTCAGTCAGAGAGTGGTGAGGATAACTGTAGAAGCAGCCATCATTCCCATGTCTTCTCCATGGCCTTTGGCCCACGCATTTTAGTGCATTTCATTACACTTCCTTTTTAAGCCAGTTTTCCCCAAACCTTTGATTCTCAACCTATGTTGTCCTTTTGCCCTGTCTTAGAGCTGTAACTGCTCTGCCCTTGAAATGCTTGGGGTGAGAGTGTGTTCTGCCCTGGTGAGGAGCCATTCAGCAGGGCTCTCCTGTGCCCATGAGTGGCATGCAGACTGGGAATATGGGCTGGATGTGTTGGGGCAGGTTCTTGGGAAGGGCCCTGTGATGGGCTCCTGCAGCTGAACAAACCTCCAGAGCTCTTGAGGCAGAGGGGAGAAGAGGAGCCTGCATGGAAGAGGTGCAGCCTTGGCAGAAATAACGAGTTGACTCGTTTTGTGAAGGAAGAAGTGGCTGGTTTGAAAGTTCTGTCTCAACTTAAGCAGAATGGTTGCTTCCCAGGGGGCAAGGGCTAGATTCAGACAGCTGACAGCCTCAGGAGAGTATGTCAGAGCTTTTATCCTGTTAGATCTGTGGGAAGGAAGTGCTCAGTTCATAGTGCTAGTTTGGGTGATTGTCAAATGTGCCAAGTTCCTGGGAAAGTGCTGAACAGAAGCTTGTGGCTGGTGAGATGGATTAAAAACACAGCTTTCTGGAGGGTTGGTTTGAAACTGAAATAACCTAAAATTACTTTCTGCTTGAAAAGTGCCTGGTGGCTTTTGCTGGTGTGTTCCCAAAAATGTGATAGCAGTGTGCAAAGCAGGAAATCTTCCTTAAAACAAAGCCCCACAACCCCAAGGCACAGGAGCTGCATCTCGGCCTGGTGGTCCTAATGCATATTTGGAAGGACCTTAGATACAGAGGTGATGAGAATGAATTCAGCATCTAAGTGTACTAGAATTGGCAAAAAGCAAGTGGGGATGTTACAGGAGTAGAAGCAGTGGAAATTATACCCACCTGGCCCAGCAAAAAGAAGATGATGGGAAGAAGCAAGTTGTTCAGAGTTTCAGAAAGGCCAGAGGCAGGTACATCTGAACTACCCAGTTCTATCCATGTTCTCCTGTTTTAAAAGGAATCCAGTGGGGAGAGAGACTGACCTTCCCAGGCAGATCAGCACCTTGAGCCTGGATGAAGGCCCAAATAAGGCATATATATATAATTAATTTTCTCCTAGGAAGGTCTTGAAGGTTTTGCCAGTCAAAACGGGATTAGGGGATATGCCTTAAGGAATCTCTTGCTGGCCTTTGCTCTGGATGTGACTGTGTCTTGCAAACCTGAACTTCTGACTTCTGCCCTTCTTTGTTAGGGGGATGATGGCACCCTGAGAGCCCTCAGGGAGGACTATGCTGTTGAGCTCCACAGATTAATATCTGAGAACCAGCAGCTGCAGAGGGACCTGGCAGAGACCCGGGCGAAACTGGGGGTCACTGCACAGGGGGGCCCACCTGAGCCTGAGGGCACAGCTCAGCAGGGCCAAGGCAAAGAGCCCAGGGATGCACAGCACAGGTGAGTGACCCCAGGGGTGCTGCCTCCTCAGGGGCAAGGAGAGCAGGAGGTGTGGGCTTGTGTGGGTCATGGCAGGTGTTATTGGCACTCTGTGTCTCTCCAGTGCATCGTCTGTCTGGGAGAACACAAGCACTGTTTGGGAATCTGCCTTTATGCCTTAAGCAGTGCAGTAGCTTTGAGTCCCAGCTGGTTTGTGTTCTGCAAAGCCAGCAGTGTATGTCTTTTGTCTGCCTTTGCCTCTCTCTGGAGCAGCAGTGTGTGCTGTTTTTGGTGACAGGATTAGATGTGGCCCAGGCGGCTGTGCTGCTTTCTGCTGCAGTTCCAGAATGTGCAGGCTGTGGGTTTTGGTGTCTGCAGTAGCAGAAGAGAGAGAGAATTCCACAGAGACTGGATATGTGTCTGGAAGTGCTATGGAAACAAGTTTGGATTGCCAGGGCTCTTAGTAACATCTATGTTAATTGTTGCCTCTGTGTGAGTTTTTGCTGGAGTTCAGCTGCTGAGAAACAAACTCAGTTCCGTGCTCAAACTTCCTTTCCAGGACAGCTCAGGAAGCACAGCACGAGCAGGATGAACACACAGGGAGAACACATCTCCAGCCTGACAGGACTGCTCAGCATCATCACAGGGACTCCCAGAGGTGTGAGGCTGCTGAAACAGGAACTGTGACCCCTGAGGTGGGTGAGCCACCCTCCCAGAGCAGCAGCAAGAGCTGCAAGGAGTCCTGTGCCTGGCTGGGAGCAGAGTCTGTGCTCCACGTGGTGGATGAAAACAAAGATTTTGCAGAGGGAACATCTAAGCAGCCTGCCTCAAATCATCACAGAGAATCTGTGTTTTTGGTAAGCAGGTAACAGGAGCTAGTTGCTGCTCAACAGCTGAAAATAGAGCTGGGTTCTCATCTGGCAAAAGGAGACAGGCTTTTGAATGCATGACCTAACTGCATGTTGTGTGTGATCCTGTAAGTAAATCAAATGTTAAACAGGGAAGGAAAGCCACTGCTGGATGGTTAAGACTTGGCCAGGGGATCCGTGTGGTGGCTCTTCAGTACTCCTTGGGGAAGAGCTTTGTGTTTGTGTGCTTGCTAAGTTAATTCCAGAAGCTCATGGTTCTCTCCATGCTGGTCTGTACCTCAGTGTGTACCAGGACCTGCTCTGTCCTCTCAGAATTCTGCTTCAGCTTTTGGCTTGGGTCTGTGGTAGAGGCTCAGAGTGCCTGTGGAGTGCTGAGTATGTCAGTATTTCACAGTCTCTGGGTGGCTGGTTGCTGCACATCTGTAAAGCACAGGGTGAGTTTTACACCTTTTCAAAGGGGCTGCAGCAGTCAGCACACTGAACTTAAAGCTGCTTGTGCTTGCTGTTGACAAAGCCTGAAATCCCTGCTTCACTGCACAGGGGAGCCTGCTCCTTTCCCCAGTTGCTGATTGTACATTTTTCATGGGGAGCAGTGCTAGCACTTTCTCTGTCCTACCTCAGCTCAGTTGCTGAAGCACTTGACCAAGATACAGAAAATTTGCACTGAATCACTTCTTCCTGTCATGTTTAGAGAGGGGAGAATGCTGAGCACTGGTCCTTGCTCCAGACATGTTGCCCCAGCAGTGTTCAGAGCAGTTTCTCCTCTGTTTGTGTGTTGGTAGCAGTGACAACTATTAAACCATTAGCTGTTTTTTGGTGGGAGTCCAGAGAAGAGGCTCTAAGGCTAATGCACAGATAAGTGGAGGCTTGCAAGGTTTGTAGGTCTTGATGAAGCTTACTAGGTCTTGATTTTTCAAGACTAAAGTAGCTAGTGCACATACCTAGAAAACAGTGTTGGGAACTTAGGGAACTGCAATATTGTAAATGGAAAATCTTCAGGTTGCAAGATTGAGCCTAAAGTGTGAACAGTTCTACTTCAGGGTCTGAGAAGCTCTAGGGTTTGATGTTTAATAAAAGAGAATGGGCTGCTTTTTATTCTGAGAGGTAGAAATAAGTTTTCTAAGGAAATGCAGGTATTTCTCCTGGTGTTGGTTGGGTCTCCCTGTTCATGGTCAGGCTCCAGTGTCTTTAAACCAATTCCTTTACACTAAGAGAAAAGAACTCTCATCAGTAGGCAGTAGTGGGGTGGGAGAGATTTGCTTGTTGTCTGTAGCCTTTTCTGTTTCCCTTTGTTCCTGGCTGTTGATAAGACCTGAAAACCATGGGACTCCAGGATTTGGAAATAACCAGCTATTTTCTCTTGCCAAGACACTGACACAACTTGTCTGTAATGGAAAGCAGCCCCTTAGTAACCTTAATATTTCACGTGCCAGCCCCTGTGCATGAGGCTTCTCTTCATCAACTTGTACATTAAGCCTGGTTTACAGTGTTGTTTTTGTAAGTTAATAACTTGTGGGTAAGTGATGTGAGGAGCAGGAATAGTTCTTGACTGTAAAGGAAAGAATCTGGAGTAGTTTGTTGACCATTGCTGGCTGAAGTGCTGTTCTGTGAGCTGCAGTGGGAGTTTGGCCTGTGCTTGCCTCTGGGGTTGTACCAGAAGCCAGTTACTTTGGGGAAGAAGAGGAGGTAAAGGAAAGAAAGCAGAGACATTCCCAGTGTGGAATATCTGGTAAAATAATTACCAATCTGACAGTGCCTTCCCTTCCCTGGACCCAAACTCTGAGATGCTCCCACTCGCTGGGAATTTATGGACACAAGGAGCAGGATGCAGTCCTTGAGTTGCACTAACACCCAGGGCAGACTCCTTGGTATTGTGTAGCTACCTTCTCTAGCCCTGATTTTTTAATAGTGATTTTTTGGCAGTGTTGGCTTGGTTCAGCAGTCGTTGCTGGCTGTAGGCTGTTGGGAAGGACATGACCTGTGAAACAGGTGTGAGACCTGAGTGCTTAGTCTGCCCACCAAGATGGAAATGAGCCCCCTAGGTGCATGTTCAGTTGTGTGGTTTGCAGATCAGTGGTATTTCTGGGCAAAATTGGAATGAAGGAATGCCTGATTTCCCTTTGTTTCCCTTTAGTGCCCCTTGCCTACAGCTTCTGTTGGATCCATTGCTGCACGATACCTGGAAGATGAAGAAGTGAGATCCCAGCACATCCTGGAGTGCCTAAATGCTCACATTGAGGAGCTGAAAAAAGAGAGTGCAAAGATAGTGAGACGATTTGAGCAGCAGGAATGATGTTTCTTGTGGAATTGCAATGCTGGTTTCTGTACATGGTTTCAAACAGTGACTGGGAAGGTGCCTGTATCCAGTTTGGATTGGAGCTTCAGTGAGAGGCCATGTGTCCCACTTGGAGCTGAATCAGCAGGATGGGAGTTGAGGAAAAGGAGCTCCTGTCTATGTGCTTGATCTGATGTGGGGTGTTACACCACAAACATTGCAGTCAGCTTGCCTTAGGTCAAAGACCTGCATCAGAGCTATGTGCTCACTCATAAAGATTATGGTGGTTTTTAAAAGCAAACCGTTTGCTAGTTTTTATGTAAAGTATTTAAAATATTTTACACGTCTAAAAGCATTGAAATAAATCAGAATGGCAAACACCTCTTTTCTTGTTCATGCAAATACACAAGGTGACTCTTGTGGCTTATCTTCCCTTCTCATCAGGAGCTTGGATCAACACCTCCATCAGAGCTTAACTATGTTCTTCAAGGATCAAGGAATAAAATTCCTCTTTCCTTTAGGCTATCTGCATTTTTTCCAGTTAATTTGCCCTTAGTTGAATTTCTTAATATTTCTTGCAGCTTCTGCCCTTCACAATTTGTGTAGTATCTGGTGTCTTTAATTTGCTGTACAAGGTGCTTGAAGTACTGCAGAACAGCTGAGAAATGAGTGGCTGAATTCTGGATGTGGTCATGGCTCTTGGAAAAGAGAAATGGGAATGAGAAATGGCACTGGATGGGAGGAGAGCCCACAAGAAGGGGAGGTTTATCCACACATCTTTGCAGCTGCCGTGTGAGCTGGTGCCAGCCTGGCTTGAATCTGGACAGTCCAGTGGAGCTGCTGCATCAAATCAAATCTGTGAACTCTTCAGGGGAAAATATTTAGTCTTGCCTCAAGGGAAATTAGTTGTTAATGAACAAATAGGACTTATTTCCTATGGACTTGTTTTGTTTTGGGGTCTCTGAAGTTTTCCTGTGCCTAGCCTTCACAGCTTTTGTATAGGCAAACCTTGGGATGAGGACATCCCATGTCCATAAGTTTCCTGTTCCTTTCCATCAGCATCACCTCGTGTTAGAGCAGCTTAGTGCTGTCAAGGAACAGGAATTCAAAAGCAGCACATATGTGCAGAGCCCAGCCATTTGTCAGACAGGTGAGTTCAGCCAAGGGCATGCCTGGCTGCAGACTGGGGCTGCACTTGGGCATGCACTCTGCATCCCAGAGTTTAGAAACGTTCCAATCCAAAAGTCCTTGTATTTTGACTTTCTTGTGGAGTTCTTTGCACGAGGATAAAACCTTCAAATCAGTTCTGGATTCTCATTGTGCAGCCTTTGTAATGAGGTGCTGAACTGCCCCCAGCTGGGGCTGGACTATAGTTGTGTTCTGCACAAAGTCAGCACTGGCCTTGGATCCTCTGCAGAGCTGTCCATGGGTGTTTTGGAACATCCACCCTGTCTGTCCAGATCTCAAGTAAGGACTTGTTTGGTGTGGGGCATTTTGATAAAATCAGAACATCATAGTACACCAGACTTTGCTCTTTGCAGATGAACCTATGGATGCACTGAGTGTGTGATACACCAGAACCCTTAGGGATCCCTCACAGCCTTCAGTGAGGCCCCCAATTTCATTTTTCAATGATACCTTACAAATAGTATTGTATTTCCTGAAGATTTGTTGAGTTAGTTACTGAGTGTTGCATCATGCTGTTGGCGTTTTCAGAAGTTCAGGAGGCATTTTGCCTTGTTTCTGATGTGCTCTTCCATATCCCTTCAGAGATATCTGGCAGTTCATGTTGGCAGAAGAGCAAGACTGAAGATGATCCATTTGCTTAATTAGCAGCTATAATCCTACAGTTTTATCAATTTCTAATACCTGTAATAAGCAGCTTCATTCAGGGAGTAGACTGAAAATTTGAACTAATGTAATCTAAAGTAGCATCTGCAGCAGGGGAACTGCTGAGTTCCTTCCCTGTGTTGGTGTGTGTGTGCTCTGTCTTTGCCACCTTCTCTCACTGCAGATGCCCCGAGATAACTGAGAAGTCTGTTCCAGAGCTTTTCCCCTGCTGCTGGAACCTTGGCTGTGCTGAAGAATGTGCATTTTTTATGAGGGGGAGGAGAAGGAGCCGTGTTTATCCTGGAGGGAGGTGTCACAGCAAGTGCAGACTTCTGAGGTGCTTTTATCTGTGGCTGCAGGGTTTCTCCAGCATTCTCTGCCTTTGCAGTGTCAAACCTCCCGTGGAATAATCACCTGGCCCTGGAAGATTTATAATTAATGAAGCTGGAGAGGGGGTTTGTGTCTTTGAACTTATGTCTTCGAGAGCACTAAAGAATTTCCTGCACACTTGCAGGACACAGCCCATGTTTGTTTTCCATTTGAGACAAAAGTGTGGAGCTTTATTTCCAGCATTTCCTTTTGTACATCTGTAGAGTGGGAAGCTGTGCAGGCTTCATCTGTCTTTAGTCTGTTACAGATGTTCTGCTGTGGGTGTGACAGTGCTTGGGGTCACTCTTTACTTTGAGGGGTTAAAGAATCTGGGACTCTGTAAATGTGTGGAATTGCAGGTGCCTGGGTTTTGCAGAGTTGGGTTGCAGGAACAAGGAAAACTCCCCAAGGTTGTGCTAAGTAGGGGGCAATAGTACATAAAGTGTCCTCTCTACTCTCTTGGGGTAAGTGTTTGTTCCCCCTGCCATCTTGAGACAGAAATGGAGCATGTGGGCTTAGAGGGCTTATGGAAATGAGTCTTTGAGACAAGGAGCAAGGACCACATTCATAGCAGTGTCACCTGTGGAGAGGCTTTACCAAAGTGTCTGTTTGTGTGCTTGTGCCTATTTGTGTGTGTGTAAGTGAACATCAAATGTGTGGTTCCATGAAGAGTGTCTGTACTTGGGTATCCTTGACCCTGTTGGGTGGAAGAAGTTGTTGTCTTTAAGTCACTAAGCTCCCTGGGATGCTTCCTTATCCTGCCATTGTAAGAAGTGATGTATTTGGGCTGGATCAGCTTGACCTGTGAAATGAAAGTTACTGCAGTGTGTCGTCCTCCTTGATCTGAAAAGTGGGATCTGAGAAAAGAGTCCTTCTGCCAGGCACCAAAATAAACCAGGGCTGTCTGTGCTGACAGACAATACCTGCTTTAGCCTTCAAGGTCCTCAGGCAAACAAAAGATCCTGAGTCTGCCTTGCATCTGTGCTGCTCAGTCTGTGTTGATGCCCGGGGAGCGGGTGCCTGCTGGGCTCCATGGCTTGTTAGTGTTCCTGCAGGGAGGAGCTGCTGCCACCAGCTCTTGAGGGCAAAGACACTGAGCTGTTTAGGGGAGGACTTAAAACCTACTTTTATGCTGCATTTGGAGCCTCTTGTCACCAAGTACAAAGAAGACCCCGAAGCTTTGCTGTGCTCCCAGCTTACCCTGGAGTAAGCCCTGTTAGCTTACATGTTGTGTTTGTGCTTGCAGCTCCTGTCTGCAGCAGCCTGCATCCTCACAGAGAGTGCTGATCTTGGAATCCTGCTTACAGGTACTTCACCTGCTGAAACAGGAACTCAACCCCGGGTGCTGAGCCCAAAGGAGTAACGTAGGAGTGAGCCTGCTACAGGTGGGCAGCCCTGTGAGTAATTCCTGCCACTCAGTCACTGAGGAGGGAATGTGGGAATAACCCACCTCTTTTGTGTGGAAAATACAGCAGCTTTGGGAAGATAATTCATGTTATTTGGTCAACGAAACAGTGCAAAAACATAACAGGTTTATTTTCATTTCAAGCTCAAACATAATACCTCTTGGGTCATGCTAATGCTCACAGGCATCTGAATCAGTTATGAAAATGTTGCTCCATCTCAGGATGTGCAGTTGTGGTGGGATTCAGTAGAAGGCCCCCTTTGCCTTGTGCATGGAGGCATTTTCCAAGAGTACAGCACCAAATGGTTTGTTACACGATGATAATGTCACTCAGCCTGCTGTGCCATGTAACCTCGTCAGGTTAGAGCTGCAGTATTGCATAGAGACAGGTTGGAGGAAGGAGTGATTTCTGAGAACTTTAGTCTCATTTTTACTGTCATTTTGGTTATGGAAAGACTCATATGCTTCAGACATAATTACAGCAGAAGAAGTGTCTACAGTACTCTAATATAAAAAGGTAAAAATGATTGTGTTTGTTGTATTTAAGAGTCAGTGTAAAAAGTATTTTTCTGGTATTATTGATATCTGTAAGACAGTGAAGTGCACAAGGAAACTTCATGTTGCATCTTCTTCGAACTTTTCTCTCTCCTCAGATGTATTTTGCAGTTTGATTTAAATATCCTGAAGTTCCTCATGTCCAGTGTTGTTGCTCAAAACCAGGTTCATCCTGCCCCATAACTAGGTGAATTCTTGGAGCAGCCCTCGTAAGACTTTTCTTATGGTCCGTGACTTGGAAACCAGCAATCCATGCTGGCACAGAATGCCCTGCAGACAGCCAGTTGTTTTCTTCCAAATATTTGCCTGGACAGTGTTACTGAAATGGAGGCGAGGGTTTTATCTCATGTCTTCCACTGCTGCTCCTTTTTTTAGCAGGATTTTCTGCTTCCTTGACCGTCTTTGAGCCCGTAGTCTGGCAAGTGTTGTCCTGCATTTGTTGAAAGAACAGATTTGGTTGAGGGAATGAGCGATCTCCTAAAGCTGTGCTGGTTTGGGGGCACGTAGGGGAGGTTGGTTTCATGCAGGTGAGTGAAAGAACAAGGAGTGGGCGTTACTGGGTCTCAACTTCGTACTTGAGGACTTGCGAGTAGAAGCTGTGGTTGGCGTTCTCGTGCACCATCACGAACACCTCTGTGCAGCCCGAGGTGCTGCAGGTCCCCTCCCAGACGCCCTTGTTGTGGGTCAGGGGGTAGGTGTTCTCAGCCTGGACCAGCACCTTGGCGATGCCGTGCATCTTGAGCCTGAAGCGGACGTTGCGGTTGGCCGGCAGCAGCCCCGAGAGCGGCTCCAGGATCTCGTAGTCCTGCAGCCACTTGCTGTAGCTCTGGGGGAAGGCCGGCCACTTCACCTCCGTGTTCAGGCACCTGATGAGGTAGTTGAAGACGTAGTCGTAATTCCCAGGGTCCGACTTCTTCCTGGAGTAGATTTTGAGGACGAAGCTGCCGGCGTGCGGGAGGTGCACCTTCAGCTCGAGCTGGTTCCTGCGCTGCACCTGCAGCACGTGCCGCCGGCCCATGTCCTCGGCCAGGCTGCGGCCGTCGCCGTGCAGCGAGGTCAGCACGCCGATGTCCCGGCCCAGCGTGAAGGCCAGGGAGCAGCGGCCGTCGTTGGTGTGCAGCACGGGCTGGCGCTGCGAGGGCCGCAGGAAGCCCTGGCGCTCCGAGAACCAGCTGGGCCCCACGGGCTGGTGCAGCTCCCTGGGGAAGCGCATGGCCTCGTCCACCGCGCCGCACTCCACCACGTACTCCACCACGCACTTGTAGACGTCATCCGAAGCCTCGGCCTTGGAGGGCTTGGCAAAGATCTCCAGCTTGTGGCTCCCCGTCTTCTGGGGGTAGAGATCCAGCTTCATCCCGTGTTTCTCCAAAGTCATCAGACCCTGTTCTTCTGCTCCCTTCAGCTTAAACATGAATAACGTGTTGGAACGGCAGTCCACGGATACAGAGGCTTTTCCATTGACTGGGAATGCAAAAGAAAAGAGGCTGCATAGGAGTGTCAGTACAGTTTTTGCATGTACCTCCTGTTCTGGGAAGGCTAACCTGGCCCAATAAGTTGCTGTTTCTCTAGAAGTACAGCCAAGAGCTGCAATGGCAGGTCATAGCTTGTCAGCTGTCTGCTTGGACCAATGCTCCTCAGAATGAGAGTGCCCTTTGTTTGGGAAATGTGCATTTATCCTGTTCTGATACACCCTGACGTGGAGCTGTGGTCTGACAGAATGTGAAAGCCTGTGTGAAATATAACTGAAAGGAGCAGCAGGCCAGATTGGATGGGGTTTGGGGAAACTCTGGTCTAGTAGAAGGTGTCCCTGCCCACGGTGGGGGTTTGGAACGAGATGGGCTTTAAGGTCCCTTCCAACTCAAACCATTATGGAATTCTGTGATCATGAAGGGCTGAATTAGAGGTGATTAGACCAAACTGCCAGCCCAATAGCTGCTCTCAGGAGTTTCAAAGTACAGGAACTCTCCAGTATGTAGATATGAGATTAATCTACCTCCTGTGGGCCTGTTCCCAAACAGCTTGAAGTCTTCATTATGTCCTAAAATGTTGATGGCCATAAGTTTTAACTCTATTCTTAGCATTCACAAATTAGGCATCCAGTTAAATTCCTGCAGCTCCTGGAGAATCCAGGGGAGAGGGTCTTAAATGTGGGCCTGGTTCTGTTGTGGTACCTGAGTGGTTTTACATAAAAGAGCTGCTGGACTCACTCAGGTTGCTCAGCATTGCCTGGAGAGGTGCAGAGTGGTGTGTTGGATGTGGGATGCATGGGGGAGGGAGCTCCATGGTTTCTCCATTACCTGTGTGGATGATGGGAGTCTCTGGGTGTGTGGCCAGCAGCCCCAGCATGTAGAAGTTGCTGTTGTGCAGCATGTTGTTCTCAAACTCCTTCAGCGTCAGCGTGGGCTTAAGAAGCTGCCAGTTACTGTTATCTGGGAAGTGATTGTTAATGAACAGGGCCGGGTGAGTCAGAAAGTAAAACTCATTGTACCTGGAGAAGGGAGAAATTAGGGAAAATGAGTAATTACACATAGTGCACTCTTCCCCCACACGGTGGTGGTTTCAGCAGGAGGATGTTTGGAGCGGTTCGAGCTGCTGATAAACTGAGATCCGTGGGTTTGAAATTCCCCAGGCAGAGAAGAAACCTGAGCTTTGGTCTTCTGTTTCCAGGGCAAATGCTGAGCTTTGGGATAAACCCTGGGTATTTGCACTATTCCCTTGCACCCACAGGCTCCTGGAAACAGAGGGAGGCACTGGGTGTTGGCTGCAATCAATTCACAAAGGCTGCGACTGGAGTGCCACAAACTATTGCCTAAACTGAAGGTGTGACAAGCAAACCCAGCTGGCTTTTAGCAGTTTGTGACTTGCTGCTCATGGCTACCACCTCTCTACAGGCTGTGCTCCACAGGCAGCCTGGCTACCTTGCTCATGGCTTTGAGTCTTCCTGTGGCACCAAAAGTGTCTGCTTGGTTTGCCAGTCCCATCGACCTTCCTTCTGCCTTTGTGGAGGGTTTCTGTACTTAGATGGAGGGGGTTCTTTACCTGTAGGTGAACTTGGTGAAGGAATCATCCACAGAACCACTCCCCCAGGTGCTGTCCAGTAAGTGCCACCTTCCCTCAAGGTAGACAGCATTCCAGGCATGGTCAGAGTCCCCGGTGAAGGTCTGCCCTGTCTTGTACCCGTGTCCCTTGGCATGTCCTGAGAGCTTCTTGCACTGAATCCCTGCAAGACTGAAAGGAAATTATGAGCTGCAGCAGGAGAGTTGTGTTTTAAACCTGTCAGGTACTTCTGGGGAGGGTGAAAAGGTGATGATGCCTGAGGTGTTGGGTAGGGCTGTTTGTTTTTGTAGTCTTTGTACAGAGACTCAGCATCCTGCTGGAGGAAAGCCTTTTCTCTCCCAGTTTTGCATATTCTCTGTCTTTTTGCCTGATGCACCATCAATTCAGCACTGTTAGAGGATGACAAGATAAAGTGTGCTTAATTGCTCTCTGTCTTGTTACTCAGTGAATCCCTTTGCTGCTGTCCACAATTAGCCCATGTAATTATAAATTAAAAGCACAGGCTGTTCTCTCCCCTTGACAGTGGGCCTGGTGTTTGACACCAGCTAAGGTATCTCAGACCTCATGGGATTGTGGATGCTGATTTAGTTTCCTGAAAGAATGAGCTTGTGCTTGCCCAGGGTAGAAATGATTAAATAGTCTCTTTCTAAAAACATGATGAATACCTGCGTGGATGTGTAAATAAGATTTAAATAAGCACTGTGTTAATAAGCTCTCTGCTGATGGATTCTAACATTGGCATCTTATTTCACCATTAATCTAAAATTGCTTCACTTGGAGTGTTGTCTTTTGTGTAGGACAGCACTGACATTTTTCTTCTTCATTGAGAAGTGTGTTAAATGGAACAACTACCTTAAGTAATAAAGTGTGCAGGCTTCCAGAGCTAGATTGTCTGCATAATGTGGGTTTAGCTCAGGAGAAAAGTGATATTTATGGGGAAGATAATTAGCATGGTTGTTAAGAAGTCAGGCCTGATAACAGATACTGGCTGGCAATTGGCAGTGCAGTGCAGCTGGTAGGGAGGGCTGCTTTTTCCAGGGGAGGTGGGCACTTCAGCAAAGGAGAGGGTGGAGCAGTGATAGCAGGCACTGCCTGTTCCACGAGTATCCAGAACAAACAGGCCAGCCTGGAGGGAATGCCAGGCAAGAAACCTGGTGCTGCAGGTGGTCTGGAAAGCCCTTGCCAGCCCACAGGCCCCTGTGAGTGAAATTCTAATGTGGAGCTGGGCAATAAATCTGGAAAAACCCCACTGACAAGACTGGTGAGAGCTTGGATTTGCATGATGTAACTGAGACTAGGAGCTGGCCTGGGAGCTTTAGTGAAGATTTGATCCTTAGGAGTTTCAAGGAGCTAAGTACCAAATTCTCACTAATTTCATGGGGATTGGTGTCTAATCCTTCCAGGCTTCTCTAGACATTCTTGTTAGCTGGGATATTCAGAGGGAACATTAAGGGACAAGTTCTGCTCTCACAGTGCTCTCAATTACAGTCAATGTTGGCAAAGCAGCAAGAAGAGTTTGTGCTTGGATGTGTCCAAAGTTCTCAAAATAAAGACCAGAGCATTCAAACTGGCCTCTCTAGTAATGGCCTGACAAAAATCCAAGCTAAAACATCCTGTAAAGGAGCAATTCTGTATTGGTGAGAAGGGTGCTCGTGTCTCTCGTGTCAATGACTTCATACAGATAAATTAAGCAGGCAGAGAGAAGATTGGGAAGATCTCCAGGATTGGTTGAAGTGGCAGTGTGAGGTTGAAGATGACCTAGATACAAAATGGACTGGAAGAACTGAATTAAGAAACAGTTGGCAACATTTGCTTGGTGCAGCAAAGAGATTAAACACAGAGTTGCTTTTCTGCCTCAAAAACAGTAGGAAATTGTCTCTTACTACAGGTGTCACTGGAATCCAATGGCATCTTCTTCCCTTTGATTTTAGGTTGACTTTGATCATTTCATCTAAAAAAGGAGTAAATCTGGCTTCTCCAGAAGGAGACAGAATGGTTTATGCTTGTGGTAGGCAGGTGTACGCCTCTGTGCCTGAAAAGAAGGAAAGCTACTCCTGCAGGAAACAGGAGAAGCAAGAGGATGTGAAATCTGGAATATTTACAGACTGGTTAGGAAGAAGGAGCAGCAAGCTAACTGGTCAGATCCCCTTTGAGGCCAGCTTTGCTCCCAGAGCTGCTGAAACCAGGGAAAATAATTGTAGTGCCTTCATCACTAACCCTGGTGAGTGAGTGTCTCCCCAGTTCCAGGCTGTGAGGTTTGCCCTAGATTGGATTCATGAATTTGCACAGCTTCAGTCAGCCATGCCACCTCCTCGAGTCTGCTTGTCAGCTGTGAAGCCAGTTCTTGGTAAGTGCTGCTGCAATATTGGTCAGGAACCTGTGTTTGCATTCATTGCTATCACACCTGATGTTTGGAAAGTGATGCCTTATGGCCAGCTTCCCACTATCTGTGCCCACCTTTCCTCTGTGACAGCAATCTCAGCTAATGGGAGCAAGTGTGGCTGCCAAAGCTGTGGTCAGAGGTGACAGTGTTGTGTCTGCAACAGGAATTGTTCCCTCTGGCACTGGGACAAGTAGGACTCAATCAACATCAGCCCTTGCCTTCAGCAAGACTTTTGGGGTGACTCCTGGTGACTGGCAAATTGGTTTGTTTGCTCAAGTTCCCTCACAGGAGCTAGGAAAAAAAGGCATGTTAAAACCTTTCCCCCCCAAAACCTGGCTCTGGAAAAGCCTTTCTAGAAGATGAGCACTCTTTGCCTTTCTGCTTAGACTCAGTGTAAGAGCAGCACAGAGCACGGGGAGAAGGGATGAGGAGATCTCTGTGCAAGAAAGGGGTGTTGTCTTTAAGTACAGTTTTTCACAACAGGAGCTAAACATTTTGCTAATATTTGACAATATAATAGTCTTGATGACTGGGAGGTTTCCTGAATCACATAGTGACTAATCAGCCTGGAACTGAGGAATTGCAAGTAAATCAACAGAGCCTTTAAATAATCAGAGATATCCTTGGAAAGATTAATGCCTTTAATGAACTAAGCATATGCTTTTTAATGAACAGATGCAAATTCCCCCCTTCTAACTACTAATAACTGTTCCATAGGATGCAGCTATAAATGCATACTTCAACATCCTATTTCTTTACTCTTTAGAAAACAAGATCCAATGTCATAGAATGGTTTGGGTTGGAATGGACCAAATGTCTATTGTGGGATATGTTGCTGGCTGGAAGCATTTACCACTTCAGCATCTGGCACAATATGCTGGGGTTTTTTTAAATCTCTCCTTTTCCCTGTAGATTTTGTCTGTTCCATGGTGAAAACCTCTAATCCTTTTGGATGGTGTGGAAAGCCAACTGTTACTTATATGTGCTGTTAATAACTAGTCTGTGATTTTTGCAAGGGAATGGAAGCCCCTTCCTTGGAGGGCCATCTTGCAAGCTCACTCTCTTAGGATTGCTTTAGGAAGTCCCTTCCAATCTCCTGTCCCTGAGCTGTCAGGTCCAGTTTTCTCCTTGTGGGCAACCCCTCTGCCTAAGGCTGATCCCCAAACCGCCAAGCACCTTCTTTGCTTTCCTTGCTGTGGATTTTGGGGGGGTTCTCCTCTCCTTAGAAACTGGGACTGGGGCTGCATCCCTGTGTTCCCTGCCAAGGAAGGGTCTTTGTGACTGTAAAGCCCTGCTCTGTGGGGAAGTTTAGGTGACTCATCCCCAGTGAAGTCCATGAGATTTTGTTGGCAGAAGAAAGGATTCTAGTCATCAAATGCCAATGGTAGCTACAGAATGGGAGTTGCAGTATTGCCTCAACAGTGGTGCACCTTGAGATTGGGCACAGAGCAGAGTGGTAAGTGCCAGGCAGTGTCCCTGGGGTGGTCTGGAGGGGACAGGGCATCTCAGAGGGCTCAGGGAAAGTTCCTCCTGGGACTCTGCCTACCCACTTGCAAGGGAGCATGTTGGAGACAGCACTCCTTGTTCAAGTCTTGCAATGCTTTTAACCTTCACATCCAGATACCCCAAGGAAAATCCTACTTCTTCTAATCAAATTATCTCCATGTTTTCATCTGCCATTATGTTAATGCAATGCGAAGCTCAGCAGATGGCACCAAGTAAATTATGCTGGGGAGGGGGGGAGTGAGTGGAGGAGAGAGCAAAATTGACCTTTCTAGGACTTGCTGTTTTTCCACAGCATGGTTGGAAAGCTGAAGTTCCACGTCCTGCTTAAAGTCACATCAGTCAATGCAAAGGCAGACAGGATAGGCACGGAGATGACAAAGAATGCTAAGTCTCCCTGGCACTGAATGTTTCTGAACTCAATTTACCTGCACATATGTTCAAAGAGCTCGGCATAGCCCTCACAAATGCTCTTGCCCATCTGAAGCACATCTCTGGGCTTGCTCGACAGCTGGCTCTTGTTGTGGTAGCCCACGACGTCGTACTCTGGGGGAAGGAGCAGAGGCACAAGTTCATCCAACAGCCCGAGGCAATGGATGATGGCAGCAGGAGCAGCACTGGGGCTGCTGGAGCAGAGGGGAACGAGCTGTGGCTGTGCTGGGCAGGGTGCCCTGGACTCTGCTGGGCACAGGGACAGCTCTGCCCCACATCCCCCTGTGCTCTGAGCTTGGGCTGCTGTTCAGCAGCTGATCCAAGTGGGAGGAAAACTGGTTTTTGGACAAAACGTGTGTCCTCAGGAATTGCCCTCAAGTGGAGGATCTACAGTCTGAAGAGCTCCCAGTCTAAACCAGAACATGCTGCATTTGAAGGAGTGGGATTGGTGTTACCTCAAAAGAAACCGCTGAGACTTCTGCACTCTTTACAAGTAATTTATGTTAAAAACCCTTGACAAGCAGCTTGTTGGGAAACACTTGAAGTGGTTTGTTGCAAGTGAGTCACAGAATTGTAGAATGGTTTGGTTTGAAAGGGGCATTAAAGCTAATCTCATTCCAATCCCCTGCCAGGGGCAGGGACACCTTCCATTAGACCAGGCTGCTCCAAGCCCTGTCCAGTCTGCTTATATCAACACCTGGAAGCTCAGGAAATCTTGGTTTGTTGGAATGAGAACACAACAGCAGCACAGCAGAAACCCTTCAGACAGAGCTTGTGAAACTGGTCTGGGAAGGTTAATTCAATACCAACAACCTTGGCCCTGTCCACAACCTCTTTCTTAAAATACAGATGTATTTTTCTGACAAAGCTCTCAGGAATGCTGCATCAGCTGGTTCCCCCTCCCCTTGGTGCTGGAGCAGAGGAAGAAAAGCAGCAGCAGGCTGTGTGTGTGCTTTGATGAAATGCTGCCACTGCTTGTGTTTTATCTGAGGAGCTCGGCTGGTGCCTCTGACCACCAGCAAAGCTACAGGCCACTCTGAGGGGTGCTGGCTCCATGGGCCTTTCTATTTGTGCCACAAATGGCAGCTAAAAGAATCATTTCCTTTAGTGCTGATGCGGCATGGACACAGCAGCCCTTCACAGGCAGGAATGGAACAGAGTGGGAAGAGATGCCCACAGAGCAGTGTTCTCACTTAAACTGCCTCCTTGGATGGATTTTATGTTATCAGTGCAATTCCAGGATAGATACATTGCATTTTTGCCTGCAGATTTAAATTCCCAATTCTGTTTCTTTTCTGTGTGTGCAAATAGGGGTCAGTCTCACAGGAAGGAATGAGAACCAGGGCCATGGTGGTGTGAAAGATCTTGTGAGGATATCCCAGCACAGCTGCTAAGGCCAGAGACAGCCCCTGAGTGCTGAGGAGTATGGATGGACTCCAACCAAGCCTGGCCCAGGTAGTGTGGGCAGAAATGGGTTAACAGTGGAAGGATGGAGTAACAGTGTGGGGCGAGTCAAAGCCTGGGCTTCTGCAGGTGCAGTGAAATCAGCACTCTCCACATTTCAGGGCAGGACTAAAGCAGTTTGGGACTGACCTAACCATGCTAACCCTGTTGTTGCTGTTCTCAGTAGGTGTGAGGTGAGGCCAGTGCTGCCCAAACTGCTCTTTTCCTCTCCATCACTTGGCCTGCACTGCAGCAGTGCCCCATCAGGCTGTACAGGAGGTGAGGGAAAGGACAGCTCTGCCTCTCTGCCCCTAAGACTCAATTTCTGCTTATGTTATGCAAAATGCCATCATGTTGCATATCCAGTTTCCCCCCATCAAGGCACTGGGGTGGCAAGAAGCCCCTTTGATGTGCCAGATGGGGGAGGCTGCAAGTGCTGCCTCCTCTTCCCATCTCCTGGTTATTGTGTCACTCTGGCCTTGGGACTGAGTAGGAAAGGGCAGAGGAACCTGAGTGGTTGCAGCTCTTCAGAGGGTTGAAAAGGGGCAGGTACAGGCAGGAACTGCAATCTTACAGGTGCCAGTGTGGGACATGGAGCTGGGCAAGGCAGCTGGATGGCTCCTGGTGGTACCTGTGTGACACTGGGACCCTCCCAGAGCAAAGGCACCAGCATCAGACTGTGCTGGAGGGGCTGTATTGGGCTGTGGGCACTTGGCACAGGGATGGAGATCAAACTTAGAATGGTTTGAGTGGGAAGGGACCCTAAAGATCATCTCATTCCAGCCTGCCTGCCATGGGCAGGGACACCTTCCACTAGACCAGTTTATTTCTGAAATCTGGATCATCACCTGCTCCCTGTCCACCCCCTCAAAACTGGGCTCTGGTGGTGTTGGGTGGCTCTAAAGGTGACAAGCAGGCCCCTGGGGTGGGGCAGCCTGGGTTTTGCTCTGGCTCTTGGATGGCAAGGACTTGTCTGGTCACACCTCCAATGGAGTTACAGGTTTATCATGACACACCAACCTTGTGGGGCCTGGCAGTGCGAGGAGAGGGACTGGGAAGCAGGTGGCAAGAGACCCTCTGGAGTACAAACCTCCAGAAAGCCTTCATCCCACTCCCCACATGGAAATAAGCCACAAACACAGAGTAAACAGCCATGGCAGTGGGACAGGGGTGACAGTGACAGCCTAAGCTTCAGCTGGAGAGCTCAGCCTACCTATGTGATGGCATATCCACATCCATATGGCTCGGACCTTTTCCAGGTCGGTCCGGGCTTGCTTCAGCAGGGCTTTGACCAGCTCCTCCACGCTGTTCTTGACGTTCACCTGTGTGTGGAGGAAGCATTGCAAGGCCATGGTGAAGAAAACCCTGTGGTAGACCTCCTGTCCTCCCCATCTCTTGTTCTTCTGGAGTCAGTGAGACCCCACCTGCAGAGACTGCTCTGCCTCCAGCTTCCTTAAAAAGCAGAGCTACAGTGCTGCAGGTACATGTGCTTTTGGTTATGGTTCCCAGAGTGGGATTTCTTTGCTGCTAGTTAAGGGGAAAAGGTTTTTCACTTGTTTAGGAGATTCTAATGCCATTGCCCCATAGCTCAGCCTAAGCTGGTGTTGGTGCTGGGAGCCAGGTTCATGGGAAGTTAGTGCAGGGGAGCTGGGAGGAGGACAGAGGAGAAAAGCAAGACTTACTTTTAATGCGTAGTCATCCAGCTTCTTAAATTGCTCCAAATCTACTGGCATGGATTTCAAAGAGGATTTGTCCCATGGATATACTGGGAAGAAAGGAGTTGTCATTGTTTTGGGAAGGGAGGGAGTGTTTTTCCTGGCAGTATGGTGGAACAAGGGGGCAGAGCTGCTGCCTGGCCCATGCAGACATCCATCAGCGAGTGCTTAGGGAGCAGAGGACACGAGGCACCCGCAGGAGGTGCCTGCCAGCTGCATGGAAGGCAGGAGCCAGCCTGTCTAGACTGCTAGGACTTGTGCAGTGCTCCAGTGTGAGCTGCCCCTGCAACTTTGGCACTGCATAACAGCATGGAAAATCCTGGGATACTGCATGGAGGGGCAGGAGAGCTATGCAGAACCATCAGGGGAAATCTGTACTGTGCAAGTCTTAGAAAACACATGACTTCTTAAAAAACCCCAGCAATAAAGAGCTGGGTTTCTCTAGGAGCTTTGCATGGTAAAGGACCACAGCTGTGCAGGAATTCAGGCCCATGAGGAATGGAACTCTGGGAGCAGTTGGACTGAACCTGCTGTGCCTATGCTTTGCATCTTTGCAGGTTCTGAGCTCCTGGTTCTACTCCGTGTGAACAAAGGGTTAACAACTTGCTCTAATTAACCAGATAACTGATTTTTTTTTTAAATAGTCTTGGAATGAGCTGACACTGCTGTCTCCCATCAGTGAGCCACGGGGAATGGATGGACACATCTCTGTGCTGGGCAGGCACCTGTCTGCCAAAATCAGCATGTAGACACACAGCACCTATTTCTTAACAGGCTGGTTTGTTTATCTGTATTTTCCCTAAAAAGAGGTTTTACATGACCTAAAGAGAGAGAAAGCAGATTTACACATTTAAAGGTTCCCACTCTCTGCAGCTCTGAAAATTACTTTTTGCCTCTTTGGTAAGGGGATGGTCTTTTTAAATGGGTAGTTACCATGGAGGTCCTTTGCTCCTGGGGGCCTCGGGGCCTCGGTCTTCTGGAAACCTGCAAAGCACAGAAGGGAGAGGGAGAGAGGAGAAAAAGGAAAAAAGGAAAGGAAAAGGCCAAAGTAGGAATAAATTATTGTGGAGAGTGGGATTGGGTGGAAAAAGCTGGAGTTGAGGCTCTTCTTTGCCCATTCTCTTATATTTGGCCGTGGATGTCAGCACCCTGTGGAGTGTGCTCTGCATCTCCTCCCTGCCATCCCTCAGAAGCCACATTCCCCAGCAGACTGGCATCTCCTGTTCTAGCCTGAGGGCTGGGAGCACCAAACCCCAGCCCAAAATGGCCAAACCTCCCCAGGCATGGAAGAAGGCAGTGCTGAGCTCCAGAGCTGTTGGATAACAGCAGTGGGAGCTCTGTGGCAGCTGGGGGATTGCAGAGGGACACTGGAGTGTCACCACTCCTTATCCCAGGGCCAGAGCAGGAGGAGACACCCACACCCCAAGAGCAGAAGGGTTTTCTCCTCAGACCCCAGCCATGGGCAGAGCCCTCTAGCAGCCTCCCCATGGGAGGAATGAGCCTGTTTCCTCCTGGGAACAGCCTCCAGGGAGGGAGAGCTTGGAGACACTGTGACAGAGCAGAGCCTCACCTTTGTTGTCGTGTCCTCTCAGCCTCTGGGAGCCTGCAACGAGCCAGGCAGGGTTAGTGGGATCCCTGAGCCCTGCCCGGGCTCCCTGCCTCTGGGGAAGGGGAGGGAGGATGGGCTGAGCCTTTGACAGGGTTTAAAGCTGGGCTGTACCTTTTCCCAAGGAGAGTCTCTTGATGAGCTGGGGGCTGGTATCCTCGTGGTGAATCTCCACTGTCACTTGGGTTCCTGCAGGAAACAATGATAAACTCCCTAAAAGGGGAAAACTAACCAGGATGTGAGGAGAGGGCAGGAGTGCCTGCCAAGGCAGCTTTTAACTTGGGACAAAGCTGCAGCTCTGGTGATAGCCTAAGGTTTATCACCATATTAAAGAGCTCTTGATGGAGCTACAGCAAGCAGAGAATCAATGCCTTTCATTGATTTTTCTTGGAATTAAACAGAGAAAGGTTTGAAGTGATGAAAAAGGTTGGACTTGTGATACTAAAATGCCTGGCAAAGGCCATTGTAAGATGCAGCATCCTGGAGGAAGCAGCTGTGGTCCAGGCATGCCCTGATGCTCCAGAAAAACCTCTCCTGGAAACCTGCTCTCTGGTCTGTAAAGTTTCAGAGAGGGAAGTGCCAGAAAAAGAGTGAGGGAAACTCTTACAAAAACTACCTGAACTTTCTGACAGAGCCTGCACTTTTTGGCAGGTATTTCAGAAGGGTTTGCAGCTCTCCAGGTTCCCTGGAGGAGCTCCATGTGCTGCTGGGCTTCTCTTTTGGATCAGGCAGAAATTACTCAGGACACTGAAGGTCAAGGTGTCAATGCACCTGGGGGCTGCCATCCAGTCACAACTCCTGCACATTTATCAAGAGCCTCATGACATTTGAGGTTTTCCTTTAAAGTCAGCTCTTGGAACTGGCTAATTAGGTGGGAATCTGCATTCTCATCAAAGAAAAAGTTTTTCTGCAGCATTTACTCTTAGAAAAGTGAAGTTTTTCCTGTGATTATGCAGAGGGATACAATGTCCTTTAAGTCTCAAAACCAGAAAGCAAGAAAAATTGTATAAGCTGTAAAAACCTAAATCTTGGAGCTTGAGTCCAGTTCTAGGATGGTTGCAGGTATCAGGGTATCAGAACAGAGCTGGCTGATGTGTTTTTCAGTTAATTCGAAGATAAAATGAAGTTGTTTCTCAAAGAGAATGGTTTGATTCCCTTAAAGTTTTTATTTTTTCAGGGGTCCTTTTTATTGCTCAGGATTATTTTTACTTTGCTCTTTTGTGGGTTTTCTCCCCAACTTTCACTTTCAAAATTTTCCACCATGAATTAAAATTCCTTCTTTTCAAGAAAAAAACTTACTGGTGATGAATGCTTTCTGCTGATGAGTTTAAAAGGCATTTAACAAATGAAAAATGCAATTCCACAGGAAATTTTCAACCTGCTATATCATTGCATTAAAAACTGGTGGTATGATATGGTTGCTGGTGCTTTTATGATCTTTTGTTTAATTGTTTCTGATAGAGATATCCTTCATAAAGAATCATAGAATGGTTTGAGTTGGAAGGGACCTTAAACATTCTCTTGCTCCAACTCTCTGTCACTAGACCAGGTTGCTCCAAGCTCAGAGAAGCATTTGCTGTTCTCCTTGTGTTTTGTGGCCAGACAAGTCCTAGGCCAGCAGGTGCTGTGAGGGGCAGCTGTCCCAGGGTGGGATGTTTTCTCTCTTTTGGGATGTTCTGAGGTTGTTTTATTGGACAAAAGCTCGTTGGGAGCTCAGTGAAGCCCTGTTCTGTCTCTGGGGTCACCACTTACCTTTGCCAGGGCCTGACGTGCTGGGTGGTGTCTGCTCACGGGGATCTGTGGGGCTGCACTGGCCTGGGGGGCAAAGGGGAACATCTCAGTGCCTTGGAGAGAGCCCAGCAGTCAGCAAGGATGGGGTTAAACCAGCCCTGCTCGGCAGTGAGGCAAGGAACGACCCAGGAACACCCTGTTCTCCAGGTTGGAAGCTCCAGAGGGATGCTGCAGCCCAGCCTGCTGCTCAGGGCAGGGCTGCTGGAGAGGAGGGCACTGCTGGGGGCTTGGAGCTGAAGTGGGAACTCTGGTGTGCTTCCACTCATCCTCACCTCTCCCTTCTGGGAGACCCTGGCTGTGTTGGACCTGGAGTCCTCAGGGCAGAGGAGGTGTGGGCAGCACTGGACGTGCCCAGGGCTCACGCAGGGGAAGCAGCACAAGTCTGTGCTCTGGGAGGGAGCAAATGCCAGGGACACTGAGCCCTGCTCTGGTGGGTGTTGGCCAGGGTGATCTCTTGCTCTTTTTCAAAGTGTCCTGGGACCCCCATCCCACCAGCCACCAGGAGCCAGGGGGCAGCCTGGATCTCCCAGCTTGTCCCAGTCCATTTGTGCCCTGTGGTCATGACAAGGACCTCAGAGCAACGGGATCCTGTGGAGTGGGGCCACAGCCTCTCTGGCTCAGTGGGACTGGGGATTACATCAGTTTGAAAATATTGTGGCAGCACAGGGGTTTCAGAGGCCTCATAGGGACACTAAAATGGCTGGTGACATTAACCCTTGTGATGCCAGAGGACCCAAAGATCTGCCTGCTTCTCTGGTGCCTGAATTCCCCCCTCCCAGAGTTTAAATTGTGCTTAAGGCAGAGCTGCAAGGGAAGGATTCCCATGTGCATGCTAAACACCCCTGCCAATAATTCAGGGTGGGAAATGATCAATACCAGCCTCTTACTCACTCACAGAGGAGGCTCACTCTGCAGCTTTGGTTGCAGAACCTCTTGAGCATGACAGAGGGAGAGAACACAGGATATTTATCTGCTTCCTGGAGTGGAGGCTTTTGTTATCTGTGTTGTAAAACCCCAAAGCAGTGCCTTGCCATGAAATATTGCTTGCTCCTAGAACGTGTGCAGCCTCCAGCCACCACTGATTACAGAGGGACTTGGCTCAGGGCTCCTGCCAGGCATCCTGCTGGGAGCAGCCGTGGCTTTTGCATGCTGCTATTGCTCGACCTGTGGAAGCAAAGTTCCTCCTTGGTGCAGCTAAAATCCACTGTCTGGTACCATGAGAATTACCTGTGCCTTGCTCTACCTTTGCCCCTGCCTTCCTCTGCTAAGCCTTGGTAGGCTTAGACTGCCAGGAAAGCAAGTGGGATGGTTTGAGTCCCTTCCCTGGGAGCTGCTCCATTGTTCTGGGGTCACCTGCTCAGATGTTTCTTCTCAACTATTTTAGGGCAGAAGGCTGGGAATTGGCAGCAGAACATTCTACATCATTCCTGGTCAGCAATCCCACCTGCCTTGTACTCAGTCTCTGAGGGGAGGAGATGAAAAAAGGACTGGTGGAGAGATGGTTGAAAATGCTCCTCACATCCCCCAGACTCTACTTTAAGCTGAGTACTGGGCAAGTCTCTGGAAGCTCTAGCTGCAACCTGAGCAATTTGGGGCACTGAATTTCCCCTGCCATCAGCTGGCTGTGAAATGTAAGAGCTCCATGCACTTGTAATCCGACCGAGCTCCAGGGCAGGAGAATCCCTGCAGATGGATGTGTGGGGGCAGTGCCACCCTGTGCATCCTGTCCACGGGGCATGGAGGGAGGGGATGCTTCCCAGGGCCCTCCCTGTGCCTCCACGGGAGCCCCTGAAAGCCCTGGAAAGGGATGGGTTGTGAGAAGCACATTTATGCTCAAGAGGCACAGCTTGGAGCTTTGGCTTGTGTGCTGGGGTTGGTTTCTCACAGAGGGAGAGGGTGACATACCATTCAGCTCTGTGCCCTGGGGTGCCTGTGATCTGCTGTTTCCATTGCCATCACCCTCCAAACCTGTAACACAGAAATGGGAGATTGGCAGGGTCCTCCTGGACTGAAGTGCAGGTGCTGCTGAAGGCCAAGCACCCCAAACCCTTTCATGCAACCCATTATCCCAGCTGGTGCCAGGTGCCATCAGGATCCACCTTCTGTCTCATCTGCGGCCTTGGCTTGTGGCTCTTGCTGCTAAAGTGCGAAATACCAGGGGGCAGAAAGTGCAATAGTGCAGGTCTAAGCTGCTTTGGTAGGATTTGCTCCTATTTGAGCAGGTGCTGGATGCCATGCTTGATGGAGCATGGACACGGCTTTGTGATAGCTCTGCCTATAGCTGTTAGCCTGGGACTGGTTGTCCGAAAATTCAGCTTCTCTCCCAGGTTTTAGAGCAGGAATACTCATTCTCCTCCCTTTACTTCTGCAGGGAGGCTTCCCTTGCAATTGCAAAGCACAGCTGTAGCTTTCTGGAAGACCCTCTGCAGGCCAGGGAGCTGGGCCAGGGACACTGTCCCAAACTGTAGCTATAAATGGCTCAGGACAGTGAGCCTCGGAGACAAAGCCTGGGCACGCTGCAAACAAAACAGTTCTGCTCCTGTACTCCAGGGCAGTGTGTGCTGGTTGGGGTGAAACTGCTGAGCCCCTCTCCCTGCTCCCCTGCTCAGCCCGGAGAGCCCGAGGGGGCCAGCGCAGGACCCAGCCAGGCGCAAACGCTGCCCTGGGTCGGTGTCCCCGCGCGTCCCTGCACGCACTGGAGCGCTCTGCTGCTTCCACACGAAACTCGGCATTCTGGAGCTTGGCAGCGCGTGTGCGAAGCGCAGACAGAGGCGGGGAAGCCCGGCTCCTGCTCCCAGGCTGCCGCGGGTCTCCAGCGCCGCCGCAGCCCTGCCCTCCCTGCCCGCTGCGGGCGCCGTGTTACCTGCGCCTCGGCCGCCTTCCGTCTGCCCCTCTCGCTGCCCCCTCTCCTTGCCCGCCGCCTCCTCGGGGCGCACGATAAGCAGCAGATTGATGGTGACTGCGCTGGCATCTGCCTTAAAGTCCATGGTACCCATCAGCGCATGGCCGGGGCCGGTGCTGCCGCTGCGCCCGGCGGCCGCGAGTGCTGCCCAGCCCTGGCACGGCCCCATCGGGGCTCTGCCAAAGCCGACCCTAATGAAGAGGTTACAAGTCACCTTTGAAAGGAAATCGCAGCAGGGATCCGTTTCCTAAAGCAGAGGAAGGAGCTGCGTTTCGGGCGGGGGGGGTCTGGTTTCAGAGCGTGCCCCCGGCTCCCTCCCCTCTCTCTGCCCTTTTCAGCTTTAAGCACTTGTCTACACTCAAATCCCCCAGCACCACTGTTCGCTGGGGGGGATTCGCGTCTTGGCGCTGGCACAAATCCTTAAAAGGCTTTCTCTTTGGATCCTGTCCCCCGGCAGAACTCAAAGGATGCTTAGGAGCATAAATGATAATAACTGCTGCAGGAGGAGGGCAGCGGTGGGGAGAAGGGGCTGCAAAGGGAGCACGAACCTCCGAAGCGGGGAGGACCGGTTTCTGCAGGACTGTTTGTCGTGGAGAGGGACAGCAGAGAGGGGAATGCAGGCTTCAATCACGACTGTCCCAAAGGATCCGAAAAACGCCACGTCTCTGCCCCATCAGCCCGTGAGCCCGGCTGTCCGGGGTAGCTGGACACGGTGATCAAAAAGGAAAGCCCTGCAAATCCCTGGCTTTCTAGTAACAGTCCCGGCCCACCAAGCGGGGACGTGAAGGGTTACAGTGCGGGTTAGACGGGCTCAGCTGGTGCCCTGCAGCTCGCAGAAGGGGCTGGCAGGGACACGCGTTCTAATTTTACCACTGGCCCCTGTCCCGGCCGTGCTGCCAGCCCCGCCTTGGCCGGGGGTCCCGGGGGAGCGACAGCACCTGTGGGCTGAAGGGCTCTCCGGCAGCCTTGGGAAAGGTTGTGGGAGGCACCCGCTGGCAGAGAGGGGCTTCGGGAGCTTGGCATGGGCAGGGTGCCTTTTTGTGGGCTCTGCTGGAGCTTCTCAGGCAGGAGTGTGAGAACAGCGGGCTCCCCTGCCTGTGGGTGAGGAAATTTGTTGTCCTGGATCCACGGGCAGGAGGTGGTGCTACTACCTGGTGTTAGGTTACTGTGTTTGGAGACACGGGTTTCCCGTGGATCTCTATATAAAACCCGTCCCCTCCCAATCTCCTGCCCCTTTTCTGTTCCTGAGCCCCTTCCAGAGCAGGGACAGCTGATACGTCCCCGTCCTCGCCTGCAAATCCAGCCCTAAGCAGCTCCTCAGCATAGCCAGAAATAGCGCGTGTAGCCGCGGGGACCTGCATCCTCCCGCTCTGCTGGTGCCCCGGGTGCTGCCACAGCGTTCGTGCCCAGACAGGAGCACCAGGGATGGCATGTGCCTGTAACCCCAGCAATGCCAGAGGCGCCTGCCAGGATGGATGGCAATGTGGTTGGGGCCCAGGTTTTGCTCTTTAGTTCATACATTAGAGGAGTTTTTGTTTCAGGGTTCAGCTCTGGCTGTGAGGAGCTGGCTGGAGGTGGTTAAATCTGGTGAGGAGGAGGAGAAGGAGGAGAAAGGAGAGCCAGATGCATGCTGAGCCATGCTGGACTGTGCCAAGCAGATTTCCAAGCCATCTGGGGCTTGCCCATCTCCATTTCAGGTCCCTGAGATTTATGGCTGGAGTGACTTTCTAATCACAGTTTCACCATCTGCCTGTTGGCCTTTAGCACCCTTCTGTCACCTGTCACTGAGCCCCACAGCTCCTGGCTGCTCTGGAGCACCCTTTCCTCCCCAGCTGCTCACCTGGGTGCAGCCTTGTTCCTGCTGTGCCTTCTCCCTCACGTCCCAGGTGGGACAGTCTGCTGTCCTGAACTATTCATTGGCACAGCTGAATCATAAAACTGGTGTCACCCAGGTCCTCCACCAAAATCTGCTCCAACCCTCTTCACTCTGCTCCTGCCTCCCATTCGCAGCAATTTCCCTGCGTGTCCCAGCCTTGCTGCTCTTGTCCTGGTTCCTCTCCAGCCCCAAAGAGCTGATGTGATGGCTGGCATCTGGGGATGATGGCCAGGTCCAGTGGTGCAGCCCAGGCCAGGCTGGGACCTGAGCTGACCTTGGTGTGGACACTCTGGTGGAGCTGATGTGGAGCTCAGACGTTTCTCCCCTGGAGCCTCTGCAGCCTGAGCACGTGGAGGTTGCTGCCTCGGGGGCTGCTGGCACTGCCCTTCCTGCTGGGCTGTACAAACCACTGGAGCCTCCTTTTCTCTCTCTCAGTGGTGGGGTAGCTGCTCCTGACCTGGCTGCCCAGGGGCTGAGCACTCCCAGATTCCCTCCTGCCCCAGCCTCCCTCTCATCGTGCCACAAGGTGTTTCCAGCACACTGAAAGCATCTGCAGGGAGCTCCCGCTTTCCTAGGAATGCCAGTCTTCAGGGAGAAGGTGGTTTGGTCTGAAAGGCTCTTCTGCATTTTCCTTTCTCCTGATGCATCCTGTTTTTTCCCAGAGAGGGGAGAGGGGAAGTTTCTGTTGGTGCTTTGTGGCGTGGGCCATGAGGAAGGCACGGGCTGTGCCTGAGGGGGTGCTGCTGCCTCCCATGCAGCAGTGAGCCCTCCTGCTCCATGAACTTTCCATGGAAAACAGGAGCCTCCTCATTGGCTTGAGATAAGGACATAACCAGTGACATCTGTCCATGGGCCAGGGTATTTTTGAAGTTAAAAATATTTACATTTTGAGGAGGGAAAGGAGAAAGCCTTTTATGCCATGTTGATGGCAGCACATAGGATTTGCTGCAGGTCCCAGGGAGGAGAATTAATGGCCAGAGAGCAAAAGCTGCTATCAGAGTGCCATGATTACATGTATTTACCACATGGCTGGTGTTTCTCTGGGGGGAATCTGGGGGAGAGAGGAGTGTATGAATGTAGAGCAAGAATTAGGTTATTTGAATCCCATTGTGTGGAGAGGGAAATTGCAGGCTGTGTTCCAGGGAAAGGGTTTTGACTCCTGTGCAGGTTCACAAAGGTCCATAAAGGCTCTAGCAGAAGGTGTGCTGGGAAGATATTCCACCTCTGCTTGTCGAAGGGAGGCTGCTGAGAATCTTGGTCCTGCCAGCTCCATGGGTGAGGGTGTCCAAATATTTTTCCAAGACTGTTGTAGATGCTTGCATTGGAAAAAAACCGCTGGGCTGCCCTTCTCCTTGGTGTGGTGACCTGCTCTGGCTGTCCACCTTGGGCACATGTTGCACCCTGGTGTTTCAGGGCCTTCTCCCCTGTCTGGGGAGAAAGCCTGGGCCTGTCAGCCCATTGAAGTAACCCCACCAAAGTAAAGGTGTGAAGGTGAGCGCCCCTTAATGTGATTTGGAACTAACACATCCTGATGACCCCTTTGATTGACAGCTATACTCATTATTAGAAACTTTTGCCTTTCATTTGGTACTCCTCGTGTCAAAACAAAGTGTCCCTGTTTTGATCAGCTGTGCTGCCCATGAAGCAGTTCCAGTGTGACCTCTGAGCTGTGGACACCTCCTGCAGGAGTTACTCCCTGTTGCTGCTCCTCCTCTGAGCCCTGTAAGCTTTTCAGATGGGAGACCAAGGCCAGCCCTGCTTCATGTGCAGATGTGCCAGTGGCTCCTGTCCTGCTCTCCATGCCCTCCCTGCCCAAGCCACCCCAGCCTTAGGCTGGCTCTGTTCACCATCCAGGAGCTGGGTGCTTTCACCACACTCTCCACCCAGACTCCCAAGATCCCTCTCCTCCTCAGAACGTCTCATTCTCATTATCCTGTGTGTGTTTGCAGATATATTTAAGTCTGGGGCTTGTTTAGTTTTTTCCCACCCATTACTTTACATCTGCAGACATTGAATCTCAGCTCTCGTTTCCTCTCCCAGCTGCAAATGAACTGTGGAGGGCTGGGATGCATCCATGGTGGATAGCACATTACAGCTGCACTCTGGTGATTTTTACTCTGCTCTCCTGGCCTCCCTGTCCTTTCTCCCTCCCTGCCCTTACTCTCCTGCCGGCGTTTTCCAAGCCCAGGCTGCTCAGATGCCTCATTCTGCAGTTCTGCTGTGTCAGCAGCTGTGCTTTATGATTTAAGACGGCAGCAGAACTTTCCACTGAACTATAAGCCCATGTATTCAGTTTCCTGGTATCCACACAAGCTAACTGATGGCAGGGGCAGCCCTGCCAGGGAGGTCAAGGACGTGTTTAGGTGTCAGGGAGACAATGAGGGCTGGCTCAGAGCTGAGTCAATGCTGTGGCTCTCAGAGGCACGGGAGTGATGCTTCGCAGGCGAATTCTGCCTCCTGCCTGCAGGTGGGCAAGCCTCTGGCAGGAGGTCCTGCGTTCTGAGTGGGATTGCTGGGGATAAAAGGCAAGCCTGGCTGCTCCCTGGCTCATAGCACAGCCCAGCAGCCCCTCCACGAGGAACTGCCTGCACAGAGTAGGACAGCTGCGCGAGGAGCGGGGTGTGGCTCGGGGTGTGTCGCAGCTCAGCGCTCCCAAGAGAGCTGCAAATAGGCTCCCCAGAGCTGTCCGGACTTGTCTGTCCCAGCATGGATCATTGACCTTGTGCTGCTTGGCTTGGGGTTTGCTGCTGGCCTTTCTGGATGAGGAGAGCAGTCCTGGCCGGGCTGCATGCAGCCATTAGACATTAATCCTTGTATAATCTTCCAATAACTCATCCTTTGAAGGCAGCGGTGGTGGCCTGTATGACCCTGCAGAGGGTTTAGGGTTCTTTTGTTAAGGTGTCCTGGTAAGCTGAGTTATCCATTAGCTGTGCCCTTGGGGATGTGCTTTATTGTCAAACCTTCCCCACAAAGCTGCCCCCTGACACGGGGTGACATGTGACATCAAATACATCCAAGATGGGCAGATGAGAACACATAGGAGAAGAAATGAAGGGGGAGAGGAAAATAAACTCTACTTCCTTTTACCAGCATTAAAGGTGAAAGAGGTTTCTCCCCCTAGAGCAAATTTGCTTTCTGGACATATTCCTCCTCCAAAATTCTGCTCTTGTTCTGTGCAAGACTGGGGGAGATTGTATAGCTGTTCTTTGCAAGAATCCCCCAGAATACTCAGGCAGGGTTATTTTTTCCCTGGAAGGCTATTTCTGGTTTATTCAGGAGGGACCCTTGCCCCTTCTAATTAAACAAGCAGCATGGCATATCCTGGGAGATGCAGAAAGTACTTTTTTTGAATTTTATCAACATCTCTCTGCTGCAGGGATGAGCAAAGCCCTTCTTGGTGACCCACTAGACAATGGAGTTGTCTTGACTGCCCAGCCAGCCTGGTATTCTCTAATACAGTGGCAAAGGTAAATGGAAGGCAAGTTTGGAAAAAATACCTGGAGCTCAGTGTGAGTCATGGTGTTTGAAGGGAAGTGGACATGGTAGAAATCAACCCTGGAGCGACAGGGCCCTGGGGGCTGAACTCCAAACCTTCCTTCCTGAGACAGCCTGAGAGTGGGGCTGCTCCTTGGGAGCTGGGCCTGCAGGAGGACAGGCTCCTGGCTGTGCTTACCTGGGCTAGAGCTGAAGGACCTGGGTGGTCATTTGGGGGCAAGGCCATGGGACAGCCCTCACTGGGGTTATTTCTTCTTAACCCGAGGTGCCAGGGTGCTGTGGAGGGGCTGGATGCCCTCATGGTGAGCTTGGACACCTGAGCTATTGGATGAGCTGAGGACACAACGCTGGCAACACAAACAAGTTCACCACTGGCTTGGAGAAGTGTAGAGGTAACTGGCTCTTGGTTTTGAGAAGCTCTATCCATATTTGCTGCAGTGTCAAGAGTAAGAATTGAACAGAAGGCTTCTGTTTGAAGAAGTGCCCCTGGTGTTCCTGTGGGCACCCCTCTGAGCTAAGGCTACCAAAACACCATCTCAGTACCCTTGAGTGAAGGATCTGGTGCTTATCAGGACGGGATGAGGTGTGACAATGCCAAAAGCTGATGTATATATTTAATTCAGGGTGAGTCAGGGTGGGTTTTGCTGCCTTTGGGCATCCTTGGGCCTGGAATCCTGCTGATTCTGTGTGTGCTCAGGACTGGAGGGACCACAAAGGAGGTCTGTTGTGTCCCTCACAACACGTGAAGCTGGCTGACAGGGGAATGTGTCCCCAGGGGAGGCTGGACTATTTCCTCTGCACATAAACTCATTTCTTTTGGCTAAGGCCCTGGAGGTATGGATGACATCCTCCTTCTCTGCATCTCCTGCCTTCCTTGAGGGCCACACCTTCTCTCAGGCTGGCTGTCCCTGCCATTCCCACCCAAAATCCTGACACCACAGCGGTGTCCTGCACTCCTGCTGCCCTGCCATGGGGTGTTTGACATTGGCTGGAGTATGGAACACCCACTGTATGAGCTGCTGGCACCTCCAGGCTATGGCAGAAGCCCAAAACACCAAATCATTTTGCACCAGACAAACCTTCTCAAACATTCTTTTACCAGGTACCAATACATTCCAAAAGGTCCTGCCAAAAATACCTTTGCCAGGATTTTTTCCATCAGCTGGGAAGAGCCATTTGGTTCATTCCACAGGTCAAAGCCCCCAGGTGTCTGATGTGCTGCTCCTCCAGCAGCCTGGGAGTGCATCAAAGGGAACCAGAGCCCCTCTCAGCTCTTTCTGCCCTTTCAGAAGTCTGGGGAAGATGAACCTGGCAGGCTGCTGTTTTGACATGGACATTGCACCTGGCTGGGATCAGCATCCCAGAGTTGCCATGGAGATGCCTGATGGGCATCTCTAACTTTTTGAAAACGTGGCAGGATGCCAGGGCATCCTAAGCTTAATGGTGCTGAAATAGATTCCTTCTGCTCCAGGAGGCCCAAAAGCAGTCAGGGAAGCCTTCTCCCTTTGGGAGGGAATGAGCTCACCTCTAGAGCTGGGCTGGCTGTCTTGTCCAGTCGCTGCTCCCATCTCCATGTGAACTGCTGGAAACAGGAGAAAATATTATTGGAATCTTTTCTGGACCAGCTGCCCAGAAACCCCATTTTGATTTTTGGGCTGCATGCAGAGTCCCAGGAAGCTGAGTGACAAAGGGCATAGTGGGTCTGTGCAGTGACATGCACGACTCTCTGTGTGGAGAAATTTGTTTCATAAGAAATGGGAGAAAAAGTGGAGGAAAGCAGAGTCAGCAGCACAGCACATTGGCCTGAGTATCAAAGGGTTAAAACAGCCCAGGAAGCCTAAGGGGATCCCTCAGGATGGCTCCTGAGCATCTCCAGTAATGAGTTTTCACTCCTGTACTTTCATTATCATCATCCCACTGTCCCCCTTAGCTCTGCAGTGCATTATTCCTGTCATTGAGGCAGCTGCAAGGACAGTGCTGTTCCCTCAGCATTCCTCTTGGAAACGTGCTGGGCTCAGCCTCGGGGCAGGAGCGTGCATTGGCTCTTACCCCAGGAGTGATGCTCTGCTTTCCCTCTCCCTGGCTCCTCCAGACTGCCTACAGAAGTCCCAGCTTTGCCATGGTGCCCAGCAGAGCCTGGCATTCGGTTATTTTCTGTCTTTCTAGAAATATTTTATAACTTCATGGAAATGGCTGCCCAGAGATGGCTGTGGCTGTCCCATCACTGGAAGTGTTCAAACCAGGCTGGACAGTGGTCTAGTGGAAGGTGTCCCTGCCCATGGTACCACAAACCATGCCCCGCTTCTATGAAAATTTATTAGTTCTCTGGAAACTGGGGAACTGGGGTGGTGCCAGAGGCAATTTGGCATTGCATCATGATACATCACCATTTGGAGTTCATCCCTCCTGACTGGCAGGATCAGAGAAAGCTCTTTTTGTTTTCCCCAAGATCCCCCCAAAGTGGAAAGCCAGAAGAGGTGAGGCCATGTCTGCCATGAATCCTAGGGTGCTGTACCTAAGGTCACATTTTTAACTGCCAGTGTCACCTGGTCTGTCACTCCAGGGCTGCTCTCACAAGGGACTTACTGAGGTCGTTGTCTTTATCGCCGTCCTTACTCGCACAGCCTGGACAGAGCCTGCAAGGAAAACATGCTGTCACTGCTCAGTCCTGGAGTGACCAAACCACAAACCGAGTGGCTCTCCCTCAAATCTGTGTTTTGCTTCTTCCACCAGATAACTCAAGAGTGGCGAGGGGACACCCATTGGTGACATGCACATGGCAGCTGCTTCTTCCTCCTCCCTGCCCGTGGTCAGGGTCACATTTGGAGCTCGTGCCTTTGGGCTGAGGGCAACTCTTGCCCTCCTGATCTGTGTCCCTTTCTGCTCTAGGTTTATTCAAGCTCCAAAAGACCCAACCCCAAAGAGCCAAGGAAATGAGAACCAGTCCTCATTCAGTGAGGGAAATCCCTGGAGAGGCAAAGCATCCTTATGGCTCTAAAAGTACTCCTTAATAAGCAGCCATAAAAAGGTAAGAGAAGAGCTCCTGGACATTAGGTGTGGGGGCTGTGCTTGGTGTGTTTGGTGTTTGAGCACACCAGTAAAGCCTGCACTTGTGTGGATGCTGGTGCCAGTCAGACCCCTCCAAACAGCCCTCCTGCCAGCCCTTCCTGCTGGTGACCAAATGCCAGTGCACTCACAGTGCTGGGGGCAAACTCAGGCACCAGCTCTTTGCTCTTTCCACGGGTGGTGCTGGGTCAGATGACAGCCCCCCCACCAGCCTTGGAGCATTGTTGTTATTTATTTGTGTGGTGGCAGTGCCTGGGAACATCCCCTGGGGCAGGGAGCCTAAGGAAGCAGCACAGGTCAGGACATGCAGAGCCAAAGGAGTAAATGCTGAGTGCCACTGCAGTGACAGCCCTGCCCTCAGCTGTGCCAGCCTGGAGACAGCACCCAGCACCCACCCTTAATGCCTGCCTGCCTTCTGGTTCATTTGGTCACCCAAAATGGCAGAATCACAGAATCCTTTAGGCTGGAAAAGACTTTCAGGATCATCAACTCCAGCCTCTGTCTGATCTCCACCTTGCCAACTGGACCAGAGCACCGAGTGCCACCTTCAGTCACTCCCTGAACACCTTCAGGGACGGTGACTCCACCACCATCCCACCAAGAGCAGAAGTGGCAGCTCTCCGGGACCATGTCGTGGAAGGATGCAGAGCTTTGGTGGGCAGCAGGGTCCCACTGCCCCTGCCTGCAGGGGCCTCTTGGCAAAGCAGGGCTGTGCAGACAGTCCTGTGTGGTGAAAGCAACAGGTCTCCAGTTTAGCAGGAATTGGTTCCCTTCTCGACCTCAGCTGGCCTAATTATCTGGCTCCCCTTACAGTGTTTTTCAACTGTACAGAGATGAGCCAAGGACACATGAACGTAATGTGATCCAGGAAGATTCCCCGAGTGCCAGGAAGTTGGAGTGCTGCTGCCTCTGCTCTTTATGGCCGTGCTCGCTGCCCGGGGCTCCTGCCGTGGGGTTTGGAGCTGTTTGGCTCTCACGTGCTCAGGGCTGTGTCGGTGCTGTGGTAACTCCCGGAGCACCCCGATGCACCCCGAGCCCGTGCTGAGCCCTGCCTTGTGGGCTCCCGTGCCATTGCCCAGAGTGACCGCTGCTCTTGGCCGAAACCCTCCCAGTTTGCTGTGCGGGTGCAGAGCCCCTGACGGGGAGGGGAGGGCAGGGAAGCACCAAGCGATGCACGCAGCCAATACCTGCACATGGCTTCTCTCCCTGACCCGGCTGCAGGACCTGCTCCTGCCATTGCCACCCCTTCTCTGCTCTTGCTGCAGCCCAGGACACGTATCCTGCTGTGCCCCTTCTGCTCCTTGTGCCCTCGTCTGAGGAGCAAACGGGGCAGCGGATCCTTCCCTGGGAGCTCCGAGGCAGCAGAACAAACCTACATCAACAACAGCCACCGCAGGCAGTCATTACTGGTGATGGTGGCTTTTGAGGATTTGCCTGAAGTGCTGCGATCCCTCTGCCACCCAGCTTCACTTAAGGGTGTTTTCATTGCCAGATTCTGCCCACGGCCCCCCCAGTCTGCTGCTCACACTGGAGCTGGAGCCGGCTCCTCCGCAGCAGATGGTGATGCTGGGAGGGGCGCTGTCATTTTGGCAAACATTCAGTGCTGACCCCTGCCACGCCAGCCACCGCTCCGGCTTTGCCTCGGGTGGCCCGGGTGGCCTCGGGGAGCACCATGTGAGGCGAGGAGCCGGGGGCTGGCGGCGGCTGTGGCCATCTGCTCCGTGCCGTGCCGTGCCGTGCCAGGCTGGTGGCTGTGGCCATCTGCTCCGTGCCGTGCCATGCCATGCCGTGCCGTGCTGCGTGCCGCAGTGCCGCGTGCCGTGCCAGGCTGGCGGTGGCTGTGGCCATCTGCTCCGTGCTGTGCCGTGCCGTGCCGTGCCGTGCCGTGCCGCGTGCCAGGCTGGCGGTGGCTGTGGCCATCTGCTCCGTGCTGTGCCGTGCCGTGCCGTGCCGTGCGTGCCGTGCCGTGCCGTGCCAGGCTGGCGGTGGCTGTGGCCATCTGCTCCGTGCTGTGCCGTGCCGTGCCGTGCCGTGCCGTGCCGTGCCAGGCTGGCGGTGGCTGTGGCCATCTGCTCCGTGCTGTGCCGTGCCGTGCCGTGCCGTGCCGTGCCGTGCCGTGCCGTGCCTGGCGGTGGCTGTGGCCATCTGCTCCGTGCCGTGCCGTGCCGCGGGCAGCGCCGCAAGCGGAGCGCGGGGCTCGGGCAGAGCACACTCTGGCTTTTCGGCTGCCTCATGTACATTTGTCTGTAGGTGCCGGCAGAGCCGCCCGCTGAGCTGGGGCTGTTCCAGGCTGAGCCCATGTCCCTCGTCCCCTGCGGCTCCATCGGGGCCGTGGGGAGCGCCGGCAGGGCAGCGAGGAGGGGAGTGGGGGCTGCTGAATTTGGGCAGCGGGTTTGGGGGTTTTTGTGCCCCTTCGCAGTCCAGAGAGGCGGTGCAGGGGGTCTGCCTGCTCGTGACAAGGGCCAGGAGCCATGAGGCACCTTGGGGTGGTGGTGAGGATGGGGAGAGCAGGAGCAGAGCCTCTCCTCTCCCTCTCGGGAGCAGCAGCGGGTGCCTCGGTCAGAAATGGGACTTTTATCTAAAGTACACACCTTGGCAACACAGAGGAAAAGCAGCAGTGGGCTTTTTCCAGCACTGTAGAGCAACTGACAAACACCTGACTCGACATTTTTCATTTGAGCCGACCAAACGAATGCAGCCCAAGGCATGGTTTTCTCGGAGCTGGGGTTTGGTTTGACAGGGGAGTGTGTTATCAAAGGCAGAAACGTGTCAAGAGGATTGAATGAGGACTGCTGGGGTATTGTGTGCCCAGGGACATGGCACAGCATGGGGCTGTGCTTTAGGTCCTCAGAATTGGGGAATTTTCTAATTTTCTGTCTTTGAATTTCAGTCCTTGGCTTTCGTTGTAACCTATAAAATGCATAAGGCCACTCCTAACTCCTGGTAAGGCAACCTGGACAAACCTCGGGTCTTCCTTAATGCTGGTTTGGGTCAGAGTGAATCTCAAAGGGAGACACATTTAATCTGAGCCTAAAAATTTGTCAAGAACTGCTTTAAAAGCAAGGACTATCAAAATGAGGCAACATGAAAAAAGAACTTATTGAAAATAAGCCAGCACTTATGACAACTGAATTTAGGGGACCAGGAATGTAAATGTGGGAAGAAATGGGTGGTGGAGGCTCCCTGTAACGTTCCTTAAACCTAAAAAGGTCTTTTATTTTCATCCCAAAAGTGCAGCAAGAGTCAAAGAAAAAGAAACCTGAATCTAGTTGACTTAAAGGTCATGAGACTTAGCGTTGGGATATTTGAGGTCTCGTGATTTTTTAAATGTTAAAACTGCAATGCCTGCGGTGGGAGATTCACTGCCACAGTCACCAGCTCTGACCCAGGGATCTGAGCTGCTTCTGCCCCTCTTTGTGGGGCTTTGGTGGTGGAATTACCAACTACCTGTAAGAAAGGTCTTTTGTACAACAGCCATGAGAAAATATCAAACAGGGGATTTTTTCCCCCCTAACTCTTATAACTTTTCAGCTGTTTCCAGACCAGCCCCAAAAGTGTTTAGTTATTTAGGACTTTGGCAGCTGAAGTCACCATTGCCCGTTTTTTTTGTCCTCAGGGATCTCAGCACACCTTGATGAGGTCACCTGAACCCCTGCCCAAGTCTCAGAGAGTGAGGACCAAGGTCTGAGGGTGCAGAGCTGGAGAGCTGAGGTTAGAGGCACATTTCTCTGTAGCACACGACTTTCTGAGTCTGTCTCTCCTTTCCCCTGAATTTTACCCTCTCATCATCTGAAAGCTGTTGGTTGAAATATTTCATACTTGGTTTATATGTAACGCTCAGCAAGTGCACAGGGCAGCTCTTAAAAGGTCAAGTTTGTATAAACCTATAATGCATGTGTATAAAATAGATAATAAATTCTGAGCCCCTGTAAAACATGGGAGGGTTTTTTAGGGTAACCCATTTTAATGCTAAGTCGGGGGAGGCCTGCACCTTACCTCCTTCACAGGGAGAAATTCTTTCCCAATATTCCATCTAACCCTGCCCTCTGGCAGTGTGCAGCCATTCCCTGTGTCCTGTCCCTCCATCCCTTGTCCAAAGTCCCTCCCCAACTCTTCTGGAGCCCCTTTAGGAACGGGAAGGCACTCTAATGGGTCCCTGGAGCTGAAGACTCCCAGCTGTCCCAGCCTGGGTCCAGAGCAGCTCCAGTTTCCATTGGACCCTCTCTATGTCCTTCTCAGGTTGTGGTCACCAAAGCTGGACATAGCACTGCAGGTGGAGTCTCACCTGAGTGGAACAGAGTGGCAGAAGCATCCTCCTCATCCTATTGGCCTCAAGCCCTCTCCCACCTCTCTCTTTCCTGGGAATGGCTCCAGTATGCACCAACCAGCCACCAACCCCCACCAGCAGATTGTCCCCTCAGCAGCTCTTCCCCTGGGCTGGATCCCTGTGGAGGGATGGGGGTTTTCCCTCCTGGAGCTCCTCAGTGTAAACAAGACAAGGAGATGAAATACAATTAGGGCACAATCACAGCAGAAGGGCTGTGATTCACAAGGCCAGTGACATCCCAGGGCCAGTGACACCCTTAGGCTGGATGGTCCCTGACTGACTTCCTTCTGGGAAAAGACATCCTCAGTAACTCAATATCTCAGTTACCGACAAACAAATAATGATGATTCAGTATTGCTGGGCACTACTGCAGTGAGGTGAATCCTTGCTCTGCACTTAAATGCAGCGGGGCAGGTGCTCAGCTGCTGCAATCAGGTCTGCCTCAGAGCAGGTGAATCCCCTGGGGCAGCAGAGCTGTGGTATTTACAGCCTGGTTTACAAACCCTCCGTGCCAGGAAGCCTCTCCGGTGATTGCCCACATTATGCTCGGTGCCTGCCTGTCCCTTCCCAGTGCAAACACCTCATTAATTCCCATGCTTTTAAGGAAATGAAGCCATACAGAAGTGTGCCACTGGTAACAAATTATATGGCACTGATGCCACCGATTAATGCTGCAGGAAATAATACTCTATTTCAGACACTGAATGGTTTTATTTTCCTCCTAAATTAATTTGCCACTGTACTATAAATCATAGAATGAATCATGAAAAGGTTTGGATTGGAAGGGACCTTAAAGATCATCCAGTCCCAACCCCCCTGCAATGGACAGGGACAAAAATGCTGTCCTGCCTGGAAGATGCTGAAATAATATGCAGATATTGTCTGAAGGGCTAGAAAGGAACTTCATCTTTCCCCTCTAATTTTCACTATCTGAGAGCAAATAATCGGGCAAGTCTGCAGTACCAGGGATGTCCCAGTGCTTCCAGCCTCCAGCACACCTCCCACCCCAATGCTCCCATCTCACCCATGGATACTGCAATACTTCTAAAATCCAGTGGCTGCCAAGACACCATCAGTCCCTGCTGGGTTTGTCATTACCTCTTCACCCAGGTGATGCAGAAGCTTCCCATGCTGGAGAGGATGCAAGCAAGACCTTTTGAGACTCTCTCAAATTCGTTGCAGGTTTGTTTTCTGTGGAGTAGATAGGATGAGTTATGGGAAAAGGAGGAAGTGAGATGAAATACATAGTCCTGACAGGGCTGATCTTTGCACCTGTCAGGCTGTCATTATCATTTATGGAAGCTCATAAAGGAGAAGATCCCTCTACCTGGCCAGGTGTGGTGGTTTTGATGGAATGTCCACGGTGCAAATGCACCAGGAAATGCCCAAAAGTGCAGGTGCCATGGAGCCCAGAGAGGCAACAGAGAAATGAGCTGGGGCAGGAAGTGAAAGCAAAAGGGAAAGAGGGATTGGTGGCAGAGTGCTGGGTGGTGGCACCTGGGCAGGAGGAGGTGCCTCCTGGGATGGGCTGTGGCTGCCTGGAAAGATCTCTTGGGTTATCACCGAGGTGCTCTGTGGACTCCAGGAGCAGTGATTAGGTTAAACACCAAATTAATCAGGAGGGAATATTGGTTTAGCAGGGCTAGCATGCAGGGTGTGGCCCATCTCTGTCTGCAAGGATTAGCTCAAAAATAGCCAGGCTATCATTATCAATATTTTTCTTTCTTTACGTATTATTTAGAACCTTTTAAAGTGTATGATTCATCCAAACCAGCATCTTTTGACATTTACCTCTCTCCCTGGGTTGCAGTGTGGCTCTGGTGCCAAGCGCTGGGCAGTGTGTGAGGAGCTGAGGAGGTGCTGGCATCGTCTTTGTAGGGCCATCAGAAGTGGTCTCAGGCCATCAGCCAGGGAAGCATCCCAATGCCAGGGACGAGGAGCCAAGAACAGAGAGTTCCAGCTATCAGCAGGAAGGGAGGGCTGGCTGGGTACAAGGACTCTAGCAGGAGCTCCTGCATCCACGAGCTCCGGGGTGGTGAGGGCAGCGCTGCAGGTGAGCACAGCTCACGTTCAGGACACTGGGCACATGTGCTGTGATTCCAAAGGCAGAAGAACTCAGCTGAGAGAATGTGAAATTACCACTGTTACTGACCTAAACCCAGCTCTGAGAGCAAAAGCAGCCACTTGCACGATGTGTTTAAAAACTGGTGCTGTGCAGCAGCTCTGTAAGTCCTTAAGTAGCACTTCCCCCTCTCCCCAGTCTTAGTGCTCTGTCCTGCCAAGACAAAGAATTAAAAAGAGATTTTCTGCAGACCCCACTGCAGATTCTTACCTGCAGAGGATACCTGTCAGCCAGGCGTGCTCTTGGTGTGCTCTCACTCAGCAGTCCAGAAGGAGCATGCAGCAATGCTGGGCTATCCAAAGTGTGTATCCATTGTGGGTAATGGGAAATCACTTTGACAATGTGGAAAATTTGGGCACTATTGAGAAGTTAAATCAGTCTCCAGCTGGATTAATTCACTGCTGGTAGCTGGAAAAATTAATAAAGTGAAGATCTGTATCAATCTCGGTGGCTTTCTGTAAAGTATGAACATTATCCATGGCAAAGTGCTAGAACAGCAGCTTAGGCTTGGAGCAGTGAGAAGTTTTGTGTGCTCATTGCTGCAGTCCTGGAGCCTGCTGGGAAGGGGCTGGGAGGGATGTCCTGGCTTCCAGCCCCTCTGCCAAGGCTGGCAGGATGTTCAGGACCCCATCACCAGCCAGGGTGTCCCTGCACTTGTGCCAGTAAAGTGGAACGGCACCATGGGTGTGCCTTGCTCCTGCCATTCCTTGTCTCTTGTCCTGAGCATGAAGCTGGGCATTTAAATCCCAAACATCCCGAATACCAGCTTCAGGATGAGGCTTTCAGGAAAAAAAAAGCCCGATGAGTTGAGCTCTGACTTCAGGACTGCAGTGAATACAATGGAAAGTTATTAGACACCCTGCAAGGGAATAATTTCCCGCCTTGTACTGGACTGATCGGAGAGGAAGTCTGAATTTGGGCTAGGGCCATAAAAAATGCACAGATTATACTGGCTCTTTGCACATGGCAGGAGATAAGTATCTGAAAGTTAAACTGGCCTTGGCTTGTGTTGAGTGGGGTTATCTGTGCCGGCCATAAATCGAACCGGGATGGCTTAATTGCTCCTTGGCAGTAAATAAACTAACTGAGATGTCTGCTCTATAGCATGGAGGGGATCTCCCGGGCGATGGAGGATGATAGCTAGCCAGAGAAATCCATTCAGAGGCTCTTTGGGATCGATAGGCTGTTAAGGGAGCGGCGGGAGGGTGACATTGCCTGTCTTTGTGCACAGCACCACAGAGGGGCCGGGCTGTAAAGCATGTGAAGGGCAGCACTGGCTCAGAGCCATTGGCTTCCATAAAGGTGTGATATTGGTCACTTGATGTTTGAATACAGGGAGGTAAGAGCAGCCTATACACTGGAGTAAAAGGCTCCTGACGCCAGGGGAATGGGCTGAGCCACCAGGTTTATTAATACTGTGAGGGCTCTGTGGCTCAGAGGGCTGTCAGGGCCAGCCCAGCTTGCAGGTAACCAGCCCTGGGGCTGCCTTATTTGGGCTGGAGCAAATCCACTGTCATAGTGGAGGGAGCTCAGAGGCTCAGAACTGGTATCAGGTAAAGGTTCTGAACACGTGCTTCGTTGGGGTAGCTGCTCCATCCAGCTCTGTTGGAAGAATCCCTTCCACTCACTCACTGCTGGTGAATGGTGTGTGTTCTTCGAGTTTCCTGTGCTGTTTCCCCCATTCCTGGAGCAGTCAGAATGTGCCATTGACCATGGGAAATGTAAATGGCAATGACCAGCTCATCCCTAATAATTTACCTTGGAATGCTCTTGTGCAGAAGGGAGATGAATTGGTGCTTAGCTTCCAGCTCCCGCCCTCCTGCCTTTTAAAATGGAAATATTGCAGCTGCCTTCAAGACCCAGTACTCCTCACCTGGCCTGTGTTTAATTATTAATTCTCCTGTGCTGGGAGACTGCAACAGGAGCTGGCCTAAGCTGCTGCCCTTCCAGCCCAAATCCAACTGGGATTCAGAACAGACCAGGAAAACCCAAACCCTGAAGTGATTCCTGCAGTGCTTCTGTTTAGTGATACAGGCATTTCACCCAGCATTGTTTCCCCTTGGGAAACACCAGAATGCAAAATGCTGGAATCTGTGGGTGATACCAAACTTCCACCAGCTCCAGGAAGAGTTAGAAAACCCTTCCATCCTCTGAACTGTCCTTTTGGAAAGAGGACAGTTCTCCCCAATGGTTTTGGAGCAGATTCATCCAGCACCATAGTTTGCCAGCAAATGCTTGGGAAGGGTTGGGGGCAGGTAATGGTGTGCAAAATGATATATTACATTTTCCCCCATGAGAAAATGAGAAAATGGCCTGGCTCACAATCATTTTGGAAGGACATGAGGATGTGAGGCTCTCCAGAGCTGATTTGCTTGGCCTTGTTTAATTTGCTGTCCTTGAGCCAATCCACTTTAGTGGCACTGAATGTACCTGCATGGAAAGTCCAGACTCATAAAGATGGAACTGGATGAGGTGTCCAGTGCACCAAGGCACCATCACCTTCTGTAGGGTTTTTTCCAGTAGATAGCTGTGTGATCCTCACAGGAATGCTAATTAAAATGATTTTTTGGGGGGAAGGTGAAGTAAACCCCTGCTAAGAGCTTGTAGATCCATGATGTTCAATCTGGACAAGCCTAATGGGACAGTTTGAAATGTGAGTCTGAACTTTTACCGGTATTTTTGCTGAAAGGATATTATATGTGTTAGAGCAAGTAGTGCCATAATGCTAAAAAAAATGTGCAAGAGTGGAGAAACCCACAAAGTGTAGGAGCAGAAATTCCCTCAGACATCCTCTCCATTCTTACCTGGCTAATTAGAACCAATAGGTTCTAAAACTTGTGGGGAAGGGAGTGGAGCTGGATGCAAATGTGCCTTATTTCCTCAGGGAGGCTGGCTGTGGAAACTTCCTTGCAAAAAGAAGGTGCCTGTTTTGCTCTTTACCATCGGGAGTGTTTTCCCTCTTGCAGTATCCATTAAAATGAAACTTTAACTGTTTAAAGGGCTCCTGCCCTTACCTCTGTGGCCTTATTTGGATGTGCCTGCTGCCTCACATCCTGTCCTTGCTCCCTCCTCGTGCCAGCCTGTCACACTGGCACGGAGCATCGGGATGTTGCACATGTACAGGTGCTGCTTCCAAAGGCGGCTGTGGGGACAGACACTTGGATCCAGGCTGTCAACGTGGACAGCACTGTCTGTCCCATGGGAACATCAGGCTGCCTTCCCTAGAATAGAACCCTTGCACAGCACCATCCTCCAGCACCCTCCTGCCAAAATCCCTTCTTTGCCCTCATTCCTTCTCTGCTTTGGCCTCAGGATTACGGCTCTTTTCCCCCAGAAATAATAAATCCCTGAGTCTGGAAGCACTGCACAGATACATGTGAGCTGGGGGAGGGAGGCTTTGTCCCTGTCTTTGGCCACACCATCAGTTGTGCTGTGGGCACTGAAAAGCCTGGGCAGGGGCATTGCTGAGCCTTGCAGCCATGCAGGAACAGCTCTCCAAATTCAAGATGTTCTCTGTATTTATTTTTCCATCTGGCTCGGTTTGCCGACAGCAAATGACCCGTGGCTTTGGGCAGCCACGGTCCGTGCCACATATTTTTGTTCATCTGTCCCTCCCTGCCAAGTGCTGAAGTCAGACAAGTGGCCCCGGCTGGTGCCAGCTCTGGTTGCTCACACTGGGATTAGCACGTAAACTGGTTCGCTCCCCCTGTGGAGGCTGAGCAGAGCCTTCTCTCTTACCCTCCTGCTGCACTGAAAGATGGCTGTGACTTTGCTTTTGACTTTCTGCAAGAGGTTGTTGTAAGAAAAGGCTTCTTCCTGGTTTTTGCAGGTGTCTTGCACCCTAGGGGTGAATGCATGAATGCCTTGTGGTACTCCTTGTCTCAGCTTGGTCTTGTGCTCGACCCTTAAGCTGGACACCAAGAGGGATTAAGGGGAAAGTCAGACATGGGGATCTCCAGGAAACCAAGGAGTAATCTCCAGGTGCTGGGAGACCAAAGAAAGCAAATCCTCCCTGAGATGGTGAGCACAACCGGACTGCTAACTTACAAGTGAAACTCTTGCTGTTGGTTGCTCTTTGCTCGCAGCCTTTGCCCAGGACTCCACAAGTAAAACTAAAATCAGCTGAAAAAATACAGGAGATGAGAACTGGGTAGATGATGAAGGAAGGCAGTAAAACCAATACAGATGGGCCACTTCATCAAATAGCTGGAGTTCGCACAGGGGTATTGATTTCAGCAGAGCTGTGCCAGTTTACGCAAGTTAGGGCTTTGACCTAACTCACCGTAATAAAGATATCCAAACGCTGGAGAACTTCCAGGGAAAGTGTCTGCTGGGAGCACATTGGTTATTGATGTGTGTGCATATCGATACACTAACGCTGTACAACCCCACACTAAGGCAAGCTACAGCTCAGCTGCACCGTGCCAGGTGATTACCTGCACAGCCTGCCTGAGGAGGTGCTGTCCTTGGCAGGACCAAACGTCATTGCTGCGCTCTGGTGCGCAGGGAAACTTGATCTTTGCTCTTCCCGTCACTCGGAGCGTGACCGGGAGGCGGCCGGGGGCCGAGCTGTGGGATTTCTGCGAAGCTGCTGGGGACAGGCGTGAGGGGAGAGCCGGGCTGGGAGCTGGCCGCGGGGGGAATGTGCAGACTCAGTCCTTCCTCGGCAAAGCTGGGGCGGTGCTGCTGGCAGGAGGGGGCTCCTTTTGGGGTCCCTGGGCTGTAACGCTGCCCACCTGCTGCTCAGCAGTGCTGGATCTCATTGCAGGGCCTGCCTGTGGCTCACTGGGGGATCCCAGTGCAGAAATACTGCTTGAGCTGGTCCTGCCTGCAGTGCCTGTGGGTGCTGTGCCCTTCATCCGTGCCCCAAACTCCTCCTAGGGCATCCCAGGAAGTGCTCTCCTGCACTTAGGGCCTGGGAGCCACCTGCACGTTCCAGGCCTGTCCTCTGAAGCCTGCTCAGGTTTGGCTGCCAAAAAACTAAAGTCAGGTCTAAAGCTCTAGGTTTCCCATGCTTCTGACAGGTCCTTGTGAGTGCTGAGCAGGATGCTTGGAAGCCACTGGAGTGGGAATGGCTTGCTTCCATACTCTGTTACACCTGTTTTGAACAGGCTTCTTGTGACTTTTTACACAAAGCCCCCCTCACCTTGGAGCAAAGTGTCTGCTTAGGTCTAATTTCTTTCAATGGGACTTCAGCATGTGCTCAAGTACTTTGCTGATTTGGTACCCCAGTCATTAGCTTTACAGTTGATTACTCAAGTGGATTTTAGGTGAGGAAATGGGAATACTAACATCCAGTGGGAAGAGTTGAGCCAGCACTCAGCTTAAATTGAAACCAGCCTCAAGGTGTTAGTGCAGGCCCATCAGGAGTGTTGGTTCGTGTGTTGTTCCCATGTTTTCCTGCATCGCCCAAGTGTCCTCTGGCCCCTGGGAGTACCTGGACAGTGCCTGGTCCTGGCAGCATCCTCCCCCTGCTCCATTGAGCAGTTCAATGGTGTTTGGCAGCTCTAAAACACAGTCTGAGCAGCTTCCCCCACACCAGAGAGGAGAACGCTGTGGAGCTGATTGCGTGCACTGGAGGAGCTGATTAACTTCTGGTGTCGTAGATCATCAGAAATGCAAACAACCTGCACTGTAAATATACATTTAGGGCAGATCAGCAGTGCGTGCATGCTCTCAGGCCCTCACCAATTACCCAAATTGGTACGTTCTGCTCGTTGCACCGGCGGGTTCGGGTGTAGTGTGTCATAGAACAATCAGCAGCTCACAGCTAAGGTTGTCTGTTGTGCCATGCCTCTCAACTTCTGGTTATTTTTCTTAGAAAGAAGGTAAATAGATTATTTGGTATGTGCATTTATGAAGTTTGTAAAATTGCAGGTAGGGTGGAATGTGTCAGCCTCGAGGTAGTGGCATTATCCCCATTCCCAGGCTCTGGCATGTGCTTTCCTGGCTCACTGGTGCTGAGGGGGAGCAAAGGATTTTTTCTTTCTTTGATGGATGATTTGCAACCAATTGTGGGGGCTTGGATTCTGGCAAAATTACAACATTCAGTGCAAATGGGGGAAAAGTGTATTTTTCTAATAGCACCTCCAGTTCAGTCTGGCCTGTGTGCTGCAGCCTCTGGCCACCAGCCACGTGGCCTGGAGCAGCAAAACCGAAGCAAATCCTACGTTTTATCCCTCTGAAGGGGCTTGGCCACACTCTGCAAGATATTTCCAAATTATTTTGAGAGAAATGGAGAGAATGAGCTAAATGTAACACCGAATAACCTCAAAAGAGGTCAGTATTCTGCTTCAAACACGCACACACAAACCTGCACGGTTGTACAGACCTTTGAAAAAACCAAACACACATGAAAACCAGCTAATCTGAAACGAAGGCATGATTTTGTTGTTGCCAAAGAGGCTGAAAAGCGTTGCTTTGCTCGAGGTTTATCTCTTCTTCCTCTCCCAGGTCTTGCTCTTGTTTAGTGCTGTCTCCACACCCCGCCGGTGGGAGCATCGCACCTGCAATCTGGAGATAACCTCTGTGCCCGCAGCTGCGTCTGCCCATGCAGCCCGAGGGATCCTCCTCCCTGTTTCTTGCTGCAGCACTCAGGCTCCCTGCTGTCTGCGCTGGCATGACCCGAGCACGCCTGGGGGCGTGGTGACTCCCACAGATTGAGCAGCGTGTTTGGAGCCCGTGTTAAACACACTTCATTCTATGTCTCCGTTTTCTGGGGATGTGCTTGTCTGATAGTCAAAGACGGGCACCTCATGCCGCGGAGCTCTGCTGTAACTCTGTGGGTTTTTGTAGGGAGCTTGTGAGGCTCGGAGGGCGCTTTGAGCCGTTCTGACGCCGTGTTTGCTCCCCTGGGAGGGCTCCCACCTCCACACCGGGTGCAGAGCCCTTCCCAGCACGGCAGCTCGGCTCTGCAGGGCAGCGAGAGGTGAACAAAACACCCCAGAGCAAGGAGGTGGGAGATGAAAAGAAACTTGGATGAAAGAAATGGAAGGGCAGGGCAGGGAAGGGGGTGTAGCATGATGTCACCAGGATACGCTTGAAGCTCCTGGAGGGAAAGTGGGAGAGTGGAAGTAGCTGAAGGAGATGCTGATGGATGGGGACAGTGAAGGTGCTGGTGGCAGCCACAGTGTAGAGCAGTTTGGGTTGGGAGCATGTCATGATGCATCAACCAACCCAGTCAGAGACTCACAGGATGGTTTGGATGGGAAGGACCTTGAAAATCATCTCAGACCTACTCGGCATGGGCAGGGACACCTTCCACTATCCCAGGTTGCTCCAAGCCCTGCCAATCTGGCCTTGAACACTTCCAGGGATGGGGCAGCCACAGTGTCCCCTCCCCCTGATTTTGAAGGATTTTCCACAGGTCAGAAAGCCCAGAAGCTTTCACCTGGTGTCTGAGAGCTGTCACCTGGTAAGGAAGAGCTGGAGGTGGGACACTAGGGAGAGGTGGTGCCCACTGCCTGTGGGTGCTCTCCAGCAGGCTTCTCCAGCTGCAGAGGAGCCCTGACAGGAAGAAATGAGTCTCAGCTGCCCTGTGGCTGCAGGATAAGCAGGGGCCCAGGTGTGCTGAGTAGCTGAAGTGATGCTTTTTGTTCTCTCTGGTAAAGTGGGGCCTTTTGTTCCTTCCACCAGAGTAGTGGCTGGGGTTGGCCTTCTGCCCTACTGCCCTGAGCCTGAGTGACGTGGATGAGATGTCAGCGAGCTCTTGGGATGTCACAGCCTGCCCTTGATGGGACATGTCCTCTGCCAGGTGTCCTCCATTTGTCCTCTCTGACCACCACAATTCCAAACTCATGACCTGCCCTCTGCTTCCATCCATTTTGGGGCGTGATCTTCTATCGGTGCACAATCCACTTCCATCCACTTGTCTGTGCTTCTGCTGTGAGCCTGGAGCTCTGAGAACACACCTAGAAATGTCACCTGAAAATAATGAGATTAATGATCCTCACCAAAAGCCACACTTCTGCTTTCCTAGCCATTAGGATGGAAACAGTAATGGAAACTCTTTTCCAATGGGCAGGAATGCTTGTTTCTAGCTAACCAAGAGTGAGCTGTAACCCAGCCAGGGAGACAGCTTGCCACAGCTTCTTCTGTGGGGAAAATCCACCTTTTTGGTCAATATTTAGCTTCTGGTGCAGAGCAGGGCGGGCAGTGGTTCTGAGGGATGCTGGCCCATGATATCCTGGCAATGCTCAAGGAAGCATGTTCCTGGAAGGAGGTGTCTACCTTGTCCTGACAGACCTGCTGCCTTTCCCTGCCTTGCTGGGGAAAGTAGGAGGACTTCTCCTGCTTTCCTCTTTTGGTTTTTACCTTTTTGAAGGTGAAGGTCCAAAAAAGGATTCCTTTTCATGCTCTGCACAAGGGGGTCTGGATATGCTTCTTTCCATACCTCCAGTTCGCTTGCCTAAGTTCTTGTTGGTGCCTCACATTGTCTAGAAGTCTCTGTTATTTCTCTGTTATTTACCAGGAACATGGAGATTTATGCAGGACAATGTCAGGTTCTGTGTAATAAATTTACCAAGAGGCCTTTTTTATGTTACCAGCAACTTGTAACCTCTGTAAAATCAGTAATGATTTAGCTGTAAAGGGTTTGCTGTAGCGTCCTTCAGACATGAAATGAGCAAATGACATTGGAGGCTGGCAAAGTGAAATGGGGATTCATTCCTTTTCCCAGAACGGGGCTCACTTGTGGACAAATTGGCACGAGACCCGAAGATATTAAATAGGCAAAGCAGGCTTTGGGAATTAATCATTTCCTATTAATGAGGAAGGTCCTGCACTCCTGCATGCCTGTAGGGAAGGAGAGCAGTGCAGGGAAGGATGTGTGCCAGTCCCTGCAAATGTTTGGGGTCACCTATGGTGTGCAGAGAGCATCTTGTGTCCAGGCCACCAATTCCCTTGCTTTCCTGGGTTTTATTTCTTTCCAGCGTCAGCAGAGCCCCAGTGCTGCCGGCTGCTGACCTCCAGAGGTTGGTGGGGGAAATCCTCGGCCACCTGCGTGGCCCGAGGGGACTCGGGGTGCTGGTCCCCAACCCGGGCAGCAGAGAAAGGGGGTGTCTGGCTGCAGCCCTGGCTGATGAATAAGCGGGGAGAGGAGGTGGCTGGTGCGGGTGAAACCCCGAGCAGCTCTCCCCACTCGGGTGCCCCCCGGCTTTGTGCCAGCCAGGAGCCCGTTCCCCAGCCGGAGGGCTCCACGCAGGTGCGTGGGCGGCTCCGGCCGCTGCTGCTCGGGGCTGGGATCCCGCGGGGTGCTGAGGCTCAGGAGCGGGGACAGACCGTCCCGGGAGCCGGCGCTGGGTGTGGAGCTTGAGACCCGCCTCAAATGCTTTTCGGAATTACCTCTGAATAAGTTTCAAGTTTTGGTTGCAAGATCTCTTTTAGCTTCCTTTTTATTTTTAAAATCCAAAGCTAAATTTTTCCTATTGGTTTTCTGCAGCCTGGTATTTCTAAATGGAAATAATTTGATGTCCTCATTGGCTTTTTAAAAATAGAAATGCAGGTAACAATTAAAAGCTTTTTTTTTCAGACCCTGATCAAAAAGTCTTTGCAGGTTTTAATCAATAAGGTCTGATTTTGGTAAAAAAAAAGCAAAAAAAAAAAGCTGTTGCTGTGTTTCTTCTTCCCCCACCTGTATCACCCCCTCTGTTCTCCTCCTGCTTCCACTTAGACAAAAAGAAACAATTTCCACAGGCTCAGTCAGCATCAAGGAGTCACTTATTTAAAGGGAGAAAGAATATTGTGATGTTTCACTGCCTGTTTTGGATTCTGTGAAGGAATTTCATCCCCTCCCTGTTGCCACGTCTCTGGCATCCCTCCCAGCTCAGAACTCTCTAGAGGACGGAGGCAGAATTATCTCTGAGCCTTGCAGCTGCCAGATGTTAACTGATGAAACAGCAGCCTCGCTGCTTCCCTCTTCACTCCGGGTAAACCTCTGCCTGCCTGCCCTGTTTGAAATGCAAAACTCCCTCAAATCCCCTCTCGAAGGGTTCTTGATGTCTCCTGCCAATCAAGCCTGGCGAGGACTCCCTTTATCCCTCTCCCAGCAGCCTGCTTTAAGAATTGTGCTTGTGTGTGGTTCTGCAGAGCACCAGGACATCCTGAGCTCTGGTGTGGAGGGCTGGGAGCTGAGGCTGGGGCACTTATCCCATCCCTGGAAGTTATGTCCTCCTTCCTGTCAGAAAACACAGCCTTCCTCCCCTCCCTGGATGAAGATTCATGGAACAGAGCTAGGGATGTGCAGGTCACTGGCAGGCTTATCACAGAACCATTGAGGGTGGAAAACACCTCTAAGATTGTTGAGTCCAAGCTGTGATGGATCCCCACCTTGTCACCCATCCCAGAGCTCCGAGTGCCACGCCCAGCAGTTCCTCGGACATCTGCAGGGATGGGGACTCCACCACCTCCCTGCACAGCCCTGTGCAAGGCCTGACCACCCTACACTGAAGAAATTCCTCCTGATTCCAGTCTGAGCCTTCCCTGGCACAGCTTGAGGCCATTTCCTCTTGTCCTGTCCCTTGTTTCTTAGGAGCACAGCCTGGCTCCACCCTGCTGAGTTGTAGAGAGTGAGAAGGTCGCCCCTGAACCTCCTTTTCTCCAGGCTGAGCCTCCCCAGCTCCCTCAGCTGCTGCTCATATGACTGTGAGGCCCTGCCTGAGCAGGAGGATGTGCATGATGGGAGCCAGGACAGGGCATCTCGTGCTCTTGGCAGCTGATCCCTTGAGAGTGGCTGTGGGAAGGGCTGCTGGATATTGCCAGCTGCCCTGTGGTACCTGTGGTCCCTGTCCAGAGGAGCCCAGGGGCACTGCTGGGGCACTTCAAATGTGTCCCTGGGCTATCAAAGCAGGGGCTTGGTAAAGACATGGTTGGGAGGCAGGTTTCTCTTGCAGGCAGTGAAATGATCAGGGCAGAACTCACTGCGTGAGGTTTGGTGTGTGCAGGGGGCCAGGGGGTGCAGCAGGTCCTTCTGGCCTGCCCCTCCTGTGTCTGTGAGACTGATGGTCAATACAGCAGGGGGGCTGCAGTGCCTGCAGAGACATTCACTGGCCTGCACGTGTGACTAGCGGGTTTTGGGCTGAGAATACTCCTGGGTTTGTCCCTTTTACCTGGGAAAAACTGCTGTTAGTGCCCTGGTGATCCCAGCAGAACCAGGCACTTTTGTGCTCTGTGCAAGGGTGCAGGACACATGCTCTTGCCCTTGAGTGCAATCATCCATGTAATTATCCTGTGAGCGATAGGATTGGGGGGAAAAATCATATTATCCTTATGATAGTGTTCATGGGACCATTGATCAAGGTGACAATTGCAAATTCATCACGATAAGGCAGGAAAAAATAGCAAGTTTCTTGTGCATGAGGTGAGCACCTGATCCAAGCCAGCTTTTCACACTCTGATGTGTGATTTCAGTAGGAGAATATCTGAATGAGACCCTGAAGCAGCAGATATGGAGTGGGCTGGACCGTTTTCCCTCCTCCCTTCTTCTTTGGATGGACTTGCACCTTAAAAACTTCCCATCCTTTGTGTGCTTCCAGACAAGGGAACACAGCTCAGACTGCAACAAACCAAACGCTGTGATAAAGTGAAACTCTTGTGGCAGGTTCCCCTCCCTGCTATTTTTTTTTAAAGCTTCCAAAGATAAATTGCATTTCGCTTCAAGATAATGAAATTTCCTTGGAGGAGCGACATATTTTTCTGTAGCTTTTGCATTTGGAACATGAGGAGAGTTTTTATTTTAAATCTCCATTGAAAGTGTTTGTCTGTCTATATTTTGCTTTCTTCCTTGTGAATGTTCTGACTTCACAGAGCTAGCAGGGACCCGGAGATGGAGTGTTTCTGTCACTTATTATAGCTTGCCTTGGCATAAAATTTAATCTTTGGATTTTTTTTTCCCTCATAAAGAAATGAAAGTTGAAGCCAGATTAGAAACAGATAAAAAGATGTCATCCATCCTCAGACAAAGGAGTTTTTGTTTTTCTCTTTTGCATTTGCCTTTGTTAATCCTCTGCCTTCAAGGGGAACAAAGACATCTTTCCACCTGGAGTTCCTAGGAAGAAAGGGAAAACGAGGAGCAAGTGGCACAGCTCATCTGTGCTTGTGCTGTCCCATGGCTGGTGGGTCTGCTGGGACTTGCAGTGCCCTGAAAAAGCCCAGTTAAGAGGAAAAGCCAGGTAGCAGAAACTGCAGCATCTATGAATCAAAGTGAATTCTTTCACTCCTGAAGGAACTTGCTGATCTTTTTCTGTGTTTGCTGTCCATTGCTAGAGGAGCAGGTGCCTTCCTTAGGTGCTTCCTCGGAGGGGAGGATGTGGTGTGTCCATCCTGTTACAGGGTGCCTGGTATCACACCAGAGCTGCCTGAACACTGCTCCCACCAGAGATTAATATGTTCTCAGGCACCAAGAGGCTCAAGGCACTTGGCACTTGACTGTCTCCTATTTTGGAACTTAATAAACAGAATATTCCACCAGCAGAACCTGCAATTTATCTTTCTGTACTGAGCGAGGAGTTACTCTGTGGCCAGGCTCAGGCTGCATCTCTTGCCCAGGGAATTAATAGACTCTTCCATACCCCAGCTCCCTCTGTTCTCACTCTGGTTGCCAAATTAACCTTCATCTCACCTACTTTTTCTTCACGTCTCGCTTCAATTTAGTCCTCAAATTGTTCACATGACAAAGGAGTTGTCCTTCCTACAGCTTCTTCTGTTCTGATAAGACACCTGAATTTTCTGTGAATGCCTGGAGAGACAATAACTTCTCTCCCTCCCTCTCTCCCTTCAGCATCCTGATGGTATTTAAGCCCAGAAGTCTCCCTGAGGTTATTTCCCCTGGGAGAACAGTAAGCAGTTTGGGCTGCACTCTGCCAAGTGCTGAGTTGTGCCTTGAATACACTGAACATTTAATGCTGCTAATTAATGTTATTACATCATATTACATTTATTTGGACTCGCAGGAAGGGGAGTTCTACTATGCAGGAGGTGCTGCAGGGACTGGCTGCTGCTTGCCAGCATTGCCCTTGTTACCTGTCTCACCTGGCTCTTGTTATGTGGTGCACAGCAGACCAGTCTGGAATGCTGGAATGTTGAAGGGATCTGCCTCTCTTATCAGGAAGAGGATTTACCACTCCTCAGGCTTTGACTCTTGGGAGGATGCTGTAGGTGCAGGCTTTTCCTCTACAATTAATGCACAGGCAAGCTGCTGGGAGCAGCCTGTGCTGCCTTGGCAGGATTAGGGATGCAGGAGCAGCACTCCTGCGCTGTGTGAAAAGCTTCCTGCCCTCCCTGCAGGCCTGGCCTCGGCTTGCAAAATAAACTGGGAGTGTCACAACTGCTTTAGCTCTGTGCTTCTCCTGGCTGGGGAGGCTCCTGTGTCCTCTGCCAGCTCTGCTGATCTGCGAGGCTGATGCAGGAGAGCTTTGTTTGACCTTTATCCTGCTCTGAGCCACTCCAACATCAGCGAGCGGCTCACAGGGCTCTCCTGCCACCAAGGGCATCATCTCAGTGAGCTCCCAGTCTGAGCTGCACGGTAGCTCTGGTGCAGGGCAGGAGCCTTGCTCACCTCCCACCTACTGTCACAGGAGATGTCAGACTCCCAGAGCGTGGGCTTGCTGCTTCCCCGGTCGAAGAATTTGGGGTGACCCATCCAGAGCCTCCCTTGCAGCATGGTTGCTGCCACCAGATGCACAAGGATGGCCTGGTGGGACCCATGCTTGTGCTTCAGCTGGTCCTGTCACAGCCAGCGTGCTGGGGATGAACAGGGACTGGCACAGGCTGTGACCCCTCTGCTCTCAAAGCTGGTCACGAGGGTTTCTGAGAAGATCTGTGCCGCGCCATACGATGAGTCTTGATGCTTCCTTTCACTGGGATCCCAGATCTTCATCCTCCACAAAGGATTTGGCATCGCCTGAAGCAGCATCTGAGAACAAAGGCAAAGCTGTTAATTAAGACAGAGCTAATTCTGGCAGCGACTGCCGCCATCTCAGCGCGCTGCGGGCTGCGAGCACGGAGGGAGCGGCCGTGCGCCCGGGCACGGCAGCGCCCAGAGCCTTCCCTCCCGCTCCAGCGGGTCTGCGCCCCCTTCCTTCCCACACAGGGGCGCAGCTGGAGGCGCCTGGAAGCCCAGAGGGTGGTTTTGCCTTCTATGGAGCGTTTGCCTCTCACATGTGGCTGGCTCAGAAGGGAAATGGAGCAAAACGCGCCCAAAACCCCGTCAGGCTTTAGTGCCCTTGGTGTGCCCTCTAAGGGGACGCCGGTGGGCACTGTCTCTGGGGCAGATGGCTACAGTCCCGTCGGGTGGGCAAGGAAGATGCCACCTTCCCACTTCCACCCCCAGATGGTACACGGCTTTTTTGGAGACGTGTCTTCCAGGAGAAGCAAAGCCTTGCTGTTGGGAGACTCAGAGCAAGGCTGACAGAACAGAAAACATTTTGAACAAACACAGCTGGCTTTCACCCAGCGCAGCCAACTCTTTGGCCAGCTGAAAAGAAATCTGAAGAATATTGATGTATTATTCTTTTTATTTTTTCTTTGCTACCCTACAGAAATTGTCAGGCTTTTTTTGGTCAAATGTTAGTTTCTGAATGCAAGGTTTTCAGCTGATAACTATTATTTGGGAGGAACTCCCCCCACCCCAAAATGAGGCACTTCTCTGGATAACTCACAGGCTCAGCTCTTCGCCTCTTGTATTCTCAAACGATTAACATTTTTTTGCTTTGCACATCATGAATATTCTATACTTGAGCTGTTACTGAGTTGTGCTAGATCAGATAAATAACATGGTGTTGCTTTTATGGCAGACTGGATAAAGATGCAAATAATACTGACATTTACTTCACAGTTTTCTTTCTGTGATCCTCTGAGTGAGTAAACTGGATTGCTGAGATATTCATGGGAAGGAAATGAAGAAGGGTTGTCAAGATGAAAGCAAATTTCCTTAAAACTTAGCCAGAAGGTTCTTGGCAATTTTTTCAGTTATTTGCTCAGCTGAATAGGAGCTGCTTGAAAATATATTTTGTACAACCGCAAAAGGAAAACTCTGTTCCCGTGGCACCACTGACGGTTTTTTTGCATGCTCTTTCCCTGAACAGCTGATTTCCCAGCGTTCGGTGTCTCTGCAGGGTTTCTGGTCCCACAGCGTTTTCCCTCAGGGTCAGCTCTGCTGCCGGGTGGGGAGCGGAGCAGCGCTGCAGGGATGCTGAGCCCTGCCAGGGCTGACCGGGCGGTGCGCGGGGACAGCGGGAGCGGCCCAGCCGGTTCTTTTTGGAGGCCGGGGGTGCAGCTCGCTGCCGGCTGCGTTCGTGGGGCCCTGGCACGGCCCGGGCCGGCGGTGACGGGGCTGCAGCTGAGGGTCCCCTGCCCCCGGTGCCCGTGTGGCCGCGGCGCCCGGAGCGATGCCCAGCGAAGGGTGAGCGCGGCGGAGGAGAAGGCAGGAGGCTGAGGGGTCCCCGCGCTGCGTCCGAGCCCTGCGGCCGCAGTGCCTGAGCTTGAGGGGCGCGGCCATGATGGGGGCGGCTGGGCAGAGGGGTCTCTGTGGGGCGGAGGGCTCGCTCCAGATTCCTTTCGGGGCTGGCAGAGCGGAGCGGGACTGCGGCGCTGCGACCCCGCCGGGGTGCCGCTGCCGTCCCGGCTCCGCGGGGCCGGTCCGCCCCGTCGCGGGTCCCGCGGAGGGGACGCGCGGCCTGAGGGCGCGTCCTCGCGCCGCCAGGGGTCGCCGTTCCCCTTCGCACGGGCGCGTGCGGCGGGAGGGGGCGGGGCCGAGGCGGGGCGCGGCGCGGGGATTGGCGGGGCGGCGGCGGGGCGTGGCCGGGCGGGCTCGGGGATTGGCGGGGCGGCGGCGGGGGCGGGCCCGGACGGCGGCGGGGGCCGGCGGCGGCGTGGCCGCGCGCGCCACTCGCGGCGGCGATGTGACCCGGGCGGGCGGGCAGCGGCAGCGGCACTGCCACCGGCCCGTCCCGTCCGCGGCCCCGGCCCGCCCTGCCCCGGAGCCACCCGGCCCGCGGACGCACCCCCCATGCCCGCTCACGGCCGCCCGCCGGTAGCGGCTGACGCCTGCGGGGCCCGAGGAGGCGATGGCTGCGGATCTGGTGGTGCTGCTCTGCCTGGCCGCCGCCGCGGCCGCCGTGGAAGGTGAGAGGCGACCGGGACTACCGGCGGCGGATGGGATGCTGAGCCGAGGGTCCCTGCGCCGCCCGCGGCGTCCGCAGCCCGGGAGCGGGCGGGGAGCGACCCCTCCGCCGTAGGGCGCGGGCACGGGGCTGCGTCCCGGCCTCTCGTGCCAGCCCGGGGGACCCGGCCCGCGGGCGGGGCTGGCAGCCCGTGCCCTCGGGAGGGGGCCCGGGATGGAGGAGGGAGCCCGCCCGCACCCGCGTGGGGCGAGCTGCGGCTGGGCTCCCCTTCCCTGCGCACCCTGCCCGGGGCCGCCGTGGGCTCTCTTCCCTTCTGCTCCGCGGGGCCGCGGTGCATCCGTCGCCGGGGTCCGATCTGGGTCCCCTCTGGTCCCGGGGCCGTGGCGGGGCCGCCTCCGGGGGCCGTGGCGGTGCGCGGAGCCGGCTCTGGCAGCCGTCCTCCCCCGAGCCCGGCGGAGGGCGGATGCGATGCGCCGGGAGCCGTGGGCAGGTGTCTCCGTTCCTGGCGAGGAGCTGAGCCGGGGGACGCGGAGCGGGTGCGTGCTCGTCCTCTCAGCGCGGTCCGTGCCAGCGGGCTGCGATCTTTTCCCCATCTGCTGGGCAGCAGGAAGGTGCCTGCAGCCGAGAGCCAGGCTCCGGGCGGTGGGCCTGGTGGGACAGCGGGTGGGGAGATGATGCTCAGGGCTCAAGGCGCTGCCGGCTGATGTGGGGCTGGTGCGGGGCTGAGCCCTTCTCGGGGGGTTTTAATGAATGGTTGTGGCTGTCAGAGATGACGGGAGACTCCGGCTCAGCTCTGGGCAGCGAGGAGCCGGTTCAGGAGCTGGGATGCTGCTCCCGTGCGCTTTGGTCGCAGCTCCGCTCCGCTGCCGAGCGCGGCTGCTGGATGGCGGCGGGCAGCCCCGCTGGATGCAGCATCCCCTTCCCGCTGGCTTCGGGCTGACACACGTGTTTGCGTTTCGTGTTTCTCGGGCTGCCTCACGTAGGAATACCTGGAGGTGGGAGTGCGGGTGCCGTGCCGAAGCGCGGTGCAGCCAGCGAGCCCTGTTAGCAGCGCTCTGCTCGCCGGGCTCGCAGCGCCGGCGGCTTGGGGCGCCGCTGGAATTGCGGCCCCCCGGTCACCGGGCACTCCTCGGTGCCACCCAGGTGTGCCTCAGCTCTCCCCGGAGCGCCGGCAGACTCGGTGTCCCTGCCCGGCACCGAACCTGTTGAGGAGTGGTGGTATTTCTACTCCGCTGTGGAAGTTGCTTGGATAATAACGTAGTACCGTAGGAGAGGTCTCCGATTTCAGGGAAAATTTTGGATGGGGAATTTCTGAGGTAGAGCAGTCGAATCTGATTTGGAGTTAAGGCGAGAGTCCAACGATGTGGTCATGTAAAGAAAATGCCTTTTTATGGGGTTTATTTAAATCTTACTGAATCTCTTGATGCAGAGGTTGAATTTGCTGTATCGAAACATGGTTTTCTCTAGTGGGTCTGGAGCATCTCGTAGGACCTGCCCTGCCCTGGGGTCTGGCTTTCCCCCTGACAGCACGGCAAAGCCGCGGCTAGCGCCCTGCTCTGCCCTGCAGGATGGCTCCCTGCATCCCGAATCGGCCAACGAGACAAAAAGTGTTTTTTCGTGATGGCGGGGGAGGCGTCTGGGGGTCTAGACCCGGCTGGAGGAGGAGGATGCAGCTGGGGTCAGGGCATGAGCTGCCTCCAAACCTCGTTATTCTCCATAAAACCTTGCTAACTCACTGCTTGCGGCGCGTGAACCTGGAAGTAATAGAGTCACTTATCTGACTTTTTAAATGGTTCCTTGATTTTCTGCTAAATCCTGTGGTTTAGCTGACCCTTTTGTGCTGGACATCTGGACGTTTGTAGTAATTTTAAATTTTCTTTTATGGCTTGTGAAGAGGAAGAATGATGTGAGAAGATGACAGCACCAAATAATACTCTGTCTCTCCCACACCCTGCAATCACTCAGGAGCCGCTCGCATGCTCTCTCTCGTGTTAGCTGAACCAAATATAATCCATTTAGCATATAGAGAGGGTGGTAATGGGCTGACGGTACGTGTTTTAACTCGGGTTGGAGCTGTTGGTCGGTCGGATGGGGCTGATGACCATTCCAGTGCAGCTCCTCCACGTACTCTCTTTCAGCTGCCTGGCCTGCCTGCTCCTCCAGCACCTCCCTGCCTTTCGCCTGCTCTTTTAGAATCCAGTTTTTTCTCTCTGTGCTTGCAGCATCATGAGCAGCAGAGCATGGGAGGGAGGTGGAAAGCCCTGCTTGGAGCTGGTGAATCCAGCTTGGTTTTATTCCCCGGCTTCAGAGCCGGGAGCTCCGTGCGTGCTGCCTGCCCCGGTCCCTGCTCTCCCCCTCTTGGCTCGGGATGCACGCACACATCTGTTGCAGGAATCTTTGGGCTTCCTGTGCTTGCACAGGCGCCGGAGCGCTGCCTGTGCCGGGCGGGCTGGGAGCCTTCAGCCTCCCTTCCCTCTGCTCCAGCGCCCCTGCGCTCCCAGCTGCTCCACCCTGCTCTCCAGGAGAAGCTAGGAGTAAGTCTTCAGGAGGGAATTTGGAGATGGTAACCTTCATGGGAATTTGCAAGTGGTACTATTCAGCTGTCCGTTTACTCTTGCTGTCTTTCCTCAAACTAACTGAGGGAGAAAAGAAAGCCCTAAGGGGAAAACCCTTATTCTTGGCATGAGGAGTGAGCCCAGATCTTGTCAGACTGAAGGGAAAGTGTTTTGTCAAGTCATGGAAAAGGGGCCTGACACTGCAGGTGCTTATGTTGCTTGCTTTTTTTTTATTTTTTATTTACCGATTCTTGGTATTTCTGCTCATGGAGAAGGTGAGGACTATGTTTTCCTGTTCTTTTGGATATCGGAGTGCTGCACGTTCTCCCTTGTGTTAAGTGGCTGTGACTGCTGTGGCATGAGCTGTCAGAGGGTTTGCAAGGTGTCTTCTCAACCATCCTGGGTGTAGCTCCTGACACAACAAAACAGAATAAACCCCTTTCATTTGCTTTAGAAATCAGAAGAAAAAATGGATGTTTTGGTGATGAAGGAGGTCAAATATGTTTGGATGCGGATCCAGGTGCTGAATAATACATGTTTCTAGCAGAGATGGGTTCTGTAAGCTAAAGAAATGCTCAGATTTATGAAAAGAGGGAAATGGTACCTTGGGCAATGGGTAACTCGATGCTGGTCAGGTCAGCAAAGTCTTGGGGGCCCCGGCCCTGGTGCAGCGGGCAGGCTGTGGGATGGGGCTGATGGAAGTGATGCTGAGGCTCCTGTGGGGTGTGTGCACTGCTGGCTGAGTCCAGCCAGCTCTGGGGGGCTTGAGGGAGGGAATGCTTTCCCCAAATACTCATGAAGGATTTGAGAGTGCATTTAAATTTGACCTTGTTCTGCTGCAGACAGAGCTCTCAGGGGTTGCACGCATCAATATTGGGCAAGGCAAATGTTAAGGTTGGATGTTGGTCGGGTGGCAATCTGGGAAGGCATCTCCTCAACTGGAGTGGTAGAAGGCTGGAGTGAGTGTTGCTTGCAGAGGTCCCAGGCTGGTGTGGGAGCAGAAAGGTGTGGAGAGGGATGGAATGATGGCAGAGTGGTGTCAGGAGAGCTGGGCTGTTGGCTGGACCCTGAGCTGGTTATTGCATTGTTCAGCTTTTAGGGGCAAACCACAGTCGTTCCAAAAATGAGCAGCTTGAGAGGCTGCCTGGGAGTGTGCACAGGGCAGATGCAGGCAGCAGCTAGAGGCAACACAGCCCTTTCCTTAGGGATGATGGGAACAAACTCTTGCCCAAATCAGCTCCATGGCTTTCCAGATAAGTGGCAAGCATGGATGGGCTGCCTGTAAATGTTGCTCACAGCCACAGCTGAGTTTTTGGAGCTCTTTTATTTTGGTCACCATTCATTTTCCCACCAAGTCACACCATGAGAAATAGTGAGAAAAACACAACACGTGTTTTGTAGGCACGAAAGGAGCTGTGCTGTATTTATTTATTTCTCACAACTTTTGAATTATTAAAGTGCGTTCAGGGGAGATTAACTTTCCCTGCTCAATATTTATTATTGTTTCATTTCCCTGAAAGTTGGAGCTACAAGAGCTTTGATGAATGGGCTGGGAGGTTCTGTAGTTTCTCTATGGCTAATCTAAATACGTCTGTATCCTTTGCTGAAAAGCTAATTTGTAATTTCCTATGGTAATGCTGCTTAGTGAATTATAATGATACACCAGGGCCTGCTTTTCGTCCCGGCCCTCTGTCAGGGGAATAATGCTACCACTGGAAAATGGTGTGAAACCTGGAAACTGGCCATTAGTCCCCTAAATTTTTGGTCTAATAACAGGAATCCAGAAAGCCTGTGCACCATCTGGTCTGTTTTCTCACGTGGGGGCTGGAGAGCATCCGTCTGCCCCCAGGTTGGTTCCAGCCCTGTGCTGATGCCACGACCCGTGGGTTTGCATCAGCAACCAGAGCTGGCTGGTGCATGCAATCCCTGCTTCTGGAAACCTCTCCCACCACCCCAATTATAACCAAGTGTTATCAGTCTTTTGAATAATTGAAGAGGCTTTCTGTTGAATATTTAATTACAATAATATTTGGTTAGCAGGGGTTGTTGGGCTCAGTTTGTGCAATTGAGAATTGCTGCAAGAAAGGCTGGTAAAAGAAAATGTTGTTGTCTATGATCATTGATTTATCTTTTTTTTTCTTTTTAAGCTAATCAGTTACTTAGTTGAAATTGGTTAATTAGCTCAGCTCCATTAAGATTCTTTGGCATTTAAACTTGATGCTTCTAAATAATTATAGTTTTGCCTGCTAAGCCCACAACCCAGGGTGACCTAATTACTATTAAAGCAAGACGTGCTTTGGTCTGGCTGTAATAAGTTCCTGCTGGGAGCCCCGTGGTGAAAAATCACAGAGGCAGCAGTTCAAAGGGGAAGGGGCTTGTGCTGAGCCCTGGACAAGGGAGATGAGTGTTCTTCAGCCTCACTTCTTCCAACTTAAACCAGGGATGCTCTTGGTTTGGGAGGATAGGTTGTTGCACTTATGTCACAATGGATGGTCGTGGCAAGCAGTCGTTTGGAGGATGAGAGAGTTGAAACTGGTTTCAGTTAATTGAGTGTTAATTTGCTTTTTTTCTCTTCTCAGTCATTCCCCTTAATAAGCAGGATTAGTCCTTTCAAGGTCTTTCTGGATGGGGGGAGAAAAAAATATGGTATTGAGTTAATCTTGGTGGTTTTTACCAGTGTTAAGGTTATTTAGGTTATTACTAAGATCTAGTGGAAGTTGTCCCTGCCCATGGCAAGGGGTTAGAATAGGATGGTCTTTAAAGTCTCTCCCAACCCAAACCATTCTGAGATTTTTGGGATTTTATTTAATTATTTATTTAAAATTTGGAAATATCCAGACCAAGTAATTAGGCATTAGTAAAGCCTCAGCTATTTGCTCATTAGTTAGTGAAGGGGATGTTTATTATCTGGGGAGCCATCCAGTCACGGGATTACTGGTGGTTGGAGCTGATGAAGCTTTAATTTGTTATGCAATGAGTGAAAGTGGAGAGTCAGAATAGGTAAGAGGCTGTGGAAATCCTCACTTCCAGGCTATTTCCTGCCATCCTCGATGGGGCAGTTTCATCACGACTTCAAAGGGTTGTTTTATGGTGCTCTCCCCTCAAAAGTCCTTCTCTCATCCCACCTGCCTCTCCAGTGCCCTGGTACCCAATGTGCCACATCCCAGCAGCAGCTGGGAGCCAAGCTTTGGATTATTCAAACCCAACCAGCGTTTTCCTTGGATTGCTCTGGGCACAGCTGGGTTTTGGTGTCTTTGTGTGATTATATATTATTTTTATGAGAGGATGGCAGCTTAGCCCACTGCCTATGGCTCTGCTGTCTCCGAGGAAGCCTCTGAAGTCCTGCAAAACCCAAGACCAGTTGCATATCCACTTCTTTCCCTCCCTTTCTCTATTTTCTTCCTATTTGCAGGGTGGAACAGGGGGACGCCTTTATTTGTGTGCTGTGAGCAGGGCAAGTCACCTTCTTTCCCTCCCTTTCTCTATTTTCTTTCTATTTGCAGGGTGGAACAGGGGGACACCTTTATTTGTGTGCTGTGAGCAGGGCAAGTTACCTTCAACTCAGGGGGGAGACTGCTTCTCCTTGAGCCCCAGAAGCTGGGCAGGCAGGGCTGCTTTGAGCAGCAGGTTGATGCCCCTGTGCTCTTTTCTGCAGGTGACACCAAAAACGCAGCTGGGTGTGATGGAGCTGGGGTACCCCGAGCTGGTGTTGGTCACTCGTCTCCTGGTGCTAAAACTCACACCACAGGTGGAGGGATGGAGCAGGGAGCGGCAGTGTTTGAAGTTTTAGGGAGGTTTTTCATTTCTTTTGCAGCAATCAGAGGCCAGGGACGGGCTTTTGATTACTGGAGGCCTCCGCTTGCTTCAGCCACTTCCGTGGCTCATTATCATCCTCACCAGGGCTCTGCTGATGTGGGGATAATTGCATTTTGCTCAAAAGACATTAAATCACCGCGGAACAGGCAGAGGGGTGTGAAGTACATCTTTCCCAGGAAAGCTGGGAGCTCAGCAGAAGAGTTAAAAGGGAAACACTGGCGTCAGAGGGCAGGAGGAGAGTGGGGCTGGCTGTGGGGAGCTGCCCTGGGCTCGCTGGGCATTCCCTGAGAGGGAGACAGCCTGGTGTACTGCAGACAGTCTGGGGCTGTCACCAAAAATCTGTAGCTTCTTATTTCCAAGTGCCCAAGCAACAGGATGGACATGTAGGGAGAGGGATGCTCTTGGAGTGCTCCGTTTGGTGCTGGCTTTGCTTTTCCTTTGAAACAAATGTGTTTGGAAGTAACAGAATTGTCGCAATTGTGCTGTCAGAAGTGCTTCTTGTAATGGTTTTGGCTGGTCCAGGACCTTTCCCTCCCATGATGTACCCAGAGAGCTGGACAGGCTGCTCCATAGGTGTGTTTGCCCTCACCACGTGGCCACTCCATCCCTGCTCTTCTGCTGTGATTATTATTAAAGCAGCTTTTATTTAGTCCTGCAAATTATGGGCATGACCTGGCTGCAAGTGGACCTGGAGCACAGAGCTCTTCCCCAGCCTGTGGAGTTCTCCAGAAGCTCCACACGAGTGGGTGAATCTCCTGTAGATCTGTGGCCTTTGCTGCCTGTGCTTTGCTCCTTGAGCTGAAATTGTGGGTGGGGGTCTAAGATGTTTGACCTCTCACCAGGGGCACTGTGAAGCCACACACAATGATGTTATTGTGACCAGAGATGGACTCAAAGTGGTAATTTCTGGTTTAATGAAATGAAGGAGGGTCAGTTCTGTACAGTTCTGTGCAGAGCTGATCAGGGATGAGGAAATCCCTGCTTTGCATGGTCAGGTCCTTAACTTGTGGGAGGAGGGTTTGGCTGCCTCCCACCAGTGAGAACCACTCAGCAGCATCCCCAAAAATGGTCTGTCTCCTACCAGTGGGATGCACTCACATCATCCCCAAGAGAATCTTCTGTTAATAAATCCCTCCAGCTCCCTGGTGAGGGGGCTTGGGGAGTGGTGGGTGGGTGCCCACCTTACCCTGTGTCCTGACACCCCCTGTGCTTTCCCACTCTGGACCCCTCATGGTAGGCCTGTGTGGTCACTCCCATCTCCTGAGTCACCAGCCCAGCAGATTTTTGGAGGTGGTTTGCAGCAAGGCACGTTTTTATTTTGTTCTTTAAAGCTTTGCGGCGTTCAGGGGAAACTGGGATGTCTTTGAACCATTTAAAGTATTCCTAATAGGTTACCTTGAAAGCTTTCTGCAGTCTTGAATGAATCAAAGTGCAAATGTTTATAATGCAACACCCACACAGGCTGGGAGAGGAATTTTATTAAGGCAGGAGAGTCAGAAAACAATAATAATAAAACATGTTTTATGAAGTTGGTGAGAAACTTATAAACTAGGTGGAGTTTTACAGCAGATGAATTTGATACAAGTTGTAAATTTGAATTCCCAGGCTGGTCCTCAGGTCCTGCTCTTTATTACCTGAAATAACATTCTCCACTTTTAATAGCTGGCTGCGGCAGCGCGAGCGCGGTTTTATCTTTCTAAATGATCCACCGTGCGTGTCTTCTAATCAAACTCTGCCCATCCTCGGGGTTCCAGCCCTTTCCTTCAGCAGCCTGGCGGCTGTTGCCAATTAGCAAATTGCTGCTCTTTGCTTTGCTGTCACAGGGGGGACTTTGGGAATCCTTCAGTACATCCCCGTGTCTGGGTTACTAACATTGTCATCCAGCAGAAAGCATTTTATTTTCTGATAAGAGAATATAATGAGATAAGAGAATGTTTTGTTAATACATCAGCAAAAAGGGACTGAAAGATGTACTTGATAAATCAGTGTTTTGCAGTATCAGCCTGCTGTGCTTCCCTGTTCCTGGCACTGCATTTCCCAGAGCATCGTTGTGAGGGGACTGGTGGCCTTTTGAGGTGTTTGGGGTCTGTTCCCGTTTTTCTTTCTCATGTTGCCTTGAGAACCCCCCATTGTCCCAACAAGATTTCATTGTGGTGCTGTCCAAGGACTGGCAAGGTGTCAGAGCATGGGGTGGCTCTGTCTGCGTTCCAAGGGTGGCGTGTGTTGACTTCCTGACTCCCCTTGGTTCCTTCAACCCCTCTGTGCCACTTGGCTGTCAGCTGAGGAAAGGGTATAAAAATGGTTTCTCAGTCCCCTGTCCTGTCTGTTCACACATCAGCAGATTATTCCTCTTGAAAAATAAGTGATTACTTAAGTAAGGCATTTGAGCTAATGGCCGGATTATTCCCTTTAAAATGGGAAAGTAATTAGGGATGTTTTTTAAATAGGCTTCCCACCCTTGGATCTGCTGGGATTAGCCTGTGTGGGTGTGTAAATATTTAGTTTCCAAGGACTGCTTTGTTTTTTTTTCCTTTTTTCTTTCCCCCCCCATAAGTAACAGCGGCGATAAGTGACAGAAATGAGGCAGCAGCTGTTCTTGGACACTTTCCCCAGCATCCAAAATACAATTGGAATTAAATATGACCCTCAAAGGAAAACGAAATTGAGGTTCTGCTGGTGTGATGCATCAGGGGTTTCCTCTGTGTGCGTGTATGTGGAATTGAAGAGAAGTCATTGGGTGTTTGGGGTGATGGAGAACAAGTCCAACCCCCAGTAAGAGCTGTGGTTGAGCATGGTGGGCTTGGTTGGATCTTCTGCCCATGGCTGCCTGCTAGCTGGAGGGAATTTTGAAGCTTGTTTCCCTGGGAGGAGGTCTGTCTTTAACATCCAAACAATTTAGACTTTGTGCACCAAGGCGCTTTGAGGTTTGGCTTCAAAACTGCGTCTTGTTTTGAAACTTCTTGCAGTGCTTGCAATGTGTTGGTGAAGCTGGGAAGGCGAGCAAAAAGGAGCTGAAAGCAGAAGCAAAATATGCAATTAGATGCAAGAGTGGTTTGAAGTGAGTGATGTGATGGAGTTGCAGATTAAAGGAATAGCTGGAACCAGTCATTCACGCAGCTCTCTTGGGGACTCCTGCAGCTGAGGAGCATCTTGCCAAGCCAGAGGAGGCCAGACCTTGCATTCTCCCCATCCATCCATGGATAGATCCCAAGCATTGTGAGCCACCAGAAGAAACCTGCACAGCCCCAAGGCTGGAGCTGTCCTTGATGTGCCATGTGTCCTGCTGCTGGAGGTTCTTAGGAGGTACTTCTGGGCCATCGGTGCTTCAAATCTTCATGCACCCATCATTTTTCTTTCTGGCAGGGATTATTTATTGCAAGCATTAACCTGGAGCTGCTTTCAGGTGCCTCAGTCATTTTTTAAAGGCTGCATTTGTGCTGTTCAGCTGTTTTTGGCAATTTGGGACTTTTTGTTTGCTTGCCTGCCTGCTGGAAGGCCTTCAGAGGTTATTCAGGAGGCGAGGGGAGCCTGTAGATCCAGATTTTTTTTTGTTATTATTATTATTATATATTATTATAATTAAAACATATTTTTAGCAGCTGAAATTCAAACCCGTCTGGGTATTTATACAGCAAGATGTTTTGGATGAGGAATAGGCCAAGAGAGTCACGTGGTTGGGGCCAATGTGAAACAAAAGAATCCATTTATTATCCAGGCAGGAAATTTGTTCCTCGGGATGTTGTAGCTGCAGACATAATGATTTCATTTCCTCTGGTTCACCCAGATTAATGGCTTGTGCTGCTTTGTTTGTGTGCCTGTGTGATTCCTGCAGCCTGGCTTCCCCTCCCGCTCCGTGCGCGAACATGTGTGCGAGTGCCCTGGGCCAGGACGGGGCACGGGGGTCTCCGGGCTGCAGCAGGATGGGGGTGGTGGGCTGGGATGCTGGGAGAGCTGAGCAGAGCCCCAGGGACCCCCTGGGGATGCTTCCTGGCAGTGATGGATGCCGTGTCTGGGGGTCTTCTCCCCGTCTCTGGGGATCTGCATCTGCGGGGTTTTTCTCCTGCTTAGATTTCTGGGGGTCTTCTTCTGCATCTTTAGGGTTTTTCTCCTACTTACATTTCTGAGGGTCTTCTCCTGTTGTGGTCACCAGAGCAGCAAGAGATGTTTTCCTGTGAAGGTGTGGTGGGATTAGTGAGATGAAGAGTTTTGAAGTGCAAATGTTGACCTTGGGGAAGGTGTGAGAGTGATGTGTCTTCTCCACAGCCGAGCTCCAGGATTTTTGTAGATGTTGAGTACTTGGTGGGAAGCCCAAACCTTTGCACCCTCCCAAACATCAGGCCAGGAAACAGCCTGTTTTCCCCAGGGAGCTGTGCTGCTGCACAGGGATGCAGGTGTTGGCTGCACGGCTCTGGGTAAGCAGCTCCTCCCTGGCTGTGTGAGTTGGCCTTTCGTTCCAGGCTGGTCCCAGCCCTCACAGGACCACTGGCCATCTGGGGGCTGGTGGTACTTGCACTCTGTCCTTGATAAAAACTCAGCAGACACATCTTTGTGGGCACTCCCAAGATTAGCAGCAGCCTTAATCACTCCCTTTCTCTCTTCCTGAGTGTTTGCCTTTCAAAAGTGATGTGACAGCCAAACGGTGCTTTTGTGTTGCTGTTGCCGGTGGGTCCTTGTGAGGTTTTGGCGAAGAACTTTTAATTTATTGTGTGCAGCATGACCCAGTCTTCTGTTCTGGATTAATCTGGAGCAACCTCGTGGAGTTGGAAGCACCCATCTGTGATGAGGACTTCAGTGTGGTGCTGCCTAGAATCCACCTGGAGAAGGATTGGTGACCATCTTGCTGGCCCCATGCCTGGCTCTTCCTCCTGCTCTTCCTTAGATGTTTTTTACTCCAAACTGGGGGACAAGAGTTTCTTCCACTTCTTCTGGAGGAGGTTTTCTAGCAGGGACATAACTCACTGAAGGAAGACCCTCTTGGCCATCACGGTGCATGTGCCACTCCTGCACCAAGATCTGGGGCTTTGGTGCACCGATCCCATCTTGGACACGTGTTGCTCCTTCTTGCTTTTGTTCTCCTGAGCTTTTGTGCCATGAGGGGTGTGAGCCCACTGCTCAAACGCTGCAGATGAGAGGAGTGGGAAGCTGGTACCCTGTCAAGCCCTGGGTGCTTTCTTGCCACCTGCCTGCCCTCCCAAATGGCTCCTGTGTTGCCCAGGTGACAGAGTTTGCGAGGATGTGACAGCTCCGTTGCGCAGAAGATGATGAACAGTAATGAGACCCAGAGCACAATGTGCACTTAAAGTGATTTATTTCAGCAAGGAAACCACAATCAGGGAGGATGGGTCACCGTCATCAGGAGAAGAGGTGGGTATGGAGATGAGCTTCAGGGGAACTTTATCATCAACCAGCAATGCTTTAAAAATGAGCAGAGCTGGTGTTGCATGAAATGGAGCTGTTCTGGCTGTGCCAGCACCATCCCTCACCTGCAGCAGATGGCAGGCACTTCCTGGGCTTCGGCCACTGCCTGGGGACTTCTCCTTGGTTACCTCTGCAGCTGTGCTGAAGTGTTTTGGTGAGGTGTCAGCTGTGTGTGAAGTCAGCATTAGGGGAGGAGGGGGAAGAATCCCTGAGCCCGCCGTGGCGCAGCTTGCAGGAAAAGCTCGGCCTAAGAATGGTGCTGAGCAAAATCTGGTGATTTAAGGTTGGCTTAGAGTTGTGCTTGTGTTTCCTCCCTTCTCACAGAAGAGGCTCCTGGCATGGAGGGATCCGTGGTGCTGCCTCTGTGCTGGCACGAGCTGGGGGGCAGGCAGCTGTTTGCCCACTGCTTCTGGCACCATTTGGATGATGCACCACGAGCTGTCAGCAAAGGGTCCTGAACCCCTGTTGATGAAGAGCATCTTCCAGGGTGATTGCAGTTGCTGGTCCTTGCTGGTCAGTTTGGGCAAGCTGGCCTGTCGGAGCTGACCCCTTGTGTGAATGGGTGTTAGGAAATCTCAGCAAACACTCACCAGACCAGCTGTGTGTGTACGTACCTAAAGGTGGCTCAGACTGACAGGAAAGCTTTTTGGATAGGTTGTAGGACAGTTACAGAACTGCTGCTGCTTGTTCTGTCCAAATCTAGAAAGTGGAGAAGGAAAAAAAAAAGCAAAGCTGGGAAAGCCCAGGATGAATTTCCAGGGCATTTTGGGAATGCTGGAGCATCCCTGAGTGATTCCCCTCTTGCCGTGCTGCTTTCCCTCTTCTTCCCGAGATCCCCTGTGCATGGGTGGACCAGAAGTGCTGTTTTTAGTTCTTACATACTCATGCAATTTTTGACTGGCCCCCCAGAAGGCTTTAGTATGTGTCAGAAGCTGCATTAAAGAATAGAGGATTGATGCAGCTGGTCTGGACCAGGGGTGAAAAGTACTGGTGGCTGGGGGAGCACCAAGCCCACAGCAGCTGTGCCTGGGCTAGGTTGAGTCCGCTGGCAGTGCTAGCTCAGAGCAGTCTGTCATGTTTGCAGCTCACGCAGAGCCCCTCTGACACTTTAAAATAGGATCTAGTAAACAGGAGCTGGACGGTGCCAGGTGCAGCTCTGGGCACGAGGGCTCTGTCAGCAGGGCTGGCACTGCAGATTTAGGGCTCCGTGGGACGCCTGTTGTCGTAGTGAACGTGGTCCAAGACGGTGACTCATCCCGAGTCTCTAAAGATGTGATGGCGTGTAGGGAAGCGCAGGGTAAATGTTTTGATTTTTAGAGTTTTCCTCACAGGCAGTGCTTCCCTGGAGTAAGGCAAAATAAATCCAGCGAGGAAGAAGAGCTGTGGGGAAAGGGGGGAGCAGGTCTGACACGTGAATGCACCAAAGCTCAGTGCACCCACTGTACTCCAGCACTGGAAGTTGGCTTTGGAGCCAACACGTGCTGGCTGTAAGGCATATGTGAGCTCGCTGCTTGGGAGATTCCCTGCACTCCCATGGGTCCCGTGGATCCAGGCATGAAGGCTGTGCATCCTTGTAATTCATCCCAGCACGTGTAATTGCAGATGCTATTGATGTTTATGGCACCTCTCTCTTCTCAGACTACTAATTCTGTGTTTAGAGGCTCTCATTTCCAAGGGAATCCCAGCTGATAAGGAGACCCACTTCCACGGAACTCATTATGCTTCAATGGCCCTTGTCTGCAAAATCTCACATGCTGCTTGTATTTATTGTTTTTTATCTCTTTTTGGAGTTCCTTGCTCTCTGATAGTGTGATGAAGTTCCCTGTTCCCCAGAGGGGAGCTCCTGGCAGGATGTCCTTGTGAGTGAGCTCACTTGCTTCCACTGAACCTGGCTGGAGCACACCACATGCAGCCCATGTGGGTACTTGGAAGTTCACCAAGATGCGAGCTGTGGGAAAAGTAGTGGAAAATAGGAAGTTGTTGGCATCATTACCCAACACTGTTTGATTATTCTCAAGGCTTGGTGCTCCCCCAGAATGTATGATGGGTTGGGGTTCTGGATCCTCCTTGTTCTCTGGGCTGGTGAAATGGGTGTCCAGGCCAGCTGGTTTCCACCCAAAGAGTCCAGTGATGTGAGGCTGCTGTGCTCAGCCTGTTCTGGAAGCCACCTGGCTGCGTGGACCAGGGACAGAGTATCCTCAGGCACCTGACCTTCAGCCTTCCTCTGCTTTGCCCTGTGCTCCTGAGGGCTGGTCTCAGGGATGCTGAGGAGCAGATGAGTGCTGTGCCCAACCTAGGTGATCTTTCCTTCAAACCAGACCTTCTCCACACTTAGCTGGACCTTCTCCGAGGCACTCTCACGTAAAGATTTTTTGGAGGTTAAGGTTTTTGGGAGAGCCTCTACCCATCCCTGGTTGGCTGAGTTCCTCTTCCACATCTTGTGGAGGATGAAGTGAGTTACATGCCAAGCCTGACATATGGTGATTTCTGGGGCAGGCTGCTGCGTTCTGAGAGGTTTGCTGGCAACCCAGCCTCGAGAAAGCAGGGTTGGGGATTTAAATGCACAGTGACATTGTGCTGGAAAATGTTCTCCTGAAGGACAGCTGCATCATCTGCCTGCCCCAAATGGGCCCTTGGCATGGCTGGGTCTGTCTTGAGGGGCCAGGGTGTTCATGAAAGTGCTCTCTCAGCCTTTGTTGCTGCTTGAGTTTGAGTTGCCAAACTGTAAATGATGATGTATGGAAGGTGACCTGTGTGTATGGTGTGTGTGTGGATTTTGGGTACCCAGGGCCCTGTGTGCAATTATAAAAACTGTGATATCAGCAACTGATTCTGTCATGACACGAGCAAATGAGTTCCTGATAGTTGAAAACTTGTTTCCAGATTTTCTAAAATAGGTTTGCAATTTAGAAAACAAAAGGTATTGAAAGCCCTATCTTTTTTCTCTTATCTTTCCATTTGATTTGGTCCCCTTTGTTTGTTTTTTTCCTGTGATGTGTGCATTTTTGGGTAATTCTCTGTCATTTCCTTCCCTTTCCCTTATCTCTCCCTCTGCAGTTCTCTCTCTCTTCCTCTCTATCCCTCTCCCCCTCTCCCTCCCCTCGGTAATTTATTTGCAGGCGGGTTGTCTCTTTGATTTACTGTCTCTCTCCTCGGTAGGATTATGATAAATGGATTGTATGGCTTCAGCTGAGCTTGTCCAACATCACATACCCACGCTGGGTCAAGTCCCTTTGGAGCCTGGAAAGCGAGGGGAGATGCTGAGTGAGAGTTTTAAACAGGACTTGGTCCATATGGCCCTGACTTTGCATCACCTCCTGAACTTTTTTTGGCTGGGGTTTTGGTTTGGGCTTTTCTCTTGCCGCACATGAATGCATGGATGCTTGCAAAAATGGAAGCAGGTATTTGCTTGGGTGCTGCCAGGCACATCAAGCAGCACATTTCAGTTTATTGTGTCCTGACGTGGGGAGTGTTTGCCACTTGCAATTAGAGCGTCTCGTCCCGCGGCGCAGCAGGCAGCGCCGTGCTGATAGAGTTGTCCTGTAGCTGCTGAGCAAACACCCCCAAAGCTGAGCTTCATTAAGTTATTGCCTGCCCTGCTGCGCTGCATCTTCACTGCGCTGGAATCCACGGCGCTGACGGGGTCCCGGAGGAGGCAGGGACTGAGCTGTGCAGCCACAGCTTAATGCAGCCCATCACCAGTGCACACAGCACACTCCTCCTCGCGTGGTGTGCAGGGATTCCTTCCCTTTCCAGCTGGAAGTGAGGGGTTTTTGGCCACCGCATGCTGGCAGTGTCTGGGATGTCTTTGCAGAGCAGGCTCGGCTGCTCCTCTCTCCTGGGATGCTCGCACAGACCCTTGAAACACAGGCAGGCAGTATTCTGTGTTGGCTTGTTGCTGTTTAGCACATCCTCCCCCTCCGTGGCTGGGTTTGCTACTCGGTGGGTAATCCTTCACGAGGAACCCGCGGGAGATGGATGGGGAGAGCTCGTTGTGCACTTGCAGCGCCGTTCCTCCGCCGCCGTGTAGCAGCAAAATGCACCATTAAAGGCAGAGAGCCCTGGGAACGGTGGCACGTAATTAGTTGTTGCTGTAATATTTTTGATTGAAAGCGCAGAGATGATGGAAGCGGCTTGGGGAAGTCAGTGCTCTCAGGAAGCTGTGAAGAGCTGCAGCTCTTGTCAGAGGGGAGAGGCTGATCCTGCCCGTGCCTCTGCTGCTGCTCCAGTGCTGTAATTAAACCATCAGAGACATTTTGGGTGTGATGTGCCCCCAGCAGCTCACTGCTTTAATCTCTGTGGTAGTGGTATGGAGCTGTATGGATTTTGTGCTCCTGCTTTTTCCCAGCTTAGTCTAAATTTCAGGATATATTAAAAACTTGCACCGGCAGCCCTGGACTTGTGGTTATTAGTCTGGTCATAGAGAGAGAGGAATCTGGAATTACTCAGGAAACTTCCTGGTGTGTGCTTGAATGCTTTCATGGAATTATAGAATCCCAGAATGGTTTGAGTTGGAAGGATCTTAAAGCTCCTATTGTTCCTCCCCCTGTCATGGGCAGGGACACCTTTCACTATCCCAGGTTGCTCCCAGCCCCGTCCACCCTCACCTTGGACACTTCAAGGGATGGGGCAGCCACAGCTTCTCTGAGCAACCTGTGCCAGGGCCTCACCTTCCCTCCTAGGGAAGAATTTCTCCCCAATATCCAACATAAATGTACCCTCTGTCTGTGGGAAGCCATTTCTCCTTGTCCTGTAACTCCCTGCCCTTCACCACAGTTCCTCTTCAGCTCTCTTGGAACTCCTTTATGTACTGAAACACCAGTATGTGAGAGGCTTCTCTTCTCCAGGCTGAGCAATCCCAACTCTCTCAGCCTTACTCATGGCAGAGCTGCTCCATCCCTCTAGGTATCTTCTTGGCTTCCTGTGGGCTCCTACAGCCCCGTGTCCTTGCAGAGCTGGACACAGTGCTGCAGGTGAGATCTCGCCAGAGTGGAGCGGAGGATGAGCTAACCTATGGGAACAGTGAGAACTAAACCCTGATTTTTCTGCCAGCATGAGGAAGGAGCTTTCCTTCCTCTGGCATGGAGAGGTGTGATGCACACCACGAGTGCACGGAGTGGTGATGATGGAAGCCACGGTGCCACCTGCACGTGGCCATGGCTCCAAGTCACGGCAGCCCCGGGAAGGCAGAGCTTGAGACACCAGAGCAGTTAATGTTATTTAGCACTAGGCTCGAGAATAAACGCCTTGGCTCTGTTTCCCTGTCATTCCCTTTCCCTGGTAATGTCACCAAACTTGGACAGAAGCTTCCCAAGCTGTGCGTTTGCCTTGGGCTGGTTTTGCTGAAGCTCTCAGAAGGGAAGGAAGAGGTAGGAAGCAGGCTTGGCATTTATGAGCATGAAATAGAGGGGAAAATATAGTGCTTTCCTTATTGCTATTGTTCTCCTTCAGAAAACCACGCTGTAGGGCTGGGTTGGTGCCCGGGGATGTGCTCTGGGGCTGGATTTTGTGCTGCCCCCATTGACACTGAGGCACATCAGGATGAGTCTTTGAGGATCCCACCTGTGGAGCATCCTCTGTCCCCCGGACCCGAGCCCTGTGTGCCCTGCCCCACCCCTCACTCACTGTCTCCTCTCCCTCCAAAGTCTCAGCCATCAGCACCCACCTCCCTGCTCCCCACGTATCTTGGGGGGCTTATTTCCAGCAGCTGGCATCTTTTCCAAATCTCCCTCTCCCCATCTGTTGTTATCAAGCCTCCTCTCTCCTTATTTTGCTTAATTTCTATCTTTTTCCTCTTGGTTGTCTTAGACAAGCCTGTGTCTCTCTACATATGCCCAAGCATTTGCTTTTGAGTGCCTTAGGCTGGTTCCTGGCGTTATCTTCTTGCAGGAGGGAGAGAGCTGCTGTTCCTTGCTTCGGGAGAGGGACCCGAGGCAGTTATTGAGGAGTGATGCACTGGCAGAAGTGTCTTTGTGGCCTCCCTGAGCAGAAAATTTGTTGTTGTATCTCTTTCTTTTAGATAACAGCTTCAAGACGAGATCAGGGTGGGTTGGTTTGGGTTGGCCCTCTCCCTTTGGGTGTCTCTGCCTGCAGCTAAAAGGTAAAAGTGACACCTTGTCATGGCATGGTCGGCAAGAACCTGCCCTTGGGAGGTCTGAAATACGGGTTTCAGGCTGGGAATTTTGGGAGATAAGTTCTGCTTCACTTTGGACAGTTCAGAAAGGTTTTTCTGGAAGAGGCTTCAGTCCTGCGGGAAGAGTGCTTGGCAGGACGGCATCAGCTGGTGTGAGATGAAGGCTGTTCTCACCCAAATAACTCATTTTTCCGTGCTGTTGGAAGGATGCCAGCCCATCCTTCACTCCTCTGAGTGCAGCTTACCCTGCTGCAGGCATCCTCTGTGGCCAGGTTTGCCCAGGAGGGTGTGGGAGCCCGGGACAGCACAGCCCTGCCTGCCTGGATCGCAGAGTGCCGTCCCAGATGGACGCGCCGCTCGGCATTCTAATTGCTGGCATCTTTACTTGTTACCAGTGTAATTGTGAGTAGACGTTTGTTTTTGTATTGATAATTAGGGACTGGAACAGATGGCGAAGGCTTAGTTTAAAGTAATGTGTCCATTAAAGAAAATCTACTGTATACAGCTGAAGATGCTTCACTCCGAGAGAGCTCAGCTCTCGGTAGCAGAGCTCCTCTCTCCCTAATGAGGGGCTGGGCTGTCACAGCCTGGCCAGCAGAGCCTCTGATCCTGGAGACTTCTCCCAGTGAGTGTGCCGAGCTCCCTGCTGATGACAGAGCATCCCCAGGTGCAGGCGTGCAGGGAATGCTGGGGGAGCCTGCCTGGGGCAGGGGAGGGGGTGGCAGTGTCCAGGGCGCAGAGCCTGGCACGGTGGGACTGCTTGGTGCAGGTGACAGGTGACACGGCTCGCTCTGCATGGCCAGCGATGCTCTGCTGGGTGTCAGAGGCACGGGGAGAGGATCCTCCCCTGGGGCAGTAATTAACACCCTGCGCCAATTAACAGGACTGGTCCTCGCAGAACGGCCAGGCAGGTGGCAGGGGAGGTGCAAGGTGTCCGTGTGGCTCCTCTACTCATTAGGGCTGCTCAGGCACTGATCTGCACTAATCCCCTCGTTAGCAGCCTGTCCTCCTTGCCCAATCCCAAGTGATGGATAAGTGGGGGGGGTTGATCCTCTGTCCCCTGGCATGTTTTGTAGGGATATTTTTCAGATGGAGTGCTGGGGTCTCTGCCTTGTTCCCCATTTCTCTGTGAGGATTTGGGTCTGTGAACCCTCTCCTGTTGAAGGAGGGTGCTCAGCAATCACAGCCCCGAGCAGCCTGGCCATAAATGCCCCACCAAGGTCACAATGTCACTTTTTCCTCCCAGAAAATGAAGTAAGAGCCAAGGTTTCCTCCAAGAGGAAATAGGAGAGGTCAGTAGGAAGTTGCTGAGCCGTGTCCTTCTGATGCCAGTGCCTCTGCAGTCACAGGGTTGGGTGGACTCAGCAGGAATTTGAACTCAAAGAGGAGATTTAACCATCCTATTGTGTTTAAAAAAACCCTCTCAAATTAACCATTTTGCCAGTTTATGGATCTTCTTGTCTATGCAGTGTCCTTGGGAGACAGGGCAGGATCTGTGCAGGGGATGGTATATAAGGGGTCAGGCTCTCAGCCCTCTTTCTCCTTTGCTTTGCAAATTGCTTTGGGAACGTGGAGCCGTGCTAGTGCAAGTGGTGTTCACAAAAATGGAATCCAGTATGCAGCAAGCCAATTATTACACACTTGAGAGAGACATTGATTATTTGTTTCAGAGTTGCCCAAGCCTGGGTGCTTGTTGGTGTTCAAGCACCCAACTATCAAAGCTTTTTAGTATTTATACATCTTACCAATCAAAAAAATTAGCATTTATTGGCTGAAATATTATCTTATTAATTAATATCCTATCTTCTGTTGGTTAATGACTGTCTTGTTACTCATGCTAATTAGTCCACATGCTCAGTGTTTCTTTTCTTTTGTGTCAGTGGTTTCTTTGGTCAGTGGTCCGTGAGTCGTTGGTCATGATCTGCCCCTGCTGGAATTACCTTTTACCCATCAGAGCTGATTTCAGCACAATTGCTGAAATTATTTATTCTTTTCTTCATTATTTTGGGGGTTCTGCCAAACGTGCTTGTGGCCTCTAAGTTCTGCATTCAGTGTGCCCACTCTCAGTGGCACATCACACACACCCTTCCTCCCAAGCGCTGTCAACCTTCCCGCCTGGGTCTGAGATCACTGAAACCTGTGGAGCCCTGGACATTAACAAGGCCATTCTACCAGCAATAAATTTATTTTCTTTCCAACACCTGGACATCACTTAGAGTTTGTGAGCTGCTGTTTCACAGATTAAATCTCCTTTCTTGTGGATTAGGCTTGAAAGTTACAAAGATGGAACATTAATGAGCATCCTTTCTTAGGAGAAAATTTTACATATTCCACAGTTTGCATCACAAGCTCTGCATCTGTGGTGGAAACTTCTTAAATGTGACCTCCCTGGCCATAGGCCACAGAATCACCTAGGGACTCCAGAAACATCCAAAGTGAAAGCTTCTCTGCGGTTCCTTTCCATTTATTCATTTATTGTTAATTAATTTCTCTGTTTACTGAGTTATCTTGAGGTCGTGTTCAGCATTGCTGCCGTACCTTCCTGCTTTCCTTCTAGAACGTGGAGCTTGAGCTTTGGGGAGGAACTCAAGAGGAGGGAAGGGCTGAGGTTTAGGAGGGGTCCTGGTGATTCATCTGGGAGCAGAGCTGGTCCTTGCATGCTGCTGTCCCACAGGGCAGCTGTGCTTTATCAGAAGGACATTCCTCTGTCACAGCTGGGGAAGGAAGCTGTAAGTGTGTGGAGCAGGAAGGGAGATGATGGGGTGAAAAGCCTTTATGAATAAACCTTTGGAAGAAGTGCCCTTCCTGTAATGGAGCCTGTCCTTACTTATCACAGAGGGTCCTCGTGTCTCCCTGTTCTCCCCTGCCTCAGTTTCCCCTGCTTGCTTTGGGGGAGAGCACCAAGTGTTTTAGGGGCTCTCAGAGCATCCCTCGCCATGCAGCCCACGGGCAGGGGCCCTGGGAGATGTTTGCATGGCCTGTCCCTTCCACCTCCACATCCATTTGTGCCTCTGCACATCTTCCTGCTCACATGCAGGGGGTTTGCAAGGATTGATGGCTGTTTAATCAGGGGTGTTTGGAAGGGAATGAGGGCGTGGAGGTGGTGGGAAGGTGAAGAGTGGTGAGAACAGAAGCTTGCTGGAGGTCTGGAGCACAAACCCCCGGCCCCATTTTGACAAGGAGGGACAGGACAAGGGGGAATGGCTTCCCACTGTCACCAGGGTTAGGTGGGATGTTGGGAAGAAATCCTTCCATCCTTCCCTGTGAGGGAAGGTGCTGAGGCCTGGCACAGCTTCCCAGAGAAGCTGTGGCTGCTCCTGGCTCCCTGGCAGTGTCCAAGGCCAGGTTGGACAGGGCTTGGAGCAACCTGGGACAGTGGAAGGTGTCCCTGCCCATGGCATGGGGTGGAACTGAATGAGCTTTAAGGTTCTTTCCAACCCAAACCATTCCTGGATTCCGTGATTCAAGGCTGGAGAGGAATTTGCAGCTGGGATATTTCATTTTTAGCTGCCTCCTGCCAAATGGAAAATGACCAAAACTGCAAAGTGAGGTGTGACAGCATGAAGGTCACCACACTTTTCTGTTTCCCACGTGGAGCAGGAGCAGGCTGGCACTGTGCAAAGCAGGGGGCTGTGGGCTTGGGGCACCCTGGCAGTGCCACAGCAGCATCCTGGGGCCTGTTTGGGGTGCAGAAGCTGCTTTTCACTCCATGCCTGGGGGCTGCCTTGCTCTCCCTGTGCTGGGGCCACACTCACCCCTGGGAGGGGGTTGGGCAGCGATTGTGGCTCTGTCAGGGTGGGGAGTTCCTGGTCACGCTTCTCCAGCTCCGGCAGGCAAAGGGAGGGGCTGGAAGATTAATTGGAGTCTTGTTTCCCGCTTGTGATTGCTGGAGCAGCCCTGGAGAGATTAAAAGCAGCAGCCTGGCAGCAGCACAGATTCCTGGGCTGATTTTTATTTCCTGACCTTTATTTCTCTGGTTGCACCCCTTTTCCTGGCACTGCTGTGAGTACCTGGGGAGGGGTTGGGAATGCTCAGTTCTGCCACTTGCCCATGGCACATCTCCTCCTGTTTGGTTGGGATGCAGGAATTGAGGCAATTAATCTGCATGTCTGCTTGCTGCAAACAAATAAATAAAACCTGGAGGGTTTTCCCCATCTGTTTCTTTATGGTGTTGCTCTCGCTATTATTCTTGTTGTGTTTTGTTGTTTTGGTTTATTTTTTTATGTCTAAAAGTAGGGAATGATGTGACTCTGTGAAATACAGCATCTTTTGATTTTTAATTTTTTTTTGTTGCTGCTAGTATTTTCCTTTCCTGGCAGTGTGAGCCAGGTTGAGGCTGTGACTCCTTGCAAAGAGTTTTGTCCTGCACCGTTTGCTCCAGAGCAAAATCGCCTTGGCTCCATTAGGGCAGCTGCTGTTGATTCCTGAGCTCTCCAAGGGTCGGGTGCATGCTCTGGGAAAGCTACTGAATGTTTTCCCACGTCTCTGTGCTCATAAAGGAATGGAAAAATTAGGGACTAACTGGTTAACTTACCTTTTCTTCTGTTTCCTCAGAGACTTTGATGGATACGCGGACGGCGACGGCCGAGCTGGGCTGGACTGCCAACCCACCCTCAGGGGTAAGTCCCACTTGTCCAGCTGACCCTGTGTGATCTAGGAGGGGGTCCATGCTTTAAAGCCCACTGGTGGGAAGCCAGAGGAGTCACAGTGGCAGCAGTGGTGCCCCAAAGGGCTGGTGAGGAGTGCCAGGGCATTGCTGCCCATCTGAGCCAGGCTGAACGTCCTTCCCCGAGCCAGTCCTGGCACCTTGGTGAAGATGCTGTCTCCATCCCCACGCTCTCTCTTCCCCTTCCTGTCCTCCTTCCTCGTGAAGGGTTCAGCCCCATCACTGCTCTCCATCACCCTGCTCGTGCCTTGCCTCTCCCTGTGCCAAAAGGCTTGTAATTAGGAAACATTAGCAGGCTCCAAACAGCTTTCATACCTGGAACATCATCCGTAATTGCACTCGGCAGTGCTCTTCCTTGGCTATTAATGTCACTTTTATGAAGTAATGAGGAACCAAACACCCTGAGGCACTTAAAACATCTTTTTTATATAATATGAGCCTTTGAGGAATGGAAGCATAAAATAACCTGACTCACTTTCTCCTGGCAGAAAAAGTGAGAGCTGAGCTGCGGGTGGGAGGGGATGTGAGCTGATGGATGGGCACCACAGTGGGACAGGCAGGCTGGGAGCAGCAGCAGGGCCTGTCCCTGGGGACTCCAGGATGTGGCACCAGAGGGGAAAGGATGTCAGGCTGCCTCTTTGATTGGGTGTCACTGGCTTGGCCAAGTCTTCAAAAGAAATTATTTTGCAGACCATCACCAAAGCTGGGCCACACCTGCAGCAGACATAAAATCTACTCCAGATATGTCAGAGCCTCTTGGATTGGGGTATTTTGCTACTGAATTGCTTTGGAAAAATTCTGAGCCCAGATAAATTGCTGGAAAAATGCAGGAGGGGCATGTGCAGGTGATGGAGACAGGATATAAATAGCTGCCTGCAGCTGCTGTCACTGAAAGCCTGTGTGAGGCAGGAGGGGGGCTGGTGTTGTTAGGTGTGGTGGTCTCACCCTCTGCAGAGCAGCACAGTACCACCCCTCCCCAGCCCCATCCCTGCATCCCTCTGTGCCTCCCTGCAGCCATCCAATTCTCACTCCTCTGAGAGTTCCTGGGGAGGCTTCTGCTTTACAGGAGTGTGTATTAAATCTTCCACCACATATTTAAAATGCTGAGTCTTTTATCTAAAATCGTGGAATCACAGAATCCTTTAGGTTGGAAAAACCCTCTCGCACCATCAAGTCCATCCAATCATTAACCCACCACTGATCCACGCTCCCAAGTGCCACAGAAGCTGTGTGGATAGCTTTTAAATCCCTCCAGGAATAGGGACTCCACCACTGCCATGGTCAGCAGTGACAGAGCTGGTCACCCCTTTCTAGGAAGGAATTTTCCCTGATATCCAATCTGAGCCTCTCCTGGCACAGCCATTTCTCCTTCTCCTCCTGGAGCAGATCCTGATCCTCCCTCAGCTGTCCCCTCCTGTCAGGGAGTTGTGCAGAGCCACAAGATTCCCCCTGAGCCTCCTTTTCTCCAGGCTGAGCCCCTTTCCCAGCTCCCTCAGCCTCTCCTGGTGCCCCAGCCCCTTCCCCAGCTCTGTTCCCTTCCCTGGACTCACTCCAGCCCCTCAGTGTCCCTCTTGTCCTGAGGGGCCCAGAACTGGACGTAGGATTGGAGGTGCCCCAGCAGCACCCAGCCCAGGAGGCATGGTCAGTGTCCTAGTCCTGCTGGTCACACTGTTCCTGACGGGATGAGGGGCTCCTGGTGGTCTCCTTCTCTGAGGCTGCTCTCATCTCTCTTGGGGCTGGAGGCACAGGGGTTTGATGAGCCACCTCTCCCGGCCCTGGGTTGCCATTGGCATGGGCTCTGTGCAGGTTTTGGGTCCCTTTTGGGCTCCTTTGGGTGGTGGCAGCTCCCCAAGGTATGCTGAGCTGCCAGAGGGGCTTTTTACCCCAGCTCACAGAGCTGGCCCAGGCTTGGAGTGGGGATGTTGATGTTGGTGCTGGGGCCTGATGCCAGCCAGGCTGCAGGGGCTGTGGTCTCCCAGGATGGGCAGTGGCAGGATGTGGGCTCTCCTTCTGCTCTTCCTGATGGATGTGCTTTAAATCTTAGTGGAGACATGGAACAACATTGACTTAATCCCCAGCTCCCTGTGAATTATTTAGTAGTGTCTCATCAAAATGATGCATTTGTTGCTGTTAGAGCATTGGTGGCAGCAGCTGCTGGCACTGTGGGTCCTTCCAGCTCCCAGTGCCCACTAACCAGGAGTGCTTAACCCAAGGGATGCACGAGGCAGTGCCAGGATCTGGCCCTGGACTCTGCTGAGGCTTTTCCAAGGGCATTTCATGTTATTCCTAAATGAAACCTTGAAGTGCAGCAGAGTTCATTGGCAGGTTTAGGCTGTGAGTTTTTTGAGGATGAAGAGGAGGATTCCTGCAGTGAAGACAGCAGAGCCATGGGGCTGGTGTTAACGCTGGAGGAGAGCTCCTTGTCTGGCCTTAATTGGAGGCAGGGCTGTCATGCAAAGGCCAGGTGGGAACAGCAAGCTATGGCAGCGATGGTCAGGGGGGATTGTACAGCTCCTGCTCTGCAGAGGTGTCTGCTAATGAAGGGGCACTGAATCCCCATGCCTGTGATGGGGAAGGGGGGCTTTTGCAGCTCTTTGCTGGCATGGGATGAGAAGGAAGAACACTGGGCTGGATGAGGGAGGCTTTATTGTTGGTTTGGTAACCATGGCTTAACAACAACGTGCAGCCTTGAGTTCTGATCTTGGCTTAAGTGTAGCAGTGCTGAGTAGGTGGGCCTGGGAGGGAACGTGCTGCTGCACTTGTTGGCAGCGTGAGGAGGACCCTGCTTTGAAAACAGAACAGAAACCTGTGTTCTGTTACATCAGGGCTGTGGCTCACAGGAGGGAAGCTTGGGGGTGAATTGAGAAATATGTTGTTTCAGTGGAAGATGAGAAGAATCTGTGGGATTTCAGGGCTGGTAGTGGTGCATCAGCTTGTCAGAGTCTGTGGCAGGGCGGGTGGCACGCCCGCGGTGCCCTGTGTAAACACAGGCGTGAGCTCTGCTGCAGCATCGCTTCTGGAAACCATCCCTGCTGCTGAGGGGGCTGCTTGAAGATTGCCATATGAATAATGCTGTTATGAGGAGACTGTAAACATGGATTAGTTAAAATGAATGGATTATGAGGTTGTAAATCTGTCTGTAGGACTCTAATGCCATCATAGACTATTCACAGTTTGCCGCTATCCCTTAATTGAAATTGTAGCCTGGATTATATTAATGCCCTTCTATAAATCGAATTGTGAATCTATATTCCCTCTCTCCTCAGCAGTAATGTTTTATTTAGTTGGTTTTCTTTGCCGGGGGAAATGATCCCGTTGTGCCAGGAGCTTGGGGTCAGGCTTGCTGTCCAGCCCACGTGCTGGCTCAGGCTTTAATGAAGCTGTAGCCTCATGTGCTGCCTTCCCTCCGGCCTCCACGTGCCTGGGACATCTTTCTTCCCATTTTTATATCCTCTCAGGGCACATAAGGCCGTTGCCCACGTGGAAAAGACATTTTAGCATCAATTGGGAGCAGTGGGAGAGGCATGGAGGGGTAAGAAGGTGGGGATTTCTTCTGGTCCTGGCCTGGTTGGTGTTCCTGCCTGTGCTTCACATTGTGTGTCCGTACCCACGTCCCTTGTCCCCTTTGGAGCTTTGGGATTGTCCTCCCGGCCCTGCCCTGTGCAGGGTGAGCAGTCATTGCCGGTGCCTCTCCCTCCTTCTCAGCCCTTCTCCCTGCTCCTTCCTGCAGTGGGAAGAAGTCAGCGGCTACGACGAGAACCTCAACACCATCCGTACGTACCAGGTGTGCAACGTCTTCGAGCCCAACCAGAACAACTGGCTGCTCACCACCTTCATCCAGCGGCGCGGCGCCCACCGCATCTACGCCGAGATGCGCTTCACCGTGCGCGACTGCAGCAGCCTGCCCAACGTGCCCGGCTCCTGCAAGGAGACCTTCAACCTCTACTACTACGAGACAGACTCTGTCATTGCCACCAAGAAGTCGGCCTTCTGGACGGAGGCGCCCTACCTCAAAGTGGACACCATCGCTGCTGACGAGAGCTTCTCGCAGGTGGACTTTGGGGGCCGGCTGATGAAGGTGAACACGGAAGTGAGAAGTTTCGGGCCCCTGACCCGCAATGGCTTTTACCTGGCTTTCCAGGACTACGGGGCTTGCATGTCTCTGCTGTCCGTCAGGGTCTTCTTCAAGAAGTGCCCCAGCGTGGTGCAGAACTTCGCCGTCTTCCCGGAGACCATGACGGGCGCGGAGAGCACCTCGCTGGTGACGGCGCGCGGCACCTGCATCCCCAACGCCGAGGAGGTGGACGTGCCCATCAAGCTGTACTGCAACGGCGACGGCGAGTGGATGGTGCCCATCGGCCGCTGCACCTGCAGGGCCGGCCACGAGCCCGACAACAACGTGGCCTGCAGAGGTAGGGCCGCCCGCCTGCCTGTGCCAGGGCAAAGGGTTTGTCCCCAGACAGGCTGTTGTGTGTGGTTCTGCTCCGGGCAGCAGCACAGCCTGTGGCTGCTCGGTGTGCTCTGGCTGGACCTGGTGGGCACAGGGTGTGGATGGCAGTGGCACCCTGCTGGAAGTCACCTCTGTGGTGTGATGCTGTGCTCGCAGGGCAGGCTCTTCCATCTGCCTCGTTATTTCCCTGGCAGAGCCAGTGGGGCTGCTCTGATTCTCGGCGTTCATTGGAGTTGTTGTGCTGGTTTTTGGGTTCCCCGGCCACGCTGCCAGCGTGCTGCTGCCTGCTGTGTGAGGTTATAAATATGGAAACAGTGCTCACTGCTTTTCATCTCCTTTTGCCCTTGTGGTCAATATTTCCCAAATACCATTGGAGTGTTGCTTTTGTATTTTCTGTTGGCTGCCCATTCCTTCTCCTCTCCCAGATTAAGGTATTGGTTTTACACGCTGCTTGGAAGGAGGGCAGAGGAGAGGAGTTTTTGCTCACCCCATTTTATCACTTCCAAATAGCTTCTAGAAGGTTCCACCAGGACAAGGAAGGGTTGGGAAGAAGAAGGTCAAACTGCTTAAGGGCTGATTTGGCAGGTTTTGATGGGAAGAGGTCCAACCTGGATCTCTTCTGGATCTCTTTTGGGGGAGTGTGTGGCTTAGCTATGGTTCTCGTTGGAGAGTCCCTCAAGGTGTTTTTTCTCCACTTCTAACTGGATATGTGAAAATAGCAAAGCTGGGATTCAGGCTGTGGGGAAGCTTGTTTGATTGTTTGCTCCAAACCTGGGAACTTGTGTAGGTTTTCACCATGCAAATCCTCATTTTTATCTGGCCAAGGTGGGCGTGGTGGCACCTTCCTGTGCCAGGGTTCTGCCAGCCAGGAAACCCCCAGAATCCTTTCTCAGAGGGCATGGCTGGGGGATTCTGTGAGTTGGGTGGCTGTAGGGTGGTTTTGTTCCCACCAGGAGGTTCCTGAGGAGCTGAAGTGCTCAGTCAGAGGGAGGGATCTCTGTGAGCCGAACGTTTCTGGCGAGGCGTTCCTCTGCTATTGAACCAACACACAGAAAGTACACATGGTTATGTGGCAAACTGACATTTCTCATCGTGGGAAAACAAATACTAATTTTAGCTAAACACTGGAGTTGGGAAGTAATGTCACTTTGCCAGAAATGGAGGAAAACTGTGACAGTGTAAAACCGTGGGTTTTGGTGGTGTTGGCCTTTCTGCCAGCTGGATGAAGAGTGAGGTCTTGAGTGCTCCTGACCCCTGGCAGGGCTGTGATGCTCCCTCTCAGTGCTTGGGGAAGGGCAGAGGATTGACAGTGCAGGATAACAAGCATGGGAGTAAATCTGCTGAGGGTGGGGTTTAGACCCATCTCCATGGCTTTTCTTATTTCCTTTTCTTGTGCAAACTCCACCAGGGCTGTGAAGTGTTCGTGCTGTCAAAGCTCGACCAAGCAGACCCCAGGGAACTGGGGATTTGCTGGGTTTTCTGTGCCCTAGTGCCTGTCTCCTGCTGTGCTCCCACTCCTTAGCACTGATCCCCAAGGAGAAACTGCTGAGCTCCTGGTGAGCTCATGGGGAGCCTGCTTTGTATTCAGACTCCTTGAGGAGAAGATTAGGGATCCTGGCAGCTCCAAGGAGGAGAAATACCCTTTAAAGATTGACTGGCAGCATGTGTGATCCTGAAAGGCACCAGAGTATGCTGAAAGTGCAGGGCAAACAGGTTAAGTGGCACCAGGCTCATCTGAGATGACAGGAATGTGCTGTTTGATGATTCCATGGGTGCTGGAAAGATGCTGGCTGTGGCAGAGATCTGCCCTTTCCCACTCCTGTTGAGTATTTTCCAGTTCCCATGTCAAGAGGACAGAGAAAAGGCTGGGGTTGCATGAGACCTGTGTGTCTGAAGGTCCTGCTCAGTGCTGCTGAGGAACCCAAATGCAGTATATCCCCCATCTCCTCAAATTTCTTCAGAACACCTCCTAAAAATTTGATCTAGGAATTTTGGAAAATGACCCACCTTGGTGGTTCACTGGCCATCAAGTTCCTCCTTGTGTCCCCATGGACCTTGGAGCTGGCAAGGGAAGACCCAAGCATGGAGGTTGGTGGGCAGGAGATGGCACATTGCAAAGTTTAGGAATAGAAATTCCTTGGTTTTCTCTGTGACTTTGTTTTCTCAGAAGGGGCTGTATTCCTCTGCCTGGTTTGCCTGGCAGGGAAGCTGCTGGGGTTGCACCCTGGCACCTGGGTGCAGTCATACTCCTGACATCTGCTCCAAGCCTTCATCAGCCTGAGATGAGACACTTAACAAGCCTGTGGGAATTGTCACCAAGGAAAAACCAGAAAAAAGAAAATCCCTCAGTATTTGAAGGCTGAAAAAAATAGGCTTAATTCCTGTGTGGTGGGGAAAAGAGATAGGGTTGGGTTTAGCTCCCCAGCTCTGTCTCATCCCTAATTCCCCTGGGAAGGAGGCTGGAGCAGGCTCGTGCTGACAGTGGAGCTTGGGCCACTCAGGGATTCCTTAATCCCAGCTTCTAGCAGCACTGCTGGCTCGAGGGCTGCAGGGGCACAATGCCATCTTCACTGGGGTGCTCAGAGCCCTGAGGAGATGATCCCCGTGTTTTGGGGCACAATGCCATCTTCACTGGGGTGCTCAGAGCCCTGAGGAGATGATCCCTGTGTTTTGGGGCACAACATCATCTTCACTGGGGTGCTCAGAGCCCTGAGGAGATGATCCCCGTGTTTTGGGGCACAACATCATCTTCACTGGGGTGCTCAGAGCCCTGAGGAGATGATCCCTGTGTTTTGGGGGCACAATGCCATCTTCACTGGGGGTGCTCAGAGCCCTGAGGAGATGATCCCTGTGTTTTGGGGGCACAATGCCATCTTCACTGGGGGTGCTCAGAGCCCTGAGGAGATGATCCCCGTGTTTTGGGGCACAATGCCATCTTCACTGGGGGTGCTCAGAGCCCTGAGGAGATGATCCCTGTGTTTTGGGGCACAATGCCATCTTCACTGGGATACTCAGAGCCCTGAGGAGATGATCCCTGTGTTTTGGGGCACAATGCCATCTTCACTGGGGGTACTGAGAGTCCTGAGGAGATGATCCCCGTGTTTTGGGGCACAACATCATCTTCACTGGGGTATTCAGAGCCCTGAGGAGATGATCCCCGTGTTTTGGGGCACAACATCATCTTCACTGGGGTGCTCAGAGCCCTGAGGAGATGATCCCTGTGTTTTGGGGCACAATGCCATCTTCACTGGGGTGCTCAGAGCCCTGAGGAGATGATCCCTGTGTTTTGGGGCACAATGCCATCTTCACTGGGGTGCTCAGAGCCCTGAGGAGATGATCCCCGTGTTTTGGGGCACAATGCCATCTTCACTGGGGGTGCTCAGAGCCCTGAGGAGATGATCCCTGTGTTTTGGGGCACAATGCCATCTTCACTGGGGGTGCTCAGAGCCCTGAGGAGATGATCCCTGTGTTTTGGGGCACAATGCCATCTTCACTGGGGTGCTCAGAGCCCTGAGGAGATGATCCCTGTGTTTTGGGGTCAGAGGATGCTGCCCCGCTGTGCCAGGATGGGCGTGGGGAGAGGGAACTGTCTTTGTGCATCAGCCCCGTTGTTTGTTCCCGTCCCAGGCTGCCTTGGCACAGCCTCCTGGCACAGCTCTAGCTGTGTGCCCGAGCCCAGTGGGCTGCCCAGCCCATCCCCTTGGACACCCTGTGCCCCTGGGGGCGGTGGCTCAGGGTGGGATGGAGGCTCTGCCTGAATCCCAAACGAGCAATTCATTCGGTGTGCCAGAGAGCCCAGGCTCCCCTCGGGTTGATATTAAATCCATTTGTCTTGCTCTGCCCATCCCTCAGCCCTGTTTTACAGCTTCCTTGTGTGGTCAAGGGGCAGTGCATCATTGTTCTGGGGAGGAGCTGGGAGGGAAGGTGGCAGCAGGGATCACTGGGAGGTGGGGGAAACCTTGGATGAGCTTGCTGGGTGGATTTTGCTTTTTTCTTCTCGAGGAGGATTGTTAAACCCTTTCTCTCCTGGTGCTTGAAACCTGATGATGGCAGAGGAACCCCTCACTGAGTGTTGGCAGTTGTGTCTCTTGGCTTTCATCCCTTGTGGCTGTGAGGGCTGGGCTCTGTGTTTCTGTCTGCTGGAGTCAGGCTGGCTTTCTCTCTGACCTTCCCACTGACTCGGGTGCACGGAGAAGGAAAAAGTCTGGGACTGACCTGGCTTTGTGCTGAATTTCTATGTTGTATTTATAAACCCAGGAAGAAGGGGTGAGAGAGCAGTCCTGCTGTTTCCTGGCCTTGTCTCGCTTTCAGTTTTCCCCTCCTGGCAAATTCCTGTGCCTCCAATCTGCTGCTGCTGGCCTGTCTGCTACAGCAGCTGGAAATCTGACCTGGCACGGGGGGGAAAAACCAAAATAAACCCCACCAGACAAGAGCAAAGCTGGGCTGTATTGCCTGCAATGCTTCCATGCAGCAGCCACTCCCCCATCCCATCTCCAGCCAGGTCCCCTCATCCTTCCTCACCTGCTGACCCCTGTGCTGGGCTCCTCCGTGTGGGTCTATCCTCATCTCCTCCATCCCTTTGATTTCTCTGCCTCCTTTCTGCGTTTGTCCTTCCCTGCTGCCCTTTGTGTGGAGGCATGGATTGGGAAGGGAGCAGCAGGAGGGGCACATCCCACCTTGGATGTTGAAGCAGTGAGCAGCTCCATGCTGGTTCCCTTGTTATCTTCCCCCCCACCGAGCAGCCCTGGGGATAATTATTGATTTCCTCTACTTACCCATCACAGAAGATTGGAAACAATGTGATTTATAAAGTGATTTTTAAAATAATTGCCAAGATTTTGCAATTAGTAGTAGAGCAATTTGCTATCATTTAAAACAAGGGAATTATCAAGTTTTCCCAATGAAATTGTTGCTTGTGTTGAGAAGTGGGAGTTTTTGGTGTCTGTCTGTGCCCTTGCCTGCCTTTTCCCTGCTCCATGGCCCAGCCTGGTGCCCCTGCACCATTTTGGGGCACCCAGGAGAGGGTTTTTGGGTGTTGAAGGTGATGTTGGTTTTACCCCATGGTGAATGGCAGCAAGGGAGGTCGTGGGGACACAGGACCTGCTCCCTGTGCCATCCAGTGTGCTGCAGCTCCGTGCCCAGCTGCCTTAATAACTGGGATATAATACCTGGTGAGCACACCGGGCACTGGCAGGGGCTGCAGAAAAGCCCTTTTTTTTTGCTTTTAAGGATGGCTTAATTTTTATTTTTTTCTCCAATCTGCTGGTCCATGCACTTCCCCGTGGTTGGAAATCATCTTCTTTCTGTGCCTCTGCTCCCTGGGGCTTGGGCACCTGTGGCACACTACCCCAATAACCATCCCAAAAGCTGCTTTTAGACCCAAAACAGAGCAGCTTTCCACCCCTGAACAGCAGCAAAGGTGTCCAGGGGCTGTTTTATTTCAGGCTTAGCTGAGCCACAAACCTCTGACTGCTCAAAATGGGCTTTTTTTTTTTCTTTTTTTTTCCCCTTTTGTTTTCGTTTTTGGGCACAATATCAAGTTTCCTGCCCCTCTCCCATCCTGCAGCAGCCCAAGCCATTCTCCCTGCTCGGGCTGTGCTGGGAAGTGGCAGCTCTGCCAGCTCCTGCTGGATCCTGGTGGTGCTGCTGGCAGGAGGGAGGGATGCTCCCCTTTGTTGGAGGGGTTTTGCCTTTGCCTGGAAGCGATCTCCCACCTTCCACCACTGGGTGGAACAGGCAGCCCAGTTTTACCACGGCCACACCGTGGAGGAGAAACAGTGGAATCACCAAAAAAAAAAAAAAAAAAAGTGTGATTTTTCCTAAATTATGCCTTAGTGAAGGCATCCATTAACCTCAGTAATAATTTTGCAAGGAAAATGTCCAGGAAAACCTTGTTAACTTTTTTTCCTAATGAGTGTGATGGGTTTTAATGAAACTCTTAATTAGACATTATTAGTCCAAATGGGCCTCTGGTGGATTCAGGCTTTTTTCCTTCCCCAGCACAGGGATGGGGAGGGTCCATGAGTCCTGGCTGCTGTCTGGGAAGAGGTTTGGGCACCACAGCCACCACTCCCTGTCCCCAAATCATCCCTGTGATCCAGACCTGTCTGGAGGAGAAAAAAGGGAGAAACACAGAAAACAGCCCAGGTGTGAGTGGGGACCAAGTGAGCATTGCAGGGCTGGGATTCCCAGGCTGCACCATCCCAGCAGTGACCTTAGAGGGATTAGGGAATGGCCCACAAGTTTCCGATGTATGGTTTTAGTTTTCCCACTTACCAAATTTTTTTTCCTCCTTAAATTGTTCTATGAGTTGTTTATGTGTTTCCCTTCCTTACCATGAGAATTTCTGAATGTTAACAGCATTGATTCCAGCCTTAAAACAGGAAGAAACTCTGATTTTCCACATTCACCCTTTCAGGATCTTTCCTTGCAACTCTTTGCAAATCTGCTTCCAAACCCTTGTTGTGTTAATGATCCATTTAGGAAGTTTTCTGTGGCAGCTGAAGAGCCTGGGGAAATTAAATTTTGGGGGAATTTTGAGCTGCAGAGCTCCGTGTGTGCTATTCCTGAGCATCCCTGTGGTGTGGGCTGTGAAACCCACCCACCCCTCGCAGCCCTGTGCAGCAGCCAGCCCCGGAGCCCTGGTGTCACCCTGCTGCCAGCCCGTGGGAGCTCTGCTGTCGCCAGGAGCAGGGATTGTTCTCCTGGACAATGGGAGCGCCGCAAGGAAGCCGGATCCGGCCCTGCATTGTTTCACCCCGCTGTTTGCAAACACCAGCACCTGGCCAGCCCGGTGACTCAGCCAGGGCCTTTAAAGCCTTTCTGTGGCTTTTTCCTTTTTGCTTTTTGTTGGGTTGTTGTGCCGTTTTGGTTTTTTTCCCTTGGGAGTGGCTGTTCTTGCTGCGGTTGGCTTGCCAAGGGTGGGAATCTCACCCGTGTTTGGGGCTGTGCTGCACCCTGCAGCCCGTGGCTTGCTCCAGGCATAGGATAATTTATTTAAAACATAAAAAAGAGAGTCTTTTAGCCTGGCTGGGGAAGGGCTGGAGCACCAGAACAGGCTGAGGGAGCTGGGGAAGGGGCTCAGCCTGGAGAAAAGGAGGCTCAGGGGGAACCTTGTGGCTCTGCACAACCCACTGACAGGAGGGGACAGCCCAGGGGATCCAGCTCTGCTCCCAGGGAACAGGAGAGGACATGGCCTCAAGAGGTTTAGATTGGGAATTAGGGAGAATTTCTTCACCAAGCCCTTAAACAGGCTGCCCAGGGAAGTGATGGAATAACTATCCCTGGAAATGTTTGGAAGCTGTGCAGATGTGACACTTGGGGACATGGTTTAGTGGTGGCCTTGGCTGTGCTGGGTTAATGTTTGGAGTCAATGACCTTGGAGGGCTTTTGCAGCTGAATGACTCTGTGATTCCATAGTAATAATAATAATAATAAAATGGGTTTTCCCCCTCAAGCCATGAGATAACTCATCACCACACCCCTGGAAGCTGAGTTGGGCTGCAGTTGGGCTTTGTGGTTCTCCTGCAACCCATGCTGGGGGAAACAGCCCTGCATGGAAGATGTTTGAGTAGGTGAGAGAGCCAGAGTGGTGGGAATTGCAGGTGGGAGAGTTGCCCTGCTCTCCCTGGCTGTCTGAGGAGGTTTGTGGGGCTGGCAGTGCCAGCTGGGCGCTGCTGGGGAAGGATGAGGGATCAGTGATCAGTGATAGTGAGGCTTTAATTGCTGCCCTCCCCGAGCCTGGCACGCTCTGGGCTGCTGACAAATGGAGCAGTGCCTGGTGTCAGCTCCCAGAGTGCTCCCAGTGCCATTTGTCACTCCTGGTGCCTCGGGGGTGCTGCAGAGAGGAGTGCTCAGTCAGACCCTCCAGCCAGCCCTTGGAGGAGCCATGGGAACACACATCCCTCTTCAGCTGCAGCACCAGGCCAGGGAGCCTCCATGCCTTCTGTGGGAGCATCAGACCACAGCTGTGGCACCCCAGGTTAACTTCTGCAGGGGAAAATACCAGTTCTCCCACCCTAGGCTCTAGCAGCAGCCACGAAAATGTCATTAATGGCATGGAGGGAGCTGCATCACTCAGTTTTTGTGCTCAGCCTCGTCACATTTACTGCATGGAATGGATTTGAGGGAGGAAAGCTGTGGGCTGGGCTAGGAGCTGCTCACCTTGGTGCTCTCAGTGTGGCTGCATCCTGCCTGAGCATGGCTGGGCTCCCAGCAGCAGCACTCCTGGGGTAACTCTGTCCTTGTCTTGTCTCATCCCTTCCCTCGCTGGGACTCTCTGGGATGGTGCTCTGGTGGGTGCAGGCAGAGCTCTGCCCTCTCCTTGCTGGTCTGGGGCAGAGTTGTGGAGTGTGGGGCACAGAGCTGTGTGCCAAGCTGGAAGTGGAGAGCCTCAGTCTGCTCTCTGGACTTCACTGCCTAAAACTTGTCTGTAAAAGCAGGGGCATCCTGGAAAATGATATCCAGGGGGAATTATGATTGAATTTCCATCCTGGCTCAAGCAGCTTTGCTGGGTCTGCAGCCCAGAGAAGAAATTGCCCTTGAGGAGAGACATGATATTGACTTACACTTTTGCTTTTTATTTTCTACTTTATTATAGTACATATTGCATCCAGGCTGAACAGATCTGCCCTGGCCTTGGACACAGCTTTGGTAGGGGCTGGTGCACACTGGCATGTGCCCCCTCCATGGTGCAGAGGGACCTGGGCACCCTCCTCACAAGCAGGGATTGCTTTGATGTTTGCACTGATGCAAAACAGGGAATTTGAAACGGATCTGGGCATGGCAGAAAGGTTCTCTGGCTGCCTGGGTGTTTCCAGGGACTGTCATTCTCTGGCTAAACCCACATCTCCTGGTTCTGCCATGGGCATCTCTTTCAGCACACCAGGCAAGCAAGGGTGGCAGTGGTGGAGGAGGTGACAGGAGAGACCTGGGATTATTACAGATCTCCTGCTCCACATCAGATTTGTTCCTGAGCTCTTAATCATGTGTTATTATTGAAGACAACTTATTCTTAGAGAGCCCAAGGTGCAAATTATGTTTTACAGCTAAGAAAAGCTTCCAGAGCTGCCTACATACAGTAAATCCCTGCAATCTCAGGGTGGCTGTGACTTATGTGCAGCAGATGTTGAGGATGGAGGAGACCACTCCTTTGTGCCTGCTTGTTGCTGTCACACACAGGTGAAAATTCAGGCAGGGAGAAGCTGTCTGGGCTCAGAGTGGGCTCGGTGAGTGTTCTTCCACCCTGCAGCTCTGGGCATCCATCCTGTCCCCCAGTGGTGGCACCAAAATGGGCAGTGCCAGAGTGTTCATGCTGCTTGCAGGAGCTCTAGAGTAGGTTGCCTGCCCTCCCCACTGTGTGGGAGTCATGGAAGGGTTTGGCTGGAAGGGCTTTATAGGTGTCACCATTGTTGGTGCTGTGTGTCCTCTCTCCTCTCTGCAGCTGGGTAGAAGGCACCTTTCCTCCCAGGAATAGCAACTGTGGCTTGTTCTGCTATAAATATTCGTTGGGAAGCTCTCTTAATTGTTTTTCTAATTAATTCAGTGCATGGCACTCTTGGGGTAGATGAGGAATGTGCCTTGGCTGGGACATCCTCCCACAGCAAATCTGTTCCTGGGCTTAGTCCTTAAGCAGCCAGCCAAACCACAGCCCCCAGGGGTCACCTCCAGCAGGATGGCAGTGTCCTGCTCTGTGCTGGGACAGTGGCAGGGACACAGGGAAGCTGTGTGTCCCTGTGTGTCCCCAGTGCCAGCAGTGCCAGCCTGGCCCTGTGGCTGAAACTGTCCCCAGCCCCATCCTGGGGTGACTCTTCCTTCGTGGTGTCAGCACTAATGAGGAACCACTTCAGATGTAATTAATGAGCACTTGATGTTCTCTAGGTCGAGGGGACACTGCATGGCATGAGCTGGAGGAGGTGCTTAATGAGTTCCTGTTAGGGAGAGGATTCCTTCCCTGCCAGGAGGGGACTTTGGGGAGCCCAGTGGCAATGCCACCCCAATTTCCCAGTCAGAAGAGGGGCTGGAATTATGGAGTGACACTGACAGTTCCCAAAATCCCTAGTTGCAGAGGAAAGATGCATCTGTTTCAGGGGTCTCCTAACCACAGCCCCTGCCAGCAGCTCTGTACCTGGGGGAAGAGCTTCTCTTGGAGATCCTCTAGGAATTTTTGTGCCTGCTCACTTGCCTGCTGATGAGGTGGCTGGATAGCTCACACAGGCATTGAGGGGTGAGCAGGATGTGCTGGGTTAGGTGGCACATGGAAGTGTCAGCTCTTCCAGTACTTATCAATACTTAGCTGTGTCTGTTGGCTCTAGAGTTTCTCATTGCTGCAGCTCATGAGGAAAAAATGTTTCTCCACGGAGCCTGATGCCTGGAGTGGTAGAGCATCTCTGGGGGTTGTGTTTTTGGGACATAAGTCCTGCCCTGAATCTCAGTCCCCAGTTGTTTTACTCCAAACTCATTGTGAGGCTCACTGTGGGTGACAGATGGTGGTGAGGCACTGGCCTTGGACACTTCTGGGCAGCCTGTGCCAGGGCCTCACCACCCAAGGGTTCCTTTCCAACATGCAATCTAGCCTTGCCCTCTGTCCATGTAAATTCTTCCCCCTTGTCCTGTGACTCCAGGCCCTTGGAGCCCCTTTAGGCACTGGAAGCTCCTGCTTGAAGGGATGGTGACACTGGCAGAGGGAAGAGGCTGTGCCAGGCTGCAGCTGCTAAATCTGTCTTTAAAGAGGAATATATGGAGGTTAAATAGCATCAAATCCTTATGACAACTTCATCCCCCTTTCATTTGTTGACTCAGAATAATGAGCTGGGCAGTAGGATGGTGAGGAGCAGCCTGTGCCTGCTCTTCTCTTTGCATCCATCTGGGACAGATTTTCCCTTCAGACCTTCAAAATCACCCCCAGCCATGAAAAACAGAGCGAGTGCAGCCCAGGATGGTGATGAAATGGGTGAGCATGGACCTGTTGGGGAGCTGCAGGCAGTGAGCAGCCAGGCTCGTGGGAGCCTGAGCCAGCTGCTGCCATGCCCTGCCCTTGTTTAGGGCCATGGTGTCACCTAAACAGTTGGTGTTGAGGCATCCAGAGACCCTCAATTTTTCCAAGCAAGCCTTTCTGGAGGAAAAGCTCCTGCTGTGGGTGAGCATCAACTGCATTTTGCTTCCAGTGCAGCACATGGGGATTGCTCTGGTGAGCGTTTCAGTCTGTGAGCACCTTGCTCCATCAGCCAAGTTTCTGCTCCCCTGGGGTGAGGGGTAGGTTTTTTGGGAGGGGTGAACAGGGATGCATCCAATCCTTTTGCCTCTAATATGCCCTGCACAGCTCCCTACCCTGCAAGCACCTTTGAAATCCTGCCCTGCTCCAATTCATTCCTCATCCATGAGAAGAAAAGCAACCCTGAGAAAGGTAAAACCACATTGAATTTCACTTCCCTCCATGAATAAACCATGGCAGGCCGGCTCTGACTTTAATTTACATGTGTCCCAAGGCAGATCTAAGGCTGTTCCCCCCGAGGTGGAGGGCTGGTTTAATTAAGCTGCTGTCACAGGGAGCAGGGGCTGCATTCCTTGTGCATCCTGTGCCTGCAGGATGCCAGTCCCCGATGCTGGGAAGCTCATGTTTCTCTCATGAGTTTGAGTTTATCTCATGAGTTTGAGTTTATCTCATGAGTTGAGTTTCTGCCTGTGCAGAGCTGAAGGAAGGGAACACAGTGGGGCAGGTGCTGTTTGTAATTCGAATGGCCCCGAGGCAGGAGCATCTCTGGGTGATCCAAAATCTGTGTGGTGAAGTTTGCACCAAAATGAGGCTTTGGGACAAGGATCTGCTGGGATGTCACATTCCATGTGCTGCAGTTTCTGCTGTGATCTGTGCTGAGCTCCCTCCTTGGGAGCAGGAGGACACTTCAGGGCTGGAGTGCTTGGGCTTCCCTGTTCTCCACCTGGGCCATGCCCTTCTCCCTCCCCTGAGGCTGGATGCTGGGGTTTGGTGGCTGGTGGGGTGCTCAGGGGCTGAGTCTCCTTCCTTGGCATGGTCAGGAAGGTGGGAAAGCTCTGCAGGTGAATTTGTGGGTGCCTGGTGGAGGCTGGCGTGGCAGAGCAGCCCCAGCACTGCTGGGGGCTGAGAAACACTTGGCTTGATATCCAAGGCAATCAGATCATTACAGAGTGGGTGTGGGGGCAGAATGCTCCCCAGACAGCCTGTCAGCCCCTCCCCAGCAGAGAGGGAGGGCTGGCAGGAGAGCACCGTGCAGGGATGCAGATGAACCCCTGAGCTCGGTGTGTGCAGCCCAGGGTCCCTGTGTGTGGCCCCAGGTGTCAGCAGTGCCCCTGGAGGGCAAAGTGCCTGCCCCTGGAGTCACAGCATCCTCTCAGTGACACTTCTCTGCAGCACACAGTTTCGTGTGGGTGTTTATTTTTATTTTTTATTTGCCTGGGTGGTGTCTCTCAGCTGAAAGTGTCTCTGGGAGGGTGTCCTAGCTGGCATCTCAACTGCTCAGGGTGACAGCAGGATGGCAAGCAGAGCATTTTAAAACACCCATCTCTGTGGCTAGCTAGTTTGAAGGCTGAAAAATGGATTTTTTTTTTCTTATTTTATTTTTTAATGTATTTAAAGGTAGATTCAGTGTTGATGGTGTTTACAAAGTGCACAAGGGGTTTCTAGCAAGCAGCTCCTCCCTTTTTTGGGGGGTTTCATCAAAAAATTACAAGCACAAGGTGTTGGGTTGAGGAGCCAGTATTTTTTCTTAAATTATTGTTTGCAGAAAGGGAGGCCTTGAATCTCTTTCTGGCAGGCTGCAGATGCAATGAGCCACAGTTTCTCCTTTTTTCCTACCTGCTCTGTCCTCAGACCCTGCTGCCCATCTCCCAGGGGTGCTGGTAGGTATTTCCACATGTCTGTCTGGCTCTTTAGTGCCTTTGCACCTGGCAGTGCTCTCCACACCTCCAGCTTGCTTGAGGGCATCATCTCGTGCATCTGAGGCAGCTTTTCATCACCTGCTGTGCCAGAGTGCCACAGCTGTGCTTAAAGACATGGGGATTGCCCTGGAAATTGCTGGACCCAAAAGGGAGCCCAAAACAAACCTGGAAAATGGGGTTAGCTGCCACAGCAGGGACAGAGGGGCATGGGATGGATGAGGCAATGCTGACTTGGTTTGCTGGGTGCTGGAGAGGGTTGGGGCAGGTCAGAATCGCTGCTGAATCTGTAATTCCTTGGAGAAGCTCCTGCTTTAAAGTCCAAGAAAGAAAAATGCCACTCTGCATCCCCAGGGAGCTTTAGAGCAAGTTAATGTAGAGGCAAAGTCTCCTTTCTTTCTTCCTTTCTTCTTTTTTTTCTCTTTTGACTTAAGCTTCCCTGAGAGAGTAATTAAAAAGTGCAAGTTCCAGGTGCTAACTGTGAGGATTTAGTTTGAGAGTGAAACGCTTGGATACCCCCATGCTGGAATATCCCCACACTTGCAGCCTTTCCTCAGAGGCTGTGGCTTGCCTGGGGCAGCAGCAGGGATGCATGAGCTGAGAGATCCTGCTTATTTCTGGCTCTTTCTTTGACTCCTGGCAGCTGGAACACAATGGTGCAGGATACAGGAGAGTGTGAAGCAGTGAAAAGCCCTCACAGTGCTGCTGTGTGCCAGAGTGCTTCCATAATCCATCCTGCTGCTGGGCACTGCCCAGGCTCCCCAGGGCATGGCACAGCCCCCAGGCTGCCAGAGCTGCAGCAGCATTTGGACAATGCTCCCAGGGATGCACAGGGATTGGTGGGGTGTCTGTGCAGGGCCAAGGGCTGGATTGATGATCCTTGGGATCCCTCCCAGCTCAGTGTTTTGTGGTTCTGTGATTCTGTGGTTTGGGCATTCTCAGATTCTGTGATTCTGTGATTCTCACATTCTGTGATTTTGATTCTGTCGTTCTGTGGTTCTCAGATTCTGTGATTTTGATTCTGTGATTCTGTGATTCTCAGATTCTATGATTCTCAGATTCTGTGGTTCTGTGATTATGTGATTCTCAGATTCTCAGATTCTGTGATTCTCAGATTCTGTGGTTCTGTGATTCTGTGATTCTGTGATTCTCAGATTCTGTGATTCTCAGATTCTGTGGTTCTCAGATTCTGTGGTTCTGTGATTATGTCATTCTCAGATTCTGTGATTATGTCATTCTCAGATTCTGTGATTCTCAGATTCTGTGGTTCTGTGATTATGTCATTCTCAGATTCTGTGATTATGTCATTCTCAGATTCTGTGATTATGTCATTCTCAGATTCTGTGATTCTCAGATTCTGTGGTTCTGTGATTATGTCATTCTCAGATTCTGTGGTTCTCAGATTCTGTGGTTCTGTGATTATGTCATTCTCAGATTCTGTGGTTCTCAGATTCTGTGGTTCTGTGATTATGTCATTCTCAGATTCTGTGGTTCTCAGATTCTGTGGTTCTGTGATTATGTCATTCTCAGATTCTGTGATTATGTCATTCTCAGATTCTGTGATTCTCAGATTCTGTGGTTCTGTGATTCTGTGATTCTCAGATTCTGTGGTTCTGTGATTCCCAGTTTCTGTGATTCTGGGAGGTGGCAGTGGGGACACAGCTTTGTGGTGCCTTCACTGGGTGTTTGCTTTGTGTGAGACACGACACATCCCTCCTCTGAGCCTTTCAGGGGGAGGTAGGAGAGGTTCAGCCCTGGCTGGGAGTCCCCAGTTGTATCTAGCCCTGTGGCCACATCCTTACAATCACCCTTGGATGTGATGGCAACTTGCAGCTATTTTCCCCCCAAACTTCCACCAATGACACCTTGCTGCAAGAAACCCAAATTTCACCAGCCCCTCAACGATGTTCTCCCCCAGTCCCAGACATGTCAGCCCTGGAAAAGGGGTCCTGCTGTCAGACTGGCACCTGGGATGTGCAGGATGATGGATCTGTGGGCAGCTTTGGCTTGTGGGGGGTGAAGTGCTGAGCATCCTCCCTGCTTAGCAGCACAGAGGAGTTCTGTGCCTCAGCATTTACAAACACACCCCTGGTGCCTAAATGTGAGGAAATGGATAGTTAAGCACATCATTAATCTTATCCAGCCCCCATAATCAACAATCAATTAATTCTCCTCCGGGCTGTGGGTTGTGCTGTAGGCTGGGCACTGGCAGAAAGAGCCTTTTCCCACAGGGACAGCTGAGGCAGAGCCTCATCCTGCATTTGTCCAACACACTGTCATGGAAGCAGGCTTTGCCAGCTCTGGGAAGCTCTTGGAGCAGCCCTTAAATTAGGGCAAGTGTTGCACTGGCCATTAGTGGGGTGATTTATTGCTCCCTCCTGGGCTGAGTCCTCCATCTGAGCCCTGCACTTGGGCTGTAGGTTTGCCATGTGAAGGATTATGGATCCCACCACGGCATTGCAGGGCCCTGGGGGTTTGTGCTGTGTTTGCAGTGTGAGGTTCATGGTTCAGCTCCCCCAGAAAGAGGGGACACGCAGGCAGCAGCCAGAGCAGAGTGCTGCAGCCATGGCATATTTGGGAAGAGGGAGAAGGCATCCACCTCCCCAAAACTGTGGGAGGCTTTAGGCAAGCACAGTGTAATTACAGGAGAGAAAAGCTAATTGGTAATAATAGCAATTAAGAGCCACGTGCCTGCAGATTGCAGGAATTTGTGGATAAGCAAAGTGATAACGGAAACCTGTGGACACTGGGGTGCAGGGTGCCATGTTCAGGTGTTTTGACAAAGCATCACTTGGATTAATTGTAATTAAACATTAACAAACCTCTTCAACCAACCCACCAACATGCCCTCAAACTTAAAACTGAGGCTTGTTCACAGCACTGCAATCTCCTCATTGTCCTCCTTCCCTCGTGCATCCTCTTCCAGTGAAACACAGGTGGATGTTCCCTGGTGCCACTGCCCTCCCCTTCCTGCTCCTCCAGAGTGTCTGCCATCTTTCAGGTGTGTTCTGGCACATCCTCCAGCTGCAGAGCTCACAGGTTCTCCTTTGCACACCTCATGGATGCTCACCCTTCCAGTGGGAGCACATGGTGGGGAGGGAGAGATGAGGAGCTGGAGATGCACTCGAAGCCTTGGTGTCCATTTGTGGTTTTGTCTCCTGCCTTGTGTGTCTAACTCTGTGCCTCCCTGTGCTGTTACGGGACTAGGGCTGTGTGTGTGCATCAGGGAAGGGTCTGCATCCTTCTGCCTCCTGCTGTGGAGCATCCTGAAGGTGCCCCTCAAACCCTCTGGACTGCATGGTGACCCTGTGTGTCTCACTGCCCACTGCATGAGGTGCTGGGTTATGGCCCTGAGTGATCCTTAAGGTGCCACAGGCATGGGGTGGCTGTGGTGGGATGTGCAGGACTTGGCAGTCCCCCCATGATGGGGAAGAGGAAGGGCAGTGGCAGATGGTGGCTGGTTCCTCTGGAATGCCACGTCCTCACCCAGCTGTCAGGGCCACTGGAATGAGACAGTTCATTGCAGCCAGTTGTGTGCCTCAGGCTAGGGGGAGGGAGGGATCTTCTGAATAATAAAATTGTAAAATATTGTTTTGATTTATTCTTTTCTATCATCTATTAATATCTGGAAAGGCTGTGTGAGCAGGAGGCCTTCATGAGTTTTGAATGACAGGTTAAAGGGCTCCAATAAAGATTAGATGGTCCACTATCTCCCAAGGAAATTGCATCAAAGTGGTTACTCCTGCTTGCTCCTATTAATTTCCTCTTCATGGCTGCTAGGAGATGCCTCATATCCTGATGCAGCAGACAGGGGCTAAGAGGCACTTTCCATTATCTCAATCATCACCGTGTTTATGAGACACGTCGGTGTTTCTCTGCAGAGCTGTGCCCTGGGGGATGGCATGGCAGGGGCAGAGCCAGGAGCTGCATGGGGCTGCCATCACCCTGGTGTGAGCCAGGAACAGTCTCTCCTGGGCTGGATGGAAGTCTTGGTGCCAAAATACAGATATTCCCTTCTGCAGCCTTTGGCTGTGTCAGATGTTGTGAGATGTCAGGGCATCCATCCATCAGTGCCCGTTGCTGAGGATGGGTGGGGTGAGGCAGATGAGGGACCCCATCCCTGTCACTGCATCCTTGCCCTGTCTCTGCAGGGCAGCGAGATGGCTGATTAATGAAACCTCCCCTGTGGCTGATTAAACCCTCACTGCAACTGGAACATCTTCTCCGTTATGAATTAGCTGCCATTTCCTGCTTGAGTGAACTCAGAGCCTGGGAAGCTCCAGCCCCAGGCTGAGAGGGATTAAAGGGATGGACCCATAGCACACTGTCATGGGTGTCACACAGACTTTTTAATCAAATATTTAAATTTTGCATGGAAAAATAGCTGTGAGAGCCAGGCTGTTGAGGGTGGTGGAAAGGGACCAATCAGCAGAAGAGGAGCACTGTCCTGCCCTTGTCCATGTCCCCATGGGTGCTGCTGGGGATGGGGTCCCACAGCCCCCTGCCATCCCCCTGCTAGAGCCCCCTTGCTCTGTCTGGCTAAAGATTGTTGCCATGTGGTTGCAGTGTTTATCTGGTGGCTTCAGGAATGATGCATAACCAACATGGAAAATTCTGGCCATCCTACCCCATTTAGCACTGATATGAGTGTGAAGCTTTTCTGTGTCTCCTCTTCCTTTCCCTTTTTTTTTCCTTCTCCTCTTCCTCTTTGTTTCCCTCTCCTCTCCCTTTTCCTCTTCCCTTTCCTCTTTCCTTTCTTCCCTTTTCTTTTATCTTCTCCCTCTCCCTCTCCCATTTCTTTTCCTTCTCGTATCTCTGTTTCCCTCTGTTCTCTCTTTTCCTTCTCTACTTCCCTTTCCTTTTTCTTCTTCCCTTTTCTTGTCTTTTATCTTCTCCCTCTCCCTTTTCCTTCTCATATCTCTCTTTGTTTCCCTCTCTTCTCTCTTTTCCTTCTCCATTTCCCTTTCCTTTTTCTTCTTCCCTTTTCTCTTCTTTTATCTTCTCCCTCTCCCTTTTATTTTCCTTCTTGTATCTCTGTTTCCCTTTCTTCTCTCTTTTCCTTCTCCTCTTCCTTTTCCTTTTTCTTCTTCCCTTTTCTTTTATCTTCTCCCCCTCTCTCTCTCTCCCTTTTCCTTCTCGTATCTCTCTATTTCCCTCTCCTCTCCCTTTTCCTCTTCCCTTTCCTCTTTCCTTTCTTCTTCCCTTTCCTCTTCTTTTAACCTCTCTCTCTCCCTTTTCTTTTCCTTCTCGTATCTCTCTTTGTTTCCCTCTCTTCTCCTTCTCCACTTCCCTTTCCTCTTTCCCTTTTCTTCTCCCTCTTCCCTTCTTCTTCCCTTTTCTTTCTGTATCTCTCTCTCTCTCCCTCTCTTCTTTTTCCTTTCTCCATCCCTTCTCTGTTTTCTCCTCTCCCTCTTCCCTCTTTTCTTTTCATCTTCCCTCCCTCTTCCTTTTTCCCTCTCCCTCCCTTTTCCTCTTCTTCTCTTTCCTCTTCTTTTTCTCTCTTCCCTCTCTCCCTCTTTCTTTTTCCTCGTGATCTCTCTTTGTTTCCCTCTCTTCTCTCTTTTCCTTTTCCTCTGCCCTTTCCTCTTTCCTTTTTCTTCTTCCCTTTTCTTTTATCTTCTCCCTCTCCCTTTTCCTTCTTGTATCTCTCTCTGTTTCCCTCTCTTCTCTCTTTTGCTTCTCCGCTTCCCTTTCCGCTTTCCTTTCTTCTTCCCTTTCCTCTTCTTTTATGCTGTCCCCCTCCCTCTCCCTGCTCTCCCGGCCCCCTGGCTGAGCTCAGGACCCATGCTGTGCTCTCTCTTGCAGCCTGCCCCGCAGGGACGTTCAAGGCCAGCCAGGGCTCGGGGCAGTGCGTGCCGTGCCCCCCGAACAGCCGCTCCAGCTCCGAGGCCGCGGCGCTGTGCGCCTGCCGCACCGGCTACTACCGGGCAGACTCCGACCCGCCGGCCGCCGCCTGCACCAGTGAGTACGGCTCGGGCTGGGCTGCAGGGTGAGCTCTCAGCCCGTGCACCGTGTGCCACCCTCTCCGCTGAGGATGGGAGCAGCGGCGCAGCTGCCGGGCGAGGCGGGGGGATGGCGTGGCGCCGCATCCCGCCCCGCTCTGGAATGTGTGCATCACCCGGGCAGCGGCGGTGATGGCAGGGAGATAGTCCCCAGGATGAATTAGGATTTAAAGTTATCTGCTCTGGCTGTCTTGTTCATAGTCTTGCAGATGGAGTATTTTTTAATAGAGGGGAAGGCTGCGTTAAGCGTTGGTATTCAGCGATGCGTCGCTGCTCGGCTGCCTGCCCGGGCAGCAGTGTCCTCAGGCCTGTCTTTTGGTGGGAAAAAAAGCCCAGGAGAGAGGAAAGGAGCTGCTGTGCTCTTCAGCCTGCTGGAGACAGAGGCCTCAACTCCCCCCCAGATACACTCCAGGCCCTTGAACCTGCCTGTCATGGAGCTTTAGCACATGGATGCTCTGGACCCTTCTTGCTGGGAAGTGCCAAAGCACTCATCAAGGAAAGAGAAGAATTTGTGTGTTTTGCAGGATCACCTGAGCTCTCATACAGGTATTCAGCAGGTTGCACAACCACAGATCATCTTCAGGTCTTTATTATGCCTCGTTGCATAACTGATTTACAGCAGTGCTGCACTATTGAATACAGGAAAAAAGTCTCTGCTGATTTTTATTTCGTCTCGTCAGTGCTTGATTTTGCAGTGCTCCAATCTGAGGTGCCATCTGTTCACCCACAAAGTTTCTCTGTGTCAGAGGAGTACATAACATTGTGGAGCTGCAGGCAGTGCCCTGGACTGGAACCCTTCCAAGGGTGATCCCTGCAGAGGAGGGAAGGGGCTGCAGTTAAAGTGGGAGGAATTTGGGGAGGCAGAGTTTGCTACCACAAAAGGGAAGATATACGGCGTTTTTTCGTTTTTCTTGAAAAGATATTAACTGCTTAAGGTATGGAGGGAGGCTTGGGTTTTTTGATCCCTTTGTGAGTCCTGCAGTCTTGTTCCCCTGGGGAATCAAGGTCTTTCTCCCTGCTCCTGCCCTGCTGTGGCCCCTACAACCATCCCATAACTCTCTTTGACACCTCCACCATGGGTAGCCTGGCACTGCTGCGGTGCTTCAGGTACAGGAAAGGCCAGGATTCCAGCAAGGATGCTGCACTGATGCTGCTCCACAACACAGACACTTTTATTCCTAAAGAGGAAGATGCCTAAAGGGAATGGAATTTTATTATCTTAATTTTTTTTTTTAAGGCTGTCATTTCTCCGGGCATTTGAACAAAATCTTTCATCCGCATTATCCACGGCAGCAGCTTAGAGAGGCTCCCAGAGTGTCTCCACACAGAATGCCCTCTCCATCCCACCAGCCACGTCACCATGGTGCTGATGGATCTGTCCCTGTCCAGCCCATCCCTGGCCACTAACAGGGCTGATTTATCCACAGCCCTAATGATGTTCCCTGGCGCACACACACTCGGGAGGAGGGCTCCTGTGGGATGGGTTTCCTCATGACAGAGTGTGCTTCTCTCTCTTAACCTTCCTTGCAGGTCAAGTCCTCCATCATTTTTATTGCTCCCTGTATCATGGCAAAGTCCTTTTTCTTTCTTGGAAGTGCAGCCCCCAGCCCAGCCAGCAGGATTGCTTCCCTTATTTACTATAACCAAGCAGCTGAATTTTGTGGTTTTGACTGCGGAGCCATCCGGGCTGACCCCAGATCCTTCCTTGGATCTGAGCAGATGTGTGTTTGTACCTCAGTGATGCTGCCCTGGGTTCCTCCTGAGGGGACTGCAGCCCCGATCCGGCAGCGCTCGCAATCGGAGCCGTGTTCAATTCTCATCCTCTGAAGCATTTGCAATGGCTCCTGGCGGCTTGGATCAATGCAATTTTCATCTTGTCCAACATGGGAGCTGCTTACAAACCGTGGAGTGCTGCTGGCTCTTCTCCATGCTGGGAAATTCCTGGGTTTCCAACTTGAGACATTGAACCCTTAATAACCACTTTCCATTTTTGACTTTCTCTTCTCCTGCTGCTCCTCTCGTTCTCCACGGTGCTGGCTAAGTGACTTTTCTCTTGCTGGGATAATCTGCTCGAGGTGCTTCTCCATATGAGCACTGCAGTTATCTCAGCATCTCCTGATGGGGGTGAAAATGAGTCCATCTTCACGGATGGATCTGCGTGCATTCCACAGGGAGAGGAGAGACTTAAGTGGGTTTGTGGCATGGGAGTTCTCATCTCCATCTGGGAAACTAGTTTGCAGTGCAGGTGGTTGGAGAGTCTCACCCTGAGCTAAGCAAAGCTGTGGGCACCTGTCCTGGTTTGAGGGACAGATGTCTGCCAATAAAGGCAGAAGCTTCTCTTTGAAATGGAGAATGTCAACCCCCTCCCTCCAAATTATTATAATTTTGAAATTAAGGGGCTCTTAGGCAAAGATATGGGAATTAGGAATATAACAGTTCTTTACTAGGAAAATTAAAATAGAAATGCAGTATTACAAAGAACAATCCCAAAGCACTGCCAGAGTCAGAATCCAAGCTGACACCCATCAGTCAGTCAGGGTGTTGGCAGCAGTCCTATTCAATGGTGGCTGCATCCTCCTGCAGTGGCAGATGTGGTTCAGCTGGAGCAGTGCTCCTGTAGAAGGTGCAGTTTCCTCTGAAGGTCCAGGGATGATGTAGAAAAGTTTGGCTTTTCCTCTGGAATCCAGTGGAAAGAAGGTAACTTGCTGTCCAAAATCTCAGTTTTTATCTGGGTAGGAAAGGCTTGGCTCCTCCCCTGGCTGGAGCATCTCCCAGTGGGATGATGTAATTTTATCAGCCATGCACTGGGACTCAGTGGCCATTAACAGGAGATATCTCCTGGAGGGAGGATGGGCTGTGGAAAGATAAAGATGATTGCCCAGCTGGTTTAAAGATGGCCCATTAGCAGATGGTATGTGCCAGGAGATGAGGAATCACTGCCCCACCCGGCTGCAGCAGATGGGGACAGAATTCACATTTCTGGCCACATCAACCCAGCACAGCAGCTGCCAAATCCCTCTTGGGGGAGGAGGTGATGGATAGTGCAGATCCCTGGGGTGTCCTCCTCCATGAAAAGGCAAGGGCGTGTCTCAGCGCCTCTCCTTCCCGCAGGCGTCCCCTCCGGGCCCCGCAACGTCATCTCCATTGTCAACGAGACGTCCATCATCCTGGAGTGGCACCCGCCGCGGGAGACGGGCGGCCGGGACGACGTCACCTACAACATCGTGTGCAAGAAGTGCCGCTCGGACCGGCGCGCCTGCTCGCGCTGCGACGACAACGTGGACTTCGTGCCGCGCCAGCTGGGGCTCACCGACACGCGCGTCTTCATCAGCAACCTCTGGGCCCACACGCCCTACACCTTCGAGATCCAGGCCGTCAACGGCGTGTCCAGCAAGAGCCCCTTCCCCCAGCAGCACGTCTCGGTCAACATCACCACCAACCAGGCTGGTGAGTGCCAGTGGTCCAGGGAGTGTGGCTGTGCCAGTGATGCCAGGGAGTGTGGCTGTCCCAGTGGTGCCAGGGAGTGTGGCTGTCCCAGTGATACCAGGGCAGTTTGGCTGTGCCAGTGATACCAGGCAGTTTGTCTGTCCCAGTGATACCAGGCAGTTTGGCTGTGCCAGTGATACCAGGCAGTTTGTCTGTCCCAGTGATACCAGGCAGTTTGGCTGTCCCAGTGATACCAGGCAGTTTGGCTGTCCCAGTGATACCAGGCAGTTTGGCTGTGCCAGTGATACCAGGCAGTTTGGCTGTCCCAGTGATACCAGGTAGTCTGTCTGTCCCAGTGATACCAGGCAGTCTGGCTGTCCCAGTGATGCCAGGCAGTTTGTCTGTCCCTGTAATACCAGGCAGTTTGGCTGTCCCAGTGATACCAGGCAGTCTGTCTGTCCCAGTGATACCAGGCAGTCTGGCTGTCCCAGTGATGCCAGGCAGTTTAGCTGTCCCAGTGATACCAGGCAGTTTGGCTGTCCTGGTGATACCACGTAGTCTGTCTGTCCCAGTGATACCAGGCAGTTTGTCTGTCCCAGTAATACCAGGTAGTCTGGCTGTCCTGGTGATACCAGTTTGGCTGTCTTGCTGCCAGCTGTTAGCTCCATGTGGAGTCAGGCCCTGTGTCCAAAAGGAAAAGCTCCTGGCTATGAGGGTGTGTGGTGGCTGTGGTGCCCCCAGCCCTGAGCAGGGAGAAAGAGGGGGTAGAGAAATGGGGATAGGGAAGGGTAGCCAGAGCCCTGGGCAGGGTGAGGGTTGGCTTGGGGATGAAATGGCATCACCACTTTCCAGCTGGGAGAAGGGAGATGGGGAGAATCCAGCCTTGAAACAGTCTGACTGTGTTACAGCACAGAGGGAGCAGCATCCCCAGGCTGAGCCCAGCCTCTGTCTCCTTTGGTACATCCCTCTCCCACCATTTTCCTCTTGTCTCCTTTTCCAGGCTCCCCTGCTCCCTCTCCTGTCCCCATCAGGAGCTGAATGAGCAGCTCTGGGTCAAACAGGGGTGTTGATGGGGCAGGTGTGCAGGTGGCAAGGGAGCAGCTGGTCCTGGGCTGCACTGAGGATCAGAGGGTATGGGAACCCACGTGCTCTGGGTTTAAAATGGGAATGGGAATTCCTGCTTTGTGCCAGGGCAGGCAGCCTTCACCATCCTGCTCCCTCTGGATAGCACAGTGGAGAAACCTGGTGTAAATGTTTCAGTGTAAATATTTCACTGTAAACCACTGTAAATATTTCAGTCTCCTGGCTCCAGGGAATACTGATCTACACTTGTGCCTGGCTGGCACTGCTGTCTGCTGAACCACGTGCAGCCAAACCTGCCTCTTGTTTCCAGCTTTTTTTTCCTGGGGTGGATTTTTTGGGGATTTCTTAGCTCTTCTCCCACCATGAGGATCTGGGAACAGCCAGGTCAACCTCATCTGTCTGTCTGTACCCCAGTGGTCCCTGTTAGTCTTAAAAAGGCTAATTACAAACATGGAAATTCTGGGCTGTGGGGTGACATGATGGAAGTTCACCAGGGATATCCAGGGCATTGGTACTCTCCCTCTAAAATCTCTTTGGCTTTCCAGCAGGTTTCTCCAACCATTTTCCCAGCCCCTTCCAAGATAATGGGAGTTAATAAAACAGCAATCAATCTGAGTGCTGAATTTCAGCCCACGAGCATCTTCCTGGAGCAGATGTGGAGAGATTTAAAAAAAAATAGTATTAAGTATTCTGGGTAAACAGTAAAAGGCAGTGCTGAACTGTCCATATCTTCCACTGGGACCATGAGAACCAGGGCTCCTGCCAGCCCCACATTCCCTCCATGGCAGGATCCCATGCTCCAGGCTGGTTGTGCAGGTTGTTCAGGTATTCCCTGGATTCACAAAGGGGAGGGAGGCATTTTCCCTGCCCAGCACTGCCCATAGTCTAGGCATGGTGAGGAGGAGGAGGGCAGAGATGGCTGGATTGGGAGCTGTGTCTGTGGACAGGACATGCCAATGCCCCTTTGGGTGTGGCCAGACTTGGATACCTTTCTTTTGATAGGATTAAGTGCAGGATTAGGGCTGTATTGGCTGGCGCTGCTGCCTATAAGTGTAGCTTGGAGGGCACAAAGCATTTGGGAAAGAGTCTCCTGGCTGATTTAGTAGCTCAGTGTCCCTAATGGAGGAAGGACAGTGTTTCTGTTTTCCTGGGAGAAGCACATTTGTGTGCTGAGGATGAGCATCCCCTGAGAGCAGCCCCAGCAGCTTCTCTGGAGAGAAAGCTGGGCTGGGGTGTCCCTGCCCTGGTTCCCTGTCACTGTCCTCAGGGTGGGCAGATTTTTACTCCCACACCCCATTTCTGAGAGCATGTGGGGTGGCAGTCGTGGCACAGCTCCCTGCTGAGTGCTGGCTCCCCAGAGAGGCTGTTACAGCAAAAGATGTCACACAGAGCCCTTGTTACCAAACCTGGGTTTGCCCCTCCTGGGAGAGCTTTCCTGCGTCTCTCCCACCATGGGAGACATCCTTGGAGCAAGCAGTGCCAGGGAGAAGGCGCACCAAGGATTTCCAGGCCCCTAATTAAAAGGAGTAGTTGGTTTAAATAGCAGAATTCCCTCAGTGGCTCGCTGCTCAGCATCCATGTAAAGCTGCTGAGAGGCTGTTCTTGCCACTGCTAATGAGTGAGCAGGTCCCGTGGGGGAGCCAGCCGCAGGCGTGGCGGATTTGGGATGCCGTGGGGATTTTCCCCCTGCTCAGGGCCGTTTTTCCTCCCCCTCTCCATTAATTCTCCCCCTCTCCCCCCTTCCTTGGCAGCCCCCTCCACCGTGCCCATCATGCACCAGGTGAGTGCCACCATGAGGAGCATCACGCTGTCCTGGCCGCAGCCCGAGCAGCCCAACGGGATCATCCTGGACTACGAGATCCGCTACTACGAGAAGCTGAGCCGCATCTGCACGCCCGACGTGGGCAGCACCGTGGGCGCCAGGCCGGCCCCGGTGAGCCAGGGAGCCTGCCTGGGGCTGGGCTGGGGCTGGGCAGCACCCATGGGCCCGGGGACAGCCTCTGCTGGCGATGCTCACGTGGCACAGGTCGCCCGAGCTGCCTCCGGAAGGTGGGAGCGGGTTGTGACTGCAGATGCTAAATCACAGAATCAGAATCATAGGCAGGTTGAGTTGGAAAGGACCTTAAAGCTCTGCTAGTTCCAAGGTTATGGAGGCTGTCCCTGCCCTGGGTCACTGCCTAGCCCTGGTCCTGCCCCTGGCAGCTGTCCTGTCCTGCAGGGGACACGCTCCCGACCCCTGCGATGAACCGTGCCCAGCCCAAGCTGTTCCATCCCTCCTGTGTCTCACCAGCTCTAATGAATCCCTCTAAGTATGAAAAATTAGATGGTGTCACCAGTGGCCTCTCACCAGCAAAGCACTGGGGAATGTGGTAAAAAATGAGAGTGGAGACACATGAGGTTTCCACCAAGGTGTAGGCAGAGACCAGTACCAGCAGAGCAGGACTGGGGTTGGGAATCTCAAAGAGTTGCCCTTGAACCTGAATGAGCTCATAGGGCACATTTTGGTGTTTAGTGGAATCACAGAATGGTTTGGGTTGAAAGAGGCCTTTAAGGTCATGCAGTTCCAACCCCCATGCTGTGGGCAGGCACACCAGGTGGGTGTCCCTGTGGGATGTTTCTGAAATGCACAAGGATGTCAATCATTTGAAGAGGAGGAATCTGTTGTTCATAAATCACTTCTGCTCTGGATTATCTGATTGTTTCCCTCTGATACTCCATGCTCTGTGCTCTGGTGGGACAAGGGGCTGCCTGGGAGGCATGTGCTGCAGGGGCCCCCCAGTTCCTTGTGGGTCCTGTTTCATAAAATCATAGAATGTCCTGGGTTGAAGGGACCTTGAAGCTCATGTTGTTCCACCCTCTGCCATGGGCAGGGACACCTTTCACTATCCCAGATTGCTCCAAGCCCTGTCCAGCCTGGCTTTGGACACTGCCAGGGATGGCGTAGCCACATCTTCTCTGGGCACTCCCTATCCTCACAGAGGAGAATCTCCCCGAATATCCGACCTAAATGTACTCTCTGTCAGTGGGAAGTCATTCCCTCGACATGAAGTCATGTCCTGTCACTCCAGGCCCTTACAAATAGTCCATCCCTATCTTTCTTGTAACTCCCTTCAGGTACTGGAAGGCCACAGTTAGGTCACCCCAAATCTTCTCCAGGCTGAGCAATCCCAATCCTCGCAGCCTTTCCCATGGGCTCCTCTGTGCCAGGGACACTCCCGAGGCAGAGCCAGAGCCTGTCCCCCATTCCCTGCAGCCAGACCCCCCCTGCCCTCGGCAGGCTCGGGCGGGCCGTCCCCCTGAGCGCGCTGTCTCCGCAGGACCACAACGAGTACAACTCGTCCATGGCGCGCAGCCAGACCAACACGGCGCGGCTGGAGGGGCTGCGGCCCGGCATGGTGTACGTGGTGCAGGTGCGCGCCCGCACCGTGGCCGGCTACGGCAAGTACAGCGGCAAGATGTGCTTCCAGACCCTCACCGACGGTGAGTGCGGCGCCCGCTCTGCTGGGCTCGGGAGCTCTCTGCACGGGTCTCTGTCCCACGCCAGTCCTGGCGTCTCGTTACAGCCGCCAGCGGGAGCGTCCTGCTTGCAGGGACAGGTGTCTGCCAGTAAAGGCAGCAGCTTCTCCTGGAAATGGAGAATGTCAGCCCTCTCCCTCCAAATTATTATGATTTTGAAATTAAGGGGCTCTCAGGCAAAGATAGGGGAATTAGGAATAACAGTTCTTCACTAGGAAAATTAAAATAGAAATACAGTGTTACGAAGAATAATCCCAATCCTGCCAGAGTCAGAATCCAAGCTGACACCCGTCAGTCAGTCAGAGTGTTGGCAGCAGTCCCATTCAATGGTGGCTGCATCCTCCTGCAGTGGCAGACGTGGTTCAGCTGGAGCAGTGCTCCTGGAGAAGGTGCAGTTTTCCTCTGAAGGTCCAGGGATGATGGGGAAAGGTCAAGTTTTCCTCTGGAATCCAGTGGGAAGAAGGATAACTTGCTGTCCAAAATCTCAGTTTTTATCTGGGTAGGAAATGTTTGGCTCCTGCCCTGGCTGGAGCATCTCCCAGTGGGATGATGTAATTTTATCAGTCATGCACTGGGACTCAATGGCCATGAACAGGAGATATCTCCTGGAGGGAGGATGGGCTGTGGGAAAGATAAAGATGATTGCCCCAGCTGGTTTAAAGATGGCCCATTAACAGATGGTATGTGCCAGGAGATAAGGAATCACTGCCCCACCCGGCTGCAGCAGATGGGGACAGAATTCACATTTCTGGCCACATCAATCCAGCACAGGGAGGAGTGATCCTCTCAATCTCCCAGCTCCACGTTTTCCTGCTATGTATTTCTGTCTCTGCTGCCTTGGGCTGTGGGGACAGAAGCCCCTGGCACCAGCACGGTGTGATGGCGTGGGAGGAGGGTTGCAGACCCTTGGAGGAAGGACTCTGGGATACTTGGAGCCCATCTGAGCCATCAGGGCAAAGCTGGGACAGTCAGACCCATCTGAAAGCTGGTTCCCCATGCCAAAGGGATGTGTTGGGCCAGCTCATGACCTTCATGGCTTCTTCTGGCCCCAGCCCTTCCCTGCACCCACAAACACTGGCTTCCTTTAGAAACTACTAACTCAGGGGAGTGTTTTCCATTAATCCCAGCTTCAGGATTTATCCAGAGGTTGGTGAGTGAGGCAGGTCCTCCTACCCCTGGGGCAGCTGAGAGCACGTTCCCTTTGCTGCTGGCACAGTATCTTCACTGCTTAGGTGACATCCATGGCTCCCAGCCTCACTGCCTGTCTTTGCTAAAGCTTTTCTTCTTTCCTAAAACATTTCTTCTTCCCTAAAATGGGTCACCCCATGCTTGTGTTCATATCGAGTGCCAGCTGGGGTGGGAGGAGGAAAACCATGCTGGGTGACCAAAGGGAAGGAAATGGTAATAAACCCCCCTCCAATGCCTCAAATATTCAGGATTAGAGAAGCGAGAAGAAAAATCCTGCCTCAAATAAGCAATTAATTGAAATTTAATAAGAATGGATTGTGTAGCTTATTAAATAATAATTGATTGTTAGATGAGAATTTCTCAGGATTTAAGCAGCATGCAAGAGATAAATCTAGTTGCCAGTAATTAACTGCAGAGTAGAAAATACAGATAAAATGGTGCTAAATGCTTTCTTTTGGATGAGTTTTATTTTAACCCTTGCATGTGGCTGGCCTGTGGCACAGCCTTGCAGACCTTGATGGAGTGATCAGAGAGAGGGGTATTTCTGGAATGCTGCAGAAGCCCCAGGAATGTGGGATCTGCTGGATATACTGCCTGGTGAGAGTACCCACACCACTGATGGGGCAGGGAAAAATGGGGGAGTAGCTTTTTGGGGGATCCCCCAGGCATATCCAGTCCTCCCAGTGCCACCTTGGCTTTCACCCCAGCCTGCTGCTGAAGGATGCAGGGGGTGGCTGAGCAGACAAAAGAGGTTCTGAGGGGTGCTTGGTGGGGAAGGGATGCTGTGGGTGCCATGGCTCATGATGAGATATTAAAACCTACAAGCAGACTTCTGGTGAGGGTTCCCAGGTTCTCCTGAGCCTCACTGCCCAAGTTCACCGTTGTGTGGTAGACTCCCTGATGTCTCATAAGTCTTGGCATAGCATTCTCTGGTTGGCTTGGTTATTAATGGTGTTTTCCTCCCCACCTTTCCTACAGCTTGTAAGAATTTTGTGTCTCTGAGGCCCCATGTTAAAATTGGTCGAAGTGGCCAGCAGGTTTGAGTCATAGAGCCTCAGAAAGGTTTGGATTGGAAGGGGCTCTAAAGCTCATCTCGTTCCACCCCCCTGCCATGTGCAGAGACAGCTTCTGGTAGATCAGGTTGCTCAATAAATGACTTTATTGAAGGAAGGGAAATACCAAAGCCATACACAAAGCCACCTTGTGACCCTCATCACTTTGGGAAGCGGGGCCCATGCACCTTGGTCTGATGTTATTTCCAGGAAATTCTCTCCCTCGCCTTCAAGCCAGAGGTGTGTGAGCCAAGCCAGTCCTGCCGGGTGCAAGGTGGCAGCGGCTCCTCCCCTGGCCCCAGCACGCTGGGAGCAGCCCCCGGGGAGCCAGGGGGTCCCTCAGCCCGTGGGGGGCAGGGAGGGCTGACCGTGCTGTTGTCTGGCAGACGATTACAGGTCGGAGCTGCGGGAGCAGCTGCCGCTGATCGCGGGCTCGGCGGCGGCGGGCGTGGTCTTCATCGTGTCCCTGGTGGCCATCTCCATCGTCTGCAGCAGGTCCGTGTCCCTGGGGGACGGGCTGGGGGCAGATCAGGGCGGGAGGGCTGGGATGGGGGGAGCAGCAGGGTGCTGCTGCTGATGGGGCATGGCTGGCAGGGAGTGGTTTGGGGCTGCAGCAGTGCTGGTCCTGGGGTCAGGGTCCCTGAAGGTGCAGATCAGGGCGGGAGGGGTGGGATGTGACCCATGTGGCCAGAGGGAGCAGCAGGGTGCTGCTGCTCTGGGGGTGTGGCTGGCAGGGAGTGGTTTGGGGCTGCAGCAGTGCTGGTCCTGGGGTCAGGATCCCTGAATGTGCAGATTCAGGTGGGAGGGGTGGGATGGGGGGAGCAGCAGGGTGCTGCTGCTGATGGGGTGTGGCTGGCAGGGAGTGGTTTGGGGCCGCAGCAGTGCTGGTCCCTGAGGGCTGCCTGTGGTCTCCCTGTTCTCCCAGGAAGCGTGCCTACAGCAAGGAGGCTGTGTACAGTGACAAGCTGCAGCACTACAGCACCGGCAGAGGTGAGCAGGGGGGGTGGGAGAAGCAGGCAGGAGACTCCCACACCTGCATCCTGCATGTGCCCCTCTGCTCCCCTTCCCAGAGGGCAGATGGACAGGACCATAGGGTGTCTGCCATGGGTGGGGCTGGGGGAGGGTGGGCTGCAGTGGTGCAGCACTGTGGGTGGGAAGGGAAGAGTGCCAGGAGGGATTTGGGGAGTGATGATGGATTTGGGGGTGTGTCAGGGGCAGCAGGGGGATGTAGGGAACGAGGGATGGGGAGAGGATGCTGTGAAGACTCCCAAAGGAGGGAAGAAGGGAGAGAGGTGGTGTTAGAGGGAGGGTGTCTGATGTCCTGCCACAGGCTCTGCCTGGGGCTGGATCAATGCTGAGCTGTTAGAGGGATTCTGGATTTTGAGAACGTGTCTGCAGTGTGGGTGCTGGTGGCTGGCACTGCTGCTGTCCTGCCTGTGTGGCTGATGCTTGCCCTGTACCTTGCTCTGGGAAGGGTGTGCAGCCAGTGACTGGGAATGTCAGACTGGCTTTGGGCTGCTGATCACCCTGGCAAACAATTAGGAGAGCCTGAGCTTTTCCTAGGAGACCTCTGCAGCTGGTGGAGCTGGGCACCAGAATGAATTCCAGGTGTATTTGTGTGTAATGTCTGCTGTGGTGCCCCACCAGCCAGCACTGCAAGTGAAAATAAAGCAGCAAAGCAGCAGCTTTGGGGAGCAGGATTCTCCTGGTGTTCACTGGCTCCATGCCCCATCCCTGCAGGATGTACATCCCATTTACACTCTCCTGGAGATGCTTCCCAGGTGCAGTTTGCTTGTGGGAAGAGTCATCTTGGTCTCTTTCCTCCCTGGGGGAAGGAGGTGTGGGATGCAGGGATGGAGGAAGGATGGGCAGGGAGCAGTGTGGGTGAGCACAGGGGAGGAATGGGGATGGAGCAGTCGAACAGGAGGGCTGGAGAGGCTGAGGAGGGATTGGAGATTAGCAGGAGAGCCCAGCCAGGAGAGCAAAGCACATTGGGTTTCTTTAGGCCCTCCTGGCATCACATTGATCCCTCCCATTGTGGTGGCAGCACTGTGGGGGGCCCTGAACCTCCTGGCAAACAATAAACTGTTTTCCAAACATCACTGGGTGATGACAGGTCTGTGCTTTTCCTCCCTCTTTTCTCCACGTTTCTGCACTGTGGGGGGCAGGGCAAGATGAATTTGATGCCTGAAGGATAAACTCACATCAGGCTGCAGGCAGGATGATTTTTCACATTTTCTCCCTGTTTTGAAGCATTCCCTACTACACATGCATCCCTAGCTGGCCCCAAGCACCCCAAAATCCAGGATGCTCAACCTGGATAGGGAAGCAATGAATCATGTGCCTGCCTTGGGTTTCTAGACCTGGGGGCTGTGTGGCTGGTGTCAGGAATCTGGGGTGCCAGCAATACCCTGTCAAGGTTACTGAGCCTCTGGGCACTCTGTCAGTGCAGAGGCTGGAGCAAAACAGGTGGGAAATTTGTGGTGAGCAACTAATGGAGTAATGGGAGCATCCTCTGGAACAAATCACCATGTGTTCAGTGGCACAGCCATTACAGCCTCCCAGCACAGCTCTGCCATCCTTCCAGCAGCCCCCTGGGATCACCTGCTGCTGGCAGAGTGCTCCAGGTGGTTTTGGGGTGAGATGGGGTCTCTCAGGGTGTAGTTTTTTGTGGTTTATCCCTTCCATTGCTTCACTGGGAGCTTTGAGATTGGGGAAACAGGAAAAACACCCCTGTTGAAGTGTTGAGCACCCAGCAATTCAGCAGGAAGGGTTTTTCTCTGTCCCCATGGTATTTAATGCCTAGGAAACATGATGCCAGAAGGAACTGGCTGCTGGAGTCAGGGTCGTGGTGCAGGGTGCTTCAACTTTTGAGGAGTGATAAAAAATTTGCCCTTATCTGCAGCAGTGAAAAATGGCCTAGTGTAGTTTTCAGGATTCTTGGGATGATTTTAAGAGCACAGAGCTCTTTGCAGGTGAGCTCACCATGGGTGCCTTTGGTGGTGTGGGCCAGTACCTGGAATTTCACCCAGCCTTTGCTGGTGTGGGGATGATGAGCTGGGTGCTGATGTTGGCAGAGATGAGAAGAGGGTTTTGGTGCCCATTTGGATGGGATGAGTATGAGGGGGGAGCTCATCCTTGTCATCACTGAGCCTGTGGACAGACCCTGGGGCACATCAGAGGGTGTTTGAAAACCAGCCTGTGTTGACAGGGGACAGGAAACCTGGGCATTGTTTTCTCCACTATTTTTTCAATAGTTTGATCAGTGAGCTAGTCTCCATTATGATCCTGTAAATCCCTTTGTAATCCTGGCTGGAGCATCAGCTGCTCTTGTAAAAGAATTTATGGGGCAGTTAAAGTGTATGAGACGGAGCCATAAAGGGATTTATGAACTGGGAGATGCACAGATGGCTTCATTGCAGCCTCCCCTGCCTCTGAGGTGCAGAACTTCTGCCCCAAAGGCCCCTTTTGGGGGTGAGGATGCTCCTGCCTGGTCCTTCCTGAGTCCTCAGTGCCCCCCAAGCAGCTCTCCCCTGGTGGCTGTTGGGCACCAGCAGTGCCCACTGCGAGGCTTTCATGCTCCTCCTGAGTTATTTTGCAGCTGGGAGCTGATTTAGGTTCCTGGTGCAGGGGTGATGCTGTGGTCCATGCATCCATCTGTATGCCAGCTCTGGGGACTCTGGGAAGCAGGGGTGTTATGGCCTTGGAAAGGTGCTGAGCAGTGTTACTGGGGGCTGTTAATCCCTGTAAGGGTGAGGTGCCTTGGGGAGGGGACCAGGCAGCAGTGTCCCTCCTTGAGGGGCTGCTATGCCATCCACAATCCCCTTTTGAGTGAGAAATGGCCCAGGAAGCTGGCTGCCCCCTCTCCCCTCTCAGGGGACACCACAGCCTGTTGTAGGTCCCTTCTGGGTGGCAGTGCAGCAGTGGTGTCCAGCTGAGCCCTGTGACCTCTCTGTGCCTCACCACCTCCCCCCTTGGCAGCTCTGTCAGCCCCTGACATCCAAACATAACATCTGCAAACCCATTTGGGAAATCTGAGGGCCTGTTTTTGTTTTTCCCCCTTGGAAAAGGGCAAGAGCCCAGTTCCTGCACGTCCCTGCAGCGTGGCCAGGTCCTGCTACCCTCTTTCCCTGGGTGAGGGACTGCACGTGTGTCCCAGTGTCCAGCCAAGCCCTATTTCACAGATCCATGCAGGCTGTTGGTTATAATTGCTGCACTCTGTCAATTTAGTAGCTGCCACAAAGCCATCAGAGGCCTTTTTGGGTAAATAAATATTTCTTCACTAAGGCATGGAGCCTCATAAAGCCTTCACTGCAAAGCCAGCCTGCTGTAGCTCAGGTGTGTAACTGCTCCCATTGCTGTGGAGGAGGAAGAGGAAGGGTCATAGTAGAGGAGAGGAGGGCAGAGAGGGAGAGGAGGAAGTGCAGGGGTGAGTTGGGTGAGTTGTTGCCCCAAAGGGGATGATAAGAGTCTGTGGAGGTGGTGTAGGTGAGGACAGTGATAGCAGCTGCTTAGAGAGTGTGAGGACAGAAGGGTCTCCAGTGCTTGGCCATGGTACAACTGCTCTTGGTTTTCCAGGCTGCCCAGGGACTGTGGGGATGCACTGCACTTGGCATTGTTCAAGGTCAGGTTGGATGGGGCTTGGAGCAAACTGGTTTAGTGGAAGGTGTCCCTGCTCGTGGGGGATGGTATGAAATAAACTTCGAGCTCCTTCCAACCCAAACAATCCTATTAACTCTGTTTCTGTAATCTCTCCCTCTTGCTGTTTTCCTGCTTTCCCTGTAACCAGGGTCCCCAGGGATGAAGATCTACATCGACCCCTTCACCTACGAGGATCCCAACGAAGCCGTCCGGGAGTTTGCCAAGGAGATCGACGTGTCCTTTGTGAAGATTGAGGAAGTCATTGGGGCAGGTGGGTCTGTCTGTCCTGCTGCCCGCCCTTCCCTGCCCTCTCTGCTGCTCCTCTGTGGCTGTGCACCCACCTGGAGCAACTTTGTGAGGGAGCACACGTGGTCCCTCAATGAAACCGTGAAACATCAGGCTTTCCTGGGTTTGTGATGGGCTAGGGTGGACATGAGGTTGTTTAATGCTCTCAGAGTTCCTCTGAGGTGGGAAAGGCTCCAGGAGTGTATTCATGGCTGACCATGGGGCTTCTTGGGATTTTCCATGAGATAACAAGAAAAGCCCCATCTCAGTGTAGTCTGTGCCATATTCCCCTACATATATGTATATACACACACACACGTGTCTGTGTGTGTGTGTGATCTGTGCTGTTCTCTTGCCTTTTTTAAATAACTGTGTCATACTCTTGGAGGAGAAAGTGAGAAGCCGGGGAGGGGAAGCTGTGAGGAAGCAATGAGTCAGTTTGTTTGGGATCAAGTTCAGCAATGTTTCACCTGGCCTTTGCTGCTCATCAAGGCACAGTGGCTGCAAACATGGCTTAAATGTAATCCCTCCTCAGGCAAATTTTGCTTTAGTGAAGTGAAAGCTCTCCTCTGTTTTCTGTATTTTTAATCAGAGAGCAGCCATGTAAACAGCCCAATTATTTCCCAGCCCAAGATAAGCAATGTGCAGAAAGGCAGCTGAGATTAACACCACCAGCACCTGATATTTGAGGTAGTCCTTAAATGTGGATGCACTTTGCCTGCAAATCCTCCTTGTGGGGGTTTGCAGTGGTGGCTACAGCCTCTGCCTGTGTCAATAGTGGGCTCTGTCACCTTGGAGAAGGTTGCAGACCTAAACATGTCCCCAGTAGGAGGCAGTGACCCTTCTAAAGAGGACAGGTGGGCGGATTTGTAGAGGAGAGCGTTGTTGAAGTGAATTGGCTGCCATTTCTCAGCTGGGAAGGACCCCTTGCTCATTGCAATGTTTAGTGTGGATGATGAGGAGGAGGTGGTGACTGTGGTGCTGATTGGTGGACCTGAGTGGCTGCACCTTGTGCTCTCAGGGGAGTTTGGCGAGGTGTACAAGGGGCGCCTGAAGCTGCCGGGCAAGCGGGAGATCTCCGTGGCCATCAAGACGCTCAAGGCCGGCTACTCGGAGAAGCAGCGCCGGGACTTCCTGAGCGAGGCCAGCATCATGGGCCAGTTCGACCACCCCAACATCATCCGCCTCGAGGGCGTGGTCACCAAGAGCCGGCCCGTCATGATCATCACCGAGTTCATGGAGAACGGCGCCCTGGACTCCTTCCTGCGGGTGCGCCCGGGCGCGGGGACGTGGGGACAGGTGGTGGCGCCCTGTCTGTGAATCCTGGTGGCTTAATTTGGGAGCTGGCAGTGTGCCACTGTCCTGGTGTGAAGGACAGGTGTCTGCCAGTAAAGGCAGGAGCTGCTCTTTGAAATGGAGAATGTAAACCCTCTCCCTCCAAGTTATTATAATTTTGAAATTAAGGACTCTCAGGCAAAGATAGGGGAATTAGGAATAACAGCTCTTTAGTAGGGAAATTAAAATAGAAATGCAGTATTACAAAGAACAATCCCAACCCTGCCAGAGTCAGAATCCAAGCTGACACCCGTCAGGCAGTCAGGGTGTTGGCAGCAGTCCCATTCAATGGTGGCTGCATCCTCTGCAGTGGCAGATGTGGTTCAGCTGGAGCAGTGCTCCTGTAGAAGGTGCAGTTTCCTCTGAAGCTCCAGGGATGATGGGGAACAGTCCAGTTTTCCTCTGGAATCCAGTGGAAAGAAGGTAACTTGCTGTCCAAAATCTCAATTTTTATCTAGGTAGGAAAGGCTTGGCTCCTCCCCCTGGCTGGAGCATCTCCCAGTGGGATGATGTAATTTTATCAGTCATGCACTGGGACTCAGTGGCCCATTAGCAGATGATATCTTCCTGGAGGTAGGATGGGTTGTGGAAAAGATAAAGATGATTGCCCCATTTTGTCTTAAAGATGTCCCATTAGCAGATAATATGTGCCATGGAGATGAGGAATCACTGCCCCACCCAGTTTTAACAGATGGTGATAGAATACACATTTCTGGCCACATCAACCCAGCACAGTCTCCAAAATGTGTGTTTTGGGGTGCTTGCCTCTGCTGTAATCCGGCAGGGCAGCTGGAGTCCTGTGGGGAGGTGCAGCATCCTCCTGAGGTCCGGGTGAGTGGCCCTGGTCCCACCGTGGGGTCTGCGTGCTCACCCCAGTGCCTGCTCTCTGTGCCCGCAGCAAAACGATGGGCAGTTCACAGTGATCCAGCTGGTGGGAATGCTCAGAGGGATTGCTGCTGGGATGAAGTACCTGGCAGAGATGAATTATGTGCATCGAGACCTGGCTGCCAGGAACATCCTGGTCAACAGCAACCTGGTGTGCAAAGTGTCCGACTTCGGCCTCTCGCGCTACCTGCAGGACGATACGTCTGACCCCACCTACACCAGCTCCTTGGTGGGTACCTGTGCAGGATCTTCTCCTGCCCACCATCCCCTGTGCCTCTGAACCTGGGAGAAGGCTGCTGGATGTACAGCCTGGCTGGGTGGGAGTAACTCATGGGTGTTCCCACCGCACAGGTTCATGGTCCAGAGGTCCTAGCTGTGGTTTCCACAAATTATCCTCTTTTCTCTCCTTTCTCTTCCTCCTTTTCAGAAGTTTTCCACCTCCCTCCTCCCTAAGCACCTTTCTGCCTTCTGCAGTTTCCAGATAAGCTGCTTCCCTCTCCTCTGTGGAGGAAGGGTGCAAAGAGGAGTGCCTGCAGATGCAGGGGGATCACAGCAACTCCTGGCAGCACAGCAATTTTAACTCCCCTTCCCCCAGCACTCCAGGTCTGGTCTGCTTTTCCCTGCTGGAAACTTGTTCCAAGCATAAATTAAAGAGACAAGCCTAACGGGAGCTCTGCCATTCCCCAGCCATCCTTCTCCTCCTTAATTAACTCATTTGTAGGTAATGGCAGCTCTCTTCTCCCCCTGCTCCTGGCTACCCCAGGGGACCCCCAGCTCCCCAGCACGGCCCTTGTCCTGCTTGGGAGCCCCTGAGTGGTGTTGAGGATGATCAGAGGGGAAAGGGGTGAGCAGCTCGCTGGCCTCATCTAATGGATTAATCAGAAGATTTCGGTGGGTGCCGGCACGAGGCCGCAGCAGCTCCTGCCAAAGCAGTTCCTTGGGCTGCTGAGCTGTGCCCAGGTGCCAGGGCTGGCTCCAGCAGCCAAAATGGGAAAGCCAGGGACATGCCTTTAAAGCTGACTCGATGTTTTGGCCCAGTTGCAGCCCCTCACTGTCTCTCCCCTGCTCAGTGGGGTGTTCTGTTCCCCCCAGAGCTGCCCCACTCCCTGTCCAGACCCTTTGCAGGCAGCAGCCTTTGAGCAGACACCAAGCTTTTATTTTTCCTTCAAAGACCCCAGCAGTAGCTGCTGAGATGAGGCATGAATTAGTCTTTTCCCCACCTTCAGAGATAAAAAGAGATTATCTCATCTGTGTTTTTATTTAATTTAGGCCATAATAGATCTCCCTGGCAGCTGGGAAGTGATGCTGTGCCTGCGATTGCATCACTCTGCCTCCCACAGCAGGCTTTTTGCTCTGGGGAAAAGGCAGGAAAAACAACCTAGCAGTTAATTTCTCCATTTGTAGTTATTCAAATCAAATTTTTTGCCATTCATCCTTCAAGAGCGGCTGACGCGTCCTCGGAAAGGCTGTGGGGAATGATTGTGCTGAACGATTTACAGTGCAGTCCTGCCCCCAGAAAATTCCTCTGCCTGTCTGTGGTTTCCCTTATCCCTTGGCTTTTTTGGTGGTTGTTGTATGGAGCTTTGCCAGGGAGCAGTCCCTCTGTGCGTGCTGCCCCTCCTCACACCCCTGGGCCCTTGGCATGGCCTTTGGCTTGGCAGGGTCACTTGATGTGCTGAGCCTGATTTTGAGCCTTTGGGAGAAGGGAGGAGCTCTCTGCCAAAGGCACTTTCCTACACCAGTGCTTTCCACTGGGTTTTAAAGGTGTTTTGCTTTTTGCCTTCTACTCCAAAAGTGGGGCTGGAAGTACCTTCTGGCAGCAGTGGGAGCCCAGATGAATCTGTAGAGGATGCTTTTGGTTCAGCCTTGTTTCCATTGAAGGCCAAGGGATGGGGATGCCTGTGGCTCCTCACCTGAGACAAGCCCTAGCCCAGCTTAGCCTTTTCACCTGGTGACTCCCTGGGAAGGGACCTGGGACAGGCCACCGATGTGCTGGGTCCTGCAGGCAGCTGGAGTGGGGTGGTGTCAGTCAGTGCATAAAGCCATTTGTTTTGTTCAGCTAAGCCATTTTGGGCAGGTACAAGATACACTCATGCAGTTGTTTTTGGCTCCTGCCTCCTGGTCCCATCAGATGCCACCTGCCCACTCCTTGGTGGGGGTGCATGGTTTGGGGGGTGTGGGATGACCCCAGCCCTGGCCTGTGGGCATCCAGCCTCCTGCCCAGGGAGAGGTTTCTCAGCTGAATTCCCCTTTTCTGCAGGGGGGGAAGATCCCTGTCAGGTGGACGGCGCCCGAGGCCATCGCCTACCGCAAGTTCACCTCGGCCAGCGACGTCTGGAGCTACGGCATCGTCATGTGGGAGGTGATGTCCTTCGGGGAGAGGCCCTACTGGGACATGTCCAACCAGGATGTAAGCACTGGGGGGCATCCACACTGCTCTGGGGGCCAGGGGTGCTCATTCCCAAAAGGAATCCCCGCCTGAAGGGCTCTCTGCTCCTTCCTGGAGCCTCAGGCGCGCTCGGTTTGGAGATGAAACAGGCTAGTGAGCGAGAGGATGCGAGGAGAGAAATTGGGAAAAAAAGCCAGTGGGCTGGTAATTGGACTTCGGCAAGCTGCAGGGCCTTTGAAAATGTTCAGAGGGTTTACGAGCGGGGAAGGAGCTTTGGAAGTGCGACTGCTGCACTCGGGCGAGATCCGCCGAGATAATGAGTGGCAGCTCTCCGCTGGGAGGAATGCAGCCGCGAGCATCAGAGCGGGGATTAACCTCGGGAGGCACCCGCTCCTCCCGCGCCCGTGGCTGCTGATCGGCGGGGCTGGCCCTGCCTTCCTGCCTGCCGCAGCAGCTCGGGGAGCCCCTCACCCGTCCTGCCCCTCTCAGGTCATCAACGCCATCGAGCAGGACTACCGGCTGCCGCCGCCCATGGACTGCCCGGCCGCGCTGCACCAGCTGATGCTGGACTGCTGGCAGAAGGACCGCAACACCCGCCCGCGCTTCTGCGAGATCGTCAGCACCCTGGACAAGATGATCCGCAACCCGGCGAGCCTCAAAACTGTGGCCACCATCACCGCTGTGTGAGTGCTCCCTGGCACTGTCCCACGCCCTGGGGAAAGGCTCCCCGAGCTGCTTGGGCTGTGTGAGTGCTCCCTGCACCATCCCTGCCCTGGGGAAAGGCTCCCCGAGTGACTCCAGCTGTGTGAGTGCTCCCTGGCACTGTCCCCTGCCCTGGGGAAAGGCTCCCCGAGCAGCTCGGGCTGTGTGAGTGCTCCCTGCACCATCCCTGCCCTGGGGAAAGGCTCCCTGAGTGACTCCGGCTGTGTGAGTGCTCCCTGCACCATCCCACACCCTGGGGAAAGGCTCCCCGAGCAGCTCGGGCTGTGTGAGTGCTCCCTGCACCATCCCACACCCTGGGGAAAGGCTCCCTGAGCTGCTCGGGCTGTGTGAGTGCTCCCTGCACCATCCCACACCCTGGGGAAAGGCTCCTCGAGCTGCTCGGGCTGTGTGAGTGCTCCCTGGCACTGTCCCACGCCCTGGGGAAAGGCTCCTCGAGCTGTTCGGGCTGTGTGAGTGCTCCCTGCACCATCCCTGCCCTGGGGAAGGGCTCCCCAGTGGCTCAGGAGTGCAGAAATCCTTGGGTGGGGCAGGGGGTTGTGTCTTCTCTCTGCCTGACAGTCGCACACAGAGGGCAGTTTTCAGCCAAGCAGCAGCAGTAATTCTTTGCTATTGATTCCTATGGCCTGTGACCATTTGGGTGTGGTGGCTGCCCTAGCAATGCCTCGTCCGTGTGTTTCCTGCAGCTGGAACACAGCATGTGGGCTTGCCAAGCATTGCTTGGTGCAGCAGTGTTGCCATGGCCTCCCCGGGGGTGTGCTGGGCTGTGTGTCCCTGTGCCCAGGGGCTCAGGCAGGGCCGCCCCAGGGGCCAGCCTGGCTTGTCCCCAGCGCTGGGTGTGTCCTGTTTCAGGCCTTCTCAGCCCCTCCTCGACCGCTCCATCCCCGACTTCACTGCCTTTACCTCAGTAGACGACTGGCTGAGTGCTGTGAAGATGAGCCAGTACCGGGACAGCTTCCTGACCGCCGGCTTCACCTCCCTGCAGCTGGTGGCCCAGATGACATCCGAGTGAGTTGGCCATCCAGGGCTGCCTGGAAGTGGGGGCTGCCCAGCTGGGGAGGTGGGGAGGTCAATTCAGGGCAATGGGCAGGGTGAGCATCCCTCACGTGGGTCGTCCAGAGTCTGGAGGTGGCCACATTCACTATTTGGGGGTCAGTGTGGGGGTGTCTCCCTGCTCTCAGACCCAGTGATGCTCGTGGGACTATGCTGGATGTTCCAGCTGGGCTTAACCTCCCTCAGCAACTGCAAAACAGGTTCACCACCCTCAGCTGCCCACTGACCTTCCTCTGTCTGTCTGTCTGTCTTCCAGAGACCTCCTGAGAATAGGGGTGACTTTGGCTGGGCACCAGAAGAAGATCCTGAACAGCGTGCAGTCCATGCGAGTGCAGATGAGCCAGTCTCCGAGCTCCATGGCGTGATGTCCCCTGCTGCACGGGGAGGGGCCGGGAGGGCAGAGCCGGGAGGGGAGGAGCTGCCAGGGGCGGCGCTGGGACAGGAGCCACCGCTGCCTGGGGACTGCCGTGCAGCCTAAGGACGTTCCTGGGACTCACCTCTGGCTGCTGACCTCCGTTCCTCACCAACAGAAGCACACTTAGCAATGGGGGACAGCGTTCAGATACGTATAAATATGTACAAATCATATATTTAAAAAGCAAAGCAAAACAAAGAAAAAAAATCATAAAAAACAATGAAGACAAACCAATGTGCGTTGGGGAAGCAAACCCAAACCCTAGAGACCAGACTCCAATCCTGCCACCAGTGAGCAGTGGTCAAAACTGAGAAGGAGGAAGGGGCTGTTGGGGAAGGGAGAGGCACGAGATGGAGCATCCTGTCTGGAGAAACCACCTTCCTTTTTCTTCTTTTGCCCTTCCTCCCTGGCCCGGCCCTCCCGGCTCACCCCACTCCCCTCTCTGCTCACAGACTGGTGGAAGTGCCCTCAGATGTCTCTGCAGCTCCCTGCCATCCCACCTGGCAACTACCAAAGGACTTCACTGACCACTGCATGGGGGATCCGACTCAATCCAGTTAATGTCTTCATATTGAAGAAGAGATGTACCTTCAATAGAAAACCTCGGGTTTTGGTTTTGTTTTTGGGGTTTTTCTTTTCTCTTTTGCTTGCATTTTTTTTGCAAAAAGGAAAAAAAAAAAAGGATTAAAAAAAACAAAACAAAAAAACAAACACAAGCTCTCCATCCTGGAAAATGGAAAGAGGTGTTTCCCGCGTGTGCGCCTGTGTGTGTCGTCACCCCTCCGTGGACTCACTGCGTGTCCATGGCCGAGGAGCAGCCTGAGCCTGCAGCCCGGGGGCCAGGGCTGGTGCCCAGAGCCCTGGGGGCAGCTGGGCAGCCCCAGCGGTGAGGGGAGCACTCGGCATCCTGCCTGTGGCAGGGAGGATGCCGGGCCGGCGCCGCGGGGCGGGACGGGCTGGAGCTGCTGCAGGAGGAGAGGAGCTCTGGGAAATGGACTGCTCAGGCTCCAGGGCCTCGGAGATGTCTGGAAGATGGCTTTGGAGGACTTTTTCCCCCATCTTGTGGACCTAAGGATTTTGGTATTGATTTATGGACTTAGGTTTCGTGGCTTCAGAGGTAGGTCCGAGTGTCTCGTGTGTCTCTGTCCATCTCTCCATCCTGCTCTGTATTTTTCTGCCTCTCCCAGTGGATGTTTCCCCATATTTAATTTGATCTTTATTGTTGTTTTTTTTTTTTTTGGTTCCTCCATTGGTCTCCTAGGCAAATTGATCCGGTTAAAATTGCCCAACACATGTCAGTGTTTACCCAGAATATTGTAAGGCTGGGCCATCTGACCTCCCCCTGTGGGTTGCACCAGGAGTTTATAAAAGGAATGAACTCTTACTAAGGCTTTTACTGGGCTGTGTGAGTTGCAGTGATCCATCAGGGTGTGGTGAGGGACAGTGGCACTGCCTGGCTGTGCCTCAGGGCTGCAGGTCCCAGCCTGGATTTGGTGGCTCATATGTACATGGAGACCCTGCTCATCCTGCTTCCCCCTCACTCCTCATCCCCACCGTGGCAATTCTCCACATCTGCCAGCACCATGGGGATGTCCTGCATCCATCCCTGTCCTGGGGTGTTCCTGAGCCACAGGGATGCCCCATGTCCAGCCCCATATGCTATAGGAGCTGCTTCACTTCTCATCCCACGTCTGTCTGTGCTGCAGTGTCCCTCAGTGCTGTGAGGATGGCTCATGCCCACCTGGGCTGTGGATTTTTCCCCATGTCTGTCCTTGCCATGGGGCTGCCCACACCCAGCTACACCATGGGGTTGCTCTGTGTCCATCTGCCCCACTGTGCTCCTGTGTGTGCCTGGAGATGCCTCTCCAGATCTGCCTGCTGCCAGCAGCTGTCCCCATCTCCTGGGTGGGAGCACTGCCCCTCCTGTGCTGGGGCTGTCAGGGTCCTCTGTGCAGGTATCCATGAGGAGCACACAGTCAGTTCGTGCTGGTTCATGAGGACCACACTGATGCTCGTGGTTCATCCCCACCAGCACCTTTGGGGTGCTCTTACACCTCCAGTTCTTTTCTTCCATTGCCCAGGGCAGGTGACCCGTGCTCTGCCAAAGAGCAGGAGCTAACAAGATGCAGGAATGAGCTTGTTTCAACTCACTGAGCTCCCCCCAGAGAAGGAGGCAGAGGAAAACACCCCTTGTTTACAGCAGCAGGGGCTGCTCCTCTTGCTGTCTGATGGAGGGCTGCTGGTTCCTCTCGGGACGCTGGCGGCCCAGATCTGTATTCTGGGATGTTGTCACACAGAGCACAACATGCAGATGGAGCAGGCACTGTGCATGCTGATGCACTGCCCTGCCACACTGCTGCTCGCTGCCTCTGAGGCTCCTTCCTGGGGTTTTTATGGTTTCTCTTTATCAGAAGGAAGCTAAAGGCGTTTGAAGGAGCGAGTGACAGCCACGCAGGCTAAACATCAATGCTGCACCTTTATGGCTCCCCTGCTGCTGCCTCTGAGCACCTGCCAGGCTGCTGCTGCTGCTGAGTGCTGTCCCTGCCCCTGCACACCACGGCAGCCCTGCAGTGCTGTAAACCCTTGAGCACACAGCCAGTGTCCCAGGGTGGGAGTGGATCTCTGAGACGAGTGACTGATGCCCCGTGTCAGCCAGCCCAGGAGCTGAGTGCCAGGTGCACTGCTCCTGGAACCTCCCTGGGCAGCCATTCCAGTGTTTCATCACTCCTTCAGTGAAGAAATTCTTCCTGGAGTCCTCTTGAACCTCCCCTGGCTCAGCTGAGGCCATTTCACAGTGACTGTGAAATGTGGATTGTTCATTCCTGCCCATCCCACCCGGCAGCCCAGGTGTCCCTGAGGGGTCAGACAGGCTGGCTGGGTGCTCAGGTGCTAGCAGAGATGCCAAGACCTTCTTGGTTCAATTTCCAAAGGTGGATGACACTGCCAGCAGTGCCCCTGGGCATTGCCAGGGCTGGTGGCCTTTCCCAGATGACTTCAGACAGACCATTTTGTTTCTCTAGAGGCCTTTCTTCCATGTCAAATCACTTCTTCAAACTGTGAAGCCTTTCTCTCTGGAAGTGACAGTGCTGTCCCTGCCTGGCCATGGCAGCAGTGTTGTGTTTGACCTGCTCCTCCTTTTCCTTTGTCAGATGCCAGGGAAGAGGCTCTCACCTTGGCTTGGGTGGCACCTCTTTGATTCTGCTTTGTTGCTCCTGCTGTGGTGAGAGCCTCTTCCTTGTTCTAAAGATGAACATTGCAATTTCACATCTTCTGATCCGCACTGGTTGGTGTTGGACTTCCTTTCTTTGATCACAGAGGAGCAGGGATGGCTCAGAAGCTGTTTTCTCCCTGCAGAGTTTAGATTTTAAGGGAATAAAAAGGAGTTTTGGATCAAGGAGGACCAGCTGCACAGGCCTTTCCTGGGGTCCTGGTGGGTTCCTGTGCCCCTGGAGCTGCTGGGAGGGGCTGGTGAGCCTGCCTGGGCTGGATCCTGACCCCTGCCAGGCTCTGGGTGAAGCTCAGTCTCAGTGCCTTGCTCCTTTGGCTGTGTCCCACATCAGTATCCCTGCATGGATGTCCTGTGTGCCCTGAGCCCACCTCACCCTCACCCTGATCCTGCCTCCACTTTGTGCTCTGCACTCCTTCTCTCCATTTCTATGGCAACTGGAAAAACCTCAGCCCTTTTCTGTCTTTTTTAGGGCTTTTTTGTGTGTGTGTGTCTGGGTTGGCTTTGTCCTTTTTGCATAGTGTGTTAAATCAAAAAAGGAACTTTTGGCACCAAACCTCTTCTCTGAGCTTGGCCCAAGGTCTCGTGTGAGAATCAGTGGGCAAGATCCTCACAACTGGGCTGGCTGTTGCCAAGTGGCTCCACGTTTCCAGCCCTGCTGTTCCTTCCCTCATCCCCCAAAAATCTCCATTTGCAATCCAGCTGCATCCTTCCCCCCTGGGGCTTTTCCATGCTTTTTGCACAGCCCCATCCCTGGGTGTGGTGGAGGAGCAGCAGGCTTCTCAGCAGCAGTAATGAAAAGGAGTTGTGCTGCCTCTGCCAGGGAAGGTGAACCCAAGCCCCTTGCATATCTGAGGTTTGAATGTGGAAGAAGAGCATGCATTAATGGCATAATTATGTGCCTCTTTCCAGAAAAAAAAAAAGGAATGTATTTTATGCCATTTAATGACCTTCAAATTAACAGTTCTTTGAAAGCACTTATGTGTATTTAATTTTAAATATTTCTGCAAGTCAGAGCAGGGCTTGCAATGAAAACAGCAGGCAGCCAGTTTTTAAATAAGGGTGATCTCAAACCATTACTTCTGAGCCTGTCATCTTTGGGTGCCTCTAATGCTCCTTTGCCAAGGAGAAAACAGGACTGTCCTTCCCCCTGTGCCCCTTGCTTCAGCCTGAGTCCCATGGGATCTCCTCTTTTGCTTTTCCAGGTGTTTGATCAGAGAGAGGGAAGGGTTGGCTTGGGGTTGGGGTGCAGACTCATCAGTAAGTTTGCCTGCATGCCAAGGACATCCCAGATGGCCCATGGTGTGGGATGAGTCACTGGCCACCACCTCTGGAAGGTGTTTTTTGCACTGCCATCAGCCCTTGCTGTTGTTCTGAGATGGGGACAGACAGTCTTTGTTAAGGTCTGAATTAAGGCTTTTGCCTCTGATCCATAAAAACTGCCAATATATCTGTGTTCACTTGGAAATCATTGCTCTTAAACATTGAATTTGAGTTAAAAAAAAAAGATCAATCAGCTTCTGAGCCAGGGGATGAATTCACAGACCCAGGAATGTTCTGTGGCCCCAAGGCCACCCATCCTCCTTGAGCTCCAGCTCCAGCACTCCCAGGAGCTGCCCCAGTGTCCCCTCTCTGTGAGGGGGATTCAATGTTCAGCTTGTCATCTGCCTCCTCTGTGAAGGATCCTGCCAGGGTGGGTGGCCATCCAGTACTTGCATCATTCCCAGTGAGTCTCCTCAGAATTTTGGAAGTGCCAGAAACTTCTTGAGTGATGATGGGGGAGGAGCCAACTCCACTCTGATGGGGCTCCTGTGGCAAGTTGTTTCACCCCATCAGTGACTTCTTTGCTGCTCCTGTTTTTTTTTCCATATTTTTGGGGTCCTTTGGGATCATTTTGGATCATCAGCCCTCCTGCCATGGGGGAGTGGCTCTGCCTGTCCCAGGTGAGCTCAGTCTCCCCCAAAGCCTGTCTGGGAGGTGTGAGAGCTGCTGCTGGGCTGTTGCTCTCCCATTTTGGGTGTCCTCAGGGCAGATCTGCTGGCTCATGCCCATCACTGGATCCTGGTGGGCTGCCAGTGCAGCAGGTCACAGCAGGTGGCCGTGGTGCCCTTCAGCTGTGCCTGTTGGGGCTGTCAGAGCCCAGGACTGTCACTTTGGGCTGCTGTCCTCCACGGGCCAGCACCAGTGGCAGAGGCTGGGTGGTGCTCTGCTCTCCTGGCCTGTCTCTGGAGGGAAATGCTGGAGGAGTTAATCTGAGCAAGCCTGCCCTGTGAATCTTAAGTGGATTAGCTGAACTCTGCTCCTTCCCCAAACAGACACTGCCCTTCTGGGCTGGGTGGGGAAGTGGATTAGGCAAAACCTACTTAAGGCTGCATTAATTCCAGATAAGTGTAGGGGGATTAACGCCCATCCACTTAAAAAAATGAATTGGAGTGAACTTTTCTCTGTGTCCCCAAGTAAACAAGCCAGCTTTCCCCATCCAGCAGCTGGGCTGGGCCTTTCTGCTGTTCTGATCCCATTAATGTCAAGGAGAGCTGTGAGACCAAACCCCCAAGCATGGCACCAAAAACGGCCCCTGTACCCAAGAAATACCCAGCAATGTATTTTCCCCCAGCTCAAGTTCCCCTTTTTAAAAAGATAATCTCAAATTCTCTTCCCTTTTCTCTGCCCCTTTTTCCACCAAACACTACATTACTAAATAAAACTTTCATTACTACCTGGGTTTGCTAAGGAAAAAAATTATTTCCATTCAGGAGAATGATGAATTTTAATAGGAGTGAAATGTCAGGCACAGCTGGGGTGGGTTTCTGAAAGCACTGGTATGTTTGGAGAGGCACAGGGATGCCCAGCAATAATTAGCCAGTGAGCCCCAGTTTTTTGTGGCCCAGCAGAAGGGACCCAGCAGTCAATTGCTTTGTTATTTAATGTGCTGCCTTTATGTTTCCAAGGTGCAATTGTATATTAAAAGCATCTTTGCCTCCCCAAAGTGGCTAAATAATGGGATTTTGCTGCTGTGTGGTGCTTGTTGGTTGTAGGGTATGGAGAAAGTGCTCCTGGGGCTGCTCCTCTGCTTCCCAGACCTTCTGGTTTCCCCCTGGCAGCAGAGAAAATGGGGATTTTTTTATTTTTTGTTACATTGGAAAAAGGGATTTGATGATGGCTGGTGCTTTGCTGCTGCCTTACACACGGGGGGGAGTGCTGCTGGGGGCACTGTATCCCTCCCACCCCCAAAATCGCATCCCAGCCCTGCTCAGCTGCACAAAGAATCCCATCCCTTCATTCCTCCTTTCCCCCCTGAGGAGAAATGGAGAGCTTTCATTGAAACCATCACTTTTCTGACAGCATAGTAATTAATCCCTGCTTGCTTTTTTTTTTTTTAAATGTTTGAGAGGCTGTGTGTGCTGTGGGAGCGTTTGGGATTTTTGGGTGCGGGGCTGCGGGGTGGGGCTCTCCTGAGCCCTGGCTGTGCCTGTTCTCACCTCTGCTCATTTTCCTCCTGCAGGGGCGTGGAGTGCAGCACTGCAGCGCTGGAGAGGGGCCCCGGGGCTGTTCCCACCCCGGGATGCTCCAGGCATCCCTCGGCCCCACCCCCAGCCAGCCCTACCCTGTCCTGTACATAACCAGTGAGATGTCTGTAAAAGATTTCAACCCTTGGAATTTATTTTCTTTTTTAAATTTTTTTTTTTTTGCTCCCCTCTCCCCTTCCCCTCGTCCCCCAATTTGTTGATTGTGTTGAAATTGTCGGAGTTTGTAACAGTATCTTTCAGAGAATATTGTACTAAAGAGGAAATTGCACTCAATAAAAAGGATGAAACAAGCCTGGTCCCTCTTTTCCAGGGCAGCTTTCCCTGCCCAGCCTCTCCATGCAGAGCCTTGAGCCTGCTTTCCTCATCCAGCTTCAGCAGAGGGGCTAAAGGTTTTGTAAATTAAATATATGAGCCCAGCAAGGAGTGATTTGGGGTTCAGAAAGGGGAGGTGGGGGTTCCCATGGCTGGAGTTTTGGGGTGAGCCCTGGGAGGGAGGCAGTGGTGGGGCTGGCAGGGCCCTGCCATCCCTGGCACCCTGTAATTCCCAGTGCTGCTGTTGGCATGGGGAGTTCTCACAGCTCCTGTCAGCAGATTTCCAAGTCCTTTCTGCTTCTCCAGGCCCTTTACAGCTGGGATGTTTTAATTACAGGGATTTGGGGTGATTGAGTTCCATGTGCTGATGGGGATGGCTCCAGCTCCCTGTGGGCTGGGCTCCACAGTGAGGTTTGCCTCACACTTTCCACAGAGCTAGAACTGTTGTTTTGGGTGTTTTGCATGATTTTTTTTTTTGCCAGGCCCATCCTGACAAATGGAAGCAGAGGGTCTCTGCCATCTTTGGATGTGCAAGATGCAAACAGGCAGCAGCTGCTGGAGAGCAGGGTGAAGTTGTTTATGTGTCCTTAGTTGAGTAGGCACTTGATCTAATGTGCTTCTGGTGTGGTTTGAGTGAGTGTTCTTGTTGAATCCCCTGGGATTTGGGGTGCTGGGAGGGCGTGTCCTTTACACAGCTCACTCTGAGGTTTCCCCTGAAGTAACCAGCAGACACTGACAGCCAGGGTGTGGTGTTTGCCCTGGAGCAGCCTTTCACAGGGTCGGGGGGAGCCCTGCTGTCAGGGTGGAGGCCACAGAGATGGCTCTGGAATCCCAGATGGGAGAGCTGGGGGTGCTCACCTGGAGAAGGGAAGGCTCCAAAGTGACATAGCAGATCCTTCCAGTGCCCAAAGGAGCTCAAGGACAGCTGGAGAGGGACTGGGGGCAAGGGATGGAGGGACAGGACACAGGGAATGGCTCACACTGCCAGAGGGTGGTGTTAGATGGGATTTTGGGTAGATATTGTTCCCTGTGAGGGTGGTGAGGCCTGGCACAGGGTGCCCAGAGAAGCTGTGGCTGCCTCTGGATCCCTGGCAGTGTCCCAGGCCAGGCTGGACAGGGCTTGGAGCACCCTGGGATAGTGGGAGTTTGGGCTGGATGAGCTTTAAGGTCCCTTCCAAACCCAACCAAACCATCCTAGGACTCCATGAAGCCTCCAGACCCACACTCCCACCCAGCTGAGTGAGCAAACCCCACTCCTGGGACCTGGGCAGCGTGGAAAACACGTTTGAGCTGCTCCTGTGCAGTGAGCTGGGCTCCCGTGCCCCTGCCCTCAGACACAGGCAGGATCCAGGATGTTTTCCTGCAGGACCAGCCCTCAGACACAGGCAGGATTCAGGATGCTTTCCTGCAGGACCAGCCCTCAGACACAGGCAGGATTCAGGATGCTTTCCTGCAGGACCAGCCCCTCAGACATGGGCAGGATTCAGGATGCTTTCCTGCAGGACCAGCCCTCGGACACAGGCAGGATTCAGGATGCTTTCCTGCAGGACCAGCCCCTCAGACACAGGCAGGATTCAGGATGCTTTCCTGCAGGACCAGCCCCTCAGACACAGGCAGGATTCAGGATGCTTTCCTGCAGGACCAGCCCTCAGACACAGGCAGGATCAGGATGCTTTCCTGCAGGACCAGCCCTCCAGACACAGGCAGGATCAGGATGCTTTCCTGCAGGACCAGCCCCTCAGACACAGGCAGGATCCAGGATGCTTTCCTGCAGGGCCAGCCCTCAGAGTGGGCAGGATTCAGGATGCTTTCCCTGCAGGACCAGCCCCTCAGACACAGGCAGGATCCAGGATGCTTTCCTGCAGGACCAGCCCCTCAGACACAGGCAGGATCCAGGATGCTTTCCTGCAGGACCAGCCCTCCCAGAGTGGGCAGGATCCAGGATGCTTTCCTGCAGGACCAGCCCCTCAGACATGGGCAGGATTCAGGATGCTTTCCTGCAGGACCAGTCCCTCAGAGTGGGCAGGATCCAGGATGCTTTCCTGCAGGACCAGCCCTCAGACACAGGCAGGATCAGGATGCTTTCCTGCAGGACCAGCCCCTCAGACACAGGCAGATCCAGGATGCTTTCCTGCAGGACCAGCCCTCAGACACAGGCAGGATCCAGGATGCTTTCCTGCAGGACCAGCCCTCAGACACAGGCAGGATTCAGGATGCTTTCCTGCGGGACCAGCCCTCAGACATGGGCAGGATCCAGGATGCTTTCCTGCAGGACCAACCCTCAGACACAGGCAGGATTCAGGATGCTTTCCTGCAGGACCAGCCCTCAGAGTGGGCAGGATTCAGGATGCTTTCCTGCAGGACCAGCCCCCCTCAGACACAGGCAGGATCCAGGATGCTTTCCTGCAGGACCAGCCCTCAGAGTGGGCAGGATTCAGGATGCTTTCCTGCAGGACCAGCCCCTCAGACACAGGCAGGATCCAGGATGCTTTCCTGCAGGGCCAGCCCCTCAGACACAGGCAGGATCCAGGATGCTTTCCTGCAGGACCAGCCCCTCAGAGTGGGCAGGATTCAGGATGCTTTCCTGCAGGACCAGCCCCTCAGACATGGGCAGGATCCAGGATGCTTTCCTGCAGGACCAGCCCTCCAGACACAGGCAGGATCCAGGATGCTTTCCTGCAGGACCAGCCCCTCAGACACAGGCAGGATCCAGGATGCTTTCCTGCAGGACCAGCCCTCAGACACAGGCAGGATCCAGGATGCTTTCCTGCAGGACCAGCCCTCAGACACAGGCAGGATCCAGGATGCTTTCCTGCAGGACCAGCCCTCAGACACAGGCAGGATTCAGGATGCTTTCCTGCAGGACCAGCCCTCAGACACAGGGCAGGATTCAGGATGCTTTCCTGCAGGACCAGCCCCTCAGCAACAGGCAGATTCAGGATGCTTTCCTGCAGGACCAGCCCCTCAGACATGGGCAGGATTCAGGATGCTTTCCTGCAGGACCAGCCCCTCAGAGTGAGCAGGATCCAGGATGCTTTCCTGCAGGACCAGCCCCTCAGACACAGGCAGGATTCAGGATGCTTTCCTGCAGGACCAGCCCTCAGCCATGGGCAGGATTCAGGATGCTTTCCTGCAGGACCAGCCCCTCAGAGTGGGCAGGATCCAGGATGCTTTCCTGCAGGACCAGCCCCTCAGACACAGGCAGGATCCAGGATGCTTTCCTGCAGGACCAGCCCTCAGACACAGGCAGATTCAGGATGCTTTTCCTGCAGGACCAGCCCCTCAGACACAGGCAGGATCCCAGGATGCTTTCCTGCAGGACCAGCCCCTCAGACACAGGCAGGATTCAGGGATGCTTTCCTGCAGGACCAGCCCCTCAGAGTGGGCAGGATCCAGGATGCTTTCCTGCGGGACCAGCTCTCAGACACAGGCAGGGATTCAGGATGTTTTCCTGCAGGACCAGCCCCTCAGAGTGGGCAGGATCCAGGATGCTTTCCTGCAGGGCCAGCCCCTCAGACACAGGCAGGATCCAGGATGTTTTCCTGCAGGACCAGCCCCTCAGCCATGGGCAGGGATTCAGGATGTTTTCCTGCAGGACCAGCCCCTCAGACACAGGCAGGATCCAGGATGCTTTCCTGCAGGACCAGTCCCTCAGAGTGGGCAGGATCCAGGATGCTTTCCTGCAGGACCAGCCCTCAGCCATGGGCAGGATTCCAGGATGCTTTCCTGCAGGACCAGCCCTCAGACACAGGCAGGATCCAGGATGCTTTCCTGCAGGACCAGCCCCTCAGACACAGGCAGGATCCAGGAGGGTTTCCCTGCAGGACCAGCTCTCAGACACAGGCAGGATCCAGGATGCTTTCCTGCAGGACCAGCCCCTCAGACACAGGCAGGATTCAGGATGCTTTCCTGCAGGACCAGCCCCTCAGACACAGGCAGGATCCAGGATGCTTTCCTGCAGGACCAGCCCTCAGACACAGGCAGGATCCAGGATGTTTTCCTGCAGGACCAGCCCCTCAGACACAGGCAGGATCCAGGATGCTTTCCTGCAGGACCAGCCCCTCAGCAGCACCTCTCACACCCACCTGGCCCTGGAGGAGAGGGGATGCTTTGCTGCCAGGTGCCCTGGGGTGCTGGCATGAGCCTGGGTGGGAGATGTCTCTGCTGTTTGTGCATGCTGCCCCTCTGAAGGAGCATGGGGAGCTCCCCAAAACCCCAGGGTATCCGTGCTGCCTGGCCTGAGACCAGCAGTGCTGCCCCTCCCTGAGCTCAGGGCACGCTGTGCACAGCTGCTCTGCCAGCAGGCTCCCTGGGATGCTCTGCAGCTCCACCCTCCTCCCTCTGCCTGGAGATGCTGCTCCTGTTTGAGCAGATGCTGGCACCGATAGCCCTGACAAGCAGCAATTATTGCACTGACAAAATAAAAGTTTTGAGTTGTTTTGCAAATATTTTTGAAGCCCCGGTGCAGCAGCAGAAGTAGGCGTAATTACACACAGAAGTGTGTCTCCTTTGCAGACTTTTAATTATCTACTCAGGTGAGCCATAATTTGAGAGGAAATGCTTTAAATCTGTTCATTTCTAATAATAAAGAATGAGGTGGGAGAGTGTTATTTTAATGTGATTAGGAGAAGGCATGGCTGGATGGATGGCTGAGAGAGCAGGATCTGGGCTGGGCTCTGGGGCCCTGGGCTCTGTCCCCTCCCCTCCACCACAGGAGTCCTGTCTCTGTGCTGGACAGCCCATTAATTAATGGTGGGATTAATTAAGTGTTCACTTGTGGTGACAGCACTGTTTTGTGTCAATACTGACTGGTCTTGTCATCAGCCTGGCTGAGCTCAGCCTTGCCAGGCCCTGCCCTGCAAAACCTGGGATTATTGGGGACACCCTGGGGCTGATCTGCTCTTTCAGGCCACTCCCCAGGCAGGCCAGGAGAGCCTCTGGAGGCAATGTGGGATGGAGACCGTGCTGGGGAAGGGAATCACGGAGTGGTTTGGGCCCATGCAGTGCCACCCCTGCCATGGCAGGGACACCTTCCACTGCCCCAGGCTGCCCCCAGCCCTGTCCGGACAATTTGGGCACCTCCTGCTGAGGCCCCAGCTGCCCACCCCAGGGGTGGCTCCTCCAGGCTCAGCCCTGCATTAAAACTGGCTCCAAGCCTCCAGCTCCTGCCAAGCATTCGCTGTAACTCCGATCTCCCCTGTTCCATCCCTGAGCTGCTGTCAGGAGAGGCACCTTAAAGCACCTTGTTTCCATCCAGTCTGCAGCTTTCCAAAAGCAGGCCGAGTGCTGAGCTTTGTTTCTCCTGGAGAGGAGATGAGAGCCTGGCTGCCCGGGGTGTGCTGCGCACCTGCGGCACGGAGGGATGGGCGGTCCCTCTTTGGGAGGAAAGCTCAGGCACCGGGGGCTTTTCCAGGAGCTGCAGGGGTCTGTGCGGCAGCTCCCTGCCCTTGCACCTCGCAGGGCTGTTCCCAGCCCCAGCAGGAGAGCCGGGCTGGTTTTCACGGCTTTCCCAGAGCCCTCCCCGCCCGCACCGCTCCCGTTATCTGAATGTCAAGCACTTCGCAAACAGAGGCGCTAAATGTCAGATCCTGTCCCTTACAAGCCCCGCGTGTAATTTGAATGCTCAGACATGCTCCGCACTCACCTCAGTCCCGTTCCCTTCCCCTGATAAGTGGTGCCGCTGCCTCGGGAGCTGAGGCCACCACGCAGAGCTCTTTACACCACCTGCACTCTCCTCCCAGCCCTTCATCCTCCCTGCCCGGTATTTAAAAACCCTTCGGGTCAGGTTTCCACCTGGCCCTCTCCTTGGGGACGGCAATGTGCATTTTGGGGGCCAGGGCTCTCTGCCTTGCCGTGCTGAGCTCTTTACCCAGCAGAGCCAATCTTCCCCTGCAGCTGCTCCCCTCCCAAAAGCTCCTGGTCCCAGCTGAGGCAGACCTGCTCCAGGATTCCCCACCTGGACTTGCCTCTGCTCTCCCCTTGGATTAGTGAGAGGAGGCATCCTGCATCCTCTGATGAGCGAGGCCAAGTGCAAGGTCCTGCAGCTGGTCTGGGCAATCCCAGGCACAAACACAGGCTGGGGGGGAAGGATGGAGAGCAGCCCCGGGGAAAAGGGCTTGGGGGTGCTGCTGGGCAAGAGGGAAAGGCTTTAAACCACCGGGGGAAGATTTAGATGGGACATTAGCATGAAATTCTTCCCTTGTGAGGGGTGGGCAGGCCCTGGCACAGGGTGCCCAGAGAAGCTGTGGCTGCCCCTGGATCCCTGGCAGTGTCCCAGGCCAGGCTGGACAGGGCTTGGAGCAGCTGGGACAGTGGGAGGTGTCCCTGCCCTGCAGGGTGCGACTGGATGAGTTTTAAAGTCCCTTCCAACCCAAACCATTTTGTAATCTCTCCCATCTCAAGCTGCAGACTATCCTAAGACTTGTCTCCCTGTTTTTTCTGTCCCTCCTCTACCTTTGCTGTTATTTTGGATAACAGGGTGATCCCAATCCTGTTGCTGCCTTCCCCCTGGCAGTGGGAACAGCTCTCTGGCCGTTTGCCCTTGATGGAAAAGCTTTCCCCAGGAGCAAAGGACGTGCCAGAGCCACCAGCACCAGGCAGTGCTCAGCTCCCTTCCCTCTGGAGCCCTCGAGGTGGGGTCTCTCCTTTGCACTGCGGCACTGACACGGTGAAATAATGCAGAGATTGCACGGAATAAATTAAAGCAAACACTGCATGTGCCACTGCCCAGGAATTTGGGACTTGCTGCACGGCTAACAAGGTGCATTTTAATAATTACAAATGAACCTGTGGCCAGGAGAGCCTTCACTGAGCACACCTGGAATGAATGCTGATGCTGCTGCTCCCCGCAGAATGCTGATAATCACATTTGCCAGTGCATTAGAGCTGATTTAGGGGTAAACAATAGCTTCCATCTGAATTTGTTTTACAACCTATTGACTGTAGCAGGTACCTTTTTTTCCACTGAAATAATTGTAAATATTTTACTGTGCCTTCACGCTGCATTTGTTCTTGGTGTTTGTTTGTCTCGTGTTTTGGTGGCCTTAAAAAAAAATTATTTATTTATTGTGAATTGACAAGAATTGTGTTCACCCTCCACCTAATCCAAGGAGCTCATGGTTGTTTCCTCCCCTCTCCATCCTTTGTTGGAATAATTGTTCTTCCCACAGTGCTACTGCATGGCTTGTAAGCTTATTTCAGGCTCAGCTGTGGGGATTAGTGATAATGCTGCCTATTGTAGGAAGGTTCATATTATTTAAAATTGGAACTAGAACAAAGGCAATTCAATCCCAATTCCTTGCTGCCTGGGTGAAACTGCATTTACTGACACTGCCCAGGAAGTGCCAGGTAGGAGCTGAGGCTCTGCCAGTCTGCAGGTGAGGAAGGGAGGGGAGCCTGGCTGGGCAGAGCTCAGCCCCAGAGCCTGGGCAGCAGCAGGGAATGGCTCTGCTGGGGTGCCCCTTCCCTGGGGGTGCTGGTAGTGCCTCCTTAAGCACTGTGTGGGGTGGAAATGCTCGGGATTTCAGTTTTTCCCAGTCCAGCAGAGTTTTGGGGGCATTCCAAGACACCAGCAGTGGGGACTGCGGCAGGGGCTGCTCCCAGCTCTGGTGGTCAGATGGCTTCACACACACAGCCCTGCTGTGGCTGGGATTTGCCTAAGTGACAGCAAAGAGCTTGAGCTGGCAGCTCCTTCCCTGTCCGCAGGGCCAGCAGTGTGAGACCAGCTCTACAGCAGAGAGCCCAGATCACCTGTCTGTCTGTCTGTCTATCTATCTATCCATCCATCCATCCATCATCCATCCATCATCCATCCATCCATCCATCATCCATCATCCATCCATCATCCATCATCCATCAAATCCATCCATCATCCATCCATCCATCCATCCATCCATCAATCCGTCGTCAAATCCAAATCCATCCGTCCGTCCATCCAAATCATCCGTCCATCCGTCCGTCCAAAGTCCGTCCAGATCCAAATCCGTCAAATCGTCAAATCGTCAAATCCGTCAAATCCCGTCCGAAATCCGTCAAGTCAGATCCGTCAGAGTCGAATCCGTCAGATCAGTCGTCCAGTCAGTCAAAGTCAGTCAAATCCCAAAGTCAGATCCGATCCGTCAAATCAGTCGTCGTCAAAGTCAGTCAGATCAGTCCAGTCCGTCCAAGTCAGATCCGTCCAGTCGTCCAGATCAGGTCAGGTCAAGTCGTCGCAGTCGTCCAGATCCCGTCAGTCAGGTCCCGTCAGGTCAGATCGTCAGGTCCGTCATCGTCCGTCAAAGTCCCAGTCAGGTCCGTCAGTCCGTCGTCAGGTCCGTCCAGTCCAGGTCAGGTCAGATCGTCAGATCAGTCCGTCAGGTCAGAGTCAGTCAGGTCAGGTCAGTCGTCCAGATCAGGGTCAGGTCAGTCAGTCCAGGTCAAGTCAGATCCAGTCGAGTCCAGTCAGATCCCAGTCGTCAGGTCAGATCAGTCAGATCCAGGTCAGATCCGTCCAGTCAGTCAGGTCAGGTCAGGTCAGGTCAGGTCCGTCAGATCAGATCAAGTCCGTCGAAGTCAGTCAGGTCAGATCAGATCCGTCAGGTCAGGTCAGGTCAGGTCCGTCAGTCAGTCAGATCAGGATCCCGTCCGTCAGATCGTCAGAGTCAGTCAAAGTCAGATCAGGTCAGATCGTCAGATCAAGTCAGGTCAAGTCAGTCAGATCCCGTCAGAGTCAGGTCAGGTAGTCGTCCAGATCGAGTCCGAATCGTCAGTCAGATCCGTCAGGTCGTCAGAGTCAGGTCAGGTCAGATCCGTCAGTCAGGTCACAGTCAGTCATCAGTCGTCAGATAGATCAGGTCGAGTCGTCAGGTAGTCAGTCAGGTCAGGTCAGTCAGGTCAGTCAGTCCGTCAGGTCAGGTCCAGGTCAGAGTCAGGTCAGGTCGTCGTCGTCAGAGTCCAGATCGAGTCAGTCGTCGTCTCAGATCAGTCAGGTCAGAGTCAGAATCAGGTCAGTCAGTCAGGTCAGGTCAGTCAGATAAGTCAGGTCAGATCAGTCCGTCGTCCGTCAGATCTCAGATCAGTCAGAGTCCAGGTCATGTCAGGTCAGTCAGTCCGTCAGGTCAGTCAGAATCGCGTCAGGTCAGTCAGTCAGTCAGAGTCAGATCCCGTCCGGTCAGGTCAGATCGTCAGGTCTAGTCAGGTCCGTCGTCCAGGTCAGTCAGGTCCCAGATCAGGTCAGGTCAAGTCGTCAGGTCAGGTCAGTCGTCCGTCCGTCAGGTCAGGTCAGTCCCGTCCGTCGTGTCGTCAGATCAGCGTCAGGCGTCAGTCCCGTCAGGTCAGATCAGTCGTCAGGTCATCGTCAGTCAGGTCAGTCAGTCAGGTCAGTCCCGTGGTCGCGTCCGTCAGTCCAGGTCAGGTCAGGTCGTCAGCGTCGTCAGGTCGTCAGAGTCCGTAGTCGTCACGATCGTAGTCGTCAGGTCGTCGTCAGATCCAGGTCAGGTCCGTCAGATCCCGTCCGTCAGTCGTCCGTCAGTCAGATCCAGTCCAGGTCAGATCAGGTCCGTCGTCAGGTCGTCGTCGGAGTCAGATCGTCCAGTCGTCACGTCGTCAGGTCCGTCCGTCAGATCGTCGTCAGTCCGTCCGTCCGTCCCGTCAGGTCCGTCCGTCAGTCCGTCCCGTCCGTCCGTCCCGTCGTGTCGTCAGATCCGTCGTCCGTCCCGATCCGTCCCGAATCAGGTCAGGTCAGATCGGTCAGGTCGAAGTCGTCAAAGTCAGGTCAGGTCAGTCAGTCAGGTCAGGTCAGAGTCAGGTCCCGTCAGATCGGTCAAGTCAGATCAGGTCCGATCTAGGTCCGTCCAGGTCAGGTCAGGTCAGGTCAGGTCAGCCGTCAGGTCGGAGTCGAGTCGTCAGGTCCAGATCAGGTCAGTCAGGTCAGTCAGTCAGATCCAGGTCAGTCCGTCGAAATTCGGAGTCAGAATGGGTCAGGTCAGGTCAGGTCAAGGTCAGGTCAGATCGATCAGGTCAGGTCAGGTCGAGTCGTGCGTCATCAGGTCAGGTCAGGTCAAGTGGAGTCTAGGTCGCCTGAGCGTCAAAGTCGTCCAGGTCCCGTCAGTTCGTCAGAGTCGTCAGGTCAGGTCAGATGGTGGTGAGTCGAGTCGTCGTCAGTCGAGTCAGGTCGTCGTCTGTCGATCCAGGTCAGAGTCAGGTCAGAGTCTAGGTCTAGGTCAGGTCAGTCAGGTCCAGATCAGGTCAGTCGTCCGTCAGGTCAGTGTCAGGTCATAGTCCAGGTCAGATCTGATCGAGGTCGTCGTCAGGTCAGGTCAGGTCAGTGGTCAGATCCAGGTCAGGTCAGATCCGTCAGGTCAGGTCGGTCGAGTCGTGCGTGTCAGAGTCAGATGAGTCGTCAGAGTCAGGTCAGATCAGGTCAGTCAAGTCAGGTCAGATCAGATCAGATCGTCGTCAGGTCGTCGTCGTCAGGTCAGTCAGTCAGATCTGTCCAGAGTCCAGGTCACGTCAGGTCCAGATCGTCGATCCCGTCAGTCGGAATCAGCGTCCGTCCGTCAGTCAGTCCCGTCCAGAATCGTCCGTCGTCCGTCCAGATCAGTCGTCGTCGTCCAAGTCCAGTCGTCAGATCACGTCAGATCAGACGTCAGATCAGATCCAGGTCCAGTCAGTCCAGTCAGTCAGATCCGTCAGGTCAGATCAGTCAAGTCGTCCAGTCAGGTCCGATCGCAGATCGAGTCCAGTCAGGTCAGAATCCGGTCGATCCGTCGATCCGTCAGGTCAGATCAGATGGATCAGTCCAGTCGTCAGTCCGTCAGTCGAGTCCGTCCAGTCGTCAAGTCAGATCAGGTCCAAAGTCCGTCAAGTCGTCAAGTCAGGGATCCGTCCGTCGTCAGATCGTCGGTCCGATCAGATCCGTCCGTCAAGTCGTCAGATCCCGTCGTCAAGTCAGTCGTCATCCGTCCGTCCGTCCAGATCAGTCGTCAGATCAGTCCGTCGTCAGTCAGTCGAAAATCGTCAGGTCAGGTCCGTCCGTCCGATCTGTCGTCCAGTCCGTCCGTCGTCAGTCAGGTCAGTCAGTCCCGTCGATCAAGTCAGTCAGTCAGTCGTCAGATCCCGTCCGTCAGGTCCCGTCCGATCGATCGTCCGTCCCGTCCGATCGGTCAGATCCGTCAGTCGTCAGAGTCAGTCCGTCCGTCAAGTCCGTCAAAGTCGTCCAGTCCGTCGTCCATCCCGTCCGTCCGTCAGTCCGTCCGTCAAGTCAGTCGTCCAGTCCGTCCGTCCGATCCGTCCGTCAAATCCGTCGTCCGTCCGTCCGTCCGTCGAGTCAAACGTCGTCAAATCCGTCCGTCCGATCCCGTCCGTCCGTCCGTCCGTCACGTCCGTCGTCAGTCCGTCCGTCCGTCAAATCCGTCCGTCCGTCCGTCCGTCCGTCCGTCCAAATCCGTCCGATCCGTCCGTCCGTCCGTCCGTCATCCGTCGTCTCCGTGTGTGTGTCTGGCTGAAGTCGGCTCAGTTAGTGATGTTTGTCTCGGCTGGTTTGTGCTCGTTTTGGCGCACGGCGTTAGGTGTGTGGGGCTGCGCACCTCTTGAGGGGATTCTCCTGGGCTGGTGAGAGCAGAGGAGCTTGGGCAGGATGGAGAAATCTGAGAGTGCAAGGAGGTCCCAGTGGTGGCACCTTTGGACCTCTCCCTGGGGATTCTGCAGCCCTCTCTCAGTGGCAATTCCTGCCTTGGCCCCTTTAGAGTTCCCCTGGCGATTCCAGGGATGAAGGAAAGGCAATGCTGCCTCTCCTTCCATGGAGCTTTTTCAGCCATTGAGGTTCATTGGGCCATAGAACATTCTGAGCTGGAAGGGACCTCCAGGGATCATCCAATCCAACCCCTGGCCCTGCACAGGCACCCCAACAACGCCACCCTGTGCATCCTTCATCCAAACCCTCCTGGAGCTCTGGCAGCCTTGCCCATTCCCTGGGGAGCCTGTTCAGTGCCCCAGCACCCTGTGGCAGAACTTTTCCCTGATATCCAGGCTCAGCCTCCCTCCTCCCCAGAGACAGGACCCAAGGGAATGGCTGGAGGGTTTCACTGCAATATTTTTGTCATCAGCATTGAACTCCCAGCTCTTCCCCATCCCTGACCCTAAGCCCTGCACTGGGCACACCCTGAAGGCAATGCTGAATTTCTTCAGGCTGCTTTGGCCACTGCTGGTCCTTGAGCTTCCCATCCATCCCCCTCCCTGCTTCCCCAGAGCCTGGGGCGTGCGAGTGCTCGGGGGGCGGTGAGAAACCCCAGGCACACAAAAGCTGGAGGAACCACCAGCAGCTGTAACCCTGGCAACTGTGTCTCAGCATTTGAATGTAATTATACCTCGAACGTGATAAACACTCCCAAGGACTCCTTATGTGGAGATCATACTAAACAAGTCTTTGAAATTACCCTCATCAAATATTGATAGAGGGAGAGTTTTTAAAGAAAAATTAAAAAAAGGGAGAAGGGAAAGAGAGAGAAAAGGCAAATTCTTGCTCTTGCCCACGGGTTAATGAGGATCTGTTGGTTTATCACCACGGTGCAAACCCCACTGAGAGCTCCAGAGCACTGCAAAGTTGAAAGTGGGGGCGGGAGGAGAGCAGAAATAAAACCACCAGGTGAGGCAGCTCTATCGACTGGCATCTTGTTTTATGTTTGGCACGCAGGACAGCCATCTCAATAACCACCATTTGCCTTGCCCAGCCCAGGCAGGAGGGTTTGATTGCTCAGGAGCAGCCGTGGGCAGTGGGGAAGGGGCGTTCCTGAGGTCCAGCAGCAGCAGAGCACTGAGCACGGGCATCTCCCCCAGCTGCAGGGCTGGAGACAGCAGGCACAGTGTTTGCCACCAGGAGAGCAGCTGCAAGTCCCAGGTGGTTTCCAGCAGCTGTGGATCAGGTGTGCAGGAGCACCCCTGCAAGTGGTGGTGTTGCTCTGGCGTGGGATGCTCCTTGCTGGTGCTCATCTCCTACCAGCACCCTCTGTCCCTGGCAGAAATCCACCAGGGGCCTTCCCTGGCTCTGCTGCTGTGCAAAGGGAGGCAGCTGGGCTGCAATTGTCTGCTCTCCTCAAGCCAGGCAGGGGCAGGAGATGCACTGAAAAAAGGGGATGAGTGGAGCTGGGATGGGCTGTGCAGTGCCTGGAGGAGCTTTGGTGAGCAGAGCAGCTTCTTGTCCCTTGAGTGACCTCCCAGCAATGTGTGAGGCTGGGGAGAACATGGGTGAAGAGGCACCAGTGCTGCCCAGACAAAGGGAGCAGCTCAAGCTTTGCTGGAGCAGAGGCTCTGGAGTGTGCAGGAGGAGGAGGAGGAGAGGGAAACAGCCCTTCATCCAGGCCCTGCAATGTCTAGGGGAAGAAACCTGCAGGGGGCCAGTTTTATGAATTGCTGGTTTGTGAGGTACTTGGTGACTTTTTGAGTTGTTTTTTAACAGGGAGAAGAGGCAAACAGGGGGCCCTGGCTGCAGTTTGGTTGTTGTGAGTGCTGGTTGATTTGCCATAACCAAATCTCACCTGGAGTCACAGAGACCTGGAAGCAAAGGTGTGTTTTCCCTGTGTGCTGGGCGTGGGGATGGTGGTGACAATGATGTGCTTTCACCTGACTGAAGGTTTTATCCCTTGGGAAAGGTTTGGGGAGCAAACATGAACTCCAGAAATAGAGGCAGCTGCTGACAACACCATGGCATCCCTGTGGGAATGATGGGCAGTCCTGTGGCCAGGGAGGACTGGGAGTGCAGCCAGAGGACAAGCAGCATGTTGATAATTTTAATAGGAATGGGGAGGCACAATGGGATCACCAGCTTGGTGGAGAGCTGTCCATCCCTGCTGGAAACCTCCCTTCCCACTGAGCATCTCTGCTCCTGCCAGGCCTGCACCCAAAACAGTCTCTCAGCACTCTGAGGAAGGACCTGGAAACATCTCCTGAGCAAGAAAACTCCAACTTTCATCTCCAGCCACCCAGATCTGCAAAGTCAGCCTGATGCCAAGAGATGTGCCAGGAGAGATGCCAGCCTGTGGCCAAGCAGGACTGGCACATTGTTGAGGTCCCCCTGATGTGTCCCCAGCCTGTGCAAGGGCAAACTTGGACCTTGTGCTGGGAACACAGGCACCAGAGCCCTCTCAAGCACTGCCAGATGTTTCACGGGCTGCTGGGAAACAGCTGGAAAGCCCTGTAATGCCAGGGCTCAGGATTAGTTACTGCTGCTGCAGCTGGGAGAGGAAAAAAGGGAGAATTGCAGCTCTGAAAGATGTTTTGGGCATCTCTGGTCCAGGAGTGGGCAGCAGAAGCTCCATGCTGGGAGATGATTGTGAGCAGCACAGAGTGTGCTGGAGGGAGAGAGCTGCAGGTTGTGATCTGAAAAGTATTTCAGAAATGACTCAAAGAAAGCTGCACTACCCCCACGGGTGCTGTGCCTCCTGCTGAGCTGCTGGCTGAGGCTGTTTCCCACCCAAGGATGGGCTGGGGTGGATCCCATCCAGTATGTGCTGCTAGCTGGAACAGGCAAGAGGGGTCTGGACAGCACGTTGGGTCTGGAGCCTTTGAGAGGGGATCCAGATGGCGCCTGCATCCCTTGCTCATCAGGCTAAAAAGAAAGAACTTCAGAAAAGTCTCAGTCTTCCCGCTGGAAGTTCCCTGTTGCGGAGTCTTTGGAAGGATGAAGGTGCTGCGCTCCCGCACAGCCCCGGGGGATGCTCCTCCACCAGCGAGAAGGTGCCCAGGGCGGTGCAGATGCTCGGAGGGGCAGCTGCTGTGCGGGAGTGTGCGAGGTGCGCCAGGAGGGCAGGCGCGCTCACAGGGAGCGAGCATCAGCTGAGGGCAGAGACGATGCCGTGACCTTTTGGGAGAGCTGCCGGTGGTGCAGCGAGCCGTGGAGCAGAGCAGCTGAATCCTTGGGCTGAGCCACTCAAGAGGAGCTGCTTCTCCCAAAAAACTCCAAGGGTTCGTGCTTAGAGGTTCCTTTAAAGGTTAATTCTCACCGGCAGCATCTGCGAGAAAACTCGGAGTACTCAGAGCGAGCTCAACCCACTTCAAAGGGTTTCACCTTCGTGGTTCTTTTTGCCTTTGTTTTTTAAATGTTGGAATTCGTTCTCATTCATTTCTGCGGTTAAAAAGAGGGAGCGAGGCAGCGCTCGCAGCCCGGCCGGCAGCGCAGACACAAAGACAAAGACACAGCCGTGCGGAGCGCGGTGGGCTGCGCTCCCCTGCTCCGAGCAGGCACAATAAAGAGCTCCCGCAGTCACTTTTTTTTTCTCCGAGAGTTGCATTGTTAAACCCTTCCGTGGGGAAATCCAGGCAGCGTAATTGCTCCGGTCTCGCTGCGCCCGCTGAGCCGCCTGAATTAAGCGGGTGTTTCGGCATCCTGAGCCGAGCCTTGCGGGAAGTGACCTTGGCCTTCCGCCGCTGCTCCCTGCACCCTGCCGCTAATTAGGCAGGAGAGAGCCCGGCTTTGTTCGCAAACAGCGCTTTACTCGCTCCCAGCCCCAGCCGGGCGCTGCGCGCTGCGGCGCACAAAGAGCGCAGCGCTGGGCTGCGAGCGGGACACAGCGCAGCCCTCATTAGCCAGCGCCGCAATTAGCACCTCAAACAACAAAAAAAAATAAAAAAGAAAAAAGAAAAGTAAACCCCAGCATTTCCACGGCGCCTTTCATCCAGTATTTGCAAACTCGGGAGCGGCGTCAATGCCCGCGGGGTCACGCAAGGGGCAGCGCTGTGGAGAGGTGCAGGTTTGGGGATGTGCAGGTTTGGGGATGTGCAGATTTGGGGTATGTGCAGGTTTGGGGATGTGCAGGTTTGGGGAGGTGCAGGTTTGGAGAGGTGCAGGTTTGGGAGAGGTGCAGGTTTGGGGAGGTGCAGGTTTGGGGATGTGCAGATTTGGAGATGTGTAGGTTTGGGTATGTGCAGGTTTGGAGATGTGCAGGTTTGGGGATGTGCAGGTTTGGGGATGTGCAGGTTTGGAGAGGTGCAGGTTTGGGGAGGTGCAGGTTTGGGGATGTGCAGATTTGGAGATGTGTAGGTTTGGGTATGTGCAGGTTTGGAGATGTGCAGGTTTGGGGGATGTGCAGGTTTGGGATGTGCAGGTTTGGGGATGTGCAGGTTTGGGTATGTGCAGGTTTGGAGATGTGCAGGTTTGGGGATGTGCAGGTTTGGGAAGTGCATGTTTGGAGAGGAGCAGGTTGGAGATGTGCAGGTTTGGGGAGGTGTAGATTTGGAGATGTGCAGGTTTGGGGATGTGCAGGTTTGGGGAGGTGCAGGTTTGGAGATGTGCAGGTTTGGAGATGTGTAGGGTTTGGGTATGTGCAGGTTTGGAGATGTGCAGGTTTGGGGAGGTGCAGGTTTGGGAACTGCATGTTTGGAGAGGTGCAGGTTTGGGGAGGTGCAGGTTTGGAGAGGTGCAGGTTTGGGGAGGTGCAGGTTTGGAGAGGTGCAGGTTTGGGAAGTGCATGTTTGGAGAGGTGCAGGTTTGGAGATGTGCAGATTTGGGGATGTGCAGGTTTGGAGAGGTGCAGGTTTGGGTGACATGCTGGCACTGTCAGACTGGATGGGTCAGAGCTGGGCTGTTTAACAAGGCTGTACTGTGTTGGAGAATAATTGTAAATCCCTGGTAGGTAATTTAGAGTATAAAAGATCAGTCCTGCCTCTCCAGGCAGGTTCTGCCCTGGACGTCTGGCGAGCAGAGCTGTGAGCTGGGCAGAGCAATCCTGAGATGAGGGAGAACAAACAGCCATGGAAACCTCTAAGAACAGCTCCTGCAGCCTCTCATGGGCAGGCAAGGAAAGAGCTGGGCTCAAACCACCTGCATGTGCTCAGAGGTGAGCTCAGGGCTGAGGAGACACCTGGGCTGTGCCAGGGCAGAGCAGCTGCTCGGGTGACGATCAGATGATGACCATGACACAGGATCTGCAAGGAACAGGATGCCGGATCCCAGTGCTCTGGCTGGGAGCTGGCTGTGCAGGAGCAGCTCTCAGCCACCCTGGGGCAGCCCCAGCTGTCCCCTCCTGCCTGCTCCACCTCACTGTGTCTCTCTCCCTGAGGGTTACCTGCTGTGATCTTTCCAGGAGCTGCCACCCAGCACCCAAGTGCTCGGCAGGGCAGGGCTCAGGCTGCCCACCTGCCCTGCCCTTCCCTCCTCACCAGCTCTCCCCGTGTCCTCACATGCTGCTGGGAGATGTCGGAGCTTGGATGGCACCGCTGAGTTGGCAACTTTTAATATTGCTGAAACATAATCAGCTTTTGCTTCCACAGCAATTAGCATGTTATTACCCATAATGTTTTGCATGGCAATTTTGTTGTAAACATTTGTACTAATTCACCATAACCTAATTATTTTTATGACACATAATTATGAAATATTTTTGGAGGAGGAATGGCTTAATTTTCTATTTATACCATTATTTCCTGGAAGTGTCAGTTATTTGTACATCAGGAAACAGCATCTCCCCCCTTCCCCAATTAGCCCTTTCTATTTACTGCCTCAGCTTGCCTGTAGAGCGCAGTTGCTGGGACCACATTCTCCTGGAGCTGTGTGATGGATTCCAGGAGGGCCTAATTGAGCTGTAATTTGTGGGAATGTGATACACAAATGGAGGAAGGTAACAAGTGGTTTTCTTTGCTGCTCGGTGGGTGGACGTGATGATTCCCAGTTACAGCATCTGCCAGAATGACCCTTTCCAAAGAATTTAAGGAAAGAGTGAGGTGGTGAAGCTGTTGCCTTAGGACCATGTTTTTCAGGAATGCCAGCTGGAAGGGATCAAAGGACCAAAGCCCAGCTGCTGGCCCTGCACAGACACACCAGCAATCCCACCCCTGTGCATCCCTGAGAGTTATCCAAACCCTCCTGGAGCTCTGGCAGCCTCGGGGCTCCCTGGGGAGGCTGGGCAGTGCCCCAGCACCCTCTGGGGGAGAAACCTTTCCTGATATCCAGCCTCACCCTTCCCTGGCACAGGTTTGGACATCAGTCACCTGATCTGATTGCTCAGATCCACGGACCAGAACAGCTGAGAGCCTCCCCGGGTTCTGCCTCCAAACCTGGTGTGACTGTGCAGAGTGGTGACCTGTCACAGCCCAGGTGTCTCCTCAGCCCTGAGATCACCTCAGCAGGACATGCAGTGTGTAAATCCTGATTTTCCCCAAGCTGCCCATGAGAGGCTGCAGCAGACAGTTTTTCAGAGGCTCCAAGGGCTGTTGATTGTTTCCTGTCTCAGGAACTCTCTGCCCGGCTCACAGCTCTGCCCAGCCGGGCAGCCAGGATGGAATCTGCCTGCTGAGGGCAGGGCTGATCTCACACAGTCTGAATTACCTGCTGAGTGTTTGTGACAACTTTCCAACCCAGTACAGCCTTGTTAAACAGCCCAGCTCTGACCCATCCAGTCTGACAGTGCCAGCATGTCACCCAGCACGGATGGCACGGAGAAGGAGGAGGAAGAGGAATCCACACCCCAAATTCTCCATCCTGGCCACGTGTCCCTTATCACAAACATCCCCAAAAGTCTATTTATCTACCTTCTAACAACCTAATTGACACTTTACTGATTTTGGTGGCTTGTTTCCATCCCCTCATGTGTTGGTAGATTTCCCCCAGGGGTTTGCATTCAGTGCCTGAGACACCAGGGTCTCGCTCAGGGCTCTTTGAGACCCTCTCCAGGGGGGTTTGAGACCCCCAGAGGAATACTCTGGGCTCCCACAGTGACCAAGGCCATGGGGGTGCCAGCAGAAACATGTGGGCCGTGCTTCAGGCTCCAGAGAAACACGCCAGGCCTGAGCTGCAGAGGGAAATGCAGCACGAGCATCTGGAGCCAGCCAGGACGGGCCCTGCCTTTCGGGAAGGCTGCAGGAGGGTGGGAAGGGGGAGCTGGATCCCTGCAGCCAACATTTAGTGGCAAGAGGCCTTCCTTAATGGCATTCATGGAGGCACTGTGCAGAAAATTCTGAGTTCAGGCTTCCTCCTAACAAGGATGAGACTTGGCAGGCTGAAAGGCCTGTATATCTTGTCTGATCTCCAGTCTGGAGAGGTCTCAAAACGGAGCCATGTGCAGCGTATTGACATCTTAAAAGAATTTCTTTAAAAAAAAAAAAAAAAAGGCATTTCTAGATGGCTGTATGTCATATAAATGAGATTTATTTCAATGCCTGTCATGGCAGTTGAGGCAGTAACAAATCCAGTAATTGCTGGCGCTCTGGCCGTGTATGCTCTGAATGTTTAACTCGCAGCTACGTTTTTGCAGCAAGTCTCAGGTTACTGGGTCGATCCCTTTGCCATTTTTCCTGTCTCAAGGCTGGTGAAGGTGGAGCTGCACGGTGTGTTAGGCATGTTGGGCGAGGGGAGTGCTGCACACAGGCTGCTGTCTCGGAACCTGCCTGTAATTACCTGTTAATTTGTGGGTACCTGATGGAAACAGGGCTAAGATAAACTCACTGGCGTTTAAAAATCACTCTCAGTGGTGGGGATTAGTGCACAGTCACACTCCAGAAAAACCTGCCAGTGATCAGAGGTGCAGAGCTGAAACGACAGAGTGGATTTTGGGACTGCAAGGCTGGGAACTGGAGGGTGAGGAATTTTAGCAGCTCTTTGCCCTCCCCAAGCACCGACAGACTCCCTCAAAAGTGACTCTCCAACAGCCCTCTTAAAGGAGGTGGCTTTGTTCTTTATTCACTGCCTGTGAGAAAAGAGAAGGTGACTTGCCAGATTCCCTCCTCTCCAAACCCCAGTGTTATCCTTGATCTTTCCACAGAAATAACGAACTGAGATAGTGTAAAGACTATCTCATGAAATATCTTGAAAATGAAGTCAACTCTGCACTGGGTTATGATCCAGCTGATACTGCCAGATCCTCAGCAGAACTTGAATATTTTGTGCCCAGCTGTCACCCTGACTTTTTTTTTTTTTCCTCAGGGATTATGCATTAACAAGGTTATTCTGGGCATCAACAAGGTCATCGTGGGCATCAACAACAGTTAAAAATGTGTCATAACTTGATATGGTGCTTGATGTTTATCAGCTGAACTCTTTTAAAGGCACCACCCTTAAGCATCCCGGGCAGGGATTTTGGGGTTGAGTCAAGGATGTTTGGAAGGTCCCAAGTGACTGGCAGTCACACTGATAATGCAGGGAGCTCACTTTTGCACGGGGTGACATTTTTTGCAGGGGACCCATAAGAGGTGAGCAGAACAAATGCAGCTGCAGTGGATGGAAATGGGTAATTTTAATTTTCTTTTAATACTCTGGGGAATTGTGCCCTGAGTGAGAGCAAGCAGAGGATATTTCTGTATTTTCAAGGTATCTGGTAAAGATCAGACTGGTGTAATCTAATGCTGTGGAGGTCAGGAAATTGGAAGTAGGGTTCACTGCAGTGGAGAAGTTTCCCAGCTCATGACTGCAAATAACACGGTCAAGAGTCTCTGATATACTCCAGGAAATATCTGTTGGGTCATGGCACTGCTTTGTTTTTTGCAAGAATGGGTGAAATAAAAACAATAAAGGGAGGCAAAGACAAGGGACATCTCTTCTATGTCAGGAATCTTATGAAAAGTCCATCCCTTATCACTGCCTGAGGTGTTATGAAGATGGAGTTAAATGTGTGTATGACCACATGAGCCAGATTATATTTGTGAGAGTAGACAGATTGATATCATCTAATCATAAAAACACCCCAAAATATTCCACCTGTCTCACTGGAGAGCACGTTCACCTCTGCCTGTGTGACCACATGCTTTATACACCTGTGAAATTAATCTCTATTAACATTCCCTGGTGAGAGCCTTGGCAGGGGGTGAGATGGGCAGCCTGCACCAGGAGATCCTCTCGAAGCATCAGCCTGGCAGTGCTCATCAGAACAGAATTTAAAGTGGCTTTTAGAGGTGGTGCAAGTGTCAGAGGGTTTGCCCAGCTGTGCCAGCCCAGCAGTGAGGGGAACCACCTCACTGGTGACCCCAAAGCCAAATCTGTGTGATCTCACAGCAGCCCTGAGCTGCTTTGATTTTCCCTGGGATGGGATTTGCAGTGCTGGGATGCAGGAGCCCACAGATGGGCTGGGAGAGACACGGGGAGATGGCTGAGGCCTGAGTGCTCCAAATTTATGGTGGCCATAAAAAGCTGTGGGGATGATGGATTCTGCTTATTGCTCACACTCATGGTGACAGGCTCTGGAATAAAGCTGTAACTGATAGCCCCATGGCTGGGAATTGAATTCCTCCTTTCATGATGTCAGCATGATGTCATTCTTTATTGCCTGCAGCTCCAAACCCCGTGGCTGCTGTCATGTGCTGACATCACACCAGCTCCAGCTCTGGTCTCTGGTGATGCTGCTCTTCCAACTGTGATTTAAAGTGCTTTCCTGTCCTGGTGGAAAAGTTATGGCTTTCTCGGGGCATATCGTGTTCCAGGCCAGATGCTGTCGTGGCTGAGGAGGGAATGTCATCTGGAAAGGTCTTTGGAGGGCAGCAAGTGCAATTCTCAGTGCTGTGTGTTCAGGAAAATATGGGTTTTGTGGCCTGGAGGACACTGTCACGGCGAGAATGATTGTTTGGGAATGAAAGGGTGACTGACACATGTAATCCTTGTGTCCTTTGCCTCCTCTCCCCACAGAGGAATATTGCACTGCTTTTCTCTAAGGACATATAGAAAGGAGAGGAAATACAGACTCATGCATGGCCAGGCTGGTTAATGGATCCTCATGTTCTCCTCCAAACACACCTTGTGCTTAAAAAAATAATTTATGAATAACCCTTCCCAGGGGATGAGTGGTGGACCTCTTAATTCTGATGAGATGCATTTTCCCCCTATCCCAGGAAAGGATCTTGCCTCTCTCAGCCCCTGGCTGTGGCACCCAGGAAAAGGAGGTCCCTTGTTTGAGCTCACCCTCGTCCTCTCCAGCCCTTTGCTTTTGTATCCGTAACCCTCCTGTGCTCGTTATTTTGAAGGGAAAGGTTTATTTTGACACTTGTGCTAGGTCCCATCCTCCCTTCAGCCTCCTCCCCAGCTGGCTGAGCTGAGCCTGGATTCCCTGGAACAGAAGGGTAGGCACAGGAGCAAAGTCTGTCGTTCTTGTGCAAAGCCTGTGGCAGCAGATTGCAGCGTTTGCTGTCAGTTCATTAATTACGAGGGCATTAACTTCCGAGGCTAGAAAACACTGGAAACACTAAGGTTGCTGCTGGGGTTTTATAAATAACATATTGGATAGTCTGGAATTGGTAGAGAGCTCAAAAGCTGCCAAGTTTTCCTGGGAATACCTGGAGCTCCTCTGTCATGGGTCTCAGAGTTACTGGAAGAGCCTGGCTGACACAACTTGTCCAGTGTGGAAATACAAAGAGTCAGTGTGGGATCTGTGGTGTGGGGGTGACAGGTTAATCTTGGTGTAATTCCTGCTGCCAGCTCAGAGGAACCACCCTCCTGGAGCAGAGGGATATTATTGCTGGATCGTGTCGGATATGCTGTCCCAAAACTGCACCAGGAAACCTGAGCAAGTTGACATCAAAGCTCTCACTGATACTTGGAATCTGTGACTGCCAATTATTGCAGAAGGAGAAAACCAAAGCAAAGACATAGCAGCAACAGCAGTGACTCTGATTCTTGTATTTTTTAGTATTTTAATTTTTTTTCATTAAAAGTGCACCCCTGTGGCGCAGCTGGCTACTTGCTCAGCTCAAGAGCACCAGAGAGGAAATTCCTTCCCAGCGCTCACAGGTGATCAACTTACACATTGAAGCATGAAGTTTGATTACCCTTGTAACATTTTATTAGCTTGCATAGCTGCAAATGTTATTAATGCTCATAAAATTATCCAGTCCTTTAAAATGTCTGTTCCACTGGTGTGCGTCTCCATGACTTCCTGGGGTAGTGGATTCCAGGAGTGACTGCGCTGGGTCAAGTCGTATTTTTCTTTTATTTCTCTTCAATCTACAGCCCTTTTGTTTCATCAGGTTCCCCCAGTCTGCTTTTAAATTATGGGGCAGGCTAATGTGAGGCAGCAAACTGGTTTTGATGGCAAACTTGGCTCTTTTATGGACTGTATTATTTTTAGTGTACTGATATTTTCATGTACAGAATGTATTAATAAGTAATATATGTGTACTTCTGTAGGTGCATGCATATACCTGAGAGTGTGTGCAGCTATTTATGTATAAACACACAAACTCCTGTATTTATTGTGTCACATGTACATTTTTTGGGTGTCTTGGGTGCCAGTGGTTTGGCGCAGGGATCCCACCCCTCTCTCTGTGTCTCTGAGGGATGTTCTGGGAGGCAGAGCAATAACAGGGAAGAAAAATGTGCCTCTGAGCTGTGTGTCAGCAGACTTCAGACACAATGGGGCCCGTGTTTCCAGACAAGCCTTTTTAGCTAATTAGCTGAGTAAAAAATCTATTTCTCTTCTTAAATTCCCTGCCATCCATCCACCTAATAGAGTCGAGCAGCTCCATATTGAGGGTGTTATGCAATAAATCATCTATCTCCAGAATTTATCTCATCACTCCCAGCCTGGGCTCTCCATCTCTCTGTCCTCAGGAGCTGCCTGGTTTCCCATTCTGGCTGCTCCCATCTGACAGTGACTGTAATGGAAAAGTGCTGGAGTTCTGTTCTGGTTCTGGGTGTCCCTTGGCTGTCCCTCAGCAGCCCAGCCATGGCCACGTCCTTGTCCATGGGCTATCCTACAACAAACTCCCAGAAAGCAGAGGCTCCTGTGTGGTCTGGACCACCTCCTGTCCTGGATTACAATGTAAAGATGTGCCCAAAGGTGTGTATTCTATCACCATCTGCTGAAACCAGGTGGGGCAGTGATTCTTATCCCTGTGGAGATATCTCCTGTTAATGGGTCATCTGTTAAAACCAGGTGGGGCAGTGTCCTTTATCTTTTCCACAGCCCATCCTCCCTCCAGGAGATATCTCCTGTTAATGGGCCATTGAGTCCCAGTGCATGACTGATAAAATTACATCATCCCACTGGGAGATGCTCCACCCAGGGGCAAGAGCCAAGCCTTTCCTACCTGGATAAAAACTGAGATTTGGAACACCAGAGCAGCCCTTACCCAGTGGTTTCCAGAGGACAAGAGCTACCAGACCTTTCTATGGGATCACTGCTTCAACAAAACCACTTCATCTGGACTGCTGCCACCACCCTAACCAGCGGTGACTCTGACAGTGTTTTTTGGGTTTTTTTTTCCCTCTTTTGTACTATTGCATGCATTTTATTTTTTTCTCTTTTTTCCTATTAAATTGTATTTCTGACTTGGAGTCTCTCACTGGTTTTGCTTTCAAAACCATTACACTTCCTCACCCTGGGCTTTGCAGCCCATGTAGGGTCTGAGCTGGTCTCCAGCATCACTTCTGGAGCCAGGATGGATGAGAGATGGGACCTTGGGGAAATCAAAAAAGAGCTGTCTTAGCTTCAGCATCTTGCAGGCAGGGGAGGATACATGGCCAAGTTTTGGTTGTGTGGTCAATTGAGTAGGACCATCTCCTCTGGAAAGACATCTGAGTCTCATGGACCCATATGGCAACAATTTTCACCTCAGGTCTGGATTTGGACATTGCAGCTCCAGCCTGTGGCTGTTGGATTGCAGTGAGCAAGAGCCACTAACATTGTTTTGGGTAGCAATGCCTGGACTGGAGTCAAGTTGCTTTTTAACCTTCTCCTTAGCGAATTAAATTGACTGAACTCTTTCAGGTTCTCACCTCAGGGCTGGTTTTTCACACCCAAAATTCATTACTGCAGCTATTGTCTGAACTTGCCGTTTCTGACAATGCTTGTTTTCCGTAGGTGTGAGCACAAGAGCTGCACACAACGTCCTGCCAGGGCTGGGCAGCGATGTGAGACACGACTCCCTTTGTCCTCCGCGGGGCAGGGTGGCTCAGCTTGGGGCTGGAGGCTCCAGGTGTCCACCCTGACCTCCCCTCACTGGGCTCCCTCATGCCCCACCTCGCACGTGGGTGGGCTGTCAGGGATGAGGGGCTTTGGGATGGATAAAGGCTGAGCTGGGCTTTGCTGGGCTCTGCTTTTGTGTGCAGCTCTCGAGCTGCTGGAGTCGGCTCCTTTGGCTGGAGGAGCAGCGCTGCCGCCTTTTGTTTAATCTGTTTGCAACCTCGTTGTGTGAAATGGTTGAACCCTCACTAGTGCACCAAGAGCACACATTTCCTACAGTCTGGTGACCTGTCCTTGGCTGGAGTTACTTTGCATTTTCTACAGATGCTCTCAGCCACTTTTCAACACGTCTCTGAAAACCCTTGAACGTGAGCCCAGAGTTGCCGTGATCCTTCCCCTGGTTTGTGCATCTTTTTGCTGCCTCACTTGTTTCTATAAGATAAATTAAAGTGTTGGGCAATGATTTCTACAACTGTTTAAAAACAGAACAAAACCCCAAGAAAATTCTGGAACGGAATGCTTTTGTTGGCGAACGCTTTTGTAAATATTTATTCTTCGCGAGCTAAAAAATATCAGGCTGTTGTGATAGGAAAAAAAACCCCAGGCAATTCAAATTTAAAGTGACAGCCCCCACGCAGGAATCAGGAGCCTGCAGAAATGTCAACAGGTCAGGATCAGTTGTTGTGTTGCCATCAAGCTCCTCCACCATCCACATCCAGGAGAGTGCTTTCCACCCTTTGTTGCTGTTTGGAAAACAGGCACAATTTGTTTGCTTCTCAGTGCTCCTCTTGGGGGATTATCCTGCCAGCACCCAACCTGTGCTGCAGACAGCTGCCATCCCCAAACCTGCCTTAAGGTCATATTTATGCTGGATATTCTGGGAAATTTCTTCACACAAAGGGTTGTCAGGGACTAGAACAGGCAGTGGTGGAATTTCCCATTTCTGGAGGGATTTAGCAGGCACGTGGATGTGGCACTTGGGGACACAGGTCACTGGTGGCCTTGGCAGTGCTGGGGGAATAGTTTGACTCAATGGTCTTAAAGGGCTTTTCTAAACCACCTAAACCACCCTGTGATTCTGTGCTGTTTGGATGCAAGGAGGGGATCTTGAAAACCTTCTCTGACAGGAAAACCCCTATAGCAACTGCATTCAGAGTGTTCTGTGAGTAAGGCATGGAGGAGGGTGTCCTGAGAAGGATAAAATAAGTGTGGATGTGGGACATGGGGCATTGGTGGACCTGGTGGTGTTGGGGTAATGGACTCAATGACCTTAGAAGGCTTTTCCAACCTTAATGACTCAGTGATTCTGAACATCTCCTTCTGCTAAGGTGTGATGTGAAGCCCCACATCAGCTGTGCTCTCCCTCTTGCTCTTGGCTCTGCTTTGCTGTGCCTTGAGGCCAGGTGGAAGAGTGATCCCAAAATACCTTCCCTGGCTCCTGCAAAGGGTCCAAGTTTTTAATGGGTTTTGCTGAATGACCAGGTGCTCTCTGGACCTCCCTGGTGCAGATGACTGGCATCAAGGGGTGGATTTCCTGAGTGGCTCTGCCTGGACAGACCCTCTGGAAGCAGCATGAGGCTTCCAGAATGTGTTGGCTGCCTGAAAAGTCTGCTGGGCACTCGGCTTCCTGCAAAGGAAGGAGGCTCCTATTGCATGCCTGAGTTTTGCAAAGCCAAAAACTTTGTAAGCTGGAGCAGTGGCAGCCACGGGGAGCCTGGCTCCTCCTTGCCTGTGACCCTCATGATCCCAGCCAAAGGTCCTTTCAAACACCTCATCCTCCCCAGCAGCTGAATTGGTGTGGGGCTGGGGATGTGATGAGCATCACCAAGCTGCCTTCCTCCCCCTCTGCCTTCCTTCGGAGCTGCTGTGCTTGGCAGGAATTAATGGATCTGGGAAGGGATGCCGTGGCTGCAGGCTCAGGTCAGGCAGCAGCAGGCCTGGGGGTGACAGGGTGGCTGTGCCAGCAGTTTGACACTCCTGCCCAGCATCCTGCAATTAGAGCACATCCCTGACTCGGGCTGGGATGTTCCCAAACTTCAGGCCCTGCTGTTTGCTCCTGTGGCCGTGCTCCATCTCGTGGAATTGGACACCTAATGAGCCCTCGGTGATTAACTGGAATTGCCAAGCTGGTGGCTACGTGCTCCACCTCTGCAGCTCTGGCGTCTTTCCTCACATCCCTGACTTCTGCAGGACTGGGAAGAGCAGGGAATCTTTACCCTCTGCCATGCAGTTAATTAGGAAGCATTCCAGCCCGTGCTGGTTGGTGGGGAGCATATCCAGGCTGTTCAGCAATGCTAGCAGAGAACAGACTCTGGGGGAAAGCAGGCACTCCTGACACCACTCCCTGATTTGGGATCAGCTCAAATCCACCGTCCTCTGAAGGTTGCAGGCCCTCCTGTGATCATTGGCACCAGTGAGCAGAAAAGAAAGAACCATCTGAGAGTGGAGGTGCTGGTCTGTCCCTTGGCCTGGAACTGCTGGCTGTGATGGGGACTCCACCACTGCCCTGGCTGCCTGTGCCAGTGCTTGTGAAGAAATTTTCCAGGATATCCAACCTAAACCTCTGCTGGCACAACTTCGAGGCCATTTCCTCTTATCCTACTGGTTGTTATTTGGGAGAAAAGACCAACCCTCTGCTGGCTACAACCTCCTTTCAGGTAGCTCTGGAGAGCAATTATTCTGTGTTTTCTCACCAGCAGCTGCTGGGGCTTCACAAATGGGAAGGGGAGGTGGTCCCTGCACTTCAGGCCAGGCAGGATAATCTGTTTATGCTTGATTGACACTGGGAAAGCATCACTGAGCCCTTGTGGAGGGCTGGCAGCTCATTAGGATTCAGGCTCAGTCGCCCTTCATCCTCTGGAAAATCCACCACCTGGCAGGATCACTCACCTCCACCTTCTACCACCTGGAAGGGGTGGTAGAAGGGATCTCTCTGTCTTGTCCCTGTAATCTCTGTTTTTAATCTCCAGCCCATGGATCTGTCTAATCCCATGTTGCTGCCTGCTGGCCCCGTGCTTTGGTGCTGATTTCCCCACATCCCAGGTGAGTTTGGTGTTGTGCCATCACCTCTGTAGGAGGAGCCTCCCTCTCCCAGCCTTCCCTGGTGAGGCAGATTGGGAAGGCTGAAAGTGTCACAGGGTGGTCCCTACGATTCCATCATCACCTGCATCCTCACGATGGGTCACCAACTTCAGCTTCCCCCAGCTCAGACTGGGATGGCCACAGCCTGGCATGTGGAGGGGGCAGCTCAGTGTGCTCTCTGCCATGTCCCTGTGTGTGGGAAGTGCCTGCACCAACATCTCCTCTCTGTCCTGCTCTGCTCCCCATCTCTTGGCAGGCTCCAACTGCTTGGCTGAGGCAAGAGCTGAGCTCCTGGGAAGGAGAATCTGCTCCTGCCTGAATTAAGGGTGACCCCCTGACTCTTGGTGTCCTGCTCCCACCCAGCACTCAGTGGCCCTTCCAAGCTGGAGCTCCAGGCAGAGGGATGAGAGATGTGTCTGCTGCTAATCTGTCGTTGATAGGTGACTCTGAGTGGGTCACTCTCCTCTGGGGAGCCACTTGTTCACAGTCATTGACCTTTATTTGGTTTGCCTTATTTACTCAGGTGGTGAATTAGGTCACATTGAAGAGGCTCCTGTTAAACTGAGCAATGGCCACTTAAATCTGGAGTGACCATGTCCACACAGAGGTTAATGCAGTTTAATCCAGTCTCTTTAAATCTGCCCTGGCTGTTGTGAGGAGGGATTCCCATCATCACCATCCCTGCTCAGGTCTGTCCCTGTGTGTTGATTTAGAATTCCAGCTGGGAGAAAATGAGTAATCTTATTGCTGTCCTTAGACTCCCTTTGGTCTCTGTTTGTTTTTACAGCTCTTGACAGGCACAGGACAGAAGAACAAGGCTCCCAAGAGGAGCAGAGTTAACTAATGAAGTTAGAAACTTCCTGATCATTGCCAGGTGCTGGAGGATTGTGCTAACACTGTAACTTCATCAGTCTTGGGCTGAGTAATAAGAAATTATCAAAACAGGAATGGCAGAACATGCTCCTCTGGGACCTGGAGATGGTCCAGCTGCAGCAGCTCTGACCCTGACAATTTGGCAGAGCTTTATCTGGATTTTTCTCCTGCTTGGGATGGCTGGAGCTTCTGTCTAGTGCCACTCCTCTTCTGCACCATCAAGAACTTTGCAATTGTATGGAATGTATTAACTACCAGGAAAAAATGAACTCTATCCCAGTGCAAGCAGGACACCAGGGGCTCCTTCTGTGATAGCCCTCCCTCCCTGCCATCTCCCAGGGTTTTGGATGTCTAAAGACTGCAAAGAGTTAACACACTCCAGCATGGCTGGATGGAGAACTCTCCATGTAGATCCCACTTGAGACCCTTCCTAAGCCTGCAGCAAAGGCTCAGCATCAAACCTCATGCTCCTGGTCTCTGAACACCCCCAGGAAGTAGGAGAGCACCCATCATCTTGAAATGGCACCCACCAGCCACTCCCACTCCCCTTCCCATGCCCTGCTCAAAACCTTTGTAATGCCAGGGAGGATTTCCCATGAGATCAATCAGCCAGGACCAGCTGGATGCACTGGCCTCTGCCAGCAGCTGTCCCAGTGCTCAGCATCCCTGGCAGGGTCTAATACCTGTTAGTGGTGCTGGGTGAGGGAGGATTGGCTGCAGCAGAGCTCAGCCTGGGGCAGGCATTTACACTCTTATTTCTCAGAATGTCCTGAGCTGGAAGGGACCCCAAGGATCATCCAGTCTGGGATCATCCTCTCCCTGCACAGACACCCCAACAATCCCACCCTGTGCATCCCTGGGAGTGTTTTCCAAACCCTCCTGGAGCTCTGGCAGCCTGGGGGCTGTGACATTCCCTGGGAGCAGCCTGGGCAGTGCCAGCACCCTCTGGGGAAGAACCTTCCCTGAAATCCAACCTGAACTCCCCTGACACAGCTCCAGCTGTTCCTGAAGTCCTGTCCCTGGGAAGGGAAGCTGCCAGGCTGATGCTGTGCCTTCCATCCAGCCTGGCCACCCTGAGCCCAGCTGGGGCAGGTGCTCTGGTCCAGCCCTGGGGAAGGCTCTGGCTGCCAGGAGCTGCTCTGGGCGGCTCTGACAACTTTTGTACTTGAAGTTCATCACTTTGAGTGAGGAGAGGTGATTTTAGCCCCTCCAGTCTATGAGTAGAAGGGAGGGGAGGAAAACTGGAGTTGTTCTGTGGTGGTTGAGATCAGCAGGGAGTCACAGCTGCCCCCCAGACCTGCAATACACAAACTTCCCTCAAACTGAGCACTTAATGTGCAAGGAAAGAGGTGACTGATGACAGAGATTACCCTAATGAATAAACAAATGCTTTAAAGGACTTCTCCTCATGCAATTCGTTATTTTAAACTTCGTGACAATTTGCATGTGAGTCGATTTGCATACATTAAACACATCTCCCCTTCTGCCCGAGCTCCCCCTCCCCTTCAGCACAACATCTCATTACGGGGCTGCTGGGACTGGGGAGCTGCTGCCTCTGGAGGGGATGTTAATTTGCCCAACACATGCTGTGTAGGTTTTTATCACTTGCTGCACATTGGACCTGGTGTCTTTGAAGTCACCAGTGCCTCGGAGGGGCTTCTGCTTGAGGTGGTTGAAATGGAAAAAGAAAGGGAGGGGAGGGGGAACCACCAGGAGAAGAAATGCACGGGGAAGAGAGGAAATCGTTCAGCTGGTGATAACCTGACAGAAAATGAGCAGTGCAGAAAGCTCTCCCCTCTGCCAGAGAGCCTGGGTGTTCTGCAAGGGGGTTCTTTGGTTTGCTCCTTGTTTGAGGTGGAATTTGGCATCTTCCTGGGAGCCATGGAGAAGGAGGAATGGGCCAGTGGGAGCCCCAGGAGGAGGCCATGGGTGGAGGCACAGGTTTTGGGGGGACCTGGAGCCCCTGCCATGGTCTAGCAGGTGGAGATCCCCACGGGGGCTTGGGAGCTGGCAGAGTTCTGCTCCAGCAAAGCACAGTCAGGCTGGACATCAGGAAAAAGTTCTTCACTGAAACAGCAGCCAGGCACTGGAGCAAGGCCCCCAGGGAGGTGGTGGAGCCCCCATTCCTGGAAGCACTAAAAAACGAGGAGGTGTGGCACTTTGTGATGTGGCTTAGTGGGCAAAGTGGAATTCAGCCAAAGGCTGGACTTGATGGTCTTGTAAGTCTTTTCCAGCCTGGTGGTTCAATGATTCCATGCTGGGGGAGCTGCTGCCACCCCATGCCTCAGTTTCCCCTGAAACAGAGAGGATTAATGGTGCCAGCTGCTCCTAGAAAACTTCAGAGCATGTGGAGAACTGGTGGGGAGAGCTGTTCTCCATGACCTGGATGTCTGTCTGAGGGGTGCTCTGATGAAAACACAGAGGTGTTGTGACATCCCCGTGTCTCTGATAGACAGAGCAGCCACTTTGCTGCCCTAAGATCAGCTCACAGGATTTTGAAATGCTGCTGATGCAGTGGAAAAAGCTTTTGCTGTTGTACAGCAGAGCCCAGGGGGATTTTTCACAGTTCCATGTACTGACCAGAAACCCTGGAAATGTTTTGAGGAAAGAATGAAAAAGAAAATTTCTTTCAATTAGTTCAGCATTTTTCAGCCAGTTCTGGTTGCAATCAAGAACATTGTACTGAGCTCGAGTGTTTCTTTGAAAGAGCCTTAAAAAAACCAACCAGGGAAATGAATAAAGGAAGTGACCCAAATCTAATCTAGACTGATAGGCTGTAGAAGACTTTTCTTCACCAAGTAACAAGGTTCTCTCTTCCCATGTAACACGAGTCTGATCCAAAGCTCCTGCAATGTGGCAGTTCAGGAAGAAATTTTCAGGAAGAAAGGAGGAAGAAGCTCCTCCATGCAAGGAATATCTGGGTGTCAGCAGCAAGAGGCAATGCTTCTGGTAAACTGATGCACATGGGATGCTGGGATCAGGGCTGGCCAGGAATAAAAAATACTTGGTGGAGGAGGATGTTTCCATTCAAGCTGGACACTGTGAGCCCAGTGCAGCAGGTTTCCAGCCCCTTGGACAGAAGGGAAGAGTCAGGCTGAGGGAGAGGTGCCTGTGGGAAGGCTGATCTCTGCCTGGAGCTGTGCAAGGCAGTGCTCCCAGCCTGGGCTGCACCCCAAGGGGCATGAGGGACAGGCATGGAAGGGTGAGGTCAGAGGCTCCTTTGGGTGTGCTGTGATGGGCTCTGGGCACCTCCCTGTCCCCAGAGCATCCCATTGCCTGCCAGGCACTGCCACCTCCAGCCCAGCCTGGGCTCGTCCCCTTGGTCAGAACCTGGCACAGCCCAGGTGTCTCCTCAGCCCTGAGCTCACCTCTGAGCACATGCAGGTGGTTTGGAGCCCAGCTCTTTCCATGAGAGGCTGCAGGAGCTGTTCTTAGAGCTTTCCATGGCTGTTTGTTCTCCCTTATCTCAGGATTGCTCTGTCCAGCTCACAGCTCTGCTCGCCAGACGTCCAGGGCAGAATCTGCCTGGAGAGGCAGGACTGATCTTTTATACTCTAAATTACCTACTGGGGATTTACAATTATTTTCCAACACAGTACAGCCTTGTTAAACAGCCCAGCTCTGACCCATCCAGTCTGACAGTGCCAGCATGTCACCCAGCACGGATGGCACGGAGAAGGAGGAGGAAGAGGAATCCACACCCCAAATTCTCCATCCTGGCCACGTGTCCCTTATCACAAACATCCCCAAAAGTCTGTTTATCTACATTCTAACAACCCAATTGACACTTTACTGATTTTGGTGGCTTGTTTCCATCCCCTCTGTGTTGGTAATTTCCCCCAGGGGTGTGAATTCAGTGCCTGAGACACCAGGGTCTCACTCAGGGCTCTTTGAGACCCTCGCCAGGGGGGTTTGAGACCCCCAGGGAGGCCAGAGGAATACTTGGGGCTCCCACAAGACCCAGCTCACCCTGCAGAGGGGACATCACATCAGGATGTCCCCAGAGCTGCAGGACCAAGCATCCATCACGCTCCTCCTGGCCGGCCCCGCCCGCATTGCTTCCCGCCGGAGAACAATACCTCTCCTTCCATCCAAGAAACATTTACTGCGTGATCCGTTTCAGATGTCTCTTTGGGGAGGAGGGGAGAGCAGAGGAGAAATAGATCTCTTTTTTTACGGCGGCACGGCAGGATCCGTCCCGTAATGGATTAATTATCCCGGCGCGGGCGGGCAGGGGATGCTCGGAGCAAGCGCCAGGGTTGCCTTCCAAGAGGAGCAGACGTGGATATTTCTAGCCTGCCTTTTTCACAAACTAAAAGGGGTAATTAATTAATCTGGAAGCTTTCACGTTCATTATAATTCCCTCCCTCTCCTCGTTTTCCTTTCTCCCATTCGATTGTACGAAACGTGGAGAAAGGTAAAGAGTTTAGGGGCTTATTATGCTGCTCCTTCCCGAGCTCCTGTCAATCTCCCGGCTTGCTTTCATACCTCTGCCTCCTTTTCTCTCCCTTTAAAGCCCTCAGAGGTCAGAAACATTTCCTGGTTTTTCCTTAGCACGCCCTGAAGGGAACGGTCTGGGCTGGATTATCTGCTGGTATAAACCAGCCCTGATGCACGGGCTCTGTCAGCAGAGCATTCCACACTTCTGGAAGCTCCTTCCATCCATCCATCACACTAAGGGAGGGGAACCATCCCCTGTGCCTGCTCCTCCTCAGCTGACAGCAGGAGCACTGGCGAGGTAAAGACAGAGGCTGCAAAGCCCAGGAGGTAAATGCTGTTACCATGCCGTTCCCCGTCCCTTCCCCTTTTTTTATTTCCACTCAGCCAAGCTGCAGCTCGAGCAAGGAGCATAAATCCTGCTGTCCCTCGACTCCATCTGCTCACGGAGCTAAAGAGATATAAAGGATGCAGCCAGAGCGAGCCAGTCCATTATGGGCTGCTCTGGAGAGGCAGGGATGGGGCAGGGATTAGACAGCCAGGAGCAACTGCAGCCCCTCTGAACCAAGCATGCTTCTCCAAGACACCCAACAAAAACCAACTTCCCAGGGGTGGAGAATTGGAAACATCTCAGGCTGTACATCCCAATTATTTTAGCTCTGTGGGGCCAGAGATGGGCTGGTGGGAGGTGTTTTCACATCTCCCAGGAGGTGAGGAGCCCTCAGCCAGAGGTCTGGGTGCTTGCTGAAGGAATGGGTCTGTTCCATGCCTGGCTGACAACCCAGGAAAGCTTCTGGACAGCCCAGCCTAGAGGAGCTCTGTGCTTCTTGAAGCAAAGCTGTGCTTTGCCTCCCCTCAAGGCAAAAAAGGAACGTGGATTTGCATCCAAAAGCAAGGCCTGGCCATGGAGCTCTGAATGAAAACCCCAAAGCTTCATCTCACCTTTCCCCTTGCTCAGTGCTGTGAACATTTGATATGGCTGATCTGAAGGTTAAAAAAAACAGCACAACCCCAACAAATGCCCTTCCAGGAGCACCACTTGGTGCCCTTTCCTTGTTTTTGTGTTTTTTTTCTGGATGGGAAAAGTGTCCCAGTGCTAAGGGAAGGAATTCCTGGTGTCTCTGAAAGCCTGCTTGATTCTCTTTGTCTGCCTGCCTGGTGTACTCATGTGTCACTTGCTGCTCTTGGCAGTGAGTGGGAGTTTGTGGAATGAGAATATGAAATTCCTCCCTCTCCCTCAGTGGCACACAGCTTAGAAGGATGGGCTGTCCTGGCTGCATCCCTGCGAGTGGCAGGGTAAATAATTTGGATCTGAAGAGCTGCTATCCAACTCCTGCCCTGTTCAAAGGCTCCTGGGTGACTGCAGAGCAGGAGAGGCTGCTCCAGTGGTGGGTTGTCAGCTGTTCCTCTGCCCAAAACCAGGTTTAATGAAGCATTTGTTCTTTTACTGCCCTCTCCTCAGCTGAGTTTTTAAAGCTTCCCCTCAGAGCTGGGTGACAAAAGCAAAATTGTGTCCTGATGTGTTTGTTTGAATTCTTAAGTGAATTTGCTTGGGCCATATTCCCTAACCTTTCCCTGGTGACTTTCCAAGAACATTCAAGCAACGAGATTTTCACTGGCAGAGAACAAAACAAAACAAAAAATAAAGTCACATTTGCAGGTTTTTTTTAGCAGTACTGATACCTGCAGTGCTAAAATATCCTGACATGGTCTTAAAACAGATTGGTGAAGATTTTGATGAATAATGAATTGTGATTTCTTTTTATTTGCCTGCTGGTTCTGGTTGAACTCTTCCTGCTCTCGAGTTATTCTTTGTAATCATGAGACCTGGAAACTGATTTTCCCTAGGTCTGAGATGATGAGTCTTTGTAGCTGAGTTTGCTGAAATGCAGATGTTTGCTCCTCAGCATTTCTTCAAGTGTTGGTTCTGCTCCAGCTTGGACCAAAACTGGATGTTATTATTATTTCCCCCCAAATCTCACTATAAAGCAGGCAATCCTAGAACTAAACCTTAGCCAAGGTATGATGTTGCATCCCTCCATTCCTGTTAACTCTGCCTGTGCAGGGTTTCTCAGGATGACAGACTGGAATGGTTTGGGTGGAAAGGGACTCAGGAAGTCTCTTTGTCCAACATCTTGCACCAGGGTTAGTTTTGGGATCAGACAGGGTTTGAAAGCCTCCAAGGATGGGCTCTCTGGGCAGCCTGAACCACGTTTGCCCACCTGCTCTTATATCCAGTGTTTATACCCAGTTTATACCCAGTTTATATCTGCTTGGTTCAGTTTTGTTGTCTCCCAGCTCCCTTTTCCTGGAGAACCCCTGGCTCCAGCTTCCTGCTGGCTCCAGGTCTGAGTTAAATTCTGAAATGTTCCTAAGCCCAGCTCCCTTGGCCTCTTTTTGGGGCAAAAAAACAATGCCTGGGACACCTTTTCTGTGGATCCCTTACATTGCCATGCTTGTCACAGAACTCCCCCAGCTCCAAGGTCAACCAAGCCCCAGTTGCCCAGTTTTCAGCAGGAGATGTGGAGCTGGCAGGTGACTGACACCAATGCAGGGCTGGGAGGAAAACCCACAGGGCTTTCTGAGAGCTGGGTTTGCCAGGCAGCCTCTCCTCAGCTGCTGCAGGTCATTTGGTTGTGGGGTGTTTCTGATGAAATGTGTCTGCTTCAATGGGTTATTGCTTCCCAGGAAAACTCAATTTCATTGGGAGACAACTGACCAGCTCCTTTCCTAATAAGCTCCACCAAATCATCTGGTGTTATCAGCAACAGAATGAGAGGTGGAGAAAAAATTTAATTTGAAATGCAGAAATAACCAATATTGGGGGAAAACCTAACTTTTCTGCTCCACTGGGATCTAGTGCAGTGCCAGGGGATTCACTAAACAGCACAGTTCATATTTTAAATATTTGCTAAGTGAATGTAGAGGCAATTGTTTGGGGAAGTATTTGTCAAATAAACTCAAACAACAAATGCATTTGAGGAAATTGGATTTGTCCACCTGATACTGCAGGAACAGGAGAAGAGGCTAAATTCATCAGATAAACTGTTCAGCTGGACTGTTTGTTCTCCTCTATCCAACCCCCAATCATTATTTTAGAGAGACTACAACTGTTGTAGGCACTGTGCAGAAAATTTATAGGAAACAGATCTCTGGCTGCTGGGGCCCAGAGCTGCATGATGGACGTGGCAGATAGGGGAAGATTTAGCACCCAGCACTCTGGGGAAGGGGTGAGCCCATCTCTGTGCCCTTACCAGACCCTCACCAGGGGTTTGTTCTGTTTTACCCAGCTGCAGGGTGGAGCTGTGATCATCACAGCAGGGATCAAACCTTGAGCTGGACCCACAAAGCAGCAGCTGGGAAGGCAGGGCAGGGCCTGTGGGGTGTGAGCACACACTGGGAAATGTGGGGCACCTGTAGGTGCAAACTCCATCTCCTGCCTTCCTCCCAGCCCCTGGGAATTGCTGCATTCATGATTTATGGCTGAGGGGGAAATGGGTTCTGGTGCTGCCCATCTCCATCAGTTATAAATGGCAAACCCTTGGCCAGGTGCTTAAAGCAGGATGGGGAGATGTGGCTCACTTTATTTAGCAGGCAGGGACTACAGAAATCAATTTTATAGCTGCCCTGGCTTCTGTGAGTGCTTCTGAGAGAGCAGGAAAGGGCTGCTCAGGGTTAACTGCTGGGATTTGGGGATGTGAGCAGAGCACAAGGGGTGGGCACGGTCCCTGCAGAGGTCTGGAGCAGCTGTCGAGGGAAGGAAGGAGGAATTTGGTTTCCAGGAGAGCAAATTCAGGGAAATAACTCAGAGATAAATTCAGGAAAGCAAATGGTGTGAAGCTGCTGTTGTCAGAGCCCAGACTAGCTCCCAAGTGCCTTGGGAAGCTGAGATCAAGACAGGAGGTGACTGCAGTTTGGAGATGCAAGATGTAAGGTCAGGAGCCAAATCTCTGAGCTGCAGAAAAAGGAAGGTGTGTTTGAGCTGAAAGAAAGGTGGGGAAGTGATGGAAGGACTCGTGGCAGTGAGGGAGGAAGGAGCTCAGCTGCAGGGGAGGCAGCACAGCAGGCAGGGCCAGGATTTGTTCCCTTTGGAGGGGTCTCAGCTGAGCTCCCATGGGGTAATCTTTATTCTCTGGGACCTGTATCTCTACAGTGGGGCTAAAATAACGTGGGTTTTCTTTGCTCTTCCCGTGCACACAAAATTTCTCTCTGGGGCTGTCAACTGGGGTGTCTTCCACGCCTGGAAAAATTCATTCACTCTCAGACTTTCATAGTGGAGACAAGCCTGGCACAGAAAGAGCTGGAGGAAATCCAAAGTGCAAGTCTGCCCTCTCATTTTGCTCCTTGGGTCTCATGGTTTTTGGCTTTCAGCTGGGTTTAACTGGATGAACTCACCTGAGAGGGTGGTGAACACCATGGGATACCACAGGGTGTTTTCTCTGGGTGTTTCTCTCCATGCCCTATGCTGGCCTTGATCTGTGCCCCACAATTTTAATTTGGTTTTCAGGCTGGTTGCAGCTTTCCCAAGGTGAATCCAGGTGCTGTTCCAAGCTCCCAGCTCCTGCTGTGTGTGGGGTGCTGAGGGCCAGCTCATCTACCTGCAGGCTCCCCTGGGATCCTGCTCAGACTGAACCTGGCCTGGAATGCCCTGGGCTGTGCCTGGCTGACCTCCCTCACTGTCCTTCCTTGGGTTTGTGCTAAAATCCCAGGCAATGCTGGCTGCAGGGGACAGAAGATCCAGGAAGATCACAGGAAGGGACCTGTGATGTTCACCCAGTCCAACCTCCTCCCACTTCAGGGCTGAGCAGAAGTTACAGCCAGGCTGGAAGGGGCTTAGAGCAAACCTGGGCCAGTGGAAGGTGTCCCTGCCCATGGCAGGGGGTGGAACAAGATGATTTTTAAGGTCCCTTCCAACCCAAACTGTCCTGAGATTCTGTTAAGGGCCAAATGTCTCAGCATAGACAGCCTTGAGTGATTAACTACCCTCTTCCAGGGCTTGAACACATTTTTGGTAAAGAAATGCAAGCACCCCAGCTGTGCCCCTGGGCTTTCTGCAGGGCAGGAGGGATCCCAGAGGGGAAATCTGTGTGTGTTGGGGCAGGTGTGGGGTGGGATGGCTGCCAGGAGACCCTCCAAAGATAAGTCTGCAGCTCCAGTGAGGGGATGCTGAGTTTGTGCTGCAGGGCAGAGCTGTCCCTGTGGAGTGCAGCTGCTGGTGAAGTCATCTCCTTGTTCCAGGGATCTGCAGAAGGCAGACCTGGCTTTTTCTCTCCAGCAACATGCTGGCTTACCTGTTTTCACCCTGGGGCAGCCTGGATTAGGAACTTTGTCTGGGTGACATCAGCTGATCCTTTGTGCTGGGAACTTTTCCCTACCCAATTTCCATTCTCCATTTCTGTATTCAGTTTCTCTCAGCCACTGCTGGTGGAGGTGTGCTCTGCAGCAGTCCCTGAGAAGGTTTGGTTGTCCTCCTTGCCCTGTGTGTTTTGTTCCCTTTCCAGGCATATCTGGAGGGAAAAGCCCCTACCTCAGCACCCAGATCTGGACAGACCCCTGTCCCCAAGCAGGCACGTGCAGGTGTCACTTCCCCCACGTGGCAGGGCTGGCAGAGGTCTCACCTGCACGGCCTCAGGGCAGCTGCTCACATTTTTGGCTGTTTAACTTGCTCGTGTGCAGGCCAGTCCTAGCAGGACTCTGCTGAGCACAGGAGGGGGTCGGGAGCTGATCCACATCTCTGGTGTGTGAGTTCCCCCCGGCTCTCCCGATGGCTTGGGGCTGAAGCCAAGAGATGGGGAGGAGGATGGAGCCTGGTCTGTGTGCTGGCAGCACCTCCTTTGACACCTGCACTGGAATCCTGGGCCAGCTGTACCACTTGAGCCCCTGGCCCAGCTCTCAGAAGCTGCACTAATCAGCCTCTAAATGCTGGGGCCATCAGGAGAATTATCTCCCTATTTCACAGGGTGCTGCACAGCAGCTGCTGGGCTGTGGGAATGACTCCTGGGGCTGGGAACTCTCATCCTCAGCTCTGTCCAGGGCTCTCCAAGCCCAGATTGCTGTGCACAGCCCTTGCTGTGTGAGCCACAAATGAGAGTGGGGGCAGCCTGTTGGGATAAAAGGGCAGGGAAATTGCCTTGCAGGTTGTTCCCCACATCCCTGAGGACTCAGAGACACCCAGCACCTTTGTGGAGGGGCTCTGCTGCTCCATCTGCACACACACTGCACGCTGCTGATTTATTTAGAACCCATTTTGTGCTAAAAAATCGAGAAAAAAAAAAAAAAGAGCCACTCGAACACAGCAAAACCAAGCCTCCATGGACTTGCCAGTGACACACTGAAGCTTCTGGAAATGTGTGTTTTAATGAATCATAGGAGAGCTGGGGTTGGAAGGGACCTTGAAGATCGTCTGGCTTCAACTGCCCTGGCTGGGGATGGGCAGGGACAGCTTTCAATAGAGGAGGTTGCTCAGAGTCCCATCCATCCTGGCCTTGAATCCTTCCCCTTGTACTGTCAGGCTCTTCCCACAAGTGTTTTCTCCCTGTTTCACCACGTGAACAAAGTCAGGGCTGATTTTTCTGCAGCTACCACTCTCAGCAGTGGCTGGGACCTGATCTAAGAGCCCCTGCTGCCTTGCAGAGTGTCCAGCAGAGCAGGAAACAAATCAGGGCTCTCACTTCCCCCGTGCCCCTGGGGGGACTTGGCATTTTGTGGGGGCAAGGATGATTTTTGGTTGATGTGCTAAGGGTGGAGACCAGACCAAGACGTGACCCTAAGCTGTGCTGGGATGGACACAGGGAGCTCTGGCCCTTCCCAAAGTGCCATGAGCTGTTGAGCCTGACTGCATCTCCTCCTGAGGTTTCCATGAGCCACTTGTCAGGGACTGCAGTGGGACTTGCTGTGTGAGGGAGTATTTTAACTTCTCCCCCTGTCCCAGCCTCCCTGCCTGCAGGACTGAGTGGATTTTCCCTCCCTGAGCATGGGTGTGAGGAGATTGCTCAGAGCTTTGCTCATGCTAGGGCAGTCAGCCTGGGAGATGCAGGACATGGAGAACAGTGCCAGGTAGAAACCTGCCTCCCTGCCTGGCCAGCAGCTTCAGCTTGGGTTGTTGCCCATGACATCCTTCTGAAAAATGTTTTCCTTCAGAAGAAAGAGATTGCCTTTCTCCCCCCGCTTTTTTTTTCAAAAGGGAAAGAATTTCTTTGAAAACCAAAAGCAAGAAGCAGAAAATGGGAAGATTTTTCATAAGGTTGAGCTTTTGTCAAGATCTCATTTTGCTTTGAGAAGTGAGGAGAGGAGACTAGGGAGAAGCCTCTAACTCATGTCAGGCACCTGTGTGCACGAGCATGATTTGTGTGCTCCTTCCTTTTGCTTCCTTCTTCTCTGGCCACGTTTCCTCTGACAGAATGTCCCTTCCAGGGCCTTGTGCTTCAAATGTTCTTAAAATTGCTTTCTCTGTAGAGCTGGCTGTTGCACTCCCAGCTCTGTCTCACTCCCTGAAGATCTCTGAACTTGTGTGTGGACTCTGTGCTGCTTGCATGGCTGGTGATGAGCTGATCCTGCTCCTCCTGGCCCTGCCCCCCTCAGCACAAATCTTCATTTTCAGAGGGATTTTCTTGGCTTCTCTCTCCCCGTTCCTGGCTCCCCCGTTCGTACCCGAAGCAGAACTTGTTTTGACAAAAGCAAAAGGATATTCACAGCCAATTAAAAATATGGTAATGGAAAGATGGGGAGGGAACATGGCACTTGCTGTGCTTGAAGGGGCTGTGGGGAGCTGTCACTGTGCTTAGGGGGATTAGCAGTGCATGCTGCAGGTCCATGTCAGATTGAATGTTAAGCTCCCAGGCTACAACCATGCTCCTGGGAGCAGGGAAAAAAAATCATTCATTACTGTGAGGATGGAAGGATTACTTCATAATTTGCTCATTGTCTTGTGCTCTCTGTCATGCAGGCACACACACAGAGATATGTATTTGCAACACTCACTTTATGAGTGTCTCATGCTGCAGATGATGGAAATTTAGGGTTGTTGGGGTAACTTTCCCTGCCTGAGATGCCTTGTGAAGAAGGCCAGAGGTTCTGGAAGATCTGGACTTGCATCCCTCCTCCCCTCCTAGGACCTGGACTTTCATGTGGTTTGTCTCTGGGCTGTGCCATGGGTGATGGGTGCCTTGAATTGCTCATCATCCTCTTCCTCCCTGGGTGGTGTGAGCACCCCAGGCAGGCAGTGTGAGTGCACCCCAGAGTTTCTGCACTGTTCACTGCCTGTGCGGGGCTCTCCCTGCATTCCTCCTGTGGTGTGGGGGTAGAAGGTGGCTGAAGTGCTGTAAATCCACGAAGGAGTGAAAATGGACAGGCTGGAAGTCTCTTGCACAGTTTGCTTTCAGCTGTGTGCAGGGTGTGCCAGGGCTGCCAGGAGTCTGTGTCCTGGCTTTGTGCAGTGGATCAGCAGGCACAGCTGACAAGTGATGGATCACCTGTGGGGTGACACCTCAGGCTGTTTTCAGAGATGTCATTCAGCAGAAACTGAGCATATGGAATAGAAGATGTGGCAAGGAACTGGAGTCACATCCATCCTCTTGCTCCAGGAGTGATGGAGAGACAGACAGGCTCTCTGATCTCTGCCTTTTCCTCTTTGCTCCCTTTGTGCTCCTCATCTGCTGCAATTTTGTCACCCCTTTTGGTTTCTCTCTTACCTCTCCTCCAGGGGTACCAATCCCTGGATTAAGCTGGAGTTGCCAGTACCATGGGAGGGATCCTGCTCCATGGACATGATGAAAACAGTCCAGAGGTGTCTGGCAGTCATTGTGATCCCACTTTTAGCTTTGATGTGCCTTCTGAGAAGCCCCCACGCTCCTGATTCCACTCCCACGCTGTGACTGGGAAAGTGCAGGGGGAGAATTTGCCTTGATCCCTGTTTGTGAGGCAAGCTGCTTCCCCAGGAGCAGAATGTGTGCAGGCTGATGTGCAGGAGAGTCAGGGCTGAGCTGCTTTCTGGCAGGCAGCTGCAGCCTGTAAAGGGTTACCTCAGACAGCAAGAAAAGCCAGACTCTTCCAGCACTGCTGTGTTTTTTTAACAGGCAGCCCAGACTTGTAATATCAGCACTTACTGAATTAATTTACTGTGTAGCACCAGTAAAGCTCTAAGTTCTTTCAGTGAATTCTGGTTTTGAGAAAAATCAAGAAAGCAATTACTTGGTTTGGTCATTAATTACTCACCACTGGACATTTTCGAAGGCGTGTGAAGAACCTGAGGCAGCCACTGAGAGCAGCTCTGATGCTATTGATCTATTTGTGCTTATCGTGGAATTCTCTGCTTTTATGATGTTTTATTGAGCTGGGGGGTGCAGGTGTGAGCAGCCAGGGGGTGTGAGCTGCTCCTTCCCGTGCTGGGGCTGCCCTCTGGGGAGTGGTGGGTTCTCAGAGCCCTTTGCAGAAGGGCAGTGACAAGAGGTGTCCAGACAGAACCACAGATTCACCGAGGTTGGAAAACACCTCCAGGATCTGGAAAGTCTGGAAAAGACTCCAGGTTGAGTTCAGCCTTTGTTCCCCACCTTGTCACCAGCCCAGAGCTCTGAGTGCCACGTCCAGGTGTTCCCTGGACACCTGCAGGGATGGGGGCTCCAAACCTCCCTGGGCAGCTCCTTCCAAGGCCTGGCCACCCTTACAGTGAAGAAATTCCTCCAATGTCCAACCTGAGCCTTCCCTGGCACAGCTTGAGGCCATTCCCTCTTATCCTGTCCCTGTTCCCTGGGAACAGAGCCTGCACTCTCCTGTCAGGGACTCGTGGAGATCTCCTGGCATCCAGATCTGCTCTGCTCTTGAAAGGTCACCTCTGTCTTCAATCTCTTTCACTGGCACTTCCCCTTCCTGCAAACAGCTCCTTCCCTCCGTTTATGCCTCTATTCTTGTGCTTCAATATCACCATGGCCATTTAATGACATGAAACCTTTGGAATTGGACATAATCTGCAGAAAAATGTTACCTACCAAGAAACTAGGGGCCAGGAGAGGCAGGCAGAGCTCTCCTGGGCAGGGGTACATGCTGCTTTGCTTCCTTTCTCTGCAGCCTCTGGGATAATCCTTTCCTGTTCCCTCAAAGCAGGGGCTGGAATGCAGGGGCAGGGAGCTGAGATTAATCCTGCTGGCAGGTGAGAAAGGTGTAAGCCCACAGCAGCAGGAGCATTTTCTGGTGAGCTGGGAATGCAGCAGGGGACGGTGGCAGCTCCTGGAAAAGGGCAGGGCTGTCATTTGGCTTCCAGGGGCTCTCTCAAGGTGGACCAGGTTCTCCCAAGGTTGGTGTTGGTTGAATCAGGATTTGTTCTGGCTTCATTCCCAGCAGTGAAAGGTGCAGCTTTTCCATGTACAAACTGAGACAGAAAATGCCACAGTGCCATTATTCTATTTCCCCCCCTGTACCTTGAGGAGCTGGGAAAAGCAACACACATTTAACAGTGCCAAGGGGATGTGGCTGTTCTGCCTGTGCCTCCTGGCCTTTCTCCTTCTCCCATCACATTTGGCATGCAAAATTGAATCATACCCTTCTCACCCGCTTCCCACTGGGGGAAAGGTGGCCTTTAAATCATAATATGATTGCAGACAATGTTGCAGAAGGGGAAAATGAGATGAACTTTAAACTCCCCTTTGCTTTACAAATTTGTTCACGTCTTCCCTCACAGCTGCTTAGTCATGCCCATTAGATTTACCATTTTCTGGGAAGGAAAAAGGGAAGTGGATTTTATTATCTATTCAGCATCTGACTTGGTGCCTTTCTCCCCTCTTTTGTCTGGTTTAATCAGAAATTTGCAGAGGTTTTGATTGGGCTCCTTTGATGGGAGCACAGAGTCCCCCAGGTAAGGGATCGTTAGTTCTCATTAGCACAAGAAACATTTTTCTGTGATGCTGCACATCCTTGTCCAGCTAATTGAAGAGTCATCACAGTGACTTTCCTGCCCCATTAGTTTTCATGGATACCTCAGATGCCTCCAACAACTGACCAGGCTGGAAAGGAGGGGGCTGGAAAACAACCCACAGAAAGGACCAGGCGTTGAGTTAATCAGGAACTGTGCTAAGAGAAACACTTTGCATCTTTCTGTGCAACTTCAGTGCTACTGGATGGAATTAAGAAAATGAAATCAAGAGCTTGGCAGGTTTTATAAGGAGGCTGGGTTGGAATTTGCATATCAAAAGTAGACAGAATTTTTGGAAGAGTAACACACATTTTTGAAAGGGATTTTGGTCTTTGTGTTTGAAGAGTTAAATCAGTTTTGGGCTATTAAAAACTGCAGAAGGAGGCCTGATTTGCATATGTGCTGTCGGTAGGAATCTTATCCTCCAGCCTGGCACCTCCCCAAATTGGACACTGGACAAGATGTCCATGTGCCTGCTCCTGCCTGTCAGCTCCCCTGGCCCTGCATTTGTGGTGGCAGGAAATAGGAAGGAAATGTAATGGGAAGGAGGAATATCTCTGCAGCGGGCTGGGAGCCAGTGGGGCTGCACCAGCCCTGCTCAGAGCAGGTCACAGGGCTGGAGCCAGCCCTGGCACTCCTGCAGCCCCTTCAGCCCATGGCACTGCTCAAGGCAGAGCCTGGGGCTGGGGGATCTGCACTGCTGCGAGATGGGATGGTGCTGTGCCCCACAGTGGGCAGGGCTGAAATGGGCACTGCTGCTTGCTGAATTGTGGAAGGGGAGAGAAGAGCCTGACACCTGAGAGCTCCTGCCTGGTGGTGTCAGAATGGGACCCACCCACCAAGGTGAAGATAAGAGACCTGTGTGGGGCAGGAGGCTTTTCCTTCTTGATGCATTTCCTCTCTTTCTTTGCCTTTGCAGAAGAAGTCTCTGGATAAGAACAGATTGGAAGGAGATGCAATCAGTTTTGTCCAGCTGGAAGCCATTCCTGGGGTGCTGGGTACCTGTGTACAGGATATCAGATGTCATTGGTTTCCCGTGGAGGGCTTTTTGCCAGGAGCTGGTTGGACAGACCAGAGAGAAGCATCAGGCTCTCCTGGCCTCAAAATCAAGAGGTGACCTCAGCAGTGAGCCCCTTACCACGTGTTTTGTCCCAGACCACTGGGGACTGGATTTTCAAGCTGTGCCCTATGTCAGCCTGAGCCTGGTGTGGTCTGGCCATTCCTGCCGTGTTCACAGAATTCCAGAGTGGTTTGGGATGGAATGAACTTACAGATCATCCAGTCCCCAGGCTGTGCCATGCACAGGGACACCACCCACTTCAGCAGGTTGCCCAGGGCCCCATCCAGCCAGGCCTTGAACACTTGCAGGGGTGAATTATCAGTGGGCTGACGTCCCTCAGTCTCTGTCCTGGGGATGTGAGATCTTCCTGCAGTGTCAAGCACAGGTGGCTTTTGGCAGTGGAACGGTGCTGAATAAGCACTCCCTCCTATTTATCATCCCATTTTCCATGTCTGGTGGGAGAACAAGGTGAGGAGGAGGGAAAGGCACTCCTGAGCCATAGCTCAGTACAGAGAGACTCTGGCACAGCAGCCAGGCACGCACATCCCCCAGCTCCCAACCACGTTATTGTATTACAGCTGACATTCCTTCCTTCCACTAATATGTTATTTTTGCTCTGACAGCTTTATGAAGGAGAAAAGAGAAATAGAGAGAGAGAGAAACACGTACCCGGACAGACACAGACAGTATTCATTCCTTATCAGCAAGGAATGGGTTTGCCTCAGACACCAGAGATCTGCTGATTGAAACATCTTGCTGTCTCCAGCAGCTCACTCTCTGTCATGGAAGGCAGATTCCCTGAGCCTGCAGATTCCAGGGAAAGGGGCAGCATTGGGTGGGGAGGGTTGGTCTTCTGGGGGTTGTGCCTTCCTGGCTTGGGGTGCTCCCTGAACTCTACTGGAGTGTCTAATTAGTGGGGGAAATCACTCTGCTGCCTGTGTTGGGATGTTGCCATGGGGTTTATTCCCTTTAGTGCCTGGTTCTTGTGTTGGGAAGGCTCCCCAGGCAGGTCCTGTCCGTGCAGAAGAGTGATGACATCCCCATGGAATCCTGGTGCTCTTTCACTTTGGAAAGAGAGAGGGGGGAACTGAAAAAAATGTGTGTGGGAAATGCCACTGGTCATTGTGCTTCAGCCAAAGGCCAGTGGGCAGAAGGAAGCCTGTGTGGGAAGTGGGAGGGGCAGGAACAAAGCTTAAAAAGTTGAGGGCTGTGATTATGAAAGTGGAAAAAAAAAAGGAATGTGAAACAAGCTGGATTTTACTTGAGCTGGATGTTTGCTGGCAAAACCTGAAAGGGAAAAGAAAAAAAGAAACCTGTGAATGAAAGGGAGGCGGAAAATATCCCAATATTAAAATAATGCCGAGGTTTGCTCTGCATCCCATGATTCATCAGGTGACCTGGAAAATTCACAATGTTCACTCTCATTGCAGGAGAGGTGTAAGAGGCTGCAGTCATGGAAGGGCCCCTCCTTGGGCACACGGATCCTGGGTGGTGGGCTGTCCAGGGATCAGCTGGAAAAAGAAGTGAAAGGCCAACCAAGCATCTGTCCTGGTGTGAAGGACAGGTGTCTGCCAGTAAAGGCAGAAGCTTCTCTTTGAAATGGAGAATGTAAACCCTCTCCCTCCAAATTATTATTATAATTTTGAAATTAGGGGCTCTCAGGCAAAGATATGGGAATTAGGAATAACAGTTCTTCACTAGGAAAATTAAAATAGAAATGCAGTATTGCAAAGAGCAATCCCGACCCTGCCAGAGTCAGAATCCCAGCTGACACCCGTCAGTCAGTCAGGGTGTTGGCAGCAGTCCCATTCAATGGTGGCTGCATCCTCTGCAGTGGCAGATGTGGTTCAGCTGGAGCAGTGCTCCTGTAGAAGATGCAGTTTTCCTCTGAAGGTCCAGGGATGATGTGGAAAGGTCTGGTTTTCCTCTGGAATCCAGTGGAAAGAAGGTACCTTGCTATCCAAAATCTCAGTTTTCATCCAGGTAGGAAAGGCTTGGCTCCTCCCCTGGCTGGAGCATCTCCCAGTGGGATGATGTAATTTTATCAGTCATGCCCTGGGACTCACTGGCCATGAACAGGAGATATCTCCTGGAGGGAGGATGGGCTGTGGGAAAGATAAAGATGATTGCCCAGCTGGTTTAAAGATGGCCCATTAGCAGATAATATGTGCCAGGAGATAAGGAATCACTGCCCCACCCGGCTGCAGCAGATGGGGACAGAATTCACATTTCTGGCCACATCCTGTATAGCAGCCCAGCACAGCATCCCATACATCCACAAGCAACTCTGCCTTTGGCCCATACCCTACTCCCAGGATGCCTGGCCTCCCTCTGCAGCAAGCTCTACGCTCGTGCTGTCCCCAGAACAGCTCCTCCTGCTCTCTGTGTGCTGGCTGCCAGCAGAAACAGCTCCAGCCCTCCCCATTCCCACACTGCAGCAAAGCCATTCCCCTCCCAAGCACGATGGGAGAAAGGCCGATCAAACAGAGCAATTAATTCAACAAACAGCACAATTAAGCTGCGATCCCAGTGTAGTTTCCACCCTGAAACAGAATAAACAGCCTTCCCAGCACGGATAAATAAACTCACAGATGGAGGCTTTTGTGAGCAGCGGGAGTTTTCCCTCCGCAGCCCTTCTTGAGAGCACATAAAAATCTCCGAGTCCATAAATCTCTGGCTCTCCATTCTGCTGGATGGGGAGGAAGGAATGGTGCTCCTGCTGTGGGGCAGATGTGTGCTGGCTCGGGAGCCAGGCAAGGGAGCCACCTCCTGCACGTCCCCAAGGCCAGCCCTTGTCACCAGACACATGCTGTGAAAAGCTGGGAAGGAGGAGAGTCACTTGTAGCTTCAGGAACTGATGGAAAACCCTTGGTTTTGAGTGGGGTTTCACAACAGTCTGAGCTGCTGTGGAAAAAGTAATCTGCAGAGCCCTTGGGTACAGAGAACAGACCAGAGGCCTTTTACCCAAGGAAAAGGGAGGTGAATATTTCCAGGGGTGGTGCTGACTGCATGGAGGTGGTGGGATCTACACCGGCTGCTCTGGCCCTTTCCAGAATCAGCTGGAGACTGTTCTGGGAAAGGCTTTTCCATTACCAGCTGATCTCCATCCTGAGTTACTCGAGTTGGTGAAATGTTACCTCCCCTGAGGGCTGGCTGGCTGCAGGAACATCAGAGCAGCGTGGGGAAGAAGGATGTGGGAGTTCGAGCTTGTGTGGGAAGAGCAGCTGGAGTGGAGGTGCTCTGCTGGCATCAGGGATGGAAGGATGGAAAGGGCAGGCTCAGGTTATACTGCAGCTTGCACGGGATTTGGGGTCATTTCTTTGAGGAGCAGCCAAGTCGGAAGCAGGAGGGAATTGTGCAGTTTAAGAGGTGTGAAAAGCCTGTGTGATGTGACCCAGTGGATGTTGTGGGCAGAGAAAGGAAAGAGTTTTTTCCTAAGAAAAGCTTTTATGGTGCTGTGTGACCACGGCGGTGCTGGGAGAGGTTGTCTGGAGGCCAGGGAAGAGATGGGTGCTCCAGGTGAGTGTCACTCTGTGGCCACCCCTCTGCTCAGCCCTGTGAGCTGGGGAAAGTGTGTGGAGGTCACTCACCCACCTAAACTCCCCCCAAAGAGAGATGAAGCTGAATTCTTTCCTATTTCCTGCTAGATGTTTTTGTTCCTCTTCTCCTCTGCCTCCTGGATGGATTGCTCAGGATCTCTTGAGCACTCAAAAGGTTTGATTTATCATCCAGCATCCCCAGGTGGTGAACCTGGCTGCTGTGCTAATGGTCAAAGGAGCTGGGGAAACCATTTCCAGCCTCAAACTGAGTCAATCCAAGCAGTGGGAAGGGTTGTGCTGAAGTGGTTCAAGCTTAGGGGTGTTCTGTGCACAGCACAGGGAGTTCAGCACCTGGAGTTTAGGGACCCAGAAGATGTCTGGGTCAGCAGGCAGGTTTCTAGTGCTGTGAGAGTTGTACAGAAACCTTGCATTTGGCTCTGATGTTTGCAGCAAGGAGGTCTTTTTGTACCAAAAGCCACACTCCTCCATCTTTATGGAGTTGCCTCAAACACAGCTGGTGGGCTCTCAAACCCAAATCCTTCAGACCCACTCTCTAAACCCACTAAAAGTTGGATGGACAGGGCTCTGAGCTACCTGCCCTAGTGAGAGGTGCCCCTGCCCAGGGCAGGGGGTGGGATGAGATGATTTTTCTAAGCCATTGTGATTCTGCAGTAAGGCTGTGGGTGCTGTCACCTGGCCAGGAGTTTCCCAGAGATGTTTTCTTGGATCGTTGCTGTCTTGTGGGACCTTCCCTGCTGTGAATTCACTTTCATTGTTGCCTTGGGGTTGCTGTTACCTGTTAATCTGATGGTTGCAGAGCAGACTTTCTAAGGCTCCATGTAGCCTGGGTTGGGTTTGGACTTGGGAGAAGGAGGAAACCATTCCTTTTTGTCCTGGTGACATGACATCATGAGATCAGAGCTCTTCCACCTCCAAATAGGAAACAGCTGCCATTGTGCTCGTTCTCCAAGGGCTCCAGCTTCCTGCAGAAACACCCTTCTGCTTGTGGGAGCCAGAGGTGAGCCAGCTGCTGCGACCCTGCCCTGGCCCCAGCCTGGCTGCAGGGATTTTGGCTGACACAGCCAAAGCCCAGGATGCAGGACAGGAGGCTCAGTGTCACCAGGGCAGGGTGTGAGCCACAGCTGGCTTGGGCAGCTCAGCAAGGGGATGAGCAAGTCAGGGTTTTTTTCCTCTCTTCACTCACTTTGTTCTCAGTTTCACCCTCTTCCCTTCTCTTTGTGCTTTCTTTTTTTGCCTCTTGGCTTCTCTTATCTCTTGTATTCTTCTCTTCCCCTTGCTTTCTTCTCCCTCTATATTTAAACCCAGGCAAAAAGCAAATTATTTATGAAGGGCTGTAATTTATGATGCATTCTTAATGTCTTGGAAGACACAGATAATTTATTTAATGAGTAAAGACACAATAATTCACAGATGATGATTCCAGTCAGAAAATTAGTTTCATTAATTTGCTGTAAATTCGCTGCCTTGATTTAGTGCACAAGGAGTTTCTGAAACTCCATGAAAATATTTGCCATGGTGTTTTTTTTTTTTTGTCATCGCTGGACCAGTGTGGAAGTGTGCTGGCTTTCCCACCCCTTGCTGGCTCTATCACACTTGTGCCCTCCCAAAAGTGGGCAGAGATATCTAAAACATTTCTTTTTCACTGTGTGTGTGTAAGAGGCTGAGGAGGAACAGGGATGGAGGTGGAATTCCCATTCCAGGAGGTGATAAAGCAGGCAGCAGCCTCAAAATGTTTGTTTTGCAAAGCCACATGCTGTTCCCCGAGCTTTTGCCTGGGAAGTTTGGCTCTATGAGAGAATAAAAAAGTCAGTTTCCTTTTTTTAATAGAGTATAAAAGGTACTTCTTCAAATAAATTTCAGCACAGACTATTTTACAGGAGATTCTTGCTGATAACTGCAGTCTATATAAATATTATAGGAAACCTATAGAAGTGATTAATGGTGTACTATTGATCTAATCTGATTTAACTAAGTGTTTGCATCATGCCTTATTAATCACAAATAATGGGGCTCCAAGGACACCTTGCAGCATCAGGGCTTTGCTCTTCACAGCACTCAGTGTCCACAGACTCTGGGACTGCTGCAGTCCATGGAGGGACCAGTTCCATACCGTATTTAATTTTTATTTTTATTTTTTTAAACAGGTCTACCAATAGTGCTCTCTCAGTTTACATCCATAAATTGACCTGGCTGGATGGGATTCATGCCAGGAAGAGCTGGAGCATGTCCACAAAAATCCTTTTGCAGAGGAGGTCCCAGCTGACTGGAAGCCAGCCAGAATTATTCCAATTTACAAGGAGGGCACGAGGGAAGATCCAGGAGCCTACAGCCCTGTTAGTCTAAGCTCAGTGCCCAGGAAAATATAAAATGGAGAGGATGACACTGGGCACTATGAAAGGTGTTTAAAGGACAATGAAAAGGTGGATGCACATTCCTGCCCAGTTCTGTTGAGTATTTTCATCAGTGATCTGGATACAGGAGCTGAATGCACTCTGAGTGAGTTTGCTGGTGATAATAATCTGGTGGGTGCTGCTGACTGCTGCAAGGGATGAGAGAGCTGGCAGTTCTGATAATAAACTGGGAGGAGAGCAGCCCTGCAGGAAAGGTTTGGGGGGGCTGTGGGGCAAACCACATCCTGGGCAGGGAAAACACAGATGGTCAAAAAATGGGGGTGTCCCTCTGTGCTTAGAGGTGTGTTTGGGTGCTGTGTCCAGTCCTGGGCTCCACCATGGAAAAGGATGTTCAGGGACATGAGTGTGGGTGGCCAAGCACTGGAACAACCTTTCTGTGTTTGGGAGAACCTTCCTGGAGTGGTGCCTGCTGCTCCAAGCCTGTCAGTGCTTAAGGGAGGTTTGGGCAATGCCCTTAACACCATATTTGAAATTTTGGCCAGCCCTGAAGTGGCTCTTGGATGAGACAATGGTTGTAGGAAGATAATTCTGCTGGCTTTGGTGGCAGTGCAAGGAACAGAAATCTGAGCACAGGGTGGATCTGTTTCCTCATCATAGGTGGGAATAAGCTTCTGGGATTCATGTTCTGAGCATCTAATCTCTGTGGACTGTGAGATTCTCCAGACAAACTGCATCTGCTATTTGCACTCATTGGCTTCCCAGATAATTAAATGTATTTCCCCTTGATTCTTCCTGGTGCTTTGTGTATTTTACCACAGTTGGGTTGATATAAGCAGGGCTTGAAAAGATATTTTAGAAGGTTATAAATGGCCAGCAGAGTGGCCCCATCCTGCCCCTCCCTGCTTGCTATCTACAAAATCCTGTACAAAGGGCTGTGCTTGGCTTGTGGCAGGTGGAAATGTCCATTTCTGCTGGGGTACTAAAGTGAAAGCCTCCAGGAATTCGGGAAAATGCTTGAAAAGTGTGCGTGGGTGTGTGTCAAAAATTTGATTATATGTCCAAAATCTTCTGGAAAATAAGTGATGTTGGGTGAGGTTTGATTGAGCCACTCTTCCAAGGGAGCACAATCAGTGGAGCACTCAGCAGGAGCTGATGGAGAGGAGCAGAGCATGACTCCTTTCAGGACAAGGTCCTGGAGGTCTGTCACGGATTTGCTGCCTGCTCTTGTGCTTCTCCAGCTTGTGAACACCCTTCTCTTGCTTGTGCCTGCAAGGCAGCCCCCTGCTCCCCTCAGGGTGGCTGCTCATGGGTGCTTGTGCCGTGCCAGCACTCGTGCTGCCATGGCAGGCTCTGCTGGAGTGAGGGATGTGCAGGTCCAGGACTTTGTTACCCAGGGTTGTCTCATGCTTGAATCTCTTTTTTCTGGTAGAGGTCTGAGCCCCATGGGCTCAGTTCTGGCCTGGCAGAGCCTTGCATAACTTGCAGCTGCTTCTCAGGAGTGTGTGTACCTGTGGCTGACCCTGCAGTGCTTCTCAGATGCTCCAGAGCAGCCTGGGGAGAGCAGAGCTGGATGAATGTCCATGCTCCCACCTCCCCCCTGCCTTGGGAACATCTTGACAGGTCCTCAGCCCACCACCTCACACTTCCAGCAGACAGCAATCTTCCCATCCTTTCCAAACTTTCTTTGGGGGCAGGTGGGGCCTCCCTGTGCCACAGACAGTGTGGAAGGGTTCTGTGTGCTGAGCTGCAGCAAGGGCTGGCATGGCAGAAACTGCTCTGCACTTCCACTGCACGGCTCTGGAACCCAAACCTGCCCTCTGTGTGAGGGACCCGTGTGCTGGATTTGGGATTTGCTTGTTTGAAACTCCACTCTTGGGAGGGGCAGGGTAAGTGGTGGGAACCAGTGGTGCAGGCCACCATTGTCTGGTGATGGCTGTGGGTTCAAAACCTGCTCACAGCCCAAGAGAGAATAATTGTCATGCCCTTGGCTCTGCTGCTGGTCATGGATCACCGACCCTTCCTTACAAACAGCCAACACAGTGTGAGTGAGCTGCATTGTTGTTAGAGGAGCAGGAACAAGAGCCTGTCTTGCACGGGGTGAGTCCTCCCAGGTGCTGTCTCAAGCTTACACTGAGTGTTCCAAACCTCTGCTTGGAGTTTCACACATGAGGAATGTCTGTCCCAGGCTAAAACCTCTCCTCTTCCCTGGCAGGAGCAGCACGGGGGGAGCAGCTGAGCAAACACAGCAGCAGCTGCTCACACTTTCCTTGGCCCTTCTCCCCCCTGCACTGTCCCTCCATCCCTGAACATCTCTGAGCCTCCAGAGTGGTGCCAGCTCTGACCTGAGTGCCAAACTTGTGCAGCTGTGGGACTGTCCCTGGTGTCACTGCCTGAGGAGTCTCCTCAGCCCTGAGATCACCTCAGCAGGACATGCAGTGTGTAAATCCTGATTTTCCCCAAGCTGCCCATGAGAGGTTGCACAGACAGTTTTTCAGAGGCTCCAAGGGCTGTTGGTTGTTTCCTGTCTCAGGAACTCTCTGCCCGGCTCACAGCTCTGCCCAGCCGGGCAGCCAGGATGGAATCTGCCTGCTGAGGGCAGGGCTGATCTCACACAGTCTGAATTACCTGCCGAGTGTTTGTGACAACTTTCCAACCCAGTACAGCCTTGTTAAACAGCCCAGCTCTGACCCATCCAGTCTGACAGTGCCAGCATGTCACCCAGCACGGGTGGCACGGGAGAAGGAGGAGGAAGAGGAATCCACACCCCAAATTCTCCATCTTGGCCACGTGTCCCTTATCACAAACATCCCCAAAAGTCTGTTTATCTACCTTCTAACAACCTAATTGACACTTTACTGATTTTGGTGGCTGTTTGCTACAGCCAAAAGCAGCAGCTTTGCTCTGGCTCCTGCCTGATGTCACATTCCACTGCTCTTGCCTAGACAAGGCTCTAGCCCTTAACCTGAGCTGATAATTGGGAGCAGTTTCACTCCTGGAGGAGTGCTCGTCCTTTGGTTTGTTTTATGCTGTTCTTGGCCTAATCTGAGTTCTGGAATAAAACCACTGTGTTCTTAACTCCATCCTGCCCCTTCCCTCAGCACCTCTTTGTCCCCTGTCCCTGTGTGCCACTCTGGTGTCCCAGGAGTTGCTTTTGCTGAGCTGCCTGCAAGGGCACATGGGCTGTCCCCAAAGAATTGCAGCAATTAATTATTTTTTAATTATTAAAATTTTTTCTTTTTTTTTTTTTTTTTTTCACTCCCATCAGCTGTTTTAGAATCTCATTTCTCAATTTGTGCCAGTGTCCTCAGTACTTCCCTGGGGTTATTCCATTTGGAGCCATTTCCCCTGCTCCCCACAGATCCTGCTGCACCTGCATCCCTGCAGAAGCATCCCATCACACCAGCCAGGTACAGAGGATGTTCTTTTGGGTGGCATAGCAGAAAGTGCCAGGAAGGCACAGAAATTGCTTTCCCTCCCCTGTAGCTGCTGGGATCTGCAGTTCCTCGTGGGAACTCTGGAGTCTCTTGCCTGGAAAAAGGGCTCAGCAGCTCAGAGACATCAGGCTGCACGAGGAATTGGAGGCACAGAGTGCTGCCTGGGGCTGTCCTTGTCCCAAAAGGAGCAGATGATCAGCCAGACCCCCAGGGAAAGGTGCTGGCTTGCCTGGATCCCAGGTGGAGAGGAAACAGCAGCCCCCTGGAGCTGCTCAGGCTCCCTGCTGAACGTGAGTTCACGTCCTGAGACCTTTTCCAAAGCATGAAGAGGAAAATCTGCCTGGGGCCGTGGGGAAGCAGTGAGTCCACAAAGCAATCTGCTTGTGTTAATCTCTCACAGCACAGCATAATCGAGCTCAGCCCCAGAAAAGTGCTGGGCAAATATTGGTGTCTTTTTTTTAAAACTTGTTACAGAAACTGGAGCTTATCACACTCTCTGAGCTCCTGTGGGACAGCCTGGCTTTTTTCCTGAGGACACAATGCCTCTGGTAAATGCTTTATTTGAATTTTGCACTCTTTTCCCTGCTGTTACTGGAGTTCCCTATTAAAGGCTGCCCTGGTGAGCTGCTCCCACACCTCCCACCCATAAAAATGCCCGTGCAGAGTCCCAGGGGTGCCCTGGTGGGGTCACAGCAGCTGCCAGGCTCTTCCTCCCCATCGTGCAGTGAGGGAAAATGGAAACAGCTCCTCTCCTTGTGACCTGGGAGCTATGAAGGCAAGAGCACTTTTAATTATGAGCTTGTTCTGGTGGTGCCCAGGCTTTGTTTCCTCCCACAGAGCAGCCAGCACTCTGAGGTCAGGGTGAACTTTGCATGCAGAGCTTTGGCACTCACAGTCAGGAAAGCTGGAGAGTTTCCCCCTCCTGGAGCCAGGCACCTGCAGTGTGTGATGCATGGCTCTCCTGAGGCCAGCCCTCCTGGCCACAGCACTGCTGAGAGCAGAACAAACACCTTTGTTCCTGGACACAAAACAGCCTTTCTGCTCCCCCCAGCTCTGCAGGGCCCCAGGAGCTCCTGCTCTGCTCCCAGCTGGCAGATGGAAGAGATGATGGAGCCTTTTGGTAAAGCTTCTCCTCCTAGGCTTGGAGTCCAGATTTCTTCAGTCCTTACACCCTGACCTTGAGCTGAGTTGAAAATGAACTCTGAGCCCCCTCTGGAAAGGGAAAGGAGGGCCTGCAAGGACAGGCTCAGGCTGGGGTCTCCTTTCATTCCCCTCTTGCTGGCTGCATGTGGAAAATGACAGCTCAGGAGCCTTGGACAAGAAGGGCTCTGTACCAGAACAGTGAGGGAAAAATTAATTTAATTCTGGCTTGGAGCAGGATTATTGTGGAGTCTCTCAAGGTAGTGCATCTCTGTCTCAGCACTGTTGCCCTCTGTTTGCTGGATGCCAGTACAGCTGTAATGGTTATGGCCAATTAATTAGAACCACTTCCCCTTGTTTTCCCCTTATAAATCACTTCCTCTTCAGTCAGCCTGCGGAGAAAACAAGGAGAGAGTGAAACAATCTGAAGTAAAAGATGAAGCTCCCTTTCATTCCATATTTCAGACAAAGGCAGGCTGTGGGACAGGCAGGGAATGGGCTTTCTGTGAATTCACTCTCTCTTTATCAGCCTCTTCAGTGCATGAAGTGAAGTTTTTAATGGCTGTGGCTGCTCCCTTTGAATGGCTGTGAAGCCTGGGTCACAGCAGAGCAGTGTAAATTCCCCTTCATGCCATCAGAATTAGCTTTTTCCACAGTGCAGAGCCTGATGAGGGCAGGCCAGCTCGGGGCTTGGCCATGGTGAGGGTCTCAATCAGGGCTCCAGGCACAGTTTTCACCCTGATTGTGAGGGAAGAACAGGGTCTGGCTTTGTTTAAAGCCTTTCTAGAGGTTTTCCCACTACCTGGAGGTGTCACCTCCATTCTCCACGAGAAATGTCCCTACAGAAGGTCCCAGGAATGAATGTGGTTTTGTCTGTAAAGCTTTCAGGGTGGGTTTGGATTTCCCTCTCAGGTGGGTGGGTGTGATCCACAACCCTGAGTGGGCACAGGGGAAAGAACCAGCCCAACTCTCAGCCTCGAGGTGTGAAGGATCCCACAGCTCCTGACCCCACTCAGGCACTGCCCTTGGCTGCTGTGGGATTCAAGTGCTGGGAAATGGGGAAGGGGCCCCAAGGTGCACCACAGGAGGTTCAGGTTGGGCATTGGGGGAAATGTCTTCACTGAAAGGGTGGTCAGGCACTGGAGCAGGCTGCTGGGAGATGCTCAGAAATGAAGGAGATGTGGCACCTGGAAATGTGGGAGTGGTGGGATGAAGGTTGGATTCGATGATCTTGAAGGTTTTTCCAACTTTAATGATTCAATGATTCTCTTTTCCCAGCTCTCTCACACTGCAGCTGTGCTACTTTGCTCTCCAGAAGTTCTTTCCAGCCTTTGTTGGCTTCCCAGATACCTTGGGAAGCCTCCCCCAGCTGAGGCTGAGCCACGCAGCCATTCCTCCTTTCCAAACCTTTCATCAAAGTGGAAGCCTGGGCACTGTGAGAACTGCACTGTTTCTCTTTTATCCCAAATTCAGAAACCTTAAACAAAATAGCCCCTTGGCATTGTTCCTAGGAAACCACTCAGCAGGCAGTTGGAAATAATCATACAGATAATTTACTTGAACACTGCCCATAGGCACATTTTAGTCTTCTCCTCTATTTCTAAAGAAATTGGAAAGAGGGGCAGTGTTAGTGTCTTTTGAGAAATAATAGAGGCCCAGGGTTGCACAGGCAGCAATTCTGGAATTTCTTTTGTAGCATTAAGGGAAAATTAAGAAAAAAAGAGCGACCCAAACCTCAACCTGAAAGTAGAGGTAAGCAAGTGAATTCTGTTCTCTTTTTCAGATAGAAAAAAAGTTCATTGACAAGTTTTTTCTTTTATGCAAGTATCCAGAGGCTATTTTGAGTGCTAGTGAGAGATCTTATTAGGCTCTTGTTTTGAAGAGGGATTAACAAAAGTTTTGGAGGGAAGCAGATTTTGGCTGACAGGGTTATATTTTGCAGTCTTCCCCCCCTTGTAAAGTTTTCATCTTCCAAAACTACAGATTTTAATTAAAAAAAAAAAAAAAAAGAAAGGGGGGGGGGTGGTGGGGGGAATTCTCGGCCTTTCAGCTCTGCAGCACATACAGACAAATAAATTAAAAAGTGGGAGAAGTGGAACTAACCCAATAATCCGTGAAAACCTAATTTCCCTCCCAAGCGTCGCTGACGCAAACGTCTCCCCTCTCCCTTCCCCTTCTCCAGTTCAGGGGCAGTGATTGGAGAAATTGGCTAACAAGATCAGAAATTTAATTACCGTTCTGCCTCCCCTTCCCAAGAAATTGGATGTCACACTTCCTTGTAGCCTGCTTGGAAGGCGTGCTGGGGCTGGTGCTCGCATGGCTTGGAGCTGGCTCCCTGCACTTTCCACGTGGAAATACCCACCCAGGGCAGCTCATCCCTGGGTTAGCTGGGCTGTGAGGGGCCGGGGGTGCTCTGAAGGGCTTTGCTGGGCCCGAGTGGAGCCAGAGAGCAGGAGCTGGGATGTGCCTTGGAGCAGCACCTGCAGGTGCTCCCCATGCTCCTTTCCCTGCTGGAACAGGCAGAGGGAGCAGACAGGGTCAGAGGTGGCTCCGGGTTTGCTCCAATCTTTCTCCTCTGGGTCTGTGCCTGGCAGCACAAAGAAGAGTTTTCCTGTCGGTTCCAGCTGTCTCAGATCTGCACTCCCAGTTTTCCCCTCGTTGCTCCCAGGGCTGAAGCTGTTCCTGTGGATGCTGAGGAGCACAGCCTGTCCCTGTCTGGCTGTGGTGAGGGGTCTGGCAGGGCAGAGATGAATGAGGAGCAGAAGAGAGGAAACATGGCTGGCTTTGTAGTGTCACTTCTGTCACCAGGAGGGATCTGGGACCTGTAATTAGCTGAAAAGGAGGCTGTTCTACATAACACAGGCCTGCTGTCCCCAGCCCAGCAGGCAGGGTGACCCAGCCTTTGGTCTCCTGGCTGGCAATGTCACCACAGTCCCCTGGCAGCACAGCAGCCTCGCTGGAGACAGATGCTCTGTTTATTTTTCCATTTGTATTCCCAGCGTGTCCCACACCGTGCTAGCTGTAAGCCTGGCTTAGAAATTCCCTGCAAGCACCTTATCAGATAATGAATAATGATTTATTGAACATATGGGTAAACAGCACAGATAAGATATAAATACACTTCTGAAGAGCAGTTGCATTTGTAAGGATCTGTACCAAACCCTGCCCCGTGGGTTCTGGTTCCACTTCCAGCTGCCACAAAGGCTCCTCCTGCTTGGGCTGCTGTGCATCCCTGCAGGTTCTCATCCACGGGGAAAAAACAAAGGGCAAGGGGCAAGGGCAAGGTCACCTGCCAGGAGATACCCACAGGGGTGAGGGCATTAATTCACTCTGGCTGCAGGAGCCAGGCTGAAGCACAAGGAGGCTGCAGTCCTTGAGCCAAAATTAGAGTTTTGATTTGATTTTAAACGAGATTGAAGACTTGTTCACCCACTCAAGACTGTGGAAGCAGTGTTGCTTACACAGCTAAACCAGGGTGCAGACAAGAGGCACAGCTGCTCTGTGAACAGGGGCTGGGACCCCAAACTATGGGAGGGGTGGTGTTGGCTTCTGGAAAATGGGTTCCTGGCACTGAACCTCCCCAGGTGCACAAACCAGCCTGCTGGTGTGCTTGGCCATGCTCTGCCTGCCTGCCAATGGATTTTCTACAGCCTGCAAAGAGCAAAATCAGCTCTGCTAGCAGATGGGTACCTGATTCTGTGCTGTGGCTGCCTCTGGAGGGAGATGGAAGGCAGGACCCAGCTGTAAACTCAGGGATATGCTATGAATGTGGTGACAAATGCTGTTTGTGCTGCCCTGGGGTGCAAAGACTCACTTACCTTCTCTTTTGGAGTAACTCATTCCCATCTCAGAGGCCATTCTCAGTGAAATGAACGGCTGCCCCTGTGCCCTCGTGGAATCTCCCACATCTTTGCTGCTGAGCTTGCTGGTGGGAAGCCCCTTGGAGATCCAGCACTGCTGTTTCCAGGGCTGTCCAGGGGCTGTGGTGACTCTGCAGCCCTGCTCATCCCCTGTGCATCATCTCCTCTGTGGCACCTCAGGTGCTCTCTGCCAGCTGCCAGGTGTGTGCAGCTCCTCTCTGCAGCAGAGTGGGGGGAGCTGTCAGCTTGGCCTCTGGATTTATTCTCCCTGCTGCCCTTGAGAGCCACTCCTCCTCTCTGTGGCCAGGGGACCTGCCATCAGCCAGCCAGTGTTATTTGCAGCCCTTCCAAGGTCGGGGATGAATGATAGCTGTGCTCTCCTCTCTGTTTAACCATCAGGCACCAAAGGCAGGGATGTTCAGATCCTTTAAAGCAGAGGAAAGTCAAATCTGGCTGGGTGGGCAGGTAGGATGTGAAGGGTTGTAAAGGCCTGGCTAACCCTGAGCTGTTAGAACTCAGCCTGGCACCTTGGGGGTTGTGATGTCCACCTGGACAAGCAGGTAGAGACAATTCTGGACTGTTCAAGCTCACATGGGATAATCCTGTGAGAGGCAGAGGGGGGACAGTTCAGAGTCCTCTGAGATCATCTTTTGGTTGAGGCTGCAGGAGGCTGGTGCAATTGATGCAAATACTCTTAGTTGGGGTTTTCCATCTTTGTTCCTGCCACTTGTGAGTGCAAAGATGTTTTTCTTTCCTAATGCTCTGCAGTAGAGTTGGGGCATTGCTTTCCTCAAGGCTTTTGTGGTGAACTGGGGTATCATTTCCTTTTTTGATCTGGAGATTTTTCACTGATTCAAACTTCCCTCTTGTTCCCTCCTGGCTGTGCAGGCCTGGCTCACCATCCTGTGACTTCTGGACTAAGGGGTAAATGACAAAAGCCCAGGGTGGGGAGCACTGATAAATCTTTGTGATCCAGTCTGTTGGTGAGTACAGCCATGGAGAGAATTCGATTTGCATACATTTCCCACCCGGAATTCCTCTGGAGCTCTTGGGAGTCACCATAGCTAACACAGGCTCTGAGCTGTGGGCTTTATGTGCATGCAGAAACTACCCCCACTTGCTTTCTTGGAAAGAGATTTACTGGAGCATTTTTTGTCTTATTGTCCTTCCCCCCTCCTCCTTTCCTTGCCCATTGGGGGATTTTGTGCTGCTGTGGAGACTCTTTGATCTGAGTTAATTCTTTGACGAAGCTTCACAAGACAATAGGAAAACAGAGCACTGCTCTGGGGAGAATCCTTCCTGCTCAAAAAGAAAAGGTGGGAATCGTGCTGGCTGTGGTGCAGCCCAAAGGCAAAGAGCCTCCCTTGCTGCTCCTGGGGCTGTACTTCACTGGTGGACACTGGATGTGGATTCTGCTCTGAGCTGGGGGGAAATGTGGGAAAGGCTGGATGCAGGAGGGTTGTTTGGATCAGCAAGGGTGGATGACATCAAAGAGAGTGTGGGGAGTTGCCTGCTGGAGGGACCAGGGCCCCAGGAGCTTTCCTTGCTCCAGGAAGAGGTTTAGGGATCCCTGGTGGGGACAGTTTGGAGTGTGGCCCTTGCTGTGTCTCAGCCAGAGCCAGGGCTGCTGTTAGAGACGTGTCAGGAAGTTTCTAAGCCCAGCTCTTCCTTCCCAAGGCTTTTTGGCTTTCCCACACAAGTTGGAGTGGATGTACCCACGGATTTGACTCCTGTGGCTGCTCCTCACCCGGGAGCAGCCCCCGCCAAACGGAGCGGCGTGTGCCAGGGTACCCTGGAACCCCGGCAGCAGCTCCCGTGGGAAAGTGCCCCAGCTGCCTCTCCTTGGCCTTGGTGTCTCCTCCTTCCCCTTCCCGTGCCTGCTGCCCTGCTAATTGATTGCTGCCCTGCCCAGCCCTCGCTCGTGGAGCTGAATGCTCCGAGGCAAAGCGCAGAAAAGGGAGCAGCGATCCCGAGCGCTGGGCTCGCATCTGAAAGATTACAGCACAACCTAATGAGCTCATTAATTTCATTTCATTAACCAAACACTGCTCGTGGAGAATGGCAAATATTTAAAGAAGCGCAGCAGGGTCAGAAACACATTTAATTAATGTTGTCACGTGGTGCTGAGAACAGGAGGGAGGAATAAATCCCGATGCCATACATTAACATCCACGGCGACTTCTCTTTTATATTTAATGTGCTGTTTGGGTGAAAGGCCTGCCTGGCTCCTGTGGGCACAGTGCCTGGGCAGCTGGGTGTGTTTCCCTTCCTCCCAGGTCCATGGAAGCCAGGCAGTGCCGTTATCCCGTTTAGAAGGGAATGCTGCAGGCAAGAGGAGGGGGTGATGCTGGTTTCCCTGTGGTCCTTCTCCTTGCTAGGCCATGCCTACTGTGATTATCACACTAAACTAGTGATGCCCCCAGCTCAGCTTCCTGTTCAGCCAGCTGGGCACCGTGGGAGTGAAATTCAAAGTGCACAAAATGATAGGGAAGAGAGGGTCGAATCCTCTCTCAGCCCCTTTGAAGTTTGTAGGGACTGGTATCAGTCACAGAGGTTGCCAAGTGGGTTCTCATCCCCTTCTCCCCCATCTCTAAGGGAATTTGGATCTGGGTTTTTTCTGGCACAAACTGTCTGCATACTTATTAATCTGTTGTGGAGGTGGGCTTTGCTAAAATCTCATTTTGGTGTGGGGGAGGACATCTCATTTGTGGTTCCTCTGTTAGGGCTGCTGTGAGGCATCTGAGGAAAAACTACAGATTGCTTTTCTGATTGTCCTGGTACACTCTGCTTCTTCGGGAAAATTGAATTAGGATGGATACCTGGATTGCACCTGAAGGTCTGGGTTTCTCACTGGCAAATTATTTCTGTGGTTCCAGTTCAAGGAGCATCCCAGCTAAAACAATCTTGGAGGGAGTGGAGCTGGATTTTAACCCTGGAGTCTGGCAGCGCTCTCGTGTTTCTGGGTGCACTTTGTGACATATTGGGACACTGTTAGCTCTGCTAAAGGGCCCTGCTGCTGAGAGGGCCAGGAGATGGCCCTAATTTAGGGTGAGTGCTCAGCTGAGCTAGCCTGGGATCTTAGTAAGGCCAGGAGTGTGGTACCATGAAAATCTGCTTGGCCAAGGATTTGTAAAACCAAACCTGCCTTGGGGGATCCTTCATCCTGCCAAGCAAACCTCAGGGCTTCACCCACTCCCTTACAATCCTCTCCTGGAGCAGAGCTGTGTCTGTGTGGGCAGGACCCCTTTTCCTTTGCAATGGAAGCAAATGCCCTGTGCTTGGCAATATTCCTGTGGCAATTCCAGCAAGTATTGGTAATGCAGAATTGGTGGTGGGGGGACTTCAGAGCCTGCCTGGCTGGGCAGGTGGGGAGCAGGCAGGGCCAGGCAGAGCTCTCTTTACTTCCATAGCTGCAGGGAGCTGCTGGGCTCAAAGGCTGAGATAAATTGCCTATGATTTAGTCCTCCAGTGACAGCTTTCTCCTCAGGGTCTGGCTTCCACAGGCAGTTCCATGCAGTAGGTGAGGGCAAAGAGCAGGAGGAGCTGGTGTCCTTTGGCTCTGCTCTGTGGCAGCTCTCCCATCAGCCCATCGCTCACCCCTCACCTTGTCATTCCTCGATTCCTCTTCATTGCAATAAAATGAAGCCGTGCTTGGAGCTCCCGAGCTCATCCTCCAGCACACAGCACCAGCCCCAGTGGCTCCAGGCCAGCTGCTCCTGGCAGGCCCCGCTGCTGGGAGCAGCTCTGGGAGAATCCTGCTGCTGGGATGAGGGCTGGGGGGCTGCCTGGTGTCACAGCCCAGGTGTCTCCTCAGCCCTGAGCTCACCTCTGAGCACATGCAGGTGGTTTGAGCCCAGCTCTTTCCATGAGAGGCTGCAGGAGCTGTTCTTAGAGGTTTCCATGGCTGTTTGCTCTCCCTTATCTCAGGATTGCTCTGCCCAGCTCACAGCTCTGCTCGCCAGACGTCCAGGGCAGAACCTGGAGAGGCAGGACTGATCTTTTATACTCTAAATTACCTACTGGGGATTTACAATTATTCTCCAATACAGTACAGCCTTGTTAAACAGTCCAGCTCTGACCCATCCAGTCTGACAGTGCCAGCATGTCACCCAGCACGGATGGCAGGAGAAGGAGGAGGAAGAGGAATCCACACCCCAAATTCTCCATCTTGGCCACGTGTCCCTTATCACAAACATCCCCAAAAGTCTATTTATCTACCTTCTAACAACCTAATTGACACTTTACTCATTTTGGTGGCTTGTTTCCATTCCCTCTGTGTTGGTAATTTCCCCTGAGGTTGGAATCCAGCCCCTGAGACACCAGGGTCTCATTCAGGGGTCTTTGGGGACCCTGCCAGGGGGGTCTTAAACCTCCCAGGGAAGGCAGAGGAGCACTCTGGGGCTCCCACATCCTGGGGCTGGGAGGTCTCAGCACCACTCTGGTGTGCCAACAGAATGGGGGATGTGTCCCCCTGTGCTGGGCACCCATCAGTGCAGGTGGCCCAGAATGGGGGATTTTCCTCCCCGTGCTGGTGGTCCCACTCCCCTTGGGGAACGCCAAGGGCTGGCTGCTGTTACTGCTCCCTGCAGGAGAGCCCATGGCTGCATTAAGGCTGGAGAGAGGCAGAAATGCCTGGTGTACATTCCTGGAGGTTGTTTGGCCTTTCAGCTCACCTCGAGGAGAGCAGTGGCTGCGTGGAGCCTGTGTCCCAGGCAGCCCTGTGCAGGACGAGTGTGACTGGTGCCCAGGAGGCAGAGTGACAATTTCCATGGTGAGTGGGTTGGAATGTCCTTCCCAGACCTGACATACGGCTCTTGGGCAGGCCCAGCTTGTGCTTCGCGCTTGGCTGGACGGTCCCAATATCCAGCTCAGCATGGGAAGTGACAAAATCCCTCACTTTTCCTTGGAAGAGCAACAGCCCAGCACGGCTGGGGACAGGTTCCTGCAGGCCCAGCCCAGGCACAGGACGATGGAGAGTGCCTGGGCTGAGGTCAGGGGCTGGGGCAGAGCTGTGGGGAGCCTGGCAGGGCTCAGCCAGGCCTGGGCAGCCTTGCCAAGCCCTGGAGCAGCGAGGCTGGAAGCTTTCTGTGCTCCTGGTGACCCTCCCTGCTCTTCCCCAGCAGGGCCTGGCTTTGTCCTGGCTGTGAAGCCATGAGCAAGATGCCCCCTGCATCCTGCTGAGCCTCTTCTGATGCCAGGAATCCCTGGGACAAAACTTTGGGTGGCTGGGGAAGGAGCTGTGCCCTTCAGCCACCCTCCTCTGCTGGCCTGCCTTTTGCAGGGATTACAGCAGAGCTCCCTGTGCCTCCTGGCTCCCAAAACAGCCAGGGAGGTGACAGGTTGCCCACTGACCTGGAAGGATACCAAATGGAAGGATTTAGCTTCTGGAGGGGGCTTGTCCAAGGAACTCGTGGGTGCAGAACCAGAAAAGCTTTCCAAATACCAATGCTGTCTGCTCTGCTGCTCCTCAGAGGGAGGAACTGGAGTGAAAGAGCACCTGACAGCAAAATGCTCCCTGAACCACCAGCATTTCCCAGAATGCCCATTCCCAGCCTCTTTGAGGAAGGGTTTGACCATCTTTGAGGATGTTTTCTAGTTCACTGGTGCCGTCTGTGAACAGATTTTCTTGCCCTATGCTCTGAGCTTTGGCCCATGACCAGAAGTTTGCTTACCCCTTTTTATACTCCAGATCCTTGAATCACTGACAACTGGCCAGCTCAGGGAAGTGGAAAAACCTTTTCTTTTAAACCTTTCCAGCAATATTGACAAATCAGGAATGCTCATGGGATGAGGAAGAAACAGTTTTACTGGTAGGAAACCAAAAGGTAGAATGTCAAACCAAAAATGTGGAATTTGACAGAACCTAAAATAATATTTTATGTAATTATTATTTTTATCCTTTCAGGGTGAGAGAGATTTCCTGCTCATGAGCTGAAAGGCAAAGATTTTTTCCCAGCTCTGGTAGTGGCACCTTCTGCTGTCAGAATTGATGGTTCAGATTATCCAGGTACTTCAGGCTTCAATACTTATGCTCCCTTAATTGAGGTATTACAGATACTATGGATTTTTTTTTTAGTACATCCTTAGCTTTTTGTTGTTTTCCATGGTTCAGTGGTTGCTTTTTTGGGTGAACTTAGAGTTCTACCCAGAAGGTAAACAGAACTCCTTAAATAAATAAAAAAAAAAAGAAAGAAAGTGAATCTAAATATAAATCTGTCAAAATCAGACTCTTCTTTCTCTCTGCAGCAGCATTGAAGGGAAACAATCGATTGTCAGGATCTGCATCCAGAGAGGGAAGCAAGGGAGCCAGGGGGAATTTTGGGAATCCTCATTTTGGCTGCCAGGTGGGATCCAGCAGCCTTGGGGCTGGGTGTCCATCAAGGCTGTGGAGACAGATCCATGGACTGTGGAAAAAAAAAACGCATGGAATTCATGTCTTGGGTGAACTCTTGAACAAAAATCCAACAAGATTCCACAGATTTCACCCTTGGTGGGGGGAAAGGAAAAAGGAATGTTCTTTTTTGCTGTTTGGCCCAAGGCTTTAATTGCCCTCCAAGTTAACTTAGTGGAAGATGCTCTCAGAAGATCCAGTTTCTCTGCTCCTGGGAGATGTGCACCTAAATGCACAGACAGCTTTTGGAATTTTTATCCTTGCTGATAAAAACTGGATTTGCAACAACAACTTGGCTCACTTTTGGTGGTCACCCAGTCCATAAAGCCCTGTGCTTCCCTTCTCCAGCTCTTCCCTTGCAAACCTTCCCTTGTTCCCTCTTCTCTGTAGGCACTCTGGCAGTCATTCCAATTCGTGGAATGTTGGGCTGTGGCTGAAGTATTTAAATCTTTTTTTACCAAAGAAGAAGAAAAAAAAATTCTTTTTGTTTCTTGTGGAAGAGTTGAGACAAAAAATGGTTTTCATTAGAAATTCCCACGGGGAAGGAACAGCAGACAGAATCCTGTTCTCTGACTAACACTGAGACAGAGTGAATCTTTTATAAGCTGTTTTAAAGGAGGGATTGTAAACAGAATTGTCCATGAAAATGGAGAATGTCTTGCACATCCTAAAACGTGCTGGGCTGTTGTTGTGCAGGAGCTGCTCCTGTTCCACCTCCTCTGATTAAACACCAACACACTGTGTTTAAGCAAAGCCTCCAGGCAGCTTTCCATATTCATAAGACAAGGGCTTTACCAGGGAAGGCAGCTTTTTTGGGGAATGTCAATATGAATATTACAGTCTCTCTGCTCTTTGTATTGTCCCCTAAACCGTCAGAGTGAAATTGTAGGAGATAATGTACAATTAAGCTGTCACTAAAGAGTGTGGAGCTGTTTGCAGGAGCTTTGAAGAGAGATCCTTCTAGGAAAGGCAGGGCTGCCTGCTCCCATCTCTGCTGGGCTCCAGAGCTGGGCTGAAAGCTGCATTTCACTCTGTGTGAGAGTCTGAGCCTCAGGAGTGATGTGTTCTCTCCTCTTCAGCCATGGAAGCGTGGCAGATGTTGGGAGTGGAGCTTCCAGAGGAGCAAGAAGAGGAGATGTTAACAACTCAGGACGACTCAGAGCCATTTAGTGCCACCCTAAGGACATGGAAACACATCTCCTGCTCCTCTGGCTGGTATGGATTGGTTTTGTGTGAGTGGAGAGCTTGGGGAACCCATCTTGCACAAGGAGCAGGCTTGGGGTGCACTTTTGGACAAAGGAGGTTTTGGGATTGGGAGTGAGGGTTTGCACAGTGCTGAGGTTTTGGACAGGGTTTCTGTGAGTGATGTCCCCACTTAGGGGTAAATATTAATTCTATTTGGTATTAATTTCCCCCATGTAATATTTAAACATGCTCAATATTTAAATCCCACGCTCTGGAATGGGCAGACTTTGCAGAGAGGGGCTCCTCTGCCCCATGCCTGGCATGGCCAAGCTGGGGCTCAGCTGAACCTCATTCTCTCCTTCTCCCAGGGCAGGGAGCTGATTTTCTCACTTGTGAGGTGCTGGGGGGAAGGCTGGGCTCCAAACCCTGGCTCCTGGTGAGCCAAGACACGGAGGGGTGGTGGGTAAGAAAAGCCTCCTGTTGCCAAGCAGAGCAGTTTTATTGCAAGCCTTAACGGTATTTATTGTGCTTTCCAAGAGCCCCAGAGCCAGATTCCGTGTAGCTCAGCTGTCACTAAAAGGCAAATGCACAGTTCTGGCCCTCCTGGCCTTGTTGACATCCTGGAAAATGAGATTGCTGAGCGGCAAAGGGCCAGCAGGCAAACACCCCTCCCCAGAGCAGAGCCTGGCACTTGGGAAGCTGTGCTTGGCTTCATTGGTACTGATCATCTGTCCAAATCCTTCCTTGCTTGTTCAGGCTGTCTCTGAGACCCACAGGGCTTGGCCTGAAAATCTCTTATTCAATGGCATTGATCATTGGCAGCGAGCTGTTTCATTTAATTGTTCTCTCTTTGTTTCCCTGGGAGTTTCCACTCCTTCCCCGGCACAAAAGCCTGTCCTTGCTGGTCAGAGTGTCCCCAGGTGGGAGTCTCCTGGATGTGGCTGGGGAACATCTCTAGGGAAGGGCATGAGGAGAGGAGCATCCCCCTATCTGCCCTGTGGGTTTCACAGAGCACTTTGTGCTGACAGGAGAAGAACAGTGGGACTGTAAGTCTGTGGCTTTTTCCTGAGGGATGTGGGACAGTGAGCCTGAGCTGCTGGGCATCAGGAGATTTCCTGAGAAAAAGTGTCTGCTCTGATCTTCTGTGCTTTTAATATTTTTAAATTTTTTTTTCAATTTTACCCCTGTTCCCATTAAGATAATTAATCAGAGGTTCTGATTGTGGCTGGGGAAGGAGAAGTGTCAGACTGCCGTCCCTGGGTGGGGTCCTTGTACCTTCCTTCCTCCCACAGCTGCCACCCCTGAGCAGCATCCGGCCCTCTCCTCTTTCTGTTTAGTTTAGGAATAAATAATTGCAGCAAGGAGAATAAATCAGGAGCTCTGGCTGCTGGCACTGAGCCGGCTCATTCCTGTCCTTTATCCCGCTCTGAGCTGCCTAGCAGACCATCCCTGCCTCTTCCTCTTCCCTCCCTGCCACTGTGGGCAGCCTGCAGACCCTGCTCCCAGCTCCCTGTCCTCACAAGTCCTCATGCTTTAAATGCTCCTTCTGTAGCTGTTGGGTGGGAGCCAGAGCAGGAGAGAGGGGTGGCCACTCCCTGTGGAATGGAGGCAAATGGGAATTTGTGTGTCTGCAGCTTCCCAGGGTGTTCCTGCTGATGCTGGGCTCATGCACAGTGTTACTGCAGCACCAAATGCATGGGAGAAATAAATAGGATGGGGAGATTTGTCCAAGAGAGCTGGAGAGGGATTTTAGACAAGGACTTGAAGTGACAGGTCAAGGGGGAACGGCTTAATGCTGAAAAGGGCAGGTTTGGATGGGATATTGCAAGGAATTCTTCCTGTGTGGATGGGCAGGCCCTGGCACACGTGCCCAGAGAAGCTGTGGCTGCCCCTGGATCCCTGGAAGTGTCCAAGGCCAGCCTGGATGGGGTGTGGGACCACCTGGGAGAGTGGAAGGTCCATAAGGTTCCTTCCAACCCAAACCACTCTCGAATTCTCTGATTTGGGAGCTGTAAAGGGATTGTGATTGTGCAAGGCCATGTGCCACTCAGCCAGATGTGTGCTGCTGGCTGCCCTTCCTCGACAGCTCTTCCTGCTCCTTCCTGGAGCATCCTTTACTGCACTGGTGATTGCTCCAAGAGCTCCAGAATGGATGGAACAGAGCCCTGGGACACATGAAGGGCACATGGAGACTTTTGCACCGATACTGACCCACCCCAGATATTGGAGGAGAGGTCACAACAGCAAAAAAAAAAAAGGTATTGCTGTGGGAGCATCTCTGGTCATCAGTGCTCAGGAGCCAATCCCAGCGAGGAGCTGGTCTCTCCAAAACCTGGGCATGCTGCACAGTTCTGTATAAAATTTGATATTGCTGGCTGGTGTTCTCTGGGAGCTGCATCTAAATCTAGAAACACTCTGTAAAAAACGCTCTGCCTGCAATTTCTTTCTTTTAATTATTTTTTTAAGCCCGAGCCAACCAGTTTTGGGTGAAGTTCTGGGCCAGGTTAGACTCGAGCTTCAGGCAACAGAAGAAATGCATGATGTCATCAGTTGTGTGCCGTCACATGCTCCTGAAATGCCATCAGACTTGCTAAATATTCAGTGTATATTTTCTGTCTCAACAGACTGTGTTGGCTGAAAGCTGCTTATGCAAATGAAAAGCTGTACCTCTTCAATAGATTGTTAGGAGCTGATCCTGAATAATTGGGGTTGAACGGAGCAGTAGGTGGGAGAAGGCAGCAGAGGCAATAATTAATCAAGTGGCTTCTTGTCTGGGCTGGCTGTGGATCCCAGAAAACCCTCTGTGAAGACAGGACAGGCTCTGTGGAGCCTGATGTTCCTTCCCAGCCATTGCCAGTGCCTTGCAGGAGCCCGAGTTGTGCACAATCCCTTTTTTAGGTTTTGCCCAGCAACTCCCAAGGGAAGCCTGTTAGAAAGTCTCAGCATGTGTTTCTAAACTCCAGCTTATATTCATTCCCAGATGCTTTGTTCATCGACTGGAATGGCTCTTTTTCCTCCTGTTTTCCTCCCTCCCTTTTTCCTTCTCCAGCCCTCCATGTATTTCCAGGCCCCAGCCGTGTCCCTTCTTGGCTTTTGTTTTGTTGGACTAAGTGAGCCGAGCTCTTTTCATCTCCCCTCAAAAGACAAAGCTGTTTCTTGCATCACTCTCTATTTCTGCAGGTCTTTTTGATCTGGAGTGGACCCAGTTCTCCCAAATCAGAGCTTTGAAAGATGACAGAGCCCTTTCCATGGAGATGTTGGATGCTGGGATGGGAGGGGTGTGAGAGCAAGGAGCCCACAAACCCCAGAGGGAAGCACAGCACTGCCAGAAACAAGAAGCCAGGAACTCATTTCACACTCAGACAAGTCCCTGATAAAGGGAGAATTTTTCCAGTTGTAAAATGGGATATTTGCAAAAAAAAAAAAAAAAAAAAAAAAAAAGTAGAATTGATTTATCTGGGTGACTGTTAAGAGTTAATCGATAAAATAACAGTTTCCACCTTTTTATGAGAAATTAGCTGATTAGAAACTTGATTAATGGGATGATTTTTCATGAGTGTAATTAAAGCACTGCATGGCTTCTCGTGTAATTGATATTTAATGCCTACATGGAAAGCTGCTTTTCTGTAAGGAACAGTGTTGGGTTGTAATTTTTTTTTCAATTAAGCACCTGTGGGCTGGGCAGAGGAGAGACCAAGGGGCTCATCAGCACTGGGGAAGGAGAGAGAAGAGGATGGGATGCAAGTGGTCAGGATATTCCAAGAGAAATGGGAAAATTTCCATGCACAGGACAAGACAGATGGATTTGAGTCTTCTGAGAACAGAGGTCTGATGAGTCCAAGCTTCAAAGAACCAACAGAAAATCCAGAACAGCACCCCAGCTTCTCTTGGAGGATGATGGAGGAGCAAGGAATCATCCCTCCAGTGTTGTCTGTGCCCATGTGAAAAAGATCTGGTCCAAAATCTGGGACAGGCTCTGTGCCAATTTGAGCAGTTTTTTGGCAACAATGAGGGATGTGAAGAGACATGATGGAGGTACAGAGCATTGCCAAGTGTCCACACAGACAATTTTAGGCTGTAGCTCATACTGAGTTATTTGATCTTAGATTACTGGGACATTCCAGTACCTGAAGGAGCTGACAAGAAAAATGGAGAGAGACTGTTTACAAGAATCTGGAGTACCAGGACATGGAGAATGGCTTCCCACTGCCAGGTTTAGACTGGATGTTGGGAAGGAATTGTTCCCTGTGAGAGTAGTGAGGCCCTGGCACAGGGGGCTGCCCCATCCCTGGAATGTCCCAGGCCAGGCTGGACAGGGCTTGGAGCAGCTGGGACAGTGGAGGTGTCCCTGCCATGGCAGGGGTGGCACTGGATGGGCTTTAGGGTCCCTCCCAACCCAAACCTTTCCATGTTTCTCTGACACTCTGTATGCATCTCCTCCACTAAAGGGAAGAGGTTTGGTCCTGCCCACCATGTCCTCTGCTCCCTTTTAATTAGCAGCATCCATCCAGATTTCCTTCCCTGACAGAGGTTTCCAGCCCACTCTGCAGGGAAGCTGTGAGAGATCACACCAGTGGATGAGCCTGAGGCTCACTCCTCTGGAAAAGCAGCTCAGAATCTCCTCCCACCCCAGATTTTGTCTTGTGCTGTGAGATCAGGAACCTGCCACTGATGCATTATGAACACTGTGTTTTGTTTTCCTTTCCCTTGGAGCCAGAGTAGTTGGAAGGTGGGAAGATGGTGCTAAATTGTGTTTCTTGCACGTCTGTTGAATTACAACATGTCTGGGTGACCTCCCCGAAGAGCCAGACAAGCCTTGGCACAACATCATAAACTCTGAGGCACTCAGAAATGCACACAAACACTCTGCTGCAGCAGCAGGAACCCCAGACCTCACCTGCTGGGTGATGGATGCTGCTGGGGTTCCCACATCCACAGGAAAAGGCCTCTCCTCCTTTGTCCAGGAGCAAAATGTTAATGAATTCCTCTGGAATGGCAGAGGAATCAGCGGTGGGTTTTAAAGCTGATAGCCCTGATTGCTTCTGAGAGAGATGCTCTGGAAATCCTTGATGGCCAATCTGCAGCCTCTTCCTGCCTTGCAGTCAGCCAAACAGCAAGAAAGCTTCAGCACAGAAAGTTTGCTTGTCGTTTTTATTCTAAAGCAATGGGATGTGTGGGATATGCCAAGTCTGCTCTGTTAGGATTCCATTAAATCCTCTTTTTTTTCCCTTTTTATTTTAAGCTGAGCGTGCATACAAATCTTTATTTTCTCTAATTGTAAACCAGAAATGTTTTTACTCTGGCTTCAGATGACATTCTTTTAAAAGTAAACTCCACCAAACAAACACTTTCATCCTGAAGCATCATCTCTGAGTGCTGAGTTCTTGTTTTGGTAGAAAATATTTCCGTGCCTCACTGCAAGCTTGGGGATGGCAGAATTTTTGAGGGTTGTGGTGTATGATTCAAATCCCAAAATGTCTGTTTCTGGGAAAGGGTGGAGCCTCCTGGTATTCCTGCAGCTCTTTCCATGGGCAAAATGGGGAGGGAAGCTTTACACTGGAATTGTGTTGTGCTGTTAACCCTGGTGTGAACACAGTGAAAGACCCCGAGGAGAAACAGTCCCTCTGGCCCAAAACTGGGTCTTATAAAGGAGTATGAATTAAAATTGTGGCCAGTTTAGAATGGGCATAACTGCAATTATTTGGTTCCATTCTCTATCCCTCCCTGGCTGGCATTGCTACAAGAGCTCGCTGCTTCTGGTGGAGAGACTACTTCCACATCCCAGAGTTTGCTCCTTAATCTATTTTGGATAGCTGGCAGAGGGACAGGCTGTCACTCTCTGTGTGTGGCTGACCTCGGGAGGGTCTCAGTGCTCCTTTCTCCAGAGTTTGTGCTCGCACCAGAGCAGGATTTGAAACAGGTCGGGATCCCAGAGTTTGTTTGCCAAAGCTTGGTTGGGATGGCTGTTTCACAAGGGAGAATCTTGGCTGGAATGGCCACGAGTGCAGCCCCAGTTGTGTGGAAATGTCCCCTGTGGAGCAGCCTGTGGCAGAGTGTGTGCAGCTGCCAGGATTTGGGCACAGATGTGTCCAGGGGGGCTCGAGAAACCCTCACTGTGGGAAGTGCTGCTGGTACGAGCCCTCGCCAGTTATCCATCAACTGCTGATGAGAAACAGGTTCAGTGATCTCTGCAGGAATTCCTGAGGGCTTGTGTCTCCCACAGAAACTGGGATGGTGCAGGCAGACTGTGCCTCACCAGATGTGGGATGAGGAGGCTGAGCTGGCTGTCTCAGCTGCTGCTGCTCTTATTTATTGATGTGGTGTTCTTGGGAATGTGGCTCTCCTTGCTGCTGGAGGACAGGGAGTCATTAAAGTCTTGGAGGAGAGCAGGAGAAACTGGAGAGCTCGTGGAGCTGGGCTCAGAATTGATCTCCAAGATGTGGTTTGCAACCCTTGCAGGGAGCTCCCCTGTCTCTTGCTTACCTTGATCCAGGGTCTTCCAGGGTTTTTCCCCTCATTTTTGGGTTTGGTCCATGGACAGGAGTGTTCTGATCCAAAGTCCAGATGTTGATGGCCCAGGGGGCTCATCCAGGTTCTTGAATTACTGCTCTGTGATGAATTGCCATGAGCCCCTCTGTGCATCTCCTCCTATTTCCATGGCAAGGCTATTCCAGAGGAGGCTGCTTGGCTCTGTTGGGTTGCACATGGCTGAGCTCTGAGTGCCTTTGATCCTGTAAAACCTCCGTGTTGCTCTGCTACCATTTCTCGAGGGCCAGCTCAGAACAATTAGGGCACACCTGGAGTTTCCCTGGGGGAATGTGGCGGGGACAGGAGCCACACTTCCAGCACAGCCACGCTCGTGCTGTGGCAGCGAGCAGGGAATTTCTCACTGATCACAGCCCAACAAGGGGGAAGAATAAATTAATTACAAAGATTAAAAAACAGTCCAGCTACTTTTCATTTTCCAAAGTGCCCATTTTGTTAACTGTTCCTCCAAATTGTCTCGTTGGATTTCCTCTGCCTCCTCAGAGCTGTTGTTGTGTGGATTCCACGTCACTCGGCAAACGTCTCCCCTCTCCTTCCAGCCAACTTGCACAATACATTACAATTACACAATTATGCTGTTGTAATCAAATAATTAAGTTGCACATTAAACACGCATTAGAGCTCACAAAGGAAGGAGCTTCAGACATGGGCATGGAATAGGAGGGAGTGAGCCAGGCAGAATTGGTGCTAATTGCATCTTCCTTTCAGTGACTCAGGGACTCCAGGTTTTTGGTCTCAGGTGGCAAAATGGCACTGGACTGAGGCTGCTGAGGTTTAAATAAGCAGGCAGGTTTAGTGAGTGACTTCCCCATGGAGAGAAACAAGACTTGGTGACCCAATACACCCAGAAATAAAAAGGGAATAATTTGGAAGCCTGTTGGATTCCAGGCTATTGAAATCCACTTTGCTGAAGCTCAGGATCAGCTCTCCCAGGAAAAGGAGGACAGCTGTCCCTCACCAGGGTGGGACTCAGCTGGTCTGGCAGGAGAAGGCTGTGAAGTCTTTGGGATGTTGTTACTTTAGCAGTGGGGTTGGGATGTCTTTGGGATGGTGTTATTTTAACTGTGGTAGGGGAGGAGGGGACGAGTTGGTGGATAAATCATAGATATGGGTGGTTTCTCATTTTTGTTTGTTGATAGAGGAAAAGTGACACCCCACAGACCCAGATCAGTGTTCTGGCCTCATCCTGACTCTGGTTTGATCCAGAGCCCCGTGGCAGAGGGCAGCAGGGATTCTCCATTCAGGATGGATCCAAGAGGAAAAAGCTGTGGTGCCACTGCTCCTGAATCAAACCCTTCAGGATGAGATCTAGAACAAAAGCAAGCCCTGGGCTGGTCATGCCATATTTTCCAGGTGGTTGTAGATTGTGAAGGTGAAGACACCCCCTAAGCCATAACCAAAAAAAGGGACTTTTCTCTCTTAAGTGAACTGAAATGATTATTTGGGTGGATAACTGACTGAAGTGTTCTCTGGATGTTGTTGTTAAGGAATGTGGAATGAAGGAAAAGGGAGGAGGGAATAATCTAGGAATCTTATTCTGAATTCTTTTTTTGTGTTATTAATAAATTTCTTATTTTACCTTTTTTTAAGTTTTAAGCCTGCATTGCCTTTACTCCTAAATCCTATCTCTAAAAAGAAATTAAACATATTAAAATTGGCAAAACCCAAGTCACACCGTGACAGGGGAGAAGGAACATTCTCTGCTGCATGAATCAGCACTGGAAGGGGAAGAGAGTTTATAAATCAGGAACCAGCAAGTTGCAGCAGCCTGGAAGGCTTCCTCCTTCCAGAGACCTATGGGATGATGTGTCTTTGGAAATCCAAAGGCTGAGGGCAGCAGAAGCTCTCTGGGACTGCTCCCATCCCTGTGCACCAGCCATTCAGGGAATGTGGGTCCAGGGAATGTGCAGAGCTTTGCTGGGATTCCCACTGTGCTGCTGGGCCCCCCAGACAAACTGTGCCTGTCCCAGGTAATCGCATGGAAAAAGGTCACAGCAGCATCTCTGCTCTGGGTGTTGGGAAGTGGAGAGGGAGATGTGGTGCACAGAAACTCCAGCCACACTCTGGCACCACAGTTTTCCCTAAAAACGAGAAGAAAGCCCAGTCCTGCCCAAATCTTTGCAAATCCCTGCTTTGAGCACACATATGCACGCTTAAATAACAAAAAATAAATCGCTGAGCTTTAGGAAAAGAAACTCTTTGATGTATTAAATCTGATTGACTGGGTTCCTGGAGCATGTATAGACTTCACACAATGCAAATGGTGCTGATTAGATAAGATGGTGTTTAAAAAGAAAAAAGCACAGCCATAGAAAGAAGATGCAATTAGATTAGCAGATCCCAGGCTGTAAGTGCAGATCGAATGAGCTATAAACAATTTAAGGCTTGGGAGGAGGCCAGTGCTGCTGAGTGTTCATTTATAGTCCAGTGTGCTGGCTCTCGAATCCAAGGGGGGAAAGCAAGGAAGAAGAGGAAAACATTCTGGGAAGGGTGATTTTTCACACTGAGACCTCAACAGGTCATCTTCAATGATTTCTGAGCATCTCTGCCTCCACCCAATATTGTACATATACTTTAAAAAAAAGGTATGACTGCATGTAGCCCCTGAAACCCCAGAGCTGTGTGTTTATTCAGCCCTCCTACCCCTCCTGGCTGCTTGTGTGTGCATCTGTCTTGTCTAAATCTTGTTCTTGTGTCCACATCCAGGTGAATTTCAGGAGAACCACCTTGAATGTGGCTTTAAAAACAACACTCCCAATCACTCCTTATTGGGGTTTTCTTTTGCATGCAGTCAGTGGAGTCCCCTTAAGAATTTTCTGAGTTTTTCTGGATGCATGAATTCATTGCTTGGGTCCTTTGAGCTTTGCTGGCTGGGGAGGGATGCTGGAGGCTCATGAGAGTATTCCTGTTTTCCTGCAGCAGTGCTTCTGGGAGCTGAGTGTTTATGTAGCTCCTATTAAAGCAAAAAGGGATTCTGAGGAGAAAGGAGGAAGAAAAGCCTGGGAGCTGAAGCTGGATGTACTCTGAGGTTATGAAATCAGACCCAGGCTTTTTGGATAGTGAGGGACTGAATTCCCACGGGGTGACTGTGGAGATGTCCATGGGGGCAGATCTTCATGTCCCTGCTGTCTGAAATATTCATGGACTTCCTCTCAGAGAGAAAAATCCCCAGCAAACAGTAAATAATTGAACCAGGGACACTCCCTTTCTTCCAGGGACGGTTTTGGCTTTTGTTTTACAGCACCTACAAATCTGAAATACCAGAACCCTTTGCAGAGGGGAATTTCTGATTGCCTGAATGGTTTTGATCCCCTCTGTAAATCTGTGTGGAGAGACATTTTTCTCACTGTTCTTTATTTCCTACCCTGATTTCTAACCTGTCCTCTCATTTGTTTTATGTCCCTGTCCTTCACTGCAGGATGGCATCACCTCCTAATATAGAGGGGTCTGCCAGTTCTGTTATTTGCTCTTTACTTCTTTTTCCAGCTCGTTAATGAAGAGGTGACAACAGATGGGTCTGGGAGTGATCTCTGCTGAGCCCACCAGGCACATCTCCCCTTCCTGACATGCTGCTGTTTGTCACTCTGCCTGCTTTATGCTTCCTTTCTCCCTTCCTGAGGCACACGCCTTTTCTCATGCCCAAGTCAATCTGAACAGAGCAGCAGAGTGATCTTTCCTGGGATGCTGGCTCAGATGCATTTCCAAAGCTGAAATACAGGTTTCTGCTTCAGCTGGATGGAAGAATGGAGCATGTTGGGCCAGGCAGGGAGCTGAAAAATCAGTGTTCTGGTTATTTCAGGCCACGTTTGCTGCTGAGGATGGCTCAGCCCTGGGAATCCTCTCTGGCACGTGTCCCCATCCTGGTGGTCTCTGCTCTCAGCAGGGGCAATGGCTGCAGCTCTTGGCCACAAGCAGGTTTGACAGGGACACCAGCCCTGCTCCTCAGTGTCCCCTTGCAGGGAGTGGCAGGTGAGGAGCCTCTGTGCCCTACAGACACAAGCTACAACAGGCAGGAACTGAAGCTCTTGGACGAACAGAGCTAAGAGGAAAACGTTCTAACACAGTTCAGCTACCCATCATATCCCAGCTGAGAATTTCACCCCTGGAAGGACTGGTCAGTGACCCACCCCTGCCTTGAGAGGCCCCTTTGAACATGGCAATACATTTCAAATGCCAGGTCTCAAACAGAAGTGTGGCTTGGCTTTCCACCCCTGCCTGGCTGGGACAAAGCTGGGCACAGGGAGGAAACCTTTGTCTGTCCCTCCTCGGGGCCAGCAGGATGTCCCAGAGTGGCTGTGCTCCAGAACAGCCTCTGCTCATGCTCTGGCAGAGCCAGCATTTACCTTAGGGCATCTGATGACTTTCCCTCCTCCCTAATTGGTTCTGTTAATTTACTGTGGACAGGAGCTCGTTCTGCCAAGTGCTAATTGCAAAGGTTATTGTTCCTGCCCTTTTCAGAGCTCAGCAGGAAACCCTTCCATTCCATCACGTGGGAAACAAGACAAAAAAAGCCAAAAGTTTTTGGGCTGGATGTGTGCCCATATCCCATGTGGTGTTTGTGCCACAGAGCACGGGCTGACATTTCCTTCCCTCTGCAGGGGAAGCCTCCTGTCCGTGGGATGGGGCTTGGGCTCCTCCTTGCCATGATGGAATGTGCCCTGGATCACAGCTGTCCTTCATCCCCTGACCTGTTCCAGCCTGGGTTTGGGAGGTAGGATGGTGAAATGAGGTTTCCATGTCCCTGGGCATGGCTAGGAACACTTATCCAAGGAGCAAGCCTGGCACCTTGTCCCCCACTGTGGTTTCCTGTGGTGTCTGATGCTGCCTTCTCCCCCCACTGTTGTTCCCAGGTTCTCTGAGCTGGCTGTAGCCCATCCCTGCCCCTGTTGAAGGGATGGTGAAGGGAGCCAGGCACCCTGGAGTCTGGAAGGGTTTTCCTGGCTACAGAAGCTGGGTACCTTGGGTGAAGTGGGATGTCTCAAAGCTTTTTTCTAGCATGGGACAGGAGGAACAGTTACTGCTCAGCCTTTTGCTGCCAGGGCTTCAGCATCTGCCTGGATTAATCTGGATTTCATGGTGGGCAGCAGCCATTTAGCTCAAATGCCTGGCATTACAGTTCTGCTGGATTTTGGAGGTGCAATGCCCAGAAATCTTTCAGGGAGGGTTATGCCAAGCTGTAAAACTCATCCTGATTCTCCACTCTGCTGGAAAACCTGGTGGAGCTCTTCCTCCTTGGTGGGGCCATAGGTGCTCCTGCCACACCTGTGAGCATCCCTTCCCTGTGCTTTCCAGAGCCTCTGTCCCCTGGGGCTCTGTATTTGCTCTCCCAGGCTTTGTTCCCACCACAGGGTTTACTCTGGCTCGTTTCCTCTTTATCTCATATCATGGCTGGTGTTTGTTTTTGTTCAGCAGCTCAGGAGCTTTTGGAAGTGAGTGTTTATAAACAGAGGGATGTTTGGGACCACATTTGGATCCAGCAGCAGACTCCAGGGGTAGTTTACACAGATTATGGGGATGACTTTGTGCTGTATCTTCCCTGCCCTCTGGCCCAGTGTCCTTCTAGTTCAGCCTTTTCCACAAAGCTCAAGCTGTCCCCTCCTCTTCAGCTCTCCCTGGCCTCCCTCCCTGCAGGTACCCAAGGCAAACCACCCCTCACTGGGCAGATATGCACAGAATAACAGAGTAATGGCACATCTTTCATTCTGCTCCAGCCTAGTCTAATGAAACATGCTAAATGTTTCATCCTAAGTTTTACCAGCAAGTCTGGCTGGCACCTGTGGGCAGCACTTGCATGTGAAAGAAGCACCGTTAAAAATCTGGATTTCAGGGAAGGAGTGCATACATCAAATTTAAAGGCGCTTTTGAGCTTAAGATATAAAGGCAAATTACATTTTATGGTGTGGCTTTAATAGCTGAGGAGCTCTGCAGGCAGGGAGGTGGCTGGTGGCAGCTCAGGCAGCATGTAGGACTCGGTGCCAGCCATATGTGTCACCATATCTCGCACGCAGCCGTGCGAGTCACTGCTTTTTATTGGAGGCAGGGACTTGCCAGGGTGTCAAGGCTGTCTTCTGCACTTTTGAAGAAGTGCCATGCTGTCTGTAATCCCCAAAGGCTGGTGACAGGAGGGCAGCAGGCACAGCCCCACCAGGTATCTCCTGCTCTCTGTGTGGGGGAGCCGAGGCTGGGCTCCCCTTCAGCCTCCCCTTTTCTCTCCATAATGAAGAGTCACTTTTTATTCCTGTGTGCCAGGCTTCTTTCCTTCTGCCTTCATCCTCATGCTTTCCATCTGTCCTTCTGCCTAGCCATCCTTCCTCAAGAATTCACATATCTTTTTGGCTGAGCCTGCCTGTCTTTGTGCTGGGTGCTTTGTGAAGGCTCGTGTTAATACCTGGCCAGGACCAAACGAAGCAGAATTTTTTTTACAGGCCAGAGGACAGACCCCGTGGATGTGTGTCTCCCAGATATCCCTGGGCTTTTCCTGGGGCTCTGAAAGCTGCTTGGAGGAGAAAGACAGCTCCATGTGGTGCATTAAATGGGTGTTGTTTCACATGCCTCAAACCGAGCAAGAGTGCTGGTAGTGGAAAAGTCTGATCACAAAGGAATCTTCCTTGGTAATTCAATTTGTGCAATGTCTTATTAGAGGGGAAAACCAACTGTTATCTGCTCTGGAAAGGTTAATATAATAATAAGCAGATACTGACTTCCATTGAGATGAACATGATGATTTATTGACCCGAGAGGCGAATATGCAGTGAAGCAAAGCCAGGGTCAATATTCACCAGGAGGAGAATAAATTCTTGCATTTTCTACAGAATGGTGAGACCACACACACTGGTGTCACCAAAGCACATTGGTGTTGGTAGTTTCTTCTTCAGTGAGACAACTAAGTGTGGTAGACTTCCAGCTTCACTGTGTTTCTTTAGAGAAAATGTCAGCTTAGAAATGTTCCCTTTGGATGTTTTTGTCCTTCAGAACACTTTATGAAGTATTTAAAAGTACTTTTGTACAAACCAACCAAACAATAAAAGCAACTCCCAAGGGTCACAGTAGTTTTGGATTGCCAGATGTATTTCTTGAATAAATGATATAATTTTATTGCATTTTATTTTTCTTTTTTTAGAGAAACGCTCGGCTTTCAGCTTCTAAGCCCGACCAGAGATGTTTCTGCACACGTTTTCATTTTGATTGCAAGCCCGTTTGTCATTTCTGAAATGCCTCAGCTCAGAAATGTCAAGCATCTCTTGTAGTCAGCATGGAGAAAGGCAGCTCAGAATGCTGGCACCTGCTGCAGGGAGCAGCATCCTGCTGAGATGGACCCACAGCCATGGATGTGGGGGATTTTTTGGGAGCAGGGAGGAGCAGCTCGTGCAAAACTTGGTTGGGTGGGTTGTGGTGGGTATCACCCTCTCCAAGGAGTGCTTGGTGAATTCTCCCAAACCTGAATTTTGGTGAATTGCCCCAAACCTGGGAGATGGTCCCTGTCAGCTGCTCCTCCTGGGAGAGAAGCACAAATCTCTGCCAAGGGCTGGCTCCCCAGGGATGGCATGGCAGGAATTGCAAACACACCTGGTGCCAGGAGGGAGGGCAGCTGCACTTCTCCAACTTGAGCAAAGAGACACGAACAGGGATATTATTTTAGAAAGTTTATCTCTTTTGTATCTATGGTGACAAGATCTTTATCGGGGTAAGACAGACTCGCGGGCTGTCTGCTCCTTGTTATCTCAGGGTAGGATGACAGTCTAAGTGTCACGTCTAGAAATGTTATCTCTCCTTTATTATTTCACTTGTGAGGGGCTAACTGGAGTGTTATCAGGGTGTTTACAATCAAAACACGTGCAGCTCAAGTGATAAAAGGGAGAACAGACATCTGATCTCCAAGGATATGGAGACAATGCAGCCTTGAGCAGGAGGAGATGGATCTTATTATTGAAAATGGTTTGGCAGGCTGGGAATGGACAAACAAATTCAGATCATAAGCTTGAGAGATGGGCTGAGGGAGAGGCTCACACTCAAACTCCTGCAGAAAATGGAAAGGTGATTGTATCAACAGCAGGCTTGGCTAAAAGAGAAATATTTTCCAATAGAACTTGTATGATGTTTTTTCTTTCTGCACTCTCTTCTCACTTGGAATGTGATATGGAAAGCTGTCAGGACTGGAGAGGAGTTGCTCCAAGCCAGTGAGGGTCTGAGGCAGCTTAGCCAGGCCTGGAGGGAGGAGAGCAGAGAACTGCCAAGGCCACTGCTCAGGGAGCTCATCTCCATTAATTCCTTATCTTGCCTGGGTCAGAGCTGTGTCAATTTAGAGAGTGCACAGACACAGGGCTAGTGGTGACCACAAACCTCAGCCCTGATCTCTGCAGGGACAGGGGAGCTAAATCCCTGAAGGGCTTGGGAATCTGACCCTGGGGTGCTCCTGCTGCTGGTGATTGAGAGTTCAGGGATGTCCCAGGCATCAGGGCCTCATTGACCTGCAGGTGCCAAAGCGGTGCCAGGTCGTTTCTCTAACATTGAGCAGCCCTCAGTAATTGAAAGTGGGGCTGTGCAATGCTCCACCCTAAGCCCAGGCCTGACTCCTGGTCCTTGCTGTGCTCCTGGCTAGAACAGGCTGCTGTGGTTCCTGGTGCTGTGGAGGGCATGGCAGGCACATTCCTCCCCATGCCAAGAGCTCTCTTCAGCTCTCTTTGCTGCTCCTATCCCACAGAAAAGATGATTTCCCACCCTCTTTCCCCTCTCATTTGTCTGTCCTGTGATGTGATGGCACACAGCTCTATGCCCTCCTGTGGAGAAGGAGCAGAGGGTCTCTGGTGGCCTCTGGGCTGGGAGGGGACCCAAGCTGGAGCACAAATTCCAGCACCAAAATTCCCTCTCTCCTGTGGGAAGGGGAAGGGGAGGGTAGAGGGCCGGGCTGGGCACTGTGAGGGCTGCTGGAGGATGAGAATAGTGAGCTCCTAGTGGCATCCCAGCATCTCTGTTGGCCTGGCTAAAAATGGGAAGTAAATTCCTGCCAACAAATTACCAGTAAATTCCTGCTAAGGGCAGGGAATGAACTTGAACTCGTGGGCAGCATTATTGTGCACGGGCCTGCCTGCTCAGCTCCACATTCCTGATGCTTTGGGGACCTCCTACATCAACCCACTTCCAACCTGAGCGACTCTCACATCCCTCTGAGGACTGACACCACAGAGAGCCATCCTCACCTGGGGGGAAAACAAGGCAGCAGCTCCTCTGCCTTGGTTATGAGGAGTAATCTCTGGTGGTGGTTTTCTTGTGTGAACCCCCAGCTTTGGAGGGCCCCTGGGGCCACTTTGTACAGTGACAGTGCCCCCCTGCTCCCCCCTGCCCTTCATCCCTCACACCTTTAATTGCACTTATGTTCCTGGAGAGGATGGAATTCATTATCCAGCAAACAATGTCCTTTGCAATACCAGCCTTAATTAACTGCTCCCCTCTGTATTTTCCTGCTCTTATCCTCTCCAAATCTCCGTGCTGAGCCGAGCTGACGGCCCCCCACATGCATCAGTGCCAGCCAGTGAGCCATGACCAGATAAGGAGAAATGGAATTCCTTATCTCTTTTTCACAAATACACGCACATGCACACACAAACACACAAACCTGGAAAAGGTCAAGGTTACTGGGAAGGGAGAAGGCCCTTCAAGACAACAAAACCCCTTCTCTTTTAAAGTCTCCATAGCAACTGGATGGAGCATCATGGGATGTTGAGATGAGAGAGGGCTATTCTTCCCCTACAACACTCTTTCCACTTCATTAGACTCTTTATCAAGTATCTCTGCTCTGGGCTGGGTATATTTTTTTGTGTCGGGGAGCAGTGCAGAGGACTCAAAAGCATCCTGACCTTTTCAGTGGGACTTTGGGAGTTCCTTGTGGGAGTTGCATCCTCTTCCCCTGCCTTCCTCCCCCACAGCCCCCTTGCCTCTGGTTCACATGACCTTCTCATCAAAAACCCTGTGCCTGCTGAGGTATGAAGGGCTTCTTTAAAAGGAGAAAGGAGCAGGGAAAAAAAGAAGAGAAGAGTATGAGAATGTCCCTCTCTGGCTCTGAAGGTGTCAAGACCCCGGCTGTCAGAGCTGTGCATCTGCAGGGAAGATTAATGAGGCTGCTTAGAGGAAATCCAAATAAAATAGAGCAGAATAAATACCAAGTGACTGTGTGGGTGATGAGGGGAAGGGTGAGGAAGGAGCAAGGGAGTGTGACAGGGCAGAAGTAGATATTCCTCAGCCTGGTAAGTGTTTGAATTCCCCATGGAGCAGTGAGTTAGCACAGGAAAGATCTTTGGATTCAGTCCCGTGGTGCTCAGGGCTGTGTATGGGGCTGTGAGAGCTTATAAAGCACTGGTTGTACTGAGGCACAAACACTGGGTATTTTTATCTCCCCTTCCCTAGGAAAGCATTCACCAGGGGAAGAATTTTGTGTTCAGCTTCTCAGCCTTTGGCCTGCATTGTCTCAAGGTGCTCTGAGCTGCTCTGCAGCTGGAAGCACAGGTTGTTCTTGGGAACCATCAGTGCTTGCCTCGTGGGATTTAAACCTTCCCAGGGACTGAAAGCAGCGTGGGCAGCAGGAAAGGGATTGGGGTTCTGCCCCTCTGCCCCACTCAGGTGAGACCCTGGGACAGTGGAAGGTGTCCCTGCCCATAGCAGGGGGTGGAATTGTCAGGTCCCTTCCAACCCTTCTCCTGTGATTCCATGATTCAGTGGTGGTATCCCACAGGAGAAACTGGACCTTGAGCTCACCTTCCTGGGGGAGCAGTGACATTGCTGCTACTTTTAGCTTTTAATCCTCTGGATTTTCCAGGGAGCCACCGTGTGACAGTCTGCAGGTGAATTTGAGCAGGCTTTGCACCACTGAGCATCTTCCCCTACCAGCTCAGGGTCTGCAACTCTGAATGTTTGAATCCATGTGAATCAGACAAGGAGAGGAGCTTGCTACCATGGCCAGAGTCAATCCAAAAAGTGTGTGTAAAAAGAATTGCGGCTGGACATGCTTGGACTGTGTGCTCCTGAGCTGTAAGGGTGTTTTAGGGAAAAAAAAAACCACAACACAACATTAAAAAAAATAAATAAAGCTCTGCACTTTCAGTAGAAGTCGGGCTATGAATATCCCAGTCCCACTGCTTCAATCCTCATGGGAGTAATTTTCAAGTGGGAAATCCCATTAAGTCATAAAGAGCTCTTAAGTAGCTCCCTTGATGAATTTGTGGCACTCTGCAAGTCCCATAATTCCCAACATCCAGATGAGGGAACTGAGGTTAAGTGACTTAGCCAAGGCCATGCAGCAGATCAATAACCACTCCAGCCCCTCTCCTGCTCACTCCATGTGTCTCTGCTGTCAGCAAAGGGCATCAATCCTCCCCAGCAGTGGACACCCAGGCTTTGAAATGTTGGGTTATGTGGAAAAAAGAGGCCCAATTTCATTTAGAGAGCTGGGCTGGGGGAGCAGTCCTGGGGCTCCTTCACCCTGGGTGGAGACATCCCCTGATTCCTGCTGCTCCCTGGGCTTCCCACTGCTGCCACAAACTTCTCCTCAGAAAGTCTGGGCTTGGGGACCGTTTTTGGGGTGGTGACAGAAAATTGCCTCATGCAAGAGCTGCTGGGTGAGAGTCTCTGTCAGCCTCTGTGGGAAATGTTCTTCCTCCTTCCCACTGCTCAACTCTCCCTTTCCATGTTTCAGCCTCCTCTGCTCATTTCTTGAGCTCATGGAAGGGAATGTACAAGAGTTTGGGGGTATTTCAGGAGTGGAGATGTGTGTATTCAGTCTAAGCTTGCTTCCTATGGATGGCTGGTCCCAAAAACAAAAGGTTGTTTATCCTGCTATCAGGGCAGACTGTAATTCTGGGATTCTTAGGTTACTTATTCCAGTTCACCTCTTTGCTGTCTTCATCAAGGAATCCCAGAATGGTTTTGGGTTGTGAAGCCCATCCAGCTCCATCTCCAGGGGCATCTTTCACTATCCCAGGTGGCTCCAAGCCCCATCCAACCTGACCTTGGACACTTCCAGGGATGGAGCAGCCACAGCTTCCCTGGGCTCCCTGTGCCAGGGCCTCACCTTCATTTATGTCTCTTCCTCCCTCCTGATCAGCACTTCTGGTGTTTGGCACTTGCCAGACCTCTGGCATCCCTACTCACCTGCAGGAAAGGCACTCTTGGGGATACTGCAGGTGGAATGGTCAGGAGGAAGGTCAGCACCCTCCTGCACTGCCTCTCATGGATTTACAGCTTTGCAGCTCCTCCAGGAATGCCCTGGCCTGATGCAGAGAGCTGCTGTGTGTCATGGCCCTGGTGCTGAGCTGGCCCTGCCATCCCCTTTCCCAGAGTGGAGAGGGCAGCCTGGCACTGGGATGAAGGATGGGGGCTCCTGCAGGGGACAGCTGGGTCCTGCAGCTCCTGGAAGCTCTCCAAGCCTGGCTTTGCAGTTGGCCAAGTGTCTCACTTGTTTTGTTGCTTTTCATGTCTTTGGGCAGCTTGCTGTGTTTATTTTGGGGGGAAGGTCAGCACTCCCAGCTGATGCTGGGAGAGAAGCATGCCTGGAGCCAGCCCTCCTTTCAGCAGCACATGGCAAAGCTCTGAGATTTCCCATTCAGTGGGAGGCACAGGAGATATTTTGGACTGCAAGCTGTGGCTTTAAAAAAACCCACCCAGTAGTGATTTGAGGTTTTCTTCTTGAAGCCTTCCTGACTTTGAACATAAATTGCATCTGTTTTGGTAAGCAGGCTCCCAGCAAGCCAGACCTGTTCCTGGGATTACTGTGACCACAGGTATAGCTGTTTCTTTTCCATATGGGATGACTTAGGCCCCTGCTCCCTGCCACTGTGTGGTTGGATTTCACCTTCCTCCACGTCGTGGCATTTGGGAAAGAGCTGCTTGTTTCACAGAGCAGCTGTGTTGTCTTAATGCAGCTGTAACGTGTGTTTGTCTTGGGGCACAGCAGGACTAGGAAGAGGTTTTATTAGATCATTCCCAAGTCCCAGTAATCCCTGAGTCTCTCTCAGATGTGTGGCTGTCAGCTGTGCTGCTCTCTCCGTGGGACGGGGCTGGCAGCTGAAGATGGGAAATCACTTGTGTGTGATCCTTTATCTGCCTCATCTCGGAGCCACTGCTTGGAGCAGCCAGGGAGGACTTAATTCCTGCATCCCAGACCTGCAACCACAGCCTGGCAGCCTCCGGGGGATCCTGCTGCTTGGGGTGCTGTCTGTGGGGCTTGCAGCCTGGATGCCAAGGAGCCCTCCCACCCCATCACTGACTGCAGCATCGGGATCACGGTAAGGCTGCTGCTTCCCTGCCCCCAGAGTGTTCTGTGTGTGTCCTGCTGCTGCTTCCCTGCCCCCAGAGTGTTCTGTGTGTGTCCTGCTGCCAGAGCTGGAGTTTGCTGCTTGCTTTTCCTCTTCCCAAGTCTCCTCGTTCCCCTGTGTTCGGATGTGCGCTCTCTGACTGGGGTGAATTCCCTCGGTGCTGGCAAATGTTTTATTTTATTGCTGCCTTGCACCTCATCCTGTGATGGGCACGTTTCTGGATCAGAGATGTCTGTTGCTCTCAGAATGGTTTCCTTTTCCTGCAGTGCATTGCCAGTATATATTGCCCCTGTCACACATTGCTGTGCTGCTCTCCTCTCACTCAGTGTGGCTGCGGTGTGCTTGAGAGGCATCCCACTCCTTAAACACCATTTGAGGTTTTCTCTGGCAGAGATAATGTGGGGATCATGCAGGTCACTCCCTTTTTCAATTCCTTGTGTGTATCAGCTCTGTGTTCATCTCCTGCAGCTTTTGCACCACGGATCCATGAATGAAGTTGTATTTTAGGCTCGTGTAGCATCTCCTGTGCTGACTGTACCACTTGTTTCCAGTCTGTGCTTTCCCTTGGCATGCAGCTCAGAACTCCCATTGTCCTCGTGCTGTTGTGACTGGTGGAGTCCTTTTAATTTTTCTATATTTTGCTGCATCTTTGTTTCCTTCCTCTCAGAGCACTGGGGAGGTCTTTGTTGTCCAGCACCATCACGGCTGCTATGTGTCACCGTGCCTCTGCTTGCTTGCTTGGGAGCTGCTGGTTTCCTAAAACTCAGCCTGGAAAGGGATGCAAATCACATCCTTGGGCTGCTCTGATCCATGTTCTCACTAAATGTGCATCACTGTGTTGTCCCAGCAGCTTCTTGTCCCTTTGTTCAGCTGCTTTTAGCAATTCTTGCAGAGTTTAGGGGAATGCACAGGGGTTTCTTCCTTCCTCAGTCCTTTCATACAAGTCTCTATTCAGGGAATTTCCTGCTGCTTTTTACTGAATTGTGGCTTTTTCTGTTGCTCCCAAAGGCCACCCAGGGAGTTGGACATCATGGAGCTGGACACACACCAGGGTAGGTAATGGATGTGACCCCCAAAATTGGAAAAGCAGCTGTGAAAGCTCTGACTCAGCCTGAAGGCTTTGGACCAGAGGAGGGAGACTTTCTCAATCAGGGGCAAACCAGGCAAGCTGTGTTTTCTGGTTGATCCCAGAGAGCTGCTCCTGGCCTGTTTTGGAGCAGTGCCCTGCATTCTGTTTCTCCCTCTGTCCCAGCTCATGTCTTTGCTCTCACACAGGACCCTCGAGTGCTTTCCCTGAGCCAGCTTTGCTCAGCTCAGGCTTCAGCAGGTCCTGCCTCTTGGTGGCATTTCCTGGGCCTTTGGTGCTGGGGAGGGAATAGCAAAATTTTATGAGTGCTGAGCAAGTAGTTTGGAAACAATAGATGAAATTGAGATGTTAGCAGTATTTGATATAGATGTTGAAAAGAGTTATGTTAAGGTTTGAGGCCTTTTTTTTGTTTTACATAATACTAAATGCCAGAAATACTAAAGAACTAACAGACATTTTGTCCTAAGCCTGGCAGAAAAGGCTTGAAGATTAGAAAGCCATAAAACATGGTAATTGAGTAGTTTTTATAGGTTGCATGCAAATATTAGGAAATTAGTATATTGTGTTAGATTGGTTATTGGAAATTAGAATACTCATCATAGAAGAATACTTATTGGGTTGTAAACAGAAAATCTCTTCTCTTGCCCTCTCTTATCTCTTGCCTTCTCTTATCCTCTCTCTTGCCTCTTACCTCTCTCTAAGCTCTCTCTTACCCCCTTGCTCTTATCACTCTCCCTGCTCTACACTCTCTCCTACACCCACACCTTATAATAAAATACAAAAAAAAATATAAAAACCAGAAAATAGTGAGCTCCTGAGTCTGTCCAAGCCCACACTTTGGGGTCTTTGGACCAGGCAAAGCAAGGGTCCCTATTTGGGGCTGTGCTCCTTGTGTGGCTCATTGTGCTGCTCAGCAGAGGGAAGCAGCATTCTGCCTCAGGTCTGCAGGGTCAGACAGGGGCACTTTTAGTATTTGGTGCTCCTGTGGGTCGGAACTGTCTTTGTGGAGGGTGTCAGTGGGTTTTCCTCAGCCTGCTGCTGTGCTGTGCTGCTCCTGGAACACAGCACAGGCTTTCCCCAGCAGCGTTTGCTGGCGCTTTGTTCTCTCCCTTATCCAGCCCCTCGGGTAATTGCCCAGTTTCCCCACAGTGAGCTAAGAGCCTCTCATTGCTGAGCACAGCCCCTTTCAGTGCTGCTGCTCAGGGCCAGCCTCTGGGGCTCAGCCCTGCTGCTGCCTCCCCCTGTTTCTCTGGGTTTCTTCCTTGCCACGTTCACACCTTTCCACTTTCATGTACCTGCAGGAGCCGACTTGCTTCTGACACCGAGTTCAGTCTCCAAACATAAAAGGAGAGAAAGTCAGGACAGAGAGGCATTGGAGCTTTCTTCTTCCTCCACACCTGCTGTTCCTGCTCGTCAGGCACTTCCAAAGAGGAGAGTTCTCCAAGTTCCCAGTCATTACCCTTTACATAAGCATAATATAGTGCTGCACTTCCTACAGGGAAGCTATCTATTGTAGCAATCTGTAAAACAAAAGCTGAATTGCTCCTTCTCCCATTGCTCCCAGAATCAAAAAGCTGCCTGCTGTTCCTCAAATGGGGAGGCTGAAAGCCTTCATCAGAGGGTAGTTCATTTTTACACGACATTTTTACACTCAAGCAAAACTGAAAGCAAGGCGTAATTTGAAACAGCCACGCTCACTGTTAGAGCAGAACCACACAAATAAAATGCCTGGGATGATGGAGTTGAATACAGTCAGAAAAATGACAGTTTGCAGGGAACGAGGAAAACTAGATGGATGAATGGGAATTAGTGAGGAGCAGACTTCCAGGGCAGACAAATCAAATTGAGAGCGTGGATCATTAGATTCAAAGGAAGCAGGTAAGGAGTGCACTAAATTGTGCCTTGAACAACAAACCAAGGGGCTCAGCCTCCAGGGAGAGTGGATGGGGCAGGGGCTTGGCTTCCAGGGAATATGGGAGTGGCTTCCAGGTGTGTCCTGGCCACTGGGCATTGTGACCTCACCCAGGTCACCGTGTGTCTATTGTCTGGAGTTGGTTCTTTACCTGTTTGGTGGTTTTTTTTGGTTTTTTTTTATTTTTTTTTTCCAGAAGGTGAAAGGGATATACAAAGGGAGCAAATTATTGAGTCTATTGAATTTTTAAAAATTAACTGTGCATTATTATACCCAAGGAAGTGGGGTGGAAGAGACACACTTCACATACAGCAGCTCTTTGCAGATGTGAGAAAATGTGGCATGGTTTGGACCTGCCTGGGAACAGCTGAGCTGGGGGAATTTGTGTATTTTAAAAATGAAGCTCATGTTTTTCTTGGACAAAATTTCACTGTAACACAGAACTGAAGGTCACAATTCTTAACAAGATTATGAAATGTCCCAGATGCTCAGCGTGATAGTCTAGACAAGGCAGCTGAAGGAAGTTCCTTGGGTTGGTAAAGAAAAGCCCTCAGGATGGAGAGCTCCACACAGAGCTTCCCTCAGTGCTTCTGCCTGGGCAGTCCTGCAGAGACTGGTCCTAGCTGAGTCCTGCTCAAGGATGGAACTCATGGTCACAGGGGAACCACTCCATCTCCCCGTTTCAGCTGAGGTGGAAATTTCACTGGGTCTCACAGAAATGTATGAACAGAATGATGAGGAAAGTTCTCCAGCAGGAGCTGAAAAGCACCACCCTTGCTGGGGGTATAAGCCACCACATGCTTTACAATAAGCAAAATGGATCTGATCATTGCCATAAGAACCATAGAATCATAAAATCATGGAGTGGTTTGGGCTGGAGGAGCCTTAAAGCTCAGCCCATCCCACCCCCTGCCATGGCAGGGACATTTTCCACTGTCCCAGCTGCTCCAAGCCCTGTCCAGCCTGGCCTGGGACACTGCCAGGGATCCAGGGGCAGCCACAGCTTCTCTGTGCCAGGGCCACATTATAAACCTGATACTAGTGCTGTGCAGCTGAGGGAAAGGCATCCCCTGTTGTCCCTGTTATCCATCTTTATCCCAGGTTTAGCCACATGAACCTGCCACTGAGCAGCTCTGATGTGAACGTGGCAGCTGTGAGGATTCTTCTCCCCTTAATTCCTTAATTAACAGTCTCTTTATTTTATCAAAGGCTTTATTGTTGAAGATGTTCAGCATGTCCAGGGATTTCCCATTCCCTTGGCAGCCCCCTGGATGTCACCCTGCCATCAATCCCATCACAATTTGTCTGCCATGGAAGGTGTTCCCCTGCTGGTTTAGTTGGCCAGCCTGGGATGTGGCTCCTTAAAAAAACCATCCTTTCCTTCATTTTGTTTTCAGTTTTCCCTTTTAGCTTTGGTTGTTTGCAGCAGGCTCTGTGGCAGCTGTAAATGTTAGTTAAAGCCTTATTGATGCCTGGTGTTTTCCAGCTGCCTGCTTCAGCAGTTTGTTTGGGTCTGGAGTGATGTTTAGAGATGCTTTTCCTCTCATCTCTCCCAGCTATATTTTACTGTTTGCTCATTTGCTTGATGACAGTTTGCTGCTTTTGGAGGAGCTTTGCAGAGCATTATCTTGTGAGTTAATCCTGACCTGCTCCCTCGGCTCCAGCAGCTGCCCTGGCACCTCCTGAGCCTGTCAGGGATTCTCTGCCAGGTTTTGCTGTCGGTGTTTTTGGCCATTGCTCTGTGTCTGGATTAAGCCCCCCTGTGATATCCTGAGGGCAAGATGAGAAGTGTCACTGCACAAGGGATCAGCCTCAGTCCTGCTGGGGAGGTTCCTGAGGGCTGGAGAAGGTCCAGCCCACGGGATTTGTCCGGGATGATTCTTGCTACAAATCCACATTCTGTGATTTTTGAGCTGTCCTAGGAGACTGCTTCACCTTTTCCAGGATGATTCAAGAGGACGTGCTGTGCAGGATTCCCACTCGAGTGTTATTTATTGGCTTTGTAGTGTCTTCCAGGCTGCTTTCTTCAGCAGAGTGTTGATTCCTTGGGGACAGAGGAAACAAAGGCAGGAAAACGCTCACAGGAGGGATAAAACAGGAGTCTGACTGATATCTTCTCTCTCTCTCTCCACGGTGTTTTTTCACAGATCAAAAATCAATTAGGGCGAATTTCACTGGGAACTCTTTAAACAATGTGATATTTCATTAGAGATTATTGCAGGCTCTTTAACATTTGCAGTCCAGGTGTGAATTGCAAAATTAGCAGGATTCCTTTCACGATTTCCTCCAAGCACCCTGAGCCTGCAGCAAGCTGTGCAGCTGCTGCTGGAGAGGGGGTGCTTATTGCCTGCCCCACATCCTGATGGAGACACAGGGCTGGAGGAATGGCTTTGGGTGTGACAGCAGCCTGGCTGGGCACAGGGCTGTGGCCTGGAAGATGGGAACTAAGGGAAATAAGCGTGGAATGTTGTAGGAGAAGTAGACAGGGGCTTTGAGATGAGCAGATTTGGGTTTTTTTTTCCTAATCCCTTCTTGAGCTTGTGCCTTTGTGAGACTTCCCTGTGGCTTTCCAGCTCCTTCCCTTGTTCCTGGATCTGTCCCTGCTGCCATCTAAACCCCAGAGCACCAAGACAGAAGCACTCTGGAGTGCTGAAAAATTCACTGGCACCTGGATTCCTTGGGACACATCACTCCTTCCAAACCCTTCTCCTCCTGAAGGCACAAAGAGCTGAGCACTGTGGCTTCCTCTGCTCCAGTGCAAATCCCTCTCCATCATTAATCCTGCCTGCAACTTGCCCTTTTCAGTGCCCATTCCCTCCCTCGTCCATCTTGCCTTACTCACAGCCTGGTTATTGATCCTTTTTTGGGGCTCATCTGTCTCAGTGAGCTCGGGGAGCCACCCCTGGGAGGGAGAGGAGCACTTCCATTGCTTTCAGGGTGCTGTGCTTGGGTGGGAGGGCAATGGGTGAGTTTTGGGAAGCAGGTTTGATCCAGTGGTTGCATTTCCTGGGTGCTGGCTGCTCTCCCCACCTGCTTTCCTTGGAGATGCTGCTCTTCCCTGGAAATTTTCCTTTTCTCTTCTCCTAAAGCCATCCCAGCTCCATTGCAGCAGCTCAGCCTCTCCTCCTGCTCAGTGAGACCAGGATTAGTCCTCAGGGCTGCCTGTAGAGCCACATCCAGCTGTGTTTGCCCTCCTCTGCCCCCTTTTCCCGTTTCTTGTCCCCTCACCTCAGTTTTCCCTGCATTCTTCTCTCTCTGCCCTGCCCCAGGAGAGCAGGGAGGGTTCCTCTGCTCGCTGCAGTGAGGAAAGGCAGCTGATGAAACCCCACCCTCTGCACAGACCCACTGGCCATAATTGCTTTCCTGGAGAACAGGAGGGAGAGGCAAACAGTTCTGACACTTCCCTTGAATACTCTCTTGGGCCCTAATTATTTCCAGCTTAGGATATTTTCTGTGTCAGGGAAGGCTCATCTGTCTAATAATCCTTGCTGGACCAAGCAGTTGCCCAGCCCTGCCTTGAGCCTCATGTAAACTTTCCAAGCCCCTTTCCTCATAACTATCTTCCCTGTGGATCTCCTTGACTGCTTCCCTCTGATGCTCCTCATTCTGGGGCTGGACAAGGAGCAATTGTGCACCTGAAGGGAGGTTGTGGCAAGGTGAGGTCGGGCTCTGCTCCCAGGCAGGGACAGGAAAAGAGGAAATGGCCTTGAGCTGTGCCAGGCTGGACACCAGGAGGAATTTCTGCATGGAAAAGGTTGTTAAACACTGGAAGGGGCTGCCCAGAGAGGTTTGGAGTCCCCATCCCTGCAGGTGTCCAAGGAATGCCTGGATGTGGCACTCAGAGCTCTGGGCTGGTGACCAGGTGGGATCCAGCACAGCTTGGACTCAATAATCTTGGATCTTTTGATCTTTCCCAGCCTGAATGATCCTGGGATTCTGTGATCCTCCCCCACTCCTCCAGTGACTCAAGATTTTGGAATCCCCCTCACCTGCCTCTCTTCTAGGCTGCAGCACCCCAACCCATTGATTTGCTCTTTGTGGAAAAGCCACTCCAGACCTTATAAAGTTCTTGCTGTGTTTCCAGGAGCCTTTCCTGCTGCATTCCTCCTGCTTTGCCATGCAGGGACGTGCCCACAGAGCCCACTGGAGAGTTTTGGGCTACTTTGTGTTGCTCAAACGAGCTGCATGTTTTGGAGGAGCTGGCCCTTACTTGTGGACGTTTTTATGACATGAACCTTTTCAGCAAAATGCCAGTTATTATGAATCCTGAAATAGCACTCTCTGCAGCTTCCAATTGCTGCATCTGACTTGAAGGGTGCTTTGCTACTTAGGCTGCACTTGAAAATGCATTTTGGGAGGTGTCTTTCATTTCATTTGTACTGGCTAACATTACCCCTGACGCTGGAGGAAATGACAAATGCAATGAGCTGAAATGAAAATGTGCCGTGTGCTGCTCCATGGCAGCATCCCCAAAATGTCTGGCTGTGGTGCCAGGTGCTGCTCTGTGGGCCCAGAATGACCTGGTGTGTCTTTGGTGACCTTTGCCTGGCCGTGGCACTCAGAGCTCTGGGCTGGTGGCAAGGTGGGGATCAGGTTGGACTCCGTGGTCTTGGAGGACTTTTCCAACCTTAGCAATTCCAAAATGTGCAGTTTTTTTGTCTCTTGGAAGTCCAACAAAGTGCAAGGGGTGTAGGCTCAGGAGGATTTGGTTTTGAGAGCAGTGGTCTCATGACTTGGGAATCTCTGGATTACCCTGGCTTCAGATCAGCTGCTGGAGTGTTGTTCCACCTCTGCTGAACTACCCAAATCTCATGGAACAGTTGGTATCGGCTGAGAAACAGGAGCCAGCCCAAGAAAAAACCTGTCCTGACGTGGGCTGAGCAGATTTGGGCCACACAAGGGGCACTGGGACAGAGCTGACAATTCCACCCATGATGGGAGTGCTTCCCTGTGCCTCTGTTTGCATTTTCACCTTCCTGACAGGAACGTGCACAAGTAGATAAAAAACCTGCTCTAGTGCATTCCAGCATTAAGTCAAGAGACTATTGGATTTTTTCAAGGGCTCACACAACTCTCCTTAAAAAAAACCCAGGTTGTTGTGTGTTTAGTTTGGAGCCCTTTTGTTCAGGTGTTTTTATTCCTTCAGGGTATTTACTGAAAGGACAAGAAGAAAATGACTCAAGGTGGCATCATGCAAAAAATTCTGTGTTCAGCACAAGAGTGCTACATTTTGGCTTTTCCTCCTGCAGGAGTGGGATACCTTGCCCCTCTTTTGAGTCAAGTGTCAGATTAGAAGAGTAGAAAGTGGAAGAAAAACCCCTCTAAATCAAAATTACACCGAAAGAAAACACTGCAGTGCACAATTGTCCTTCTCTGTGTGAGGGAGAGGTGGTAAGAGAAGGTACCACGTGTGACATGTGCTAGTTGTGTTTTTTGATGCTTTCATGGGCCAGACATGAGTAGAACTTTAAATAATTACTGTAATTGAATACTGTAAATAAAATGAACCCATTTCAGTTGTACCTGTTCATGCAACAGCAGTATTTTCTTTTCTTTTCTTCTCCTATTTTTTCCCTTTTTTTTTGGTTTTGTTTTTGTTGTTTTGTTTTGTTTTAAGATGCATATTTTTAAGGGGTCTAGTAAAGGATTTTAATGAATCTCTGGGAAATATTCCTAACTTGGTTTGTAGTTCTGAATCCTGAAAGCTGCTTGGCTGGGAAACCTCATAAACCCTTACATCTATTGGAAGTCTCCATCCTGGAGCCCTGCCTTGGTATGGATGATGCATTTAAGCTGAGGGGAGGCAGAACAAGAAGAGCTGACCTCGTGTTTTGCACAATGGATTTTGCAGGCAGAGATTTAATAAGGGGAATTCAATCTTTTCTGTTCAGGGCACTGTTACCCACATGCCACTTTTCAAAACCTGCACCTCCTGCAAACATCTCTCTGTGCTTGTAGGCTTGTCTGGAGGTTTGATTTTTGCCTGGAAAGGGAAAGCAGAGTTAAGGTTGTTTATGATATTTAACTCTGGCTGCAGCAGCTCCATTGTTGCCTTGACTTGCTCAGGGAGTTTTCAGCACCACCTCATTACTGAATCTTCTGCTTTTCTACACGTGCTGCTCTTCCAAGGGTCTCTTTTGGGGAGGTAAAGGCATTTCTGGTGCATTCATGACAGGCTAGGAGAGCTGGGGGGCTCAGCCTGGAGAAGAAAAGGCTGCAAGGAGAGCTGAGAAACCATTCCAGGGCATAAAGGGCTCCAGGAGAGCTGGAGAGGGAGGGGGCACAAGGACCTGGAGTGACAGAACGAGGGGGAATGGCTTCCAGAGAGCAGGTTTAGGTGGGATATTGGGAGGGAATTGTTCCCTGTGAGGGTGGTGGGGCTCTGGCTCAGTTTCCCAGAGCAGCCGTGGCTGCCCCTGGATCCCTGGCAGTGCTCAAGGCCAGGCTGGACAGGGCTTGGAGCAGCCTGGGGCAGTGAAGGTGTCCCTGCCATGGCAGGGGCTGGAATGGGATGAGTAAGGTCCCTTCCAGTCCAAGCCATTCTGGGATTCTGTGTGTATGTGAACCATCATTCTGCTCTTTTCCACCCCAAAACGAATGTTAAAGCTCTCACGAGTGCAGCCATTTAAAACAAGCTGAAATAGAGGGTTTGTGGACATGATTAAAAACATTTCATCAGATCCTGCATTTGGCTGCACCATCCTGGTCTGACCTCCAGACTTGGGAGAGGGGGGAGCCCTGGCCTGGTGCTCCCCATGATGTGCTGAGTAGAGGGATGTGCAGCCAGCACCAGCACCAGGATCTGGAATGCCCTGCTCAGTCCTCTGGGATGCCATTTGTTCCTCTTGCTTCCCTCCTGCATGTGTAAGTGGGATAATCTCCCTGCTACAGTGGGTGTTTGTTGTTGGACTTAGCCAAAGCTCAGGGTGAAGGCAGGAGCAGCTGCTGAGTCCCTCTGATGGATTCACTCAGCCCCCCCTGCCTTGAGCCCACTCACCTCTTTATTTTCCTCCCTCTCCCTTCACTGCCATGCCTTTGCTGTCTTTATTCCCTTTCCTCCTACCTTCTCTGCTCCTGGCACCTGCCACCCCACTGTGGAGCCCCAATGGGAAGTGCCCCTGCCCAAACTCACTTGGTACTGGGTAGGGGATGCAGCCAACAAAATTGTTGTTTTTTATTCCAGGCTTTTGATAGCCAACCTGGGTGGCTGCCAGCTAGCACCTCCTGCTCCTCCTTCCCTTCCTTTAGGTGAAGGGGACAAGTGAGGCTCTGGAGAGGATTCTTGGCTTCCCAGCTCTCCAGAGGGACCAGCTCCCTGCTGCCCACGCCAGCTGGGGCTGCCATCAGAAGGAAGGAACTTCCAGGCGAGCAGAGCTCAGGCAGGGCTGGGGTTGGACTGCACAGCTGCACTTTTGTCCCCCTTCCCCTCCTGCCTTTCCTTTTGCTTCTCTCCCCTCTGCTCCTTCTCCTTTCAGAAGAAGGACGCTGTGTTTTTGTTCTGTTTTGGGTCTGTGAGTGCAAACATGCTCCCCTGAGCAGGAGTGGGGCTGTGGGAGGCACAGGGCAGGGCTGTGCTGCTGGAGGGGACACTGTGACACTGGTGCAGGGGAATGTTCCTCAGCATGGAGCATCTCCTCCCCACGGCCAGCCCTGCAGGAAAGGCTGCAAACCTGCTGCCATTCCCAGCTCCTCCTTCTGTGTCCCAGCATCCCTTCACAAAACCTTTGACTCCTCATTTGAAGGTGCTCTCTGTGCCCAAAACAGCTTTAGTTTGGCCACTGCTGCTGATCCCCAGCAGCATCAAACCCGTGCATTGATCATTTGTATCATTTTGGGAAGTTTTTAACACCAGGCTGGGCTTTTCTGGTGCCCTGGAGTGGCCAGGGCTGGTTATTCCTCTTCCAGACTCCCTTCTCAACACAGTCCAAATGGAAATATGTCCTCAGAGCATCCCCAGTTTTGGCAGCATTTCTAACATTCCCTGCTTCTCCTTATTCCAGGGCTGTAGTGATTGTTGAGATGATGGGATTCTGTGTCCTGCCACAGAGCAACCCCTTTCCTGTGTCTTCAGGGTTTGTCTGGGACATGGGAAACATCCACTCCCTGATGGTCTGGAGGGGTTGAACGGGATAAAAACTCCCCACAGATTTCAGATTTTGGGCTCCAGCTCTCACATCTCTACTGAGACACCCACCACACCTTTTAGGTACCACAGCAATCGGATTTATCCAGGTTTTTGGAATGTACCACACAGTTCTGTCGGCAGTAGCTCAGGTCTCCAGATCACACTGCTGCAGCTCTGCCCAGAGAGGAGTTATTCCTTATTCCTAGTGCCACCTGCCCAGTTTGCTTCCCACAGCCCCTGGGGACCAAGTGTGGTTTTCTGTGCATCCAGCCCAGCACAGAAGGTCGAGGGAGGGAGAGGAAGGAGGGATGACAGATGGAGAGATGGCTCTGAGCAGGGACAGAGCCAGCAATTCCTTATTGATCCGCTCCAAAGGTGTTTGGAAGCAGCTTTTGGCCAGGGGGCTCTGCTCCAGGGCAGGTGCTGAGTGAGCACTTGTGCCAGGAAAATGGGATTTTCTGAGGGAGGGAGACAAGGGCAGATCCTGCCCCAGCTTTGCTGCCTCTCAGGAGAAGGGAAGGATTTTGCTCAGCCTGGTGCTGACAGCTGTGTTATTAACAGTGAGAGGGGGTGAGGGAAGACTGGGCTTCCAAAACCAGGTGTGGTGAAGAATCTCAGAGCTGTAAAGCTGAGCTTATTCTGGGCACTTAACCCCTCACTGCACCAATTTACTGAGGGATTGACTGGGGCTGACTGGGACAGTGCTGCCCACCTTTGGAAACCACCTCCCAATTCCACAGAAAGGCTTTTCCCAGCCCAGGGCTGTTCCCTCCAGCTGGCAAAATTCATGGCTGGGGAGGTCAGGGAGCCAAATGCCACCAATGGGCTGCATAAAGGGCTGGCTGATTTTATGGCCAATAATAACATTTGTAGTTATACAAGCCATGCTAAAATAGGGCTAATCAATTCTCATGCTGCAGGTCAGCAGCTGATTGCTGCAGGGGTCAGCAAGGAATTATTTCCTTGCCATTTACAGCTTTATTTAATTGGCCAGATGCATTAAGGGCCTTTTAATTATTTTTTTTCTCTTCTACCCTCTGAAGCATATGGAATTAAGCATTTCCAGGGACAAGGCTCTGCACTGGCAGGGCACCACTGCCTTGTCTGGGAGGGCAGATCATGATCCCTTTTAAGGCTGGGATTTTGCTGGGAGTTATCAGGGTGGGTTTCATTCCAGGAGGGGATATTTCAGCAGTGCTTCCTGATAGCTCAGAGGAAAATTCATTTGGCTCTTCAAAGCCAATCCTGTGAGCAGGATCTGCTCTGAGCTTCAGCCCAGAGCAGGATGGGAATTTTCCACTGCTGTGCTCATTACAGAGGCATAGCAATTTCTGTAATTGTTGATTTTAGCTTCACTTTCAAAACCACAACAAAACCACTGGGAAAAATCCAAATTGAAGAGCTTTGTTTTGAGTTGAGTCGAGTTCTTTGCATTAAATGGAACCTGCACTCAGGAGCCAATGCAGCACTGGAGGGTTTCTGCCAGGGCTGGTTTTGGGGAAAAGCCTGGAGATGTTCTGTGCCCTGGCATGGACTGTCCTCTTTGCAGGGATTTGTCCATGAGCATCATTCCCTTTCATCAGGAAAGACAGCAGATTCCATCCATTTCAGTGAAAAATGCCTCTGTCTCATCGGAGAAAACCTGCAAAAGAATTTTTCATTTCAGCTGCTTCCCACTGAAAACCTGCTTTTTTCCAGGGAGGATTTTTAAAAATTAATTTTCTCATTTGATTAAAAAAAAAAAAAGAAAGACGGCAAATTTGGGCTGTTTAAAATATTCTTTTCAAATTAAAAGCCCCAGTTGTTGTGGGACTTTCAGAGGAATTGAAATTTGCCCTGGTTTGGATTTGAGCATCATAATCCTTGAGAAAGAATTTCTTCTCTATTATTTTTTGTGTGTTTGGTTTTTTTGTTTGTTTTTTACTGTGTGTTTTACAAATTTTAGGAATTGCTGACTTTCTGTCTGACTATTGAGAAGGAAAGACACTCTTGCAGGAAGACAATTCTATTTTAATTTTAGTCCCTGTTTTAACTGGACACATTTATTAGGAAAGAAAGCTCTGGTAGGGAAGAGGCTGGCACTGCCATGTGCGTCCTATCCTGCATTATTTACTTCAATATCTCTGATTTTCAGCCACTTTTCTCGAGGGTCTCTGCATATCCAGGGTTTGGGATCCTCTCCAGGCAGTGCCACCTTGTGCAGGTCACTGCTTTCACTCTGGCTGCAGTGAAATAAACTCAGTTTATTCCTGCTCCTTCAAGTCCTGCCCTGAGAGCGAGGACTGGGGTCTTGTGAGGGGTCAGACCCTTCCTGCAAGCTGGATTAGGTGAGGAGTCTCCATCTCACATCTGCAACGTGGAAAAACCCATAGCCAGGGATGGAAAGGTCTGATTGTCCTGGTTTGAAGGACAGGTGTCTACCAATAAAGGCAGAAGCTTCTCTTTGAAATGGAGAATGTAAACTCTTTCCCTTCAAATTATTATTATTATAATTTTGAAATTAAGGGGCTCTCAGGCAAAGGTGTGGGAATTAGGAATAACAGTTCTTTACTAGGAGAATTAAAATAGAAATAGAGTATTGCAAATAACAATCCCAACCCTGCCAGAGTCAGAATCCAAGCTGACACCCGTCAGTCAGTCAGGGTGTTGGCAGCAATCCCATTCAATGGTGGCTGCATCCTCCTGCAGGGGCAGATGTGGTTCAGCTGGAGCAGTGCTCCTGTAGAAGGTGCAGTTTCCTCTGAAGGTGCAGGGATGATGTGGAAAGATCCAGTTTTCCTCTGGAATCCAGTGGAAAGAAGGTTCCTCGCTGTCCAAAATCTCAGTTTTTATCTGGGTAGGAAATGTTTGGCTCCTCCCCTGGCTGGAGCATCTCCCAGTGGGATGATGTAATTTTATCAGCCATGCCCTGGGACTCAGTGGCCATTAACAGGAGATATCTCCTGGAGGGAGGATGGGCTGTGGAAAGATAAAGATGATTGCCCAGCTGGTTTAAAGATGGCCCATTAGCAGATGGTATGTGCCAGGAGATCAGGAATCACTGCCCCACCCGGCTGCAGCAGATGGGGACAGAATTCACATTTCTGGCCACATCCTGTATAGCAGCCCAAGACACCGATGTATAAACTCCACACTGAGGGCAAAACTGATGCTAATCGCACTCTGTGTGTCTCTGCCCAGGGTTTGACTCTGGCCAGGATGGAAAGGGTTGCAGGCAGCTCGAGGCAGACGGGATTTTGGCAGGCAGGAGAGCGTTCCAAGGGCACAGTCCTGGCTGGAGGCAGGACCCTGCTGGGCTGCTCCGCTCCAGCGCCTCGCGGGGACATGTGTCCGTCTGTCCCGGCGTCTGTCCCCACGTGTCCCAGCTCTGCAGGACTCTGGGGCACTTATTGTCACTTCTCATCTCGGGGTGGGGGTGGGGGCTGCTCCTTCCCCCCGTGCTCGCAGCAGGGCTTGGCTTTGGAAGCAGAATTTTGGAAGCAGAATTTTGGAAGCGGAATTTTGGAAGCAGAATTCCCGGGGAGCAAGGTCGAGCTGTCACCCTGTGGCTGGCAGAGCTGCTGGGCTGTGTCTCCATCCTCAGCAGTCTCTCCTTTCTACCTCTTAAGAGGCAGCAATAAATTAATTGGAGATTATTAATTAGATTAATTGCAAAACTTCCATGAGTCGCCGCCTTCTAGATCCCAGTCTATAATCGTTTGCCTTCCATGACCAATTAGATGGGGCAGTTAAGGTTTTATCCTTTTTCAATATCAAAAAATCGTTATTTTCATTGCTCAAACACAGATTGGGCAGAGCTGGTCTTACCTGCTACAACCTGGATTTCCTGAAAAATGCTGCAGGAAAATGGTTAATGAATTCCTCCAGTGGTGCTTTGCTGAGCACAAGGGGCTTTAGGGCTGCATTAATTTGCTCTCTGGCCAAAATCTCCTGCAAATAAGGTTTACTGAACCTGTTGGTGGGGGCATCTTGGCTGGGTTTCATCAGTACCCTCAGCTCTGCCCTGCTTTTGAATTGAATATTCAAGTTATAGCCGAGTTCAGTAGTGCTGGCTGAATGGAGGAGGCGAGAAGGAGATTCAAACCTGTTCTCTCAGCTGGGAAAAAAAAATAAAATCTGAAACTTTAAAAATGCAAGTCAGTTCTTCATTTTGATGCTGCATAACTGTCTGTGTGGATGGGAGAAGCAACAGGACTGTAATTGCAGACACAATCGCTATTTCCTCTAATTGTTCCCGTAACTTGATTTACTTTGGAAATACTCAGTGGATGCTTTCCTTATTTACTGTCTCTCCTCACTGCTATCACTTTCCCTGCCTTGACTGATGAAGCACATTCATAATTTCTCTCCATTTGGTGTGGACAGATCCAGTTGGGCTCAGCAGCAGCTTGTGCAGATAAGGAGCTCTTGGCAAAATGGCTAATATCAATCTAGAACTGAATGAGTGATTTATGGGGCAGAGGCCAAAGACACACCAGATGAATCTGGGATTTCAACAGCAGGGAGGAAAGTCTGAGCATGGAAAAGGTGTTGGGAGATGGGAGAAGCCAGTGGAGCATGCCTCAAGGCTCTGGTGAAATACCTCCAGGAGAATTCCCAAGGGGTTTAAGGGCTTCACTTGGGCATCCAGGCTTAGCTGAGGTAGCACATGGGGTGCAGCACTACCCCCAGCACCCCGATGGACACACACACACCTGTCTGATCCATCCTGTTGGGATGGCAGGGAATACAGGCTGATTTCCATGGCATCCTGAGAGGATGCTGCCCCTGGCTCTGCCCAGCATCCCTTTTCCTGCCTCCCACGCTGTCGGGTTTTCTGCACACCTCAGGATCTTTAGGACTGGAGTTGTTCCTCCCACCTCCTGTTTCTGGAGGGAGGCACAAAGCCTTGCTGCCTTTCCACTCAGGTGTGTTCCTGGCTCAGCTGGTTCTTCTCTTGTTTCCCACCTCTTTCCTTAGGACTTCCCGTGGAGCTTGGACACCTGGGCCCAGCTACAGCTCAGAGCTCCTGTCCTCCCTCGCCCACATGTGCTGAGGAGGAAGGGAGGCTGTAACAGCTGCTTTAATTTCCTCAGGTCTCATTTCAGCTGCTGCCTTACAGCCCCAAGGGCTCCCACCTCAATCCAAACTAACCAGTTTTTGGCCACAACTCCAGATCTATTCCGGATCTTATTTCCCATGTGCTCTGCGTAATGTTTTGTCCCTGGACATTTTTTCCTTTTAATTTTGCCGTGAAAATTACCTAAGCTGGCTGAAAGAAGTGTTTCAGAGCTGACTTGCTGGTTGCAAGCCAGAGCTGAGGGCTGCCTCATAGAGATGTTTTCTTGGGGAATAATCAGCCCGAAGCCGGTCTCGGAGGAGGGTCGCAGATGAGAGCTATCCACGGAGGGGTTTATGGAACACAAGGCTTACTCTCCAATTTCAATGCAGATAAAATCTGCCAAGTGAAGTGGATCCTTCCCTTGTCACTTCTGCAGAGAGAGATTTTATTAACACCAATTGCATGGAAACAGGGGGCGGCCACAGTGCCCCCATGGAGATAAAAAGATATTAATGCACTTAGGCTGTGACAGCAGAGAGCAGCTGGGTTTGGTTTATGTTCCTCTGGACTCCAGGGAGACTTCTGCACGAGCAGGGAGGGACTCTGGGGCTGAGTTCAAAGGCTGATCTCTCCAGCAGAATTATGGGTGGAAGGGCTGGGAAGGAGCAGGAGCAGCCTGGGATGCACAGTGTGGGTTGCAAGGTCTCAAGTGGCCTCACCTCTGTGGCAGTGTGGGCAAGGTGTGAGACCTCAGGATTGCTGGAAATGGGATGTTGAGCCTGAGGATGGACAGGTGATCACGGGAAAATCCTGCCTGGATGCTGTGGTGGCTGGTGCTGGCATCCCAAAGCCTTGGGAGCACTTGTGGGGTTGTTCCTACTGCCCACCCACCAGAGCTCCAGTCACGGCCGTGGGCTGTGCATCCTGGTTGTGCTGCTTTTCCACACTGCTTTTCTCTTCTCAACATTGTCTCATGTTACTGTTGGACCTGGAGCTGAGCTTTAGCCTGACCCACCCAGTGGACATGGGAATCTTTGGGAAAGGACTGTCCTTGATGTGGGACACACATCCACATCCTGCTCCAGAGCCCTGCACCCATCATCATTTCTCTTATAGGGTCCCTGAGCAGGAGAAGGGTTGTGGCCCATTTCCATGCCCTGTGTCCTGGTCTTCCACAGGGTGTGGTTTTGTTCAGGTTTCCCACTGCCAGCTCAATCCCAATGGCTCATTCCACAGGCCAGGATGTTGGAAAGGCCAGGATTTTAAACCCCACCGCACGTGCCGTCTCCCCAGCAATGCTCAACCCGGGGACGGGACGGACGGATGACGATGGACTGGACGATGACTGGACGGATGGACGGACGGACGGATGGACGGACGGACGGATGGACGGACGGACGGACGATGGACGATGGATTTGATGGACGGACGGATGGACGGATGACGGATGACGATGGACGGACGGATGGACGACGGATCGGACGGACTGGACGGACGGACGGACGGATCGGACGGACGATGGACGGACGGACGGACGGACGATTTGACGGACGGACGGACTGGATCGACGGACGGATCGGACGGACGGACTTTGACTGACGACGGACGACGACTGGATCGACTGACGGACTGACGGACGGACGACGGATCGGACGACGGACTGATCTGACGGACGGACGGACGGACTGGACGGACGGGATCTGACGGACGATGGACGGACTCTGACGATCTGACGACTGACGATGACTGACTGACGGGATCTGACGGATCGACGATCTGACTGACCTGACTGACGGATCTGACGTGACGGATCTGACGACTGACGACCTGGATCTGACGGGACCTGACGACTCTGACTGACGATCTGACTGACGACCTGACTGACTGATCTGACCTGACTGATCTGACCTGACCTGACCTGACCTGATCTGACCTGACTGACGATCTGACCTGACTGGGACTGACGACCTGACCTGACCTGACTGACCTGACCTGATCTGACTGACCTGACGGATCTGGACGGACTTTGACCTGACCTGACTGACGGATCTGACTGACCTGACGGGGACGCTGATCTGACCTGACCTGACCTGACTGACTGACTCTGACCTGACCTGACTGACGACTGATCTGACTGACCTGACCTGACCTGACTGACCTGACGACTGACTGGACTGATCTGACTGACTGACGACTTGATCTGACTGACGATCTGACTGGACCTGACGACGTGACTTGACTGACTGACTTGATCTGACTGACCTGACTGGGATCTGACCTGACTGACGACTGGACCTGATCTGACGACTGATCTGACTGGGATCGGATCTGACGGACTTTGATCTGACGTGACGATCTGATCTGACGGACGGATCTGACGACTGACTGGATCTGACGACTTTGATCGACTGGACGACTGACTGATCGGATCTGACTGGACGGATCTGACGATTTGACGGATCTGACTGATCTGGACGGATGGATGGATGGATGGACTGATGGATGGATGATGGATGGAAGATTTGATGGATGGATGGATTTGATGGATGATGGATGGATGATGGATGGAAGATGGATGGATGGATGGATGGATGATGGATGATGGATGGATGATGGATGATGGATGGATGATGGATGGATGGATGGATGGATGGATGATGGATGGATGGATGGACCTCCCAGTCTGGGGCAGGAATTGGACAACCTCCCCTGACTGGCTGCCTGATCCATCAGCACATATTCAATCAAACAGACTTTTCTGACGAGCCTGCAGCCAGTTCCCTGCATTTTTGAGCTCATGGATCATGCTGATGGGGGTGGGAGCTGCTGCTGGAAAAGCTTTCTCCTTCCTGGTCATCTAATTTGGAGCTTTCCAATAAATAGGCTGCTCGACATTTTTTGATATAAAGGTCAACAGCGTCTGGTAGACTCGAGGATTTTAAGATAAGTGGAGGAAATGGCATGGGTAGGCTGATTTGATAATGATCCTAATCCTGTGTCTGATCTCTGATAATGATGGTAACCCCATCAATGTGTGCTCATATCACTGCAAATGGGGCTCGGGTCATTTTTGGCAGAACTGCTGCCTCTTAGCACAGAGTGGCTTTGCTGGAGGCTTTAACTTGTGCAAGAGCTGCCACACAGAATGCAGAAAAGGAGGCTTAAATTGTTTTTAGGAAAAAATCAATCAGAGCAAGTGTTTTTGGCTAAAGGTCTCGGTCTCCTGAGTCAGCTTTTCCAAAGCTGTTGGTGTTTGCTGATTAATTATTGTGGTGATGAGCACGCAGCTGACACACCAGCCAAAGTGCAGTTATGGGTGAAGACTCATTTTAGAAAACACCTTTAAATTCTACAAATCCTTTTATTCAGGCAGTCCAGGACAAGGACTGCCCTTGTGTTTGGTGCTGTGAGGCTGGGGAAGCTCTGTGCTTTGGGAAAGGTGAGAAGTGGTTTAGCACAGGGATTCCCTCCACCCTTCCAGGCTCTGGGAACAGATATCGAAGCATCTTTGATGCTGTGAGTGTTGGAGATGTTTTCTGGCCATTGGGTGGGTTTTTAGAAGTGCTGAAGGGAGAGCAGAAGGAAGTTTAGGAGGAAGTTCTGCCTAAGTAGACACTGCTTTGCCAGTGATCTGTTGCACAGCACACACAGGGCTCATGTCCAGAGAGAAACACAGACCCACAGTGCCCTTGGAGGACTCTCACAGCAGAGCTCTGCAGCATCCAAGGATGCTGGGGAGACCAGAGCTGCCAGGGGCTGCTGTGCTGTCTCTTGTGAATGCTACTTAAAGTTTTCCCAAGCTAGGGATAAGTTAATTCCATGGTTCTCTTTTCCTAAAGAATGCCTAGATTACATTTTGCTGCCAGATTTCTGGTTTCTAATCCAATTCTCAGGGAGCCACAGACCCAGGGAACCTGCCTGTCTCTTGTCCCCTTGCAATGTCTGGTTGTTTTTTGGCTGCAGAGCTCTCTGTGTGACATTCCCCTAGCAAGGCTCATGTGGGGCTGCTTTCCCCTCAGCACAGTTTGTCCCTGGGGGCTGTCACACTCCCCCCATGGTCCCACAGCCTTTTTCTCTCTGGCCTTGTGCTGAGGGCTGGTTGCCATCTCTCCCCAGGTGGATCCCTGACTGCTCTGTAGCTTGGCTGGAGATACTGGGTTCCTTTGATAAGGTGCCAAAGTCTGAGCCAAAGCACTGAGCAAATGCTTTTCCCATCTCCCACCATGGTAGACTCCCAAATCCCAGCAGAAGCAACTTCTTTCCATTGCTGAGCTGTTTGCTAGCAGGAATTGTCTGCCCTAGCAGGAGATGGTTTGTGTTCCCTGCTTGTCAGGCTCCCGCTACACAGAGGCATAAAACTCCTTCCAGGTGACATTTCCAGAAAAAAATCGATTGTTTATCAACATCCTGGCAATCAATAAGTGCAGTGATAGGTGCAACTGTCTCTATTGGAGCTGAGCCTTGATTGCTGAGAGGCCAGGCCTGCTGCTGGATCCACCCAGGCCTGAAGCTGGGCTGGAGCCAGCCTGGAGCCAGGCTTGGAGAGTTTCCTGGTGCTGGGCTGAGCCCTTCCCCTCTTTGGGATGCTGGTGCTGGCTGCTGCTGTGCTCATTCTCTGTGGACTGTGCTGCTGGAGAGAGCTCTGGAGCTGTTCATACAGCCCCACAGAGGGGATGCTCTCTGGGTGTTTCTACACCAAGTTTGCTGAAGACATGAACCACAGCACAAAGTGCTCATTTAGAGGAATTAATCACTGTTTTAAAGACTTAAGTGTCTGTCCATCTTCACTAAGCCTTTTGCTGAGGAACCCTGTATTTTATTTTGTTCCCAGATTCTCCTGGCATCGGTGCTGGACAAGATGGGCAGCTGGAGGAAGATCTCTCACAGGGTTTAGGTGTTCCTGCTGTGACTGGTGCTAACACTGGTGGAAAGGCCAGCCTGGAGCAGCCTGGCCTAGTGCAAGGTGCTCCTGCCCTTGGGAATTGGGTGATCTTTAAGGACCTTTCCAACACAAGCCTTTCCATGATTTTGGGATGAGCATCTCCAGACATCCATCTCCTCCCTTGTGTGCTCTCCCTGCCCAGCTGCTCCCTTTCCCTGGGACACCTGCAGCTTTCCCTCTAGCTTGAGGCTGTTACCTGGTGTCTCATTAAAGCAGACAAGTTAAAGATGTCCCTCCCTGTCTGCAGAGCATTCCTGAGCCTGAGCTTTCCCAGAGCCAGAGCTCCAGGGGCGTTTGGACAATGCTCTCAGGGACAGGATGGGATTGTTGTGCCAGTGCAGGGTCAGGAGTGAGGGCTGGATAATGCCTGTGGGTCCCTTCCAACTCACCAGACTGGTTCTATCCTCCACTCTCGAGGTGCCCACGTGGCCAAGGTATCCCTTCACAAAAAAATATGGATAGGAATGCAAGAGTTAACATCAGCAGCTCCCAGCCACGCTGGAGAGTTACATCATGTTGCTGTGGAAACTAACTTTGTGAAAGCACAGTGATGTATGGGAAAGCTTTGGGTCAGCGGGTAATAAATTCTGTTTAAAAAGTGATTTTTTCCCCATCTGCTGATGTAAACATCATTAAGAGAAATGACGGCTGAGAGATGGATTTCTTTTTATATCAATTTTCAGACAAAGAAAATAATTTTTTTTATAATAAAAAAGTTGCTGGAAATCAGAGAGTGCCATAAATAATGAAATAAAGAAAAAGCACCGGTGATGGAACAGAAATTTTCCCTGGTGATTGGTTTACAGCTCTCTGTGATTTAATGGGAACTTGCAGTTGCCTGTGGGAAGCTGCAGCACCCTTGCCCTGGATGGGCTCTGTAGGATGACACTTTGCAAACTGTGCCATGAATCCCCAACTTTGAGGGCTTCCAGGAGCACCCTTGTCCTGGAAATCCCCTCTCACCTGCATTTCCCCTGAGGGGCAACTTTCCAACCTGCCATTGTCGTTTGGATTCTGGTGAAGGTGTGGGGTTTTGGGGTTTATTTCCCCCCTTTGGGGTGCAGGAGGGTCTCAGGTGAGGCAGCAGAGGTATCTCAGTTTGCCCAAAGCAGTGTGACAGTCCCAGCCAACAGCAAGGGTGCCACTGGGAATGCAGGCAGGGGTGTCACCGTGATGAATGGGGTAATTAATAAGCAATTAATGTGCTTCAGAGCATGGCTCCAGCTTTTCTGCCAGCCAGGCACTCAGCACTGATCTGCTTTCTCTGGGCTCAGAGCAGCTCAGGATGGACAGGGTGTGTCCAGATCTCCCCTGGACACCACCAGGATGCACTGGCACAGCAGGGAGTCTGTTTTAGGGGCAAGGAAATCCCAGGCTGGGCTTTCCACTAATTGATGGGATTTCAAAGGATTCTGTGGACTGTCCTTGAAATGAACACTCTGAAATGTCCTCCTCTGGCAGCTTCTCCATTCCCATCCCAAACTCCCTGAAAGCTGGCCCAGGTGCCAATCCTGCACCTGGCATCACAAATTCACGTTTCCCTGGCCTGCAGCATTGTTCCCAGCTCATCCTTCTGCCTCAGTCTGTGCTTTTCCATGCCCTCCAGCATTCCCTGTCAGCCTCATTGTCCATCCCTCCTCAGAGTCCACCAAGATGTTGCACTGATGTCTAGACCTGAGCAAGAAGTGCATTTCCCTTTTCAGGGAAAAATTACGGGGTTTAATTTAAATGCATTTTTTTGTCCTGACATGTCCCTGTGAAACCATTAAAAATTGTTTACATATTTTGAGTTGATTTTGGCATTTAAAGAGATTGGATTATAAGAGAAACTTCTAAGTGAAAAGATGCTTTAGAATTAATATCAAAGTATTCCATGCCCTCAAAATAATGAAACATGATGTTTTGATGTTGTCAAAACACTCGGGTAATTTTTTGTTTAGAAACTAGAATGTGTTGGCATTGACATGCCGAGGTGAGTTGTTCCTTTTGCAGGAAATCAACGTTCTGATGGAAAATCCCAAGGGAGCTCAGGTAGGAGCAGCCAAACCTTGCTCATTTGTGTAATAACATCCCTTTCACTCCTCAGCCTCGGGGCTTGTGCTCTAAGAGCAGTCCCAGGGGCTGGTAATTAATTGGCGTAGCTAATTCAGGGATGGAGAGGGAATATGACAGCAAAACAGGAAGGATCTGCAATGTTTGTGAGGGAGGGAGCAGCCACGGGTTGCTGAGGATCCCGAGTAGCTCAGAGGGCATCATTGTCCTAATGAAGTGCAATAAAAATGGATGAATGTGGTAAAAATGCTGAGCAGGTCAGGAGGAGGCAGAGGGTTCCACGGCTCGGACACGGTGCAAGTCATTTTGCATTTTGTCATAGGCTGATGGAAACAGGAGAGAAATGAAACCTTTCAAAAGCAAAGGAGAGGAAAAGAGATGTGTGAGATTGCAAGGGGCCTCCTCCAGGGCTGGGCTGGACGGGGCTTGGAGCACTCTGGGCTGGTGGAAGCTGTCCCTGCCATGGAAGTGAGATGGGCTTTGATGTCCCTCCCAGCCCAAACCATCCTGGGATCCTGTGATGCATTCTGTAACTCTCTGATCCATTCCATGAGCCCCACCTGAGCTCTGATTCCAGAGGGAGATTTCCTCTGCTTTGGAGGGGTCAAAATTCTCTTTCCTCTGTTTTGCCCAGCCAGCAGAATTCAGGCTGGGGAAATCTTTGGAGCTGTGGTTTTAGCATGACAGCAGTGAGGAGAGGGCGAATGATGTTTCTGTCAGTGCACTGAAAGCCATTGTGCACTATTGATTTTTGTATTTGTTTGGTTTTTGTTGGTGTTTTTTGTAGCAGAACACTCCATTCAAAGCAGTGTAAAACACTCCATTAAATATTAATGCTTTCCCCCACTTCTCTCCTCTGTGGACACATCTCCTTCTGTTTTCCCAGGCCCCCATCCTGCTGGACAGCTGGAGGATGCTCCCACCAAATGATCAGCAGGTCGAGGATGCTGCATAAAACACTCAGCAGTGCCCCTTTAACGTGGAAGCAACTTGACTTTTATTGCCAGTGCTGAAAGCATCTACAAATGTAGATTTAGCATCAGCCTCCAGGCTTAAGATACAGCTGTTATATTTTCCTTTCTTCCTTTAATTTTTTTCCCCCTCTCCTTCACACTAATGTAATGCTTATTTAGGAACTGCAGCCATCTGTGGCTGCTAGGGATGGCACTGCTAAATTTGCTGTTGCTTTCTTTCCCCTGGTTTGATGAGGCTCTCAGTGCACAGAGAATTCCCCAGGACAGCAGAGACTTGCTTTGATTGCCTTTTTTTTTTTTTTTTTTTGAAACACATCCCAAAGACATTGTTCACAGGGCTCTGCCTGTGCTGGGAAAGGGTGGTCAGCTGGAGAGCTGAGACCCTGCCTTGTCGTGGGTTAATGAAGAACCAGGCAGCAAAAGAAGCTGATGAAATTAGAGGGGATGGCAAGTAAAAAGGGAGGGAAGGAGGAAGGGCTGGCCTGGAGCTTTTCCTGCTCCTCCCAGCAGGTTGATGGTGGGATGATCCACGAGGGGACTGCGGCACTTGCAGCACTCAAGGGAATTTTTTATTGTTTTCCCAGTGAAATGCTCTGCCTCAGCAGGTGGGCAGGATCTGTCCTGAGTGGTGCTGCCAGCAGGACTTGGCTCTTCGTGTCAGCAAAGTTGGATTCTGCTGAGCTGCCTCGTGTTCACCCTCCTGAGGAAAGGTAAATCTTAAAAACTGCTATAAAGAGAAAGGAAAATATCTCCCCTTTGGGCAAAGCCCTGTAGAGAGAGCTGCTCTAGATGTCCTACAAGTGATTTACCTTTTAATCTCCCTCTCTTTGATTTTGTTTAGTGCTCTTTCTGTCACCTGCTCCTTTAAATTGTCCTCTGTGGGAGCCACAGCTCCTCTTTGCACTCTGGAGCCTCTTCACTGTGGATTGCCCTTTTCATGGGAAGTTTACCTGAAAATACTCGTGCAATTTATGGAAAATCAGAGGACCCACGGAGGGGACGTGCTGCTTTTTGGTCTATGGGAGCTGAGATGGGTTGTGTTTGACCAGAAATCCTTTGGTGCATCTCCTTGGGTACCCAGGCCCTTTGCTTGCCCCTGTCCACACTTATCCTGCAAGGCAGGCTGGCTCCAGGCTGTTTGAAATGGCTTTGCCACCTCCCAGCATGGGATGAGGTGTCCAAAACAGAGATGGTTTGTTCACAGCCATGAGAAGGGGGGAGCTGGTCGAGTTCCAGGTGTCAGCAAAGCCAGTTTTCCTCTCTAGGCTGCCTGAAGGTGCCAGACTCACTGGAAGCTCCTGAGATGTTCCCAAGCCTGATGGTTTTTCACCCTTCAAACCCAGGCAGTCCAGAGCACAGGAGCACGTTCCAAACCAGAGCCTGGGATGTCCCAGGTGCCCTGAGCTGGAGGTGAGGGCTGTTCCTGCCCTGCTAAGGCACAGCCCCATCTCCTGAGAGCTGGCACCGTGCTCCTGCAGCTGTCAGCATGATGAATGGGTGTTACATTTATTTCCTGCTTTATCAAATACTAATTATGTAGATGATAATTCTCAGCATCACGGCTCCTTTTGGCTCATTTGTTTTTCACTCTCCAGAGCAGGAATAGGGGATTTTTCCACCCCACCTCCTCCCACTCCCATTCTTGAAATTCTGCTTTAATTGCTTCTCTTTGGCTTCTGCTTAAGGTTTCCTGCTCTGAACAGGTCAGGGTATTGATCCTGCACTTTGATAAGGTCAGCAGAGATCAGCTGTGACATTTCCAGGAGATTTGCTCCTCCCCTAATGGGCTTAGTCATCAGAGAGTTTTCCAGGGGACAGGGCAGGGGAGAGATTGATTTTCAACTCTTACATATGTTTATTTGGGCAGGCCTGGAAGGTTCTGAGCAGTGGGATCAACTTGACAGACTAAAGGGTGTGCTGTCCAGGTTATGAACTCCAAGCCTGGTGCCCACTGAATGCCACAGGATATCTCCATGTCGATGCCTAGACATCTTGTTTTTTTTTTTTTTTAAGCAACACTTTGGCAAACTGGGGAAGCTGAGCCGAGTTCAGAATTTCTCCAGCTCTCAGCTGTGTGTATGGAATCCTTTTAGATGCTCTCCAAGGCCTCCCCTCCCTGTGTGGACACCCCACATCTCCTGGAAAATCTCTAAAAACCCAGAGCTGTGCTATGCTCTGCACAAGGGCTCTCACAGCCTCTGAAATGCTGGAGGGGATTGGGTTTTTTTCATGTAAAGTCACACAGATACGGGTGAAATAGGGGAAAATGGAGGGTAAGAGAAGAAAAAAATGCAAATGTCCAGTGAAAGGCTGGTTCCTGCCCCTGCTTGGATGAATATTCACTTACTCCAGGGACAGCATCTTTAGTCCTGCTGCAGCCTGTGCTCTCTGAGGTAATCTCTCACATTGGAAGTAGCTGTCATTTGCATTCCTGGTTCCCAGAGGTGTTATCTTGCACTGGCTTGCATCAGACTACGTTTTTTTTGCACAGTGATGTACCTCAGCAGTGAAGAGGGGGTGGGCAGCTTGTGGTCAAGTGACAGTGCCTGGCTGAGCCAAACAGCCTGTGTGTTGTCACCCTTTCCAGCCACGTGTGGATGTTTATCCTCCTGAATCCCTGCTGCATCAAGGGGCCCTCGATTGGGGCAGATCTTGCTGACACTTGGCAGGAAAAGGTGAGAAAAATGTGTTTAGTGGCTCTGTGAGGGGCCATGAATCCTGCCCCTGGTGCTGGGCTCGTTTAACCCACACTGTGACCTGCCCTGTTCTCATCCTTACTTACTTGTGACCTCCCTTTCTGCTGTCTATAAACATTCCCTGCAAAGAGAATCACTCCAGCAAGTGGTGGGTAAAATGCTGAGTGATGTGGGCAGAGAGCAGAGCGCTGGAATTGATCTAAACTGCCTGGATGCCCCTCCAGATTCTGAAGCAGAAGCTTTTTTTCTGGGTATTTTCAGGCTGTGAAGTGAGGCCATAAAGTTTCCAGGGTGTCCCAGGTGATGACAGAGTGATTCAATCAGGCTCTCTTATCAGATTCTCTCTGTCCTGCTTGTCTTCCCCTTTCCCTTCTCCATCTCTTCTCTGGTTTGGCATTGCTCAGGTGGGCAGCTCAGCCTTTAGCTGAGCAAGCAGATCCCAGACTAGAGATAACTCAAAAATTCAGCTGTCTAATGAAGATGGTGGCCCCCAGATCCTTCTCTGTGCAACCCAGGATGGTCACCACGTGTTTCTTGCCTGTCCTGTGCACTCAGGATTCCTCTCCTTGGAGGATTTCCAAGGTGTCACCCTCTGAAAACCTGAATTACCTCAAGGGACAGAAGTTTTTTGCTGTTCTGGCCGTGGTCCCATCCCTCTCCCTGCAAATCCAGAGTAACCCAGCAGAGGTGGAGCAGAATGGAGTTGCAAAGTGCAGGATGGGGTTTGGAAAGCTTTGGGACACTGGTTTGCCACGTGTGTCAGCAGGGCTGCTCACATCCCCCTGCCAAAAAAACATCTGCAGGCAGCTGGGACCTGCCCCTTTTCCCATCCTTTTCTCCAGCCCTCCTGCTCCTGTTCAGCTCCTTCACTGCACAAACCCTCCCTGGGTTTGTGTCCTTCAAACCCTCCCTGTTAAACACTTAGTCATCACTTAGCTAAACTACTATACACAAATATAGCTCTTTTGATCTTCCTGCATAAATCAATACCTGCTGTCCTTTCATCTTCATAGGGCCTTTCTCTGAGCTCTCTCCAATTCACTGTCTTTAAAATGGAGTCATCTTTCCAGCCTGATTCTCCTCAGTGCTCAGATTTCCTGAAGCCCCCACACCTGCAGGAAATCCTGGTGGCTCCCTGCCATCTCCCCTGCCTTCAGGTGGTGAAAGTGCTTTGTGCAGAGCATCTCTTGTCCCTTTGGATTGCTGTGGAGCTTCCTCAGCTTGTTCTGGAAGGGAAGAAGCCCAAGCTCATGCTCCCAAGGAGCTGGGAAAGGCACAAACCAGTCTCAACTCTCTGTGCCACTCTGGGCTGAAGGAAAGTTGTCCCACTTGGGTTATGGAGAGGAATCATTGCTGGCTGTGGAGATGAACCCAACGTTGTCTGTAACAATACAGCAAATGCCCAGAAGAAGCTGTGGCTGCCCCACTTCCCCTGGAAGTGTCCAAGGTTGGACAGGGCTTGGAACAACTTGGGATAGTGGAAGGTGTCCCTGCCCATGGCAGGGGTGGAACTGGATGAGCTTTAAGGTCCCTTCCAGCCCAAACCATTCTGGGATTCTGTGAAATATGGGACAAAGAAGCCCAGGATGAAGGAATGGAAAGGAGCTGCAAGTAGCAGCTTCAAGCAGGGAATGTGGGCATCCCTTCCCAAGCCAGCCCTGCCTGGCTGCCCCTGGGCTCTGATGGAAGCCAGGCCTGGGACATGGATCCAGGGCACACATGGTGTGGGAGCCCAGGGTGCACCCCTGGGGGTCTCAAACCCCCCTGGCAGGGTCTCAAAGAGCCCTGAGTGAGACCCTGGTGTCTCAGGCACTGAATTCACACCCCTGGGGGAAATTACCAACACAGAGGGAATGGAAACAAGCCACCAAAATCAGTAAAGTGCAAATTAGGTTGTTAGAAGGTAGATAAATAGACTTTTGGGGATGTTTGTGATAAGGGACACGTGGCCAAGATGGAGAATTTGGGGTGTGGATTCCTCTTCCTCCTCCTTCTCCGTGCCATCCGTGCTGGGTGACATGCTGGCACTGTCAGACTGGATGGGTCAGAGCTGGGCTGTTTAACAAGGCTGTACTGGGTTGGAAAATAATTGTAAATCCTTAGTAGGTAATTTAGAGTATAAAAGATCAGTCCTGCCTCTCCAGGCAGGTTCTGCCCTGGACGTCTGGCGAGCAGAGCTGTGAGCTGGGCAGAGCAATCCTGAGATGAGGGAGAGCAAACAGCCATGGAAACCTCTAAGAACAGCTCCTGCAGCCTCTCATGGGCAGGCAAGGAAAGAGCTGGGCTCAAACCACCTGCATGTGCTCAGAGGTGAGCTCAGGGCTGAGGAGACACCTGGGCTGTGACACCACGGGGCAGTGGCATGGCCATTCCTGCAGCAGGGAAGGGTTGGCTCCCAGCAGCTGGAGCCGTGTCCTGCTGAGGAAGGGCAGCAGTGATCCCAGCCCCTGATCCAGTGCAGGTGTCACAGCCCCAGCCCGGCTCACACTTCATCCCAAGTGTTTGCTCTGCTGGTTATGTTACAGTTGGTAAATAAAACTGTCAGGGAAATGGGCTGGAGCATGTGGCCGTGCCTTCGGGGCAAGAGTTAAGTCTCTCTGTAGGATTTGAAGAGGCCATTGTGCAATTCCTCCCCCCAGATACTCTGGGACTATTCCACCTCTGGACTGGGAATGCTGGGAAAGTCATTAAAGCCATTACAGTAAAAAGCCTTCTCCCTCCCCCCCTCCAAATGAAAGGTTTATAATAGCAATAAACCCTTGATTTTAGCATCTCGTTATGGGTCAAATAAAAGCTGGTCAGGAGCAGGAGACAGAATCTCATCCCTCTGCTCATCCCCTCTGGATAAATGCAGTAGTGCTGCCATGGGCCATATAGCTTAATTAGCCACTCTTCTTGCTGTTCCTCAGGAAAAATACTTTGCAAAGCCTAGGCAGGCTGTCCATGTCATATTTCCCGTGTTCCTAGAGGTGTTAATGAATTCATTAATCACTTAATGGCAAGGAGGGTCTTTAGGGACCGGCATCACAATTTACTGCTCCCAGGAGGAAGAGGCTCTGTCACTGATCTAAAGTTTCAGCTCCACTAATTTGTGCCAGGAGAGGCACCGAGCTCCTTTCTGCAGTCCTTGGAGCCCACACAGACCTCCCAGCTGGGGTGGGAATTAGCTGGATGGGATCTTGTGCTCAGTGATGTCCTGGTGTGGAGCATCCAGAGGCTGAGCAGGGCCAAGGAAACCTCCCCACACATGATTGTGTTCTTTGCTCTGGGGACAGGCTTCCTGAAAAACCACTGGAAAGGCTCCCCCATGCAGGAGGCTTGGAAGTGCATCCCGAGCCTCAGAGGCTTCTTGCTGCCTTACAGGAAATCCAAGCTCTGGCAGCTTGGCTGTGTAACGTGGCCTGGGACTGCAGGCTCCTAGCTGAAGAGCGTCAGGGGGATGTATTTTGACTGAAACTGTCAGCTGAGATGTGAATTTGAGTGTTTGCATTTCTGTGCCATAGAAAATGTTGATTATTTCAGTCTCTCGCCCTTGTTGCAGGAGAGCAGAGGATGCCAGAGTTCCCAACAAAACGGCTCTTTTGGCTTCTCCCTGCTCACACAGCAGAGCAGGCAGGGGAGGAGGTGAACAGAGCCCTCCTCTCTGCTAATTCCCTTCCACCAGCCTGTCATCACTTTGCAATTGCACCTTTTGGAAAGATTTTTTTCTCCCTGCTTTTCTGTTCTCCCGTTTAACTTCTGCTCTGATTTCTCTTTCCATCTTTCCTCCCAGTCTGTTGCCTTCCCAGACTGAGGGCCAAGGGAAGCAGTGCAAGTGTGTAAGACAAGGGGTAGCAGGGCCATGCATGGGGCTGTCCATGTGCAGGCATTTTCTCCCCATCCCTGATTCCTCCTGGGATTCATTCCCTGCAGTGGGGCTCTTTGTTTTATGGCTGTTCTGAGGATGTGTGAGATGAAACCAGGACAGAAGCTACGTGTTGGCCTGGGAGAGGAGAAGGGAGGGAGAGAAAGCAGGAATACAAACCCACTTCATTGGAGCAAACACAAAGGGAGGCAATTTCAATAAATGCCAGATGGTCCAAGTGAACCCGAGCCACGGAGAGCCCTCCGTGTCCAACTGTTTGCTTTGGCAGGGAGCCTCAGGCTTTCAAATGAGAGCCTCCCAGGCACCCCCTTCTTTTCCTTGGCTTTCCTCGTCCCCTTTGCTCATCCTGGACCCCTGCTCCTACTGCCCTTGATGTCTTCCCTGCCTCCCCCCTCCTGCTGCTGCCCGTGGCTCAGGCTGCCCCTGGGATGCTGCTGTGTGGAAGAGCAAAGGTGCTCCCCGTGTGTGTGGGGATCCAGCCTCATTCCAGCCTCATTCCAGCCTCATTCCAGCACCACGAGCTGTCCCTGCCCATCAGCAGGCCCGTGGAATGGAGCTGGACATGCAGCCAGAGAGAGGGCACAGCACCTGCACAGGGCAGAGGGAAAAAAAGCACTCCCCACACAACCCTTGGGTGCCCGATTCCTGGGGCTGGATGAAGGAACACTGGTGATCTTGGGGGTCTTTTCCAACCTCAGTGAGTCCATGAGCAGGAACTTCCCCCCCCTTGGGGGCTGATTGGCCTGTGTTGTTTTGTTTTGGCCAGAATTCCTGCAGGATCCTTGCAAGCAGAGGACCCAGCACACAACTTGAGCATCACCACCTGAGATGTTGCAACATCCCAGGAGGGCCCTGGAACAGAGATCCAGCTACCAAGGGGCTCTTTTGCCCTCCCTCTGCATTCAAACCATTTATTATTCCAAATTGCCTTCTGCACATTGTACAGTAATTGTGAGTGGGGTTTGCTATGTCATCTCCACAGCTCCTAACAGGAATGCCATCATTACTCCAGCCATTAGCACAATGTCCAGAGCTGCTGGGGCTGCTTTTGTGTTCTCCCGTGCTCCATCTTTCCTCCAGAGTGTTGGGGAAGATGAAACAGGGAAACCTTACAAACATGAATGCTCAGATTCTGAAACCGTGAACGAGGTTGAAATGAAAGCCACTTTTGAGATGCCAAGCCTTAGTTACTGAATTACCATGAAACAATGGGATAGCCAGCTAGGGGTAATCCCCTCTTGATAGAAAAACGCCCTCTGCCAGATAGTGGGTCTGAAGGTCAGACATCCCTGCTAGGGTCCAAAGAGTAGTTTTTAAAATGTAACACACTATGGTAATGTAAGGATTGCTATAGGCTCTATGTAAATGCTACAGAATTTGTATCTGTGTTACATTGGTTAGTGGAAAATAGAATATTCATCATAGAAGAAAATTTATTGTATTGCAAATGGGAAATTGCTCTCTCTCTCTCTCTTACCTCTTCCTCTTACTCTCTCCCTCTTCTCTCACCCCATCACCCTTTTATCCCATTGCTCTTTCTCTAACCCCCTCTCACTCCTTGTCCTGCTCTGTGCTGCAGCTGGCAACACTCAGTAGGACTCTGTGTACTTTCACTCTTACAATAAATGGAACAGGAACTTTTAGCTCATACAGAGCTTGAGTTTTGTCCCTGGGGACCGTCTATCCCGACACAAAGACTCCCACAACAGAGGATATTGTTTGGATATTAGGGTTGAACCTGAGGGGAAGAAGAGGGAATGGAGATAATGAGGAGAATTGTTTGGAGGCATGTGCTGCCAGGATCAGAGTGCTGAGCTCAGGGATGCTGCTCGTGGAGTATCAGCAGGAATTAGAGGGAAAACACCATTTCCCCAAGAGTTTGGGGTGGCTTAGCTCTGTTCCTGGCAGCACAGTCTGAGACCTCTCCCTTCAATCCATCTGGTTTGGACCTGAGGAGGTGCTTTTGCTCTGGTGATGGGGATCTGTGGAGGAAGAGGAAAGGCTGGAATTCAGCTGGGATGAGCAGCTGGCAGGAATTCTGGATCCTCTGGGTCTCTCCCCTTCCCTGCCTGGTGGTGCCCACCTCAGCAGCAGCTGGAAATTCTGGAACCACCAGATCTCCCTTGCTAAACAAAAGACACGTAGGTAGGTTATGTTTTTCCGAAAAAATATTTTTGATGTGCCTTCCCTCCCAACATTTGGCAGCACTGAAACCTTTGGAAATTCATTCAAATTTCCTTCATTTCAGGTGTGGGATGTGGGAGGGAGATTGTACTCTCCCAAAAATCCTGCTTTGTCCTGTTCATCCTTCCTAAGGAAAATGCTGAATTTCCTATTTCAAACCCCAAGTCCATTTCTCTGGAAATCTCACCAAAGTCTTGACAGACTCAGGGACCAAATAAAGAATTTTACTTATGCTGAGTATTAGGTTTCATTCAAACACAAATGTTTGTTTTTCTCTGTTTAAGAAAAATTAAATAAGAGAAAATAATTTCTTTATTTTCTCATTTCCCTTCTGCTTTTGGAAACCTTGGGGAAACCAGAACTCTCTAGCTCCCTAGAAAATTCCAGAGGGAATGATTTACTGGCTTGGAATATAAAAGAATGTACACAAACCAGAAAAAAGATTTGTTTGGGTTTTTTTTTCCCCCCAAAATATTGGGGTTTTGCACCACAGTGGAAAAATTGTCCCATTCTCCCAAGGTCTGGCTTCTTATTGTTTCAAAGCAATTTGCATCTTTGCAGGATTACCACGTTCCTGGTACTTTTAACTACAGATTCACATTGATTGTCCTTGTTTTTTATAGGAAGCTGGGGGAAAAAAAATTATTTATGGGCATATTTTCCTCCTTTCTAAATGCAAATTATTAATTCAAGTGAAGAAGTATAATTGTTTCCTGATATTAGGTATTTTTAGGTGTGCTCACATCTGAATGCTAGCGAGGAGGCCTTTTTCCATTACCCTTTGGAAAGAAAAACAAATTTCAATGGGATTGTATTTGTTGAATACTGATTAAAGGAACTGAACAGAATTTCAAATTTCCATGGGAAATAAGGTATCAAATGTGACTTGGTGAGTGAAACTATTGCCTGAGTCTTAGAAGTTTATTATCAGATTAAATCATAGCTATGATAAAAGACAATTTGCAATGCAGATGATGGAATAATGTTCTTTATCAGGAAAAAGGAATTTCTTGTGTTCTCCCAGACTTGGAATACAGCAGGAGCAGTAACAGACAAACAGAATGAATGACCCAAATCAGCTACAAAAAAAGTCATCTGTGCATATCCAATTACCCCAAAACGTGAGATTTAAAATTATTAAGGGCTGTCTTTCAATTTTGAGCAAAGTCAGAAGAAAAGGTGATTTCTGTGTAAATCACATTGCCCCTGGAGCTGATGCTGCAGACACAAAATCAGGTTGGTTTGGGTGATCCCACAGGCCAGATCCACAAATTCTTGGTGCAGCCCTTCCAGTTCTTCAGGTCTGTGATGTTGCTGTGGGGAGCTGTGGTTGCCATCCAGCCAACCTCTCCTGCCTGTCCCACCTTCCCTTGAGTGTGACCTGACATCTCCCAGCCATCTCCTGGTGGCTGAAACTCTCCTCAGGGTGGTGGCAGTGATGGGAGGTGGGAAAAGAGGGAAGCTGTGAGTAATACCTGCAGTGCATCCATAGGAAGGAGGATTGGTTGGAGGGAAGGCAGCAAACTGCAGTGCCTCCAGAAAGCTCAAACTGATCTTTGGTGCAAGCAGTCCAACTCCTGAATTCAATAAATCCTTCTATAGATTATCAGATTTATCTTGGACCGGGGGGGGGGTGAATTTTGTGTCCCTGGCTGGGCAGCAGGCTGCTCCCAAGGCCAGTATCACTGCCCTCCTGAGAGAAAATACAACAAAAGGCTTGTGGGTTGAGATAAGGACAGGGAGAAATCACTCACCAGCTGCCATCATGGGCTAATTAGATATTAAATTAATTTATTACCCCCAGTGCTGGAAAGGAGACAGGACCACTGGGGATTTTTGTCTGTGTTCAGAGACCCTCCACTGCTGTCCTGAATGTTCCCTGGCAGGCAGGACAGTGCCACAGCCCAGGAAAACCTGAGCAGGAGGCTGGACTTGGTGACTTCAGTGTCCTGTGCCCACCCAGGACAGAGGCACTGCTAAGGAACCACGCTGAGCCCAACGAGACACAAATGGGACCAGGAGAGGGACGGAGCTCCTGGGAAGCTGGAATTGCTGCTGCTCCTGTTTGTGCTGAGTCTCTCCGTGGGGCTTGCTCTCCAGTTTGTCTCAGCACGATGAGAGGCCTCGAAGTGAGAGGCTGTGGTTTACAGAGTCAACAGATTTAAGCAGGCTACGAATATTAATTATTAATTACTGCAGGAGAGTGCTATCCATTAGATTGGTGAAGTAGTTAACAGCTCTGCCTCGTCCTCCCTGCAGACACGCTCTCGCTGTCAGATTCCTCCCCCCGACCAAGACCCCAGCGCTAGAATTAGGCCAGAAACTATTTTCCAGTCGAGTGGCTTTTAATGGGCTCTCCAGACGTGTTCTTTGCATCCTGTGAGTGACTGGATCCGTGGAGAGCAGAGTCACCGGGATTGATTCATCCTTTAAGCCGTGTTAGGGGTTTAACTAAGTGGGGCTTGGTGCTGCTGCAGGTTGGGCCTGTTCTCCAGGAGCATCCACTAATTACCCACAGCCCAGGGCAAGGGTCTGCTCTGGACAAGCCCATTTGCAGGACTCCTGAAGGGAGCTGTTTTTCTGATGCTGGTCTTTTCTGGGCCATCTCTTGTGGAGAAAGTGTTTTCCCAGGGGCTCAGGATGTTCCCGGGATCCCTCAGCTATGGCAGAATGAACAAAGTAGTGCGTGGTGGTGAGCATGAAGGCTTGGAGACGGTGCAGATGCTCAGAAGGTGTTTGAATGAACAGCTTTTAAAGTCATTGAGCTGCTGCTTTACTGCTTCCTTCCTGGGATGTGGCACAGCAGCACATCCTCCCCTAGGGACGCCTTCTTGTCATCTGGAGTTTCCTTCGTGTGAGGGGAGAGTGAGCCAAGAGGGAAAGACTTTGGGATGACATTGGGAACTCTTCTGGTGGCTTTAATGCATGGCTGAGGCTGGGCTGCCTTAGAGTGGAAAAAACACTCCAAAATTACAAACAAGCCCACAGAGAGCTTTGAATCTCCTCTGGTGGCCTCATCACACTCTACAGAGCTGTGTGAGGAGCTTGGACCTGCTTCCCAAGTCTCCCTCCCTTCCTTCCTTCCTCTCCCCGTGATTCAGCCACGGAGCTGGGGGCTGAGCAAATCTGCCAAAGGATGAGCCTCCAATTCCCAAACTGCTTGCTTTCCTGCACCTCCTGGGACAGAAATTTGGGATAAGGCGCTGAGGCAGCACCAGAAAGGGCAGCACAGAGGAGGCTGCCTGTGCCAGAGGCAGGAATATCGTGATCCACGAGGAGCTGACTTGTTTCCAAACACCTCGCACGCCTCGTTCGTGCGCTGTGTTAAATAGCAGGCAGAATTTTATTCCTCTGGGAAAAAACCCCAAAGAAAACAGCCTCCCCTCCCCCAGAGTGCAGCCAGGCTGTAATTGGGCTGTGACAAACATCTCCCGGGCTGGCAAGGGGGCTGTGCGGAATTCTGACGTCTCTTCTGTCTAGGCAGACAGTTTGGCAGGGAGAGTCACAGCTGGGTGATTCCAGCTCCCCCAAGCCGGGGCTTTTTGAGGGAAATCGCTGACAGATCCGCAGGAATAGCGAGCAGGACTCTCATAATTTATTTTTAATGCCGCCCTGCCTTTAACTGTGCGATTTCCTCCAGGGTGTTTGCTTTGAGATTGCGGGATAATTACATCGCAGAAACCAGGCTAATTACAGTTAACAGCCAGAAAATCCAGGGCCCCCATTTCCCACCCCCTCCCAGCCTTTTTTCCGGCACCATCCAAGTGGCTTTGCCCAGGCCAGGATGCATTTGGGATTTGGGCAGGGTGGGGCTGAGATGGAGCGCTGATAGCGGGAGGTCACCGGGGCGAGCGGTGGCTGCTCCGTGGCCAGTGTGCCAGTGCCCTCTGTTGGGACCAGCCCGCCTGCAAAATGCTCTGCTGGGAAGGAGGGAAGTGGAAGAAATCCTGAATTTTCCTCACCGAACTGGAACTAAATCCAGCAGTGTGCAATGTATGAGGTTATCACGCGTGTGTTCTCTCCCTCCGTTCGTCCACTCCTCTCATCCAGCACTGGATGCAACTGCACTGGTGTGAAGGACAGGTGTCTGCCAAGAAAGGCAGAAGCTTCTCTTTGAAATGGAGAATGCAAACCCCCTTCCTCCAAATCATTATTATAATTTTGAAATTAAGGGCTCTCAGGCAAAGATAGGGGAATTAGGAATAACAGTTCTTTACTAGGAAAATTAAAATAGAAATACAGTATTACAAAGAACAATCCCAAAGCACTGCCAGAGTCAGAATCCAAGCTGACACCCGTCAGTCAGTCAGGGTGTTGGCAGCAGTCCCATTAAATGGTGGCTGCATCCTCCTGCAGTGGCAGATGTGGTTCAGCTGGAGCAGTGCTCCTGTAGAAGGTGCAGTTTCCTCTGAAGGTCCAGGGATGGTGTGGAAAGGTCTGGATTTCCTCTGGAATCCAGTGGAAAGAAGGTAACTTGCTGTCCAAAATCTCAGTTTTGATCTGGGTAGGAAATGCTTGGCTCCTCCCCTGGCTGGAGCCTCTCCCAGTGGGATGATGTAATTTTATCAGTCATGCCCTGGGACTCAGTGGCCATTAACAGGAGATATCTCCTGGAGGGAGGATGGGCTGTGGAAAGATAAAGATGATTGCCCCAGCTGGTTTAAAGATGGCCCATTAGCAGATGGTATGTGCCAGGAGATGAGGAATCACTGCCCCACCCGGCTGCAGCAGATGGGGACAGAATTCACATTTCTGGCCACATCAACCCAGCACAGCAGCTATCATCCCCACGTGTGTTCTCTCCCTCCATTCATCCACTCCCCACATCCAGCAATGGATGCAGCTCTCTCCACGTGTGTTTTCTGCCTTCATTCATCCATTCCCATTATCACCTTCAATTACTCAGTGACAGGCCAGGTGTGAAGGGAGTGTTGGCATTCCCTTGGGCTGGGATTGAGGTGGGGATCCTCTGGCCAGGCTTTCCACTGCCGTCCTATTAAAAGCTGTCCCCAAAGCTTTTTATTCTGCATTTAACACAGGCATTTAGGGGGGGTTGTGTGTAAATGTGGTGAACTATGGCTTTTGCAGGGTAGTTAATGCCTTTATTTTAGCCCAGATGGTGGGGGAAAATAGTGCCTCCAAAAATCTAGCCCAAACCTGACAAATATGTGGGCTTGGGTTCTTGTAAGACTGAGCCATGTCCTTGTTTCTGTCTCTGTCATCTGGGCTAATAAAAGCTCCTCATGTTCCCTCCAGCCCTTCCTGCTGTGATTTATGGGTTCAGGAGCCCCCTGGGCTGTCAGACACAGAGGGGTGGAGGGATGCTGATTGTCCTTGAGGCAGCCCAGTCAGAGCTCCCGAGGCAGTAGGGATGTGCTGTCCCCACTGCCCAAGGGTGCCAGGCTGTGCTCAGGGTGGTCCTGCAGGGCCTGGCTCTCCTTGCTGAGCTGAGCTGCCCAGCCCGTGCTCTGTCAGAAATCACTCTGAGAGCTCAAAATCCTTATCCTGCCTCGACCATCACCTTGCTGGATCACACCAGGGTGGACAGCAAAGAGCTCTGGGGCAATGCAGCCCTCCTTGCCACCCTCAGCAGCTCAGATGCTGCTCCCACATTTTGCTCCCTGGATTTTCACACGATCTGGCGCCCTAATTCTGGCAGTCTTGAAAAGGAATTCATTTTCTCTTCTGGGATTCCCCATCAGGGATTAATTTAATGATTTCTTTTCCTTTCCCATTGTTTGTTTTTAATGATTAAGGTGATAGCTATAAATTGCTAACAAGTTCTGGTGGAAATGCGATCCCTGGGAACTTCTTTTGCGCTGAATAAAATTGCAGGGAGATTGATTTAGCAAAGCCGGTTGAGTTGCTGTGTCTTCAAAGATTATCTTGGTTCTGCATGAAAGGCCAGATTTTTGAGCAGTATTTCGGCCTAACTGAAGTCAGGTGCTTAAGCACCTTCCAAATAAGAGAAGCCTCTGTCTGTGGGGAGCGATAATATTGTGTGCTAAACCAGCCAGTGTATTAGAACTCCTGGTTTTTGGCTGGGCGATTTTTTCAGGTGAATCCTTTCAGGCAAAGAGCTGAGCTGGCACAGGGGGATTATTTGTTGAGAAAAGCCCTTTCTGTGCTGGGAACAGCCCATTTCCCTCGAGGCACTGGGGCTGGTGAGGGTTGGTGCTGGTGACATCCCCATGGGGTGCTTGGTCTGAGGGCATGGCTTTGCACAGAGCACAACCTGAGGGGTTGCACTGGCTCTTTGTTCTTTGCTTTCCTTGTCCTGAGTGTTTGCTGAGCTCCAAAGCATTTACTCCTGGCAATTATTCTGATGAGGCAGGGGGTTATTTGAAAACTGCAAACGGGGGTTTCTGGGGAAATGTCTTCAAAGGCTGATCTCCTTTCAATGGAGGTTGTAATTGTTTAATGATTTTCTATATGGATTTCCGTGTGGGCTGCTGCAGGACAGGCAGGGCTGGTTTGTCAGCAGAGAACATCTGCTCGTGCCTCTCTTCCCCTGGAAGGCTGGTCAGCTGCCTCCTGAGCAATACTGGAGGTTTTTGATTTATATTTCCCTTGGCTTTCCTCCTCTGTCTCAGACCCAGACCTCAAACTTGTCACGTTTTTTCCCCAATTAAATCAGCTGTCTTTCCCACACATCTTGGCTCTGGCATCCTTGGGCTGCAGGGCTGCAGTGATGCTGTTCAACAACCAGGGCTGGGCTGGTCCTGCCCTCTGCCACTGCAGCTGATGAAACATCTTGTCCCTCTCCAAATGCATTCCTATTGCATTGTCTATCCCCTAATTCCTTGGACAGCCAGAAGCCTGATTCTAGTTTCCCACCTAAATTTATTAATGAGTGAGTTGTGACCTTTTGCTGGTGTTCTTTCACCTCGAGCAGCACTTTCTCTTCCTTTGTGTTAAACCTCCTGGTACATGGAAAGAGAACAATTTGATCACCTCTTCCCCTTCATTTTCTTATACTAACAAGTCAGGTTTTCCCAGCAGCTGCCTCTGGCAAAAGGCCACCTTTACTCTGATGAGGCACTTCCAGGCTGAGCCCACCAGCCTCGACCCCAGTTTTGGGTGACAAAACTTGCATGGGCCCTCCCGTGGTGTCACCAGACAGGGTACAGCAGCTCTTTGCCACCTGAGACAGGTGTTTGATGGGGCTTCTTGTGACATTGCTGTGCTTGAGGAATGGGATTTTAAAAGGCTTGATCCCTTTCTCAGTGGAGTCACAGTTGAAACTCCCATTGATTGCTGAGGTGTGTGTCCCAGACTTAATAAATCTTGTTGCTCGGTGCCAGCAGTGGTGAGCTCCTCTTGGCAGGATAAATCCTGTGCCAGGGGCGTTGATGTGTCTGATGGAGAGCTGAGGGCAGCAGGAGCTCAGAGGAGGTGGTGGAACTGTGCTACCAGGGATGGGTCCCCTTCTGCTGATCTGTTTGCTTTTCTCAAGGAATAAACACCAGACCAAAACAGTTTTGTTTTTTTTTAAAGAAAGAGCAAGTCAAAATTATCCTTTTAGCTCCTTGGAACAATCCTGAGCAGGAATTTGGGACACAGCTGGCACTGTGCTCTCAGACAGAGGTGTCTGAGTCCTTTCACAGAGGTGGGGCACAGAGAGTGGGTGATCCTGGCAGCACAGGAGGATTTTGAGCAGCCTGATCACTGCAAGGGGACTTGCCTTTAAAGGTCTCTCCAACCCAAACCATCCCACGACTCTGTGCTCCCTCCTTCCAGCCATGGCACGCAGCGCTGGGAGCCGTGCTCGAGCCCCAGGGCTGGCTGGAGATCAACCAGAGATCCTGTCTGCTGGAAACACAATCCTCCTGCTTCCTGATCTGAGCCCCATAACATAAAGCAGATGTAAAGGTCCAGCAGGCATCAGGAAATCTTTTGTGTGCGAGGCGGAGGCAGCGCTGCGTGCCCAGGAACCTGCGAGAAGGGAAAACGGGACGCCCCTGGGGCAGGAGAGAGCTGGCTCTGCGAGAAAAGGCCACTGCAAAACCTGCTGCAAAGCCTGACCCGGCTTTCTGGAGCAGCCCTGAGTTAAAAAATGCCCACAGCCCATCCTACACTGTGGGATCGGTGGGATCCTGGTGCTCCCCGGCTCTCTGAGTTAAGCAGCGTGCAGGAGAAACAGGACTTTGGGACACTAAATTAATATGATTGTGCAGAAGCTGATTTATTGCTGGCTTTTCAGTTTTAATTATAAATTTTAAGACTACTGTTTACATGACTATGCATTCCTTGATTGGTTTTTTAATGTTGTTTACAGGCTTTGCACGAGCCCTTCAGGTATGATGGTTGGTTGATGTCCAGAACTTCACCACCCACCTTTATCTTGGGATTTTTTATCTTGATATTCTGTTTTTCAGCTTTTTCTTTCTCGATTTAATACAATTTATGTTTTAGTGGCTTTGAAGGGTTGTAACAAGTTGCAGAAAAACACTTAAAAACAGCTTATTTTGTGCACTGGTTATAAATATTGGTTTAAACTAAGAAAGACACTAAAAACAACTAAGCATGTGAAGAAACAGCAAAATATGCAGAGAAACAACTAGGCAGCAAAATATGGAGAAAAACAGCTATACATGGTTTGGCTGGTGCATATGATACAGACCATGGACTGGACTTGTTCAGGTCACTGTGGCCTAAACTTGGTCAGTGTTACTACAGCAGTGTCCCAGCCCATCCTACACCATGTGGGATTGGTGGGATGCTGAGCCTGGTGCTCCATGGAGTGATCCTGAGTTAAACAATATCCTCAGCCCATCCTAAACCATGTGGGATTGGTGGGACGGTGAGCCTGGGGCTCCATGGAGTGATGTTGAGTTTAAAAATATCCTCAGCCCATCCTAAACCATGTGGGATTGGTGGGATGCTGAGCCTGGGGCTCCATGGAGTGATGTTGAGTTTAAAAATATCCTCAGCCCATCCTAAACCATGTGGGATTGGTGGGACGGTGAGCCTGGCGCTCCATGGAGTGGTGCTGAGTCAAAAAATATCCTCAGCCCATTCTACACCATGTGGGATCAGTGGGATGGTGAGCCTGGTGCTCCGTGGAGTGGTGCTGAATTAAAAAATATCCTCAGCCCATCCTACACCATGTGGGATTGGTGGGATGCTGAGCCTGGGGCTCCATGGAGTGATGTTGAGTTTAAAAATATCCTCAGCCCATCCTAAACCATGTGGGATTGGTGGGATGCTGAGCCTGGGGCTCCATGGAGTGATGTTGAGTTTAAAAATATCCTCAGCCCATCCTAAACCATGTGGGATTGGTGGGACGGTGAGCCTGGCGCTCCATGGAGTGGTGCTGAGTCAAAAAATATCCTCAGCCCATTCTACACCATGTGGGATCGGTGGGATGGTGAGCCTGGTGCTCTGTGGAGTGGTGCTGAATTAAAAAATGTCCTCAGCCCATCCTAAACCATGTGGGATCGGTGGGATGGTGAGCCTGGTGCTCTGTGGAGTGGTGCTGAGTTAAAAAATGTCCTCAGCCCATCCTAAACCATGTGGGATTGGAGGGATGCTGAGCCTGGTGCTCTGTGGAGTGATCCTGAGTTAAACAATATCCTCAGCCCATCCTACACCGTGTGGGATTGGAGGGATGCTGAGCCTGGCACTCTGTGGAGTGGTGTTGAGTTAAAAAATATCCTCAGCCCATCCTAAACCATGTGGGATTGGAGGGATGCTGCTCCTGGTGCTCTGTGGAGTGGTGTTGAGTTTAAAAATATCCTCAGCCCATCCTAAACCATGTGGGATCAGAGGGATTCTGGCTCTCCCCAGCTCTGTGGAGTGGTCCTGAGTTAAACAATATCCTCAGCCCATCCAACACGGTGTGGGATTGGTGGGATGCTGGTGCTCCCCGGCTTTCTGGAGTGGTCCTGAGTTCAGCAGTGTCCTCAGCCCATCCTACACCATGCGGGACCGGCGGGATGCTGCTCCTGGTGCTCTGTGGAGTGGTCCTGAGCTAAGCAGTGTCCTCAGCCCATCCTACACCGTGTGGGATCGGTGGGATGCTGCTCCTGCCGCTCCGTGCAGCTCCCTTCTGCCTCCCGCGGCGCCGAGCCGCGAGTCGCTAAACAAAGCCGGGGAAAATCAGGCACAAGCTGTGCAATTTGCAGATGATCTGTGTACCTGCTAGCTCGGAACAGATGTTTTCCTTCGCGTGACCATTTGCGAGCTGCTTCCCTGTCACAGGCTGTGGTAGCTGCGGTGCTGGGGAGTGAGTGATATCTTACACCTGCACGGAGCAGCGCTCCTGCCGCAAACCTGCTTTGCAATTGCAGAAATCTCCCATTACGGAGTTTTATACCCGGTGCAAACAACGGCAGAGCGAGGCCCTTTAGTATTTCTGACAGAGGCTTTAGGAGGAAGCGCTGGGGGAAGATAAGAACTGCGGGAGCTGGGTGGGATCTGCGGAACTCCGTGCGCTCTCCGAGGAGCGGGTGCCGCACGGGGAAGCGCAGCAGAAGGCAAACCTGCCTCCTGTTAGATCTGCTCATCATCTCCTCGAGCTGCAATATTAATATCCCTTTCAGCAGAGATGTTGGTATTTAGCGGGCGTAACTCCGGCTATTCTTGTTATCCACGCACATTCCTGCTTCCTCCCTGAAATGTCACGGATTCTTGGCCACGACAGCTTCCCGTGGAAGTCAGCTCCAGGCTTTAATCCTGCCGTGTGCGAAGCCCGGGTTTCCTGCTGCAGGGCTGTGCCAGGGGGGTGTCAGCAGCACAGAATCGCTGCCTCGGTCACTGCAGGGCGGATTCTGAGCAGCACATCAGCACAGCTTAACCAGAGCAGGCTTGGCTTGAGCCTGGCTTTTCCAGGAGGGCTCCAGTGGATGAAAGGACTGCAATTCCTCATCTCCCAGGCAGGTTGGCAGGTGTAGAGGAAGGTGATATCCTCCTCTGGGTTGCCCATGAGGAAAGGGGTGTCTCTCTGGGAGGGATGGTTTTTCCTGGCTCCTTCCGAGCTCAGCCAGTGGATCTTCAGACAGGTGTTTGGAATAAAAGTGCAGCAAAAAGCAAAGGAAGAGCCTTGTGCTGAAGAGAGGAATTCTGCAGGGTGTTTTTTCCTGGGATCTGCATCCTCCAAACGGACCAAAGTCTTTAGCAAGCTCTGGGATAGAGGGATGGGTGCCCATCCGTGATGGGAGGAGGATGCTCTTCCCAGCACCAGCCCTTGCCCTGCTGCAGTGTGACCACAAACCTTGCTCAGCCCCTGTGGAGACAGATAACGCTAAACTCTGGGAAATCTGTTTCTCTGTGCTTTTTGCACCGAATTCCCAGGTGGGTTTGCCTGTGGAGATCAGTGGGAGGCAGGATTCCCTGCTGGAGCGTCTGTCAGGAACGCTGCCTGCCATCTGCTGCAGGCTGGGGGCAGGGAGGGGGACCCTGGCAGCTTTGGGGAGCTGCCTTCAGGCACAGCATCCTCTGGAGCAGCAGGATCAGGCCTCCTGCCTGACCAGAGCGTGGATTTCTTTGCTCTGACAGAGCAAAACCTCTGTGCGTGGTCCAGGTTAGTTGTGCCTCCTTGGTTTGGTGGGGCAAGGTGGATGTGGGGAGCTGGGGGCATCCCTGTCACCCCCAGCTCGTGGCTCTCTTCTCTCCCACAAGAAATTCCCGGAGGTTTAGGGTGGCACCAGCTTCTTGGGGAGAGTAGAGGTGAGAGATGTGGGTTTGGGGGGAGGTCTAGGGTGAGGAGCAGTTCTGATGGGGGATGTGTGGGGTGGCAGGAGCTGCAGTTACACAGGTCTGGCCTGAGGTATCCAGGGATAATAGATTTCCAAGGCAGGACAAAAGAGCAGAGAGAATGGAAAGACAAGGAGTGTCCCATGTCACACCTTAAAGGCAAACAGGCATTTCCCCACGTGGACCTTAAAAAGCTGGGATAAAAGAAAAGGCAAAAATGTCATCTGAGATGCAGCTCTAAAGGAGGGGATTTTCCCAGTCAGCTCAGATCTCCTGTCCCTCTCACTGGAAAGGGCCCAAAGCACCAAGCACCATTTAACTTGGGAATCTTGGAAAAGGGAGGCTCTGGCCCTGGGACACTGGCTCTGCCAGGGTGACCCCCTTTTGCTCAGTGTTAAATATTTCTTCCTTTCCTTGCCTGGTTGTCAAATTCATGCCCAGCCCACCAACAAATCCATCTCTTCAGAGATCAATTACAGTGTCTGGCTGCCAAGCCTGGAAAACCAATTAACTCCCAAATATTATTTTTTTTTTCCTGTTTTAAAGGAGAAAAAAAATTAGTGAAGGCAGAGTACGAGAGAGACAAAGAGAAAGAAACACATTGAAACGTGGGCATAAATCACCTGGCAAACATTCCAAACATTAAAATAAACAAGGACAAATTCCAACTTCATTTGTCTTTTTGGGAGATTCTGTCACTGATTTATTCTGCTGCTCTGTCTGAGCCTCAGTTTTGTCTTTGCTTGTGTTGGAGTCAGGTGCTGTGTCTGAAGCAGGGCTGGGTGCTCCTGTGGTGATTCCTGCATGGAGCATCCTCCCTTCTGCAGGGCTGTGATCCCCTCACCTGGGGTTTTAGGGGCTTAAACCCATTTGGGAATGGATTAAGATGGATGCACAGCTCTGCCTGGGCTGGTGGTTTGGGAGAGGAGTGTGACCCACCAGGCTTCCCAGGAGGAAATAGCTCTGCTATTTATTTATATTTTCCCAATCCCAAACTTCTGGCTTTCCACTGGCTATGCAGATTGAAGCTCTCTGCCTAAACCTCATGCCCTTGATTTTTTTTTTAGGGAAACTGCTCCTTTTGACCAACTCTTCTGTGTCCTCAGGCCTCCAAGGAGTTTAGAGGAGACTCCTGTTCCCAAGGCAGTGGAATGGTGTCCATGTGGGCCCAGCTGTGTCTCAGGCTGGTGGTCTCACAGGGATATTTAAAGGAGGATTGGGAAAGGGAAAGAAGTAAAGATTGAATCATTTGTGATATTTCTGTTTTTGGGAATTGGCCAGCCAAGGTTCTACAGCTGCCTTCCAGATCCAGGGGGTATGGGTGGTAGTGGAGTGAGGAGAAGCACTTTGCCTGAGTAAGAGGATTTGGTGTTTCTAAAATGCCCTTTATCTGGTATTTGTGGGTGGGAATGCAGGCACCTGCTGCTGTGGTTGGTACCAGTGACAGGTGCTGAGGGATGCAGCATCCCTGGGGGTTTAGTGCCCACCTGGAGTGGCAGCAAGCTGGGGCGAATCCCCTGGGACATCCCAGCTGTCATTCCTGGCTGCCAGAGTTGGAGAATCAGGGATTTGAACCTGGAGCATCTCTGCCTGTCCCCCTCCTGCAAAAAGCTTTAGTGTTCACTCCAGAGGGGAATGGATAGTCCTGGGGGTTGGTGTGCAGAGGAATTCAGAGGAATTCAAACCCTTCCTTCAGCTCTGTCAGAAACTCTTCCCCTGGGATAAATCAGCTCTGCTCCCAGCTGAATGGCTGCTCAATTGGAGATGTCCTTGTCACCCTGGGTGCTTCCCTGGCTCCCACAGCATTCCCAGAGCCCTGCTGCAGGCTGTCAGCAGGGCTATCCCTCCTGAGCCTGCCCTGATTGCAGAATCCTTTGGGAGAAGCTTGGGAAAGGTGGGAGCTCCCAAGATCCCCAGATCCTGCTGCATCCCCTGTGCTGGGCACTGGCTCAGCAGCTCAGGGTGGTTTGCAGGGCTGCTGTGGGATCTGTGCTTCCCAGCCTGGCTCTGGAAACAAAATCCTGTCAAGGAAACCTGGTGAGAGCACAGAGTTGTCCAACAGCCTCCAGGCAGCCTGGAGCAAAAGCTCTGACAAGTGCAAATCACAATCCAAATGGAGATTTTTTTCCTCCTCTCCAGCCCAACACTGTTGGACTCTCACAGTGTTCTCTCCAACACTGTTGCAGAATAGATGGATGGCACCAGGAAAGCTAAAAAAAACCAACAAAAATCCCATAAAATCCTCGTGCTGTGTCATCCTGCCCAGACCTTCCAGTGACACAGCCTGGGAGTGGGTTCATAGAATCCCAGGATGGTTTGGGCTGGATGGGACCTTAAAATTCATCCAGTTCCACCCCTGCCAGGGGAAGGGCACCTTCCACTGTCCCAGGGTGCTCCAAGCCCTGTCCAGCCTGGCCTGGGACACTGCCAGGGATCCAGGGGCAGCCACAGCTTCTCTGGGCACCCTGTGCCAGGGCTGCCCACCCTCCCAGGGAAGGATTTCTTCCCCATACCCAATTTAAACCTAATTCTTCTGGAGATTGGCCTGTCAGAGCAGTGTGCAAGACAAAATCTCCACTCCTTTCATTTCCAAAGCTGACAATGAGCTGCAGTGATGGGAATCAGGAGAAATCCATGTCCAGTAGGGCAGAGCACGCTCTGGACTGTTCTTTTGCCAGAGACATTTCCCCAAGAAACCCTTGTTTTAGACACAACCCATTACTCAACTTGTCAATCCCTAGTTACCCCTCAAATTCCTATATCCCAAATCCATGGGATAGATTGGATAGCTTGATTTGAAATGTGAAAGCAGGCTGGATATCATTGCTGTGCAAATCTGGTGGAGGGTGGGCTTTTTTTTTCTGTTCCATGGCTCAACTGGGTTTAAATGAATGAATTAAATCCGTTTTAGTAGTTCCCAGTGAGGAATATATTCCTTTGGAATAAAGGGGGAAAAAAATCCCTCCCAACATTTCATTCATCTCAGAGTGAAGCATTTTGATCAGGGGAGCTCAGCTAATTTTTTTTTCCTCCTCAAAATAGGTCAACATTGAAATATCAGACGTCACATTGGAACTGAAAGTTGAACAGAAATGTTTAGAAAACATGAGATTATATATCCATATATTTGTAAGTTTAACGAGGTTGTGGATGGAAAGAAAGCACCCAAGCTATTTATAATTCAATTAGCCTTAGATTTAGGAGTAGCTCTCCCTCTCTGTAAACTGCATCTCTTTTTCATTTGGAACAATCTCCTTCCTCCATCACAGCCCCTTTTTCCCAGCAATGCCTGGGAATATATGGCTGCAGCTGGGAATATATGGCTCTAATAGAGCTGCAATGACTGCAGCTGTACCATGCCAGCTAACTGCTGTATTTTTCTTTCCCGAGGCTCTCCGGGCGTGTTCACAAGGGAATATTGACATTTGGGACCAAGGGATGCAAAAGTAGGCTGTGAGCTGCTGGAGCTGTTATCCAGGATATTTATTCCAGCAGCTTCCCCCTGCAGGACTTCTCAAGGTTGTGCCTCTTTTTCCCCATTCTCCCTGTTAAGTGTCCCACACCACATTTCCCATTAATTACTAAAATAAATCTAACAAAATGCTCTCCTTCCTGGGCTTTTTTTGGTGTTCCTTCACCTCTCTCTCTGCACCACTGTAAGTAGTGAGTGAGCTCCTACTCCCACTCTGGGTTTCCAAACTGTTTATAGAGTAATAAAGAGAGACAATTACAAGTCATTGCCCAGGGATAACGTGCTGATGATTTTATGACTGGACAAACGGTTTGCACAGCCCACAAGTGGTGGTGAGCAGGAAATCTGGGATCTGCTGCTGGCAGAGCCACCCCCGAGGGGATGAACCCTCACTGCTGACAGCCAAAGCTGCTGCAACCACTGAGAGCCATTAAAACTGGGGATGGGCATCATTTGTTTCAGAGGAAAAGCAGTGAAGAACTTTTGGAAGGTGCTTGGACGTTCATCCTGCTCGGAGTGAGTGTGAGGGACCACCAGCACTGCTCACTCAGGTCCACAGGCCAGCAGCTGGGGCCTGGGGATTCCTGGAAAAACAAAGATTAAAGGGTGTTAATGCTTTCGAGCAAACAGGGATCATCCCAGAGATAACAAAGGGATTAAGTTTCTCCAGGCACTTGAGCAGTGACCCAGCTTTGAAGCTGCTGCTGCTGCAGGGTGACCCTCGGCTTGCTGCCACCTGTAGGATGACATTCCCTGTCACCCCAAACCCTGGGGATTCCATTATTTCTGTTTTTAAGCCTATATCTGTAGCTGGTTTAGTTCCCACCCAGTGAATTTTCCAGTTCTTCTGTGGTTCCAAGAGTAGAACAGGGAACAATTTCGGATTTAAAGCATGCCCCCAACCACTGAACACAGAAAACTGCTTCCAATTGTCAAAAATTCAGGAGTCAGCTGCTCACCTGTCTGAAACCATTTCAAGGTGATGCTCCCATTGGCAGAGCATCATCTCAGCACTCTCTTCTCTCCACTGAAGTGGAGCTCAGATGGAGAGGTCTCACTCTGCCCACCTCCCACATTTGGGAGGGATGAGCTGCACCTCTCCCAAAGGCACAGCAGCTCCAGGCCTCAGAGTGGGCAGGCAGCCATGGGACTGGGAGTAGCTGTGTGCAGCTGCTAGTGATGCAGATAGAATCTCATAAACCAGTTTCCATCCTGCTTTGCTGTGGATTTAATGATCAGAGGAAGAACTTGACTGTTTATTAAAACATTAGACAGTAAAATTTAACAATAGACAATAAAGGATTTTGGTTTTTCCATCCTTCTGATTGTTAAAGCAACACCACGTTGGGGCTGGAGAGGGAGCTGCTCCCAATCCCTGATCCAGAAGGACAGAGTGGGCTGTGGGGATGGAGAATGGACAGTCCCTGTCAGTCTTCTGTCCCTGTGGCTGGGTGTGCAAACACCTTCAGACACCCATGGGAGTAGCTGGCACCTTGTGTGGAAGTGGCCCCTTAGGGTCTGGAGGGAGGGGTTTGCAATTTCTGTGGAGTTTTCTCCTGGTATCACAAGGGGTTTGTAATTTCTGTGGGGTTTTCTCCTGGTATCACAAGGGGTTTGTAATTTCTGTGGGGTTTTCTCCTGGTATCACAAGGGGTTTGCAATTTCTGTGGGGTTTTTCCTGGTATCACAAGGGGTTTGCAATTTCTGTGGGGTTTGCTCTTGGTATCACAAGGGGTTTGTAATTTCTGTGGGGTTTTCTCCTGGTATCACAAGGGGTTTGTAATTTCTGTGGGGTTTGCTCCTGGTATCACAAGGAGTTTGCAATTTCTGTGGGGTTTTTTCCTGGTATCACAAAGGGTTTGCAATTTCTGTGGGGTTTGCTCCTGGTATCACAAGGGGTTTGCAATTTCTGTGGGGTTTTCTCCTGGTATCACAAGGGGTTTGCAATTTCTGTGGGGTTTTCTCCTGGCATCACCTTTTCAGGCTGGTTCCTGTGCTGAGCTGGCTGGCCTGGCTTCTCCTGGAGAAAACCAGGATTTCCTAGGGTCCCTCATCCTGCCTAAGGAATGTTCAGCCAGCCTCCCTCTGCACATGCTCCAGTGGGGCTCCAGGGGGATTTTCTTGGACACAGACAGCAAAATGCACAGAGGCAAGTCTTGCCTCAGAGCCTAAAACACCCAGTGTGTCCTGCAGCATCCAACTCCTTTGGCTCCCTGCAGGAGATAGATCCCTGCAAGCTCAGGGCTGGGGGGATTCCTGCACCTGGGGGAGTTCTTGGAGTCCTGGCAGCCCCAAAGCAAGGTGCCTTCAGCTGCAGTCTCTGTGCTGGCACAGGCTCCCCTCCAGTGGGGGGTCTGGGGGTCATGTTGGAGGGATGCAGGGCAGGTGTAGGAGAAGATTATCCCTCCCCCTTGTGCTGCAGTGGGGTGTGAAATCCAAATCTTGCTTCCCTAGGGAGCTTCAGCCAATGGACCAGACCCCAAATGTGAAGGCAAGGCAAGACTTTGTGTCTTTGCTGGGCTTGGAGGGGAAAGAGGGATGGGAAACAGGTGAGAACATGTCAAGGTGAGAAGGAGAGGGTGAATTGCTCATGGGCCTCTATGAATCAGGATTTGTACAAACTCAGAAGCCTCGGGCACTGAACTGCTCTCTGAGCCCTCCAAAAAGGCTTTCAAAGTTGCCAGGAGTGAAGTTGTGAACCAAGTGGAGTCTGGGAAGCAATGACCCCTCTGCACTGGAGGCAGGAATTACAGGTCAGCCCTCCAGGGACGTGTGCCAGGCCTTTTGCTGCCTTGTGCACAAAAAACGTGGGAAAGGGAGCAGGCAGAGAAGTAAAATTTGCCAGGGCAGGGCCAGCAAAAGGTGACTGCAAAGAAGCTTTGCAGCACAATGGGGGCTGGGGATGGTGTAGAACCATGGGGTATCACAGGGATCATCGAGTCCAGCTGATCAATTGTTGGCAGCTGCACGTGGAGAAAACCAACAGGAGCTGCACCTGTGAGGTCCAAACGAGCTGGGAGGAGGCTGGAGAGGCATCACAGGAGTGTCTGCAGGAATATCCACCCAGGGCACTGTGGGGGGTTACAGGGGGAAGTGGAGCAGCAAACAGAGCCTGTCACCGTCCCACTGGATCCATCCTGGAGCACCTCGTGGTGCTGTGAGCAGTCCTGGTGTCCCTGTCTCTGAAGGGGCAAAAAATGGGAAGAAAGTGGCTTGGGGGAGGCAGATGTGGAGCTGGATGGGTCCCTGCTACAGCCAGGGCTGATGCTGGATAGAGACCCCAGACTGGGCTCCTGCATTTGGCACTTGGGCCTGGGGCAGCACCCAAATCACAGAGCAATGAGATCTCTCCTGATCAGAGGCACTGCAGGACAGCCAGCCCTGCTGCTCCCTGCGCTTGTCCTGCCCATTCCCAGTCCTCAGGGGCAGCAGGACCATCACTAGCTTCAGCCCCAGGAGACACAGATGGACTCAGCCTCCCTCCTCAGCCCTGGAAAATCTTAAGGATTGAATTCTGACCCCAGCGAAAACAGCCGAGCATTTTCTGGTTGAGTCCAGCGGGCTGGAATTTAATTCCCTGGTTTAAAACCTCTTTAAAATCAGCTGTGATACATAACCAGTCTTCTCAGCCTCTAAATACCTCAACAAGATTGGCAGTGCTCCAGCAGGGCCATGGGCAGGATTACCTGCAAATCCATAGGTCAGGAGGGAAACTGGGGAGCCCGGCTGGGGCAGAGCAGAGCAGCAGAGCTGGAATTGCCTCTGCTGGTGGCTGTGGCATGCAGGAAGAGCTGGGAGGCAGGTGAAATCCTCTTTGGAACCCCTTTTTGCTGTTGTGATATCCCTGTTTGTGCTCAGCCTTTCGGAGGATGTTTTGCACATCTATTTATTTATGCACATAGACACACACACACACCTCCCCATGGGTACTCACACCACGATGCATCTCCTCAGCCTGCAACCTTCCACATACTGCAAAAAAACAAAGAAAATTAACCCCCTTATCATTGATAAATCATCAGAAGCTAATATTAGTGCTGCTGGACGATTTTCCCCCTGAACTATCCCCACTCCACGATCCTGTCTCGATGCCTCTTCCCGCAGCTCTTTACATTCTATTATTTATAAGAAACAATGTTCAGCCCTCCCCTGGCAGCATTTGCAGGGCTGCGGAAAGCAGTGCGGCAGAAAGGTGGGGAGAACAATTTTGGTGATGTTTCCATAGCTACCTAGCTGCTAAATGTGGTTTATTCCGTTTTAAAGTCACCCAGCACGGAGGCACGCATCCCTCCCCTCGCACTCGGGCGCTGGGAACGCAGCCCCGCATCCCTGCTCTGCCTATTCCAGCCTCATCTGCCCGGGATTTGTGTATTTAAAGGGCTGCTTGCTGCCTGGATAAACGGCAGGAGGATAAACAGATTGTTTCTCGCTCGTTCTCCTCTCCGACGTGTGTGTTCCGGGCGCTCCCTGTAATGTTATTACGGATATTTTTTTCCCCCAGCCGAGATGCGCAGGGAAGTCGGAGGTAGGAGGGTGTCCTCTCGTGGTCTGTGGCATCTCTGCAGCCTCAGAGCTGGGGAAAAAAACCAAAAAAAAAAAAAGAAGGGGGAAAGGGGTACCTTGAAAGCGGGTGGGCGTTTTAGGGAAAACCTCTTTAGCTGGAGTTTCAAAATTGGGGGATTGTGTTCAAAACATCTCATCACCTCCCTGAATCCAGCAGAGAAATCCCCCCTGGGCTTGCTGAGCTGCTTAAGGCCACACTCAGTTTTCCAAGCCCTGGAAAGAGGAGGAAGATGAGGCACTGGAAGGGGATGGATGGTCCCAGTTTTCCGGAGCAGAGGAAATCTGCAGGGAGCTGAGCTGGCTGCACGGATCCTTCCCAGACCTGCACCTTGGGATCTGCTCCCTCTGGGGAGACTTGCAGGGCTCATCCTGCTGCCTCTGAGCCCCCTCCCACCCACACAGCATTTCCCAGCCCCTTCCAGGGATGTGGTTCCCAGCACTGCACTGGCACCCCCTGGTCTCTGCCGGAGGAGACAGGGAAAAGCTGGAAGCAGGACAAAGAAACAGATGCAGGCAGGGACAACAGGCAGAGAGTCCATCAGAAAACAGGAATTCCTGACTCAGGGTTTATCTGAACGTAAATTAGATGTAAATGGTGGGAATGCTCTTTGCTCACAGAGTTCAGCACTGGCACAGTTGCCCAGAGAAGCTGTGGCTGCCCCATCCCAGTCCAGGGCCAGGCTGGATGTGGCTTGGAGCAACCTGGGGCAGTGGAAAATGTCCCTGCCCAGGGCAGGGGGTGGAATGGATGAGCTTTAAGATCCCTTCCAGCCCGAGCAATTTAATGATTCTGTGACTGTAAATGAGGAGGATAAGGGACATGCAAACATCTGAGGAGAGCAGGCTGCTGTCCATCCATCCTGCCTGTGATTCCAGCCCCTGTCCCTCCCGTGCTGTGTCACCCCAGCTCCTGCAAATCCAGTGTGACACAGCCACTGTGGTGATTTTTTCCACAGAACACACTGGAGGGGAGCAGCCCCAGCTTTTCCTGGGAAAGGCACAGGATCCATCCCTCTGGTGCATCCCAAGGGGCCCTGCAAGCCCCTCCCAGGGATGTTCTGCTGGAAATCTGTCCCAGAGAAAAACCTCTCCTGAACTGGAGGATTTTTGTCACAATTTTTTTTTTTCTTCTTCTGCCTGGCAGAAAAAGGGGAGTGAAAAGCACTGCTGAAATCGTGTTTATTCGTGTTTGTCACCAGGTACAAAGCAAATAAATCATCACTGGGAAGCAAAGGCACCTCTGACCATGCCTCACCCGCTCGAGTGTCCTTCTGTTCTGCAGGTTCCCTCTGCCCCACGATGTTGCCTGGGGTGTGCCAAGGTGCCAGGCACAGCTCCACCCCCCTGGGGTGCCCCAGCTGAACAGGAGGAGTGCTGGGGAGGCAGCAGATTCCTTTGGGATCGCTGGGATTCAGCTCAGCCCCTGTGGCTGCATCTGCAGGGGTCTCACACCTGGGATAACCTGGCTCAGGAATCAGGCAGGTTCATTTGTCCTGGCTCTATTCCTCAGGCACAGCCCTGACTCTTCCTGGCTTTGATGCTCCCACCTTTCTTTGGGAGCCCTTTCCCCAGAGCCCAGCACAGATCCAGCCCATTTTGCCATGGATCCCTTTTTTTTCCCAAGCTTGCTCCCATCCCTCCAGCTGCCCTCCCCAAAGTCACATCCCTCCACAGATCCCATTCCCCACCTGATTACCACATTTAGCACACCTTTTTCTGCCAGGAGGGCACAGAACCAGGCTGGGGAGCTGGAGAGGTTCCATCCCAGAAATCCTCTGTGCCCTGGGCTGATCCCCAGCAAAAAGATTTGGACTCTGCCCCACTCAGGTGAGACCCCACCTGCAGAGCTGCCCCAGCCCTGGGGCCCAGCACAGGGAGGATGTGGAGCCAGAGGAGGCACCAGGATGAGCAGAGGATGGAGCAGCTCTGCTGGGAGGAAAGGCTGGGATTGTTCACCTGGAGAAGCTTTGGGGTGATCTAAGTGCTTGACAGTTCTGACAAGAAAGATGGAGAGAGAATAATTCCAAAGGTCTGGAGTGCCAGGACAAGGGGAATGGCTTCCCATTGGCAGAGAGAAGCTTTAGATGGGATATTGGGGAAAAAATCCTGGCAATGAGGGAGGTGAGACCTGGCACAGAGCAGCTGTGGCTGCCCTGGATCCCTGGAAGTGTCCAAGAACAGGCTGGACAGGGCTGGGAGCAGCTGGGACAGTGGGAGCTGTCCCTGCCCATGGCAGGGGTGGCACTGGATGAATTTTAAGGTCCATCCAACCCAAACCATTCTGAGATTCTCTGGGAAAGAACTGAACTCTTGCCAAGGAGAGCCTCAGCAGCCCCTGGCTGGGTGATTTCCCTGCACAGGGCCAGGAGGTGCCATCCCTGCTGTCCAGTTTGTGACCCAGGGATGGACACTCTCGTTGGTGCTGGAATTCCAGCACATCTCCCTTTATTGCTTTCTGTCAGACAGGAGGGGCTGGCAATCAGGGGATGCCCTGTGGCCGCAGAGCTCTCCTGGCCCATCACGGTGGGTGATCATCAGCAATCACCATGTCACTGCTCCCCAGACAGCCTCTGCTGGCTCTGTCCTGGCCTCCTTTCCTCTGCAGCCCCCAAGGCAGCTGCTGGAGGTCAGGGGGTTTTCGTGGCTCTGTGGTGACAGGGAATGTCTCAAGTCTCCAGTATCAGCCAGGGATTGCACTGCAGGCCCCTCTCTAGCCAAAATCAGCAGCACAGAAACATTTCCTGCTGCCTTCCCTGCCTCTGGCAGCACTGGCACCAGGCAGTGACTCGTGGCACCTGCTTTGGCTTTCCTGCCGTGGGGAAGGGACAGGTCTCCATCCCTGTGCCCTGGGAAATATGAAGAGCTGCCTCCATTCAGCAAAGCCACAGCTGCCTGAAACATTCCTCCAGCCCTGCTCTCTGGATTAAGGAAGGCTGAAGGCTTTTTTTTTTTTTTTTTTAATGAGTTCAATGTTTTACAGCTCAAATTCAAATAGGAGCTTAAGAGCTTAAACAATGAAACATAAGGATGTGCTGGCAGGGCTGGGCTGTCTCCTCTCCTCTTTGCAGCTCTTCTTGGCATCAGCCTGGGCAAAAAAACCACAGGCTGAGCAGCCTTTCCAGGCATTTCACTGCAGAACAAGTGGGAAGAGTTTTGGGAAAGCTGGTGAGGGACTTCTGACACTTTCCTGGAGTGGCAGGACAAGGAGAATGGCTTCCCACTGCCAGAGGGCAGGGTTGGGTGGGATATTGGGAAGAAATCCTTCCCTGTGAGGGTGATGGGGCCATGGCAGAGTTTGCCCAGAGAAGCTGTGGCTGCTCCTGGATCCCTGGCAGTGTCCAAGGCCAGGCTGGATGGAGCTTGGAGCAGCCTGGGACAGTGGAAGGTGTCCCTAAGTTCAGAGCTGGAGGGGGATATTGGGCAGGGTGAAGTGTGTGTGCATGAGGAGCCACCTGGGCACTGCCACCCCCAGCTGGATGGACCTGCCTGGAAATAACTGCAGGTTTGCCCAGGAAAGCTTTGCTGCTATTCAGGTGATCAGGGCTGTCTGCTCTTCCCTTGGATGCTCCCCAATCCCAGTGAAGCCTTGATCCCTCTTAGCTGGTCTCCTCCACCCTTGATCACCTCTCCCTCTCTTTCTCTCTCCATGTCCAGCTCCCATCACAGAGTGAGAGCTTCCCCTCCTGGCACTCCTCAGAGTCACTGTGGGAAGGCCAGTGGTGCAAGAAGCCAGAGGAAGGCCAAGAGACAGCTCAGGAGGCAGGAGAGGGGCTTTTCCTGCCCAGCACACCCTGTGGAAACACAGCTGCCCCCTTACTGAGCTACCAGAGCAGAGAACTGACCGTGCCTGGGCTCTGGGTGCAAATACAAGCAGAAGAAAGGATGCTGCCTCACTGGAAGGGGGGAGACTCCTGCCAGGCTCCTGGAGCAGATCCCCAGCTGCTGTAAATAAAGAAGCACCAGACTGGTTTACACAAGCTGCAGCTGCTGAAAAATGCTTTTTCCAAGTCTTTTTCCTGATGGGATTGTTTGTTTTTTCCCTATCTTCCTCCAGCTCTGAATGCCATCACTAAAATCCACGTGTCCTGCCCCACCTTGTCCCTTGCAGCCCATCTGGGGAGCAGCAGGGTGGCTGAGGAACATCAGACCTGGAGTCAGTTCAGAGCCAGTGCTGCCCTTCCCAGGGATAAGGCTGAGCTGTTCTCCTGGCCAGAACCCCACCCCTCCTCCAGAGCCCTCAGCAGGCATCCCTCACAGGCTGCTGGGGCAGATGGAGCTGGAAGGAGCCCATCACCCCAAGGGCTGGCTCTGCAGGGCTCCTCTGCTGTCCCCTCCCACGCCTTTGGTGACCTGGGGACAGGGCACAGCCCAGAACTCTCTCCCAGGTGAGCTGCTGTTTCAAGCTGCCTCCTCAAAGTCAGCCATCTGTGCTGTTTTCTCTGGGAGTGATAAACACTTAAGGGTCACCTGCTTTCTTTAATCTCCTCTGGCTCGTATTCATCTGAGCTGCACATCATATTAATTATGTTCCTTTTATTCCTGCCCATGCCAGCACAGAGGGATCATTACTGCTGCTGCTTCCTCTTTTTATTGTCTGGATGCTCCCAGCCACCAGCTCTGGAATCCTGCACCACCAGAGGACACTTTGCTGATCACCTTCCTTCATTAAGAAAACTTAATTTTAGTGCTGATGGGAAATTGGATTAAAGAAAATAAGCCACCCAAAAACAGCCATAAGGTTTCTCGTTGGATTAAATATTAAAATTAATAATCCAGTGCTCCATTCAGCTCTGTATTTATGTTAATATTTAATTCAATAACAGCCCGTGGTTTAGAACATTTCCCCATTTGTTTAAAGCTCCGGATGAAATTGCAATTTGTGCCTAAATTGGAGCAATATGGAGCTAACTGGGTTATGCTAATGAGGAGGAATGGCAGCTCCCAAAATCCTCTACCTGGTGTTGGGGAGGGGAAGCGGGGTTCAGCAGCAGGGAATGCAAACCCTGCAGGGCCAGGGGTGTGCTCTGGCTGGCAGGGACACATCTGGAAGCCTTGCAGCTGGATCTCTGCTCCTCTTTGGGGTGTTTTCTCTCACAGATGCTGCTGGCAGAAAAGTTGCCACACGAAGCCTGGGGCTGGGATGTGATCCAGGATCAGGTGATGAGCAGAAATGGGCCTAGGCAGCACCAGGGTGGATATTAGGAAAATTCCTTCAGTGAAAGGGTTTCCCAGCTCTGGCAGAGTGGTGACACCATCCCTGCAGGGTTTAAAAACTGTGGATGTGGCACTTGGGCTCGTGGGTCAGTGGTGGGGAGCAGTTGGACTCGGTGGCCTGAGATGCTCTTTGATCCTAAACAATTCCATGGTTCTGTGAGGGTGTGGGGTCTGCTGTGGGGCTGCTCCCAGGCTGAGTTTTGCACTGATGGCTTTGACATGATATGGAATGCCAAGCAGGATGCACAAATAACAGCCTGTGCTTTCCTTCCTCCAGTGCTTTTTTCCTGGCCAAAGTAGAGCTCAACTACTGGTGAAGTCCTGGGGTTCAACCTCAGCATCCCATGGGGAGAACTGAGCCCACATCTCTCAGGAGGTTTAATAAAAATTATGTTCAGGAAAGAATCTGGGAAGGACTTGCCAGCCTGTGCTTTCCTTCCTCCAGTGCTTTTTTTCCTGGCTGGAGTAGAGCTCAGCTGCTGGTGAAGTCCTGGGGTTCAACCTCAGCATCCCAAGGGGCAGAACTGAGCCCATGGAGAGAATCCATCTCTCAGGAGGTTTAATAAAAATTATGTTCAGAAAAGAATCTGGGAAGGACTTGCCAGCCTGTGCTTTCCTTCCTCCAGTGCTTTTTTCCTGGCTGGAGTAGAGCTCAGCTGCTGGGGCAGTCCTGGGGTTCAACCTCAGCATCCCATGAGGAGCAGAACTGAGCCCACATCTCTCAGGAGGTTTAATAATTCTGTGCAGAAAAGAGTCTGGGAAGGACTTCAGAGGCCCTGCTGAGTTGCTCTCCTTTTCCAAGGGATGGGAAGTGAACATTTCCCAAGGGTGGGCAGAGCCCCTCGCCCAGGCTGGTGCTGGGGTTTCACCCACTGGGGGATGTTTGATATGACAAAAGCTCTTTTCTTCCCCAGGAGAGCTCCAGTCTTGAAAAACATAATAATTATGGAGTGACACAGAGGAAGAATGTGGAACACAGAGCAATGATCAGTAAAACTTAAAAGCTTTGGAGGTGGAGTTCCAAGTGAGTTTCCTGAAGTTTGGATACATCCCCAAACTTCCTCGAACCTTTTGGGGCCTAATTAGATTTGAGGGGACTTATAAAAAAAACATGCACGGAAGAGAAAACTTTTTTTTGCTATGAAAAAACTGCTTAATAAAACAGATTATGTGCAAAATAGAAATCTGGGCCTTGTGAAGGAAGAGTAAAACGACACTAATGAGCAGAGTCTGAGTGTTAATGAATGGGATTAGCATTCCATTACCTGCAACTCTTATAAATAGACCCACCAATTTTAGGTTCCCTGCTCTTCAAAGAACCTGATGTGATTTCTGGGGGTGTTTTCATGTAGTTAATTCCAGTCTGTACAAGGAGAAACTGAGGCAGAAGCCAATCACTTGCTCCACCCCTCAGGCTGGGGTGGAGATGAGAACATCAAGGTGTTATTCTTCCGGGGTTTGATTTGGAGTTTGGGCAGTCAGAGCCCAGCAGGCACCACCCTGAGCTCTGTGTGAGCAGCTCTCCCATCCCCTGGGCACAGCACTGAGGAGGGGGCAGCTCCTGCAGCTGTTGCCTACTGGATCCTCAGTGTTTGCTTTCTTTCTGGGCCCTGTGTGGACTTTGGCAAACAGCCCAGGGTGGGGATGGCCTCACTGGCAGCAGGACTTTGCCCACACCAGAGCATGTCCTTCTGTGCAGCTGTTGGATGTGACAGCCAATGGCCCCACCAGCCTCAACTGGGGACCAGAGCTCTGTTTAAAAAGACACTGAACCATCCCCTCTTCCATCACCACATAATCCTCAGCCTGGCACTGAAAGCCAGGAATGGTTTTATTCTCGTTTCCTTGTCCTTTTGAGCTCTTCTGGGAGTGTTGCCATCCCAGTCAGAGCTGGATAGGACTGGGAAGGATGGGCTGGTTTAATAGGAACATCAGGAAATTAGTGTGCATGGATGTCCTTGTCACCTCCAGGGGCTGGAGAAGGAGATCACTGCCCCCCATTTCAGCTCTACAGAGACATATTTTGGGGGAGAAATGTGTAAAAGAGAACAAATGCTGCTGTGGGGAGGCTGGGAGGCCCTGCTGGTTCACACAGGATCACTCCTCCCTTCCTTATCATTTCCAGCCCAAACTCCTGGTGCAGTGATGGACCTTTCAGTGACATCCTGGAGAAGGAAGCTGGATGTTCATAATTGGAAGGGTGTTGGGAAGGAAGAGCTGATGTGCTCAAACATATGGGCTGGGATTCCTCTCACCTCACCAATCACAGCAAAACGAGGTGCATGCTCAGTCTAACTCTCTCTCTGCTCCATGCACAAGCAGGCTCCTTGCAGAGGGCCATTTTTCCTGTCCCAAAGGGTGTCCATGAGGGATGGGATCAGGAGCCCTCGAGAGATTTTGCCATCCTGGTGACCATAGAGAAAGCACAGACAACTTTGAGATAAATACCTGACATTTAGTTGGGGCTGTTAACAGAGACAAGCCCTCTTCCCTCCTGGAAAAATCACAAATAACTGTAATTTCCCCAAATTTTTAACTGTGAGCCTTCATTTTTTTCAACAGCCCCAGCTGGCAGAAAGAGCTGCTGCCCTGGGAGGGAGATGGGTGGTGCTTGGAAAATGGAGTGAGGAAACAGCAGGGAGCTGCTGCTGGCTGCCTGACAGCAGCACTGCATCCTGCTGGCCCTCCTTGGCTCCAGACCTCTGGAATTGCTCTGTCCTGCATTGCACACCAGCCTGGGGAAGGAGCTTTCCTTACATTTTCCATGGAACAGCTTTAGTCTTACCAAAAACCACTGGGATTTTCTCTGCTACGCCCTCAAATGATGTAGGCAAACAGATTCATGAGCTGGGCTGAAAACATGGAGGGCAGATCCTCCTGGAGCAGATTTTAGGGAAGTCTTTCCCTGTCCATCTGCCTGATCTGTGACTGCAGCTTTGCACAGCTACCTGTCCTATTTTTTTTCCTTCTTTTTATTCAGAGGAGACTGTGAATGTGTTGTGCATTATTAGCTCTTGAGGCCCCTGGATTAGCAGCAGCTTGCAGGGCCTGGAGCTGGGCTGGATGTGGAAGCAGCCACAGTTTTGGGCTGGCCCCAGGCTCTGCTCCCACCACACTGGGATGAAAGCAGGTGCCTCTTCTCCAGGCTGGGGATCCCTTGGTTGGCTGCCTTGCTGCTTTTCCCTTCTATTTGGGAGCAGATGAGCAGGGAAAAAGCTCAGATGGCAACATTTTGCCATCTTTTGCTGCTGGAAGTGAGGATGAGCAGCTTTGTTTGAGCAGCCACACCTCTGCAAGCTCCTGGCAGGTTGTCCATGGACCACGATCCCTGATGGGGCTGCTGGGAATGGGAAGGCTCTGACTCCACAGGGGAGGGAAAGCTCATCCTCCTCTTGCTCTCAAACACAGATTTGGATGGTCTCCTCTGTAAAGGAACAAGGGGGTCCTTGGTAGGACAAGGGGGAGTGTTTTTAAGCTGAAAGAGGGCAGGATTAGGTGGGGTATTGGGGAGAAATCATTCCCTGGGAGGGTGCTGAGGCCCTGGCACAGTTGCCCAGAGAAGTTGTGGCTGCTCCATCCCTGGAAGTGTCCAAGGCCTGGTTGGACAGGGCTTGGAGTAACCTGGGATAGTGGAAGGTGTCCCTGCCATGGCAGGGCTGGAACTGGATGGGCTTTAAGTTCCCATTCAACCCAAATCATTCCTGATTCCATGGTTCTAATCCGTGCCCTCATCCTGCTTCCAAACACTGCCCTCAGGTCAGCCTCCTATAAGGAGATGCAGGTCAGGAGTTTGGGGCTCAGCAGCTCTCCCTGCTCCTCTTGTCTCATTTGTAAACGTGTTTGAATCCAGATTTCCAAGCTGCAGCCAGATCTGTCACCGTTGGAGTCTCTGCTGCCCTTGGGTGAGTACCAGGCTGGGCATGGCACAGCATGGGCACCTCATCCATATCCTAAACCCCCCAGTAAAACCCAATAAAACCCCTTTTTGACTCAGAGCAAGCAGCATCTCCCCTCCTCAAAGAGAGCTGCAGCAGAATTGCAAATGCCCAACCCACCAGGATTTCACTGCGTGCTCAGCAGACTTGCACAGGGCTTTTTTTTTTTTTTTTTTCCTCCACCACCTTAGGGGCTTAGGCGGCACAGCAAGTCCAGTAATGAACTGTTACTCTGGAAAATAAGCCTTTCATTAGGTTAGGATTCTGATAATGAACCGTGATATTGTGCAAAGCCCGGGTGTGGAGCAGAGCTCAGCTTATCTCCTGCCATCATTTACCCACTTATCACCAGCACATGTCACAGGGCTCCCCCTCCCTGAGAACCTTTCTTGGGGTCACACACTGGCTGTAAGTGTTGAGCCAAGCCCTGCCTTCTCACTGCTGATGGCCTACAAACAAATGCTGATGTTTTCTCTGTTTTTTTTTTTTTTTTAGGTGTTCATTATTCATCACTCACAGGTCCTGAGATTGCAGCCGTGTCTCCTCTGCTGTGAAAACATTAATAACTGCTTTGGCTAAGCACAGGGAGATCATTTATTTCACAAATACACTGGGATTAAAGCTCAGCCTTCTTTTGTAGGCCAGGCTTTCAGGGCATGTTTTACTGGGAGAAAGGATTTGTTTTCCCTGGATTTACCTTTTCCCAAGCTCACTGCTCACCCCCCAGCCACAGCCTGAGCCACGACAACAAACCATCAAAACTGAGCCCGAGCAAGGCACAGACACAGGGATCTGGAGTTATTCCTGCCCTGTCTGAGGGTCTGGAGCAGCACCCTGGATTTTCCTGGATTTCCAGGATTTCATCCCGGTTTTTTTCTGGATCTCCCCTTCCTGTGATGGGAGGTTGGAGCAGGCAGGATCTGTGCTCTGCCTCGCCACTCCCTGCATCCTCCTGCTCCTGGCACCGCTCACCTCCACCAAGGACAAGGAGCAGTAAATCCCAGCAGCCTCTTAAAAAACATTTTAATTAAAAAAACCCCGACTTAACGGCAGCTTTAAAGGACATGAAAGACAACAGCTGTGGAGCTGCTCCCTGCTCCCCCTCCTCTCTGCAGCTCTTTTCAGAGTGATTCTCATGTAAAGCTTTCCTGGTTCCTGGCCTCCATCTGTGGTTTTGGGTGCAGGCCAGCCCGGAGGGAGCTGGGCACAGGAGGGGACAGGGGACAGAGCAGGCTGCAGCTGCGAAGCCACGCTGGGGTGGGACTGGGAGGATCTGAGGTGCATTCCAAGCTTGGGGCTCCTGACACGAGCAGAGCTGGTGGAGGAGACTGTCGTGGGCCCAGCTGGGGATGTGACACACGGCCTGCATCCCTGTGGAGATGGCCAGCCACCAAAACTGAGCCCAAACCGGGCCCAGCTCAGCTGGCCAGCCTGCCTGTGCCAGCCTGGGCTGCTGCTGCCTGCTGGGGTCCCATGGGGCAGGCTGGCTGTGCTGCCCTGCCTCAGTGGCTGCCCTGCCTCAGTGGCCGCCATGGCTGCCCCGCCAGGCTGAGCTCTGAGGCCTCACATCTGCCACCAGTGTCTCCTACCCTGTTTAGATGGGAAATCGGGCAGGAATTGAGCCCTGGGAGGATGCTGAGGGTACCCAGAGAAGCTGTGGCTGTCCCTGGATCCCTGGCAGTGTCCCAGGCCAGGCTGGACAGGGCTTGGAGCAGCTGGGACAGTGGAAGGTGTCCCTGCCCATGGCAGGGGTGGCACTGGATGGGCTTTAAAATCCTGTGCAACCAAAGCCATTCCATGGTTAAAATCCATTTCCTGGGACCAACACTGAGAGTTTTAATCCAGAGCTGGGCATCTCCAGCCACCTCCTCTTCCCAGAGGTTCTACACATCCCCAAGAGCCCCAAGACACCCCCAGGAGGAGTTTCCCAGCACTAATGCATGATTCAGGTAAAACACAATGTGCCATTAGCCATTACAGGGAATATTCAGATTTTTTAGGAAGAGCCCCTATGTTGCCACATCCTTTCACCCCCTCCCACCCCACATGTCCAACATCTCAGGCCTGAAAGCATCAATCAAACCAGCAGAGTGAAGGCAGGAGCAGGGCCAAAGCCTTTCCCACTGGGATTCACCACGCTTTGCATTTTGCAAATGGAAAGGTTCAGGGCTTCCAATTAGAGCTGGGCAAATGAAAACCTTCTCAGCTCACTGCCCAATCCCCCACCAAAAATTCAAATAAGGAATGGTTTGGATCAGTGCAAAGTACAGATCCTTTGATTTTTTATTTTTTTTTTCTCCTCCCAAAATAAACCTTTCTCCTTCCCACCCTGATTAATTTTAGATCCCATGAAATGTTTTATTCAATTGCAGAATGAAATGTCATTTCAGAACATTAGCTGGAATAATATTCCTTTTTAAAAAGTGCCAGAGCAAAGAAGTTCAACTTTGAAGACCTTTCTTTTCCTCCCTGCATGGGTGTAGGAACAAATTTGTTTTCTGATGACAAAAAAAATGGGATTTTAGAATGTTTTGGTGAGCACCCAGTGGGATTTTTAGCCCCTGGAGAAGGGATATGAACGAACCCCAGTGGGGCTGATTTTGCTGGAAGCACAGGTTGGTCAAAATCATCTTCATTCCCAAGAGCTCTCTCCTACTTTCCCCGACTCTGCTGACTGCTCTTTAATCAACTATTTAAAACCCAGCTCCGAGACTTCCCATCAATTTCCAAATCTCTCAGACTTTGTGAAAAAAAAAACCCAAAAAACCCCAAATAGATCAGGCAAAGGAGCCCAGGGGGAGGCCACTGACTGGAATGAGCCTGACTGGAGGGGTGGGATGGGATGTTCCTGGCGTGGGGGGAAGAGGGAGGTCTGGGGAATGGGCAGTAAATTGATTTTCATGTATTCTGGGGCCGTGCAGCCCTTTCCAGCGTGGCTCTGACGATCTGGAGGCAGGGTTCTGAGGGGATTAGAAAAGATTTATTTTCCTTTTTTCTGGAGTGAGATGAAAGGGGGGAAGGGGAGGGAGAGGAGAGCAAGGAGTACTACAGAAAGGAACTCATTATTTTTTATCTTTTCCAATGACCTTGTTTATTTTAGTCCTGCTTGAAAGGCAGCTTCTTTCCTTGAGAAAATTTGGAGATATCTGGAGACTGGGGCTAGTGAGAAAGGGAAAAAAGGGAAAGGGGAGCTGGGGAACTGAAGAAAATTAACAGAATAAATGTAAACTGAGCTGGAGAAATATCAGTGGGCTTGGTGCTGTGATGAAATTCTGTGTTTAGGGGGAATGCTCCCCCTGTCCAGCCTGGCCTCAGACATTTCCAGGGATGGGGATTTCTTCCATATATTTTTTAACTTAGATTTTCCCTGTTTCTATTTCAACCCATTGCTTCTTGTCCTATCCCTACAGATCCTGATGAAGAGCCCCTCTCTGTCCTCCCTGTAGCCAGCTCAGGTCCTGGAAGGTGCTGGGAGGTCTCCACTTCTCCAGAGCTTGTAGGGAGCAGAGGCATCATCAGTGTGACTCCCCAGGTTGCATCTCCTGAATTAATTCCCTCAGACCCATTACAAAAGGGAATTAATGTGTTTTTTCCTTATTTATTTCAGTGGGCTTTGATTGTGGCTGGGAACTGGCAGGAGCTCACAGACATGTAGGAATCCCTCCTCAGCCTCCTGGACATTCCAATTCCTCCCTGCCACTGGACACTCCCATTGCTCAGGGCTTGAAATGCAGCACCCCATTCATTTAACCCTGCTGGGGTATTTTTTTTTTCTTTAATCACCCTGCTCTCCCATTATCCTCTGCACTGGAATCATCCTCTGGAAGGAGGTGGCTGCACCACAGAGGGAACACCAGGAAGAATCCAAACCCAAGGACCAGCTCTGCCCCAGGTGATGCTGCCTTTGAGGGGAGAGCCAAGCTCCCCAAACCCACAGGAGATGCCCCACGACCCTAATACCTCCCCATGGTCCCCCACAGCCTCCAAACCAACAACATATCCATATCCAGCTCATCCTGTAGCTGCATCAAACCAGGGCCATTCCACCTCCAGCTGAAAAAAACCCCATCCTGAAAAACTCCCAAAGAGCAAGGTCAGCTTGGCAAAAAGCCCCTGGAGCAATGGGCAGGGGGCTAATTTTAGATAAGACCAAGCTGGGCTCCCCTGGTTGCTCAGAAACCCTCCTGAAAATTCTCCAGGCGCTCAATTTGCATAGCTGTAAAGGATCATAAATAATTCCAGGTGCTGGGATTTAATTAGGTGACCTATACCAGGGAGGAATTTTGGCCTCATTTATGGAAATCAGACTCCTTCCAGAGGGAGCCCAGGGCATGAAGTGCCCACGGAGAGGGAAGGGATGGAGCCCAGCCCAAACTGCAGCTCCTCATCAACCCGAGCACTAATCAAGGATAATTGAAGTTAAACCCAACCACTGGGAGCTGTGTTTTCAGCATGAGAAGCCCATGTGGCAGCAGGGTGATGTTGCCCAGGAAAGCTGTGGCCTGTGGCCCTTGGGATGTGCTGGAGGCTCTGTAGGACCCTGTTACCTCCAAATATTGGCTGCAAAGAGGATCCTGGCTCTTTATCCAGGCATGCCTGGGAAGCTCCAGCTGAACTCCAGAGGCTTCAGGATGGCTTTGATAAGTGCTGTGTTCAGTGGGAAAGCTCCTTCTCTAGATTTAACCCTCAGACTTCAAAAGCAGTAAGGAAAAAAAAATCCCATTTTTAAAAATTTTAACCCACTGCTCTGAGCTGCATCTGAAGCTGACAGAAGAGAAAAGGAGTGAGTAAAGGTTGGACTGTGGGGAGCAAAGGCAGGCAAGAGAAAAAATGAGATGAAAAGGCCTTTGTAGTAAATGTGCTTCCACAGGAGACTTCCCAGCTGCTGGCTGGGGTCTTGTGTGATCCCACAGATCCTCCTGGGCTGCCTCTGCTGACGGGGGCGTGTGGATGATCCCAACCCTGCCCCAAACCAGGCAGAGGGAGAGGCTTTTAACCGATTTAACCCTCGCACGGGAGAAAACACCTTTTATTTCTAGAGGGGAAAGGGTGCCAAAGGGCTGCCCGTGCTCCTGGGTGGGTGCAGGCACCACTGCAGGTGTTTCAGCCTGGCTGGGACAGCAGGGCAGTGCCCAGGGCATGCCTGGCACTCCAGTGCCATCCCAGCACAGCATCCCACATTCCGAGCCGTGTCTGAGGCAGCAGCGCTGTTATAAATAATTTATTCTCTGGGCAGAGGAGGGAGGAAGAGAGAGCGAGCTTTTAATTAAAATGATATCTTACAGATCAAATAAATATGAATAAGATGCCAAAAACAACTGTATAAATCCCAAACATTCTCCTGTGTTTTAATTATTTGTGTTGATAAAACAAGAGCGGAGGCATTTGGCTCTGCTCGGAGGCTGTGGAGGCGAAAGGTTACCCTGGCATTTTTTATGTTCTGTGCAAAGAACAAATGTTTCCCAAGCCCAGATCTGACAAACTATAATTCATATCAGGAATTAAATTGGAATTTAGAGAACAATTGTTAATATTTCAAAGTAATTGTTTAAGAAATTATCATTTTGGTATCTGCCGCAAAAATAATTACCCACCGCTAATTTTTCTTTTTCAAAGGCTGCTATTTGCTGGGATAATGTTGGAAAGATGAGGAGTTTGTGCTGGGAGCTATTTATGTAGTTCAAATGAGGAGATAAATAGGAAGGGACTTTCATGTTCTCAGGCAAATGAGTCTGACTAATGTACAGCTTCGAGCTCAAAAGTGGGCCTTGGATTTATTTGGAAATTGGGGGAATTTTTTATGGATGGGATGTGTAAGAAACAGCAGGTGAGAAAATAATCAAAAGCCGTGCATATTAATTAGGAAATGATCCTCGAATAAACCCTGAGGGCATGGAGAGCCCCTGGCTGCCTGGTGAGAGGCACCAGCATCTTACCTCCCACCTTGGCAGGATTTTGGGGTGGAAAAGGAGCTGCATTCCTACTTCCACTCTTTACAGGGCATCAGTAAATTGGACAGGGGCTGAGAACTTGAATATTTAGATGATCACAGGAAAAAAAAGTGGAGAAGAAGGGATCTTAAACACCTGCATCCCACAGCTTGAGGGTGGGGTTATGCAGATTCTGTTCATCCTGCTCCTTCCCTGTGTTGTGCTGGTGGGAAATGCATCCTCCTCCCTCTAAACAGGGCTTTCCTCAAGGGATGGAGAGCAAGTGGAGCAGTGGCAGCACCAGGGAAGGTCCAGCAGTTCCAAGGAGCTGCTGTGCACTTCTGTGTTCAGACAGGATCTGGCAAAGGGAAACCGTTTCCACAAAAACAGTTTCAAGTGCAAAAGGAGAAATTATTTTCTGGGGTTTGTTAAATTTTTTTTGCAAAATTCTTACTCCATCTCGGTGGGAATAATTCCCAGCTGCATTTTGAAATATCTCCCTTCCTGCCACACTCTTATTTTAATGGGTGGCTTTTTCTCCAAGCAATGTCGATGGTGACTTTTAAAGTGCACAGGAGAAGCAGCATTTTTTACCCAGTCTTCTTTTTGTCACCTCAACTCACATTTTTCCTTCTGAATTGTCACCTCTGCTGCCCTCTGGCTTCCCCAGTTTTGCTGTTGGCCACTGGGGTGTTTTGGCTGAGCCAAGGGTTGGTCCCTCCACCCTGGAGGACCCACTAAACCTGTCCAGCCACCTGCAGAGCTGGGGAGATCCTTGTGGATGTTTTCCAGCCCCTCCATGCTTCCCCTCTGATCTCCACACTGCCCTGAAGACATTGGTCCCTAATGAGGAATACACTTGGCCTCTTTAGGTGCTTAAAGATTCCTGGAGAATATGGGGGAAGCAGATATTCCCCCTTGGGTCCATCCTCCCAGCTTGTTGTGAGCACCCCAATCCAAAGCAGATCACAGGAAGGTGTTGGTTATCAGCAATTAGCAGCAGGAGCAGTAATTAGGCACTTTGTGTTTGCCATGGATGGGGCTGGTATCAGAATAACAGATGTCTCTGCCAGGAAGTGTTTCCTTGTTATTAAGCATAAGTTTTTCTATTCTTAGTTTTGTTTCCACTGTTCCAGGTTGCTCCAAGCCCTGTCCAGCCTGGCCTTGGACATTTCCAGGGATGGGGCAGCCACAGCTTCTCTGGGCCTGCCCACCCTTTCAGCACAGATTTTCTTCCCAATATCCCACATAACTCAGGCCCTCACTGCTTCTTCTGCATCTGTGGAGAGACATTAAAAAAAAATTTTAAAAAAAATTCACTTTCCTGCTGTTTATCATCCCTAAATATCAGAACTAACTACCCAGGCTTCCTTTGCTCTTTCCAACCTGCCTCATAAATCATCTGTGCACTACTGGGATCATTTCAGAGCTCTTCCCTGCCTTCCCTGGCCATGGGAATGGGCTGCAAATTTCCATGTGGATCAGATCTGAATTAGCTGCCTCAACCCAGAGGCTAAAGAAGGAGTGATTCCTCTCTCCTGCAATGCATTGGTTTCACAAAAGTTAACACTGTTGGTTTGGTTTTTTTTTTCTCTGATACAACACAATAAATCAGTTTTAGTGTTTTCCCTCCCATGAGGAAACAGGGGATGGAAGTGGAGAGGAGAATCCAATCCCTTCCCAGGTACAGCTTGCCCCATCACAGCTTGGGGTGATTTCCTCTGAGAGTCATCTGCCCACCCACAGATCATCCCAGCAGGGTGCTGGGGCAGGACTTGGCCCCTCACAGGTCCCCATCCTGTTCCCCCAGGAGCACAGCCCGTGGTGGGAGCCCTCTTCAGCAGCAGCCAAGGGCGGGTTTGGAGCATCCCTGCTCTCTAAGGACACATGGCAGATGCCCAAGGAACTTTTCCCACTGCTTTTTCCAGCATGGACACACACCCAGCTCCACCTGGGAGCATTCCTTGACATAACCACCCAACTTTTGGTCCAAAGCTCTCAACTTCTTAGGTTTTTTTATCCTTATAGGCTTTATAATGATGCTAATAACTAAATTAATACCAATAATGAACTAATTTGGTTGGTATCATGTTAGACATATGGAACGAGGGACAGGAGAAGTTGTGCCTGGGGAGGTTCAGGTTGGATATTGGGGAAATTTCTTCACTGAAAGGGTTTTTCCAGCATGACACACGCCCAGCTCCACCTGGGAGCATTCCTTGACATAACCACCCAACTTTTGGTCCAAAGCTCTCAACTTCTTGGGGTTTTTTTGTCCTTATAGGCTTTATAATAATGCCAATAATGAACTCATTTGGTTGGTATCATGTTAGACACATGGAACAAGGGACAGGACAAGATGAAATGACCTCAAGTTGTGCCAGGGGAGGTTCAGGTTGGATATTGGGGAAATTTTTTCACTGAAAAGGTTTTTCCAGCATGATAAACACCCAGCTCCACCTGGGAGGATTCCTTGACATAACCACCCAACTTTTGGTCCAAAGCCCTCAACTTCTTGGGTTTTTTTTGTCTTTATAGGCTTTATAATAATGCCAATAATGAACTAATTTGGTTGGTACACACGGAACGAGGGACAGGAGAAGATGAAATGACCTCAAGTTGTGCCTGGGGAGGTTCAGGTTGGATATTGGGGAAATTTTTTCACTGAAAGGGTTTTTCCAGCATGACACACACCCAGCTCCACCTGGGAACATTCCTTGACATAACCACCCAACTTTTGGTCCAAAGCTCTCAACTTCTTGGGTTTTTTTATCCTTATAGGCTTTATAATGATGCTAATAACTAAATTAATGCCAACAATGAACTCATTTAGTTGGTATCATGTTAGACACATGGAACAAGGGACAGGACAAGATGAAATGACCTCAAGTTGTGCCAGGGGAGGTTCAGGTTGGATATTGCGGGAAATTTTTTTCACTGAAAAGGTTTTTCCAGCATGACACACACCCAGCTCCACCTGGGAACATTCCTTGACATAACCACCCAGCTTTTGGTTCCAAAGCCCTCAACTTCTTGGGTTTTTTTATCCTTATAGGCTTTATAATGATGCTAATAACTAAATTAATACCAATAATGAACTAATTTGTTTGGTATCATGTTAGACACATGGAACAAGGGACAGGACAAGATGAAATGACCTCAAGTTGTGCCAGGGGAGGTTCAGGTTGGATATTGGGGAAATTTCTTCACTGAAAGGGTTTTCCAGTTCTGGCAGTGGTGGAATCACCATTCCTGGAAGTGTTTAAGAGCCACTGGATGTGGCTCTAGGGGACATGTGTCAGTGCTGGGGTGATGGCTGGACTTGAAGGATTTCCAAAATCAACTCTGCCATGATTCTAAAACCAGGTGGAAAGTGGGAGATCACAGTGTGATGAAGGGAGGAACAGACACAGGGACCAAGCTTTCCCTGCTGGAAAAGCTCTGTATCTGCTCTGAGGATACCCCAAAGGAGAGCTGGGTGTTTGTCTGTGCTGCAGAGGGTCCCAGGAGGATCTCTGGGCAGCCAGGGGGGTGTGGAGATGTTTTTATATCCAGGGGAGCTGCTCCAAGGAAAGAGCTCTAATTAGAGGAAAATATTTGATCTCCGTAGGCCTTTGGTGAAATATCTCAGAAAAGCAACAGATGTTGCTGAAATTATTCTGTTCAACTGTTCCCCCCTTTTTCTCCTTTTTTCTTTCTTTTTTTTTTTTTTTGGAATTAAAATTCAGTAAACAGATCATGGCGCTTTATTGAGGGGTGCCAAAAACTTGCTCGAAATCAAAGCTGGTGCCTCCTGCAAAGCACAGCACATCCCTTTGGAAGTCAGAAGTTATCCTGGGAGCTACCAAAGACTCCCCAAAACACGTGGTGGCACAGCAAGGACAGGCTCCTGGTGTCCCCCAGTGATCTCCACTCTGAATGGAACCACTCCTGTCCCAGAAATCTCCCTTCTCTGATGAGCTAGAAGGATCAAATCTGGCTCCTTAGCCCTAAAAGAAGCTGTGCATAGATATAGGGCTGCCTAAAGACCCCCCAGAAGGTCTTGTGGAGACTCCTCCAGGGTTGGTTCAAGAGAGCAACTTTAGAAGAGGTAATCAACAGTTTAAGGAGGCTTGGGATACCAAAAGCCCCATTTTAGAATATTTTGCAGTCCCCACATTGAATTAAACCAGTTTTGTAGTGGTGTCCAGTGACAGACAGCATCAGCCACAAGGTCCACTGGACAGGTGGAAAAATGGAAAAATGGTTCTGGTGCATAGGGGGAAATGCAGTGGGTGTAGAATCATAAAATCCCAGAATTTCTTGAGGTGGAAGGGATCCATCAGCACTGAGTCCAGCTCCTGGCCCCACACATCCTAAATACCATCCCATAAGCACAGGCAGGTCCATTGAAACAGGGAATAATCACCTTGAACTGTCATTGTCCAGGAATCCACAGAGATCCAGCTACACAGGAAGCATCAGTCAGAAACCTTGTTTGGATTAGAGAGCCCAACCAAGGGGCTGGATGGGTTTGCTGGTGTGGTGTCACCCCAAAAGCATCTGCAGCACCCCACAGGACAGGTCACCTCATGATATGGAGGGGGGCAATGCATTGATCTGTTTAGCAAATGATGAGCAGGGTTTTGCTTTCATCAGGGCAGTGAATATGAATTGATTTGACAGGCTGCAGCTTGGTAAAACAAGAGAGGGGCATGGGGCCATCGCTGTATTAATTAGCTGTGCTGGAGCTGCTTTCAGCTGCTTCCCGAGTTTAATCAATATGCTCCATTGCAGTCCCCAAAGGCTTATGGAAACAGCCTTTGAAATCCTTTAAACTGTTGCCTCTGTGAGGTTTCAGGCTCTTGGTGTGCTCTTCAGCCCTCCCTGCTGAAATCCGTGGTGACCCGCAAGGACTGGGGTGGGAGGGGTTCCTGATGTGGATCTCCCATTTGCATCTGCCAGGAAGAGAAACAAATGAAAGAGACACTCTGTTTTAGCCCAATAATAATAATAATAATAATAATGCCAGACACTAATGAGCTGCCCTCTGCTCCCAGCTCCTATCTGCAGTAAATTACCTCCACAGGCTTAGTCTGATGTGAATGGGCACGGCACCATTGAAACTGGGTTTGGCTGAGCCCTCACACACTGCTCAGGCTTTGATTTAACACAAAGCAGGGCTTGAGCTTGTTAAGACATTTTACTGAGAGGGAGGGAGGAGAAGGCAGAGCTCCAAAGAGAGCTGGGAGTGAGACTGTGAGAGGAGGGGATGGAGGAAACGCCACACTGGCATGGGGAGGGGAGAGAGGGAAGGCAGGGATGCTCTGGTGCCTTCCAGGAGGGGAAAGGAAAGGCAGCTCTGCCCAGCCGGGCAGCCAGGATGGAATCTGCCTGCTGAGGGCAGGGCTGATCTCACACAGTCTGAATTACCTGCCGAGTGTTTGTGACAACTTTCCAACCCAGTACAGCCTTGTTAAACAGCCCAGCTCTGACCCATCCAGTCTGACAGTGCCAGCATGTCACCCAGCACGGATGGCACGGAGAAGGAGGAGGAAGAGGAATCCACACCCCAAATTCTCCATCTTGGCCACGTGTCCCTTATCACAAACATCCCCAAAAGTCTATTTATCTACCTTCTATAACCTAATTGACACTTTACTGATTTTGGTGGCTTGTTTCCATTCCCTCTGTGTTGGTAATTTCCCCCAGGGGTGTGGAATTCAGTGCCTGAGACAGCAGGGTCTCACTCAGGGCTCTTTGAGACCCTCTGCCAGGGGGTTTGAGACCCCCAGGGAGGCCAGAGGAATACCCTGGACTCCCACACCAGGAGACACAGGGAGGCCAAGCACTGCTCCCAGGGCCCCAGCACAATCATTGCGGTTCCAGAGGCAGCCCTGAGCCGTGCCTGCTGCTGCTGCCACGTTCCTGGCACGGGCACACCCTGCTGTTAATAATGGAAGATCCCCAATCTCTCTGGGGGCAGCTCTCCTCGCTGTCAGCAAGGTACTAAATCACAGCTGAAGTTTCTAGGCCAAATTGTTTTTCACTTTTTTTTTTTTTTGAGGAATGAGCTTCCTAAAAAGTGTGAGGGGCAATTTCCAGGCTCACTGGGTGATGGGTAAAGAAGGAGCCAGGAGGAGAAGGGTTAAGCCATCCTAAAGTGATGCTGAGTAGGTGATCTGATGAATTAGGAAAAAATAGGGGTGAAAGGGACCCTGGGCTTGTGTGTCCCAGCCCTCCCCAAGGAGAGTTAAATCTTTCCTTATCACCACCACTGCAGGGCCACAGGAGCAGGAAAACTTCCTGCAGCTACATCTGGAGGCACCAGGCATTTCCCAGCTCTTTCATAGGAACCCAGACTGGCTTGGGTTGGAAGAGACCTTCAAATCCACCCAGTGCCACCCCTGCCATGGGCAGGGACACTTCCACTATCCCAGGCTGCTCCAAGCCCATTCCAGTGCTTGACAACCCTCCCAATGAAGAAATTTTCTGTAATTTCCAATCTAAACCTCCTGAGGCTGTTTCTTCTCATCCTTTCCCTGGGAGCAGAACCAGACATCCTCCCCTTGTCTCCAGCTGTCCCCTCCTGTCAGGGACTTGTGCAGAGCCACAGAGTTCCCCCTGAGCCTCCTTTTCTCCAAGCTGAGCCCCTTCCCCAGCTCCCCCAGCCTGTTCTGGTGCTCCAGCCCTTCCCCAGCTCTGGTGAAGATGAAGGGGGGACTGATGACATCTGCTGAGGAGGAGAGCTCTGCACACTGGGACTCCTCCACAGGGACCCCCAGAGGAATGGAAGGCCAGAGGTGGCAGGGTCCAGGAGGACACAGAGAAGGAGAGGAGGGTGGAAATGCAGGTTCTGCAGCCAGGGAAGGCTCTGCTGGCTCACTGGGATTTCCCTCTGAGGACTGTTGAAGGGTTGGATGGTTCCCTGGCTCTGGGGTGAGTGGGACAGGGGATGGAGAAGCCAATGCTGTGCTGCAGGAGAACACAAAAAGCTGGTTTGGAAATAAGCCCTGTGCAAGCACATTTCTGTCTCCATCACTCCTCCCTCTTACAGGAGACCTGGGAGTGTGAATCCAATCAATACTTGGGATTTGTCCAGAAAAAAGAGCAACAAAATACAGGTCCCTGGCCAGAGGAGCTGGGGTTTATCCCGGGGAAGCCATCAGTGGTGGCAGAGGAATATCTATGGATGTGTGCATCTGTGTACACCCAGCTGCCTTTGCTCTGCCCACAGCCTGCTCTTCCCAACTTCCAGTGATGCTCCTCCCCATGGGACAGACCTTGACTGTGGAATGAGTTTTTCCTCTGGGGGAGACAGCATTTGCTGAAGAGAAATCACCCACAGCTCCATGTCATCGTTGGTCTGAAAACCCCAAAGGAAACTCTCCATCAACTCTGCCACAACCACCTTCCCATCTCCCTGCTCCACCTCATTACAGGGAAAATGTGCTAATTAAGGCAAGGATGGGAGCAGTGGATGAAGTGCATTGATGGATTGGCACTTAGGGGCTCAGAAATAATAAACTCTTCTCAAGAGCCACCCTGGAAGGGAGGGTTTCTCCTCTGGGGGTGCTCTCAGTCAGCACCACTGGCACCAGTGGTTTTCCTTCCCTGGAGCTGAGGGTCCCTCACACAGCAGTTTGCCATGGGGTTTTCCTGGTGGTGACATTCCCAGGATGGGGCTTTCTCTGTGGGGAAACTTTCCTTTCACATGTAAGGAGGGGTTTTTAGTGTGCACGGGGTATTCAAATGGAATTGCACATCACCCACTTTTAATCTTGTTCTTGTTCTTCACTCCCATTTCTTTTGTGGCTTTGTTCTGACCATTGCAAAAGCCCTTCAGATTCTGATTCCATTTTTCAGGTCAGGTCCCACTGTGTGAAGGGAGCAGTGACCAGCCAGGGGCAGGAGGAGGGATGTTCCCATTCCCTGACCCCAAATCCCTTTTCCTTTGGGATATCCTAACACCCTTGGCCACCCCAGGAGTTACCCTGGGCAGTGGGGAGCACCTTCAGTGAACTCCCTCTATGCCAAAGCTGCTTCAAAAACACCAGAACAATGCCTATAGCACACAAATCCCCATTTTAAATGCATTTCCATCCCATTTCCAAGCCTTTTTTCCTTTCCTGCATGGCCTTGAGCCAAGACTCTGTGCCTGCCATGCCCACAATTGCTGCAGAGTCAGTAAATCCCAGCCCTCCTGTAATGAAAACGTCACTAATGATAAATATTTAAAGGGATGTGATGCTTATTTTTATATTTACTACCCTGACCTTTATGTATTTGGATTTTATTTTATGCTTTATGGGGATTCCCTGGGCCTTTTCCCAGCCACACACACAAGAACCCCACAAGGGCTCCTGGAGTGTTGTTGCATTATAAACACACACTGTCCCCACAATTACTGAGCTTTAATGCCTGCTGTAATTACTGCCTGCATTAACTTTGCATTAATGCCTGGGGTGATGGAGGGAAGAAGTGTTTAGATTCCAAGGGATCCACATCCTGAGGGAATTTCCACGGGGAAATCATTGCCTCCCATCCTGTGATTAATTGTTGTGCCTTGTGTGGGGGGGGACTGAGACTTTGCTGAGCTCTTGGTTGATGGAAAAGCCACCAAGGGAATACTCTGCACTGTGTCAGCAGGGAAGGGTTTTCAGTTTGGTTCTTGCAGTCCCACCAGGGAGAAATCAAGGAGAACAGCAGGCACAAGGAGGAGAATGTGAGCATTTACCCACAGGTCTTCTCCTTGTGCTGCCTCACCCAGGAGAGCCCTGGGAGCTCATCCAGCTGCAGAGGGACCTGTCCTGGGTTTGTCCTGCTCCTCCTGGGTGCCAGCCCCACTCCAGGAGCAGGGACAGGATTCAGGGATGTTCAACACATCCACGTGGACACGGCTGCCAAGGAGCTGGGCACCTCCTGCAGCAGCAAATTCCCCAGCTGTTTGCATCTGGCAGCCTTGGCTGAGCCCCACATCCCATTTTCCCTTCAAGGAGTGGGGGAAAAAAATGAAATAAGGAGTTAATTGGCCTGATTGGACTTTGCTGAAAAAGTTTCAAAGGAGAGGAAAAGAAAGTGCTGAGGCAGCTCCTTTCTGTGGCTTTGAACTTTAGGCTTTGAAAAAAGATGGGGAAAATCTTAAGGAATTAACGAGGACTACAGGGAAATTATTGAGGAGGAACTCTCAGTGCTCCCAGCTTGGAAAGAAATAAAAAACCCCATTTATATAGAAATATATATACATATGTGGAGATATTTGCATGCACGTGGATGTGAGGGTGTGACCCCTTCACCCAGTCGTTCATCTTCGTCTCTCTGATTTGATTTTAATGATTTTTATGAATTATTTGATTTGTTTCCATGGTGCCTGGGAAAGGCAAGAGCTTCCCTTCTCCCACATCAGGAGCTCTGGAAAGGCAGAGGCTGCTCAGCAAAGGCCTTGGGTTTGCCACCACTCTGGTAACGTTTGTGGAATCTTGGCCTGGACTGGAATTCTTCTCTTTCCAGGAAATACAAACTTTTTTTTTTTGGGTCAAAAAAAGCCTCAAGATAAATATTCTTGGATGAAAACCTATAAAAAGCTCAGACTGACAAACTATTTTTTTAGGCACTTCTTTTTCTCCCAACAAGAATATATCTGTCAAGAGAAACAGATGTTCTCGATGAAAAACCCTCTTTAATTACAACTCTGTCAAAAAACCTGCAGACAGATTTCTCTCTTTTCCCCCCAAGCCCATTAAAACGTGTGTGAATAGCCAAGGTTTGAAAGCCACGGCTCCTCTTGTAATATAATATTTAAATAAAACATTTCCCCATTAAGCTAAGAACCAGCAAAGCCACAAGGCAAAACTCTCAGACAAATCCAAGCTTAAGGTTTGCTTTTATAAAATGAGGTGTTGAGCTTAAACCTGAGATTTGCACGGCTGCCTGAAGTGCTGGGGGTGGTTTTGGGGCCCTGAACAACCTGGGTTTCTTATGTGGTCAGGTGAGCTGAATCCCCCTCTCCAGAGTTTAGGATTTCTGCCAATCAGGCCAAATATTTGCATTAAAAACTCCGAGCTGAAGGTCTGGCCATTAGCCAGGAGTTCCTTCGAGCCTCACGTTATTCCATCACTAAATCTTGCTGTGTGCCCAGTAAATATTTTCTTTAGTAAACACATGAAAGGCTGGCTGGAAGCTTTCCCTCTCCCCCCTTGCAGAGGATGGCAATGTGACATAAATGTTAAAAGAGTTTTCTCCAGCACAGCATTCCCCGAGGCTGACACGCCACGACTTATCCAGGGGAATAAACTTCTGCTGGAGAGACTGGCAGGAATGCAAGGTTGATATTTCTTTATTTATTGGTTACAGTAATTGGCTAGAACATGGCTGAGTAGCTGGAGGAAAATAATCAATAGTTCTTGTCCGCTAATGAATGATTTTTCAGCAGTCGCTGGTGTAAATAGGTTTCATTAAAACAGCAAATCCTCCCAAACAAGAAAATTAACGAGGGCTTATGAAACCTATGAAATTGCACAGGTCTGAATGGCTGACAGCCATGACAAATATCTGCTATTGTTGGGGCTGGGAAGCAGGTTTTCGCTTCAATTTTCACTCTTGTCGCTTAAATAATATCAATAATTAGCAAATCCATTATGCCTTTCCCAGAAATCTTCCAGGGCGAAACGTGCTGGCCCCAACTCAAGACAATGTCCTGTTCCTGAGCAACCTCCACGTGCCTGGGCTCAGTTCCTGCCAAACCCATGCCTTGTAACTGCACCAATAAATTGGGAATTTTAGAGGTTGAGCCCTCAGACTCACCCAGCTCAAAGGAAGGGGAGTGGGAACAGTGTGGTCGTTGCTTTTCTTGACTTCTGGGAATAAAGTGATGTGAAACCAATCTTCCACTGAGGGGTTCCAGCCCAGCAAATTGTGGTGTAGGGCAGAGGGAAAAACCTGGAAATCTGCACCAGTGCTGATCCTGGGGTCAAAAGAGTGTGGGGTTTAAGAGCTTGGACTGAGTGATGCTGCCAATTTTGGTGTTTGCCTCAAAGAGTTAACTCTGTTTGTTCCATCTAAAGAGGAAAGCTCCTAAAAGTGATTTGTTTTGGCCAGCCTGGAGCAGGACTGCCTATGCCCCAGAGGAAAGGGAAACTCTTCAGCTGCAGCTCCCAATACCAAAACCCCAAACCCACTTTGTGGAAAGTTTCCCAACACCTTTCCTCAACTTCCCAGTTACTGCTGGAAGAGTCGGGGCCTCTCAGGAGCACAAGGGAGATTTTTGCAAGTGGGAAAGCATCTCTCCTTTTCCTTTTCTCCTTCTCCTTCTCCTTCTCCTTCTCCTTCTCCTTCTCCTTCTCCTTCTCCTTCTCCTTCTCCTTCTCCTTCTCCTTCTCCTTCTCCTTCTCCTTCTCCTTCTCCTTCTCCTTCTCCTTCTCCTTCTCCTTCTCCTTCTCCTTCTCCTTCTCCTTCTCCTTCTCCTTCTCCTTCTCCTTCTCCTTCTCCTTCTCCTTCTCCTCCTCCTCCTCCTTCTCCTTCTCCTTCTCCTTCTCTTCCTCTTCCCAGTGTCGTTCCCCCTCATCTTCTCTTTCCCCTTTCCCATTTTCCCTTTTTTCTCTTCCCCTATCCCCTTCCCCTTTCTCTTCCCTTTCTCCTTTTCTGCTTCCCTGCATCCCCCTGGATCTGTTCCTCCCCTTGCCCTTCCCTGCCTCCCCATTCCCACCCCATCCTGATGGAGAAGGCTCTTGGAGGCAGGAGCAGCTTTGGGCACCGTGTCTGTGCCAGCAGCACCGACCAGAATCCATTATTTGATGGCAAATTGAGCTGGTAATCTCCCTCTGAGGGAGTTGCTCCCATTTTTCATGGTGGTGAGTCCTTTAGGGATGTGGATGAAAAGAGAAAGTGTTTCATTTGCTCTTTGGGAGCCAGAGCTATAGATCAAGGCCCAGCTCATTCCCCAAGGAGCAGAAATGGGTATTTTCAGGCAAGAATTGAGGCTCTCCCCAGTGAAAACTAAAACAGTTATCTGCACTTTCATCCACAGGTCAGCAGCAGAGATTTTTCTCCCAAAGCTGGATAAATCCAGGCTGTTAGTGCCTTTCCTTCCCGCTCTCCTTAGCTATTGCATTTTATTTCATGAGGGGTGAGGCCCAAGCAAACACTTCTCCTGGCCTTGTCCTTGTCTGCTTGCAGGCACTGCCCAAACTTGTGGCTGATGCTCTGCACCTGAGCAGCTCTTGGTGCCTGGCATGCTCCTCTGTGTGCCAGGATCTGGATACAAATGCCTGGGCAGCTGGCATGGGAAAAGCTGAATTATCCCATGGGATTCAGAGCACACCCTACAGCCCGGGGGGAGATGGAGACTTTTCTCCCTCATGAAGGTGGTGACAGCCCCCACCCATCAGAACTTTTAGGAGTGTCTTCTCCTTCAGTCTCTGAGGCATGGCTGGAGCACAAGGAATGGGCTTGCTCTTGGCTCTGCTGCAGGAAGCCACTTCCCAGCCCCTTGCCCTCCACCTCTCCAGGGCACTATGAAACATTTAAGACCCAAAAATGCCATTCAAGTGACCTCAGCCAGAGCCCCACGGCCTTAACTCTTGACTTATCTTCAGCTTGTGTTGGTTTCACCATCATGGACAGTCTTGGCTACCAACCCTGTCCCTGTCCCTGTCCCTGTCCCTGTCCCCACTCCATTCACCTGGCACAGGTGCCATAGGCTGTCTGTGTGCTCTGAGTCCAGTATCTCCACAGACAAGAGGTTTCCAAAGCCATGCTGCCCTCCCTTGTCCATGATCCTTGTGGCCATAAATCCTAGAGCTCTGTCACCAAGAGTGATTGAGCTTGTCTGGCTCTATCTGGAATCATTTACTCCTTCTGAGCCCAGGAAGTCCTGGCAGAGAAGATCATCTGCTCAGGAGCCACGCTCAGGGTGAAATCCTTCCCTCTTGGAAACGCTCAGCAGTGTTGTAATGGTTTTGAGATCAAAATCAGTGAGAGACTCCGAGTCAGAAGTGCAATTTAATAGGAAAAGAGAGAAAAATAAAATACATGGAATAGTAGAAAAGAAAAAACACTGATAGGGTCAGAATACAACCTGACACCCCGCTAGTTAGGGTGGTGGTAGCAGTCCAGATGAAGTGTTCTTCTCGAAGCAGTGATCCTGTAGAAATCCTGGCAATGATCCTGGTAGCTCTTGTCCCCCGGAATCCAGTGGAAAAAGGCTCCTTTGGTGTTCCAAATCTCAGATTTTATCTAGGTAGGAAAGGATTGGCTCCTACCCCTGGCTGGAGCATCTCCCAGTGGGATGATGTAATTTTATCAGTCATGCACTGGGACTCAATGGCCCATTAACAGGAGATATCTCCTGGAGGGAGGATGGGTTGTGGGAAAGATAAAGAACACTGTCCCACCTAATTTTTAACAGCTGGCCCATTAGCAGAGGATATCTCCACAGGGATAAGAATCACTGCCCCACCTGGTTTCAGCAGATGGTGATAGAATACACACCTTTGGGCACATCTTTACACTGTAACCTAGGACAAGTGTCCATAAGCCACCAGCATCACCTTATACCTACATTCCCATGTTCCTCCTGCCCTGTGATGCCCTGACCCCAGTCCTAACACTTTATTCTGACACCACATCTGTTTGCTCTGCTGCAACAAATGGAAGGCTGGATTGAATTTTGGAGGCTCAGCAGCTCTGCTCACACCCATGGCCTTGCCCTCTCCATCCCATCAGGATCTGCTCACATCCCATGGCCCTGCAGGGCTTCCCTTGCTGCCTCCTGGAGAGTTCTGTGCCCAAACTGTGGGATGAACGAGTTTTTCCTGGGAGAAATCCCCTCTGCGGTGTCCCCCGCTCCCCCAGCCCCTCACAGCTGAGCATGAAGTGTGTTTTATTGTTTGTCACCCGAAGCACTTGAAAAAATTACACAAATCCATCAAAGTAATGAATCTTCTCAGCAGAGGCAAACAGACAGAGACAGGCAGGAGCTGAGCCGAGCCCAGGCAGCTTTCAAAATTAACACCAGAGAAATGGTGCCCTTTTCTATCCTTTTGGGGGTGGCTGCCTGGTCTGGGTGAGGGGACATGCAGGTGACAGCTTTCCCCAGGGGAAGTGTTCTGCTCTGAGTCCTGTCACCCTCCTGGTGTCCCGTGACAGCAGCATCTGGCAGCTCTGGGGATGATGGAGCGGCACCACGGGTGATGCTGCCTTACACTGATGAGTGCAGACAGGGCACTTAGGGAACAGCTGGATTTTGGGGAGTGCCAAAGCCTCAGCCCCTTCCTCCAGCCAGCCTTAAGTGGCTCCCCGCAGCCCTCTGGGCTCTGCCTCCAGCTTGTCTGTGCCTGAGCAAGATCCTGAAGTCCTGAAGGGAGAGGCTGCTGCTGCTGCCAGGCCTGTGCATGGCTTGTCACATCCTGGGCTCCATAAATAATAAATTGTGGTGTTCCTGGCTCCTCCAAGCTTTCATTCTGTTTCCAGGGGCAATATATCTACCTGTCTATTTATTTCTATATGTACATTTTGTGTGTGTGTATAAAGACAGGCATGGATATACATACACACAGATTTGAAGCTTGATGATCTTGGAAGTCTTTTCCAACCTTAATTATTTTTGCTGTTTCATTTATAATGTCTAATTCATTATATGATATTTCAGGTATATATTACCACTATATGGGCTCAGAGGAGACAGGTCTGAGACCATTGTGCAGGATGGTTTTGCTCCAAGTGCATCCCAGCTCCTCTGCTCCTGTTCCATCCCTACATCCACACCCACATCCCAATTAAATCCCATCACCCTGCATTTGCTCCCTCCTCCGAGGCCCCAGCCCTTCAGTCCACTTGTTGCAAAACTGTTTTGTTTTATTTGGGGTTTTTTTTTCCCCAAAAAAAGCCTGCCGTGGGGGAAAAAAAAATTAGAACTGTTGCATTTCACCAAGGATCAGGATGCTGCTCCTTCAGCCAAGCACAAGGAAGGGAAGAAGCAGAAAGCAAATTGCTCCAGAGCACCAGAATCCCTCTGTTGTTCCAACCTCTCCCGTCCTGGGGGGTTTTTAATATTTATTAGTCCACAAAGCAGCTGCTGCTCCAGTGCCTGCAGGGCCTGCCCTTGCCCTGAGGAGAGGAGTGGGGACGGAGAGTGGGAAGGAAGACGGATGGATCCGGAATTGTCTCCAATTTATGGGGCTCCGTGGTTCCTGCCACCATACGTCTCTGAGAAATGACACCACTACTTCAGGAGCAGAGATTAATCTGAGCCAGCAGGAGAAGGACAAAACAAATCATCCACTGCAGGAATCTCATTCTGTGCCTGTTGGGAAGAGCCCTGGGATGGATGGCTTTTGGAAAGACCACACCAGCACATGGATTTCCCCCCTTTTTCTCTTTTGTCCTGCAAATTGAGGTCTGTCAAGTGTGGGGTGGAGGCAACCCTGGGGTGCTTTTGGCTGCTCCACACCAAACACCGGGGAAAAGTTGGGGCTGGGTGAAACTCAGAGCTGGGGATGGAGAGCATGGAGAGCTGGAAGCTGAGAATCCACAAAAATCCATGATCTGTGTGCACAGGGATCACCTTGAGGACATCAAAGCCCACTTTATTAACCATGAGTTCAGCTGTATGCCATCTCCACCAGCTTCGTCTATATTGCCTTGCTAACCCAGCTCTTCAGCTTTTGTTGGAATTTCAGTGCTGTGATTAAGCAATCCCTGTTCCTCCCTCTGCAGCTTTTGGCTTTTAAGTGTTTTATTACTTTACTCATACAGACATTGCTTATTCTACATTAATTTACACCTTTACACGAATTACATTATATTATATATTACACCACAAATCCTGGAACTGGGAGAAGTGAGCAAGGTGATGGCAGCCTGCAAACCCAGCAGCAAGCAGCAGCTTTTCCCTTTCCTTCCTCCATCAAATCCAGCCCAGTGCCACTGCAAACAGCCCTCATCCTTCCCAAGGAGTCCAGCAGCTCAGGAGCAATACCAGCACAATTCCAGCTGTATCTCAGATTGATACAGAATCGATTGGATTGATTTTTTTTTTTTTCAGGCGCAGCCTGGGAAGAGCTGAGACTGGAAGGTGCAGCTCAGCTTGTACTTGCCCAAAACAATTTGTCAGGCCCCACTGTAGGAGCCTAATGACGGCTGTAATTTATGGCTGACACACCATATTTATCACCTCAGCATCCTCTCCTCTTCCTTCTCTCCCTCTGCCTCGTTAGGGATGGCATCAATAATGTTTATTGTAGCTTTTAATTTTTTATCGTTGTTATTCTTACCTGTGCTGCTGGAGATGAAGAAAGGCATTAGAGCAGGCAGAGCCTTTGAGCTGTGTTCTAAGGGAAATTATGGATTTAGGATTTGGGAAATCCTTCTGGAATTTCACATGTGGTGAGTCAGGGAAAAATCAGGTGTTCTTCCCAAAAATCACTCTCCCATTCCCACAGACTCTGTGGATGCTCAGCTCTCTCACATTGTGGAATTTCCTCCAAAATCCCCCAAAAGTGTGCTTTTGACCCTACCCTCATTCCAGGCAGCTCTGGTGATTTCCACCAGGCTCACTTTGCTGCTCAGTTTGCCAACACAGGGCCTTGGAGACACCTCAGAGCCAGTGGGATTTCCTTGGTTTCCCTGGAGCCAGTGGGATTTCCTTAGTTTCCCTCTGCCCCTCACCTGCAGAGCTCTCATTCCTCAGCAGATGTGTGCATTTCACAGCCTCTTTTCACCCCTGCTAAGTGATGGTTGTGGTTGACAGGTGTGTGTCCAGCAGTTCCTTCCCCGCAGGGAATTTTTGGCTGCCTCTTCTCGAGTATTCCCGTGCTTGCAGTGGCTGACACATTCCCTCGTGAGGAATGAAGAATTTATCCCAGGTATTCATCCAAGCAGCCCCTGGGTTCCCCAGCTCTGCCCCCACCCCATTTACAGAGTTACAAGGCATCAAGCTGCCTAAAAATATCTGAAATTCATCCCATCCTTTCCCCCTCCACATCTTCTTCCTGTTTACCCTCGAGGGGAGAGGTTGCAGTGGGTTTTGAAGCCCTTTAAACTGCCTGAGCCATGGGCTTGGAGCAACCTGGCACAGTGGAAGGTTTGCCATGGCAGGGGGTGGAACAAGACAATATTTAAGGTCTCTTCTAACCCAAATCATTCTGGGATTTTACAATCAACAGTTCCCAAAGAGGAATATTCCCCCCTCCCGTCCCCCAAGCTCTTTCCAGACATGAATAATTCCCAAGCCAATGGTTGTTTTAGCATCATTACAGGAGCCTCTCAGACGAGCTGGTCGTTTACAGATTAGACAGACATTGCTTACATTGTTCATAACCGATTATGGGATTGACAGTTTGGCTTCCACCCAAAATCCAGAGTCCCAGTTTAGCCTAATTGGAACAGAACAGCACAGCAGGCTGGGGGAGGGGAGAGTGACTGCTGACAATTTAGTTAACGTTGATTTTATTGATCCCTGAAAAGCCTCTGATGTTGCAGGTTCCTCTTTATAGGGCAATAAAGTTTATAGCTGGGATTGTCCCGGGGGAATAACAGCTCCGTGTCTCCAGCTGCTCACAGGTGATCACTGCCAGCCCCAGCCCCAATTTGCTGAGGAATAATCAGAATCCAAGCAAAAAAACCCCCCAAAATTCTGTTCAGGTCTTGGAATCAAAATGCCAGAAATACTATGACCAAATTAAATGACAATCTCTCCCAAATGTAGGATTATTGTGTTAAATAGCCTTTTAATTATTCTTATTCTATTCTATTCTATTCTATTCTATTCTATTCTATTCTATTCTATTCTATTCTATTCTATTCTATTCTATTCTATTCTATTCTATTCTATTCTATTCTATTCTATTCTATTCTATTCTATTCTATTCTATTCTATTCTATTCTATTCTATTCTATTCTATTCTATTCTATTCCATTCCATTCCATTCCATTCCATTCCATTCCATTCCATTCTATTCCATCCCTGTTCTTCTTTTTTCTTCCATTCTGTTCAATTTCATTCCCATCCTTCTGCTTGCTTCTTCTATTTCTTCCTTCTTATTTTGTCCCACAAAATGTTGCAATTGCTGCTGTCCACCTTTCACATATTCCCAGCCTTTCCTGTGTTTATTCTCATGGGACCTCTCTCATGCAGCCTGGGATCCCTCTCTGACCTGGGCTGGATTTTTGTGCCTCTAAAAGCACAAAAAAGATCAAGAAAGTTTTTTGAGAGCAGTAGAAGATAAATGTGGAAGGTGCAACATAGATCCTGGATCCAGCACTAGTGGTGGAACACTGAAGTTTTGGTCAGATCCATGGGCCCTGGCTGCTAAAATTCCAATTAAAGGCCCCTCCTGTGGCACAGGAGCAGAGGTGGCCCTCAGACATGCAGCAAAGGCAGCAGCAAAGCAAATATTTGAGTGGTTTTCCCCTCCCAAGCCTCTGCTCCAAGGCTCTGACCGCTGCATTCTCCCTGATGTGCTGGCAGAGCTCGGGTTCCAGGCCTGTGGCTTTGAGCTCATTTGTCAAACGCAGGGATCTCTATGAAAGGCTGTTAGCAGAGCATTTACTTCCCATTCCTCATCCTCTGCTGTCATCACCTCCCAAGATTAATTAAGGAAAAAAAGAAAAGACATCTTGTCTGTCCTTTGTTTCCCCATTCCTTGCATTTTTTAACAGCCCCTTTCTCTCCATTCATGTCCTGGATTGTGCTGGGGAGCAAACCAAGCAAAACCCAGTCCTCCCCTCTTTCTTCTTGTGGTTAACATATCAATTTTTTCTGCCTCTCTGTAGGTGGAAGTGGTTGGTTGAGCTTGTCCATGACATCAATTCTCTTCCACAGCCTCAGCTGCTGAAGTTAAGCCAGAAAAGATCCCAAATCCATTGATTTAAAGTTGCTTGAAGTGCTTGTTGCAGACTTACAGCCCCAGTGCCAGGGTTTGTGTCCTGTCCCCGAGTCCTTCTGAGGGTCACACAATGCCACCAGTCCTGCTCCCCGTGGGATAAATGGGGCTTTTGCTCATGTGTGTGCTCCTTGCCCCACTTCCCTCTGCTAGAAACCACAACCTGTGCTTATCCTGGTGCTTTTCCAGGGCCATTCCCAACAGTCCTACTTGGTCTGCACCCTGGTCCCAGCTGTGTGAGCGAATTATGGTTAAACCAGAGCCACCCTTCCCAGCTCTGCTCCCTGCTTGATCCCCATGCCCCCTTATTCCATCCTGGGAGATCCCTTCCCACCCTTTACTCAGGCATGCAGAGGTTTAGCAGGAGGTTTCATGTTGGGGAGGTAATATCAAAATCATGTGAGTGCTTAGCAAGTAGTTCTGGAACAATAGATGAAATAGAGATGTTGGCAGTGTTTGACATAGACACTGAAAATAGTTATGTGAAGGTTTGAGGCCTCTTCCTTTGTTTAGATGATACCAAATGCCACAAATACCAAAGAACCAACAGACATCCTGTCCCAAGCCTGGCAGGATAGGTTTGAAGATAAGGGTTACAGGTAAGAAAGCCATAAAACATGGTAATTTAGGGATTTCTATAGGTTGCATGCAAATATTAGGAAATTAGTATATTGTGTTAGATTGGTTAATGGAAATTGGAATATTCATCAGCAAAAAATACTTACTGTGTTGTAAAACAGAAAAACTCTCTCTTCTTCTTTTGCCTCTTGTCTCTCTCTTGTCTCTCTCTTGCTCTAACCTCTCTCTAAGCTCTCTCTTATACCCACGCCCTATAATAAAATACTAACCTAAAGAACAGAATATTTTGAGCTTTTGAGTCTGTCCTGCAACCGTCCAACAACCAAAACCCCACAGTTTCATTCTCCCAGTCTGACCAGTTCCCCCAGTGCTGGCTGTTCCCGAGCTGCTCCCAGGGGATGGTGCCAGCAGTCCCTGTCGGTGGCAGGTGTGGCAGGAGCTCGCTGCTGATCCACAAAACCTGAATGGGAGCCCGCGGGGAGGTGGGAGAGGCGCCGGGCAGCTGGCGCTCCCCTCCCCAGGGATCTGGGGATTTGCCATCTGCTCCCCTGCACACTCCCAAAGCTCAGCCCCGATGTGAGCCAGCCCAGGAGGAGGAGGAGGAAAGCCCAGCCAGCTCTGGCTCTGTCCTCATCACGGTGGCTCCTACAGGCCACCCTGGCTGATGTGACAATGGCAGACACCGCCGCCCCGCACGCCACCAAACTCATGTCACTGTCACAGTGGCTCCCTACACCTGCAGGAGAGGATGAAAACCCTTTTTCCTTTCTCTTTGCTCTCCCAGCAACTCATCCTGAATTCACACATCCCGACTCAAGTCTGTCCCTGCCTTTCCTGGACTTCCCTGCTCGGCAGGAGCACAACTCCCGTGGATTTTGAAGCCATCCATCACCTCTGTCTCCACAGCCCCAAGCCACACACGGAATGAGGACGTGGAGCAGTGGCTCTGGTGTAAATCAACACGGGTCTCCCCCCGTTGGTGGAGTTAAACTTCCACCCAGCCAGGGAAGGAACCCAAAACGCTGCTCGTCGGAGCAAAAGAAATTTCGGCAGTAATTAGATCTGGAGCGTGATTACCCAAAGGGAAACGCAAAACAAATGTGGGTGACAGATATTTCCAGGATAACTGGAGTTATTAATGCTTTTCTCCAGCAGTGACAGGCACAGGGGATTAGTAGTGCCTGAAAAAGTCTGGTTCAGTGTGGGAAAAACTGAGGGCTGGAAATGAAGCAAGGAGGAGGCCATCTGCTGCTCGGTGAGCTCGCGGGGCCCTGCGAGGAAAGCTGCAGCCAAAACAACAAAAGGCAACGATGGGAGGCATATGTGAGGAGAAACACCGACCTGTTGCTCCTAAGTTTCCAGTAAAAAAGGGGAAAAAAAAGAAGGAACCTGTTATTTGCTGCACGAGCTCCCCTGGAATTAGTGATGCTAATTCTGAGCACAGCAGAGCTGGGGATGTTTCCAATTAAAGCTGTTCCTTCCTGCTGGCTTGGGCTGGGTTATTTGGGTGGGAGTGGGAGGGACCAGCCCTCCCTCTGTCGTGAATGAGGGATTTAGGGCTGCTCAAAGGATCACCATCATTAGCAAAACCACTTTTCAGATGAATTTATAAAAATACGACAGAGCGGAATGACGAAGTTGTTCCGTGACTTACTGCATGGATACAAGGGAAAATCGATGTAGAATGGATCCAAAATGAGAGCCTGAAGATGAAAAAGAGACCCTCCCACTGAGCCATGGGGCTCAGAGTACAACCTCTCGCTTTCTAAACTCCTGATGGAGCTAAAACATCAAGCCCAACCTTAGTTCCAGACTTGGACAACAGTTTAGTTCTACAGGAATTAACTCTGTGGATTTCTGTGGTATTGAGCCACCTGCTACCAGCAGCTTGCCATGGATCTGGGTGGAACCTCTTTGCCTGGGATAAGGAAGGATTTCTCAGTCCAGGTAGGGAAATTTCAAACCTTGAGAGGTATCCCAGCTCCAGGGGAGAGTCACTGGTGTGCAGCCAGCTGCAAAGTGGAGACAACTGGAGTTAGACTCATCCAAAGCTCTGTCACTGATAGAGAGGTCTCAGCCTCAAGGAGCAGCCAGGAGTGTCCCAGCTCAAGGGGAGATCCTGGTCACACTGCCCAGCAGAGCCCAGGAGGGCCAGAACTGGGGGATAAAGTGGTTGCCTGGTGGCCTTGAACCCACAAGGTGCTTTGCTCCTTGAGAAATGAATCTTGGAAAAGCCACGGCTGTCCCTGTGTTAATCACAGCACTGGGGATCCAAGCTCTTATCACCAATATTTCTGGGTCTTTCTCCCTCTTTGGGGGCTTCCTAAAGGAATTTTTGGCTCCATTTGGAGGCTGTACCAAGGTACTGCTGGTTGGGTTGAGTGCATCTCACACCCTCCACACTGCCAGGTGCCCATCCCCTGGTCCAGACCTTCCTCTGCACAGCAGATCTGCTCCTTCCAGGAAGGGAAGGGGAGGGAAAGGCATGAGCTGGCCCCTGTGTCCTCCTGCACAGCTTGGGCAAGCAGCCATGAGCTGTGTGGGCTGGGAAGGGCTTGGGAATGCCATGGACTAACCCACCCCAGGGTTTGTTTTTGGGTGTGTGCACTTAATCCAAGCTGCTCTGAGAGAATCCTTCAGCAGTGTGGATACCCCAAACCAGATGTGTTCCCTCAAACCCACCCAACCCTTCTTTAAATAGAAATTTGCAAGAAAAGAGGGCTAAAACAACATTCAAATGTTTTTTTCTTTTTTTTTTTTTTCTTCTTTTTTCTTCTAATATAAGGAGTGCTGACACCTAGGAGGTACCATGATGAATTTCTAGCAGGGTTGTTTGTCAATATGCATTAAACAATTTGTTTTCTGCTCTGTGCTCCCCATGGGTTTTGGAAAGAGCCTGGAAAACTCCACCTAGTCCCAGCCAGATGCTTCAGGGAAAGCCCAAATACCTTTACAGGGAGAAAACCTCACCATAATTAAAGTAGAAATTTTAGCTGAAATTCAGGTATTTAATAGACAATCCAAAATACACATCAGGGCTGCTGACCACAACCTGCTGCAAAGGACTGATAATTTCATTTTGCTGAGGATTTGAAACGCGGGGAAGCTCCCCAGATGGGGTACAGAGCTGTGGCTCTGCTGAGACCAGTCCAGCTCAGGTTCACAGCCCACCTGCACAGATCCAGCATTCCCGTGGGAAGTGGGAATCCATCCCCCGGGGGAGGGGAGGGGAGGGGAGGGGGCACACCCGTGGCTTGGCTGATGAGGTGAGGAGAAGGCGTGAGGAGTTCCTGGGGAGGTGGGAATTGTCACAGCAGCACTTCCCATGTGGCCAAAGGCAGGGAAATGCAAAAAATGAGAGGGTGGGAGCATCCCGCTGGGCTCTGCAGGTGCCTCCTTCAGCTGGATGTCCCTTGAGACCTGGAATTTTGGGTATTCCTAACTTCCCCTTAACTTCCCCCCAACTTTGCCCTGTACCAGGAACCACCAGGAGCAGAGATCCCACCTGCCACAGGGCCACGTCCCACAGGATGTCTGGGTTCCAACCCTTTCAGGCATTTATTTGGTTGTTTTTTTTTTTTTACAACAAATCACAGCCTGTCACAAATTGTCACCGTTGGTGCTCTGGTGAGACAATGGATTTTAAGAGTGTCCTTTATCTGCTTTCTGTACTTTAAATGGGCCTTGGAAATCCAGGAGATGCCAAAATTTGGGCTCAAGGAAAAGCAGAGCCCTCTCCTACTCAGCAGGAGCCAAACACCTCATGAGCAATACCCAGAAATTCCCAAACTCCAAGGACAGCCAGAAAAACTCCCTTTCCCCAAATCTGGGAATTGTTTTTGTTCATGGCTGGAATAATCATCCTGTTGCTGCTTCCTAGCAGAGCATCCCATTAAACCCAGGAATTCCTCCCTGTCCCCACTTTGGAAAATTGTGCTGCTCCTGTTTTTGACCTGAGCACTGAAAGTCTTTGGCAAGGAGATAACCAAACACAAATTGTCACTGTTCGTGCTCTGGTTCTCTGCAGCACACCTGGAAATATGGGAGGACAGCACCAGCAGGTTCCCACCTGGCAGCTGGGTTGGCTTTCACAGGACCTTTTAAGAGTGACCCTTATCTGCTCTCTGTACTCTAAATGGGCCTTGGAAATCCCTCCAGGTGTCCAGGAAATTCCAAAACCTGGGCTCAAGGAAAAGCAGAGCCCTCTCCTACTCAGCAGGAGCCAAACACCTCATGAGCAATATCCAGAAATTCCCAAACTCCAAGGACAGCCAGAAAAACTCCCTTTCCCCAAATCTGGGAACTGCTTTTGTTCATGGCTGGAAAAATCATCCTGTTGTTGCTTCCTAGCAGAGCATCCCATTAAACCCAGGAATTCCTCCCTGTCCCCACTTTGGAAAATTGTGCTGCTCCTTTTTTGACCCTGAGCACTGAAAGTCTTTGGCAAGGAGATAACCAAACACAGAGGATGGGGAGTGCAAACCTCTGGAATGCTGCCCTGGTGTGGCTCTGCCTAAGCCCAAAAAAATCCCCCCAAACCTCTCCCTGTTTCCTCAGTATCCTGACAGAGACAGCTCAGCTGGAAAGATGCATCCCGGGTAGGAGCTCCTGGAATTCTTCCCATGTGAAAGGCAGATATTTATTTAAAGATGGGACTGAATCAAAACAGATATGGGGAAATGTCAAAATATTCCATAAGTAGGAAGAGGAAGGAATACAGTTGTCTCTCTACCCTGTGAATGAATAACTTACAGCCTGGGAGAAGCAGGAGTGGGAATGGAGCAAGTGGAATCAGTTCTGCTCTGTTGGTGTTGACAGAAGGGAATAGCTCCTCCTGCCTCGGCCAGAATGGATTCAGGCAGAGTAAACTGAGAGCTGCAGGGGCAGGGAGCAAAGGAAAACAGAGGAGATTGCTCAGAAAACATGAGGAGGGAGAATTATGCTGAGGGCATGCATGTCCCTGCAGGTGCTCATGGGGAAATGGAGCATCCTGACCCAAGTGAGAGCAGAAACCAGTGCTGCTGCTGCCACTGGAACACTGATTTCAGTGAATTTACTCCTAAAGCCTCAGTTTTGAATGGCTGAAATTAGAGGAATGACTGTGGAACAGGGCTGGAAAAAGATAATCTCTAATTCTTTCAGTGGTTCTGTGCTGTGGGAATGACTTGTGGCAGACCAGGGGAATGTGGGGAATAAAAGGATTTTAATTCCTGCTCCACACCATCCAAGAACTGCTTCCCAACAGAGGATGCACTCTGGGGAGGATGGCAGCATTCAGGATTTGTTTGCAAATCACTGAATTTTGCTGCATAAAGATTTGGATAGTCCTGCCAATTCCCATGATAATGTCTTGGTTTACTGGTTCTTTCCTAAAGACAAATGTGAGATAACTTCAATAGGCAAAGTTGGCCTCGACTGCCACTTTTAAAAATACTTGAAAAGAGACTTAAATTAGGGGGAGAAAATGCAGACAGTTCTCTAAAAAGGGACAGAATAAATTTAGAAATCAGCTTCAGAACTGGCTGCATTCTGCAAATGTCTAAAACTAAAAATAGAGGGGAACAGATGATTTATTTTTGCCCTCCTTGATCAATTTCTCTCTTTTTTTCTCTCCTCACATTGGGGTCCCCTCTAAGTTTACAGGGAGCCCACGAGCCTGTGCCTGGTAAACATTTTTGGTGTTATTTTTGCCTAAGTGACAGCCCTGGGTGGCATCCAAGCACAACCACAACAAACTCGAGTAAGCCAGAGCAGCATGGGCACCAAAAAAAAACAAACCTCAGAGCAAGCTGGGAGTGGTGTCACTGCAATTCCACCCCGTGGGATTGTCCCCTGAACCACAGAGCCCCTGGGGGTTTCCTGGCTGGGATCTGGGATCTGGAAGCTCTGGCACAGGTGCCTGTTCCTGCTGGAAGAAGGGATTGGAAAGTGGGGAAGGGGCTCCCCACTCCCCACATCTCTGTTTGCACCTGATGGAGCTGGGATAAGGGAATGTTGCTGCAGCACCACAACCCAAACCACAGTCCCTGCAAGATGGAGCTGGAAATTTTGTGACTCTTTGACTTCAGTGATGAGGATGGCAATGCCAAGAGCAGCAGGATCTTGGCACAGCCTGGCTGCTGGGAAGGGTTCTGCTGTACTTGGCATTTGGGAATAATTCAGCGTTGATCAAAGCAGGATGGATTTAAAAAAAAAAAAAAGAAAAAAAGGAGAACCCATGATGAATTCATCCTTCACTGTGGCATTAGCACAGCCCAGCCCTGTCCCCCTCCTCCATGTCAGTGGTGAAAAATGCCTCCTGTTCTGCAGCAATTACCTGGCTGGGCTCACCCCTGGAATGCCAAACCTTTGGGAACAGCAGCTGCCCCTCTCTGCCATGCCAGTGATGGATGAGCCCAGCTCAGCCCTGCTGCCATCTGCCACCAGGGTCCCCAACAAGTGACATCCTCGTGCCTTCACAGGGGCCAGGGGCCAGCAGGAACAGTGGCAGTGATGGAAGGTCCCTGCAACAGCAGGAATTAGCCACGGAAGGGAGGGGGGAATAAAGAGGTGAGGGGTGGGAGGAAAGGAGGAGATGGAAAGATGGAAGGGGAGGAAGGGAGGGATCACCTGGCTCATGCCCTGAGTGTAACCCCACTGGTCAGGAGGCTCCTGATGGTTTGGTTACTTGCTCTTCTGGCAGGATGAGCCCATCCCTGGGATGTCCCTAGGGAACAGGATGTGTCCCAGCTGAGACACCACTCACAGCCCACCAGGGTCCTCAAGGCACAGCAGAGCAGGGAGCTGGGTAAATCACACAAGTGGCAGCTGTCAAAACCCAAACTAAACTGGGTGGTGCTGGACAGTTAAAGAAAACTTCTCCTCTGGGGCCAGGGTGACCAAAGGTAAAGGTGCCCTGGAAGCCAAGCCACCTCTGGATGTGGCAGGATTCAAGAGAGGGTCTGAAGATGGGAAGCCTCACCTGGAGCAGTTTGGGAAGTCTTTGGGCACCCCCCTGCTTCCTTAAGGCAGATGCAAAGCCCAGAGAAAGCCCTGCTTGGCTGATGGCATTTCCTAGGCTGGGTGGATCAGTTCTGCCCCTGGAACAAGCTGAGAGGGACCTGGTGGTCAAGCCCTGCCATATTTCTCAGGTTTATCACCAAAACCCTTCAGCTGGGGCCACTCTGCTTTCAAGCAGAATCACTTTGCAGAGAACTTGGTTATTGTCACCAAGTTTTGTCTCTTGGTAATAAACCCCTTTCACTTCCCAGGTTTGATCCAAGCCCCAAGCTACTCAGGTTAAAGGAAGCTGAAAGTTTGAGCTGAAATCCCTCTTCAGGCAGGATTTACAAGGGGACAAGAGGAAAAAGAGGCTGGCACTTCTAGAGATGCTCTGAAAATGCTCACCAATCAGAAAGAGCCCCACAAGAATTATTCCCCCTCTCCAACTATCCCAAACTCCACGACACTGTCCTTGCCCATCTGTCAGCTCAGCTCCAGTACAGAAGAAATCTCATTAACCAGCACCAGAGATTTAGGGAAGGGCTGGAATATGGCAAAGCCCTTTTAAAACAGGAGATAAACCATCCTCTGCTCCCAGGCACAGAGGTGGTAAGGAAGATATAAACACCAACAGACCTCCTGGGAATGCTGGAGAAAGGCCAGGACAGCAGCACATCAGCACTGCTATGTTGGGATGACCCCACAGCAATAAAAATAATTTATTAGGACTGGTGGGGGAAATAAAAGAAAAAGCTTTCCCCAACCTAAGGGCACCACCAGCATCAGTGCAATAATAATGAATAACAATCAATCAATCAATCATCATCATTAGGATCCCAGCTCACAGAGTTTGTCCTTTTGGGGAGTGGGAATAGCTGGGTTTACTCTGCATCCCATCAGTTTCCAAGTGGATTTGGCAATAAAGCTGAAGGCAAGGTTTCCAAACCTGTAAAGTCAGGACAGGCTTCATGTATTTTGAGGAAAAATATCAGTGGGAAAAAAAAAATCACAATCATGATGCATTTGTATGTTTGTGAGTAATAATTTGGAATAATATATCAAGATTTTTTCTCATTCTGAAGCCACATTTTGGGAAAAAAAAAAAAACCAAACCAAAAAATTCTTTCTTAATATTGTACAGGTTTTAAGGGTTTTGTCTACAAGGGGTGTTTTCCAACGGGCACAAGCTAAGAGACAGAGAGAAAACGGTGCCAACGAGGAGAAAGTGACATTTCCCTGTTACTCTGGGCTTTAACACCTCTGAATTTTTGCAGCCACCTCAACACTTGTAAGCTGAAATAATAATTTTAAAATAGAGCAAACACTCTCCCCCTCCTTCCTCCTCTTCCACCAGTGCTTTTCTCACACATTTTTCTCCAATGGAAGCAGACGGATAATCTAATTTGACGTGTTGGGATATATTCCCTGCAGGAAGTGTGGAAATGCCACCTGCTACCTGCGGGTTAGATTTGATCATAAATCACCAGCACCCAGCCCTCTACAGGATCTCCTGATATTTTAATGGCCACAAAAGGTCTGGCCACTGCTGGAATTAAAGCCTAAATCGCAGGTTTATGTTTTTCTGGAAATGCCAAATGCTGCCTTGCTTCTTGTATCACTCTTAACTGCCCTGCCTTAATTGCAAGGAGTGAAATCATTAATTATATCCAGTGGAAAGGGACACAAAGCCTTCTGCTTCAGGCTTGGCCCTCCTGGAAGTTCAGAGCTCTGGGAGGATGTTGGGCACTGGAACAGGAATATTTGGACAATGCTCTCAGCCACAGGGTGGGATTGGTGGGATGCCTGTGCAGGGTCAGGAGTTGGATTTGATGATCCTTGTGGGTCCAGCCTGGGATACTCTGTAATTCTACAGTGCTTAAAACACCAGGTCAAAGTCCACACTTTGGGTGGTTCCTCTGGTCTCCTGAAACCCAAGGTCAAGCTGGAAATCTCAGATCCAGCTGCAACATCTCCGTTGGAGATCTCCCCTCGCCATGGGCTACAGCTCCAGGGGGTTCTGAAACACCTGGCCCTGCAAGGACATCAGAGATTTTGGCAAAGCCAAGTGACCAGAACGTCTCTGCTCAATCCTGCATGGCTGGGAGAAAATCAGCTTCCGCTTCCAGGGTGCAAACTGGGAAGGAAAAAATTAACAAAAAAAGAAAGAATGGGTTGGGTAATGTTGGTGTAGTCCCAAACTTGGAGACCACAAACACACTGACAGCAGAGATGCTGGAATTATGCCCAAGAGGGACACGACTTCCTGGGGCTGCAGGAAGATCCCACAACATCTTGAGTTTCCACTACTTTTCTGCCACCCCCGCTCTCCAAGGGCCGGGAGGGGATGGGAAATCCTGAGTACAGCTCTCAGTGCTCAGCACTGACATTGGGAGAGGAGCATCCCGTCTGCCTTTGGGCCAAAGCTGGATCAGGAACTGCCCGGAATCCTCCGCAAGAATTCAAAGTTTCTGCGTGATTATGCGAGCAAATATTTGGGCTGGAAGTGCTGTTAGTCATTATTTGCAGTTCATTTTCTCTTATTTGTTCTCTGTCTTTTAAATAATAGAAGAGAGAAAGCCAAGATGACAGCTCACAGCATTCCCATCCAGGAGCAGAAACAACAGCTGGGGTTTTTCTGCTGGACACCTTTGGTTGTGCACAGCTTCCCGGGAAATGCTGTGCCAAGGAGGAATTTTGGCATTTGGTCATTCACCAGGAAAATCCCCACTCCTGGCCTGTGCTGTTCTCATGCAGAGTTTTTTTGGGTTTACACCCTGGGGCACAAAACAGGAACCACTCCCTGTTTCCAGCCCCGGATTTGGGGGCTTCCCTGCTTGGTTGCTCTTTGGATCTCATTTGGAGGCCTGATGGTGGCAACAGCTGTTCCTCAAATTCAGGGTTTAGCACCATTAATCACATCGGTAGACAGCGGGGTTTCCTCCAGCAGGAAATCCAGGAACAGCTCCAGACATGTTCCCAGTGAAGGGAAGGTTCAAACTCATCCATGGAAGTTTGTTTCCGTGGACAAGGCTCTCCCTGCAGTGTTTGTGCTGAGACCCAACAGGTCTGGCTGTGAAACCATTTGCAACACCCTTCTTGAGAAGGAAAAGGGGAACAAGCCCAAAGTGATCTAAAAGCTTGGCCCACCAGAAATCAGCGTGGCCCAGCAACATCCCAAGCTCAGCAGAGCCTCCTCAGAGTCATCCCTTGATGTGACTGTCAATAATGCCCTGGGATCAAACCCACCCAAGCAGGAGGAAGGAAGGAAGGATGCTGTCAAGACTTGAGCAACTCCACTGAAATCCAGGTGATATTCGTGCTGTGCTTTCAACTCCTCTTTTCAGGTTATTTTCCATTTCCACCCTCGTGCCTAAAAATAAAAGAGTTGGAGTGACCTTTCCCTTCTATGCAGATCAGCACAGGACAAGACACTTGGTAAGGTTAGAGCTGCCAAAAAACCACCTCTGAGGCTGGTCAGCAGTTGGACTTGATGGCCTTAGAGGGCTTTTCCAACTTGGATGGCTCTGTGATTCCTTGGGAACAAATCTGAGAGTCATGAAAAGTGCCATTCAGTCTTTTTTTTGAGATTTTCTCTGCTGAGATGTTGAGATTTTTTCTTACAAAAAAAAAAAAAAAAAAAAGCTTCTCTTTCATATTATTACCATGATGCCATTGGTATCTTTGTTTCTTTCTTTCCAAAGCCACAGTTTGTGATTAATGGGCTTTGGGACAGCCCCACCAGGACATTTCCCTCCAGTTTCATCCCTGCTCCAGCTGGGCCATTCCCTGTTTTAGCTGCCATAAGTATCCACCTCAATTTTCTGCTTTCCAAGAGTGTTAGAATTCAGTGGGGACCACAGCATCAGACACTTGACTTTAATATTAATGGCTCCTTTTTATTCTGGAGTTCTCTGCCTTAGTGGGGAGCAGAGATTCTCCGTGGCAGAGGCCTCGTGCCTTGTTTGACAATTCCAGAATCCATGGTAAGATTTCCTAAAATCCCAGAGCAGCCACCTGCTAATTTTGGCCAGGGTGAGCCAAATCTGAGTGTCCTCATTCTTTCCCCCCAAAGATTCCAAAGTGGTGCCACATGAAATCTTTTAAGGGGTAATATTCCATTGACCCAGCACATCTATCAGGGTGGAGAGGGTGGGGAGAAGAGCAAGCTTGGCATTACAGCTGCAATTTTACTCAGCTCAGATTTTCTCATTCTGGGGTTCAGGGCTATCCTTGAAATAAATTATCCCTGCAAAGAGCTCCTACATTTTCCATGCTGCATCCAAAGAGTGGAGAGCAATCCATTAAAAGCACTGGCCAAAGAGAACAGCAGCACCTCAGGGGAAAAAAAGAGGTGGGAAAAATCACAGTGCTGCTCCCAAGAGTTCAGACACCTCCAGTCAAATCAGAAAATCAAGGAGAGAAGCTGAGAGAAAAAAAAATGAAGGAAAAAAGAAATAAAGATAATTATTAAGTGCTGCAACTTCTTTGCTTTGGGATTTTTTTGTGCCATTTTGGTGATGCTTTCTAAGTCCACACACTAAATTAAAAAGAGCTGAAAGGGGCTCAGCTTAGATGGGTTATTGGGAAGAAATTCCTCCCTGGGAGGGTGGTGAGGCCTTGGCCCAGGCTGCCCAGAGAAGCTGTGGCTGCCCCATGCCCATCCCTGGGGGTCCCAGTGCCCACATCTGCAGCTCTGGGAGAACCTCCTCCCTGCTGCAGCAAACATCCCTTCATTAAAGTGCTCCATATCCTCTCAGGAAAGTCCCTTTTGCCCCAAAAGTGCTTTAATATCAAGCAAAACACATGCTCTGAGTTTGCAGCCTGCTCTGTTACCATCCTTGATGAAAGGAACACTTTTTCTTCCCCCTTTTGAAATGGTTTTCCATCCCCTCGGCAAGACCTTGGGCTAGAGGTAGACTGAAAAAAGAACAGCTGTTTTTTTTTTGGCTTGTTTTTCTTTTTCAGAGAAAAGAATTTTCCCCCCACCTGTAGATTTTTTTTCCTTCTGCTGCATTTCAGGTTTTGCAGCTCACTCTGTGCCAGTGCCAAGCAGGGGCTGCCTGGGCTGGTTTTTAAGGATGCCTGGGTGATCTCAGCCCCTGTTTTCCTTTGTATTCTAGGCTGGGATCAAGGCTGCAGCTGGAGTTGTGCATTTCCCACATTTCCTACACTGATCTTTTGCTTTTGAAGCATCCCCTCCTCTGCTTGTGGATGAGAGAATGCTCCCAGCAGGACAGACTGACTCCCATCCCATATCCAGCCTGGCAACCTGGAGCAAACCCTTCAACCACAACCTCCTGGAAAGCCAGAGCCACCAGCAGCTCAGGGAAAAATCACCCTGGCTCCAGCAGGGAAGATGCAACCCCAGACATCCCCACCCCTTGCTGCTTCACACTTTGCCTCTGGTGTAGCTTAACAAGTGTAGATAATCTTTTGTTATTTTAAAAATCGTCAGCAGTGATTGAGTATGAAGGGACATCATGGAAAAGAGGGACTTGGACCAGCTCAAACAAGTCACAACGATGCTCTGAGGGCTGGATTTCCTCTGCTCTGCACAGCTGGGGATGCTCAGCTGGAGGAGAGAAGGATCCAGGGAGAGCTCAGAGCCCTTCCAGTGCCTGAAGGGGCTCCAGGAGAGTGGGGAGGGACTGGGGACAGGGATGGAGGCACAGGACACAGGGAATGGCTGCACTGCCAGAGGGCAGGGCTGGGTGGGATTTTGGGAAGGAATTCCTCTCTGTAAGGATGGTGAGGCTCTGGCACAGGGTGCCCAGAGCAGCTGTGGCTGCCCCTGGATCCCTGGAAATGTCCCAGGCCAGGCTGGACGGGCTTGGGGCAGCTGGGGCAGTGGGAGGTGGCCCTGCCCAAGGACAGATGGCCTGTAAGGTCCCTTCCAGCCCAACCAGTCTGTGGTTTCTGGCTCCCATCAGGACCAGGGTGGTGCCAGCAGATTAAAGCAGCAGCAGCTCCTGCTGGGGACAGGGGGTGTTAAGGATGCCCAGGAGGCAGGACCAGGGCAGGAACTGCTCCAGCCAGGCCGGGGAGCAGCAGGAGGATCCAGAATCAGCTGCCTGCACCCCCAGCTGCCCCCACTGCCCTCATTCCAGGCAGGAGGTGCAGGTCTGCATTAGAGCAGCTCCTTATCTGCTGTCCCTGTCCCCTGCCAGAGCTGCCTGAGGGCACAGCTCAGAGCCACTGCTTTGAAGGGCTGCCAGGAAACCCTGGGGCCTTCCTGCTGCACTGCTCCACCAGCCCTGGTGACACCAGGGGACAGCAGTCACCTTTAATGACCACGAGCCACACAGCTTCATACAGCACCACTGTGGTGCCTCCTCTGCTCAGCCCAATTTCCACTCAGTGGGAGCTCCTTCCTCACCTGCCTTCTTCCTTTGGAAACAAGCCTGTTTCCCTTATGGGATGCAGCAAGGGCTGGCAAAAATCCATTTTTTCCCCCCCATGGGCAATTGGGATTGCTCCAGGCTTATATCTTTATCTATCCCATCACGAGCTGACATCAGTGTCTCTGATTTCTGCTCTCTTCATCTCTCTTCCCCAGCTTCATCCAGGCACTGGGAAGAAGCATCCCATGGTCCCTACATCTCCTTTGGGAATGTGTCTGGAGAGCCAGGATGAAGAGGAGCTCCAGGGGGATGGGGAAGTGGTTTTTCCCACACCTGAGGCTCCCTGGCTGCTCCTCATCCCACCCTGCACCTGGAACAGTGCTGGGAGTGCCCAGCAGCTGAATTCCTGTCCTGATGGAAGCTCAGGCTTGCCCTGCACCAATCCCTGCCTGTGTGACATTCCACCTGCACCCCTCAAAAAACTGAGCCTCTATTTCCCATCAATAATTCAAGGCACCTCCAAAGTGCTTTCCCCATTAGAAGCCACAGCACTTTCCAGAAATTTCTCCATTTTCATCTGTTTTTTCAGCTTATTTTGGTAGGACAGTTGAGAAAAGACAGGACCTTAAACACTGTTGGCACTTTTGCTACCCTAAAAGTAAGATTTTCAATAATAAAGGAAATTTTGTGCTTCTCTGCTTAAGTCCTGGCAGCTCCTCTCGTGCTGACATCACCTTCCTGTGGAAAGCCAGATTGGGGTGGGTTGATCCCTTCAAATATTATTTGTTCAACTTAATAACATCAACTTTTCTCCTAAAATAATGTCTGCAGCAAAACAGACCTTCTGGGCTGGATAGAAAGAGCAGCACCAAACAATTAGCTGGGATGGGGAAGGGATGCTAGGGAATTTTTGTGATAATGCTGCAGAAGTGTTTCCCAGGTGAAGGGATCACCACTTTTCAGCAGGGGAGCCAAAGAATTCCCATTGTTGTGCTCCAGCAAGGCCTGGTTTAATTCCCAGCAGCGAATGGAGGCACACTAGAGAAATAAAAATCCCCTATTTCATGTCCTCACTGTTAAAATTACAGATACAGGAGTGATCCTGGATGTTCAAATGCCAAGCAAAATAGTGTGAGAGATAAAAATAATGTATGTGGCTGAAATCCAGGGTACCTGAGGCAATCCTTGTGGGATGGAGCAGTTTATCCTGACAGAGAGGGGGAGGCTGCATGAGGAAGCCACAGCAGAAGAGGGTGAATGGTTTTATGGGCTTTGATACTTAATGGCCCAACTGGAAATGACACGAAAGTCCCTGATTTTCAAGGTGACTGATTTGAGCTGTCTCAGACCCTCTGTTATCACCAGCCGCTCCTGAAATCCTCCCAGTGTGTCCCCAGAGGCAGCAGGACTCCAGGGCTGGCCGTGCTCCAAACCCTGCAGGCAAAGGCTGATCTTGGCAGAGTTTCTGCTCTGCAGCTTGAAATCCAAGAGCTCCTTCATGCTTCCTGACCTAGGATCACAAACAGCCTCATTCAAGACCTTCTTTTGCTGCTTCTGGGAAACTGAGGGATATATATATTTTTGTTTTTCCTAAGAAGTTTCTTCTTTCTCTTGGAATAAGTCTACTTATTCCATGCCATGAAACCAAAGGCATGAGCAAAACCTGTTCTTCCCTGGGAGGGCAAGGCAGATTCCCACTCTGCTGTGCTTTAACAGGGCAGACAGACTCCAGGGATAAGTGGGAGCCAGCCCTGGCTCACCCTTTCTGCAGGAACATTCTCCATCAGAGCCTTCTCTGTGCCTAGGGGCCTTCAGAACTCACATCCTTGGGTTCTCCAGGACCACAGGGGAATCCTGGGCTCAAACAGCTCAGCCCCAAGACCAAAACAGCCCCAGAGCAATGGGATGGAAATCACTGGAAAGGCCCTCTGGCTCCTCCTGTGCTAATTGCCAGCAGTCCAGTTACACCCATGGCTCTGATGGATTTAATTGCTGAGTGCTGGAGAGGCAAGTGACCTATTATGGATCATTGTTTACAGCAAATTAGTTCAGAAGTTCCCATCATTCTGCCTGTCACGCTAGGGGGGCAAACTCCCTCTGCTCTGGTGCTGAGCCAAGGGCTCCCCTGGCTCCAGAACACTCAGATGTGAGGAAAAGATGAGCAAAGACACAGCACAAGCCTGGCTGGGCAGCAGCAGAATGCTCCGAGGTGAAAGGGGTCAGAGAGAGAGAAACCAACAGCTCAGGGAGGAAAAAATGCAGAAGGAAAGGAACCACAGAGGTCCTGGAAGTGCAGATGGGAGAGGAGGAACTCCTCAGGCACAGCTCAGACACGATTAAATGGAGATGCTGGGGCAATGGGTGGGTGTGTGGGGGTCCCAGGTGAGGGCAACTCATCCCTGGAGTTTTTGGAGAGGGGAACTTGGCTTCCTGAGGAGTCTCCAAAGCAGAGTCAGAGAGGAAAGGTAAAGGATCTCTGAGAGGTGTGGTATCTTGGAGTAAATAAAAGGAATGTAGAGGCGAACATTAGCAGGATATAAACGGGGCTGGGCTGAGAAGATACTCAGAATTTTGCACTTTTCTTGGAAAACAGGGTTCTCCCCACCCTGGGGACAACAGAGTTGAATAGGGAGGTGGCTCCTATTGTGCATGGATAACATGGAACACCAGGACAGCATTATCCAGACTGTTACCTGGAGATAAAAGGAATTAAAACAGGGGAGCACAAGAAGCTTAAAACCAGGCCTGCCCTTGACTTACACAATATATTTCAACAGCCCCATAAAAAGATCAGGGAATTCAGTCAAGCATGAATAGTTACAAGCATAAAAGAATGGTGGTATTATATTTATTATTAAAGCCTTTTGAAAGCCCCCTTATTGCAGATGGATTCGGAGCCTCTGGGGAAAGTCAGGGACAGGATATTTAGCAAAAACGTTATTAAAAATAGAAATTATTTCCTATGACTTAACCTTACTGCCTAGGGGGAAATCACTTAGGTGGTGTTGGAGGAGAGCACGCAGTTGTGAGGCCAGGGGTGTTATGGAGAGCTGTGCACAAGGTTTCTGGAACAGCAGCCATGGTCCTGCTTGCAGGGAAGCAGATTTCCACCCACTGCCTGCACCCTCAGCACGGGGAGGAAGGCTTTTCCTTGGACCAGCCTGTGCTCCCTGCTGCAGCTCTGAGCTCCAGAAGAAGCTCCCAAGGATCCACACTGTGTGGTCAATGAGCAGAGGGACTGTGGAAGGGTGGAAGTGCTCCAGGCCAGGCTGGATGGGGCTTGGAGCAACCTGGCCTAGTGGAAAGGTGTCCCTGCCTGTTGGGGAGGCAATGACAAAATCTTATGAGTGCCTAGCAAGTAGTTTTGGAACAATAGATGAAATAGAGATGTTGGCAGTGTTTGACATAGATGCTGAAAATAGTTATGTGAAGGTTTGAGGCCTCTTCCTTTGTTTAGATGATACCAAATGCCACAAATACCAAAGAACCAACAGACATCCTGCCCCAAGCCTGGCAGGAAAGGTCTGAAGATAAGGGTTACAGATAAGAAAGCCATAAAACATGGTAATTTAGTGATGCCTATAGGTTGCATGCAAATATTAGGAAATTAGTATATTGTATTAGATTGGTTAATGGAAATTAGAATATTCATCATAGAAGAATACTTATTGCATTGTAAATGGAAAATCTCTTTCTTGCCTCTTGCCTTCTTGCCTTCTCTTATCTCTGATCTCTAAACTCTCTCTCTAAGCTCTCTCTTATCCCCTCTCTTACACCCTCTCCTTATAATAAAATACAAACCTGAAGAACAGAACATAGTAAGCTCCTGAGTCTGTCCAGAGACCGTCCAACAACCCAACCCCCACACCTGCCCATGGCAGGGGGTGGAATGAGGTGATGTTAAAGTCCCCTTCCACCCCAAACCATCCAAGGATTCTATGACATTATTCTGTGAATGGAATTCATGGCACCAACACCCAGCAATTTACCAATTTATCAACATTCTGCATCTCCCCGATGCCCCTGGCTCCCCCTCCTTGGTCTGGGGGATTTGGGACTGCTGCCCAAAGGACAGCACATGGGATACTGCCGTGGTTTGCTTGGAGCTTTAGTTCCAGCATTTCATCAGAGAGCATTTTTCCCAGGTGAGGCTGTTCAGCACCTGCAAAATGGTTCAGTGATGACAAACTGGTGTTTTCTGTCAGGAAGGTTCCTCCACCCACAGCCAAAGGCTGCTCATCAAAGCATCAGGAGTGATCCCCCCCTGCCAAGCTGGCCTGCAGCTCTTTTCTCAAAGAGGCTCCAGAGGCCACAGAAATGCCAGGGGAACGCTGAGCTGATCCGATTGTGTCCTGTCCTCCTCCTGGGATACATCTCTGGGAAGATGGGCAGATATCAAACATTCATCACAGGCACTTGTCCCTTTAACAGCTGACATTGGTGCAGCAAAACAGGTTTTGATCACTTGAGCATAATGCCACAGCAATCATCGCCTGGAATGTAATTTTGCCTTAAAAAAAAACAAACAGGGAAGGAGGATGAAAAATGTGACTCAAAGGTCTCCATGCTTCAGAAAAGCTGGCTCTGAAGTTTGGCTGTAAGCATCAGATCTCAGCAAATTCTGTAAACTTCCCCCCTCCCCCCCCGCCTGCATTTGGACATTTTCCTCGTTCTTAATGATATTCCATCAATTACATAACTTCACAGATCCCCAGGATGAGGATTAGGGAGTTCAGCTTCATTATCAGTGCAGTTATTGTCCTTTGGAGACGGAGCTAAGGGCCATTTGTCTTCTTCAATTCAATTAACAGCAGCTCTCTCTGGACACCAGGTTGGTTGCACTCGGTGACACCCTGGGACATCCCCTCCTCCACCAGGACCTGACCCCCATCTCCTCAGAGGAGCTCTGCCTCCTCTCCTGCCAGTTCCCTGCTGTACATTTTAGCAGCATGTCAGGAAATGGCACAGTAAATTACCCTAGAATTAAACCAGGCAGGGTGAGAGCCAAGAAAAATCTATTTATCGATGGCCATTCCCACTCTGAAGTGCTCGAGGAGGTTGACAAGACAGGAACATATCTTCCCTGACCAGCCAAGAAGACTCTTCCCAAGAAGGACAAGGTCACATCTTCCTGCAAAAGATGAAGGTTGGGACAGATTGAGGGAAGAGTTTCAACATTTTCAGAAAACAGAGCAGCTCCAGAACATCAGTTGTGACGTTTTTGGCACCATTTTGGATCATGAATCCTGATTTCCCTTTATCCTTGGCCTCTGCTCTATGGATACTCCTGTCACTAAATTCAAGGAGCCTCAACACATCCCTCTGCGACACCCCAGCATGGGAATAATCCCCTCACATCTGCAGAGATGTGGTGCTTGGGGCTGTGGGCTAATGGGTGGACTCCATGACCTTGGAGGGCTTTTCCAACCCTAAAGATTCCATGTAGTTGTCCACCAATGCTCCATGCAGAGCAGAGGGTGGAGGGCAGCCCACTGCCATAAATAAGTCCCTCTCTGCTCCTGGCATGTGGCAATTTTAATGGAAAGCATTAATTGCTGGCAAATCTCTCTGGTAGCAAGAGGACCTGAAAAATGCCTTTTTAGAACAATTCTTACACTGAGGAGGGATTGGCTGATAATTCATGGATGCAAAGAGCACCTGGATCACTGGGAGTGGGCAAGAAATTGGGGGAGTCTGGAGTCTGCAGACTTTCCAGGAAAAGAGGTACCAGTGCAGGCAGAAAAGGTGGCTGTGAGCTGAGGAGCTGTGTCCTTGTGGGAACTGTGTTTTCCGTGGAAGTCTGTCCTGGGACCACCCAGCTGCTCTGGATGAAGCCCCCCAATGTGGGGGGCACCCCCTGGTCAGCCTCCCTAAGGTTTGTACCTGAAAGGATCCAGCAAAACCCAGTGTCTGGTTTGCCAAGGTGTCCTTCTGTTTTAGGGGCACCAAAACCCATCCCTGTGCCCCAGAGCAGGCCCAGCCCCGCGCTGCTCCTGCTGTGAGGAGCAGGGATGGGATCGCTGGCATGTAACAAGATTTATCACCTGCTCCTGCAGAGCGATTGCCTGCTCCGTGTCCTCAGTAAATAATGCTCTGCTGGCATCATCTGGGACATCATTAACCCAGGAGACAGCAGCACTGTTTAACCTCCCCTGCCTGCCTGATGTGTCTGGGTACTCACGAGTCCTGCCAGGGACAAGGCCAGGCTGGGGTGCCAAAATCTACACAGGGGAAGGAGGAACACGGTTTGGTACCTGTCCCAGGTTACAATGTAAAGATGTGATAGAATAATATCATCATCTGCTGAAACCAGGTGGGGCAGTGATCCTTATCCCTGTGGAGATATCCTCTGCTAATGGACCAGCTGTTAAAAACCTGATGGGGCAGTGTCCTTTATCTTGTCCACAACCCATCCTTCCTCCAGGAGATATCTCCTGTTAATGGGCCATTGAGTCCCACTGCATGACTGATAAAATTACATCATCCCACTGGGAGATGCTCCACCCCGGTGGAGGAGCCAAACATTGATAAAAACTGAGTTTTGGAACACCAAAGCTGCCCTTACCCACTGGTTTCCAGAGAACAAGAGCTACCAGACTTTCCTACAGGATCACTGCTTCAACAAGACCACTTCATCTGGATTACTACCACCATCCTAACTAGCAGGGGTGTCAGGTTGTATTCTGTCAGTGATTTTTGTTTTGTATTAGTGCATGTATTTTATTTTTCCTTTTTTCCCCTCTTATTAAATTGTACTTCTGACTTGGAGTCTCTCACTGGTTTTGATTTCAAAACCATCACAGCACCATGCAGAAGGCAATGCCATGCTGAGGAAAACCTCTCAGCAGCTCCACCTGAGCAGCCTTTGGAGGGAACCCACAGTTACTCAGGGCTGGTTGGTGATTCTGGCACCAGCAAGGTGACAGGTCACAGGTTCCAGCTGTGGGGCACAGCTGGATGTTTCCCAGCTCTCATCCATAGCTGTGGCCACTCACAGAGCTGGGGACAAACAGAGTTCTTTCTGTCTCCCTTCCCAATCCACCTCAGTGACTTCCTGTGCCAAGGGCTCAGGACTTGGACTCTCTGCTCCTGCCTCCTCACTCTGCTTAATAACTCCTGACTGCTCCTTCACCATGTCTGTGCCTGAAACGTTGGATTTATTAATGCATTTTTAATTAGCAAACTCATTCTCCAGGGGAAGTTGTCTTGCATCTTAATGACCTTTGCTTTGAACCTTTGCCAGAGAGAGTTTTATACCACAAACCTCAAGCTGCAACCAAGTTTTTCCTGACCATCAATGCACACGCTGAGTGGCCAGGGGAGGAATTTGCTCTGTGGATGCAGCCCCAAGTTAGTCCAAGCTGGTGGGAAGTTCCAACACTCAAGGCCCAGAGAAACCAAAAGGCAGTGCATAGTTGGAGAAGTGCTGCAGGAAAGGCTTGTTGGAGCTCAGCAATGAGGTTTGGGTGGGGCCAGGAGATGGGGAGAGGTCTGAGCACGTGTCCTAAATGTGTGGGGACAGCCAGGAGCCAGCCTGACTGCTGCCCCCAGCCCTCTGCTCCTCAGGGACACAGTTACTGCTCCCTGGAGTCTCCTTCCAGTGGGTTCATGACCCAGTTACTCACCGAGTTTCTCCAGGAGGTGCCTCTTTGCAACCTTCCCAAATCAGTTCCTGCCATTGGGGGCCAGCAGAAGGGCCTGGTTTTTCATAGGAGTTTGTGACATCTTAATCGACTCTTCCAGACAGAGTTACACATTTAAATGCTGTGCTGTTCCCTCCAGATGTCCCCAGGCATTTCATGGTTCCAGCATGGCCTCAGTGTGCTCTGCACTCCTCCAGCCCCAGATTTTCCTTTAACCAGCCGTGACAATTGAGATGCTCCAAGTGATCAGTGCTGCAGGAGCCCACCGTCCCCAGCCCCGCCCAGGATCCATTTCCCACCTCTGGGAGGAGCAGGTTGAACCCATTTCCCCCTCTGCCATGCTTTGGGAAGGGTGGGAGAGCTGCTGTCAGCTTGGTAGTTTATTTCCACACAGCTCCATAGATCCAGACCTTCCAAAGGTGTTCTGCAGCACCAGCTGCTCCTGGGTTTTCAGGCTGCTCTGCCACACAGGCTGTTAGTGATGCCATTTGTCTCCATCCTCCTCTGCAAGCACATCCCAGTGGCACACGAGCCCCAACAGCAGCTCTTTCCCTGCCCTCTCCCTCACTGGGAGGGAATGACAGGGTCTCCAGAGGAGCAGGACCTGGCATGGAAATCCCTTCCTGGCAGATGCTGACTGTTCCTGCAGCTGCTGTGTGTGTAGGAGGCATTTCAGCTCCACTGAGCCTCCTGATGAACATCCCATCCTCAGCTCCTCTGGATCACTGTGTGGAGGCAGCAATGTGTGTGTGGCTCATCCCCACAGCAGGACATGCATTAATCCTTCCTGACTTCCCCACCCACCCACATCCCCGCCCCTCTTTTCCAGGCAGCAGCAAATTGAGCCCACCTGGCTCCAGGTGCTCCCCTTGCCATTCCCCAGCTCCTGGACCCTCCCTTTGTCAGTGATTCCTCCCCGTGCTGCTGGGATTGCCTCACTGCCTTAAGCTCTGCTTTAAGGATTTGGGAAGCAGCTTAGGCACTGTTGCATGACTCAATCCTCCCCCTCAGCTTGGAGGAGAAGCTGAGCCAGGTCCCTCTCTGGGTCCTGCAGTGCTGCAGGTCCTCTGAGGCAAAAAGCACAGAGTTAGGAGCAGGAGCTGTGTCAGGGGAGTTCAGGTTGGATATCAGGGAAAAGTTCTTCCCCCAGAGGGTGCTGGGCACTGCCCAGGCTCCCCAGGGAATGGGCACAGCCCCAAGGCTGCCAGGAGGGTTTGGATAATGCTGTCAGAAATGCCCAGGGTGGGATTGTTGGGGTGTCCTGGGCAGGACCAGGAGTTGGACTGGATGATCCTTGTGGGTCCTTTCCAGCTCAGGAAATCCCATGATTCCGTGGAAAAAAGTGGTTTCAGAAGCCTTTTCTCTCCTCTCGTCCTCCAGGCAAGGGGGAGTCATCATTTGACAGCTCAGTTTCCTGGGATTTCCCAATCCCTTATCAGTCAGGCCACTCTCCACATTGTCCTCTGCAGGAACCAGCCCCATTTACCAGCAGCATCCCTGGAAGGGGCACCAGGCATCCTGCAGAGCCCAGCCAGAGGCCACAGCCCAAACCTCAGGCCAGAACAGTCCCCATGTCCCTGTCCAGCCAGGACAGCACATACTGCAGAGACAGCATTCCCAGGCCTCTGAGAAGGATTTATTATGCTCCCTTCTCCCTCAGCACAGTCCCTGCTCTCCTGCATCCCCAAGTGCCAATATTCTGTGGTTTTGTGATCCAATTTATCACGGGGCTGTTTCCCCCAGTCAGCAGTGCCCTGCTTAGGTTCCTGATAGATCAATTGATGCTGAGGCCCTGAGGTGCCACTGGCCAGGCCCTGAGCTCCAGCTCCCCTCCTGTCTCAGATGTGGGAAGGGCAGGGTGAAGCCCAGAGGGATGGCAGGGACAGGGACAGCTGAGCCCTGCAGGAGCTGCTGGGCTGAGAGAAGGGCTGGAAGGGGTGTCATTCCTGAGCTCTGCATTCCTTGGGAGATGATCAGCTTGGCACCACAGCACCTGCCCTCCTGCTCTGCCCAGCTGTTGGCATTGAGTGGATTCCCAGTTTGAGCTCCCTCAGCAAGTCCCACTCCAGCCCTGCAGTGATTCCACCCTCAGCATTGTGTCCCCACACCACATGCAATGGAAAATGAATATTGGAAAATGCAGAAAGTGGAGTTAAAGTCTTCCTACTTCTCTGTGCCAAGAGGGAGGCTCAGGGTGAAGCATTTCAGTGACATGAGCTCATCTTTGCTGCATCCTTACTTCATCCTTACTCCACTCTGGAAGGGGAAAGGTGCCCAGTGAGCCCAGGGGAGCCAGCAAGCTCCTCACTGTGACTGCCTGGAGAACCTGACAGGGATTCTGGCACCTGGACAAACAGCAAGGACAATCAGCACTCTCCCTCTGCTCTTTGGAGAGGACTCAGCACCGTGGCAGGCATTCCTGAGCAGGAAAATACCTGGGGTCACAACCCAGCAGTTTTCACACTTGGGGTCCTCAGGGGATTTCTTCCCACCCTGGTCACCCCCTGCACACACAGTTATTCCAAAACTGCTTTCTCAACCTGCAAGAGCCTTCACTGAATCCTCAATTAGGCACAAAACCTCTTAAGGAGGGAGACAAAGCTCCCTGAAGTGGTTTTATGGCTTCCAAGACACAAAGCTCTCCTTCTCCAGAGCACTCTCCTGACAAACACTCCTTCCTCAGCTTTCCAAGTGCATTTTCAAATCAAAGCTGTGGCTCTGAAAGGTGACCTGGATGTAAGACTGGCCTCCTGCCCCACTTTCTGCTTGGAGAAGACCTTCAACGGAAGCTTAAAGGAAGTTTCTATTTGTGTTCCCTCTCCCATAATGAAAATCTCCTAACTTTTGAAGAGGTGATATGTGGAAGGGCATACCTCAGAGGTGGGGGAGATTTCCAGGACCAGTGTTAGAAAAGTCTCACAGCTTAACCTGTTGTTTAAGGACAAAACACTCACCTCCAAACAGAAGTAGCAACGGGGAAGAGTCAGGAAGGAGACAAAAGTTGAGCATTGTCATCGGGAAGATGGGGACAGACTTCATCAGCTGGAACTGCCACCTGTCAGCAAAATGCAGGGAGATAAAGAGTGTTAGTTATGCACTGTCATGGAGCATTAAATAAAGGTGGCTGCCCTGGAGCCCTCCTTCCTCGAGCCCTTCACCCTGCTCCCCTTGGGAGCATCATTAGAATGGCACAGCAGCCCCGGCCCCCAGGGTCAGGAACCCAGAGTTGTGAGCTCAGCACAGTCCCAGCAGCTCTGCAGAGCCACAGCAGACTGACAGCTGAGGTCCCTGCCCTTTGCATTAGCTTGATTTTAATTTGGAGCTGTGCTGTTCATTACTTCCATCACAGCCAGGCTCTGCTGGCTGGCTCTGAGCTCTGGAGTGCTGCTGGCTGGGGCCAGAGCCTGCTGCTCCATCCCTGGGGTCCCTGCTCTGGGGGTGTCACAGCACTGACACCCAGGCACTGCCTTTAGCCTGTGCACATCCCAGGGATGTCCTCTGGGGGGGACACAGATCCTCCACCATAGCTGAACACACTCGTGCTGCTGGGTCTCTGTGGGGGTTGGTTGCTGGTTGGACAGTTGCTGGACAGAATCAGGAGCTCACTATTTTTTGTTCTTCAGGTTTGTATTTTATTATAAGGGTGGGTGTAAGAGAGAGTGTAGAGCATGGAGAGTAAGAAGTAAGAGATAAGAGCAAGGGGGTAAGAGAGAGCTTAGAGACATTAGAGAGCAATTTTCCATTTACAATACAATAAGTATTTTTCTATGATGAATATTTTAATTTCCATTAACCAATCTAATACAATATACTAATTTCCTAATATTTGCATGCAACTTATAGGAACTACTTAATTACCATGTTTTATGGCTTCCTTATCTGTAACCCTTATCTCCAGACCTTTCCTGCCAGGCTTGGGGCAGGATGTCTGTTGGTTCTTTGGTATTTGTGGCATTTGGTATTATCTAAACAAAGGAAAAGGCCTCAAACTTTAACATAACTATTTTCAGCCTCTATGTCAAAAATTGCTAACATCTCTATTTCATCTATTGTTTCAGAACTACTTGCTAAGCACTCATAAAATTTTTCTATTCCCTCCCCAACAGGTCTGGGCACCTGGGAGATGTTCCACCCATTCCCATTCCCTGGCATGGAAATGGTTTAATTCACTGGAGGGTGGAGCCAGTGGGATGTGGGCAGTGAGTTTGCCAGCAGAGAAGTTTCCAGGAGTCAGCTCAGCTTCTGGGACTTCATAGAAACGTGACAGTAGTACCTAGAAATAGAACCTATAAGTAATCCAAGGGCAGAGGTTTCATATTGTGAAAAGAAGCCTCTGGCTACTCCAGCTAGAGAAGTTGAGTACCCCTGGTTGGCCTGGGGTCCCTGGCTCAGAGCTATTCCAGTGGCTTGGCTTCCCAAAGTGACTGGAAAACTTCAGAGGAGCTACTTGGATCAGGAGCAATATCTTCTGCAGAGAAGCTGTGGCTGCTGCCTCCCTGGAAGGGGCCAAGGCCAGCCTGGATGGGGCTTGGAAAAGCCTGGAATGTGTGGAAGGTGGGTAGAACAAGATTGCTCCTTCCAACCCAAACCATTCTAGGATTTTATGATGCTCAGCTCCTGTCATAAAGTTTGGGTTCTCTTCCCAACACTCCTCATCAAAGGGATGCTGGCAGAGAGCTGGGAATTAAGGTATTTTTCAGCAGTTTTCTCCCCATGATTTTAAGCACCTGCTCCCATTTTCCCCTAGCCCTTTTCCTGGGAATACAGGTTGGGCAGGCAGTGCCTGGTCTGCTCAGCAATCACTGCAGTGGGACAAACCAAACCAGGAGGTGCAGCACGGTCTGGGGCTCTGCTTATCCAAGGGGTCATTTTCCAGTGGGTTAGTGCTGGAGCTGGACATTCCTCTCCAGAAGGGAATTAAGGAGCCCTGCCTTTGGCTTGGAAACTGCTGGAGAGAACAAACACACAGCACTGCACAAACCAGGAGGAGTAAAGGAGCTGGACCTCGACTTCCAGACATGTTGATGTAAGAAAGATTTTCTGCTCTCCTTCAATACAAAAGAGGAAGTTTTGAAATCTTATCTTTCATTGGGAGAAAAAAAACAACCCTGGTAGTCTGCAGCTCCTGCCACTTCTAGTCCATATATTTACAAGGATCCTTGAGCAGAGACAGAGCAATTTGCTGGGATGAACCTTCACAGAACTGAAGGAGCAGGCACATTATCATGCCCTCCACATCAGCCAAAGGCCACTGCCTTGGATTCCCACTCCTGTGGGGAGCCAGAGAAGACTCAGGAAGGCACAAGGATTGTGAGTCCATGAGTCAGGGCAAAGCAGCAGCCAGGAAAGAGCGAAGCAGAGAGCAAGGAAATCTTGGACGAGGATCTTTGTTTGCTGTAAGCATGGCTCAGGCATTGAAGTATCCACACAAGCCATGCATGGAAAGCTTATCCCAGGAAACCCCTGCTCTCCCTGCAGCAGTGTTGAAGCCCTAAACCCTCTGGAGGAGATAAGAAAGGATTCCCATTGTAGATGGGTCTCTGCTCCAGATCAGCTCTGGAGAAATTCAGCTTTTCACCAGGACAGAAACTGAGAAGAGCCTTTGAGGAGCCCTACCTAAACCTTTGGGCCAGCCTGGGGTCCTGCCAGACAGGGAAGACCACAGAGTGACTAAAATGTAAAATCAGAGCCCAAATGAAACCCCAGAGGCTCAGCCCAGGCTTGTGCCTTGTGCCAGTGCAGCCATGGACATCAGGGTGGTGGCCTGGGGTTCAAGGCTGCAGCTTCACCCCTGGTGCTGGAGCAAGAGCACTGGGAGCACTGGTCCCACTGGGGAAGCCCCTGTGCAGATGTCCAGGTGAGCCTGGAACACCTGGTGCTGCAGGGGGATGGGCAGGGAGGACAGTCCTTGAGGCTCCTTGGAGAGGAGGCAGAGGGAGCTGCTCTGAGCAGAGCCAAACAGGGAATTCTGAGATCAATGATCCTGTCTGCCCAGAGCAGGCGTGAAAAACAACCTGCTTTAGTAAAACTTGCAGGAACTTTTGGGGGGAAATCAGTTATACTGGAGCAGTTGACAATTAAAGAGCATTCTCCAGCAACTATTTTTCACCCAAATTACTTTCCAGACCCTCCACTCAGGCACACAAGATGTATGTTCATCAATAAAGTAAACACACAGATTCCTTCCCCATCCCACCAACACTGCAGTTTCTGGACAGACCCCCAGGCCAGGGAAGTGGGAAGCACAACAGCAGCTCCTGAAATCCCCCAGATAACAAGGAAAATCCTCACAGCCAGCGTTAACAGGATTGCAGTTGTTTGGTTTAATATGAGTGTATTTATGTATTGTTAGTGCAATTTGGCGAAGCTGTTTCCTAGCTTGCAAAATCTGGATTTAGCAAATATTGGCTGGTTAACTATGTTGTTTCTTAGCAACCCTAATTGGATTTCAAATGGGAGATTTTGTTTTGGAAATATTACCTGTATCACTTAGCACTGTGAAATAACTTCCTGCCTTCCTTGTGCAGATAAACCCAATCAGCACTCCCCAATCCACTGGGGTTCTGGCTTGTTTACCCTCTCCTATGGCAGGAGCTGACAGATTCCCTCTTTCCCCCAGCCAGGACCTCCAGTTTTTTTTGCCAGCACGTGGAATTCCAAGACCAGCAAGAGCTGGCAGCCCCATGGTGACACCATCCCCAGGCACAGCAGCAGTCAGTCACAAAATCCTTAAGGATGGAAAAGCCTTTTAAGGTTGTTAACTCAAATTTATCTCCCAGCTCTTCCAAGGCCACCAACAAACCATGTCCCCAAGTGCCACGTGCACACAGCTTTTAAATCCCTCTGGAGATGGGGATTCCACTGCTGCCTTCACAACAGTGATGAAATCTTCCCAACATCCAGCTAAAATCTTTCCTCCAAGCAGAACTCGAGGCTGTTTCCTCTCATCCTTCGGCTGGAAGATATCCCAGCTGAGCAGGAAGGTGCCAAGCTGCCTCACATCACCCCAACGCTCTTGCTGGTGAAGCACCAACACATCCCAAGGACCTTTCAGGGATGCAGGAGTGAGGTGGAGTTCTTCTCCAGTGCCTCTCCCCTTTCACCATGTCCCACTGGGGTCTGAATAGACAATGGGATGCCCAAAGGTGCAGCTCCAAACCTTTGTGTGCATGGGGAGCAGCCCTGTGAGCAGCCCAAGGTGACAGCTCCAGCAGTTGTCTGTGTGGTTTTTTTTGGGAAAGCAGCTGCTGTTGTGCCATTTAGTGATAGTGAAGGGGTAAGCCAAGCATTCAGCCAATTACAGCCTCCAAATCCTTGCACAGCCAGGGGCCAGTGGCTGCAGGGAGAGCTGGGAATGGGCATTGATCAGAGCCCAGGGCTGTGCTGGCCCCACAGCACGGAGCACTCCCGGTCCTCCCACAGCCCTGCGAGCCACAGAACTCCAAAAGGCTGGCAAAGAGCACAGCAAGGAGCCCAGCCTGCTGGCACCAGGGATCTGGGGCTGTGCTGCACCAGGCTTCCTCTGCAGGGAGGGTTTTTGGGGTGGATGGCTCCTTCCAAAGCCCTTCATCTCCGCAGAGATCGGAGCCGAACAATTAAAGGGCTGCTGATGTCCTTGTGCAGCACGGAGGGAGGAGAGGCAATTCCAGGGAAGTGGCAGCCTGCAAAGCAGGCTCTTTATGCTCTGAAGATGGTAATCTGCATTTGCAGGAGGAATTGAAGCAGCGTTTTCCCTGAGGGCTTCAGGATTTGGAAGCATGGGAAGAAGGGAGGTCCTGAGCTGCTCACAAGGGGACAAGGCCACTCCCCCCATGGCAGAGCAGTGACACAGCTGGGCCATGAAAATACAGGGACAGGCACCCCCTTCCTTCCTTCCTTCCTCCAAACCTTTAAAGAAATGCTGGACCTGATGCAAACTTCCCAACGTGGCCACACTCAGTTGTAAGCACATGGGTTTCGCCCTAACCCCAATGGATTTTCCTAACTGGGAAAAACTTCTGGGAGTTTCATGGAGCAAACCCTTCACCAGCTAAACAAATGCCATCTGAGCTGGGCTGGGGCTAGACAGTCACTCAGCTGGGAAAAGACCTCCACCACCATGAAATCCATCCATTCCCCCAGCACTGCCAAGGCCACCACTAAGTCACATCCCCAAAGCTTTTCAATCCCTCCCTCCAGGGACAGGCACTCCACCACTGCCCTGCACTCTGCAATGCCTGACCACCCTTTCCATGAAGGAATTTTTCCTAATATTCAATCCAGTTTATTTCCACGATGGTTTAGAGGTTTCCAGTCTGATGCTAGCCCTAGTTTAGGTTGGCAGATCAAGCCTGGGAAATGAGATACAGATTTTCTGGACTCTGTCCCAAAAGAGTTTTCATTTCACCTCGTGGTAACTCTACACACCCTTGAGATGAATCCAGGAGATGACAGCACCTTCCTGGTGCTGTTTGGGATACTCCTCCACAGCAAAAAGGGCCTCTCCAGGAGTTTGGGTGAGAAACTCAATATCAGGAGAAGATAAATGAAAGGGGAAACCAAATAATTTCCACTGAGCCCTCTCATTATGGAGCAGGCCAGGAAAATGCCATGGGTACTTTCCTGGTGTTGGAAACCAATCTGGTCATGGCTGTGCTGTACTGAGGGGTGGTTTCCTTCAGGTGGAAGCAGCCCGTGCATTCAGAGGGGAAACAGGCAGGGAAAGGCAGTGCTACCCTGCTGAAAATTTAAATGAAAGTAGATTTATTTTGCCTTTGCTCCAGATCTCAGGAGACGGTGTTGACTTACATGTTGGCAAAGCAATCCCTGCAAACAGCAGCTCGGGATTGTTGTATTAAACCTGCCACCTCCCGCCAAAGCCCTCGAGCAAACAAGAACCTGGTGGAAGCTGCTGATTTCTTCTCGACTCAACCCCCAGCCTGCTTGTCAGATTCCAGATGTGCTTTACAGCGGTTGAGAGGTGATTTTTTTTGTTGTTGTTGTTGTTGTTATTGTTGCTGGCTGATTTTAGCACACCGAATGTTGAAGAAGAGCAGCTCAGCAAGTGAAAACATTTTCTCCGATAAAACGCGGGGTTGGAATGAAAATTGTCGTTTCAAGCAGGATTAAGCTACAATTATCCGGCATCTCTTTTAACTGAGAATTAAAGAGTGCTGAATAGAAATGTTGTTGTGTTCTGTTTGAACACCCACAGCCCGGAGAACATCCTTTATCTTGAGACTCAGTAGTTTTCCCTTTTGTTATTACCTGCAAACCTCTGCTTGGTTACAGCTCAGGCTTTGCACGGGGTGATATCTGCCAGCTGATCTTCCTCTGCAAAGCTCAGCCTACCTAGAACAGGGACTATTTTAAGCTCTTCAAATGATATGAAAAATCAAATGTGAAGAGAAAAAAGCGAGGCTCTGTGCTGCCTTTACAGCCTCTTAAATCAGTATTCAGCTCAGCTCCCGAATGACCCTGATCGGCAACAATTCTGCATATTCCCACAATTAAACAATGTTTGAACTTGTGCTAATGGCAGCAGAACAATTATCTGAACAGCCATCCACGGGGTAAGCAGGCTGCATCAGCAAGAGTCAAGCCTGGTGCAAATAAAGGCTTAGCCTTGCAGAGGAAAGCCAGGGAAACCTTCAATGAGAGGAATAAAGATTCTTTACTTCACTCCATAAAATCGGCATGCGAACAATATATTGAATGTCAGGAGCAAATGTCTGCTGAAATTTGGCTGCTTAATTGTAAACCTTGCTAACTATTTCCACTTAAATATCAAATCTTTAGTGTTGTGGAACTGCAGAGAGACATTTGCCTGGTCCTTGTGTCAGAAATATTCTTGTAATGCCGGAGCTTTTTGTGGGAAATGCAGAAGCAGCACAACAGAGTTTAACAATTGGGGGGGAGTAAGAGGGGGCTTTGAGTTTATTCTTAGTGAAAGAGATTTCATTACATTTCTGGAAAATTTAGGAATAAAGAAGTAGGGGGCTAATTTAACAGGAAATCCATAGAATTTCATCATAAGATTGTGGAATGATTTGGGTTGAAATAGAACTTAAAGCTCATCTCATTCCACTCCCTCCCCTGCCATGGATTTCCACTATACCTGGTTGCTCCAAACCCTGTCTAGCCTGGCCTTGGGCACCTTCCCTTTCCAGTTTCTTGTGTTTCTCCTGAGCAAATATATTCTATCCTAATGGGAGGGGCCAAAAAAGCACTTTTGATCAGATCTGAGGCATTAGGAAATCACCCAGAGGAGGTGTGAATATCCCTGGGAGTGTCCAAGGCCAGGTTGGACAGGGCTTGGAGTAATCTGGGATAGTGGAAGGTGTCCCTGCCCAGGGCAGGGGCTGGAAAGGGATGATCTTTAGGATTTCTTTCAACCCAGCTCTATGATTTTATAAAAGTTGTGCTGGTGGAGAGACCCTGCAGCTCCTTCCAGATGGGAGAGCAGCAGTGGACCCCAGTGCTGTGTTCTCACAGATCCTGGACCTGGCTGGGCTCTGCCTCTGGCCTCATCCAGAGGGGCTTTTCCTCCTCTGTTTCTCCCCTTTTCTCCTAATAAATCTGCTTGTTCACTCCCAGCTGAAAGAAGACATAATAAAAATGATGGCAGGAAATTGCAGGCGAGCTGGGGTTAAGAGAGACAATAACAAAAATGCTTTTGCAGGGTAATCTCCAAGCCTTTGGTAGCTCATGCTAAAGAGGGCTTTGAAATCAGCAAGAGAATTAAAAATATTGAGATCAGCTAAAACACTCCTATCCTTTGCACATCAAAGAGGATACCCACAGGGACAGATTTGCTGCCATGGAATAATTTCCACCACTTTTTTACAAGAAAAATGAGAGCATTTGGTGCTTCTCCCCCCTTCCTTTAGCATGAACCCACTGTACAGGGGGAAATTACCTTTCTGTGCTCCCTAAAAAAATCTCCTCCTGATGCAAAGAGCAGCATGGGAAGAAGAGGTCTGCAACCCATTAGCCATGTCAGAGAGCTGGGAAAAAGGAGAAGGACTCTGCCTCCCAAATCTGCTGACAAGGCTTAAAGCCCAGTTTAGCCCAGAGGTAGCCCAGGGTCCTCCAGCTGGGTCCAAGCCACCCAGTTGCCCACTGATGGGTTTGCAGTCTGTGCTGGTGTCACATAGCCAGGCACAGAGGGGGTGAGCTTCCTCCCAGATTGCTGATTCCCAAAGAAAAACACGGGCTGAGTCCAAGGAAAATCTGCCCTGAGTGCTGCTGTGGGGATTTAGGTGTGATGGAGCATGAAAACCTCAGCAGCAGGTCCAGCTGGGAGCCTGGTTACACTCACTTGTGCTTGGAAGAAAGGTTTTTAGGGGATCTCTGGAACTCCCTGAAAGCCAGGATGGAAAATTTGCACATGCAGGGTTGGAGCAGGTCTGTGTGAATGGGCCTAGGCCTGTCCTATGCCTGGAATAGCAGCTGCATCAATAAACTGGAAAAAAATTAAATATAACTCAACCATAAGCAAAGCATTCTCCCTCTTGCTCCTGACCTGCTGGAATATCCTCTTTTCCTTGTGGAAAACCTGTTTTCACAGCAAAGTCTGGCTGAAGAACAGGCTTTGTTCCAGGGAAGGTGCTTTGCTTTGGGAGGATTGAAGATTTGGGGTGCAGGGCACCGTGAAACTGCAGAATTCCTCCAAATCCTGTGCCAGCAAGCTGGCTGGAAGCACTCAGCTTGGCTGCTCTCCACCAGCCCTTCCCTCATACATGACTTCACCCTTGTTTTCTCCTCTCCTTTCCGTCCTGCTTCTCCTCTCCTGCTTTTGGGGCTGGCTCTGGCACGGGGAGCCCCAAATTGGGCACAGCCTGCAGGGCAGGATGCCAGCAGGGGACACAGGAGCCTGTGTGGCTCTGAGGGCCTGCAGGGACCATCCAGCACGTGCTTTTTTCCCTAAAAAGAACAAGGGAAAGCCTGGGCTGTGCACTGATGTAAACCAGACAGCCCTGGAGTCAGGCTCAGGAACTCATTGCCTCTGCTCTCCCGATTCCTGGGGCATCCCTGCTGCTGTGGATAACTCCAAGGGAATAAAAAATGAGCTGTGAGGCCCAAGGCAGCACGTTCCTGCCCCCCCGGCCCACCCAGCCCAGCGTGGGATGCTGGGTGGGCTGAGAGGGTCTGGACTCCAGAGAATCCCAGAGTCCCTTAGGATGAGAGCACCTCCAGGATCAGCAGTCCAGCCATCCCCCAGCTCTGCCAGGGCCACCACTGTGTCCCCAGGAGCCACATCCACATGGCTGTAAATCCCTGCAGGGATGGGGGCTCCCCTGCTGCCCCTGTTCCAATGCTTGGCAATCCTTCTCACACAGGGATTTTCCCTGATATCCAACCTCAGTGTCCTCTGGCACAATTTGGGGCCATTTCCTCTCCCCCTGTCGCTGTTCCCTGGGCTGTCCCCTCCTGTCAGGGAGTTGTGCAGAGCCACAGGGTTCCCCCTGAGCCCCTTTCCCACCTCCCTCAGCCTGTTCTGGTGCTCCCAGCCCCTTCCCCAGCTCTATTCCCTTCCCTGGACTCACTCCAGCCCCTCAGTGTCCCTCTTGTCATGAGGGGCCCAGAGCTGTCCCCAGGGCTGGAGCTGCCTCAGCAGTGCCAGCCCAGAGGGACAATCTGGTACAAGGCAGGATGCCCTTGGCTGGCTCAAACTTGTCCTCAGAGCACCCAGACAAGGCTTGGGAAGCTGGACTGTGCCCCTCACACGTGGAGGGGGAGGTGGGGAGGGTCCAGCTTCATTCCCATCCAAGTCTGGCCCAAAGTGTCTCAAGGCCACTTTGCCAAGGCAAGGGGTGAGGAGGGAGCAAAGCTGGGCTCGTGCTGGACTCCTGCTGCCCCCAAGGCCAACAGGGGATGTCCTGGTTTGCCCCAAAGACAAAATCTTGGAACCAGGAGCCAGCCCAAGCAGGCCTGGGCTCTCGGGGCTGTGCTCACCCTGCCAAGCCCCCCGAGGGAGCAGGAAGGAGTCAGGTGCACACGTGCACACACCTGGCTCCTTCCCAGCTCTCTCAAGAGACAAGGCCAAGCCCTGTTTCACCCCCAGTCCTTCTGCTCTCTCCCTTTTACCTGTCCCCCCTCCACCCCGTGCACAGAGCTGCCACTTCTGTTTCACTGTCCCCAGAGACACCAATTCTGCAGCCATCACGGCCAGAGACGCTAATTAAATTGTGCAAAAATCCAATAAAAATGCTTTATTAGAGTGTCTGTCGTTGGCAAAGGTTTAGGGAAGAAAATTAGGCTCTTCCCAAAGCAACACACACACAAAAAAAAAAAAAAAAAAGTGCATCCTCCCTCATTAAACCCTCGATGTATTTCACTGTAAATGGTTGCTGGGTGCCACAAATTGCAGCTGGTCCAGTGGGGGCAGTTTCCCAGTGCAGAGCTGGTGGGAAGGGCTGGGGATGTTTTTTGGTGAGTGTTGAGGTGTTTTCTTCTGTCCCTGCTCTGAATGACAACTCGGGCTCAGGCACAGGCTGGGCTGGACAAACCAGACCCATTTATAGATTTTCTCATTCCCCAGCCAGCGCCAGAGAGGATCAGTAATGCAACCAATTAAGAGGATTAAAAGCCATATTTTTTATTTATTTTTTGATGACAGGAGCCCTGCCAGGTCCTGTGGCTGTGATCAAAGTCCCCATGCTGTCCTTGTCCCAGACAGCTCAGGGATTGATTCATACAGGGGATTATTGTCCTGCACATTCCCCCAGCTCCCAGTGAGAGGCCAAGGTCTCCTGTAGGTCTTCCCAACCCCAGGAATGCTGTGTTCCGCCTCATTTTCTATCCTTTGTGCCCCAGAGGATGCACAATTATCCACACAGAGGGGAACAGTGCCTGTGCTGCCTCTCTGGACCTGGGCAAATGGAATTGGCTGGCTTGGGAGGGGAATGGCTGGACCACTCTGGGAAGACTTAAAAAAACCCCAAATACCACGAGGCTTATGATGTAAACACTCCAAGCAGGCTAAATGCTGTGTAATTTCTCTTAATTATGCAAATAGCAGAGATAAGAAGCTGTCAGGGAGCACATTTCCCACCCAGAGCAGGGAGCACTGTGAATAGGGCACCCAGAGTGGAGGCAAAAGCACCAAGCCACCCCCGGGGTGGAGGGTTCTGCTCCTGTTTTGCTGCTCATGCTGATGGAATGGCATCTCCAGAGGGAAAATGTCCCAGAAAGAGCCAGGGCTTCCCATGGCTGCTGCCATTTCGACAGATGAAAGCCAAAAGAAGCAGGTCCAGCCCCGGGGCTCTCTGGTCACCTCACCCCAGCAGAATTCAGGATTCTGAATGCAGGAGGAGGGAGACTCTCCGTGGATCCTCACAGGGGTTTCAGCTCACTCCTGCAGGAATTTGGATGCGGGGTCACCCCCCTGAATCCCCTGGGAGCAGCTGCTGAAATCAAGCTGCCTGCTGAAGCCCTTTTGTTCTGCGAGGCTCCTGCCAGCAGAGGCTCTGCTTTGATTTCAAAGACTCAGCAATTTGGATCAGTTTAACCTTTTCAGGGTTTCCTGAGCACAATGGCACAGATGAGCTTTAAAGCCTCTTCAGGAGCACAGGTTGAAGGCAGGGAGGGAGGGAGCAGCAGCCACGTCAAGCCAAGGAGGGGATGCTGTCACTGCCAGACGTGATTTGCCTGCCAACCCCCCCCGAGAGGCACAGAGAGACGGGTTTGTGTGAGAGTCACACAAAATGCTGCGTGTCCTTGTCCCGGGCACAGCCTGGGACCTGGGATTCCAGACCCACGGAATTCCACCCAAAGCCACAGCACGTGGATGTGAGATGTGACATAGCAATTCGTGTCATTGTGAAAAAACACAACGGGATCAATAGAAACGAGAATATTGGATCCAAAGTAAAGCACGGGCACGAGGCACAAGAACATTTAATGATTTCATTATAGTTGTTTGTTGTAAATTGTGATTTTTTTTTTTATTTTATTGTTTTTCACTATAATCATGAATTGTATAAGGAAAATGTGAGCTTGTTTGGACACGAGCTTGCTTGCTAGGAGTGTGACCTGAGAACATGGTCAAGCTTTGTCCAGACTTTGTGTAGCCACTGCTGCTGGAGTGCTAGCCAACATCTTTGGGCTTGCTCAGACTTGCACCCCAGCACAGTGGGCATGTCACAGCCCCCCAAAAACTGCCTGTAAAAGGAGCAGCGGCCAAAGGTGAGGTGTTGGCAGAGCACAGACTCGCCAGCGCTGCTCGCCTGCTCCTTATCAACGAGCTAATAAATTGCCTTATTGACTGACCTAGCCGGTTTTGGCGAGTAATTTATAACATGGAGATGGGACAGCAGCCCACAGCAGGGGTGCGAGGAGGGGAACAGCACGGGCACAGCCCCATCAGCCCATCCACTGCCCCATGTCCCCTCCAACTCCCAGCTTCACCCCCGAGGAGCCACCCCGGGTGGAGTGTGGGGCTGGAAACACCCTGGAGAGCCAGGGCAGGGCAGCGCCGCTTTGATGTTGGAACAACAAAGGCGGTGCGGGAGGGAAAGGTAATCGGGATGCTGCGAACAGCGGGATGCATTTCAAACGGAGCAGCCGGAGCTTTGAAGATCAATTCCTCCCAAGGAAACAAACTGCTCTTCCCCAGCTCCCCCAAAGCCCCCCAGTTTCTGGAGCTGGGCTCTGCTGAAGGCAGTTTTTGGGAAGGCAGAGCAGGGCAGGGATTGTCCCCGGTCACATCCCCCTCCTGCCCCCAAGGTGAAGGGGAAAGCCCTCAGAGCAATTATTCACAGAGCAGCTGATGAACGAGGTGGATGCAATCAGGATTGCCCGCACCGGGAGGGGAGGGGGCTGGAGCTGGGCTGGGAGAAAGGAGGAGACCCCCAGCACCCCAAGGACACGCAGCCACTGCCTGTGAGAGCTCAGCTCCCCCAGCAGGATCACCCCGTTTCCCGGATTTCCAACATCAGGAAAAGCACAGCTTTTGTGTTTGTGTGGTTTTTAACCACAGCTCCAATTCTGCATCCTCAGGACTCCTGGAGCCAGGGCTCAGGAGCAAACAGGGAATGCTCTCATTAGTTAAACCTTTGTTAACACTCACTCACATCACCTCGTTTAGATTCACACCAACAAAATTGGCTTTTTTGGAACAGCTCTTTGAGAAGTGGGAAAAAAAAATAAACAACCTTTTTTTGTGTCAATGTTTTCTAAGCAAAATATTTTGAGCTTTCTGCTTTGGTTTATTTGCTTTGTGTGAGCTTTTAAATCAGACACAATTAACACAAAAAACAGCGAGATCTTGTAGTTGTCAGGAAAGGCTTCAGTTTTCCCTTTTCATCTGCTGAACATTGATACATGAAAATAATCTGCCCCTCCCTCCACTGCTTGGTTTCTTTTAAAAACCACCAGCAAGCTTCAAATAGGTCCTAGGAGCTGCCCAGGGAGTTTCCCCCTTGCCCAGGTCCCCCCAGTCCTGCACCCACACCTTGGGGGGGTCATGGCCAGGTTTACACCTCCCCAATTTTATTATGTTTGAGTGGTTTTTGATTTGGATTTTCATGCAGAGCAGCCTGTTCCAGCTCCTCATAACAAAGACAATTATGCTAAGTTTATTGGATTTGCATTCAGGGCTGATTTGTCAGAATTGTATATTGGTTCTGGGAGATGGAAGGGGAGGAAGAGAGGGGGCATTTGCTTTTCATGAGGACAGGAAAAAAAGCCCAGTATAAATTTAATTTCTCTGTTTCACAGCTCCTCGTGCACAGATTCCTTCCTTCCTGGAATCCTTCCTGGAATCCTTCCTAGCCACCTCTAAGTGCACAGTTACACAGAAAGCATTTCCCTTCCCAGCCAGAGCACTGATGGAAAGGAGTGGGACTGGGATGCAGCAGCAGCTTTAGGCTGCAGGAAGGGGTTAAGTGATCCCAGTGAGTGATGTGAATCATTAGCAGCACTGGGTGGATCTATAGTGGGAACAAGAGCCCGGGCTGTGCAGCCCACGGGTGTGGGGGCTGAATGCCACGGATCTGCCCCCCCTTCCCAGAGGATCACCCCCACACCACCTCCTCCTGCTGCAAGCCCCAGGCTGAGCTCGGGGAGAGCTCCCTGTGCTGCCACAGCTTGGCAGATTTGGTTCTACCACCTGGCAGCACCTGGAGATGCTTCCCAGCAGGCCTGAGTGAAGCACTCTGATTTTTGGGAGAGGACAAAGTGACCCAGCTGCTCCAAGAGGCACAGGAAAGCTTCAGTAAAAAGCATGTCTTTTCTCTTTCAGCAGATATTCCTATGGACAGGTGTGGAGTGGGGATTTGGATGTTCTGGTCCATCCCCTGCTCCAATCCTGCTTGAAGCAGGAGATGCCACCCAAAAGAGGATCTGTGGGATGTAGAAAACTTCTGGGTACTCCAGACACACCTTGGGCTCATCTTTAGGAGCTCTGCAGGTGCAGGAGGTGTGAGCAAGGGGAGTGGAAATGTTTCCTAGCCATCTGTAAGATTGTGCTGGCACTTTTATCCCTTCTGGCCTGGGCCACTGTTCCTCTGCTCTGGCTCAGGGCAGCCACTGCTCCCAGAGGCCAGAGCTGGAGCAGCTGAGCAAAACAGCTGCTGGAGAAGTCCTGGGTGCTCTGCCTCTGGCATCCTGCTGAGAATTCCTTCTGTGGAGCTGCTTCCAGCTGCTCACCTGCAGGGATCCAACAGTTTGGCTCCATGGTTTATTAAACTTCCCCTCTTTGTGACAAGGTGTGAACCCGTGCTCTACAATAATTTTCCAAAGGTTTTACATGCCAGGGAAATTACCAGCCGTGGAGCCCTGAGCAGCAGGGGAAAGAGCAGGCTCCACATGGGGGTGAGCATGTGGAGTGGAGCAGATGGGTGAGGCAGCAGTGTGTGAGGAGCTGAGCATTCCAGAGCCTGAGGAAGCCTGGGGCAGGGAGCTGTCTCCTGGATAACTGTGTGAGTGCAGCTCAGCACCTGCTCACCTGTTCCCCAAGCCAGGTGTGGCTCCAGAGGCTCTTCCCAGTGAGGATGTGGCCCCACAGCACCTGGTGGTTCATTTATTCATCCTTCCTGTGACCCTGCCCCGGTGCTGGCAGGACACTGGTGTGATCTGCTCCTCACAGCTCCCAGGGTGGGTGCTGGAGCTGTGGGACTGACCTGCCAGGGGCCAGCAGCCAGATCAGTCACTGTGCCGTGTCACACCTGCATGTAGGACCTGTGGGTGGTGCAGCCACTCTCTGAGCCCCTTTGGCACGTCCTGGGAATCACAGCCAGCCCCTCCAAAGGGTGTCTGTGCCAGAGCCACACCCCAGCTGGACTCTGGTGTGGGATGAGAAGGGAGCAGAGGCAGGAGCAGCAGGAGGCAAGGAGAAACAAGGCTTTTCAGAGCAAGCAGGGAGGCACACGGTGAATAAAAGCTGTGCTGGAGGTGGAAAGCGACTGATTCAGGGCTGATAATGGCATTGAAACACCTGCAGCCTCCTCCTCCTCCTCCTCCAGAGCCCAGGAGCTGGCAGTGCTCAGGGAGAGGGCTCTGGGAGGATGCAGCTGGCATAGGTGGGTGGAGAGCACGTTCCCTCCATAGGTGCTGCCAAGGAGGGATGGCAGAGCTGGCTGGAGCTGCCCCATGTCCCCTCTGCCCTGTGGGGGACACATGGGGCCAGGAGGGTCACTGGAGTGGCTGGGCATGGATGCTCAGCTGTGTTTTTCCAAGCTGTGCTACGTGGCAGGCTCCATCTGATTTCCCAGTACTCGGAGCTGAGCTGCCTGTTGGGAATCCCAAACCCAAGATCAATCCATCACTTGCCCAACTTGTTGCTCTCCTCACTTCTCTGGTCCAGGCCAAGCAGCAGCATGGAAATGCCACAGTTTTATCAGCAAAGGCCAGAGCAGAGAGAGCAACATATCCTCTGGTGGAGCAGGAGCTCAGCTGTGGGGAGGAGGAAGAGGAGGAGGGAGAATGAGGAGGAGCTCCTTGGGCTCTGAAACGTGAAGGTGTGAGAACCAGGCCCCACACAAACATCACAGCTTTGTTCTGTGTTTTCTATTCCACAATGAGACCCACTCAGGCTGGCTCAGCACCATCCAAGGAAGGCACCAGCCATGGACTCAAGGTGCTGCCAGTCAGGAAGCAGAGACCTCTCCAGCCTCATTGTGCTGCTGGCCTGGCCAAAACAACCCTGCAAGATCCCTGCTGTGTCATGGGGGGGACTTTCTTCCTGGTTTTTCCCACACTGGATTAGTTTAATTCCATTTTGGCAGTAGTAGTGATAGAGCACAACCCCTGTTTGGGTTATCATCCTCACCACAGGCCCAACTCCCTGCTCAGCCATTAGGAGGTATTTCAGTGAAAAAGGCATCCTGGTGGCCAAGAAGGGACAAGGAAGGGGAATGGGAATGGGAAGCAGTCAGTGCTGTACAGTCCTTGTGGACACAGTCCTTAAGGAGAGAGCAGTCACCTCTGGAGCCACTGGACAGAGACTGGCTCAGGATCCCTCTGTGGAAGAACTGAACCACCTTCTGGAGCTGTCCATCCCCAAACACAGGAGCCCAGAAAAACTGGAAATCTAACTTTAGGGGAAGAGGTAGGTGAGGTGGATCCTACTTCATGGAATCCCAGACTGGTTTGGGTGGAAGGGGCTTACAGACCATCTCACCTTCCTATCCCAGATTGCTCCAAGTGCCTGGAACAGTTCTGCAAAGGTCAGGCAGCTCCTGCAGTGATTTCCTCAGGGATGTGGCACAGGCTGTGTTTTGTGCTACACTCCCTGAGTAGCATTTGCTGTGTGAGTCAGGGGATATTTAAACTGCTCATTTACACAGTGAGCTCTAAGAATAACCCTTCCCAACAAAATACCAGCAGGGAGAGAGGCCAGGAGGAGACAGGTGGCTCCCTGCATCCATCCTGCTCTTGGTTTGCTCAGCTTCATCTGCTCCCCCAGGCCTGAATTAATGTCCCTGCTGATGTTCCATCTCTGTAGAGAAGTGTCCACAGCTGAGAGCAGTTTCTGGATGAAACCCTAACCCATCCCTGAGACTGCACAGAGCTGTGGGGGCTCCCTGAGACCCCACAAGGCTGCTGTGTGCCTAACAAGTGACATTTCTCTGCTGAGGGCCACCACTCAATACCTGCAGCAATATGGGACCACACCCACTCTGTGATTTGTGCAGGGACCACTGTAAGCATAGGAGGACTCAGAGCAGAGGGGCTCAGCTTGGCTGGATGACCATATCCATGTGGTCACAATGCTCAGGACATTTCCTTGTGAGACAAAGACTTTTGAAAGTCCACTCCCCAATGGACCACACACTTTTCCTGGAGCCTTTGACCTCCTAGGGCTCATTCAGTCTGGTCTCCAGGAAATTACTTGGATTGGAACAGTTTTGCTGCTGTTCAGGAATTAAAATGAATTGAATGTCAGCAGGTAACTTCTGGGACTTCTGCCTGTTTCTCCACAACTTCTGTTCATCAGGCTATTTTGGAAACCTCTGCAAAGAAACACTGTTCACTCCACCCTCTTCAGCCTCATTTTGCCCAGTTTCTGCTCATAGCAGCTGCTTTGGCAGCTCCATTTCCTTGGCAGCCTCATCAGATCCACTGGAACTATAAAGGAGGATTCAGGTGAGGTGAAGGGCTGAGAGCTCAGCTTCCCATGTGGCTCCTCACAGGACCTTGGAGGAATCTTCTACATCCTGATCTTCTAGACCTGGGGTGGATATAAATTCCAGGAGCTGCTGGCTTTTCAGTGGAACCTCTGAAATGTCCTTTTGCCCCAGAGCAAGCTTGGAGCTTGGGAGTGGAGGCTGTGGAGGAAAAAGACAGTATGTGTGTGAATGGAAAGGGATGGTTGTGCACATGGAGCACGTGATGGATTCAGGAACATCAGAGAGGAAGAGGAAAAGGGTTAAACGAGTCATTCTGGCTATGAGAACCAGCCTGCTCACTGTGCTGCAGCACAAGGTGACTCTGAGGAGCCTCACGGGCCAGTCCCTGACATCACAGAATTCATGGACCAGTTTGGGTTGGAAAGAACCTTAAAGGTCACCCAGTTCCAAGCCCCTGCCATGGGCAGGGACACCTTCCCACTAGCCCAGAAGGTTCAGTGGGCAGAGCTCTGCTGTTTGGGATGAGGCTTATGAGGGGTCCCTGCTGTTCCTGTGGTTTGTACCAAGCCAGGATGGCTCTGGAGCAGTGAGCTCTTGTTTGTGGACAGCTACCCCAGCTGGATCCTTCCCACAATCACCTCTTAGGACCATAAACCTGGGCACCCAGCCATAAACAGTTCCTCCACAAAGCCTCTTGGTGGGACCAGCAGAGACATCTCCTCCATCTCTGGCCGCTTGCTCCTGGCTGATGGTGGCCAGCCCACAGAGGAGCAGATGGGAGAGAAGGAGGCTAAAAATCAAAGCTCATGGGAGCAGGATGCAGCCTCCATGCTGCTGCTGGCCTGCAGGGTGGCTGTGAGGAACGCTTGGAGCCCTTCCTGGGGGGATACACCCCAGCCATGGCACTCCCCACAGCCTGTTCCACAAAGAGCAGCTCTCTCCAGACCTGCTCCAAGAAGCCAGATCCAGGTGCCTGCTGTCTCCAGGAGCTCCCTGCCTCCCCACACAGCTGCTGTCCACATGGGCCAGGCTTGGCCAAGAGCAGCATCTGCACGAGGGTGAGCCAAGCCAAGCTTTGCTGGCAGAGGGGAAGGCCACACACACAAGTCTTCTTCAAAGCAGCAAGAAGGAGTGATTTATTGAAAAGCCATCACATTTATATAAGGTAGATCGTGCAAAGCAAAGTAGAAAAGGCTCATTGGTCCAAGAGGGCAGCCCCTCTTTGAAAACATGCTTTATGCAAAATATCACGAGACACTCACAGGGCTCTGTGACCAACACCAGGTGTTAATCTGTGTTATTCATTCTTCCTTCTCTTTGTCTCTGAGAAGGATCCCCAGCCTGGGAAAGACCTGAGCTGGAGCTGAGGAAGCCAACAGCCTGGGAAAAACCCGAGCTGGATTTTTCCACGAGCCTTCAGCAGTGTCCACAGGCTGGGAGGAGCCTCAAGCAGAATCCCTGGGGAACGTGGGGAGCTGTGACCAAGCTCTTCAGCTCAACCTGCAGGATCATGGATCACAGAATGGTTAAGGGTGGGAAGGGTCACAGTGGGTCACCCTGCTCCAGCAGGGTCATCCCAGAGCACGTGGATTGTGTCCAGATGGTTCTGGAGTACCCCAGTGAGGAGAGTCCACAGCCTCCCTGGGATCTGTTCAGTGCTCAGGAAAGAAGTTCTTCCTCATGTTCAGGTGGAACTTCCTGGGCATCAATTCCTTCCTCTTCCTCTTGTCCCATTGCTGAGCACCACCAAGAAGAGCTTGGATCCAACCTCTGGACACCTTATTACTCCATACACATATTACATATTACACCATATTACTCCCTACAATAAATGGAGGTCCTGCCCTTCTTGCCCCACGGTGAGGGCAGGGTGGGCAGCCTTGTTCTGTGGCACTGTGCTGGGTTCTGCAGGTGGATGGAGGCCTGTCTGTGCCACAAAATAGAATCCATCTCCAGGAAGCCAGTCCCAAATGCAAGGATGTTTCCTCTGTGTGATTTTTGTAACATGAACACAAACCTGTGTAGATACTATGAATAAATAAATGGAAAATAGACCTGCAGTTTTCCCAGGGAATGGGTTGGGAAAACAGACCACACAAAGCAGGCACCAGTTGGATTGCTCAAGGCACTACCAGCAGGTGCTCAGATAGAAAGGTGTTGAGAACACCTGGAGACAATTGGATAATGAAACGTAGCAAAATCCTGCATTCTGCCATTCTCCAAACCCGTGGGGTAATTCCCTGCCTGGAAGCAGCCTGGCTTGCCCAAAGCTCTGGAGGACACGAACCAGGAGCTCACAGCTGGCTGAGCTGTGCCCAGCTCCAGGTAGAAGGTCAACATCCAGCTGGATGGTCTGTGTTTCCCTCAGGCCCAGAGGAAGTTTTGAGCAGGACTAAAAGGTCAGGGGGGGAGAGAAAGGACAACAAAGGACAGAAGGGACAGTGTGACACCCACCACCTCTTCCTTCCCCTTCCTTCCTTTCCATGCAGCTCATCACCCTTCCACCCACAAAGGTGGGAAGGATCTAGGAAGCACAGACTTTTCACAAGGAGTGACAGGACAAGGGGAATGCCCTTAAGCTGAAGGAAGGGAGGTTTTGATGGGATATTGGGAAGGAATTGTTCCCTGTGAGGGTGGGCAGGCCCTGGCACAGGGTGCCCAGAGAAGCTGTGTCCAAGGCCAGGCTGGACAGAGCTTGGAGCACCCTGGGGCAGTGGAAGGTGTCCCTGCCCATGGCACTGGATGGGCTTTAAGGTCCCTCCCAAGCCAAACCATTCTGTGATTCCACAAAGTGCACTTTGCCAGCCACCTCCAGACAAATATCTTGGAGAACCAGCTCATTGAACATGTTCTGAGCTGCCCAAGGAAATGATCCCTGTGCCCATCCCTTCATGCTCAGCCCCTTCCTGTGCTCCTGCTCCAACTCCACCAACAGCACCAAGCTCTTTGCCAAAAGGGAACTGTCAGTGGTTCCAGGAGGCTCCCACTGCTCTGGGCATGGATCATCCCTCTGCTTGTCCACAGCCTGCCAAGCTGGGATGAATCCTGAAAAAAACTGTCCATTCCTGCTGCCTGCTTTGGGCTCAGCTTGTTGCTGATCACATTAACCAAAGCAGTGACACAGCATTTCCAATGGGTGCCAGGAAAACATTCCCTGTGTTGGAAGAACATGAGGCTTTTTGTGCTCTGCACTTGAAAATCAACCAAAATTTAGTTCTCCATGATGAAATTTGCTGTTCTCACAAAATCCAATTCAGATTGGATTAAAATACATGTATTTTTTCGTTGCAGCAGTGGTGTTTGAGAAGGTGCCTGCATTTTTGGTTTTTTCCACAAGTGATGGGATTTTCCATGAACTGTGGCAGATCTCTGCAGCCAGGAAACCACTGGGAGCAAGCAGCAGGTCCTGGGCAGAGCTCCCACCGAGCAGCTCCAGTGCTTGTCACGGGATTGCCAACCCCCAAAAATGTAAAACCTGTTTGCCAAACCCACAGCACTGGGCACTAGAAGGGACTATCCCACCATGGTCCTTTGGGACTTCAAACTGCTGGTGTGGAGGCACCAGGCTCTCCATGCTGGAGTTGGTTTTAGCAGGAAAGTTCTGCTGTTGCTGCACCATCAGCTACAGGCTCAAAATTCCTGGCATGGAAGTGGTGGAACAGAAGAGGATGTTGGATGGGGCTTGGAGCAGCCTGGTCTAGTGGAAGGTGTCCCTTGCAGGGGGTTTGGAAATAATTGATGTTGAATTTCCCCTTCCAACCCAAATGGCCAGGATGGTAAAGCCACCATCCTAAGCATGTAGGGAGCAGGAAAAGTCATGGGAACTCGAGGTATCCCCAATCTAGGAAATACACTCAGAAAAGAAAGCAAAATTCCCAAAGTGATGATGGGCAGGAGAAACCTCACATCCCTGGGAGTGCCCAAGGCCAGCTGGACACACCCCAGGGGTTTGGAGCAATCTGGGATAGTGGAAGGTGTCCCTGCCCATGGCAGGGGGTGGGACTGGATGATTCCTAAAGTCCCTTCCAACTCAAAGCATTGCATGAGTTTATGATTTTGTGATCTGTCCTGCAATCAAAGCTACACTAAATGACCATGCTGCTTCTTCCAGCCCGATTTTCCTATTGAAAAAAAAAATAAAAAATCAAAATGTAAAAAAACCATGAAAAAAGGATCAAGCCCCCCTTGATCAGCAGAAGGGAAGGGGTTGATTCCCAACCCGTGGATCTGCTCCAGCTGCACCCTCTGTGTGCTCCCCATGCCCAGAACTCCCTGCAGCAGCTGTGCAGGGTTTTCTGGAGCAGCTGTGGCAGGAGCTCTGCTAACAGCTCGCTCCTGTTCAGCCCCCTTCCAGCCCCGGCGCTAACGAAGCCCGTCCTGAGCAAGCAGTAATTGTGTTTGCAGGTGACAGGGCTGGAAGTGCAGTGCTGGGAAACACGTTCTTGGCAAGGAGTCCCTGCTCGGAGGTGAGGGAGGGCAGCCAATTGTGAAATCCCTGGCAAGAGGTGTTTGTGCTGGAGCAGTGATGGTGCTCGGCCCAGCTGCTGGTGGAAAGTGCTGGAGGGAATGCAGCAGAGCTGGGAAGGGCTGCTCTGGGATGGAGAGCTGTCACTGCCCGAAGAGTCTCCTTAGCCCTGAGATCACCTCAGCAGGACATGCTGTGTGTAAATCCTGATTTTCCCCAAGCTGCCCACGAGAGGTTGCACAGACAGTTTTTCAGAGGCTCCAAGGGCTGTTGGTTGTTTCCTGTCTCAGGAACTCTCTGCCCGGCTCACAGCTCTGCCCAGCCGGGCAGCCAGGATGGAATCTGCCTGCTGAGGGCAGGGCTGATCTCACACAGTCTGAATCACCTGCTGAGTGTTTGTGACAACTTTCCAACCCAGTACAGCCTTGTTAAACAGCCCAGCTCTGACCCATCCAGTCTGACAGTGCCAGCATGTCACCCAGCACGGATGGCACGGAGAAGGAGGAGGAAGAGGAATCCACACCCCAAATTCTCCAGCTTGGCCACGTGTCCCTTATCACAAACATCCCCAAAAGTCTATTTATCTACCTTCTAACAGCCTAATTGACACTTTACTGATTTTGGTGGCTTGTTTTCGAGCTCAAGCTCCAGCCCTGAGCTGTGTGCTGGTGTTAATCTGGTGCAATGATGAATAAGAGCTCCCAAATTCTGCTCTGTGGTGCTGCAGTACTGGGAATGCAGCACCTCTGTCAGGTGGTCAAGGCAGGAATTTGGTGGCTGTTTCTTACCTCAGGAACATGCTTTTTTCACAGGAATACATTGCTGGCATGACATGAACTCATTCCGTGGGAGAGGCACAGAAAAACATCAGGGAAGGACGTGGATGGGGAGCAGAGGTGGAAAGGTGCTCATGTTTCCATGAAAACAAACCCCTCTGGATGAAATTCCTCCAGGCCCAGACCACAGCAGAGAGGGATGTTCCAAACACTCCAGGCTGGGCTGCACTTCTATCTTGGATTTACTGACTTTTAACAGCACATGATGGTGCTGGCATTGCCTGGGGCGGGTGGGGCACTTGGGGCAGAGATTCCACGTGGGAAACACAGAGATCAGCCCCTTGGAGTGCAGTGTTGAGCACCATGGCTGAGGAGAGAGGGATGTGCTTCCTTTCCTTTCCTTTCCTTTCCTTTCCTTTCCTTTCCTTTCCTTTCCTTTCCTTTCCTTTCCTTTCCTTTCCTTTCCTTTCCTTTCCTTTCCTTTCCTTTCCTTTCCTTTCCTTTCCTTTCCTTTCCTTTCCTTTCCTTTCCTTTTCCTTTCCTTTCCTTTTCCTTTCCTTTCCTTTTCCTTTCCTTTCCTTTTCCTTTCCTTTCCTTTTCCCTTTCCTTTCCTTTTCCTTTCCTTTCCTTTTCCTTTCCTTTCCTTTTCCTTTCCTTTCCTTTTCCTTTCCTTTCCTTTTCCTTTCCTTTCCTTTCCTTTCCTTTCCTTTCCTTTCCTTTCCTTTTCCTTTCCTTTCCTTTTCCTTTCCTTTCCTTTCCTTTTCCTTTCCTTTCCTTTCCTTTCCTTTTCCTTTTTCCTTTCCTTTCCTTTTTCCTTTCCTTTCCTTTTTCCTTTCCTTTCCTTTTTCCTTTCCTTTCCTTTTTCCTTTCCTTTCCTTTTTCCTTTCCTTTCCTTTTTCCTTTCCTTTCCTTTTTCCTTTCCTTTCCTTTTTCCTTTCCTTTCCTTTTCCTTTCCTTTCCCTTTTCCCTTTCCTTTCCTTTTCCTTTCCTTTTCCTTTCCTTTTCCTTTCCTTTCCTTTTTTCCTTTCCTTTCCTTTTTCCTTTCCTTTCCTTTTCCTTTCCTTTTCCTTTTTCCTTTCCTTTCCTTTTTCCCTTTCCTTTCCTTTTCCTTTCCTTTCCTTTTTTCCTTTCCTTTCCTTTTCCCTTTCCTTTCCTTTTCCCTTTCCTTTCCTTTTCCCTTTCCTTTCCTTTTTCCTTTCCTTTCCTTTTCCCTTTCCTTTCCTTTTCCCTTTCCTTTCCTTTTTCCTTTCCTTTCCTTTTTCCCTTTCCTTTTCCTTTTTTTGCCTTTCCCTTTTCCTTTTGGTGAGGACTCAGATCCCACTGGGAGGAGAAGCTTTTCCTTGGGGCATAACTCTTACACACGAGCTCGTTATTGCAGAACAATTCCCTTCAAGGCTCCATAGCCTGAACTCCATTGAAATGGATGTTCTGGTGGTGGCTGATGGATTTAGAAAGCAAGAAACACGGTGGAAATCCAGGCTGGCTCCCTGGCCTCACTCACACGGGGCAGGAGGTTCCAGCTGCAGAGCTGTGAAAATCCACACTGCCACAAGCTCCTCATCTGCCTGCCAGACACCGTTTTGCCCTGAATTCCACCCAAACCAGCCGAGATTTGCAAGGATCTGAAGGCTGGTCTGGCACTGAGTGAAAGAAGGGATGTGATTAGAGGGGCAAAGAGGGTAAAACAAAGCGGTGTGAGGTGCTCCTGCCTCCTGCCAGATCCAGGGGGGAGCAAAAGGGAAACAGCCACTTTCTGTCCCATTTAGCTGCTGCTGAAACGTTGTTAATGAGATTCCAGCCAGCAGACATCCCGAGGAAAAGGCTCTCATTTGATCACTAAAGCTGACCTCAGAAAAATGAGGAATATTTTATTAATTGATGTCTTCCACATTTGAAAAAAAAAAAAAAAAAGCCTGACTTTCTGGCAAAGCAGACCTTGGAACCTCCCATCTGCTTTTGTGAGCCTGCTGGGTGAGGGGCAGCAATTAAAAGCACTTTGAGGAGAGGAGCTGTGTTTTAAAGAGCTGTGGGGAGCTTGGGAGGGTGCAGTGGGGGAAATGGGGGCAGAAAGGGAGTGGCTGTGTCCATTAGCTGATTATCCATGCAAGGATGCTCCTCCTGGAGAAGGCAGGATCCCCTCTGGATCAGCTGGGTTTAGCAGCACTGAAAACGAGGTGTCACAGGTAATGAGCCAGCAAGACACTGCTGTAGGACAAGGGAAGGCCAGCACAGGGTGTGCAGAGTGCTAATTGTATTCCTGGTGATTAACTATTGCACAGGCACACCTCTGCTGTTAACACCACCCTCCCTCAGGAGCCCTGTTCCCTCCTGCTTAGCTGGGCTGGCACTCCCAAAGGAGCTTGGCCCATCACATCCCGTGGTTTCAAAGGAATTTTGGGCAGATCCCACAGCTGGGTACCCACTAGAAATCCAAGTCAGAGAGTCCAGCAGTGTGAAACTCTTCCTTACAAATCCCCTGTGGGAGACCAGAGCAGGAATGCAGCAGTGTTTCCATTCCCAGCTCCACATCAAGGAAGATATAAGGAAGGAATTTCTACAATGAATTGCTGAGGCCCTGGCACAGGGTGCCCAGAGAAGCTGTGGCTGCCCCTGGATCCCTGGAAGTGTCCCAGGCCAGGCTGGACAAGGGCTTGGAGAAACCTGGGATAGTGGAAAGAGTCCCTGCCCATGGATGCAACTGGATGATTTTTAAGATCCCTTCCAACACTAATGCAAATGACCTGTTTTTAACTAAAGGGAGATGCTAGTGGGGTGTACATGACCTTCAGGCCTTCCTCTTGGGCTTTTCCTGGCAGCTCTGGGGAGCAGAACCCTGGCTAGAAAAGCAAACACAGGAGTGGGGCACTGGGGACACTGGGCACATTCCTAGGAAGAGGCTGAAACAGAGAGGGAATGGGGCAGGAGGGAAAATTCAGCTTCCAGTAAAGGAAAATTCACAAAGAAGCTTTTCAGGATCAATAATAAATTGAGAGGGAATAACAAACCAGTGAAGGGCTGCTCTGGAGCCCAAGGAAGGCAGGGCAGGACCTCCCACTGCCTGCAGCAGAGTCTCACAATCTGCACACGGAGACTCCAGCATTCCCTGAGAATCAGGGGTGAGAAAACTGGCACGTCACAGCCATGGTTATTGGCCCAGACAATCCATATCCCTTTCCAAAGGGAAAAAAAACTTATCCTCTCTCCTCCTTTCCTTTTAGCATTTCCCTATTATTATAATCCCCGAGCTCTGATGGTGCTGGGGGCCCCACAAGTGGTGCTGCTGGGGATAAGGGATTCCTCCTCACCCTTTCTCAGAGGCTTTAAAAGAAGGGGGGAAAAAGTGGGGAATGAGAGGAGGTGAGGGAGCAATGAAAACCACAGCACAACAACCCCATTTCACTGTTCCCAGCAGCTGGAAGCAAAGCAGAGAAGTGAGCCCTGGCTTTGCTCCAGCACCATGTTCTCCTGATGTGGGACTGGCAGCAGCTTTCCAGCCTCACCTTCTGCCACAGCCAGCACTGTGAGGTGGAGCAGTCCCTTCTGAGGGTGATTAATGGCAGGGAGCTGCTGGGGGAGCTCAGCTGTGGCACGGGCTGACAGGGGCAGTGGAGGGAGAGCTATTTACCTTCCCACGCGTCGCAGATGATCTCCCTCTTTTCTCTGGGCTCTGGTTCATAAATGGGTGTCTGGGAGTGACAGGAATCCCAGCCAGAAAGGTGTTTCTGCCACTCAGAGGCTGGGCTTGGCTTAAAAGCAGCTGGAAGGATCAGGAGGGGGTTCCTGCCTCCCAAAATGTTCTGATTGACACCAGGACAGTGCTGAATATGGGACCTTCTGAAGCTCAGCACTGGGAGGATTCCTGCCTCTCAAAAATAACCATGGAGTGAGGTGAAAGGGACCTTAAAAATCACCTTTTTTCCCTCCCCCTGCTATGGGCAGGGACAATTTCCACTACCCCAGATTGCTCCTGTTTGTTGTGAAAGCTTTTGCAAGCCCTGCTAATCCAAAAAAGATGTGAGGTGTTTTGCAACCCCCAAATCCTGTTCATCACCCAGTCCAACCTCCAAGATAACCCAGACTGGCCCTCATGCATGGGCTGCAGCTCTGAGCAGCATCCACACCAGCCTAAACTAGTCCAAAATTAATTCAGCAGAGCACAGGATGAAGGAAAAGCTCTCAGTCCAGTCCCTGAGCACAACCTGGTTTTCCACTCTCCATCACCTCCCCATCTCCCACTCACACACTTCCCTCTCCCAACCAAAGGCAGACGTGCAGCTCAGGCAGGAAAGGCACTCCCAGGGGCATGGAGGGGTGGGTGTCCTTTCTAATTCCAGGGGAGGTGACTTTTGGGAGGGAGGAGGAAGTGCAGAGGATAATGATGCTGGCAGCTCCATCCCTCTGCTCGTTGCCATGGCAGCAGTGCGGGTACCAGCCCAGGGGTGCACACACCTTTCCAGGCTGCCTTCAAACCTGGGAGCAGGGCTTGGAAACGGAGCCTGTGCATTCCCTGAGCTCTTTAATATTCCCCTGGAGCAGGTCATTGTCTCTCGTGTCAGGTAGGAGCCCTTTCCTTTTCCTTCCCCCTCCCATTCTGCTGCTGGAGCACAATCTGGAGATAAAGTTCCTCCCTCGGAGCTGCAGGGAAGGAGCCTGTCCTGAGCCATTCCCACTGACTTTGCCAACCTGATAATGCATTAGGAGCAGGACAGAGCTGTGGATTAATGTTTTCCCAGGTCATGGGGTTTTGGGGCTGAGATTTCATTTGGTGCCTTCTCCGAGGGATGCTATTTCCACAGATCTGTGATTCATGCAAGTCACTAAATCCCTGTGCTCCCCCTCCTGCAGCTCTGGGAGCTACAATGGGACAAACCCAAGGGGCTGGAAAGGGGAAGGAATTTTCCTGGAGAGGAAAGGAAAATCTGTGGATAAACAAATTCTCCCTCTTCTGGTTTCAGTTAACTCGCTGCGAGCGAGCAGCACACTTTAAGGGTTATTTGTGGTTATATTTTCCAGTTTGTCTAAATAAATAGCTTGGTTTTCAAAACACAAACATGTGAAGTGGCAGGAAGTTTTGGCTTTCTCTGTGTTTGTTTAGCAGCACAGCTCCTGCTGCCATGAAAACAGAAACTCCAGCTACTTCTGTTTGCTGGGAAAAGACAAAGCTCTTTCAACAGGCATAAGAAGCAGCAGCCTTTTACCCCAGGAAGGGTAAAAAGGAGGCATGGAAGGAAGTAAATTGTTGGAAGACCTTACAAATATGAATGTTGAGATGCTGAAAATATGGAAACCATGAAGGAGATTGAAATGAAAGCCACTTTTGAGATGCCAGGCCTTAGTTACTGAATTACCATGAAACAATGGGATGGCCCCTGAGGGCAATCCCCTCTTGACAGAACAATGCCCTCTGCCAGAGAGCAAGTCTAAAGGCCAGAGAAGATTTTGCCAGGGTCCAAAGAGCAGTTTTTAGAGTTTAAAGTGTAACACATTATGGTAATGTAAGGATTCCTGTAAATGCTATAGGATTTGTATCTTTGAGTTACATTGGTTAGTGGAAAATAGAATATTCATCATGGAAGAAGATTTATTGTATTGCAAACGGGAAATCACTCTCTTTTTCTTCTCTCTCTAACTCTCCCTCCTGCTCTTCCTCTCTCCCTCTTCTCTCACCCCCTCACCCTTTTATCCCATTGCTCTTTCTCTAACCCTCCTCTCACTCCTTGTCCTGCTCTGTGCTGCAGCTGGCAACACTCAGCAGGACTCTGTGTACACTCACTCTTACAATAAATGGAACAGGAACTTTTAGCTCATCCAGAGCTTGAGTTTTGTCCTTTATGACCCACCAATCACAGCACAAAGACTCCTGCAGTAAATGCAGATTTTCTGCTGACCATGGGATCATGGAATGGTTAAGGTTGGAAAAGACCTCCAGGATCATCGAGTCCAACCCGTGATCAATGCCCAGCTTGTAACCCAGACACATCCAGAGGTTCCTTGGACACCAAACCTCCCTGGGCAGCCCCTTCCACCCTTTCCATGAAGAAATCCCACCTGATGTCCAGCCTGACCCTCCCCTGGCACAGCTTGAGGTTGTTTCCCCTTGTGCTGTCCCTGTTCCCTCACAGCCACCTCTCCTAATCCTAACCCACCCTGTGTTCATGCCCAGAGAGACTCAGGGATCCCTCAGAGCAGGATGGATCCAGGGGGCACTGGCATCCAGCAGAAAAGCCTGGATGAGTGACTGAAAGAAGTTTTGTGATGTTTATGGAGTTAAGGGGGGCTTGATGACTGTCCATAGCCCATTCCCACAGGGATTGTTGCACCAGCTGGATACAGGGAATCACAGAGAATAACTGATCCTCATCTATTAACCAGGAATTCTGTTCCACCATCACTGCACTGCAGGATAAGTGGAGCCCTGCTCCCATTCCTGGAGGATGGGATTTAGACACAAACAAACCCCTCTCTTCCTTTCCTTTAGAAGGAAAGATGAGGTACAGCACAACATTTAAGAATTGTCAGCACTGTACCTGTTCCTGAGGGTGTCTCCTCCCTCTGGAAGAACACCCCAAAACCAGGGCCCAGAGCTGGGAACTCACTAAACTCCAACCTCATTCCAGCTGGAAATTCTGACCTGTTTAAAGTCAGCTAAGGGGATTTTTTTCCATAATTGAAAGCTGCATTTTTTCCCCCAATTCTGCCCAAAATCTCACCCTAAACCTTTTCTTCTTTCTTTTTTTTTTTTTTTTTTTAGGTTTTTGTTGTTGTTGTTGTGGTTTTTTTGTTGTTTGCTTGTTGCTTTTTTTTTTTTGGGGGTTTTTTTTTTTTTTTTTTTTTTGGTTTTCCTACTATAAAGACTCTTGTATTTGTTAGACCAGTTTCAACACTTTTTATTCCTGACTGAGAGGGGCAAGAAGGAACACAATCTGGATTTATTGGCTGTCAGGTGGGATTTACATTCAAATTGCTCTTTCTCCCTGTGGTCTCCCCACAATTCCTATTGCAGGCAGGCTGAGATCCTGTGTTTTTCTGGTACCACCCCTGTGTATGATGGGGGAGGACCACAAAACCTTTCCCTGTGGCCTCAGAGCTGAATCTCAGTGTGGGGTTTTCCTCCAAATGATCCCATCAGCCTCTGGAGCTTTGGGAAGGGCATTCCCACCTGCAGCTCTGGGTGTCACATTCCAGTGAAGCTGACCTGGACTCACTTGGGACTCTTTCTTCTTCCTCCATGTCCCCACAGGACACAATTTGAGAATTTGTGTGGAGTTTAGGGACCGGGGGCATCACAGCAATGTCCAGAATGATTTTGGGGCTGGCCAAAATAATTTTGGTCACTTCCTGCCTAGATCCCTTCATGTCCCATGGAGGAATTTTCTATGCAAACTGAGTGAAGAGGAAGAGCACCCACAGCTCCTGTCTGTCTTCACTGGGGAAGATGCAGATTTAGTGCCTCCCTCAGACTGAGCTGTGTCCTCTGCCTCCCTGAGGATGCCCAAACACAGGTGAATTTTAGAGGAAGCTGCTGGGAAAGAGAGGGATCATGGCTCAGTCTCCAGGCTCAAGGCAGGTGAGCGTGGAGTGACAGTCACCAAAATTAGAGGAGGGAGAAGGAAAAGTTTCCCCATTGTGACTCCATGGCTTAGGAGTGCTCAGAAGTAAAAATTCTGACTGTTTCTAAACTGGATAGCAAGCATTTCACAAAATCCATGGAATTAAACAAAGCAAGTGGAGTGGGAGTGGGAATTACAGCCCAGGGTCTCTCCTCTCCCAAGCAGATCCTTCCCCTCAGTCCCTCCAGGCAGCAGAGGACAGGGAGCACCCCAGGCTGGGTCTGTGCACAGAGTCCTCAAAGAACAAAAGTTCCTCTCTTTACCTTTGTGCAAACAATCAATATTTGCACAGACATGCTTGGAATGAATCCTGCATGCAGGGAGCAGCTGCTTGTGGCTCCTTTATTGCCACTGCTCAGCTGGGTGGAACCCACCGAGCACTGACACAGCTCAGCAGCTCCTGAAAACACTGGGAATTGACACCTGGGGCTCCACTCTTGGAGAGGGGGCTCTTTTCACAGAATGATGGATCTACCAGCAGCAGGAATAGCAGTGATGATGATGATGATGATGATGATGATGATGATGATGATGATGATAGTGATGTCCTCGTTTTGTACAATTCCATCCATCCAAACATTCCCAGCCACTGAACAGATCTTAATCTGCAGAGGGATCACTCCTACCTCCACAGGTAGCTATCAGAGATATGACAGGTTGAGATAAAAGAAAGGTAGGATTTTAAAGCAGGAACACAGTATTTTTTCAATAATGACCTCATTTTTCCTGTACTGGGAGGAAAAACAACTGGAACAGCTTTTTGTGGCTCTCCACTTTCCCTCTGCTCCTGGGTTCCAGCCCATTTACTCTGGGTTTTACAGACAAGGAAATGATACCTCCTGCTCTTTTCTAATGTCCATCAGAGCTCTCCTGAAAAGAATTTGGAATATTGCATTGCCTGGGGAGCACTGCCTTTTTAATTTCCAACATCTGGGAGAGCATCTGACATTCCAGGGACACACTAGACCTGTGTAGAAAGAGGTGATCCCTCCTCAGCTCTGCTCCAAAGAAAAAGAAAAAAAACATGGCCTTTCATAAATCCAGATTTCTGTAAATGCTGCCTGCTCTGGAAGCCCTTGGAATCAGAGAATCAGGGAATCATTGAAAGATCTCCAAGATCATCAGATCAACCTGCAACTGAATATCCCCCAGAGGACCATATCAGCAAGTGCCACGTTATCTCATTTCTGAGCACTTGGGAAGATCTGAGGATGTGAAGCTCAGGGACTGCAGGAGATCCCAGCTCCCCTCCCCACATCCTGGCTCCAGGAATGACCTGATGGAACAACACTGCATTTTGGTCTCAAAGCTGGGGTAGTGTCAGCCACATTCTCTTCAGGGAGAGAAGCTCCACACTGAGAAAGGACAATGTGGGAAAGGCTGTGGGAATCTGCTTTCCATTTTCTGCACTGCCATTCCTGGAAGGCTCAAGACTCCAAAAGATGCTCCTTGCCTTAGGATGACCTGTGCCTCTCCACTGATGAAAGCTGGCCAGGAGTCTCCCAGCCTTTGCTGCTGAGTCCCTGAGCACCTCTGCAGGATTCCCAGTGGCCACATCCAGGAGACAGAGCAGCTCCCAGGAGAAAGAATCCCAGGAAAAACAGAAGCCCAGCAATGCCTTTGTTTAACACTGCTGGGCCACGGTGCCAGATAAAAGATGTGGGATCCACACATGAGTGATGGAGGTGCATTTGGGTTTGGAGAAGGAAAGATCTGCCTCCCATCTGCTGGAAGACTGCTGGGGAGGGAATAGCAAAATCTTATGAGGGCCTAGCAAGTAGTTCTGAAACAATAGATGAAATAGAGATGTTTGCAATATTTGACATAGACACTAAAAATAGTTATGTGAAGGTTTGAAGCCTCTTCCTTTGTTTAGATAATACCAAATGCCACAAATACCAAAGAGCCAACAGACATCCTGTCCCAAGCCTGGCAGGAAAGGTCTGAAGAGAAGGGTTACAGATAAGAAAGCCATAAAACATGGGAATTTAGTGATTCCTATAGGTTGCATGCAAATATTAGGAAATTAGTATATTGTGTTATATTGGTTATTGGAAATTAGAATATTCATCATAGGAGAATACTTATTGGATTGTAAACGGAAAATCTTTTTCTTGCCTCTTGCCCTCTCTTATCTCTTGCCTTCTCTTACCTCTGATCTCTAACCTCTCTCTCTAAGCTCTCTCTTATCACCTCTCTCTTACACCCACTCCTTATAATAAAATACAAACCTGAAGGACAGAAAATAGTAAGCTCCTGAGTCTGTCCAGCGACCATCCAACAACCAACCCCACAGAAGACACCTGTGCACTCCTCAGTGGAGGCTGTGGTGGGATGTCTGGCTCCAGACAACCAGCCCTGCCAGTTCCTGACATCTGCTCCCCTGTACCTGCCATTCCAGAGCATTGGGAAGAGCTGCCCCTGTTCCCAGCCAGGGAAAGGAGCAGCAGCAGGACTGTGAGAGCAGCAGCAGCCTCAGAGCAGTAATGGCCCCATTTCTCTGGGTGGAATTTGGAGGGTGACTATGAGTGATGGCAGCTATCAGCTGCTAAGTGTGAGCAGCTGGACTGATGACGTGTCCTAGCAAAATTCCAGCATTTCTGTATTTATGGACCAATGCAAATGGCACACGCAGCCCTGGCATCTGCTCTGACTCCGGGGTCAGATCTGCTCTCTCTTGTCCAGCATCCCAGCCACCAGCACGAGCTCCAGGGAAGCTGAGAAGTTCTCCTGCTGGTGGCAGGAGTGGATCTGTGGCTGCTGCAGCTGCCTGGGGTGGGTTCCTGCCCAGAACATTGATTAGAGACTGCTGCTTATCACAGTGCTTGGGACCTGCCTGGTGACAGCAGGAGGAAGGCACCAAGAGCCCATGGGGGATGTTGTCCCCTGTTCTGGGGATAAACCCTTCTGGCAAGGCAGAGTGCTGCTGCTCAGATTCCTGCTGCTTCCTCCTCCACAAGGGAACAACCTGTTAGTGCCTCCTCCCAGGAGCAGTGCTGGGAACCCTGCACAATGTGTGCTTTCCATGGATGCATGCTCCCTCACTGAGTCTTTTCCAAGCTGTCTCAAAGGGAGGAGGGATAAGTCTTGCTCTCTGCTTTCCATATGGCAGAGTGGAAAGCAGAGCTCTGGCACCTCTGCACCTCCAGAAAATTCAGCCCCATGAGGCCACAAGCAAATAACCCCACCCAGAATGCAAACCTTGAGATAGCCACTGCTGAGGCCAAATTCCAGCAGGTCATTTGGGAATGATGCCCACCAAATACCAGTGGTGCTGCCTGTGCCTGCCTCCTCTTTTCCCCTATTTTGGACAGAGTTTGTGAAAACATGCATTATACAACAGGTGTAATTGTAAGGAGACACTGGAGCATGAGGCAGAGAATGGTTCCTGTACTGATTTCAATTCTCACAGCCACAGAGTCGTTGCCATAAATTCCTGTGACCGAGGGAATCTGTATTTCAAAACACACATTAGAAAAAATATAATTGAAATGGAGAGACCAAGATAAATTTGTGTTATCAGGTGCAGTTACCAAGGCAGTAAATCATTGTCACAGCATAAGCTCTTATCCATATTTCCATATTAACACCAAGCCTGGGCTCGGGGCTGGTGCTGCTGCACAGAAGAGGGATCAGCATGTCCTGGTGCTGTCTGGAGCTGGTGGCTGTCACCAGGGACTGAGCAGAGCCAGGGCTGTGTCCCCACCCCAAGCAGACCAAACTAAGGTCTCTGCCTATGTGGGAATCCATTATAAACACCAATAAATGGAGCCAACATTTGCTTCCACTTGAGATAATGTTTTGGCCACAGCTGTGCCTCTTTACAGGCAAGACATAAAACCTTGGTGAAGGCTCCTTAATAAACACCCTCATCTTTAAAGGGCTTAAAACCTCACAAAAAAAAAAAAAAAAAAAAAAAAAAAAAAAAAAGCTGTGCTAGTTACCAACCTGACTGATCCTCATGAAAGTGAAGCTGAGATAATTCTTCCCTAAAATGAGGGTTGCCACCAGGAATGTGCTGATGGAGCTCGGTCAGTGTTGTCATTTCCCCTTTCATTCCCTTGCTGTTTCTGGAAGAGGAGAACACACACATTTCAATGGAGAGGATGCTGTAAAATAAGAAGTAATTTTTGGGCAAGCTGTCAAGGCTCCATTCCAAACCCTAAATCTTCTTGTTCAAATCCAATGGTTTTCCGGTAAAACCTGTTGGCTCCTGACAGGGATTTTTAAATTTTTTTTTTTTTTTTTTTTTTTTTTTTGTGCTACTGGGTCAGCACTTTCCTTGCATAATGTACAAGCAAATGACTGCTCTCTGCCCACATTCTGATGCCTTTGGAGGAACGGGATGCAGGCACAGAGTCCCTGCTTCCCATGCAGGGCCTGTCCCCACTGAGCAGAAAAGAGGAATAGTGAAGGCACCAGCATAAAAATCATCATAAAATAATGACAACGGCTGCTCCTGCCCCTGTGTGCTGAAAATTCCACTACCCAGCCATTATTCCATCCTATCCTGGTCAATCTGAAGTGCCAAACTATTCCAAAAGCAGCCCTGGCCTGAGCTGAGACAGCCCCTGTGATTAGTTTTATTCTGCCCAAACCCAGAAGGAATTGCAGGGGGCCATCCTGCTGGATGAGCTCTTTCCTTCACCTTCAGTCATCTTCATAAAATACATGAGGAGACTGCAGGAAGAGATTTTTCTTGTCTGCAGCTTCCTCCTGAGGGGTATTGGAGGGGCAGCTCCCATGTCTGACAGGACACAGAGAATGGCTGGAGCTGTGCCAGGGGTGTTTTAGGGTGGATATCAGGGAAAAGTTCTTCCCCAGAGGGTGCTGGGCACTGCCCAGGCTCCCCAGGGAATGGCACAGCCTTGGCCAGAGCTCCAGGAGGGTTTGGATAACTCTCAGGGATGCACGGGGTGGGATTGTTGGGTGTCTGTGCAGGGCCAGGAGCTGGATTCTGATCCTGTGGGTCCCTTCCAGCTCAGGAAATTCCACGATTCTGTCATTCCATGATTTGAGGTTGAGCCTGGCATGTTTTGAACATGATTTTTGGTACTGGAAGTGGAATATCTGTGCAGGGTGGGGGGGGGAGACCTCTGGAGAAACCACAACTCCCTTCCAAGCTGAATGTGGGCAGGGGATGGGATACACTGGGAATGTCCCTTTCATTTTCCAGTGGACAGTGGAAAACCCTCAGGACCTGCTGGAACTTCTGACAGCAGAGCAAACACATGGTAGGGAGTTATTTATTTCTGATGGGCTGGATGAGCTCTGGAAGTTCCATCTGTTCTCTTGCACCTTCCCACACTGGAGCCAAAGCACCCATTGCCCCCTTCCCTTCCCTTGGACACTTGGAAAATTTATTCCCCTATTTCCTGCCTGAGTAGAAAAAGCAAAAGAGAAACTTGCTGATTGATTTGAGTCCTGGAAAGTCCCTGTCATGTTGTTTGATGACTTCATTGCAGAAATGAAATAGGCAAGAGAAAAGCAATGTTTTCAAAACAATTTGGAGCAAGAAGAGGAAGGTGGTAGGAGGGGAGCCACGGGAAGCTGATGGCCTTTATTCCTCAATTCCCATGTCGTGCCTGGCTTGCTGCAGGCTATGGAGAGAAAGCAAAATTGTTATGATTCTTATTAGCTTTTATTTTATAAAGCCTGGCCCACGCTCTGCAGGGGTTTCCAGCTGGAGCTGCAAATCAGAGGCAGGGCTGGCCCCCTCATCTTCCCACCAATGTCCCACCTGGCTGCAGGGAAGGGCTCCTGTGTCCTGCTGCCAGCCACAGGGCAGGTGGCACTCAGGGGACCCGACATCCCTTTGTTCCCTGCTGGTGAAGCACGCCTGACACTGCACCAGGGATGAGAGAGCAGCCAGCCTGGAGAGCAAACACCCAGAGGATGGCAGCTCTGAGGGACAGCAGGCAGCAGCACCCACAGCCAAGGCTGCCCACAGCCCTTTGGAGCAAAGCCAGGAGCCCCTGGATTCCCCCAGCTGTGCTTTTCTGTCCTGCCAAGGAGGTTCCAGGGAGAAGAGACAGCTCTGGGGAGCCCTCAGAGCCCCTTCAGGCACTGGAAGAGAGCTGGAGAGGGAATTCAGACAATTCTGCAGGAGCAGAAAGGCTTCAAATTGCCAGAGGACAAGGTTGGGTGGGATATTGGCTGCCCCTGGATCCCTGGCAGTGTCCCAGGCCAGGCTGGATGGGGCTTGGAGCAACCTGGGATGGAGGAAGCTGTCCCTGCCCGTGGCAGGGGGTGGGATGAGATGATTTTTAAGATCCCTTCCAATCCAAACCATTCTGGGCTTTCAAAAGCAGGGCGGGGTCACCCAGAGCACCTGGAGCACTGCCCTGCTGGCACTGCAGCCTGTGCTCAGCCTTTGCCTTCCCAGCTGCTCCTCACACTGCAAGGGCTCTCACAGGTGATTTGGGGGGGCACAGCAAACCTCACAGGCTCCAGTATTTATTTATTTATTGTGTTGGCACACTAGGGTGACACGGGGCACCGTGGTGGAAGGGGCTGTGAGCTCCCAGCAGGAGCCCTGGCTCCCAGGAATTTGTGGATGAGGCAGACGTGGGGTGGGAGAGGGAGCAGCAGCCAAAAAAAAGCTGGTTTTGTTCATCCCTAATCTCCAGGCAGGCAGTGGTGGCTTTCTCAAGGAATAGCAGAAGAAGATCTGTGAGCCCAGCACTTCTTTGTTCACCACTGAACCATGGCCCCAGGTGCCACACCCACAGGTTTGCTGAGCACAGAATCCACAGAATTTCACAGAATGTGCTGAGTGAGAAGGGACCCACCAGGATCACTGAGTCCAGCCCTTCTGGAATGTTCTGTTACTAGCTCCATGCTTGCCTCCACCTGGAATACCTGACAACTCTTTTAGGGAAGGAGTTTCCCCTGATACTGGTGTCCCTGCCATGGCATGGGGTGGAATGGGATGGGCTTCAAAGTCCCTTCCCAACCCAAACCATCCTGGGATTCCATGAAATGCACTAAGGTAAAGCCAAATCAAACAAGCCTTTGTGTGAAAGAAATAGAAATCAGCAGGGAAAAGATTTGACTTTTATTCCAAAAGGCTTAAGGATAATAGTAGAGGTCAGATGAGCAGCTCCTTTCTCAGACAGTACTTCTGTCCAGTGCACTGGAACAGGGGACACTGACACTGTCTTGAAGTGACAGATTTATTTGCCATAATTTAATGTCAGCTCCAAAGAGATCAGATTTTTCCTGGCACTTCATATTCTGGCAGGAGAGTGGGACTGACGAGGTCTGGTGCAAAGGCAGTGAAAAATGTGAGAGATCTCCATAAAGAGAAGCAGTCAGCTTTAAGGTTCAGCTGGATGAACTGCTGCAAGGATTTATGGTGTGGAAGGCAGAGCTCCAGCAGCTCCTGAAATCTTTGCTGCAGTCACACAGACAAGGGGGAGGACTCCAGCCTGGGTGAGGCAGGGTGACATCCAAACCAAGCTCATCTCTCATGGCTCACTCTGGACATGCCCATGTGCAGAAGAGACTTAGGAGAGTGAGTGCCATCACCTTTAAATAGACCTTGATATCTCATTAATTACAGACTTAGAATCACAGAAGGGTTTGGGTTTGAAGGGACCCTAAAGCCCATCCAGTCCCACCCCTGCCATGGCAGGGACACCTTCCATGGACCAGGGTGCTCCATCCCCATCCAGCCTGGCTTTGGGCACTGCCAGGGATCCAGGGGCAGCCACAGCTTCTCTGGGAAACCTGTGCCAGGGCCTCACCACCCTCACAAGAAGGATTTCTTCCCAATTTCCCATCTAAGCCTGCCCTCTGGCAGTGGGAAGCCATTCCCCCTTATCCTGGAACTACAGGTCTTGGTAAAAAGTCTCTTCATCTTTCTTGAAAGCCCCTCTCATATATTGAAAGCTTTTCTTCTCCAGGTGAACAAGCCCAGCTCAGGGTTGGGATCAATGCAGAAACCCCTCTCCTGGCTCCACACCCCAAAAGCTCCATAATGCAAAACAAGGAAAAAAATGGTCTTTGCCTGAATCACAGGTGAGGTCCCGTCCTCCCAACACCTCCACAGACCCTGCAGGCACCAAAAAGCAAAGGGAGCTGTCCCCAGGAGGTTCGTGGGGGGACCCCTGTCACCCTTCCTGCACCCACCCCTGGGGCCATCCTGGGACACTCAGCCCTGCTCAACCCATCTCACCTTTGGCATTTCATCACCTTCCAACCAGCAGTGCGAGGGAAAATGAAGGAAATCCCCTATTTTTAGCAGGCAAAATGCAAATTTAAAGCATTACCTAATCCAGAGCGTTTGTGGGGCTGCATTTCATTGGTTGGCTGCAAAACCCTGGTGTGGGAAGAAAGATAAAGCCAATGAGCTCCCCCTATCTAATTCCAGCCACACAGGTGGATCCCGGCAGTGAACTGGGCAAAATGAGCTGGGGTAAATAAACATTTTACCAGAAAAATGCATTTTATTGGTCTGCAGATGTGTCAATAATGATGGGAAGTTATCCTGGAAGTCCTCCTAGAAGTTTTCCTCAAAGTATCCTGAAAGCCCTTCTTATATAGCCACCAATTTATATGGATGTCCTGGAATGATCAGGTTTGGCAATCAAAAATGGAAGCATGTCCTTGCTCAGGAATTTGGTAATTACCCATGGAATAAAATAATAATTCAGAAAGACCTCCAAGGCCATCAAGTCTGGTTTTTGCTCGATCCCCACCTTGTCACCAGCCCAGGGCACTGAGTGCCACCTCCAGGCATTGCTTGGACACCTGCAGGGATGGGGACTCCAAACCTCCCTGAGCAGCCCCTTCCAGTGGAACACATCCCAAACTCACATCCTGCCTGGGGATAAGGGGAAAATCCACCCCAAGGAGGGAAAAAAGCTCTGGGCAACTGATCTAAGAACAGGGGGTTCTGCCATTGCCTGCAGCAGATACAAGCAGGGCAGGGAGGGCTCTGGAGCCCACCTCCACGGGGAAGGTGTTTTGTACCTGGCAGCCCAAAATCTCTTCCACTTAAATCCAAAACCCTACTCAGCAGCACCTGCCAGCTCCCCAAAATGTAAATTTTCCAGGCAGACGATATTGATATGCACTGACATTCCACAGGGGACTGGGGGAGTTGGGAATTTGCCAGAAATAGGCAGCTCTTACTTCTGCTTAAAACTTGCTTTTCATCTTGCATTCAATTATCAAGCACAGAAATGTATTTTTAGCAGCTGGCATTAGGAGAACGCTGTCACTTTTGTTCCAGCCTGACTTGAAAGTTGCATTTATGGGAAGACTTGGAAGAGTTTGTGCCTGTTCCTGTCCCAAAACTGGGAAAGAGGAGCAAGGGGAGGCTTGGCAGGTGCCTCTAGACCCCTCTAAAATAAAATAAATCCATGCTGAGGGAGGTTCAGGGAGTTGGGGTCTGATGCAGAGAGGCAGCAGAGGAAGCTGATGCTGGCAGTGACATTTTTTCACAGTGCTCAGGATTCAGGGACCTTCCTGCCCCTGGTGCAGCAGCAGGAAGATGAAGCAGTTTGGAGGAAATCTGGCAGAAATTCAGAGCTCTAGCCCCTCTCTTGGAGGTCCCTGTCCCCCTGACACCCCGTGCCACCAGCCCTCAGCCCTCCCCCTCGCCACGGGGGTCTCACCTGGGGCTCTGCCTTGCAAGATCTGGATGCCACAAGGCTGTTGGGGGAAGCAAAGGAAATTGTTAAAGCCTCTTGTTTCCCTCTCCCTTTCACAATGCACCTTTTATTCCACTGGAAATATGAGCCAGCCCGGTTAATGCTCGGGATTACACGGGAAAGAAAGAAAACAAAAGGAAGCAGTTTGCCTGGGTTAGGAGCTGCCTTGTAGCCAGTCCCTGCTTCTTGCCAGGTGTTTTGTTGAGTTCAAGTAAAACATCAAAGTCCATTATCTTCCCCGCCTTGCCCTCAGCTCCTCGAGCCAGCACACAGCACAAAATTAATTTGGTTTATTCCAGCACACGCAATAGCCGCCTATCTTCCTGACTCCCTGGCTGGAAGGAAACAAATTTCCTCCTTAAGCACTTTCCACTTGACCTGCTCTTTTCTCCACGGAGAAAATTGAGGTCAGGGAGCTGCTGTTGTGCAGTGGCTGCTGTTCTCCTGATGCTCCGTGGCCAGCACAGACCCGGGGTCCCTGCCCTGCTGCAGGTGTGATTCCAGATCTCCCAGCTGGGGCTCCTGCCTGCTCCCACCAGATTTAGGAAGGCAAAGGCTTCATTTCCCACTTGGTCCAATTATGCTTTAAGCCTGTCCTGTGCTGTGGAGAGGTTAGATCTGGTGGGGCCTGGCAATAAAAGCAGAGCTGTGGTGGGGGCAGAGCTGCCAGGAGGTGTCAGAGCAGCCAGTGCTCCAGCCATCCCATTAACAGGCAGGTGTTTGTGGGCTGCACTGAGCTAGGAATGCAGCAGGAGTGGGATTTGTCTCCCTTTTATTTCTGTGTAGGAAAGTGAGCACAGACCCCTGAGTCTCCCCACCTTGCCTGGGGCTGAGTGAGGGGATGGGACAAGTCCCCATCTTCCCCACCTGCTGGATTAGAGCCCCAGGGCTGTTCTCCAGCTGTGTGCCACGAGAAGCAGAGCAGAACCTCTGAGCCCATCCCCAGGGTCACCACACGGGCTCTGACATGAGGACATGGGATTATGGGGGTTGGGTTGCAGGACAGACTCAGGAGCTCACTGTTTTCTGTTCTTCAGGTTTGTATTTTATTATAAGGAGTGGGTGTAAGAGAGAGGGGATAAGAGAGAGCTTAGAGAGAGAGGTTAGAGATTAGAGATCAGAGATAAGAGAAGGCAAGAGAGGGCAAGAGGCAAGAGAGCGATTTTCCATTTACAACACAATAAGTATTTTTTCATGATGAATATTCTAATTTCCATTAACCAATATAACACAATATACTAATTTCCTAATATTTGCATGCAACCTATAGGAATCACTAAATTACCATGTTTTATGGCTTTCTTATCTGTAACCCTTATCTCCAAACCTTTCCTGCCAGGCTTGGGGCAGGATGTCTGTTGGTTCTTTGGTATTTGTGGCATTTGGTATCATCTAAACAAAGGAAGAGGCCTCAAACCTTCACATAACTATTTTCAGTGTCTATGTCAAACACTGCCAACATCTCTATTTCATCTGTTGTTCCAGAACTACTTGCTAGGCACTCATAAGATTTTGCTATTCCCTCCCCAACATGGGATATGGCTGTCCCAGCTCTGTGTGCCTGGATTCTCCTGGTGCTGCCACAGGGATTCATTCCCAGCACCACTGACACCACCCACCATCCTCATCCCCACCCCAGTGCTGCCCAGCAGGGCAAGGAAGGCAGGGAAGGGAGGTCAGTGCTCTCTGCAGCTCATCACACACTGGCTGACAGCAGCTCCAGGGAGCACAGTGTCCCCTCAAGCTCCTGCAGACCTCTCTTGTTGGATCCCAAAAACCTGGGGGTTTTGAGCTTTCTGTGCTTTCTGGCACAGACCCCCTCCCTGAGGCCTTGGAGATGGCTTCTAAATTTGAGTGATGAAGTCAAAAATCACAAGTGTATAGTGAATTAGGAGTGTGTGCTTTCACATGGTGATGGGTTTTAAATTTGAAGCTTTTGTGGTATAGTAATAACTATGGGACAACATGGAGGATTTGGGGTAGTGTCTCTTTCTTTGTTCATCTTTTTTCTTCCTTCTTCATGGGTTTCAAGTAGTAGTTTCTGGTTGGTCAGTCTGTGTCACTCTAAGGATCATAGGAATCTAGTTATTAGGTCAAAAATATAAATAATATGGGTGTTAGTTATCTATTGGGCTTTTTAGCTTTAAAAGATATTTTAGCAGCTGCATCTTCTGCCATTTCCTCACTTCTAGCAGGTAGCTGGGAGTGCTGTCATACACCAATACTTTCTGATAAGATTTAATAAACATCCAAGCCCAAACACAAGAAAATCTGTTTCTATCATGTTTTTGGTAATCCTAGCTCTGAGAGAAAACAGACAAAACTGAGACAAACCACGAATTAGGTAACAGCACTGCTGTTACTCTGTCTGAGGACTGTTTTTGGAGGGATTTCTCCCTGCCAGAGCTGTTTCCAGCTCAGGGTGCTGAGCTCTGAACGAGAAGGAGTCACTCACCAGCACATGGGAGTGAGAGGAATGTCACATTTGTCTTTACAAACAAGCTGTGGGTCTGCTGGTAGGCAAGGCTAACACTGAGAGATAAAAGGAACTATGGGATGGATTCCACTGGTTGATTAATAGAAAAAGAGATTTGCCCTTACAAATTATAGTTTTGCTGATAAATGCAATTGGATATCGGAAGAAGCAATGGGGAAAAGCCATGAATTAAGAGAAATAAGAGAAAAATGTGGAAAACAAAGGGTGCATCAAGCTGAAGGCAGCAGAGTTCCTGCCCTGTCCTTGGGTGATGCTGCTGCATTTCACCTGTTCCCAAGTACTGCTGTATTTCTGAGGTATCAGCATGGTTTTCCCCAATTCCCACATTTGGTTACTGATCTCGAGGATAAACGTCCTGCCTTGCCAGTACCCGAGTAGGACACAATGAGTAATGCCCAATAAATTATTTTCATGACAAATCCAGCCTTTTCTCTCTGCTCCTGGGACACACACGAACTAATTGTGATTTCTTTGTGCTGGAAATGATTCCACTCCTCAGCCAGGTGATTTTGAGCGTTTGTTTCTGAGATCTCCCATCCATGCTGGGTATTTGCTTCCAGATGTCTGTGAGCTGTTCTCATTGCCTTCCTTTCTCTCTTTTCACGGCAAAACAAACCCACCTAGGAGTGACAGCCAGGGAAGAAGCAGCCAAATGGTTCCTGTCTGAGCTCTAAAGGATTTGCTGAGGCCACCACACTCAAAGCCTCCCCAGTCACACAAAGGCCACGCTGCCAAGGGCTAATAAAGATGCCTAAGTGGTGAGTGTATTATAATTACATATCAGCTCGTTTGCAAAAGCACCAGCAGTTAAAAGGCAGCAAATGAAACGATCCCAGCCTTCCACATAATGAACAAACACATTGCCCATGGCAAGCTCACAGGAGCAGATCTTTCATTACGATAAAAGAGTCTTAACCTTGACCAGCCTTCGTGGCACTTGTTCCACAACTCAAACAGTTTGTTTTCCAGCCCTTTGATTCCCACAAAACGTTACAAAATCGAGCATTTCTTATTCAATAGATGCACACGAGGCTTTTTTTTTCATATTTCTTCAGATCTTCCCTGTGCAGTTTAGAGCGGAAAGTGTCTGGCATAAATTCCTGATTGCATTATTAATGTGGAAAAGGGAACATCTGAAGTTAATCTATTCCACTAATGGGTGCTATATAATACATTAAGTCAGGTTAAGCGTGTGATATAATAAAGATCTGCCGGGTGAGATATTCTGAGATTACTGATTTAAGCATAATGGTTATTTTGGTCAATGGTTATAGATTTTTAATAGAATTCCCATCTGAGTGCTGGCTGAAAAGGGAGGAAATCTTGTTCTGGACCACAGTGAAACATCCCCTTGTAACAGTCCTGGGGCAGTTTTGATATGGAAAGGGTCTAAAGCATCCAGAAGAGGGATACAAGGATGGGAAGGGTCTGGAGGGGCCAAAACAAGGAGCAGCTGAGGGCACTTGGTCTGTTCAGCTGAGGGACAGGACACTGAGGGCAGAACCCTTCCCAACCCACAACTTCTTCCCAAAGAGCTGCTCCAATCTCTGGGAGCAGGGACAGAACCCAAAGAGCTGCTGGAGCTGTGTCAGGGGAGTTCAGGCTGGATATCAGGAAAAGTTCTTCCCCCAGAGGGTGCACTGCCCAGGCTCCCCAGGGAATGGCACAGCCCCAAGGCTGCCAGAGCTCCAGGAGAGTTTGGATAACCCTCTCAGGGATGCACAGGGTGGGATTGTTGGGGTGTCTGTGCAGGGCCAAGAGCTGGACTGAAGATCCTTGTGGGTCCTTTCCAGCTTAGAATATTCTATTAATATTAACATGAACACTTTTGTATTCCCCAGAACAAAGTTCCCTGGCTACTTCTAAAATCTTGCATTAAAAGAATCAAAATGCAGAATTCAAGCATCTGATCAAAGTGATAAGGATTTCTTGATGCTCATATCACTCAATTCAAATGTCAGCTTAGGAGGTGAATAAGTCTATGGGCTGATCTTTAATTCACAAGGAAAAGGAATATACAAGGAAAAGGAGCATACAAAGAAATGCATCAGCTGTGCTTTAAGACATGTTTTTTTCCTTTTTCTGTCTAGATCAACAAAACTGAACATATTTCACCCTGGAGAAAGGGCCCCCTCCTGGATTCCAAAGGGATGAATAAGCAGATCCATTTCAAGGACTCCACAGGCAGCAGGATTGCCCTGAACACTGTGTTGCAGCTCCCATTTTTCCTGCCACAAAAGCCCAAGGTATCAGCTCACCTCAAACCAAAGGGAAAAAATATTGATGGGATGCTTGGAGAAAACTTTTCTTCAATGCTACATTCCTTGGGGATTTCCTAGGAAAAAAAAATTTAAAAAAATCAAACCCATTTTAAGGCAGGGTAAAAACCCCTGGGCTTCCTGAACAATGCATTGGGTTTATTCTGTGCTGAATTCCCCCACGTGGATGCTGTGGATCTCAGCAGAGCTGCAGAGCAGGGGCAGGGGTGCACCAAACCAGGGATGCTGGGGTTCACCTTGCAGTCCATCCTCTCCCAGGCAGGAATATTGCTAGGGATGAGCTGGGAGAAGAAGGTTCCAGCCCTGCCCTCTGCAGAACGTGACACTGAGGGGAGCAGAGGGGCACGGCCACCACAGGAATTTCTGGGAAAAGTGAGGCACAAAGCTCTCCAAGGCCGTGCCCAGGCTCCCAGTGTGGTGATCATCACTGGCACAATTTGTGAGCAGGGAGGAGAGCACTTTCCACAGCAAGATGATGTGGGATATGCCTGCTCCAGTGATATCATCCTGGAGAGGGCTTCAGCTGGACCAGCTGCAGTTTTCATTCTGGATTTGCAACCTGCAAACCACATGGCTTGGTGTTGGATTTAGAGCCAATGGAGAACATCTTCCACAGGCACTCAAAACCAGGAAGAGCAAAGGGAAGAGGAGAATGGATCAAAAGGATGAAAAGAAATCAGCAATGTGCATGCAGATCTTTGGCCAACCCCTGCACCCTGAGGAGTCTCTGGGGGATTGCTGGTTCTCCACTTCTGAGGGATTCACTGTCCTGGAGCCAGTGCTGACATCCCAGGACTGCAGAGCTCTGCTGCCTGAGCCAGCTCATCTGACACTAAAAAAAATCTGACACCCTAAAACCTAATGGAGCAGGCAGAATCCAGCTCCCAGCCACAGGCCCCTGGACACAAATGGTGGCCCTTCTCCTGGGAAACAAATCTCACCTCCCAGTTCCCTGATATTGCTTTGGAGGAGGAGTTTGGCACTCCAAAGGCAGCCAGAGTTCTAAGTGCTGTAACCCCAGTAACCCTAACCTGATCTTCACCCTTAGCCTAACCCTAAATCAAAACCCTACCCCAACCTCAGTAACTATAGCAGTAACCCTAATGCTAACCCTAACCATAAGTGCCTGACCCCAAACAGTCTAATCCTAACCCCAGCAGCCTAAACTGAACCCTAACCATAACCAACAAAACCCTAAACCTAACCCAAAGGGCCTAGTCCTGACAATAATCCTAACCATAACCCAAACAACCTAAGCCAAACCACAGCAGCCTAAACCTAAGCCTAACCATAACCACAATAACCCTAAACCTATTGGCCTAAAACTAGCTCTACCCCTAAGAGCTACCCCCTAACCCCAGCAAAACTCTAAAATTAACCCTAACCCTAACCAAATTCTAGCCCTTAGGGGCCTAACCTTAGCCCTAACACTAACCCAATCCTAGCCCTAACCCTAACCCAAATCCAAACTCTAAACCCAACTTTAACCCTAACCCTAGGATGTGTTTACAAGGTGCTGACAGCAGCTCTGGGAGGAGATTGGTACTTATCCGAATTATTATGCAAATACACTTTGCTTCTCTCCTCCCTACTGATTGTCCCCGGGGTTGTGATAGTGGCACCTTTCTCCAAGGATTTTGCCTTCTTTTTTTATTTTTATGAAGTCCAGGTGAGCTGGACTTTATGGTCTCAAGCATCCTCAAACAGAGCAAATAATGTGACAAATCCTGAGGATGGATCTTTATCAGTGCCAGGCAACAGAAATGTCTCTTTTACTTTCTGTGTTCTCACCTCACACATTCCTTCACAAGGATCTGTCACCCTCTGTTGACAGAGACAATTTTCAAAGGTATCAGAGCAATTTAAAGGCTCCGAGTGCCACCTTTAAAGTCAAATCTGGGTTTTTCACAAGCATGGGTTTGTTACAGAGTGCAACATCACCAACAAGGTGTTGATTGAAGTCCAAACGAATCCCTAAGGATGCATCCTTAGGCTGAGCTGGGAGAACGGTACTGTAAAGAGGAAAAGCCATGCCTGGAGATTAGGGAGCTGTGGGGCCTGGTAACTCATGGAAAAACACCTGAATAACACCAAAATGTTATGTTCTGATGTCCTTGCCAGCCAGCTGACTGCATAATGATATTAAAAATAGCTTTTAAAGCTTGGAGATATTCCTGCACTGCTTTGCCACTTCTACCTGCCCACAGCTGCTTTGGAGCCAAGAGAAGACATTTGGTCTGGAAGGAAGAACTTTGCTCATATTCAGGAGGAACCTTTAATTTAAGCTCAACTTTTGGGTCGAAAGGAAACCAAAACATTACAGATTAGGTTTGATAGATTGGCACTTGTAGTAATTATGTCAAGACAGACTGGGCTGACACCATCATCAGTTCTTTATAAAAACTTCTCACGCCTTCTCTCAGTGGAATTCTCTCAGGCAGCTCCACACAGCTCTGACTCCTCTCCTCTGCAAGTTCCCTTCTTCCTTCTCCCAGGATGGGACCTCAAAACCCCTGAGTGCCAATTCCCTGTCACAACAGGCTCCAGGTTCAGGCAGGGTGGCTGGAAATTTGGGAAACTCCACCACTGGAACATGGTGTGCAGGGAGGTTTGGAGCCCCCATCCCTGTCCAAGGAACACCTGGACGTGGCACTCAGAGCTCTGGGCTGGTGACAAGGTGGCATCAGACACAAGCTGGACTCTGTGGCCTTGGAGGGCTTCTCCAGCCTCAATAATCCCGGGATTCTGGGGTGTCTCCTACCCTCCCTGCTGTCCCAAGGACTCTCTTCAGCCCCCAGTGACCTTCACTGGGCTGCACAAACACAGCCATGCCCTGAGCTGTCTGCAAACTCAGCAGCAGAGAATGTTTGGGGCATCCCACTGGATCAGTCCTGTGCCTACAGTCCCATCGGTCTGCTCCTGCCTCCCCTCTTCAATCAGACACCTTGTAAGGGTGGGAAGGGACATTTACAGCCACACTCCTCTCCTGCCAAACAATCAATGGTTATTAAGTGTCTCTTTGGGCTGGGGAGGCAGGGAGAGGGACAGCGAGGATTCACATTGCTCATCAACCCGGAGAGACTTCATTTTCTATTAGGGCTGATAAACAAGCTGGGAAAATAAATCAGTTGCCTGCTGCTACCTGACAGGCATCACCAAGGAGCTCCTTGGAATGTGATACAGCAGGGCTGGGTTCTAGTTCTGCAGGAGCACCCACAGCTTCCCAAAGGGCTTTTCATCTTCCTTTTTGTGGAATAAAGCACTGGCAGGCTGATCTGCTATGGGAGCATCCAGAAAAAGCATCCTGAGCTCTGCCAAATACTAAGGAGGAGTCAAAAAAGCCTTTTAGGGAATGAAATGTCCCAGCATGGATCAGCTGGGCAGATGTTGTGCTGCCCAGGTGGCATGGGAGGTGGTTAAGGGATGGATGAGAAGAGAAGAGAAGAGAAGAGAAGAGAAGAGAAGAGAAGAGAAGAGAAGAGAAGAGAAGAGAAGAGAAGAGAAGAGAAGAGAAGAGAAGAGAAGAGAAGAGAAGAGAAGAGAAGAGAAGAGAAGAGAAGAGAAGAGAAGAGAAGAGAAGGAGCATGGAACAAATAGGAGCTTCTTCTTAATGGGAAATTGCAAATGCTCCATTACCCACCCTGTTATTCACGTATTTCTCCTGCCTTTTGACTCCAGGCAAGCCTGCAGCACCAAAAGGAAGTTTTCAGGAATATCAACAATGTCCCTTAATCACTGCAGTAATAAATCATCCCTTGTAACAGTGACCAAAAAATGGGGCTTAGAAAAACTACTGAATCATTCATGCCTTCTGTTCCTGTGATAGAGAGCAGAGTTACATTAGGATAATAAAAATTCCAAAGAATTTGCAGGATTTGGTGGAATATGGAGATTCTGCAAATCAGTGTTGACAAAACATGCAGGAGTAATCAAGCCTTGGGCAGCACATGGAGTGAATGCACGGTGGGAAACACCTCTGCATCTCCAAACTCTGCTGCAACAAGGCAGGGGAAATGGAAAACTGACTCTGGGAATGCTGAGCAAGACCAAAAATAAGGGAGACAGCAGCAGGGAGAGCTGAAAAAATCCAGTTCCTGGCATGTGCTCAGACCTGGAGCAGCAAATCCCTGAATCTAGAATGGTTTGGGTGGGGAAAAAGCTCATTGAGTCCCACCCCCTGCCAGGGCAGGGACACCTTCCACTGTCCCAGCTGCTCCAAGCCCTGTCCAGCCTGGCCTGGGACACTGCCAGGGATCCAGGGGCAGCCACAGCCTCTCTGAATATCCTGTGCCAGGCCTCAGCACCTGGAATCTCTTCCCAATATCCAATCTAAACCAGTCCTTGGCCACTGTGAGGTCACAGCCCCTTGTCCTGTCCAAATTCCATCTTTTTCCCCTCCCAACACTGTACACATGGGTTAATTCCCAGCTGCTGGGTTTGCAATCCAGTTATCAGTGGGGTAACAAAAAAAAGTCACTAAACATGGTTAGAAAACTCCTCATCTGTCCTGGTTTCAGGTGCTGTAATGAAGATGCAGGACCTTTCAGCTCAATTCAATCAGCCCCATTCACCAGGCACCTTATGATCCATTAGTTCAGTCCCTCCAAATTTGATTGCAGCGTGTTTTGATTCCAATCAATTGTTTTCAGCTCTTCTCCATTGATTTCCATGGACTCACATTATTCTGCTGTGACTCCAGTTAAACTTGGGGGTTTGGACCAAGACAGGAGCACCAGCAGACAAAGTTAAGATGACAATTCCAGCTCTGAGCTTTTTCCACACCCTGTTCCCTATCCCCTGGGTTCAGGGGAAGCTCAGAGCTGCAGCAGGATCAGAGGAAAACTCGTCCATAAAACATTGGGAGACAGGAGGAAACTTTTCACAGGGAGAACAAGCAGCTATTGCAATAATCTCCCCAGGGAAGTGGTGGATCCCCCAGCTTTGGACACTTTGAAGGTTTAGCTGGACAAGGAGCTGGGTCATCTTGTTTAGAGTGGTTTTGCTAAGAGAGGTTGGACCAGATGGTGTTTGAGGTCCCTTCCAACACGTTATTCCATCAACTGTGGCCCAACCAGGTGACAGAGGGAGAGACACACACACAGGAGTCTTCAGGTTCTTCTTTAGTCACACACTGGTGGGATGAAGAACCAAAACTAAAGCAGAACTTTACCCAATCCAAGCTTCTGATCTGATTACTGGTCTTAAAAGTGTAAGGAAAAGAAGGAGCATTTGTAGAAAAAGGTCTGAACTAGGGACAGCAAGTGGAGAAAGCTGTAGAAAACAGGGAATTTCTCTCCTGGCACACCAGTCTGTGTCTCCAGCTGTGAGAACTTCTGTCTGGACGAGTGGCTGCTGGAATCCAGACAGGAAAGGACCTCCTGTCCCCAGGGAGAACTCTCAGAGGAGGCTGCTTCACTCTTCTGCTGACCTTTTCTCCAGTTTAATTGACAGGGAATATTTCCTTGTGCACCCTCCTGAGTTGGCCCAGCCCATGCAGAACTGACACCCATCCAAGCAGGACGAGGCAGGAGACTCTCCCTGGGCTTTGTCACAAAATCAGGGCAGTGAAACAAACCCACAGAGGATCTTTCTGACTCGGTGGAAAGGTGGCTGTCAAAACCCCAGCACTGCCTTCTCCCAGGAAGCAAAGCTGGAGAGATTTTGATGGAAGCAACAGAAAAATCAGCTTCTGGAATGACAGAAAGCTCACAACGGTGACATTTGGAAGGCAGGTGACTTTTCTGAAGCTCAGAGGAGAATCCCTGAGGAGCAGCATGGAGGCACTGCTGGGAAAGGGATGCCCAGTTACAGCCCAGCCACCTCACTGGGATCCCCAGCCCCTCCAGGAGCAGGGTGCAGGCACTGCAGCACACGAGGTGCTCTGTGAGTGTGGGGGAAGAGCTGGGAGAGAGCAGGAAAACCTTCCTGCTGCCTAATGGAGTGTGAATGAGTCGGACAGCACTCCTGCTAATGTGTCAGGATTATGCTCAGCAGTGGGAATGACCTTGTTGAAGCTAAAAAATGAACACGTTCACAGCTCCAGGAGCAGGAGCTGCTGGATGCTCCATGCAAATCCTCAGTGCTGCTGTTCTGGTGCTGGATCCAGCGGGAGGGTGGGTGGAATTCTCCTCTGCTCCTGCCCCACAGCTGTGGAGGGATGGAGCCTTTTGGGGAGGGATCGAGAGCATTTGGAAAACTGCTTTTCCTTTTGTATGCTGTGTTCCTTCCAGTGACTTAAAGGGCATCCAAGAGAGCTGGAGAGGGATTTTGGACAAAAGATAGAGGGACAGGACAAGGGGGAATTGTTTCCCACTGCCATAGGGCAGGGATTGATGGGATACTGGGAGAAGATTCCATCCCTGGGAGTGTCCAAGGCCAGGCTGGACAGGGCTGGGAGCAGCCTGGGACAGTGGAAGACCCATAGAAGTGGATGAGCTTCAAGCTCCCTCCCAACCTGAAGCATTCTGGCATTCTCTGATTTTAACTCTGAAGTTAAAATAACATAACAATAAGAATAAGTGCATAACAATATGGAGTTCTGGGGTAGCATGTGCACTAAATAAAGCCCAGGAGCTAGTGGGAATGGGCCTGACTCCTAAACAGCTCACTGGCTTCAGCTCCACTTGTGCCCATCAATCTCCAATGTGCTGAACAAAAACTGCAGTGAAGCAGCTTCAAATGGAGTTAACTGAAAAAAATGAAATAAATCCATGTGGTTCCTGGGAATCCTCCACGTGCAGGAGGTCATGGCCTGTGCAGTCCCCTGACAGCACAGACACAGCTCAAATTAGACATTTATTTAGTGTGCATTTACAACATGTGATTAACCTCATGTATTTAGATTTTTTTTCATGTTGGCTTTTGAAAAGAGTCTCTCAGGAAGAAGAAAAGCAAAAGGCATAAAACTGCTGAAATTCATGTTTTAGTCTTTGAGCAAAACCTTTCACTCAACTCTGCCTATTTTGAAATTCTTTCAAGCAGAGAGTTTCTTTCAAGGAACTGTCCTGGATGATCTGTGTACTGGCCTTGGAAGGAAGCTTGGAAAGGATGGGACAAGGAGAGGATCAGCACATAAACCATTATTATGGGAGAGGGTAAAAAGGCAGCTGAATCCCAAAGCTGAGTCAGGACAGTCTTGCTCAGACTCAAACTCAAGTTATTGACAGAAATTTATCAGCAGGAAGGCCACCTGGTGCTGGCTGGAATAAAATCCTTTCACCAGGAACAGGAGGCTGCTGCCTGTGTGTCCCTTGCTGTGCATCCACATGCCCAGACTTTCCAGGGAACAGCTTGAGCAGGACCAATTTATTCCCCCTCTGGATGCTCAGAATGCATTTGCATCCCTGGTCCCTAACAGGTGCTCCTTGGAGCTGGGTTATTTCAGGATTTTCCAGTGCCCTTGTGTGGCCAATAATGGATTTGTCAGTGGAATCCCCTCGCTACCAAAACAGTAAAAGGTGAAATTTTGGAGGAGTTCAGTTCCTTCTTTGTGGGTTCCTCTCACTTTGTTTTATGTGTGATATCTTCTCCACCCTGTCTCTCGTTGGAAGGTCAGTGCAGCAGGGGAAGGAAGTTGGTGTTAAAAGGAAAAACTTAATTTGATTTAGAGCAGACTTGGAGCTGCTCAGGAAGATTCCTGACGGGGGGGACAGAGGATCAGTCATTTCTGAAGGTGTAGTGCAAACATGAATCCCTTAAGCAACAAGTTGGATCCAGTTGTTCCTCTTGCTCAGGAAGCACTTGGATTGTGGATATAATCTCTGAATTTCCAGAGACTTTTTGTTGAGGCTCTTCACTCCTTTGCTCACAACAACATAACACAACAGTTGCAATTAATTATGGATGCACTCGAGCCCAGACATGAGCTCACGCTGTTGGCTTGGCAAAGCAACCTAATTAATAAATAACGATGATGATGATGAATAAAGATGGGAATAAACAAAGGGGGCTCTATGTGAGGGATGAAGCATGAAGAATTCATGCTCCAGCCTGTCAACAGACTTGTTCTGCTGAGCCCACCTCACTTGACAGCACTCCAGCACTTCCCATCCACCCCCAAGCTCCTGGTGGTTCCAGGATTAAATCTGGAGCCAGACAGGAATTCTTCAGCCACGACACCAGAAAAGAGTTTGACTCAGGATCCTTGGATCAACAGTCCATAAAAACTGGGAAAATGGGTCAACACCTGCCGTGGTGATGGTTGAGTGGCCCCAAAACAAAGAGAGGAGGTGGAGTCACCACATTCCCCTGGACTCTTTCATAGAATCACAGAGGCAGTGAGGTTGGAAAAGACCTCCAGGATCTTCAGTCCAAGCCTTAATGCAAAGTCCTACCCCTAAGGAAAGTCCTTCACAATCATTTAGGTTGGAAGAGCCCACCAAGATCATTCCCTCACCATTCCCAGGACAGATGGGAAGAGTGAGCAGCACCCACCATGGATGGAACAGAAGCTCTGCCAGGCTCAGGGCACTTAGAAGAGGCTCTGAGTGTCCTGAGGGGATTTATTTTACACCACACCACATGAACCACCAGTAAAGAAGAATCAGAGGCTCCTGCTGCTCACTCCTTCCTGGCCTCCAGACTCCAGCTCCCTGTTACATTTGTCCTAACAGAAATATCGACCTGAATGGGAATGATGGATGAGGGAAAACACTGAGCTTAACTGAGCTTTTCTTCCCTTCAGAAAAAAGGACTTTCAGCAGGAACTCCAGTTCAGAGGTGTCTCTTAGAAGGACATAACCTCACTGCATTTTCCCCATTCATGAAGATAACCTGAGGGGGACAAGATATTTCCCCTTCAAAGATGAGGCAACACTCACTGCATCCTTCATGGAGACTTTTGGGTTTACTTCAGCTGGAAATTCAGTGTTTGGGGATGCAAGCCTCAGCTTGTAAAGCCAGTGGCATAAGAACAACCAGGCTAAATGCTGAAAATCACAGGAAAAAGCCCACCAGGAGAGAAGCTTGCAGCTGGAAATGACTGCAGTTCCCTCCTTTTTAATGTTTTTCACCATCACCAATGTTGTCAGTCATTGTTAGGTATTAAATTGCATAAAATACAAGCCCTTGGAAACAAACATCAGTGCTTATCAGCCTATGTCAAAAGTCAATTTTTTCTTTACAGCAATTTCGCCTGGAAATTACTTCTGGGGAGCTGCTCACTGCAGCTCAGCCCTGAGCTCCAGAGGCACAGGGACAGCAGCCACCCTCTTCTCCCTCTCCCCACATCCTGCAGGATGGCTTTGGAATCATGGAAAGGGTTGGGTTGAGAGTGACCTAAAAGTTCATCCCACTCCATCCCCTGCCCCTTCCACTGGACCAGGTTTCTCCAAGTCCCATCCAAGCTGGTCTTCACTTAAAGAGAAAAATCTCCTGCCAGGTTTAGACTTTTACTTTAAAAGGCTGAGGACAGGTCATATGTGAGGTCTAAATTACTAAATTAGCACCCACAGTCACAGGCAAGGGGAAATAAAAGATCTTAGGGGATTTATACTGTTAATAAACCCCTGTGAGTGTGTGCCTGACAAACAGCTTGGGAATTAACCTAATAAACAACCACTGATAAATTGCATCTGGGTTGAAATTGAAAGAGTAGAGATGGGTTGAGCTGCCTGCTGCCTACAGAATTAGAATGGATATTATTCCTTTATGATATCAGCATCCACTGCCTGGGACACACAAATGGGTTTTGTGGTGCTGGGTTTCCACCATCTCTGTGTGGTCCAGTTTACATCAGCTCCTCACAGAGCTCAGGAGCTGGAAAATCCAGACAAAACTTTTCCTGTCAGCTTTGACAGAGATGGAGATGAAGCTTTTCTGAAATGGAAGAAAAGGTGGTGATGTTGAAATATGGCATCATTATGTGAAATCAACTTTAATTCAAGCTCCAGAAAATGCTGCCTTAAATGCTGTGAGGCTGGAAATGTCCAGGTGATCAGGTTCATGTAAATAGAACCGTGGAATGGTTTGGGTGGGAAGGGACCTTAAATCCCAGCAGTCCCACCCCTGCCGTGGGCAGGGACACCTCCCACCATCCCAGGTTGCTCCAAGCCCTGTCCAACCTGGCCTTGGACGCTGCCAGGATGCTGAGAGCTGCACCCAGGTGTTTAAAATGCTGAAGGGGAGTGCTGAGGAAAGGAGTTCTTCAGGTTTGCCTGCAGCCTGCTCCAGATGTGGCAGAGCACCTCCATTCCCCATCCATCCAACACCCCAGCTGTGGAAGCTGAGGGCAAAGGAAACCTTTGGATAACAATCCCAGACAGGAGGAAATGTGTGAGGACACACAGCATTAGCCCTACTCCAGAAACCTGAGTTCACTTAGCCACTGTCCCAAAGCTTAACCTTAACATTATGACCACTGACTCCAGCTGCAAACCCCAAGTGGGATGTTTTGGAAACACCCTGAGGAATGGAATGGAATGGGATGGGATGGAATGGGATGGGATGGGATGGAATGGGATGGGATGGGATGGAATGGAATGGAATGGAATGGAATGGAATGGAATGGAATGGAATGGAATGGAATGGAATGGAATGGAATGGAATGGAATGGAATGGAATGGAATGGAATAGAGTAGAACAGAACAGAGTAGAACAGAGTAGAACAGAGTAGAACAGAACAGAACAGAACAGAACAGAACAGAACAGAACAGAATAGAATAGAGTAGAACAGAACAGAATAGAATAGAACAGAATAGAATAGAATAGAATAGAATAGAATAGAACAGAACAGAACAGAACTAGAATAGAATAGAATAGAATAGAATAGAATAGAATAGAATAGAATAGAATAGAATAGAATAGAATAGAATAGAATAGAATAGAATAGAATAGAATAGAATAGAATAGAATAGAATAGAATAGAATAGAATAGAATAGAATAGAATAGAATAGAATAGAATAGAATAGAATAGAATAGAATAGAATAGAATAGAATAGAATATGCAGTGTGTACTTGTATTTCTGGTTACTGCTGCCTTCCTACCCTCAAAGCCAAACCCTCACATTGCCTTATTTCCTTCCCACAGAAAGTAATGTCCTTTACTTGCCAACAACCTCCTGGCAACATCAGGATCTCTGTTTTTGGCAGAACAACCCAACCATAATGTTTTCATGTGGAGACCTCAGAGGACAAGCAGGGCTTTGTGGTTGTTGAGTATTTCCCAAAACACCACACCACCACCCAGAAAAACCCCTCACAGCAGAACATTTTGGCCTGAGGATTTAGGATGAGCCATGGCTGTGTTGGACCTGGCCTTGGCTCCTCGATCTGATGCTGCCCTTCCACGTGACCTGGGGGAAACCACTTAGTGTCTGATAATTAGAGACTCTTAAACTGCTTATTAGAGATTCTTAAACTCATAAAGGTGTTAGGAGATGGCCAAGGTGGGGTGGAGGTGGAAGAGTCTCCAGAAGTATGTAAACCAGATTGATTTGAAAATCAATGTGAAGCTTTCAAAAAACGAAATGCCTTTGATCCTCTGGCAGCCTCAGCCCATCTCCTGGACCCCTGTCTGTAACAGCAGGAGCAAGCAGGAGACTTCATCCCTCTTGTAATTTTCATAAAATTCCCAGAATCGTCCCTGGGCTGAAGGAGAATGGCACTGTCCCTGCAGTGACCCCTCAGCAGGAGGAAAGAAGGGGTGCACAGGCCCAAGGCACACTTGCAGCAGCAAGTGTGGGGACAACCCCTCAGGCTGTGCCATCTGCTCTGCCAATAACCTTAATTAAAAATAATTAACCAGCTCGCTGCCAATAACCTTAATTAAAAATATTAATGCTGGAGAAGTGTGCCTGGAGAGTCTGCAGCTCCATTCTGCTCTCCCTCCAACTGCTGGGGAATTGCAATAATTCCTGGGTCTCAGGGCTGCCTTCCCGTGCCTCCAAGAGCAAAATCCTTCATTATTTTCCAGGCTGGCTCTGCCACCGAGGTGGTGCCACTTTGTTAGGCAGAGGGAGAATGGATATCAGGCAGAGCCCACTCTGTGCTGGGAACAGGGCCCTGCACTGGAGCTGCTGCTGAGCTGCTCATCCAGGAGCTTCCCTCGTGCTGGGAAGGGAGGGAGCAGGATATTTCCCTTCCCCTTCCTGGCAAAGGGCTGCAGGAGATGGAGCAGGACATTTCCCAGCAGCAGGCTCTCCCTCCTCCTCCTCCTCCAGGATCAGCAAGGAACATGCAGAGGAGCAAAGAGGAGAAAATCAGGCTCCAAAATGCAGAGGTTGGGGGAAATGCTGAGGAAAATGCTGCTCCTGCCCCTCTGGGAAAAGTGGGATGAGCTCTTCCAACTGAGTTATTCAGGAGGAAGAGAGAGGAGTTGCACACAGATCACACTTTGAACTTCCCACTTCTGTAAGAAGCAGAATCCTCCCTGCTGCCATGTGAGGTCAGGATCTCAGATGGGATAAACTGGGATGTTTCACTGCCTTTACCTCATTCTCTCCAAAAGACTTCTGAAAGCAGCAACCCAAACCTACTCCTGCTTCCCAAATGCTTCTTCCCCCCAAAACATGCATCTCCAGTGATGCAACACTGCAGGAGGAGTTCTGCATGCAGAAAGATTTGAGAATTTTCAACCATGGTAAAATATGGAAAAGCAAATTATTAGGATCACTTCCCTTAATGCAGATTTTGAATTTTGTCTGAGTGAGTCCTTTACCTCTGATCCATCTTTTCCCAGTGTGTCCTGCTCTTGACACACATCAGAAAAACAGAACATGCCACTGAGTCTTTTCCCTTGGCCTTTCCACCAGGAACCCCATGGCATCAGCAGCATTGTAGAATTTTTTGTTAGATAATAGCTTAAGAAAAATATGAAGGTCAATTTTATGTTATGCTTTTGCTTTGTTTGCTTTTAGTAGAACAGATTTGCCAGTTGTCCCATTTAAAGTAAGTGTTTAAATAACTTCAGTTAATGTTTTAAGTTTAAATATCATGTCTGTCCAACACAGCCTCTGAAAAACTCCTTTTTCACTTGTTTAGCTATCCTTGTAGTTGGCCAAATAGTCAAGGGCATTGTCACTTCCACTGCCCCAGGTTGCTCCAAGCTCCATCCAACTGAGAGGAATGTTACATTTGTCTTTACAAACAAGTTCTAGATTTGTTGGTAGTTAAACTTAGCACCTAGAGATAAAAGAAACAATGGGAGGGATTCCACTGATTGATTGATTGATGAATGGAAAAAGAGATTTGCCTTTACAAACAAACTGTAGGTTTTCTGGTAAATGAAATTGGGTGACAGGAGATGAAAGAAGCAACGGGGGGAAACTATGAATTCTACAAGAATTAAAAATTAAAAGGGAGGGTTATACATTAGAGGGGAGTCTCAGGTATCAGGTGTTCAGGAAGTCTGTGCCTCTCAAATACCTCAGCCAGTGGAGAAAGAGAGAGGGAAATGCAGCCAGGAAATTAGGATAAAAAGGAGGATGTGTGCTCCAAAAATTGGAGAGATCCCAGGGGAATGCCCCATGGCCTCTCCCTTTACTCGAATAAAGCAAAAAGGATTCCTCTGCCTCCTTTTTGTACATAAACCTCTGGTGTTTGTGGGTTAATTTTCCTCACAGCACCTTGGACACTGCCAGGGATCCAGGGGCAGCCACAGCTGTCACTCCAGACAGCCCCATTCCACCTGCACAGGGGCCAGGGAAGCAGCCAGCCCTAAGACAAGCTGAATTTCCCTCTGCCAGCGGTGTGGCACGACCATTAAATAAACAACTGATAGCCCAAATTAATCCCTGCTCTCCCCCAGCCCTCGGTGCTCGCAGACATTCCCTGAGCCCTGTCAGGATGTGACAAGCCCCAGTGCTGCTGCCATCCTTCCCAGCAGAGCTCCCCAGGAGCAGCTCTGACAAAGTTCCCCCTTTCACAGGGACTTTTGTCTGCTTTATTGCATTATGCATTCCTCAGAGGCAGGCTGGGAAAGTGGGGATGATTAGTGCTCCATTTGCAAACACGCATTCCTGAGTGCAGAGTGATTGCAGGGTGGGTGCCCCTATAGCTTTAGGTAAAGCTGCCTTTAGCTCCACGATGAGACATGGAAAATCTCATTTCCCTATCCCTCACAATGTGGTGGGGCAAGAATTGTGGTGAAATCACATTTTCCCCACTTTATTTTTGAGTGTGTTTTCACTCAGGAATAATCTTTATCCCAAATGTTCTGAATTTTGCCCAGAGATGTGGAAATGTTTGGGGGCAGAAATTGCTCAGCAAAATGTTGTCTTAAGAAGAGTCACACAGATTCCCCAAACGGGCCAGGCTGGAAGGGACCACAGGGGTCACCTGGTGCCATCCCATGGCACAGATTGTGTCCTGGCAGCTCTGGATATCCCCAGTGAGGGACTCCACAGCCTCTCTGGGATCTGCTCAGGGCTCAGGGAAGGTTCTGCCCCATGTCCAGGTGGAAATTCCAGACAGGGACAGCCCCAGCTCCCTCAGCCCTCCCTGGGCACAGAGATGCTCCAGGCCCTTCAGCATCTCCACAGCCTGCACTGGTCCCTCTCCAGCAGCTCCATGTCTCAGCAGAAATTCAATCCTGCACCTTGGCAATGCTTTCCCTCAGGAAAATTCCCTTCCTTGTGAAGATCCCACGTAGCACTGCTCTGTGACAAACGTCACCAACTATCCTAATTCTGAGGCAAAACATCCAATCTGTGCTGTTTGTATTAACCCATTACATCCAACACGAACCCCTTTCTCCCTGAGTGCCTTAAGGAAAAACATCCCTGCCCCAAAGAATCACTTTGCAATGCATTTCCAGGAGCTGTTTTCTCCACAGACTGGAAAACTGTGCAGTGCTCGCCCCTGGAATGCCAGGCTGCCAGTCCCTCAGGAGCCCTGGGAGCACAGCAGGAAAAGCTGGGGTGGGAATGGGAGGTGAGAGCTGCTGTCCCCACGGGCTGCCCTGCTCAGCAGGAGCAGCAGAGCCATGCCACATCCACAGAGCTGTGCCTTTGATCTTCAGGATCCTGTGAATACCCAGCTTGGGATTTGCATTTTTCAGGAGCAGAGGTCCAACAGCTCCAGATGCTTCTTAATCTCTTGGTGTTACAGCTGTAAAAATGCAGGTGAGCTCCTTGAGTGAGCCCTAGAGAGTGGGGAAAGCCTGACATCATCTTCAGAGATCTTGTTAGCCCCAAAGATCCAAGTCCCCAGGTCTGGGGTATTCTTTTCCCATGACATTGGCTCTGTAGCAGGATTATATTTGTATTTGTATCTAATGCACTAGCAAAGTTGGCTGCACATTGCTGGAACACCCCACTTTAAGGAGGCTGCAAAAAGAAAAGAGGGAGAATCCAGCTTCTCTTTGAATATTCTTCTAATGGAAGAGGAAATCATCGTGGTTTCCATTTGTTCCCCTTTAGTGCAAAGGCCTTTGCAGCCCACTGTGAGCAAATATTGGACAGACATTGTGATCTCCTTGATCCCCTTTCAGCAGCTGGATTTAATCTCTGCATTTCATATGTACCCCAAACCCAGTATTCCAGACTGACAACAGAACCTCTGGGGCAGCAGCCCTTAGGAACAGGAAACCAGGACAACACAGCAGCTTTTTCCTATGGAAGAAGGTATTTCCAACATCCCTGCTGAGGCTTTGGGGGTTACAACCCTTGGAGCATGGTTGGGAAGCAGCTCCCACCGACCCCCGACGCAGCTGCCAGCATCTCACAAGATGAATTTACAAACCATCCATCACCAGCAACTCCAGTGATTTAACTAGACCCAAATTACTTTGTGTCTTCAAAAACATCACAAATCTTGCTGGAAAAGATCCCGTGCACGGGATTTGCCAGCCAGGAATTGTTTCCTCCTGCCAAAAGCGCTGCAGCTCAGCGTTCCTGGTGGGCAAAGCCAGCGGATTCCATCGCCTGCCTGGAGCAGAGCCTGGGCTAAAAGGGAGTCCCAGCCTTCATCCTGCTCCAGCAGAGTCCTCCTCCCAGCCCCAAAGCCCCAGGGACACAAGACCAGGGCACCTGAGCTCCCCAGGCCCATCTCCAAATCTATATGCGGGCCCGACTATATTCTGCCGCTCTGCACGGCTGCCCAAGGAAAACAAGGGACCTCCAGCCCCCGGACAAATAAAAAGCCTACAGCACCCGGTATTCCCAGGCGGTCTCCCATCCAAGTACTAACCGGGCCCGACCCTGCTTAGCTTCCGAGATCAGACGAGATCGGGCGTTCTCAGGGTGGTATGGCCGTAGGCACCTCGCACACCGTCCCCGGCGCTCACCAGCGCCAACCACCCCCTTCCCTCCCTGCGCCACACACACACACACCCGCACCACAGACATAGACTTACACACGACACGGCCATTCCCACTGCCAGGGCCAACATCACCTTCTACGTCCCGACTCAACACTAAAAAACGCACTCAAGCTAAGGAACCGCACTAGCATCCTCTCCTTGTCCTGTGGGCTTCTGTGAGCATCCTGTCCTCGTGCTGCTGGGCTCCTGGGAGCATCCTCTCCTTGCCCCATGGGCTCCTCTGAGCATCCCCTCCTTGCTCTTTGGGCTTCTCCAAGCATCCTCTCCTTGTCTTCCTTGCTGGGCTCCTCTGAGCATCCTCTCCTTGTCCTGCTGGCTCCTCTGAGCATCCTCTCCTTGTCCTGCTGGCTCCTCTGAGCATCCTCTCCTTGTCCTGTGGTCTCCTCTGAGCATCCTCTCCTTGCCCTGTGGCCTCCTCTGAGCATCCTCTCTCCTTGTCCTGCGGGCTCCTGTGAGCATCCTCTCCTTGTCCTGCTGGCTCCTCTGAGGCATCCTCTCCTTGTCCTGTGGTCTCCTCTGAACATCCTCTCCTTGTCCTGTGGTCTCCTCTGAGCATCCTCTCCTTGTCCTGCTGGCTCCTCTGAGCATCCTCTCCTTGTCCTGTGGTCTCCTCTGAGCATCCTCTCCTTGTCCTGCTGGCTCCTCTGAGCATCCTCTCCTTGTCCTGTGGTCTCCTCTGAGCATCCTCTCCTTGTCCTGTGGTCTCCTCTGAGCATCCTCTCCTTGTCCAGTGGGCTCCTCTGAACATCCTCTCCTTGTCCTGCTGGCTCCTCTGAACATCCTCTCCTTGTCCTGTGGGCTCCTCTGAGCATCCTCTCCTTGTCCTGTGGGCTCCTCTGAGCATCCTCTCCTTGTCCTGTGGTCTCCTCTGAGCATCCCTCTCCCTTGTCCTCAGTCGTGGGGTCTCCTCTGAGCATCCTCTCCTTGCCCTGTGGTCTCCTCTGAGCATCCTCTCCTTGCCCTGTGGGTTCCTCTGAGCATCCCTCTCCTTGTCCTGTGGTCTCCTCTGAGCATCCTCTCCTTGTCCTGTGGGCTCCTCTGAGCATCCTCTCCTTGCCCTGTGGTCTCCTCTGAGCATCCTCTCCTTGCCCTGTGGGTTCCTCTGAGCATCCCTCCTGCCCCTGTGCCCCTCTCTGTGGGGTTCCTCTGAGCATCCTCTCCTTGCCCTGCTGGCTCCTCTGAGCATCCTCTCCTTGCCCTGTGGTCTCCTCTGAGCATCCTCTCCTTGCCCTGTGGGTTCCTCTGAGCATCCTCTCCTTGTCCTGTGGGTTCCTCTGAGCATCCTCTCCTTGCCCTGCTGGCTCCTCTGAGCATCCTCTCCTTGCCCTGCTGGCTCCTCTGAACATCCTCTCCTTGTCCCGGTGGGCTCCTCTGAGCATCCTCTCCTTGTCCTGTGGGTTCCTCTGAACATCCTCTCCTTGTCCTGTGGTCTCCTCTGAGCATCCTCTCCTTGTCCTGTGGGTTCTCCTCTGAACATCCTCTCCTTGCCCTGTGGGTTCCTCTGAGCATCCTCTCCTTGCCCTGTGGGTTCCTCTGAGCATCCTCTCCTTGCCCTGTGGGTTCCTCTGAGCATCCCTCTCCTTGTCCAGTGGGTTCCTCTGAACATCCTCTCCTTGTCCTGCTGGCTCCTCTGAGCATCCTCTCCTTGCCCTGTGGGTTCCTCTGAGCATCCTCTCCTTGTCCCTGCTGGCTCCTCTGAGCATCCTCTCCTTGCCCTGTGGTCTCCTCTGAGCATCCTCTCCTTGTCCTGTGGGTTCCTCTGAGCATCCTCATGCTGGCTCCTCTGAGCATCCTCTCCCTTGTCCTGCTGGCTCCTGTGAGCATCCTCTCCTTGTCCTGCTGGCTCCTCTGAGCATCCTCTCCTTGCCCTGTGGTCTCCTCTGACATCCTCTCCTTGTCCTGTGGGCTCCTCTGAACATTTTCTCCTTGCCCTGCAGTCTCCTCTGAGCATCCTCTCCTAGTCCTGTGGGCTCCTCCAAGCATCCTCTCCTTGTCCTGTGGGCTCCTCCGAGCATCCTCTCCTTGCCCTGTGGTCTCCTCTGAGCATCCTCTCCTTGCCCTGTGGTCTCCTCTGAGCATCCTCTCCTTGCCCTGTGGGCTCCTCTGAGCATCCTCTCCTTGCCCTGTGGGTTCCTCTGAGCATCCTCTCCTTGCCCTGTGGGTTCCTCTGAACATCCTCTCCTTGCCCTGTGGGTTCCTCTGAGCATCCTCTCCTTGTCCTGTGGGTTCCTCTGAGCATCCTCTCCTTGCCCTCCTGGCTCCTCTGAGCATCCTCTCCTTGCCCTGCTGGGCTCAGTTCAGTCAGAGCCCTTCCAAGCACGGGGAGCCTGGGAACAGCCTCAGGGCTGGGGAGAACGGGCTGATGAGAGGCTGAAACAATTAGCAGAAATCCGAGCCCAGGGGGAACAGGGCTAATGCCAGGATTACTGCCTGGAAAGTCGTGCTAGAGGCAGGCATTGATCTGAAAGCTGCACCGGGATGGTGCAGGCAGCTCCTGCTCCCAAAGGACCCTGCCAGGCACCTCCAGGGTGAGGCTTACAGCGGGGTGTGTGCCCTCTGGGTGACACTCGTGTCACTCGTGTCCCTCCTCCCTGCCTGGGGGAAACCCTTGTAAGCTGCAGTGCCATGAAAGGCAGGATGGTTAAAAGCACCCCCCGGCTCTACACGTGTGTTCCTTCAGGGAAATGGAAGAATAACAGTGCCCAAAAGGTGGCAAGACACCCAGAAAGCTGTTCATGAGGTGAAATAGAAAAATAAACCACGAGGCAAACGCTCCATCCCCTGCCTTGGAAGGAAACCAGAGGTGCTGCTTTATCCCACTCTTGCCAATTGCTGAGGCTGTGGCTGCTCATCCTGGAAGAGCTCCAGGCTGGATGGGGCTTGGAGCAGCCTGGGGTAGTGGAAGGTGTCCTGCCCACGGCAGGGTGGGACTGGATGAGCTTTAGGGTTCCTTGCAGCCCAAATCCATCTGTGATTCCATGCAGCCCTGGATAAACACAGAGAAAACAGGGGAGGCCCTTGGGAGACAGGGGGTTTTGAATACATACCACAGCTTCTACTGCACCATTTGCTTTGTCCAACAGCAAGAGGAAAGGCCAGGAAGAGACAGTGTGGAGGCCCAAAGCTGGCTCAGAGCAGCAGAGAAGCAGCTCTGTCCCCAGCTGGATCAGGCACACACCACCCAGCCAGGAGAGACTGCTCCAGCCAGGGGATTCCTGCCCCACCCTCATCCTCACACACTGCATCACCTGCAGCCCCACAGCTGCTGAAACGCAGCCAAATTCCATCAGGAGGCAATTCTGTCAGGGAGAACTCGCTGCAGCTCTAACTGTGCTGTCCAAAAATAGCTGAGCACAGGCTGTTTTCTCCAAAATCCATAGGAGATGTAGCTTCACACGCTGCTGCCTCTGCTTGCAGCTGTGCTTGGGAGCAGGGAGGCCTCCTGCCACCTGAGCTCTGCACCTTGCAAAGACCTGGGCATTCACAGAGCAAGGCCAGGCTGGCAGAAAAACATTTGTATTTCCTGGGTGCTGCTGCACTCCTTCCCATTTTTCCCCTCTGTTTTTTAATCCATGTGTGGTAAATCAAAGGGCTTAGAAGCCAAGGGAAGGAGGTCCAGCAGGGAGTCTCACTATGCAGGCAGCCCAGAGGGGCTGCAGATTCTCATTTAAAAATGACACTGCAAGGTTTGAACAGTGCCATTTGCTTCAGCCTTTCCTTCTCAGCTCTTCCATTTTCCTGTTCAGTCCCAAGGAAAGAGCCCCACGGCCAAGAAGCCCCACCCAGCCCCAGATCTGCATCCCATCCAGACTCTGCTCCATCCCTGGCTGCCTCCTGCACATCCCCAGTGCAATTCATTCTCCTGCAATAATGGGGCAGCACAAATTACCAAGCAGACTCTTGTAGCAATAAAAATATAATGTACTGAGTCTGACTTGCAAAGTCCCAGCACTCTTTTGGAGAACTTCCATCTTTATGCTCCTGCCTCTTAGTTCTTCTTCCTTTTTTTTTTTTTTCAGCCTAATATGAGTCTCACTTCCAGAGTATTCATCCCTGAGCTATAAATTCCTTGTGTGAGCCATGTCAGCCCCTTGGGTGGATTGGGAACATTGAGTTTCATCCATCTGGGTTTTGGATCATGCCCAGCAGGGAGGTTTTGCTCTTCCAAGACATTGGGAGGAGAGAAAAAGTTCCAACCAGGATGATGGGGACCCAGGATGGATTTAATGGAGAAAACTAAAGGAAAGGCATAACTCTGGAGGGCCCTGCCTGGAAATCTCTGCCACAGCGTGCTGGAGTGGCACTTAAAGGCAAGAGGGGATGGGAGAGGGCAGGTCCAAGGAAAAGGAGGGCTCAGCAGGACTTCCAGGTGAGCTGGAGGGTTCCCAGCAGCAAAACAGCTCTGACAGTGCCTGGAGGGGCAAATTCCCTTCCACCATCCCTCTGTGAGGCTCATGGAAAAACTGCAAAGTGCTGCACCCTGCCTGGGCCTAAGGGATGTTTTAGACTGGGCTTAAGGGATGTTTTGAGTCTGGGCTTAAGGGATGTTTTAGTCTGGGCTTTATATCCCTGTGGTTTGGTGAAAGTTTCATGCTTTACCCAGCTGGCCTGGGCTCCCAAAACACACCAGGGTGTCCTCATGCCCCTGCCAGCAGGCACTGGGCTTTGGGATCAGCATTCCACTTTTTTTTCCACTTTGGCACAGCCATCTCCAGAGAAGCCACCTGTGTGTTGTGTGTGTTTGCTCTGACTGATCTCCAGAGCCTGCAGAATCCTCAGCCCCAGCCTGACCCTGCTGAGCAGCTCTTGGACAGAACCCACCTTCCACATTTAATCTTTGTTTGCCAGTTCCCTGTAAACTCACATTCCCGTGGTTCAGCTTGAATTCCTCAGAGCCCCATGGATTTGTTTTCCATGTCACACCAACGGGCACCAAGTCCCTGGAAGCTGAGCACAGTTCCCAGATGGGATATTCCCAGGTGGGATATTCCCAGATGGGATATTCCTCCTGGCAGCACATCCATGGACCAATCTTTGCCTTGGGCAAAAAAAAAAAAAATTGGACTTTTTTTCAAAGCTCAAATGAACATGCTCTTCAAGTAGAGTCCCTGGAAGTGAAATTCTGATGAGGCTTCAGCACCCTGGTGCCTGCAGACAGCCTCCTGCTCGATTCACTGCTCTGTCATGCTTGTTACTGGGAAATGAATTCCCTTCACACTGACATTTCATAGACTTCCTGATCCAGCACATAATGAACACCCCGCCAGCCCTGGCAGCCTCTTGCCAAACTAACTTTTATTACCTGTTTTCTCATTATTGTATTTAAATTGTCTGGTCTGTTGCTGCTGTGGCTCTTTTTATTTTTATTTTTTTCCCCTTAGAAGAGAAAGAGCAGGGTAAGATAACAAATTTCCCCAGCAGGGCCCTGCAGTGGGAAGCACAGATTCCCAGTGTCCCAGCCAGCCCTCAGGGCTGCCCAGGATGAGGCAGCAGCACTTGCAGGCAGCTGCAGAGGTTGGAGCAGGGATAAATGGTGCAGTGCTGAAGCACCTTGGCAGCATTAAGCACACAGCAGTGCTGGCTGTGTGATCCTACACCTTCCTGACCCGGGGCTAATCACATCTCTGCCATCAGCAGGGCACTTACACCTCATATCCCTGACATCAGGATGACTTATTCCACACTTCTAGACTTATTTGCTTTCACTCTCCTACAGCGTGTAACCTGAGAGAGTGGCAGTGCTCAGCAGTGGCTCCCGGGCACTAGAGCTGAAAAACTCCTAATGAAAACCTGGAGAATCATCCCTGCAGCACTCCAGCTGCAGGCTGGAGCTCTGAGCTGGCTGCTGGCCTCTGCTGCCTTCACTTTGGGCTGCATGCACCCCTGAGAACTCTCTTCTGGGCTGGGATGGGCTCACCCAGCAGCAAGTGGGGTCATCCCTCTGGGATCACAGACACCAAATAAACACAGCAGACCACTCTGGAACACCCTGGCAGGAGCCCCAGACACCCGAAATAACACAGAGAAGTGGCAAGTGCTCCCAAGAGGGGTTTTCCTCCTTTCCCTGCTTGACACTTGGCTGTTGCCTTCTCTGCAGAAAAGTCTGATGCCTTTGCACCTTGTCTAATCTCCCTGAAGAAAAGCAGAAGCCTCATGGAGAGGGGAACCTGCTTTCTTAAGCTTTTAGAGGGCCATGAATGCAGAGATTAGAAAAACCAAAACTGCAATGAGCAGCACAAGGTGCTGTGTGCAATTTCTCTGTTAACAATCAGACTCCACAGCAGGAAACAGAAAGCTCCCAAGGTGAGTAAACATCTCATTTTTCCCCTCCATTTCCAGAAGAATGGCTAGAGCACATCCCATGGGAGGTCTGTCACCCAGGCTGAGGGACCCTGCGAGGAGCAATGTGAAATTACATGTTTAATTACGAAATATCATCTTCATCTGAATATTCCCTCTGCTACTCCTGTTGTTAAGCCCCTAATTCTAGCTTGGAGCAACCTGATCTAGTGGAAGGCCCACAGAAGGGGTAGGACTGGACGAGATTTAAGGTCCCTTCCAACCCAAACCTCACATTCAAGTTCTCCCCGTGCTGCTGCTGCTTGCTGCTCCTCCCTGTGCCTTTCCCACCTCCTGAAAATCCTTTTTGAGGTGGGTGAGTGGATCTGCACAGAGCCCTGGCTGTAGGCCCTGATCCTTTCCCACTAATCCTCTTGCTTTTGGAGGGCTGCAGAGCTGTGCCAGGCCATTTCCACAGAATAATTTAGGAGCCCAGCTCAGAGCTCATCATCTGCACGTGAAGTGACAAGTGCCTGTCCCCACGTGCATCCCAGCCTTTGTCTGCACTGGATTCTGCAGTTTGTTCCTGGTCACTCCATCCCAGAGGTGCTTCCCTTCCTGACCACCCCTTCTTAGCATCATCCACCTTTCCATTCCATCTTGCCTGAACTTTAATGAGCCAGGAATAAGCTGCAGGCACACAGATCCCTGCAGGGCACCACTGCTGGCCTCCCTCCCTCCCTTGGCAAGGGGCTCTTCCTGCCTTTCAAGCACTTTTCCATGGGATGACCTTTCCTCTTAGCCCACAGGGGCTTGGTATCCTTAAGCTGCTCTGCTGAGGAAAGTGATCAAAAGCCTCCCAGAAACCTAAGTGGATTTTTTGTCCATTGGATTTACCTTGTCTGCACGTCCTGTGATGCCTTCAAAGACTCCTGAGGAGATTTGTGGAGCCTGAAGCCTGCCCTTTACGAAGGACATCCTTTCCCACTTATCCAGGCACCTCTAGATCCTGTCCCAGTTCTCCCAGTTCAAGTTTCCAACTCTCTGGGCCTCCATCAGTTGTGCCACAGAAGATTTAGATTAGATATTAGGAAGATGTTAGATTAGATGTTAGGAAGATATTAGATTAGATATTAGGAAGATGTTAGATTAGATGTTAGGAAGATATTAGATTAGATATTAGGAAGATGTTAGGTTAGATATTAGGAACATGTTTTACATGGAAAGGCCTGTAAAGCACTGGCATGGGTGCTGCTGGGTTAATGGTTGGACTTTTTGATCTGAGAGGGCTTTTCTAACCTTAATGATGCCATGATTTTAAGAAAGAGGAGGTGGGCACAGCAGGCTTGGAGTAGGCATGATCAAACTGAGAGATGGCAGAGATGGATGGGATATTGGGAAGGAATTTCTGCCTGGCACAGAGAAGCTGTGGCTGCCCCTGGATCCCTGGAAGTGTCCCAGGCCAGGCTGGACAGGGCTTGGAGCAGCTGGGACAGTGGAAATTGTCCCTGCCCATGGCAGAGGATTAGGGTTAGGATGAGCTTTAAGGTCCCTGCCAGCCCAAACCATGCTGGGATTCTGTGCTGCACCCTTGAAGTCACAGCACAAGAACTCTTCCAGCACTTTGATGCAGCTCCCAGGATTAAACATCCCTACCTGGGGTGATTCTAGCAGCCCCACGGCATGGCTTTACCCCACACCCTCCCACCCCTGACACAGAGCAGTGTGAGAGGCTGGTGCAGGCGTTTCCCCAGCTCCATCCCCTCCCTGGGCAGTGCCAGGGCCCAGCATCCCTTTGGGAATGGCTGCACAGGGCCCGGGCAGCAGCTCCCAGCAGCAGCATTATCCTCGGGGCTCAGCACGTTCCCATGGAAACTGGAGCCTTTTCGTGGCTGCTGACAGCTGTGGAGAGTTTTTTCTCTCAAATGCTTGGACACAGAACAGGTGTCTCCAAGCCAGGCAGCGAGCAGATAGCGCAGAGCCGGCGCAGGCCGATAATGAGACAAGTGTTTGTCTGAGATGAAACATTCTCACCCGGCGAGGGAGCTGGGCCAGAGCAGCACAATCCCTGCTGCAGGGACACAGGAACCATGGGAAGGGGGGACAGGCTGCCCACACAGCCAGCACAGCACGCTGGGAGCAGCAATGTGGCTGCTGCTGCCTTCCCTCCACGCTGGCAGGGCTGGGGATCAGCCTCAGCACCCCAGGATCAGCATCCCAGGATCAGCATCCCAGCAAATCCCCATCACTGCTGGGAGGGCTGGGGATCTGCCTCAGCATCCCATGATCAGCATCCCAGCAAATCACTGCTGGGAGGGCTGGGGATCGGCCTCAGCATCCCAGGATCACCATCCCAGGATCAGCATCCCAGCAAATCCCCATCACTGCTGGGAGGGCTGGGGATCTGCCTCAGCATCTCAGGATCAGCATCCCAGATCAGCATCCCAGGATCAGCATCCCAGCAAATCACTGCTGGCAGGGCTGGGGATCTGCCTCAGCATCCCAGGATCAGCATCCCAGGATCAGCATCCCAGCAAATCCCCATCACTGCTGGGAGGGCTGGGGATCAGCCTCAGCACCCCAGGATCAGCATCCCAGGATCAGCATCCCAGCAAATCCCCATCACTGCTGGGAGGGCTGGGGATCAGCCTCAGCATCCAGGATAAACATCCCAGCAAATCCCCATCACTGCTGGGAGGGCTGGAGATCAGCCTCAGCACCCCATGATCAGCATCCCAGATCAGCATCCCAGCAAATCACTGCTGGCAGGGCTGGGGATCAGCCTCAGCATCCCAGGATCAGCATCCCAGGATCAGCATCCCAGCAAATCCCCATCACTGCTGGCAGGGCTGTAGATCAGCCTCAGCACCCCAGGATCAGCATCCCAGGATCAGCATCCCAGCCTCAGCATCCCAGGATCAGCATCCCAGCAAATCACTGCTGGCAGGGCTGGGGATCAGCCTCAGCATCCCAGGATCACCATCCCAGGATCAGCATCCCAGCAAATCCCCCATCACTGCTGGGGAGGGCTGGGGATCTGCCTCAGCATCTCAGGATCAGCATCCCAGATCAGCATCCCAGGATCAGCATCCCAGCAAATCACTGCTGGCAGGGCTGGGGATCTGCCTCAGCATCCCAGGATCAGCATCCCAGGATCAGCATCCCAGCAAATCCCCATCACTGCTGGGAGGGCTGGGGATCAGCCTCAGCATCCCAGGATCAGCATCCCAGGATCAGCATCCCAGCAAATCCCCATCACTGCTGGGAGGGCTGGGGATCAGCCTCAGCATCCCATGATCAGCATCCCAGCAAATCACTGCTGGGAGGGCTGGGGATTAGCCTCAGCATCCAGGATAAACATCCCAGCAAATCCCCATCACTGCTCGGAGGGCTGGGGATCAGCCTCAGCATCCCAGGAGCAGCATCCCAGGACCAGCATCCCAGGATCAGCATGCCAGCAAATCTCCATCACTGCTGGGAGGTTTGGGGATCAGCCTCAGCACCCCATGATCAGCATCCCAGGATCAGCATCCCAGCAAATCACTGCTGGCAGGGCTGGGTTTTCAGTGAGCTGGACTGAAGGGAAAGGGTGGAATGACAAATGTGCAGCAGCCACATCTCCCATACTCAGGGCAGCCACACTGGGGCCCAACACCAACTATCCACCTCCTCTGTTTTGTTTCTCCCACAGCTCAGGCTGTTCCGGGGCTTGGGCTCAACCAGGAGCACTGAGTCGTTCTGCACAGAAAGATTCATAATTGTTAATGTGGTGTTACATCAAAAATCATGTCCAGGACGTGTCCAGGTTTCCATGTCAGGTGCTCAGAGCATGGCCCGTGCCAGCTTTAAATTGTCTGTGCAAATTGCATTGTGCTCACACATTGTGCTGCAGCCTCCTGATTACCCCATTGCCTCCTATTTCCCCCCTCAAACACCTGCCTTGTTTGTGGAATGGATAATTGTTCACTGCAGACTTTTATCACCCTAATTATTATTTACTATACAACATCCAAGCCCTGTTTCAGCGGAGAACTGCTCATTTCCTCTCCAATGTGGCTCAACTTTTCTGAACAATGCAGTTGAAAATATTTCATTTCTCGGCACATCGTGTATAAACGATTTCAGATAGAAATGATTTTATATATAAATTCATTTCCCAGCAATGTCACATATAAAAATGAGAAGCTGAGGAGTCAGAGATTAAAGCTCAAGCTCCTGAATATAACTGAGCAGTTTTTTGCTATTCCAGGTGTCACCAGGCTGACGAACTCGGGAGCATTTATCATCCTTCAGCCCTGCCAAACCTCCTGCAAACTTCTGACGAGTTATCTGCAGTTCCCCCAGCACTGCTCTGCATTCCCAAGGTGAGGAGGCAGCTGCTGCTGCCTTCAGCTCCTTGCCCTGCATCACAGAGGATGCATGGATGGAGATTCCCACTTTCCCACACCTTAATAATCCCAGTCTCCCTCTGGCACCTCTGCTCTGTGCTCTGCACCACCCACACCCTGATCCTGCACAGAGCAGGGACCCTCCACCCCAAATCCACCCCAAACCCAGGGCTGCCCTGAGGATGGATGAAATGAACTCTCCATTTCATCTTTTTATCCAAATGGAATGAGAAAGGCACGGAGCTGGAGTGGTTTTTCTGAACGACAGAACTGCTCTGGGGTCAAGGGAAAGGTCTCATTTTTAGATCAACCCTCTTTGTTTCAAACTCCTTAGTGTGAAACTCATTCCAACTCAAAGGAAAATCAACCCCACAGCCAGGGAGCAATGTGGAATGGTCACAGTGAGAGGCCTGTGCTGCCAGGATTAAAGGAATTTTGGACATCAATACAATTTCAGATGGAAAAAAAAAATCACTTAAATTCAAGCCTTGTTTTACATCAGCAGTTGGTGCAAGGAAGGTTTCTAAGCTTCTCTCATTGCAAGCACTGAGCAAGGTGCAGAATAAATAATGTGTGGCCATATTATTGGAGGGTGTGCAAGAAAACACCTTCAGAGAGCAGATAAAACAAAGATTTGTTCCCACCTGCCTAAATCCAGGCAGGTAAAGCCACACCTTGAGTGCTGTGTCCAGTTCTGGGCATCTCATGACAATGACATCGAGGGGCTGGATGGTATGAGCAGTGAGGACAGGGAAAAAGAAAAGAGGGAGCACCTGAGATGGGAAGAGCTTCTGTAAAATTGGCTTTTCACTCTGTTTGGGGTGTAATGGGGGATTTGTGTGCCCTGCACTGACTGCAGAAACCATTTCCCAGCTTTCACCCAAGGACTGGCAGGTTTTTTCCCTCCCCCTCCAGCCCTCTCTGGAAGCCCCTTCCCCATAGCCAGGCAAAGCAGAGGCAGCCTTCCCACAGCCAAGCACCACAGTTCCCCTTCTCCACTTGGGATCTGCAGCACCCCAAAACCTCCAGGGGCCCTCAGCCCCGCCAGCACTGCTCACTGGCACAGCTGAGCAGCTCTGCATCTCCCACCTGGCTGCACTTTCCGTGCTCCTCTCCTCTCCTCTGCCATTGGGAGAAGGGCTGGGGAGCTGCTGGGGCTTCAGCACCTCCCAAAATCCCACTCCAGCCTGCCAGTGTGCACATAAGGAATGTGCTCTGCCTGGAGAGGGATGGATTTTCTCTCTCAATTCCACCTGAGGGTGGTGGGTCCCATCCCTGCCATTCCCAGCTCCCTGGTGACCAAAAGCACACAGCAAACCACAGTCCCACTCTCCTGGAATGAGAGCCAGAGCTCTGAGCCCTTTCCAAAGGAGACTTACAAAATATCCGTGGTTCACGTAGATGAATTCCCTTCTGCTTATTATTCAGCTCAGCTATGGTTAAACCAATTTAGGCTACACAACATAAGAGTTATTAAAAAAGATCTGTGCCTGTCAACTTTTCATTACATTACTGCTCGACATTCACCTTGTACAAAATAAAAAAAAAATAAAAAAAAAAAAAAAAGAAAGGAGAGGGAAAAAAAAACAAACCTGAGGAGACTTTAAAATTAAACTATGTAAGTGTAAACCAGAAATTTTTTTGAGCACTGCCCAGGCTCCCCAGGGAACAGGCACAGCCCCCAGGCTGCCACCAGCTCCAGGAGGGTTTGGATAAACCTCCCAGGGATGCTCAGGGTGGGATTTTTGGACTGGATGATCCTGTGGGTCTGATCCAGCTCAGGACATTCCATGAGTGTGTGACCAGTCAGGCAAGGCCAGCCCAGGGCTCGGGGGTGGCAGGAAGGGGAGCTCACACTGAGGTGAGCACCAGAGCTCAAGAGAAGGAAGACTTGGGGTGCACCCACAGCTCTTCCCAAGCCAGTGCCAGCAATGCCATCTTCCCACTCAGGGAGCAAAGCAGAAGGGAGCAAGTGGCTCTCCAGGAGAGAAGGACAAAGCCAGCCCAGCACAGACCCTGAGCCCTGCCCTGCTCTTCCCAAAAACCACAGGGCTGTGCAAGCAAAGCCTTGTCCTGTGCTGCATTTATCTGCATTTGATGCCAGATGAAATCCAAGTTTAACCCCTCTGAACGCCCTGGCTTGCAGGAAAAGGGACTCAGTTTGCTCCCTGCCACCTCAGAAGGCAAATGAAGGAGGCGAGAACTGCGTATTTTGGTTATTGGCTGTTCCGCTCGAGCGAAACTGCACAATTGGGCGGGAGCAGGAGGCGCAAACACACAGCTGTGAGCACGCCGGCAGGATAATCCCCGCAGGGAATTGCAGCTTGGCAGGGCAGGGGGGAATCCAAACCTCCTGGTGATGAGAGAGGAGACAGAGCGGGGAAATAAAGACGGAGAACTCCGAGCTTTCCATCAAATCAGATCACTCAGCTGGGCAGAACAATTCCGAGCAGCCCAACGAGCGAGTTCTTCACGGTGATTGTTTCAGCAAAGACCGAGACCAGAGCTTGCTTTAAACAACTCGAAAAGGTTTTCAGTTATTTGATAATGAAGCCACTTACCTGGTGCAGGCTTCCCCCCCTCCCTGAGCTGTGTTCAGGCAGCAGGTTTTTGTTGGCACTGCCTCTTACAGGTGCTCAGGGGTTTAAGGAGAGATAAAGCAAAAACAAAGCCTTTGTTTGCAATGGAATTGGCCATCAGAGACCTGATCCTCCAAGCCTGCTGCCTACCAGCAGCTTTTCCTCGCTGAGCAGCTCCTCTGCAGGTGTCCAAGCCTGCCTGCAGGATTTGGGATGAAGCAGCACCTACCTGCCCCTCTGCAGGAATCCTGTACCCTCATCTGCAGGACTAGAGCTCCATCAGAGCTCGGGTTTGTAATCAGGAAGGGTAAGGAAAGGTTTCTGCTTCTCCTCTGGAACAAAAAATGGGGGTGATCACTCCCCTGGAGCAGGATCTGCTCCCTGCTGCCAGCACCCAAGGGAGGAAAATCTGACTGCAGCATCCCCATCCCCAAAAGCCTGTTCCTAAGGGCCTGCCCATAAACCAGAGGGACAAAATTTCTGTGCAGAATTAGCCCAGTGCTAGAGAAGAAACAGCAATTCCTCAAGCACCAAAAGCACCTAAAGACTTAAATGCTGCAAGCAATTGCCAGGAAGCACATTTAATTGGAATAATACTCCCACTGAGCAGATAACAGGATAAACTTCACAAAATAAGATAATGAATGAGGAAGATTTACAGCCAATATTTTGGTCGGGTGTTTTGTTGCATTTCTACACAGTCTGTGTGCTCACAAATGTTAATTTTCTCCTATTCTGTGTGCTCACAACTGTTGATTCCCTTCGGAAAGCAGATCCCAGAGTCTTCCACAGCATCTGATTAGCAGGGAAAGGGCTGTTAATGTTTGTGGTTCAATTCTGAACTGGAAAAAAACCTGTCCCATTAATGGGAAGCCCTCAGAGAAAGAGAAATGAAGATATTTATGGCCTGGAGAATTCCTGCCTAAAGAACCAAGCCAAAGCTACATCCCAAAGGCACAGATCCACCAGATTTTCCTCCAAGAAGCAGAACTGGCCTTAGTGAGGATGGAACCAGCCAGAGGTAGGAACAAGTCCTCTCAGATTCATCAGATTATTTTCTTTTAAAAAAGTATTGAAAATCTATATTTTAGAACAAACCCAACATGATTTCTGGAACACTGCTGTAACCTTCAGGACTCGTCCAGGAATTATTTCACTTACATCACTTACACATGAGGGTTTTGAATTCCAAGAAATCCCAAATCCAATGGCAAAATCAAGATGTTTCCTCAGTGACACAATGAGGATCCCTGTGAAAGAAAGGAGAAACTTTCCCATCTGCAACTCCTCACTCACATCCAGTTCCTCTTGTATTTTCCAGCTTTAGCTGCTTAACTTCAGCCTCCCACCCATATCATATATGTGTATTATATACCAAATGTCCCAGTGTCTCTCAGAATAGGGAATGCCTGCCATTCCCTGTTCACAGGCAGGAAAATAAAGGATAAATCCACTGCCTTGTGAAGGTTGTACTGGTTTGAAAGCAAAACCAGTAAGAGACTTCAAGTCAGAAATACAATTTAATAGGGAAAAAAAATAAAATACATGCACTAGTACAAAAGAAAACCACTGACAGAGTCAGAATAGAACCTGACACCCCACTGGTTAGGGTGGTGGTAGCAGTCCAGATAAAGTGGTTTTGTTGAAGCAGTGATCCTGTAGAAAGGTCTGGTAGATCTTGTCCTCTGGAAACCAGTGGGTAAGGGCTGGTTTGGTGTTCCAAATCTCAGTTTTTATCTAGGCAGGAAATGCTTGGCTCCTCCCCCTGGGTGGAGCATCTCCCAGTGGGATGATGTAATTTTATCAGTCATGCACTGGGACTCACTGGCCATTAACAGGAGATATCTCCTGGAGGGAGGATGGGCTGTGGGAAAGATAAAGATGATTGCCCCATTTGGTTTTAGCAGATGGCCCATTAACAGGAAATATCTCCCACAGGGATAAGACTCACTGCCCCACCTGGTTTCAGCAGATGGTGATAGAACACACACTTTTGGGCACATCTTTAAACTGTAACCTAGGACAAGGTTCTGGAGCTCACCACCTACACACAGCTGCTGCTTCAGTCCATTATTTGTCTCAATGAAACTGCTGCTGTCCCAGTGCCATAAAGCCACCTCAGCTGACACCAAGCCAAGCACCTGGGAATGTCCAGCTGCCTCCTGCTCCAAGGCTGCCGTGGGAGGGATCACTTCCACAAATTGCCAAATGTTTAGTGCTGAGGCTGACAGGGCTTTCCAAGGCTCTTCCAGCAAGAAGCATGAATTCAGCAGAGGGACTCTATTCCATGCAAGCACATGTCTGTTCCTAAGGAATTGGCACTGAACACCAAAAGCAACAGGTGTGGAAAAGAAACTGGGAAAATTGCTATATAGGAATTGCCAGACAGTCAACTGGGTGGGAAAAATTTCCTGATCCTTTCATTTAAGAGGGAACATTTATGCACCTGAGTTCTGGCTGTCTTAATCCCTGGTTTGGTTTTCATCAGCTCTTGGACATTTTTCTGGCTTTAGCATTAAAGTTTTCTGCCGTTACCATAAATCCCAGGAATTGTGAGGAATCTGTAAGTGCATGTACAGGAGCCACCTGGGATAGTGGAGGGTGTCCCTGCCCATGGCAGGATGGAGGAGATTTATGATCCATTCCAACCCAAACCATTCCATGATTCTGTGATCCCAGGACCATCAGAGGAAGGGTATAAAGAATCCTATTAAACCTGCCACGGTGCAAACCATGGTAAAACTTTCTCCCTTTCCCCTGTCCCCCCTCTCCTGCTCAGAATCCAGCTAGGTCCTTCTTACTCCATACTTTCTGCTTCCTGCAATTCCAACTACCCAGAGAAGGCTCCAGAAGCACTTGCTATATTTTATCTCCAATGACCAATAATAAACAAGGTCAAAATCAAGCAGCTGACCCAGATCCAACCTCCCTTGTATCTCCCTGCCTCATTGCCTCCCCATTTCTCTCTAATCTCAGCTGGAAATAGATCTTTTCCTGCCTCGGCCACAGCTGTTAATTTTTGTGTGTGTGTGTTGTTATTTATTATTTAGCACAGCAAAGCACCTCATGAAGCAGCTCTCATGAAAGGCACTACATAAAAGGAAGCTGCTTCTGAATATTTTAGGAACCCAATGTTCTGCTATTGATATTCTAATTCCATTTGTTTGAGAATCAAGTCAGGCCCCAACAGGTTATTCAACAAATTAATAAATGTTGCGGCTTTTGTCTTCCGGAGGGTTTGTAGCTCCTGGGATTTGCACTTTCATGTTTTTGCTCTGGTAAAGTCTGTTGCGTTTGTTTGTTCAAGAGAGGAGCCCTGATGTTCTTGTGTGATCCCCTGACTCCAACAGCTGGGGCTTGTAAAGCAAACAAACCCTGCAGGACACTGAGGGAAATTGGAAAACAAGGGGTTGGCCACTCTGCACCTCCCTGTGGTCAGTGGGATTTCCCTTCCAGGGACCACAGAGTCATGGAATGGTTTGGGCTGGATCTTAAACCTCCTCCAATCCCACTCTCTGCCATGGCAGGGGCACCTTCTTCCATCCCAGGGTGTTCCAAGCCCCGTCCAGCCTGGCCTTGGACACTTCCAGGGATGGGGCAGCCACAGCTGCCCTGGGCCAGAAACCTCCCCAACCTCACAAGGAAGGATTTCTTCCCAGCATTCCCACCTCAACCAGAGGGATTTTTCCCAACAAAGGACATGAGGTACTGTTTTCAATTAACAGGAGTTCCCCGGCCTCGTTGTGACCTAGAATTTCCCCTGAATGAAAGCACAAACCCTATTTGTTTAACCTGGATATTTCAGCCTCCTCAGAAGAGAAATAAATGCTGTCTCCTCCTTAGTCTGAGCCTTAGTCAGACTTTCATCTTGCACACAAAAAGGAGGGGAGGGAAAGCGGGAAAGATTCTTCAGGGAATTAACAAAAAACTCTCCATAGTAGGTAAAAAATATCTGTGTATCCTGAACATCAGCGTGCAGCTATGCAAAAAGCTGTGCCCTGTCTTTTCTTTTCCCTAGGAAATAGCTCATGGATACCCAATCCTTAACTGCCCAGCCATAGCATCCATCCTAACAGGAACGCTGAGCTCACCTGGAGAAAAGCAGGAATTAGATCCAGTGAACACACTTTTTTTTTATTTTTTCCTCCAACAAAGACAAAGCCATTTCAGTGGCAAATGGGCAGAGAAGCCACAGAAGTGGTTGCAGTGCAGATCTGCCCTTCCCACAGGAGAGCCCAAACAGTGGTGGGAGCGGTGTCAGCTCTGAGGAAAATCCAGGAATAATGTCCCTTCACAGGAGATAATCCAGGAATAATGTCCCCTCACAGGAGATAATCCATAAAATAATGTCCCCTCGGCAGTATGCAAGGAACTTGCAGCTCCACACAGGGACAAGTGCTAAAGTGGAGCTTTCAGCTCCTCAAATTACTGCCTTAATTTATGTGCAGCAAAGTGCGCCAGGCAACGTGTTCCACACTTAGATTTTTAAAAGGATTTTTCCCTCTTTACCTCTTGTCCTCTCCTTTAACCTCCCAGAGAATTCCCATTGGCTGCTGCTACCACACAAGCCTGAAATTTTAATTCCCTTCCACGTCTCTGTTCCCTGTTTCTCTGTGGGTGCAGAGATTGTGAAATTAGCAAGGAATGGGGAAAATCGCATCGGGCAAATTTCACCTTGAGGGTTTTTATCTCCCCACCCATCACAGGAGTAATGGGGCAGACGACAGGAGGATTTTAATGCTGATTTAACATCTATCTATTTATGCTGCTGCATATATGTGTTTATTTGTGTTTCTCCCTGAGCTCAGTATGTCCACAGCAGCCAGGAAATGGAGCTGATTAATAGAGCTCCTTCCTCCAAATGCACAAAGTAAATTCGGCCTAAAGATAATCAGTGAGTTTGATTTTATTCTTCCCTCCAGTATCAAGTTGGAGGGAGTGTTTTGCATAGAGGAATACTGATGGAGCCATCCTTCCACAGTCCATACTTTTACTTCAATTTCCTTTACTCTAACTGCAATTCCTTTCCATCACAAAGGCTGGAGAGCTGCTGGTAATGTTGGTCAGCAGGTTAAATATTTATAACCTCTATAAAAATATATGCTAATTTGAAAATAGTAAACTAAGCTTAGGACATAGCTTGGGGCAAATTTAAACAAAGTCATCAAAGCAAGAGCTGTGTTTTATAACAAAGCCGTAGGCAGAGCCCAACAGGTATAACTCTGAATTTCTTTGTGTTAAGGACAAGCACTAAAGCCAGGGCACTGTTTGCATACCAAGGGCTGCCTGGAGCAGGGAAAGAATCCAGCCCTGAGCCTGTGCTGCAGCCTAGAATCCCAGAGTGGTTTGGGGGGGAAGGACCTGAAACTTCCTCTAGTCCCACCTTACCCCTGCCACAGGCAGGGATATTTTCCATCATCTCAGGTTGCTCCAAGCCCCATCCAACCCAGCCTTGGGCACTTCCAGGGATGGGGCAGCCAGAGCTTCTCTGGGCACCCTGTGCCAGGCCTCACCTCCCTGACAGGCAAGAATTCATTCCCAATATCCCATCTAACCCCACTTTCAGTCAGTTTGAAGCCATTCCCCCTCACCCTGGCACTCCAGGCCCTTGTCAGTGCTCTGTGTCCATGTTTCTTGTTGGCTCTTCCAGGTCCTGGAAGGCCACAGTGAGGTCACCCCAAAGTTTCTCCAGGTGAACAATCCCAGCCTTTCCTCCCAGCAGAGCTGCTCCATCCTCTGCTCATCCTGGTGCCTCCTCTGGCTCCACATCCTCCCTGTGCTGGGCCCCAGGGCTGGGGCAGCTTGCAGGTGGGGTCTCACCTGAGTGGGGCAGAGGGGCAGAATCCCAATCCCTTTCCTGCTGCCCATGCTGGGGTCCAGCCCAGCTCAGGGGGGTCCTGGGATGGGGCCAGTGACACTTTGGGTAGAGGAAGGAGTGAGAGAAGGAAGATGTGTGTAAGCCTCATCTAGGGAAAGGATCTGTCAGAGATAAGAAACCTCAGGACTTTGTGCTGGAACAGCCTGGAGACACAAAAAGCTGAGCCTTGTCCATGCTCTGTGGCAGGAAAGGGCATTTGAGCAGTCAGGGCAGCAGTCCAAGGAACACCAAGGGTCAAACACAGAGGGATTAAATCTCTCTGGATCTAACACCAAGGGATTAAACCCCTCTGGGTCAAACATAAAGGGATTAAACACCTCTGGATCAAAACCAAAGGATTAAACCCATGGGGATCAAACACCTTCCTCAGCCAAGCACTGCAGGAAGCCCCAGCCAGGAGCGCACTAACTGCAAGGCCACCCCGGGATTTTTTGGGACTTTGAGCCAAGAGAAAGGGATCCTCCCACAAAAGTCCAGGAGCTTTTGGCCCATGTGCACAGTCTGGGGCTCTGTGTGCACTGGTGGGGAGATTTGTCCATCACTCTGCCCAGGAAACCCACAGCTGGAGCTCTGGGCCCCCCTTCCTCACTATTTGAGGCTGCCTGAGGGCACAGTATCCTCCATCCTGCTCAGGATGAGGTTCCTGGGTGCCTCTCCTCTGCCATGGAAGCTGGCAGCAGTCCCTGTGCCCTGCCACATTCCCACACCACCAATGACAATCTGAAATGTCCCTTGCACGGGCAGTGCTGTGTTTGCTTTGCTGCCTGCTGCTGTTGAGGTAACAGATGTTTTCATTGAGCTGCTCACAATAACCCCTGGGCCTTTCCCCTGAGTGGTTCCAGTTAATTTAAAATGCAGCAATGTGGATGAGGAGGTTGGATTTTGCCTTCCAATGCACATTAACTTGCATTTGTCAACATTTAATTTCATCTGCCACCGCCTCGCCGGCTCACCTGCCTGGATAGAGCCATCCCAGCTTGAGCTACACAGCTAAATAAATTTCACTAAACAACTGTGGCCAATTGCTGTTTATTCCATCTTTTCCTCCCCTCTAATTCTGGATTATATTTTTAAAAGCCTGGCCCAAGCTTTCAGGCTCTCTCCTCTTCTACAGCCACACTGAAAACTGGTTGTTCTTTTTTTGTTTGACTCACGGCTGCTTCCTAACCTGTGCCAGTAATTCTTTTATTTAAGGCTGCCCTCTCGTTCCACTGCCTCCTTCTCTGCTGGGATCTTATCTTTAGATCCCTCTGAAGTCTCTTCCCATGGATATTCCCTGCGTACTGTTTTCAGCAAAAACTGTGAAGAGGCAATTAGCAGAGGCCTCTGCCTCCTGTCTATTCCCAGATTAAATTCTCTCACCAATTTCTACTTCCAGTCCCTTATACAATCACTTGGTAGGAGCTCTTTTTTCCTCTTTATTCAGTGGGAAAGAAAGGATTCAGAGTGCAAAAGCAGCTCCAGACACAGCATTTCCCTTGCCCTCTCTTCTGAGGTTTCCAGAAAGGGAGCAGCCACTGTGACCAGCTCTGGTCCCTCAATTTGGGAAGGACACTGAGGGGCTGGAGTGTGTCCAGAGAAGGAAACAGAGCTGGGGAAGGGGCTGGAGCACCAGGAGAGGCTGAGGGAGCTGGGAAAGGGGCTCAGCCTGGAGAAAAGGAGGCTCAGGGGGAACCTTCTGGCTCTGCACAAGTCCCTGACAGGAGGGGATCTGTGGAGGGGGTCAGCTCTGCTCCAGGGAACAGGGACAGGTAGGGAAAGCTCAGGTTAGACATTGGAGGAATTTCTTCTGTAAGGGTGGCCAGGCCTTGGAAGGAGCTGCTCAGGGAGGGTTAGAATCCCCATCCCTGCAGGTGTCCAGGGGATGCCTGGATGTGGCACTCAGTGCTCTGGGCTGGTGACCAGGTGGGGACCAGGCACAGGTTGGATTTGATCACCTTGGACATCCTTTCCAGCCTCAGCGATTCTGGGATTCTCTCATATGGGGATAATTGCTCAGAAAAGGCAGATCCCATGCCTAACCCTTCCCAGATTCCCAGAGATCGTGCCCAGCCCTGAGGCTGAGGTTTGAGGACAAGCAGCTGCTCTGCTCTGCCCTCTCCTTGCCAGACCCTTGCCAGCTTTCAGCATTCCCACCTCTGGACAGACACTGCACAGCAGCCAGGGACACACTACTGGAAAGGTACAATTTGCAATTTCCCCCCCTGGAAGGGAAAGAAGGGGAGATTGGAACAAGACTTTTTAAGGAATGGGAATGGATCAGCTCACAGGGCTTGAGAGAGGCTGGGGCACAGCCAGGGCCCAGCTGAAGACAAAGAAGGAATAGGATGTTTTCCTGCTGAACTTGGCCATCCTCCCCTCCCACCTGCTCTGCCCTATGCCAGACAGCTCAGGCACAAACCTCCAGGGATTTCCAGGCACAAACCTTTGAGGATTTTCTGTTCGTTTTCAGATTGCATTTCCATATTTAAATTCGAGGAGGAAGAAAAGAAATCCCAAATCCAGTGCTTCCTAGAATCCATCAGGGAAAACTGACATAACAGCTTTGACCCCTGGGCACAACTATGAATTCTGAACAACCTTTTACTTCTCCTTAAAAATCAAATGCAAGCTCTGGGAGGCAAGGACCAACAATGCTCACTGCAAACTTCAGATCCTTGTCAGAAACTCTTCATAACAGACTCAGGATTTGCACTCCCTCTGGCCAGAGGAAAATGCTGCTCCAACCCTGCTCCTCCCAAACCCCCAAGCTCTCTGTAAAATCACTAACATGGAAATAGAGAAGAAACTCAATATTTTGGCAGTTGGAAAGTGTCTTCCTCCAACCACAGGAAGGCATTTCCCTGTTGATCCTTGTGTTGTCAAAAAAGCAGCAACACCCCTCTGACAAGTTTTGCTTTATCTTCTGCAGAGCCTCATGAATCTGCTTCCAAATCCTCCTTTCCAAAAGTGTGAGCACCAAGAAATTCTCTTTTGAGTCTGGATAGTCGAGGCCACTTCTATTCCTCAGCTCCATTCCCCTCCTCTTCCTCCTCCTTTTGTGAACTGGGGAGAAGGAGAACAGCAAAAAAAAAAAAAAAAAAAAAAAAAAAAAAAAAAAAAAAAAAAAAATTGCTGTTGATTATTCCTATTATTGGGAGCAATAAGGACCCTGGGGATTATGACCTACATACATTTATTACCCACACCCAAGCAGCTTCCATGCTGACTGCAGCACACAGCAGAGACCAGGAGGGAAGAGGAAGGAAGCCATCATCCCCTTGCACCTCACACTCACAGACACCAAGCTGTTAGAAAAGAACAAAAAGCAAAAAATGCACCAGAATGTCCCCAGGGGACCCTCAGCACTCTCCAGTCTCCCAGCTTTTGGAGGTCTGGCAAGATCCTCAGCCAGAACTGTCCCAGAATTTTCATGAGACCTTGTCCAGGCCCTGTATAAAATGATGCCAGGGGAGGATGGTGTTTCCTCCAGGAGGTTTAGCTGACCAGGGAAAGGAAGGCAAAGCAGATGGAGTGGGATGGAATGTGAGAGCTCCTGGCTGTGTGTCTCAGGGATCACAGGCTCATCCAGCTTCCCCAAGAGCTTCTGAAAGCTTGTTCATGGATTTAAGCCACAAAGGTGTCTGTGACCACAGAGAAGGGAACTTTGCACTTGAGCTGGTTCATAACTGGGAAAACACAAATTTACTTCTGTTCCCACTCTCTGCTGGGGTTCCAGCCCTCTCCATGGATCAGCTGCCTTCTCAAGCACAGCCACAAAGCCCCAAACCCTGCTGAGGTGCCTGCAAAGCAAGCAGGGAGTGACTGCTGCCCTCATTAGGAAGGACAAAGCCTTCTCAGCAGTGGATAAAATCAGCTCACGCTGGGGTTTGCAGGGTAGGACAAGGGCTCATTCCAATGCTAACCAGATTATTGAGCTTGCTAAAGGCTATCTCTGAAGGGATAGTTGGAATTAGTTGATAGTGATTTAATTTGTGTTGCAGATTGCTAATTAAGCCTGTGAAGAGGACAAAAGAAATTAATCCGTTTAGTTAAGGAGATACAATGAGAGATGTGGCAACGCCAGAGTCATTCAGGGCCAGGAATAAATGCAAGATTTGCTGCACCTCACCTGTGAGCACAGAGGGAGTGGGCATGGAGGCCTGGCCACCCCAGCCACCCCAGTTTCCCTGGATTGCTGTGGAATCATGGAAACAACCTTGGAAAAGACTTTTAAGGCCAGCCCAGCACCACCACTGAGCCCTGCCCTCCAGTGCCACACCCACACATTCCCCACCATTTCCAGGGGTGCTGGCTCCATCACTGCTTGCTTCCAACCCTGGCAATGCTTTCCATGAAGGAATTTTCCCTAATTTCCAAACAGCTTGAGGCCGTTTCCTCTTGTCCTGTCCCTTGTTCCCTGGGAGCACAGCTTCCACCTGAGGCTCTGACCACCAGCTCCAGGGCTTGATCCAAGAGGAACATCTCTCCAGGCAAGGAGAGGTAATTAAAAAGCATAAAAAGCACCCAGGGGTGTCCTCTGGGATGGCACGGCCTCCACATTAATCCTGTTTAATCCACCTCTCTCAGGGTTCCCAGGGATTCCCAAACCACCACAGCCCATCCTGGTTTTCAAAGCCAAGTGATAGGAAGTCAGCTCACACCTCAGTGAGTTGCTCCAATGTTTAATTAACCTGTTAACCCCGAAATCACTCCAGGCACTGGAAGTCATTTTACAAAAAATGCCCAGATATCTTCAAAGAGGAAATTTAAAAATTATTTTTGGAAAGCAGAATTCAATTTACTCATTAAAAAAAAAGAAGATAAAACCTCTGAGTGTTTTTCAAAGCTCTTTAAAAATATTTAAAGAACGATTAAATCAGAAAGTCATCTTGATTCTTCTTATATCTGAAATTTTCAAGGAGAATGCTCCTTTTTTTTTTTTTCCCCTCAATATGCACCAGATTTCTAAGGAAGCTGCTTCACAGCTGGCTGGATTTTTATCACAGTTTGGAGAAGCACCAGGAAATCTGAAGTTGGGTGTAAGTTTAAGTTTTGGGATAAGTAAGTCAGTGAGTTTTAGTACGACCTCTAATGCTTTTAGTAAGTAAAAGGTTCAAATGCCAAAGTAGCAGAGTGAGGTTGCAAAAATATTGATGTTTTCAGTAGAGGCTCAAGGCAGGACTTAAACATAATAGAGCCATAGTAAGAATATTGCTTACATTTTTCAGATAGAACAAGACAGGTCATATGTGTAGTTTATACATAACCTGGTGTGCTAAGAAACTAGAATTCAATAGGTTAAGGAGGGGTGGTCTGAGTTTGTGTCTTGGCTTGTTGGGAAGATTCTATATAGGAGTTTGTATTGGGGAGAGTTGGTGCTTTTTGCCATTGCTTTTCTGCTTGCCTTTTGAGACTGATGTGCTTCTGCAATAAATTACCTTTTAGCAACTATTGAGCTGCTTTGTTCATTTAAGGTAACCCGAGGAAGTTGGTGCCCAGAGCACTGGAGTTTCATAACCTCACAGCCAAAGGAAACATTCCTGGCTGGGGGAGCTGCTCTGCCCTTCCCTGAGGCAGCCAGGTGAGCACAACTCAAATGGAGCAAACAGCTCTGGCCACGAGTCCTGCAGCCCACAGAGCTCCCCAACCCAGAGAAGTCATTCCTGGAGGCATCATGGCAAGGAATTTCATGTAAGTCCTGCCTGGATTCCGTGCCCCTTTATCCATCCCCAGCAGTTCCTACAGCTGGAGCAGCCCCCCTCGTTTATTCACCCTGGGATGGTTCAGCCCTCCAAGGGAAAAGAACATTTTTGACTGCACATCTCTTTGAAAGCTTCTCCAGGGGAGCTGCAGCACCTTTGAAGCTGTTGTGAGTCCAGGAAGGTGCCAGGCTGCTCCTGAGTGATAGCATGGCAGCACTGCCCAGGGAAGAGGGACGGGAAGCTTGAAAGCAGCTCCAAAGGAGTTAAAGCCCAGCACTTGCCTGTGGGAATCCTGCACCACACAAGGCCCCAGAGATACAAGGGGATTGTCTGGATAAAAGTTGATTAGTCCACATTACAGGGATTAGCGTTCCCTTTGAACTTTTAACAACTTTGTTATGTCTTTTGCTTGCCTTTTTATGTAAAAAAATAAATAAAAAGGTGGAGGGGTTTTTAAGCCGATTTTTTTTTTTTTCTCTTAAAGGAAATGATTAATTCTCCCTATTACCAGCAGATAAAGCCCTGGCCACACTTGAAAGGGGGAGTCAATAACATGGGGAGGTTGGAAGAACCACAAATCCTGTTGGACATGCTCTGGCTGGCTTTAGATGTTTCCTTTGTAGCAGGAGCAGGCTGGATTCCACAGCAGCACACGCCGGGCTGGCACGGGAGGGGCTGGGATGGCAGGGGGGACAGGAGGCCAGCCCTGCTTGGAAAGCCAAGGAAAAACCAGCTGGAAGTGGTGCAAGCAAGGTCAGGGCAGAGCTGCTCCCTGGGGAGGGTCTGTCTGGGCTTCAAGGGATAAAAGTCACACTTGGAACTGGGCAGGATCAAGGCAGGGTGAAGATGGAGATAAAGGGGAGTGTGAGTTACCCTCAGCCAAGAGAATGATCCTTGATGGAGACCTGGTGGGGGAGAATCCCTGCTCCCTCCTTGCTCCTCTGCTCACTCCAGCCTGGGATTTACCCCTGGCATTATTTATCCTGGCGCCGTGTCCAGGATTTGCTGCAAGTGCAAATGCCTTGGGAAGAGTCATAGGAAGTGAGAGTCCTGGAGGAGGAGCAAGCACAGAGGGGTGTCCCACTGCCCCCTCCGAGACCCATCAGCAGGTTAATTCATTCCTTGTGTTCTTCCCCTCATTCATTAGCAGCTCTGCTGGAATCAGATCACCTTCACCCCAGGACTGCTGTCAGGAGACTTTCCCCTGCCTAGGGTTGAGTGTCCCTCTTATCTGAGCAGCTTTGAATGGCTTGAACAGTGTTCCACCGGGTAGCAAATGCAGCTTTTTGCCTGCTCTGACCCAGGGCTCACCACAGCATGAGACTCTCAATCTCAGGGTTGTGGGTTTGAGCCCCACGTTGGGCGCCGCTCTGCGACACTCTTCAGGATATGTTGTGTTGGGGTTGATGGTCGTAAGGGACAAAACTCAAGTGCTCTGTTGAAGCTAAAGGTCACAGTTTATTATAAAAGAGCCTGCTAGGGGCTGCCCAGCACAGCCCCAGAGCAGGACAAAAAGAGAGAAAAAGCGGGGAGAGAGAGAGAAGAGGGAGAAGAGAGCAAAAAGAAGAGACAAGAGGAGAGAGCGATTTCCCATTTGCAATACAATAAATCTTCTTCCATGATGAATATTCTAATTTCCACTAACCAATGTAACACAAGATACAAATTCTGTAGCATTTACATAGAGCCTATAGGAATCCTTATATTAGCATAGTGTGTTACATTTTAAACTCTAAGATCTAATCTTTGGGCTCTGACAAGTCTTTTCTGTGCCCTTTGGGAGTTGCTCTCTGGCCGAGGGCATTGTTTAATCACGAGGGGATTGCCTTCAGGGGCCATCCTATTGTTTCATGGTTATTCAGCAACTAACTTTCCTGTAACATCTTTCCCAACAGGGCTGGAATCACAAACCCACCCTGTCTGAGCCTTGAGCTCAGTGGGAGCACAAGCTGACAGCCCTGAAAATCCTCGTGCAGCCCCAGCACCAACTCCTGCTCGTTATCCAGGAGCACATTGCCTCCTCACAGGATCACCAGGGCTGGGAATGACCCAAACCTGCTCACCCCCGTGCCAAAGCTCCCTCCTGCTCCTGCATTCGTGATGTTTAGTGGCCAGGCTCTGACACAGCACTTCTGGGGGAATGTTTTAACGAGCCCAGGAAACACAGGCAGCTGCAATAATCAACTGCTCGACAACACAGCTCAGTTGAATGATGACTAACACGCTGCCATTTTAGCTCCAGATAAGCAGGAGAACCACATTTTCCAGCTTTAAACACACTGCCAGCACAAAGAAATCCATAGAATTTCAAATGCCAAACCCCTTTCAAACCGGCAGCCAACATTAGTTAGGAGAAAATGGGAATATCAGGCAGAAAAAGACTCTGCTGCCTTGAAATCAGGACAATTAATAATACATGAAGCAACCCCTCAAACCACCTTTTTCTCCCCTCCTACTGCAGGCAGAGAAAATGAACTGAATTGGAAATTCTGTCAGGAAAAGTACATGCTCCAGAATGGAAAGACAAAGGCACAGTGAGAAAATGAGCTGTGTCAGGCTGGTTTACAACAGCAGCAGAGCAAGGGGCACAGAATTGCCCTCAGGAGGCAAAGCAGCCTCGGGCTCACAGCAGCTCAGCAAGGCCTGCAGGCTGAGCAGGAGCAGCCTGGAGCTCCAGAGGCAGCCTCTGAGAGAATCTGACATCAAAAAACAATCATTTTAGTGTTCAGCTCAGCAGGCAAAGTGAGGAAAATCCTCTCCCCATCCACCTGCAGAGCTGCCCCAGCCCTGGGGCCCAGCACAGGGAGGATGTGGAGCCAGAGGAGGCACCAGGATGAACAGAGGATGGAGCAGCTCTGCTGGGAGGAAAGGCTGGGAGAGCTGGAATTGTTCACCTGGAGAAGCTTTGGGGTGAGCTAGTGGTGGCATTCCAGGACCTGAAGGAGCTGCAGGAAAGATGGAGAGAGAATGTGGACCAGGGATGCAGTGCCAGGAAGAGGGGGAATGGCTTTAAGATGAAGGAGGGTAGATTTAAATGGGATATTGGGAAGAAATCCTTCCCTGTGAGGGTGCTGAGGTCCTGGCACAGAGAAGCTGTGGCTGCCCCATCCCTGGAAGTGTCCCAGGCCAGGTTGGACAGGGCTTGGAGCAACCTGGGACAGTGGAAGGTGTCCCTGCCATGGCAGGGGATGGGCTGGATGGGCTTTAAGGTCCCTCCCAACCCAGACCATTCCATGATTCAGCTCTTGCCCTGCCAGACAGCCCTTTGTCCCTGCCTCCAGGGAACCCTGGGACACAGGATTCCCGGGATTGTGCCCAGCTTGCATGGCACCACACTGAGCAGAGCACAGCACAGTGCCAGCTGCCCCCAGCCTGCTCCTGACCCCACATCCTCCTCCTGCCTGGGGGAAAGGAGGAAAGCAGTCACTGCATCCACTGTTGATCCAGTTGGATGTGGACTTTTCAACCAACATACGTGACCCTTGTGCCATCCCACCCCCAGGAACTGTCCCAGGAAGCAGGGAATGGAGTCCTGGAGGTTCACACGTGCAGAGAAGCTTAAAATTATTAATGGGCTTCTTGCTCTGGTTATTAAACTCTTTGTGCTGGAATACAGGATGCAGGCACGGAGATCAAAGCCTGCTGCACACGCATAATCAGGAGAACTGCTGCCCCAGAGCACGGAGCAGAGCTGGATGTGGCAGAAGCCGGAGGAGCAGAGGGCTGAGGGAGCTGAGCCGGGGCTCTGCACTCGGCGTGTGCCTCTCTTTGCTCCCGGTGATGTGGGGATGCCGCAGCTCTTTGTTGTGGATCAGCGCCGGCAGCCTCGGGAGTGACACACCGTCCCTCCGTGGCTGCAGGAGATGCGAAGCTGCTCAGGATCCCGACTTCATCAGCGCCGTGTTCCACCCCACAAAGGGAACATCAAACGCCTGGAATGGAAGGGGTGGTGGGAAATAGCAGGAGCTGCTGGAGAACAGCTCTGCTGAGCTCTTCCATAGTCCTGGAATCTCCTGGAGAGCAGCACCAGCCTCAGGATTTCAGCTCAGAGCCCTGCCTGCCACTCCTGGAGCCTCCTCCGGAGGGACAAGCACAGCTCACCCTTTTAGACATTACAGTATTACAGAATGTTTTGGGTTTACAGACACTCTCCAAGAATAATCCCCCTGATTCCTTCTGATCCTGTTTCTTTTCAGCAGCCAGATTGCCAGGTTTGGGGATGTTAAAACTGCAGCCAGGTAAAGGGAGAAAATACCCTGCTTTTCTTCTCCCAGCTTTGTGAGCAGAAACTCATTCAGTGGAACCTAATATTGACGAAGGGGACTGAACCTCAGGTGAGGTTTAGGTTGGATTTCAGGAAAAGGTTCTTCCCAGGCTCCCCAGGGAATGGGCACAGCCCCAAGGCTGCCAGAGCTCCAGGAGGGTTTGGAAAACACTCCCAGGGATGCACAGGGTGGGATTGTTGGGTGTCTGTGCAGGGCTGGATTGATGATCCCTTCCAGCTCAGGCTATTCCATGATTCTATGACTCATATAACACCTTGCACCATCCCAGGTTGCTCCAAGCCCTGTCCAGCCTGGCCTTGGACACTTCCAGGGATCCAGGGGCAGCCCTCACAGGGGAGAATCTCTTCCCAGCATCCCATCTAGCCCTGCCCTGTGTCTGATCCAAGCCATTCCTCCCTGTCCTGGCACTCCAGCTCCTGATGAACTCGTGAACCAATGAACTTGAACTCCCTGGTTTCCCTGTGGGCCCCTTCAGATGCTGCTCTGAGCCTTCCAAGCAGGGACTGGGGAGAGCAGAACAAAGCCCTGGAGGGGAGTTGGAGCTTTGTAAGCTAAAATGGGAAAGAAAAGCCTATCAAACCCAGCTTGTAAGATTAAGTGAGGTAAAATATGCTGTGAGCCTTTGTTGTTTTAAAACCCCTCTGCTGTATTGTTTCACCTAATGAAGAAACATGATTTCATTCCAAGCAGGCTGTTACTCCCTACCACTTATCTGGGCTCCCAAGGGGCAGCCTGGATTCCAGGGGCTCAGGGAAATCTGTGGCCCATGCTGTGGTCTCTGGGAAAGGTCTGGCCAGGGGTGCTGGGCTGGAGGGAGAAAACTCAGTCCAGAGAAGCTGTGAAGGAGCCACTGCTTTAGTCCAAGGCACCACCCAGGTATTGAGATGGGCTTGGAGGGTCAGTGCTAAACAGCCTTCAGCAGTTCCCAGAGAATCCCACAGCTGCTGAGCTCTGCCCCTGGAAAAGCCTCATTCATCCTGATTTCCCCCTGGACAAGTTAAACCCTGCAATGAATGCATGGCTGTTCTCAGTCACCATTCCTTAAAGCCATGGAATGTCCTGAGCTGGAGGGGACACACGGGGATCATCAATCCAGCTCCCTGGCCCTGCACAGACAGCCTCAACAATCCCACCCTGTGCATCCCTGAGAGTGTTTTCCAAACCCTCCTGGAGCTCTGGCAGCCTTGGGGCTGTGCCCATTCCCTGGGGAGCCTGGGCAGTGCCCAGCACCCTCTGGGGAAGAACTTTTCCCTGATATCCAACCTGAACTCCCCTGACTCCTCCAGCCTGGGTTCTGTTATCACAGGGCTCTTTGAGACCCTCTCCAGGGGGGTTTGAGACCCCCAGGGAGGCCAGGGGAACACCCTGGGCTCCCACACCTGGGATGGAATCGGATTATTTTGCTGCCTCGGAGGAGCCTGGCTGATCCAGCCGTGGCTCATGCATAATGCACCTGCAGTCGCCGCTGGCAATAATGGATGGGTGACACCGGAGCCGCTCGAGCGGGGCGGGGGCACGGGAGATCACCGACGGAATTTCTCCATTGTTCCACGGCTGCTGCTGGGCTGTGCTTCCCTCGCTCAAGGTTAAATCATTGCTGTTTGGAGCAATCACCGAGCTCTGCATTACAAAATTAATGGGCCAGCCAACTCCCACCCGCCTCTCCTGAGGATTCCTCCATCCCTCTGCTCCTCCTCCAGGGGATTCCTGCACCTCTCGCTGGCTTGGGAATCAAACCAGTTTGAGAGTCTGATGAGAGTGGGAAATGATCTCTCCATCTGGAAGCACTTCCCAGCAGAAGGAATGGATTCCTGTCCTGGGAAGGGTGGCAGGCTGTGCTTTCCTACAGCACAGAGTGGCCTGTCAGAGAGGAGGCAATGCTGCTGATGGAGGGATGGGATGTGCCCTGCTCCCAGCACCAGGGATGAATCCCAGCTGCACTTTCATGGTTGTTGTTATTTGCTTTCAGGAGCTGTGCACCTCTCCCCGCTGCCTTTGATCTCAGAACAGGCTTTTATCTTCTCACTGAAGGCTCCAGCCACTGCCTCTGTATCCCCTCAGCTTCATTTGCTGTCCCCACCACTACACAACACATCAGCTGCATGTTGTTCTCCCTCAAGGCTGGGGACCAAATCCAGACATCCAACTCCAGGTCAAAAACAACCACGACCATGAGGGGATATGGGAGTACATCAGCTCCAACAACAGCCAGGATGGTGTTTTGTTTGATATTTTTAATCAAGCTGAAATTGTACTTAGAAAAATCCTTTCCAAGATTAGTTTTGAAACTGATTTGAAAGCATCTTCCTTTCCACAGGGATCTTTATCCATTTTTCCAAGGCTGCCAGAGCTCAAGGAACATTTGGACAATGCTCTCAGGCACTGGGAGATTGTTGGGGTGTCCTGTGCAGGGCCAGGAGCTGGACTTCATGATGGGTCCCTTCCAGCTCAGCATATCCTGTGATTCTGTGTTTTGTCATTTCCATTGGAAAAGTATTATTTAGAGTGAGCTGAAGTCATTCCATGAGGTTTTTAATGGGCACAAATAACCAAAAATAGCTCCTCCTGTGGGGACCCCATAGTGCTCCTGCAGCCATGGAAGAGCCTTGAGACCAAACCACCCCACAGCCCATCCCTTGGGATGCAGCATGAAAACATTGGAGAGGGGAGCTCCTCCCTGAACCCAAACGAAGTCCAAAGGAGAAGATTTGGGACATACATCCCCAGGACTTTGCCCTCTAACTCACCAAACTCCTCCTTCCTCTGATTCCAACCCATTTGTTCCAACTTCTGTGATGGAGGGGGTTGGAACTGGAAGATCTTTAAGGTCCCTTCCAATCTTGGGAAATCAAAACCTTCATGAGCTCAAAAATGGCAAGGAACAGCCAGACAGTATCAAGTCAGACTTGAACAAAGCATGGATATAAACCTTGGTACTTGGGGCAAATTCCTGCAAATTTCCAAGGACTGGGATGGGGAAGGAAAGACAAACCTTCTGTGCAGCGAGAGGAAAAATGGGAGTGAACCTTTCCTAGTGTCAAAGCAAGACAAAAATAAATATGGTGTCAAAGCCTAAAAGCAGCAGCACAATAAAGCCAGCAATAACTCCTGCTCAGTGACACCAGGCAGCCAAGCTCCGCTGGGATAAATGACAGAGAACTTCCTCTGATAAACTAATAAAAGAGATTTCTAGGAGTAATCATTGATTTGACAGGAAGTCAAACAAATCTATCCATCACTGCTGACATGTGTCTACAACCTTCCAAACAAAGCGGCGTCGGGAGGGGAGCTGGAGCCAGCTGCCCACACTGTCTCAAATGGCACATGAAATCAGCCAGCAGCAGGCCCCTGGATCGAACACTGCCTGCCACTCACTCCTGGCTCCTCTCTGATCCTTCTGGATCTGCTTCTGAAGCCTCCAGACATCAGACAAAGCCTGGTTCTCCTCCCACATCCTGCCCCTGCGTGAGGCACTGTCTCCATCTCCACCAGAGATAAGGAGAACAAGGCCTGGAGTGGTTCCATCCCACGCCTCTCCTGCTCAGTGGTGGCTGGTGATCTTCTCCAGACCTTGTGCTGGGGGGTCTGTGTGCTCAGGACTGAGCCAGGCTCTGATCTCTGAGGCTCTGTGCACCCCCAGCTCTGGCCGTGATTTAAATCCCAGCAGAACAAGTCTTGGTCACCTCCTTTGGGTCTGGGAATGTATCAGCAAACAGCAAGCCAAGCAAATCATCTCCCAGTGCACGTCCCAGTTAAAGAGCCACCCCACTGGGCTCCCTGGGAGGGGAGCAATGTGCAGCTCAGCAAGTCCCTGCAGCCCCAGCGGGGTGAGACATTGTCACCTTGCTCAGGTTCTGTGCCACTGAGGTGACAGAAACTCAAGGCACCCCAAAACCAGTCCCCTACCCAGAGCAGCTCTCCAGGGACTCCACATCCAGTGTCTGCAGAGGTGCTGAGCCCCTCCAGAAAGGCCTGTTTGACCAGGCACAGCACACACCTCCAGCACAGCAGTGCAGGCAGATGATGGGATTTTGGGATATCCACAGGTTTTCCAATGCCCCCCTGTGAGCTCTTCCCCTGCACTCTGCCCAGCAGAGCTCTAAGCAGGAACACACTGACTGCTCAAGTGTGTGATGTCCCAAGCCTCTCTTGTCATTTGTCTTCTCCTGGAACATTGCAGGAGCCCTGTGAGATCACAGACTGGCTTGGAATGGGAGGGACCTTAAAGTTCATCCCCAACCTTCCACCAGGCCAGGCTGCTCAGAGCTCCGTCCAACCTGACCTCAAACCCTTCCAGGGATGGAGCACCCCCATGTTGTCACTGTGTACTGGTTTAAAAGCAAAACCAGTAAGAGACTCCAAATCAGAAATACAATTTAATAGGGAAAAAAATAAAATGCATGCAATAGTACGAAAGAAAACCACTGACAGAGTTAGAATACAACCTGACACCTGTTAGTTAGGGTGGAGGTAGCAGTCCAGATGAAGTGGTTTTGGTTGAAGTAGTGATTCCATAGAAAGGTCTGGTAGCTCCAGTGGAAAAAGGCTGCTCTGGTGTTCCAAATCTCAGATTTTATCTGGGAGATAGGAAATGCTTGGCTCCTCCCCCTGGGTGGAGCATCTCCCAGTGGGATGATGTAATTTTATCAGTCATGCACTGGGACTCAATGGCCCATTAACAGGAGATATCTCCTGGAGGGAGGATGGGCTGTGGGAAAGATAAAGATCACTGCCCCATCTGGTCTGGCCCATTATCAGAAGATATTCCCCTCTGGAGATAAAGATCACTGCCCCACCCGGTTTTTAACATGTGGCCCATTAACAGAGGATATCTCCCACAGAGATAAGGATCACTGCTTTACCTGGTTTCAGCAGATGGTGATAGAACACACACTTTTGGGCACATCTGTACACTGTAACCTAGGACACACTGTGCCAGAGAGCACAGTCTTGGGGAAGTCAGATCCTGGCCTGGGCACAGCTCCCATCTGTGACCTGGGAGCAAAGGCAGCAGGGACAGCACAGCCTAAGTTGATTGGAACAGTTTGGTTCTCCCCCAGCCCGAGTTAGGATCCCTCCTGCTCTGATGATGCACTGGGAACCCTAAATCCTCCCCAAAACAAAGTTAGGAGTCCTTTCCTCTTTCCAGTCTGGCTTTCTGAGGCTCTTTAATCATCCCCAAATCAGCCTCTCCACGCTGCTCTCCCTGGGCTGTCCTGGCACAGCACGCAGCAGCAGCAGGGCTGCAACACTCCCTTCAGTCAGCACATCAAAAATAAGGGATAAAATCCTGCTCCCAGCTCCTCCCCCAGCTCTGTTGGAGCACACAGCACTAACAGGCTGCCTTCAGCAGACGAGGCTGGGTTGGTTTTTTAATTGTAGGTTTTATTTTCCAATTTCAAAAGCAGTGTTTGATCCTGGAGTCCTCGAGGCTCAGATAGTTATGACAAACTCAAACCCAACCCAGAGCACACACCTTTCTTCAAAACTGCCCTGCTGGTAGACGCCTCTCCTTTTAAACACAGCAAACTTGGAACATTTATACACCATTTCTCAAATACATGAGGTGATTAGGAGCAAAACAATAAGAGTTAGCACAAAAAATTTGCAAGGTGCCCTCCTAAAAGAAACAAGTCAACCAAGTGAAACCCCCAAAGCAGCACAATTTTTGAGAGTGTTGCTCTGCCAAACCCCTTCTTATTTGTTTTCCTTTAAAAAACAGACAAAACAGCTCGTAATATTTTTATTTTGTTTTAATTGGCAGGAAGAAAAGGAACTGAAAGCTTTCTGGGAAGCTGTGCTGCTGAAGATAAAAGGCATCCTGAGGATTCCCACTGTGCTCTCCTGCATTGCTGACACCAGGTGCCATCTCCACACTGGGAATTCTCCCATCCTTGGCAAGGTTCCCTTTTCCTGCTGCTCAGCAGGCTCTGGGGATGGGATTCATCGGGGTATGGCCCATTCCTGTAGCTGGGAGATGTGGGAATGGGGGAAAGAAATGGTGCAGGTTTGAGCTCTGACACTGTGGAAGAACATCTTCCCCAGGGAACTGGAGCCAGCAGAGCTTGTTCCATCCAAAGATCCACTTTGTTTCTTGGCTCCTCCATCATCTCTTGTCCTCATCCCACCCGAATCCAGCAGTGAGAAGGAGACTTTGCTCCATGCCTCCCATCTCTATTAATCCAGCAGCCTCAGAGAGCAGCTTTATTGTCCTCCTCTGTCCTTCAGGGTGGCTTCCCTGGTTTCTCTGGGCATTTCCCTGCTCCCTGCTTCAGGCTGCCAGCACCCCTGGGAAAGCTGTAACCACCTCCACAGCTCTTCTGGGACCACAAATGGTTCTGGATTCAGAAACTCCAAAATTTCTGCAATCCCTGCATTCATCAGTCAGAGGCACTCAGGAAATCTATGGAAAAGAACTGTTCCTACTCCCTGAATGCAGTGGGGAGTGGACAAAACATTCTTGTGCCCAGAGAAATGGGTGATGCAAAGACTCCTGTGCACAGCACAGCCACCAGACACTGAGGAAGGAGCTCCCCAGGAATGCTGCAGCAGTGACCAAAATCCCCAGCAAGCAGAGGAGCTGGAAACTCCAGATGCTGCTGGAACAGCAGCTGATCCCTGAGCTGCAGTGAAGATTTCCCAAACACCGTGCCACGTTTTGGGATCAATCCCTCTGACACAAGGGGGCTGCCAAGATGCAGAGTGCAACAGCAGCAGGTGACAGCAGGATATGGAGAAAGGAAATGCAGATATTTGGGAGAGCAGCCCAGAGGAGAGAGGAAAGGGCTGTTTGAGGCTTGGGAGCTCCAGCAGCTCGTGGAAATGCACATTAACAGGGGGCTTCAGCAGCCCCCTGGGAGTGGGGGTGGCAGGACCTGACACTTGGGTAAACACAGTGTGGAGGTGGATGGCTGGAAGGAAAAAGGAAAAGTGCATATCCACATGCCAGCCATGCTCAGGGGAAGAGGTGAGAGACAGAATGAAGAGAGAATCTCCCGAAATTAGGATGCTAATTCCCTGGGACAGGCGGTTGGCACAGAAAACCCCCCCCAGGACGGTTCTGCTCCTCTGGAAGGAGGAATTGGCTCCCAAGGGAGGGTGCTGATGATGCCCATGTGTTCCATGTGAGGGAGGGGAGCAGGCTGAGGTCCTAATTGGCACAGAGGGAAGCAGGGGGACTGCTGGAGTTCTGGGTTCCTCCTCCACTGAAATCTGGAAATGCCAAATGTTCTGAAATTGGGAAATGCCAAGTGTTGATATCCTCCATAAATAGCTATTTAAATCCATTGCTTCCCCCAGCATTCCTCCCACCCCCGCCCGTGGATGAGCACAAATCCTGGCTCAGCACAAAGCCCAGCCTAGCTCAGGAGCTGACCTTCAGCTTGGCTGGTTTTACCTCCCCTGTGCTCTCGTGTTCTTCCTCCCCGTGGAAATGAGCAAGCACCCCGAGGAAATGTTCTGAGGAGCCACGTGCAGGAAAGGGCAGCCAACCTCCCACTCCCCAAATCCTGACACTCAGTGTGCATTCTGAACCAAAAAATAGGTGTTGGAGAGGTCTCCACACACACTCACCAAACCCAGTGAATGCAGCTCCTAAATGCCAGGAATTACTATCAGTGTTCCTGTGGTTAATGTTAAAATCGGGATATTGGATGCAGGAGGGGTTTGAGCATCCTCATGTTGAACTTACAACTCAGAGAACCACTTGTGGGATCTTTCTGCTGACTAAAATCCCTCTCTCTCCACTCCCAAGGAATAAGAGCCTCCAGCCATGCCAAGGATTGGCAAAGGCCTAATAAAAATTCCGAATTTCTTTGCTAAGGGGCTACAGGAAGCCAGCAGGATTGGGGGGAGCTGTGGGACTCTTCTTTCCAGCTGAAGGGGAAAGAGAAGGAAGGTCTCCAAAAGGAATCCATACACACAGAAAAGTGATCCCAGAAGGGAAGGGGCTGCATCCCACCAAGGGACATCCAGAAGTGGGGAGAGGGATGGAGGTGGAGAACCAGCAGAGGAATGGAAATAATCCCCTGGGAAAGCAGGAGTGAGGGAAAGGTATCAGGGTGAGGGTGTCCCAGCTGGAATCCTCACTCCATTCCTGCAGCATTCATTCTCTTCTTCAGCAGGAGGGAGATGTTGATGAAACCAAGAGACCCCAAAGCTGTCTCCAAAGGGGTGATGAGGAGCCTGTTAGCTCAATGCCTCTCAACAGGAATTCTGGCCTCTCCCAAAATCACAGTCTGGGAGCCAGGGTTGAGTTTTGGATTTTGATTTTGCTTTGGTGAAGTGTGGGTTAGCTCTTTAAAGCACCTGAGCTCTGAAACGTTGGGATTAAAGTCTCTTATGAAACTGGCTGGGTTTTCACTCACCAGTTCTGCCTCAAATCCTGAGCTCTGCAAAAGAGTTTCACCCTCCAGGGTGGCCACAGGGACCCAGTGGGAGATGCATCCCCAGGAGCAAGAGATGATTTCTCCAGCTGGTCCCTCTGAGCTGGCACCTGTGGTGCTTGCCAGGATCTCCAGCTGGAAACATCATGCTCTCGAGGTAATTTGGGACATCTGGTTACTTGTCAGCACCATCAGAGGTGCTCCCATCCTCGGAATCCTTTCCTCAAAATGTTTTTGTAAAGGCTTCGTTTGCCTGGGTTCAATAGAGCCACACATTCAGGCAGAGTGATTTAGATATTGATTCTGGTAACATTTAATCGGGATAATTTTGGCTGGAAGGAAATGCTTTACTTACAGAACAAATTTCAAGCAGTCAAAAAGAAACGTTCTCCACACCTCCCCTGGGCTGTACCTGAATATCCCAGAGGAAAATGTGCTCAGATCTGTGTGTGATTCTGTGATTTACAGCAACCAAACCACTCAGTTCCACCCTCTTGCTGTGACAAATGGGAGCAGAACCATCTCCTGACTCAGGGAATTCCTTTGCAGCCTCAGCTCATCCCTCACAGATTTAACTCCACTTGTGGCTCCTCACCAGGATGCACGTGGCTCATCAAGATCTGCTGCTGCCCTTTTCCAGAAATATTTTCTCACCTCCTTGGAATGCACAGGGTCCCCAAAACCCCCTTGGTTCTCCCACCTTCCCCCTGGGAGTGTGACCCTGAGGAGCCCCTGGGCAGCAGCATCCTTCGTGGAGCTGATAGCAAAGAGAAGTTATTTTCTGATAGCAAAGATAGTTTATCTCCCTCGACAGGTTTCAAGGCAGCTTTAAAACTCCCAACAAAATGCTGGATTTCCCCCATTCCAGCCCTGATGGCGGAGGAGAGATAAGAGACATCAGTGTTATTAACCTGAAAATGGGACAGAAGTGGGGAGATAGAACCCAAAGCCCATTAAAATTCTCCTTGTCCCCCAGGGGTCACGAAAATGAAGAGGAACATTTTAGTGATGCCTTGCTGGGAGTGCAGCTCCCTCCTGACGCCCTCACAGCCACACCCCGGCACACACAGAGCCTCGAGGGGTCACACAAACAGTGCCAGACTTCCCATCCCAAGGGCATTCTGCCCTGTGCCTGGCCCCAGCAGCTTCCCCACAAATCACACCTAAATGGCTCTTTGAACGTGCTGAAGTGAAGAACATCCTTTCTCCAAAGCGCTCTTTGGAAGGGAGATCATTTTTCTGGCATCAGTTCACCCTTCCTGGGAACACAGAGGCCATTTCCAAAGTTTTCTCCTTTAGCACAACAGTGCCTTGAGCAGGGAAGAGCAGACAATGAACAGGAGCAGCGCCTCTCCCAGCCCTTTCTGCTTCCTAATGAAAATTCACTGTGAAAATTCCTTGCCCTGGGGGAGGACATGCCTAAAAAGCTCCTAGGAAATGGGGATTCAGGTCTCAGCTCTCCAGCATCTCAGGAATATTTAGAATTTAGTCTGCCCTGCTTCTTTAGCTGTGGAAGGTGTGATGCTGGGTGGAAGGAGGGCAAGGGAGGCAAACCCAAATCCCTTTGTGGCTCGAGGAGCCTGATTCCAAAAGCTGAGCATTTCCTTTCTGACTGGAACAGGTGCAAAAATCAAAGACCAGGTAAAACTTAAATACCTGCAAGGTCTGGCATCAGGATGAGAGTGGTCCCAGCTGGGGGAGAGGCAGGAGCAATAACCTGGAGGCAGAGGGATCAATGCTCCAGCAGAATCAGTCGCTGCTGCCTCGGTTACCATAAGTAGGACAGACAGCTCTGAAGGTTAATAATGTTTAGCTGCAAAAAAAAAAAGAAGCTGCAAAAGAATTGGAAACAGATTTCAGAAAGATGCAGAGGTACTTTGGGTCTGCACACATGTAAAAAACTGCTGGAGGTTTATTTTAATATTACAGAGTATTATTGGGACTCTGACATGAGCTTAAGGATGGTTCAGGTTACCCTGGATTTCTAACCTTGAGGTTAATTGACAATTGTCATTGAGAATGTCTCCACTAATTGGTAAGCTTGATTAGACTCAAAAATGTTGGCACTGTGTCTCCAGATTTGGGTAAAAAAAAGGCTTCCCAGACTCATAACATACAATCAAGTGAAGTGAAATGACCTTTCTGCACCACTCTGATTGCTGTGCTTTATAAGCTGAATTTGATCTACTCCTCTCCTTCAATGTCCCAATGTCCTGGGTTTGGTTTTTGTTCCCCAGCCAGCCTCAATCTTTGCATTGTGTTTAGTTCATAACATGAGCTAGGAAAGAGATCTCAGCTCAGGTTTGTGCACATTTCCACAGGCAGTGGAAAAGAGGAGAAAGCCCTGCCCAGGGCTCTCCAGGCCCAGCTCTGCTAGGCCAGGCCTTGCTGGATTTTCAGTGTTTGTTTTCACTCTCTCTGCTGTTTGCTTTTCCAGCAGGTATCAGATCTCCTGTTTGGATAACTCCAGCACAAGCTGGCACTGATCTCAGCGGAAGCTTTTGAGTCCTGGGATCATCAAAACACCAACAAATCCAGAATGTGCTGAAAATCACTCAGCTGCCTTGTTCTGCATTAATGCAGACCCAGTTAATGAAAAGGGAAGCAAGCACAGAGCTGGGGCTGGTTCCTCCATACATTATTCAGCCTGGCACTGCCACACTGCCTTGGCTGGGCTAAACATTTAATTACAGATTCATTTGCTTTTTGGGTTCCCTGATGACATTTAATCCTTTCAGCTGTAATAAATGACTCCTGTGCTGGGTGCTCTTTAACCAAAGCACAAGGTTTTTTTCATAACTGCTTTTTTATTGAAACGTTTGGGGCTGGCTGACTTGTTTTTTTAATCAAAGCTCGGGGTCGGATTGCCTGGCTGGCATCAACAACCCTGCATTGACAATGGCAGAGTTATGTTCATTGAATATTCTGCCTTCATCCTGTGCCTTGGAGAAATCCAAAGAATGGCTCTGTTCTTGCCAAGCCCCTTTTTACCAGCAAGGAGAGGAGATTTTCCTCACTTCTTTTCCCTTCCAACCTTTCCCCACCAGGACTGGCTTTTATTTTCCCACGCTCTGTCATCTCCACTTGTGGAAAGCACCACAAGTAAATATTTCACTCCTTTTTTTTTTTTTGTTTGTTTTCTGGAGAACAGCTGAAATCCAGCCAGACTTGTACTATTGGATTATCCTCATCCAAGGATACAGACATTTATCATTTGCTGACTCCTAAAGTCAGGCAAGTTATGCAGAGCTCTGTACAGAGCTGCTCGAGTCACTCAGGGGGGTGAATGGGGAGTGACAGTGACAGAGATAAATTTGGGGCCCTTTCCAGATGCTGCCTGTGAATGGACATTCCCAGCACACAGCAGTTCCCTGGCTCTCTCCCAGCAATTTCTCCAAGGTTTGGGACACATAGAGATGCACAAATCCTGTAGTGGGTCACAGTCCTGGGAAGGTTTGGGTTGAAAGGACCTAAAAGCTCATCCCATCCCCCCCCTGCTATGGCAGGGACACCTTCCACTGTCCCAGGGCTGCTCCAAATCCTGTCCAGCCTGGCCTTGGATGCTTCCAGGGATCCAGGGGCAGCCACAGCTTCTCTGGGAAATCTGTGCCAGGGCCTCAGCATCCTCACAGGGAAAGGATTTCTCCCTAATATACAACCTAAATCTTGGGCAGGGCATGCTCTTCCCTTAAAGATTCCAATTATAAACTCCTTTAAACCTTTTAAACTCTTTTAGTTTAAAGCCATCCCCCCTCATCCCTGCACTGTCTGTGTAAAAAAGTCACTCTCCCTGTTTTTTATGAACTCCCTGGAAGTACTGAAAGGTCACAAATTGGATTTGACTTCCTCACTCCTGTAGGGTCATTGGGCAATGCCAAGGCTGCAGGAGCACTCCTGGAAAAGTGGAACATGGATGAGGTGAGGAATTGATGTGAGGGGCTGGAGACTGCACAGGCAGAGCCAGGGGAGAAAATCCTGCTCCAGCTTCTGATCTCATCCCAGCAGGAACATGCAGGGACAAAGGCAGTGGGTGTCAGAAGTGGTGCTCAAGGTCCCTTCCAACCCAAATTCCAGGATTCCATCATTCACCCACTCACCCCATCCATGCCCAGGAAAGGGATTTATTGTGCAGAAACTCCTTTCCCTGCTGTCTGTACAACTGCTGGTCCATCTGAGCAGCAGATTCCTACCTCCAGGAACTCAAACTTCCCCCAGACTGACAGAAGGCTCGGGGATAATTAAATACTGAGAAATCCTGGGGGAAAAAATATGGTGGGAATGGGGAAGAGACAGAGCCAAATGAGTTTCTTTGGCTGTCATGTGAGCTGAGAAAACTCCTGCTCCACGTGGCAACCTGTAGTGCCAGGAGTGAAAGGACATGCAGGAGGGAAGAGATAATATTATGAAAGGGGGAGGCAGAGGTCAGGAAAGTGGGATACAAATGCAGGGGCTCATTATGGAACAACTGCCTGGAATCACCTTCATTGCTGGCTGCTGAAGCAGCAAAGTTTAGCTCAGAATGTCACAAACCTCTCCAACACCCAGGGAAAGCAAAACACATTTTTAAACCAGCAACAAGGCAGGGAAAGGGCCCAAAAAGCAGGAACAATGTCCTTCACCAAGAGCTGGGAAAGGGAGCAAGGGCAGAGTCTGGGGGCTCTGCCAATCTCAGGGACATGTTCAGCACCCTGCAGCTGTGGCCTGGAGCCACCACCCTGCAGTGCCTCCAGCTCAGGAGCTCAGACAGAACCTGGCCTGGCCCAGCTGCTGGTACAAACCCAAAGCCACCCAAATCTGGCTACAAACAGGGATGCTCAGCAAGGAATACGAGCTCTGGGTGGGGGGGGGGTCAAAATTAAGGGATGGAGCAATGAGATAAGGCAGCCTTACCTTTGTTAAGGTCCCACCATTCCATGTTCCACAAATGTTTGGCCCACTCACTCCCAGTATGTCACAGAGTCCCAGAATGTTTGGGTTGGGAGGGATTTTAAAGCTCATCCCACCCCTGCCATGGCAGGGACACCTTCCACTGTCCCAGGTTGCTCCAAGCTCTGTCCAGCCTGTTTTTGGGCACTCCCAGGGATCCAGGGGCAGCCACAGCTTCTCTGGGTAGCTATGCCAGGGCCCCAACCACCCTCACAGGGAGGAATTTCTTCCCAAAATCCCATCTTACCCTGCCCTCTGGCAGTGGGAAGCCATTCCCCCTCGTCCTGACACTGCACCCCTTGGGAATATTCTCTCTCCCTGTTTCCTGTTGGCTCCTCCAGGCACTGGAAGGCCACAATTAGACCATCCCAAAGCTTCTCCAGGCTGAACAATCCCAACTCAGCCCTTCCTCACATCCCTCTGCTCATCCTGGTGCCTTCTCTGGACTCTCTCCAGCAGCTGAGTTGTACTTTGGGAAAAGCTTTCTCCTCTGCCAATCCTCCCACTCCTTTCTGTCATCTCCCTGTTTTCCTCTGTTTCCAGCCACCCATTTTGACCCTCACTGGCTTCTCCTCCCTGTCTCTCTGTGAGCTTTTGGGCAATAAACATTCCTGGCAGCTCCTTCTCCTTGCTGGTCCCCCCAAACCCCGAAGAGCTGTGTCTGTCAGCTGAGCAGCATCTCCCAGCCCCCTGCCAGGCCTGCCACAGCCTGTTCCCACTGACAGGGAGCGTCTGGCAGCTCCCTGGGAGCCACCTGCCTGTGCAAACATCCCAGCAAGCTGAGCATCCCCTGCTCAGTCACTGGAGAGAGCCACCAGCTGGAATCACTGGGAGCACAGGCACGAGGGTTTGTGGGATTCCCAAATCCTGGTCCAGGTCAGTGGGAGCCCAGAGTGCTCCTGAGTACTGGGCTGGATTCAGCTCCTTGGGAACAATTTACCAGCATTGAGAGAAGAAATGCAAGCTGCAAAAATAAATAGAGTGTAAAGTAGACTGTAAGAATGCAGAATTAGTGGATTTATAGAATGTTTGTGATAAGGGACACGTGGCCAAGATGGAGAATTTGGGGTGTGGATTCCTCTTCCTCCTCCTTCTCCGTGCCATCCGTGCTGGGTGACATGCTGGCACTGTCAGACTGGATGGGGTCAGAGCTGGGCTGTTTAACAAGGCTGTACTGTGTTGGAGAATAATTGTAAATCCCTAGTAGGTAATTTAGAGTATAAAAGATCAGTCCTGCCTCTCCAGGCAGATTCTGCCCTGGACGTCTGGCGAGCAGAGCTGTGAGCTGGGCAGAGCAATCCTGAGATAAGGGAGAACAAACAGCCATGGAAACCTCTAAGAACAGCTCCTGCAGTCTCTCATGGAAAGAGCTGGGCTCAAACCACCTGCATGTGCTCCAGAGGTGAGCTCAGGGCTGAGGAGACACCTGGGCTGTGACACAGGTCAGTCCTTCCCACTGGGGTCCCTTCTCTCAGTCCTACAGCTCAGCCAGCACCAGGATCATCCCATCCTCACCAGGATGAAGCTACTCGGGGGTACATCTGCATGGCACATCTGGGTGATTTCTTCCTGGCTCCATGCAGCTTTCCCAGCCAGCCTAAGAGACCACCTGCAGACAGCTCCTCACCTTGGCAGGGGATGAGGGACCTTTGTGTGCCAACCTGGGCTCCATGCCCTGGCTGACAGGGAGGAAGCACCAGAGACATCAAGCACAGCAGCTGGATAATCTCTGGAAGCCACAGGATCTGCTGGGAACAAACCCTCTGGGGAGCTTGGACAGGAGCAGCCCTCTCTTTCCAGCAGTGCCCTGGGGGCCTGTGGAAAATCCCACCCCTGCAGCAGCTCCAAGGCTGAATCCAGTGTGTGCTGCTTGTTGGCTCCAGCTCCTGGGTGGCCATGGCAGCAGCAGGATCCATCTGTCCCTCTGCAGAGGGAAATCTAAAGCTGCAGAGGCTAATTTCCCAAGGAACTGCATCCCAAAGAGAGCACCTCAGTTTTGCTGAGATGAGGAATGAAACCCTTGTGTCAGGCTGAAGGAGATGGGAATAGCAGTATCTGCCAAATCAGAGATTTTTTTTTGTGAACTCCTGAAATGCTGTTTGGAGTCAGCCTCCCCCTGGGTTTCTCCACACCACAACACCCACCCCAAATTACACAAATTTGGCAGGGGCAGGTGCTACACCTGCATCTCCCGTGGGCTCCCTGGTACAGGTTCTTACAGAGGTGACCAAATCCTGCTGCTCTCTGCTGTCACCCCTTCCAGCTCCTCTGGCACAGGCCACTTGTGCTGGGTTTTGCTAATCCTGGGCCTGGACTCAAGCTAGGGCTAAATACAGCAGCCCCAGCCCAGCTCTGCCTCAGAATCCACCCACCACCCCGGTGGAAAAGAGAGCAGTGAATCAACCAACCCCCACGTGTTTGTCAGGTCTTCCCTGTCACTTCCCTCTTGACATTTCCATAATCCTGCTGTGCCTGCAATTAAGAACTTCAACAAAACGCCCGCTGCTCTCCTCCTCCTCCTCCGCAGCACGGAGCAACAGAGCTGCTGCACAGGCTGAAAACCTGCTGAAACCAAAGCAGCAGAGCGAGCAGCCCGGGTCAGAGGCTCCCTCACAGCTGCCGAGGGATGTGGAGAGATAAAAGGCCACGGGTGTCAGAATTTCCTCCTCGGGTTGTGCGGGTGCAGCACGCGGCACTGTTAGGTGTTTATTTATGGGGAGCTGCTCTGGTGGCGTCTGTCAGAGCTCACTGCAGGCAAGCCACGCTCAGCCCTGCTGCCTCCCCTGCCTGGAGCAGCCATTCCTGCAGGAAGCCAGAGCCCCAGGAAGCCTCAGCTGCCTGAAGAGCCCTCACACCTTGGCTTCAAGGACACAGAAGGCTCCAGCTCGTTCCAGTGCCTGTTCTTTTCCTCTGGGGTCAAAACACAGCGATGGGATGAAGAGCTGTGTCCTGGTTTGAGGGACAGGTGTCTGCCAGTAAAGGCAGGAGCTTCTCTTTGAAATGGAGAATGTAAACCCCCTCCCTCCAAATTAGTATTATAATTTTGAAATTAAGGGGCTCTCAGGCAAAGATATGGGAAATAGGAATAACAGTTCTTTACTAGGAAAATTAAAATAGAAATACAGTGTTACAAAGAGCAATCCCAACCCTGCCAGAGTCAGAATCCAAGCTGACACCCGTCAGTCAGTCAGGGTGTTGGCAGCAGTCCCATTCCATGGTGGCTGCATCCTCTGCAGTGGCAGACGTGGTTCAGCTGGAGCAGTGCTCCTGGAGAAGGTGCAGTTTCCTCTGAAGGTCCAGGGATGATGGGGAACAGTCCAGTTTTCCTCTGGAATCCAGTGGAAAGAAGGTACCTTGCTGTCCAAAATCTCAGTTTTTATCTGGGTAGGAAAGGCTTGGCTCCTCCCCTGGCTGGAGCATCTCCCAGTGGGATGATGTAATTTTATCAGTCATGCCCTGGGACTCAGTGGCCATGAACAGGAGATATCTCCTGGAGGGAGGATGGGCTGTGGGAAGATAAAGATGATTGCCCAGCTGGTTTAAAGATGGCCCATTAGCAGATAATATGTGCCAGGAGATAAGGAATCACTGCCCCACCCGGCTGCAGCAGATGGGGACAGAATTCACATTTCTGGCCACATCAACCCAACACAAGCAGTCTCCAGATTTTCACCCCATGACTTCTGCATAAAGAGGTGTCTCCAGCCCAACACATTCCTCATGGAAGGGGGTGTCAGGCATTGGAAGGGGCTGGTGGAGTCTCCATCCTGCAGGTGTCCAAGGAGTGCCTGGACATGGCACTCAGTGCTCTGTGACAATGTGGGGATCCAGCACAGCCTGGACTCAGAAGACTTTTCCAACCTCAATGGTCTTGGTATCCCTTGGCACACTTTGGGAGGGTCTCCCTTCTCTCTGGAGCAGCTTGGGGAGGGCTCACAGAGCCAACAGGATGCCCAACATCAGTGGCAATAAAGTGTTCAAACTCAGGCACGCCCACGTGTCTGACACCACTCGTGGCATGACTGGTCCTGCTCGTGAGCCAGATCATCATTCCCCTGCCCAAACCACCTCCCTCGCCCTTCTGAGCGACCTAAACACCTCTCCAGGAGCCCTGGCTGCTCCTCCTCACCTGGCTTCCTGCAGCAATGATTATTTCTGCCTGCTTGCCATCTTCTAATTCCTCAAATCCCCCTGGTTCTGGCTGCCCACTGTAATTGTGTCACATGCACAGCTCGCCAGCTTAATTCCACACTGATAAGTGTCTTAACTTCAAATAATGAGTGGGGAGAGCCAGGACCAATAACTGCTCATTATTTCCCCATTATTTTTGCTTTGGTGCTGTGTAAATTAGCCGAGGAGCTCTGCACTCCCCTATTTTGACAATTCAATGGCAGCAGCCATTTCAGCAGTTGCTTTAACAATTCTAATTTGCCAGGTTTATTTCCAAGAAATTCTGCCACCAGCAATTTGTCTATTTGCTCACACACCCTTTGGCATTCCTTCTGCAAGACTCTGCCCGCACATCCTGCTACACAGGCTCTGGACTTTGCCAGTTTCCATCCTGTGATCCTCATTCTGCAGAACACAAAGGAATTGTGATTAAAGAAAAAAATCCAAAAATTACAACTGCAAACTAAAAAGACCGAGCGAAATCTTTGAATGGGTCCTTTTTGCAGAGGATTAAAGGAGAAAAAGGAGGCCTGTGTCTCACTCAATTATGTCTTATCTGTTTTAGGGCTGCAATATGGGTTTGAATAATTTGTCAGAGTGGGATGAGCACATCCATTATTTATGTATTTATCAGTTTTGGAGAGTTACCTGTTGGCCATTCTGCTCTGTGGAGCTGCCAATCACCTGAGCTCGACAGCAAAGAATCATGGAATATGCTCAGTGGGAAGGACACACGGGGATTGTGCAGTGTCACTCCACACTCCCTGCACAGACACCCCAACAATCCCACCCTGGGCATCCCTGGGAGCGTTATCCAAATGTTCCTGGAGCTCCGGGGCTGTGCCCATTCCCTGGGGAGCCTGCTCAGTGCCCCATCACTTCTGGGGGAAGATCCAACCCAAACCATTCCCTGATTGCGTTCATTTTCCATCAGGAGCATTTGGTGCTGCTAGGAAGGGTGGCAGGAGCAGCACCTCAGGGTAATAAACAGTAATTAAGGAGCTGTGCTATCAGGCTGCTCAGACACAGGCCAGCACCCCCAGGGCATCCCAGACCACTCCCTCCTGGAGCCAGTGGGATGGATGGCTCTGCTCTGGCAGCTCCAGCTGCACTCTGACCACCAGAATCTGGGATGTCAGACAGCTCCCAGTGCACAGACACAGCCACGGATTTCCAAACCCAGTCACAACCAAACCAGGGACAGGTTCAGGATCTTGTCATTCCCCTCAGCAGGAGGGAAAAAAAAAATATCTAAAAGAGGAGAGCTGTCACCCAGGCATTTTGAGCCAAGAGGTCACAAAGCCAATCATTCTGCCCTACCCAGGAGCTGCTGGATGAAGAGCCCAGCAGCCAAACAATACATTTTTTTTTTTCCTTGATTGATTTGCACATTGTGAAAGTTGGGAGTGAGAAGAAGAGAGCAAAGGCAAAGCTATTCTGCCTTGACTACAATATCTGCTTCCACAAAATTGAAAAAGTCTTTTTGGAGCGCATCTGAACGCCTCAAAAATCAAGTTAAGGAAAGGTCTGAAATGAAAAGTCAGCTCAACAGAAAAGAAGCAAAAAGAGTTTGCAGAAATGTCAGCAGAAAGTACTTGTCTTTTTCTCCCCGGGGGTTTTTGTTCTAAAACAATCTGGTCAAATCACTCCAGAGCCACGATTAGCATCAGTGTTAGCAAATCTTCATTCTGTGCAAAAACAAATCAAATGCATTAAAATGCCTGCGAGCACAGTTCTTGTGGGAGAAGGAGGGCCCAGCTCTGGACTGGGAGGAAACACGCTTAGATTGGAAATCAGAAAGCAATTCTTTACCCAGAGAAACCTTTCCACTGTCCCAGGTTGCTCCAAGCCCTGTCCAACCTGGCCTTGGACACTTCCAGGGATGGGGCAGCCACAGCTTCTCTGGGAAACCTGTGCCAGGGCCTCAGCATCCTCACAGGGAAGGATTTCTCCCAAATATACAACCTAAATCTTGGGCAGGATATGCTCTTCCCTTAAGATTCCAATTATAAACTGCTTTAAACCTTTTAAACTCTTTTAGTTTAAAGCCATCCCCCCTCATCCCTGCACTGTCTGTGTAAAAAAGTCACTCTCCCTGTTTTTTATGAACTCCCTGGAAGTACTGAAAGGTCACAAATTGGATTTGACTTCCTCACTCCTGTAGGGTCATTGGGCAATGCCAAGGCTGCAGGAGCACTCCTGGAAAAGTGGAACATGGATGAGGTGAGGAATTGATGTGAGGGGCTGGAGACTGCACAGGCAGAGCCAGGGGAGAAAATCCTGCTCCAGCTTCTGATCTCATCCCAGCAGGAACATGCAGGGACAAAGGCAGTGGGTGTCAGAAGTGGTGCTCAAGGTCCCTTCCAACCCAAATTCCAGGATTCCATCATTCACCCACTCACGCTTAGACTGGAAATTAGAAAGCAATTCTTTACCCAGAGAAACCTTTCCACTGTTCCAGGTTGCTCCAAGCCCTGTCCAACCTGGCCTTGGACACTTCCAGGGATTCAGGGGCAGCCACAGCTTCTCTGGGCAACTGTGCCAGGCCTAACCACCCTGACAGGGAAGAATTAATTCCCAATATCCCATCTAAAGCTGCTCTGTGTCAATGGGAAGCCATTCCCCTTGTCCTGGCACTGCATCCCTTGGAAATATTCTCTCTCCGTGTTTCCTGCAGCTCCTTCAGGCACTGGAAGGCCACAGTGAGGTCACCCCAAAGCTTCTCCAGGTGAACAATCCCAGCTCTTCCAGCCTTTCCTCCCAGCAGAGCTGCTCCATCCTCTGCTCATCCTGGTGCCTCCTCTGGCTCCACATCCTCCCTGTGCTGGGCCCCAGGGCTGGGGCAGCTTGCAGGTGGGGTCTCACCTGAGTGGGGCAGAGGGGCAGAATCCCAATCCCTTTCCTGCTGCCCATGCTGGGTCCAGCCCAGCTCAGGGGGGTCCTGGAGTTGGCTCTGAGCACACAGAAACGATGAAAGCGGCACCTGCAGGCAAACCCTGGGGTCACCCGGCGCAGGGCAAGGCAGGAGCAGCAGCAGGAGGCAGGAGCTGTGGGAGGGCAGCCTGTGCCGGGCACAGAGCTCACGGGGTGAGCGCCCCAGGCTGCGCAGAGCCGGGGCTGAGAGCACCGACAGCGCCCGGCACCGAGCGCTGCCCTTGCGGAGGAACAGCTCCTGCCAGCACAGCCGGGCGCAGGGGCGACACGAGGAGGACGGGGAGAAGCACAAAAAGCCGGGATCTGCTCAGTGCACGGGCTCGGGGAAGCCAGCCCACCCACTCGCCGCGCACGAATGTGATCACCGGGCTGGGTCTGGCACTGCGCGGCGCACAAAGCCTTTCCCTCCCCTCCCCTCTCCCCAAGGATCCCGGCTGCTCTTAAGAAGGAGAAGGAGGGGGCTGCGGGGCCGCAGTCCGCACCTCCAGCCCTGTTTCAGCGGCGAGCTGCTTTTGTCGGGAGCTGCGATGTGCGCGGGGAGCAGCGGGAGCATCCCCGGCTGCGCGGGGAAGGAAAGGATTCTGCTGCCACCTGCAGCCCGCAGCGCCCGAGACTGCTCAAAGCCTGCCCAAAGACAGCCCAAAACCTGCCCAAAGCCTGCCCAAAGCCTGCCCAAAACCTGCCCAAGCAAAGACAGCCCAAACCTGCCCAAAACCTGCCCAAAGACAGCCCAAAACCTGCCCAAAGCCTGCCCAGAGACAGCCCAAAGCCTGCCCAAAACAGCCCATAGACAGGCCCAAAGACAGCCCAAAAATCCCTGCCCCAAAGCCTGTCCATAGACAGCCCAAAGCCAGCCCAAAACCTGCCCAAAGCTTGCCCAAAGACAGCCCAAAACCCTGCCCAAAGCCCTGCCCAAAGACAGCCCAAAGACAGCCCAAAGCCAGCCCAAAACCAGCCCAAAACCCTGCCCAAAGCCCTGCCCAAAGCCTGCCCAAAACCTGCCCAAAAGCCAGCCCAAACCCTGCCCAAAGCCAGCCCAAAACCCTGCCCAAAGCCCTGGCCAAAACCTGTTCAAAGCCCTGCCCAAAGCCTGCCCCAAAGCCAGCCCCAAAGCCAGCCCAAAACCCTGCCCAAAACCTGCCCAAAGCCAGCCCAAAGCCAGCCCAAAGACAGCCCAAAACCCTGCCCAAAACCTGCCCAAAGCCAGCCCAAAGCCCTGCCCAAAAGCCAGCCCAAAATCTGCCCAAAGCCTGCACAAAACCCTGCCCAGAGCCAGCCCTAAATCTTTGGAGAGAGCAATGGAGGTAGAGATCAAGTGTCTAAATTTTGGTTTTATTTCTTGATGCCACCCAAAAATAACCCCCAAAGATCTTTCCCAGAGCAGCTGTGGATCCCTGGAAGTGTCCAAGGCCAGGCTGGACAGGGCTTGGAGCTACCTGGGAATAGTGAAAAATGTCCCTTCTGTGGAATGAGATGAGCTTTAAGGTCTCTTCCAACCCAAACCATTCCCTGATTCTGAGATCCAATGAAAGCCCCCAGGTACAAATCCAACAGCTCCAGCAGCAGCGTGCAAGGGTTTTTATTCCAGCAGGGAACATCAGGACAATGCAGAGGTTTGTGCAAACGGGGTGATTGGAATCTGAGATGTGCAATTAATACTGGAGCACAGACTGGGTACCTGGCAGCTCTCCCAAAGCCCGAGGTAACATCAAGCATCTCCTCCTCCATAAAAAGACAGAACTTAATCTCAAAGGACTCTGGATGTTCACATCCTGGGAAGGCACAGTGCCAAGAATACAGTTATTTTCTTTACAAAACCTGCCCTAATCCCATTTTACTCTTAAAGATCAGCTGTCTCCTCTGAAGGAAATTGAGCCTGGACATAAAGAAACAGTTCTGCCCTGAAAAACCCCACCAAACATCATCCCCACCCTGTAGAGAGCCTGCAGATTAGACACACACAGCCATAAACCTCTGATCTCCTCATGCTGAAAACAAAATACCAGGAAAACTGAAACAGGAGGGGAAAAGCTGTAAACTGTCCCTCGGACTCTGTGATGACATGGGGAAATAACCCCCATGACCCCAAAACAAGTGGCAAAAAGCAATGGATGTGGTACCAAAGGCTATTTGCTAATTAACAGGAAATTTCACCATCTGTAAAATCCCCCCCCGGGTTCACTACATCAATCAATCTCTACTTTGAGAGGGAATGAAACTTCCACCAAATCGTTCTTCCAAAAATATGAACCTGAAAGCTCCTTCAAGAGTTAATAAGGGGGATGAGAACCCCAGGCTCTACACACAAAATAAAAGGAGTCCTAAAGCGCTGGATTCATATTTCAGCCTGACTTTAGTGCTAAATGTCGACCAATTTTGACAGAAATCCATCACCCAAATAAAATTTGAAGGTCTGAAGCAGAGAGTTGAGGCATAAAAATATACTGCAAAGGCACATTTAAAGCCCAGGTCTAAAATTAGTTGTTTGACACAGGGAGTTTTAATAGTGCTGCAATCCCCCCTTCCTGCTCTGATTTTGTTCTCTAAGCTCACACATGGCTAAAACCATATTTTAAAATATGTTTTAGCCACGTGTGAGCTCAGATATTTGATATAGCTTAAAAGGAAGGATTCCCTGTGTTCTGCTGTATCAGGGTGGGTTTCACCATTTAACAGAAGTTTGCCAGGATAAGTGGAAGTTCCCAGGTTTGTTGACCACTTTCCCAGGATTTAATAAAATTACAAGTTTTTCAGCCCAGCTCTGTAAATTTGACAAGAAATGCATTTAACAATTTCAGTGAGTTATTTCTGCATACCAAAGCCGGGTGATATTCATCTCTTCTTTTTTTAAAAAAAGGATGTCTTATCCTCTTCCTAATACAGAGGAAAGATGCAAAGATCCCCTAATCTTTGAAGGAAGGTGTCTTCAAACCCTCCACACTACTCGTGCATGAAAATAAACCCACAGGAAAAGAGGAGCTCATGCTCAGAATGTTAACATATTGTAGCATCAATTATGATATTTATCACACAGGGAATGAGAAGTTAGCAACCATTTATAGCCCAATTCCAGTAAACATTAGTGCCTTTCCCAGCATATACACACACCCCCACAATTAATCAGAGGGGAAAATCTTCCCAAATTAATCCGAGCTGCTTCCCAGAGGAGGCTTTGTTTCCCCTCTTGTGTTCTCCAAGGAATGACCTCCCTCCCATCCCAGATCCTCAGAGAAACTTCTGAGAAGACCTTTCCCTGCTCCCTGTGGGGGAACTGCTCGTTCTGAGGAGGAACAGCAATTTTGGGGACTGCAGGGCTGCCTGGCTGGTGGCACAAACAGCCCGTGGAGGGGTTTGCAGACACCTCCATTAACATCTGTACCTGCATCTGCTCCCCAGGGGCCAGGACTGTTGCATTTTGGCTATAGGAGAGCGTGGAAAAGGATAAAAGATAACACAGCTCCTCGTGTAATGGAGAAGGAAAAGAGAGAAAGAGCTTTATTTAAAGCAACACTACAGTTATATAGGGTAGTACATGCCAAACAGAATAGAAAAGACTCGTTGGTCCAAGGAGGCAACACCTCTTTGAAATCATGCTTTTGTGCAAAATATCACATCTCTCACACACCCTGCAGGTGCATAATCACTGTTATAATTTCTTGTCCTTGTGCAGCCTGAGAAACCCAAGGCTTCAAGGCTGCTTTTCCCTGGTTCCCAGCAGCATCCAAAAACACCAGGACAGTTCTCCAGGCACTGCACAAAGAGATGTCCAAGTGTTTGCCTCTACCTGGAACAGGCAGACCCAGCATCAGTGGCACAAGTGGGGGCACCAAAGCACAAAATCAAAGTTTTCCTATAAAAGCACGACCCAGAGCTTCGTTGGACACAAAACAAGTTTGAACCTTGAGCCCCAGCCCTGAGCAAGGCCACTGGCCACCAGCATCCCCAAAACCCCCAGGGTGCCAGCACAAAGGGACCTTCCCCATCAGCTCCCCACAACCCCCAGAGCAGGGACCCCCCACACCATGTCCTCCCAGTTCAGGGACTCCCCTAAACCTCCAGACCAGGCACTACAACACCACCTCCCCACAAACCCCCAGCCCAGGGAACCCCCCAAGCCCCCAGACCAGGGAACCTCCCCAAACTCACATGCAAGGAGCCCCACACCACCTCCCCCTACACCCCAATTCAGGGACCCCCCTAAACCTCCACACCAGAGACCCCAACATGATCTCACCCCACACTTCACACCACCTCCCCCTACACCCCAAAACTAGGGAAACCCCCAAATCTCCAGACTAGGGAACCCCCCCCAAACCCCCAAACCATCCACACCATCACCCACCCCTCAAACCTCCAATCCAGGGACCCTCCCAAACCCCCAAATTAGGGACCCCAGCACCACTCCCCAAACCCACCAGCCCAGGGAGCCCCTGGAGCTGCCCCTAAACCCCCAGCCCAGGGAACCAGAACCTCACACAGAGCCCTGTCAGGAGCACCTCAGCAAAGAGCTCCTCCAGGCTAACAGGGCCACATAAACAACAAATTCAGTATAAAACTGGGGGATGTTGGTCAGGGGGAGATGCTAAAGGAAAACAAGAAGCACAAGGCTTTGATCCAAAGGGAGAACCAGGGGAGATGGGGAAAGACAGAGCAGAGCCAAAAGGGGGCAGAGAGAGTCAGTGCTGTGCCAGCAGCCTGTGGATCACAGAATCCTCAAGGACTCCTCAGGGCTGGAAAAACCCCCAAGCTCCCCAAGTGCACCCGTGTCCATCAGGGACTCAGCAGAGCCATAATCCTATTTTTTTTTTTTTTTTTTGCCCCGTGGGAAGCGGGAGCTGACGCCCTCCTGCTGCTCTCCTTTCACTTCCCAACCCACATTCTCCACAAAAGAGGAATTTCCAGGACAGTTCCCCCCTCCTCCCACTCCCACATCCTCTGTGTTGTTGTTGTTTGGGTTCAGAGTTGCCATGAGAACGTGCGGCCAATGTTAATTTAATGGAATTATCATGTGTGGAGAAGGACCATGGCCAGAGCCTGGCTCCCTGGTTCATTCCCTCACAACCAGGCCCTGAGCAGATATTCCATGGAATGCTGGCCAGCCAGGGCTTCCAGGCTTAGCTCACCCTACACAGCTCTTCCCAGAATTAATAAATTAAATATTCCTTTCAAAACCACTTTCCTGATGGAAAAAAAAAAGCCCTGAAATGCAGAACTGCATCACTCCCACACTGAAAAGATCCTCAGCTCTGGGGAGCTCAGGAGTTTCTGGGCAGATTTAGAGTTTTCCTTTGTTTCTTCTTTCAGTCCCTATGGAGCCCAGTGCAGCTGTTCCCTCCCCAGCAACCACAGAGCAAGGTGTGGGAATCAGACCCACACAAACCTTTCACGACTCAGAGCAAGGTTGGGAATCAGACCCACACAAACCTTTCACGACTCAGTTTCCACCTCAGCTTTGTCCTGACTTACTGCAGAGCTCAGGGTGCTTTCAGCCTGGGACACTACAGCAGGATTCCGAGGGAAAAGATGGATTTTTCTACCCAGGTTTGTGGTGACAGAGAAGTGACAAGGCCAGCACAGAGGACACGGGTCTGTGGCTGCCAGCCCTGCCCGTGCTCCCTGTGAGATCCTCCAGAGGGATGCCCTGGTTTTCCTCAGGCAGGAAGGTTTGCTGCCACTTCAGAGGTGAAATTTGGGGAAGGGAAGCCAATCCAAGCAGGCAGAAATTGGAGAGGAGGAACAAAAGGCACCAGATGCAGTAACCCAGGGTCTCTGAGGCCTAAACACTGCGTGTTAGTTGTAGATAAGGCCCTTCAAAGCTGTTGTTTCACTCCTTTAAAACCACGCTGGCTGCAGCCAGAGCTGTGAATTCATGGAGCAAAGCTCTTTCCCAAGGCCAATAATGCCTGTCCAGATGATCCCATAATTCCACCAAGGTCCAACATTTCATTTGGCCTCCCCAGCAGACCTGACCTTGCAGGAATATTTTCTTGGCGTGAACCACAGAGAAATTGTGAAGAGAAAGTATTAAATGCTTTCAAAGGAGATGAGAGCAGAAGGGTTTTTTTCTTTTTCTTTTTATATTTTTTTTTCTAGCTGTCTACTCAGTGATAAAGAGACAAAAAAAAGCCAGAATTTCATAAAACTCTGTTTGTTAATGATCAGGAAATGCAAAGCCTGACTAGAGAATTATGCTGCTCTTTTGAAGGAGCTTCTGGTGGCTTCTGCAAAAGCAAACTGAGCCAACTAATGCCAATAATAGGCTAAGTAAGAGAGGCTAAATAATAGGCTAAAAGAGATGTTTTCTCTCTTAAGAGTGGAAGCCAACAAGGGGATTAATGAAGGAAGAGAGATAAAGTGAGGAAAAACTCCTGTGTATTCAGAAAAAGTGATGAGTTTATTACAAGTATATTAACAAAAAATGAGAGGCCAGTGATTGGCCCTGGATTTTTGTTCTAAATTGGGATGTCTCAGCCAACCACACCAAAAAATCTACCCTCACTCTGAATAATCTGTGCAGTGCTCACCAGACCTGGGGAAAACCCATCTAAAGGAGCTCCAAGGGGTTTGGAGAACTCCCAGGGGGTGGGAAAAAATGAAACAAGATTCCTGTTGGCTTACTGAGGTGCTGCATTTCCAGGGAATTTTAGTTCAAACAACTCCAGGTCAGAACCACTCACCGTGCCCTGCAGGATGGTTTGGGTTGGACAACAGGAAGAATTTCTTCCTGGAAAATTCCTGGAAGAATTTCTTCCTGGGAAAGGTGGCCAGGCACTGCCCAGGGAGGTTTGGAGTTCCCATCCCTGGAGGTGTCCAAGGAATTCCTGGATGTGGCACTCAGAGCTCTGGGCTGGTGACAAGGTGGGGATGCATCACAGCTTGGACTCTGTGCTTTTGGGGGCCTTTTGCAACCAAAATTATTCTATATTTCCATGGTTTTTTATTTTGGGGAGGCTTTTTGGAGCATCTAAAGGTGTCTCTGGCTGGGGGAATGATCCCACTTCTCTTTGTGTGCATCAAAGTCAGTTTTTTGGTTTCCCTCCATCCTCCAAAAGCTTCCAGCTTTGAGAAAGGCACAATGGACACAACTGGCTGTGGACTGCAATCCCAGCTGTGCCAAAGTCCAGGAGCAGCCCCTCCTGCTTATTTCCAGAGCCAGTTTACATCCCTTGCCCATGGAGGTGTGGTTAAAATATCTCCAAACTTGGAATTATTCTATCCCTGCAAGTGCAGATTTCCAGCCTGAAACAGAATTTCAAAGGCAAATCCCCATTTCTCTTCAGCAAGAAAAATACCCTGACAATATTTTGCTTTGACCTTCTTGAAGTGTTTTAATAAGACTGAAACAATCCATATTAACCGAGATTGAAATGTTTCATTTCCACACTGCTGCTCCAATTGCTGCCTGATACGAGAGGAATAGAGCACAGCAATTTTACAAATGGCCTCAATAATGTCCCACTGAAGTCTGCCAAAAATCAATTTCTGAGCAGAGGGCTCTTTTCCCAGGGAAAATCTCCCTGGGGCTGTAATGCCAGGGTGTGTGGAGAGGGTGACACCCTGCAAATCCCAGTGCTCCAGCAGCTCTCTGTGCTTGGAAGGTGTGACAGAGGCAACGAGACCTTGAGTCGTGTTTTGCAGCTCAAGATGCTACTACAAGAGTGGAAAGAGCAACATTAACAACAGGCTTTTGTCCCACTTAATTCAAAGCACAAATGCAGGACAGGATTCCCATGCACCTGCCCACCTTTGGGTATTGCAGGGATAGTGCAGGTGTGCTGTCCCCTTTACAGAGCCAGGCAGAGCAAAAGATGTTTTGGGCACCCAAATCTGCTTGGAAATCCTCCAGTTATTCCCTTCCTGGGAATCAGACTGGAGGCTCAGGTCAGGATCCTTTCTCACTTAAATTCTACATTTCTCTGGAGCTGCTGGAGAGTGCAGAGGAGGCACCAGGACGAGCAGAGGATGGAGCAGCTCTGCTGGGAGGAAAGGCTGGGAGAACTGGGATTATTCAGCCTGGAGAAGCTTTGGGGTGACCTAATGGTGGCATTCCAGGAACTGAAGGAGCCAACAAGAGACATGGAGAGAGAATATTTCCAAGGACCTGGAGTGCCAGGACAAGGGGGAATGGCAGAGTGGGATACTGGGAGGGAATTTTCCCCTGTCGGGGAGGTGAGGCCCTGGCACAGGTTTCCCAGAGAAGCTGTGGCTGCCCCTGGATCCCTGGAATGTCCAAGGCCGGGCTGGACAGGGCACTTGGAGCAACCTGGGACAGTGAAAAGTGTCCTGCCAACCTGGACACCCTCAGCTCGGGGAGGAGGAGGAAGGGTTTCAGCTCGCTGCCTGCCAGGTGCGTCCTTTCCCCCTTTAAATCTTTCTCTCTGGTTTTCCCTCTCCTCCTCCTCTCCAAAAGTCTTCCTGCCACCTCCTGGAAGAAGCTGCAACTGCTGCAGTGCCTCTGCAGAAGGGGGATAAATGCTCTGGATGTGCTGGAAAGCTCTCCAGGTTTGGGAGGAGGTGGGAGCTCCTGGGTGGATTTCCAGCCTCCCCTCCGTGTCTTTTCTCTCTCCAGGAGCGCCTGCTTTGCTTTTTCTTTTTTTCTTTTTTTTTTTTCCCTTGACGTTATCAGTGCTAAATGCCGGTGCTTCCCCCCAGCCGTTGCTTTCTTTTCAAGGGGAAGACAAAAAGGGAATTCAGCTAAAGCACAGGAAATTAGGGAGAGCGATTAAGATCCACACCTTTGTGGTGTTGGCTTTGTGTGCGCACAGCCAACAAGACAAATTTGGGTGTCATTATTTGTGTTACAAAGGGAATGCCAAACAATCTGAGAGAACTTCCCATCAGGGGTTATCCAAACACAGTAAATTACCTCTGTCCCTAAAAAGGCAGAAATAAGAATAAAGTTAAATGGTCGGTTTTCTCAGGTGACGGGAAATTTTGGAGCTAAAAGGTAACAAAATAGTTTTGGCAATCAGATAAGTACTGGAATGCATTTAGACAATGCTGTCAGGCACAGGGTGGGAATTTGGGATATCCTGTGCAGGGCCAGGGGTTGGACTGGATGATCCTTGTGGGTCCTTTCCAGTTCAGGATATTCCACATAATTCATATTCTGTGATGCAATTTCAGCAGGTTAATGCCTGCCATTTGGGATAACTGTATTCCTCTGGCCTCCTTGGGGGTCTCAAACCCCCCTGGCGAGGGTCTCAAAGAGCCCCTGAGTGAGACCCTGGTGTCTGAATTCAAACCCCTGGGGGAAATTACCAACACAGAGGGGATGGAAACAAGGCACCAAAATCAGTAAAGTGTCAATTAGGTTGTTAGAACGTAGATAAACAGACTTTTGGGGATGTTTGTGATAAGGGACACGTGGCCAAGATGGAGAATTTGGGGTGTGGATTCCTCTTCCTCCTCCTTCTCCGTGCCATCCGTGCTGGGTGACATGCTGGCACTGTCAGACTGGATGGGTCAGAGCTGGGCTGTTTAACAAGGCTGTACTGGGTTGGAAAGTTGTCACAAACACTCGGCAGGTAATTCAGACTGTGTGAGATCAGCCCTGCCCTCAGCAGGCAGATTCCATCCTGGCTGCCCGGCTGGGCAGACCATTGTTAGCTGAGCAAAAAGTTCCTGAGACAAGAAATAATAAACAATCCTTGAAGCCTTTGAAACTGTCTGCTGCAATCTCTCATGGGCAGCTTGGGGAAAATCAGGATTTACACCACAGCATGTCCTGCTGAGGTGATCTCAGGGCTAAGGAGAACCTCAGGCTGTGACATTTGGCGTCCCTGGGTGGGCAGTGACATAACTGCATTTAACATCGGTGTTGTTTTTTCAGCTGGATATTACCTGGGATAATCCCCTCAGCCTGGGATGCTCACTCTATCCATGAGCATCCTTTTAGCTCACTGACTCCCCAATCTGTCCAGCCAGTTTTATTTTCCAGCAAAATCCTATGGCATGTTTGCTAAATACAGCACTGCCTCGTAGGAAGTGCTGAGGTCAGGGAGTTGTGCTGGATAACAACACAATTCATCGGGATTTTTATTATAATGATTATGCCAAAGCTCTGTAGAATCTCTCCCATATTTATCCCAAGTCGATCCTGTGTGGAGAGAAGGATCAACAAATCTTCCAGAAAATCTGAGGGGTCTGGCCTTGGAGGGGTTCAATATTTAGTGTACAGGGACTGATTTAAACACCAAAATCAGATGTGTTTACACATCTAGAGAGCTGCACAGGATATATGCCTTAAAGTGGGAGTCCAGCATGTTCCTGCTCCTCTGCAGCTTCCAAAATACCCCAAAAATGACATTGGTGGGTAACAAAAAAAACACTCCAATTTCTTCTGCAGCCAGAAGACTTTTAAATATTGTGGATTTCAAGGCTGGCTTTTCTCTATTAAATCCTTTGGCCAGGTAGAGCTCCCCTGTCTTTAAGCAGCTCCTTTGAAGACTGTAGGATTTTTCTTACCTCTATAATAATTTATTTGTTTTTTCAGCATCCCATTCCCTGCCACGCAGCTTGAATTGCTCTGGGAGAGTACTGGCCCTCTAAAAAAAGAGGAATGAGCAAAACCTCAATTTCTCTGGATTTAATAATATATTACTTGTTTTAATTCAGCTGTACTTTGCTTCAACACCAATTCCCCAGCATTTCCCTGTTTCTCACCTCCCTGGAGATTTTATGCCCAATGTAAATCCAGGGAAGAGCCATTCATATTTTCTTTCTTGGATTATATCATCTGAATTGTGTCCTCTTCACATCTGGGTGAATTCAGACTTTCAGGGGGAGGCAAACAGGCTGGGTGTAGTCACAACACCTCAAATCCACTGGAGTCCAAGCTGAAAGGAATATTTAATGCGTGGGATCATTTGGAATTGTTTTTGTATGACATTCTGGGAGGGCTTGTACAGCAAGTGCTGTTTTTGAGAGCACAGTGTCACTGGGGGTGGCTCTGAGGGTGGCAGAGGGGCTGTGCTGCAGCTCAGGCTCACAGGGATGTCATTCCTGGGTGTTCCATCTCACAGGGATGTCATTCCTGGGTGTTCTGGGTGCTGCAGCTCAGGCTCGCAGGGATGTCATTCCTGGGTATTCCAGCTCACAGGGATGTCATTCCTGGGTGCTCTGGGTGCTGCAGCTCCATCTCACAGGGATGTCATTCCTGGGTATTCCTGGGCACTGCAGCTCAGGCTCACAGGGATGTCATTCCTGGGTGTTCCAGCTCACAGGGATGTCATTCCTGGGTGCTCTGGGTGCTGCAGCTCCATCTCACAGGGATGTCATTCCTGGGTATTCCTGGGCACTGCAGCTCAGGCTCACAGGGATGTCATTCCTGGGTGTTCTGGGCACTGCAGCTCAGGCTCACAGGGATGTCATTCCTGGGTGTTCCATCTCACAGGGATGTCATTCCTGGTGCTCTGGGCACTGCAGCTCCATCTCACAGGGATGTCATTCCTGGGTGTCCTGGGCACTGCAGCTCAGGCTCACAGGGATGTCATTCCTGGGTGTTCCTGGGCACTGCAGCTCCATCTCACAGGGATGTCATTCCTGGGTATTCCAGCTCACAGGGATGTCATTCCTGGGTGTCCTGGGCACTGCAGCTCAGGGTCACAGGGATGTCATTCCTGGGTGCTGCAGCTCAGGCTCACAGGGATGTCATTCCTGGGTGTTCCATCTCACAGGGATGTCATTCCTGGTGCTCTGGGCACTGCAGCTCCAGGCTCACAGGGATGTCATTCCTGGAGTGTTCCTGGGCACTGCAGCTCAGGCTCACAGGGATGTCATTCCTGGGTGTTCTGGGCACTGCAGCTCCAGCTCACAGGGATGTCATTCCTGGGTGTTCCATCTCACAGGGATGTCATTCCTGGGTGTTCCATCTCACAGGGATGTCATTCCTGGTGCTCTGGGCACTGCAGCTCAGGCTCACAGGGATGTGACTCCTGGGTGTTCCAGCTCACAGGGATATCATTCCTGGTGCTCTGGGCACTGCAGCTCCATCTCACAGGGATGTCATTCCCGGGTGTTCCATCTCACAGGGATGTCATCCTGGGTGTTCTGTGCACATCCCACAGGGAGCACTGCAGCTCCAGCTGCCTGCAGACACCAGGGGACACTGTGACACTGAGCAGTGCCGGGGCTGGCCGTGGCCCCAGGCCTGTGCAGGGACACTGGCACTGCCCAGCACTGCCCTGCCCTGCACTCCTCAGGCTTGGTGACATTGCACCAGTGTCCCCTGCAAGGAGGGGACGTGGGGGGCCAGCAGCACAGGATTGATGGGGACATCTTCCTACCTACCTTCAGAGTGGGATGAGGACACAGGTGACAGCAGGGTGCTGCACCCCAGGACAGCCCTCACCTGCCTCCAGGTGAAGTCTCAGCGTTTTCCTGCAGCTTGGAGATACCCAGACAGGGCACAGGGCACCAAGGTGTGGTGGGCACTCAGGCAGTGCTCTGGGTGAAGCCAGAGCTGCTGCTGGGCCATGGGGAGCAGGGGATTAGCAGGACTTGGGGAGGGGAATGGAGGGGCCAGCTGGGCTGCCCCCTCCCTGTTCCTGCCAAAGGCACCTCATCCCTGCATCCTTTCTGAGCACAGCCATGTGTTTTACCTCCAAATGCCTTGGAGGGGTTGAATGTATGCTAAAGGGGGCTGCAAAGTTTGGCTGCTTGGAGCAGAGTTGTTCTTTTCCTGTCAGACCTGCCTGATGGCTCCTTACCCAGTGCCCTGCTGTGGCAGCACTTGCAAGGATCTCGCTGAGAAGGGCACAAAAATAACTCCCATTCCTCCTCTCTGCATGACCTTTAAATTCCAGCTGGGGGTGCTCAGGCTGGAGAAAGGAAGGAGACCTTAAAAACCCCGTTCCTGTGCCTAAAGGGGCTCCAGAGAGCTGGAGAGGGACTTTGGGAAAGAGAGGACAGAGAGCACAGGAATCTGGGGAGAGGGCAATGGAACCCAAGGCAGCAGGGCTCAGCTCCCTGGGAGAAGGGCTGAACCAGGGCCCAGCAGCAGCTCCATCTCCACCAGCTGATGGGACAACGCTGATCAGCTGAGCTGGTGATGCCAGGGGGGTGAAGGCATCTCCAAGGCTTGGGAAGCCAATGGCTTGCAAGGGTGCCAGGGGAGGAGCTGGCAAAGCAAAGCCTCCAAACGCCTCCTCCCACACAGTAAATTCTCCCCCAATTAAAAATGTATCTGTTTGCTTTCCTGAGATTGATCACACATTTAATCAGGCACTGCTCAGATATAGAGTAGCACTGAAAGGCAGAGATAATAAAGAAATCATTCTTTTAAAGGAGTAGCTGCATTGCAGATCAATTTCTTCAAAACCTTCATGTGCACAGAAATCCTCTGGGATGAATATTTCATAAGGGGAATAACACTGTTAAATTAATAAAACCCCTGCATGCCTAGTTATGAACTACAAAGATTGCTGAAGTTGTTCTAAAAAAATCCTCCTGTTCATACTTTGTACATCAATTTATGACAGAGTCATAGCTGGACCCCGAGGGAAATGGAGGAGAAAAAGGGACCCTTTTGATGTGAGGAATTTTCAGTAAGTGGGAAGAGTTGCATGGACACAACTGCCCAGCAAGGGCAGGCAGCTCTGCTGGGAAGGGGAAACAGGATTCCCTGGTGGGAGCATGGGCATACTGAGATTAATTATGCTGAATATTCCTTCCTGCCCCTCTCAGGCTGTGGGTGAGTGACCTGGGGAGCTGGGCAGAGCTCATCCTGATCCAAAGCTTTCTCCCCAGGGGCTGCTCCAATCTCTGCTCTGTGAGCACAGACAGGACCCAGGGAATGGCTGGAGCTGTGTCAGGGGAGTTCAGGTTGGAAAAGTTCTGCCCCAGAGGGTGCTGGCACTGCCCAGGCTCCCCAGGGAATGGCACAGCCTTGGCCAGAGCTCCAGGAGGGTTTGGATAACTCCCAGGGATGCACAGGGTGGGATTGTTGGGTGTCTGTGCAGGAGCAGGAGCAGGAGCTGGACTCTGATCCTTGTGGGTCCCTTCCAGCTCAGGAAATTCCATGATTCTGTCATTCCTTGCTGTCTGTTCATCCAGACCGGAGGGACCTGAATCAGCAGGACAGGGCATGGCTCTGTCTCCATCCTCCCCCTGGCCATGCCTCCCCAGAAATCCCATCCTGGTTGATACTGCTCCCTCCATTCCCATGCTAAGGCCCTACCCTTAGACTTCCCAGGGGAAAATAAACTTCCACTGGAAAATTACCAGCTTCTCCATCCCTTCTTTCTGTCTCTACCAAAGTTCATTCCCCTCGCTGGCTTGGTGGCAGCTTAGCAGAGGCTTCTCCTGCAGGCTGCTCCCAAACTTGAGAGGAACTCATCAGCTTCTAGCAGGCAAAGACAGAGGAAGCTCAAAACCACCATATTGATCTTCCTTTCCCTTTGAAATTTTCCCGAAGTAGCGCCAAATAAAAATAGAACAAAAATATGTATCACCGCTTCCCTACTTGTAGCTGATTTGTCTACTTGGCATTATTTTCTTCAGCAGGGAAGAGGGTGAGGAGCACAAAGGGGACAGAGGCACGGGATAAATAAGTAAGAATGTAAAATTGGGTGTTTTGAATTTTTTTTTTTAATGTTAACCAGATAATGTATTCATAATCTTCCCTGCTTACGCCTAAAAAATGAGTGCTCGCCTTTTGAAGCCCTCATCTGGCAGGGAGAGATAGCAGATTTCTAAGAGCATTTTTTATGCTCCTTTGATGACTGCGAGGGGAAAAAAAATATTCAGAGAGCCGAAATGACATTTTTCTATAAATTTCACACAGCTCTGCAGGCATGTAGGCATGGAGGCATTCATTAAGATTAGTTGGAATTACTTAAGCACCGTGAATTTTCTCCATCAAGTTGGTAACTGGAACACTGAGGATTAGTTATTGATCAGCTGCCATTAATACTTGGGGCTCTTTCCATGCCTGTTGTTGGGCTTTTTGTTGCTCCTTCCCCCCTCTCTTGTGCGAGGCGAAGCTGTGAAATCCGCAAATTAAACAGGCGCTCTTCAGTCTCTCCTTTGTTTTGGGGAACAAAAAAAAAGCCCGAACAGAAAATAGAACTCCTTTGTTCATGCAAATCTTGATCTGCTCTGCCTCACTGCTTCCCCTCTGCAGCAGCCCAAATCTGGGGTGGCTCTCAGGCCTGCTGCTGCAGTCCTTCCACAGCATCGTGGAGGGGTTTGGGTGGGAAGGGACCTTGAAGACCACCCAGTTCCACTCCTTTCCACCCGGCCAAGCTGCTCCAAGTGCTGTCTGACCTGGCCTTGGACACTTCCAGGCATGGGGAGGGAGGGCAGTGCCTTTCCAGCAGGGCCTGGTGATGTCTCACAGGGGGATGTCAGCACACCAGTCCTGCAGAGGGACTTGGAGAGGCCACACAATTCTGGCTGTGTACAGCTCTGGCCTCTGAGAGAGCCCTGCAGATAGCAGGGATGCACTCCCAGCACCTTTTTGCTACACAGGGGGTGTGCCAGGCCATAAAGTGATTTCCTGTGCAGATCCTTGCAGCCCCTGCTGACCTCACCCCACCCATAGCCATGGGCTGGGCACCAGCAGCTCCCATCTCATTGCTGGTTATGGGATTTGGCTGAAAACTGAATTTGAGCTGCAAAGATCTCAGTCTCCATCTCTCCAGGCCTCTTACTCCTCTCTTGATCTTTGATTCATATTGGAAAGCCCCTGGTTTTTAGTGATGTTCATTCCTAGTGATGGAGTTGGGTCTTTCCCAGCCAAACTTCAGCCCAGCCAAGCTGGGGGCACAAAAGGGTTTTGTACATTTAAGTGACAGGGCTGTCCCAGAACTCCAGTGGGATTTCCTCTCCTGCTCCAATTCTCCAACCAGCACCCCTGAGCAAAGCTCCAGCCCCACAACAACTGTGCATGGAGCTGGTTCTGCCTGTTCTGTGGCCAAACCACCAGCTCCTGTCACCTTCCCTCCTGCTCCCTCTTCTGTTTGCCAAAAATCCCCTGCCCCAAGTCTGAAGAGCCCCGTGGAGGTTTAGCCACATTTCCCATTGGAGCAGCTGTTCCCCAGCGGGTTCTGAAATAAATGACCAAGGATGACTTTGTAAATGAGCATGCAGAGGAGCTCCAGGCAGCTGCTGCTGCTGCAGGAGGAAAAAAAAGGTTTCACTTCCCTACACACAGCTCCTAAAATGGTTTCTGTTCTTCCACGAGGATCTGCCACAAGCAGGACTGCAGTGAGACCCCCAGGGTGTCCTGGCTGCCTGTGTTGGGTTGATGTGGCCAGAAATGTGAATTCTGTCCCCATCTGCTGCAGCCGGGTGGGGCAGTGACCCTCATCTCCTGGCACATACCATCTGCTAATGGGCCATCTTTAAACCAGCTGGGCAATCATCTTTATCTTTCCCACAACCCATCCTCCCTCCAGGAGATATCTCCTGTTAATGGCCATTGAGTCCCAGGGCATGGCTGATAAAATTCCATCATCCCACTGGGAGATGCTCCACCCAGGGGAGGAGCCAAGCATTTCCTACCCAGATAAAAACTGAGATTTTGGATACCAAGGTATCTTCTTTCCACTGGATTCCAGAGGAAAACCAGACCTTTGCACATCATCCCTGGACCTTCAGAGGAAACTGCACCTTCTACAGGAGCACTGCTCCAGCTGAACCACATCTGCCCCTGCAGGAGGATGCAGCCACCATTGAATGGGACTGCTGCCAACACCCTGCCTGACTGACGGGTGTCAGCTTGGATTCTGACTCTGGCAGGGTTGGGATTGTTCTTTGTAATACTGCATTTCTATTTTAATTTTCCTACTAAAGAACTGTTATTCCTAATTCCCATATCTTTGCCTGAGAGCCCCTTAATTTCAAAATTATAATAATTTGTAGGAAGGGGGTTTAAATTCTCCATTTCAAAGAGAAGTTTCTGCCTTTATTGGCAGACACCTGTCCCTCAAACCAGGACACTGCCCCAGGCTGAGGGAAGCTCTGGGATGGAGTGGGGCACACTCTGGGTTATCCAAACCAGCTCAGTTCACACGTTCCTATTTCCAAATTGGGGGAATGACAAACAGGAGAGCCCCGTGTCAGTGACAGGAGAGTGGGAGTTTCCTCCCCACGGGACATGCAGCTCCGGTGATGGCTCCATTTTCACCAGGATAATTTCCCTCCTCTCACTGGGAAAGCAAGAGTGTTCACCTTTCCCAGGTCCAGGCTTTTTGGGGTGGGAAGGAAGATGTGCCAGTTCAAGCACCACGTCTGCACCTGGAAGAGCCAGATTTGGGCCCAGAATTTTCACTCTTTGGCCTTTCTGGACACCAACTTCCAGCTGTTACAATGGAATTTATGGAGCATCCTTGCCATGTTTCTCTGTTAAGGTCACTGAAAGTGAAATCTCTCATTCCTCTGTCCCTTGCTGCTGTGTAGCTCTCAGGGAAGCTCCAGGGCTCCCTCAGGAATTCCTGTGGTGCCAAAATTCCCTTCCCTGAGGTACAGTCAGGAGCAGAGGCTTTCTCAGGACACTGCCAGCTCTTCCACAGGACCCTGGAGCTGACAGAGAGCCACCACAACTTCAGAGGCCCTGACTCCTTGTGCCTTGTCAGCTCTAATGAACCCATGGACAGACTGAAAGAGGAGAAATTTAGATGGGATATTGGGAGGGAATTCCTCCCTGCAAGGGTGGAATCCCTGGAAGTGCTCCAGGCCAGGCTGGTCAGAGCTTGGAGCAGGCTGGGACAGTGGAAGGTGTCCCTGCCACGGCAGGAGGTGGAAATAGAGGATCTTTAAGTTCTCTTCCAACCCAAAGCATTCCATGATTCCATGGTCCTGACTGTGATTTGTGATTCCTGGCTGGAATGGTGAGGGTGCTGGAATTGGCTCCAGAGGCTTCCAGGAGGAAGGAAAGGTGTCTCTGACGTGGCAGCTCAGCAGCTCCTGAGCCTGGGAGGAAAGCTCTGAATTCCCTCTCCTCAGGGATGTGTAAAACCCCATGGAATGTCCTGCCTGGAATGCCTGCTCCTTTCCTTCACCGTGGCTGTTTCATGGGATATTTGTCCCAAGGGCTGCCTGGACATGGCTGGACTCACTTTATGCCCTGCTCTGGCTCTGCTTCTCCAGGGACATTGCACCTGGTGTGTGTTCTCAAGTCCTCCGATGAAAGCCAGGGAATATGATTTATTTTCTGCTGGGTTGTCACATTCCCTGCTTCCTATCAGCTGTCTTTCCCAGGGAATGCCAGAGCCCTGTCTGGTTGTGCAGAACTGCAGCAGGAGCCCAGGGCACAGGCATTGCTCTGACCCCAGGTGATGCAACCTGGATTTGCATTCCTGGCTGGGTCAGCTGTCAAACTAAGAAATGTTATTTCTGAGAGGCTGGGCAATAAAAAACATGGAAATGAAACAGCGAGGTAATTCCCAAGGGAGCCATGTCACAGGGAGAAAATCCTGGAGCATTACTTTTTGCACATTCCAAATCCATCCCTCTCTCCCCCCACTCTCTTTCCTTCCTTTTTATTTTTTTTGGCAAGAAAACAGCTCATCAAGTGAAATCGAAGTCTAAAAATCTCTCTAAAAATCCTTTATGCCGGGGAAAAGAATATTTCAATGAAAAACAAGTCTGCCAGAATTACACTCAATACTCCTAACAAAGTTAAAGGAGATATCACTGGGAAACCGTGTCCCTTCATGGAACGTGGTTAGAACAGCTGGGAAGGATGGGAATTCTCGTGGGAGAGGGGATAAAAAAACAAAAAAACAAAAAAAAAACCCCACTCCCCACAGCAAGCCTCTGGCTCCTGGAGCTTTGCTCTGGACTAAGGAAAGCTCTCCATGATGCTGCACCCTGAGTGTCCCAGGAAGCAAAGGGAAGCAGGCTGAGCCTGGCAAAGGTTCTGCACCTGCTTGGAGGAGTCCCCAGGAGCTCTCTGGTCACCCTCAGCATCCCTGCATACTCCCCAAACCAACAAGGAGCAACTCAGGCTGGCAGCCAAAACCCATCTCGGGTTTAAATGAAGGGTTTGTTGTTCTGGAGAAGCAGGGAAACTGTCAGCACCACAGACACCTTCATTAAAATCCAAACCATGAATTATTCAGCTGGAAACAGCGAGAGCTGCAGCACAGGTGGGAAGGATTTCTCCTCCCTCCTGCCCAGCCTGGCAGCCCTTGGCTCGTGGAGCCACCCCAGAAACTCCCTGATTTGGAGCAGGATAACTCATTGCTGTGTCCCTGGCACTGCTGTCCGAGGGAATACAGAGAAATTCAGAATTATTCCTATTTCAGATACAGTATTTCTCTGAATACAGAGAAAAACACAAATAAAAAGCGTGGGGAGTGTTTTCCCAGCCTGCATGGCTTCCCCAGTTTTCCTCAGGAAAAATAACTCCTGGAAGAGCAGGATTTTCACACTTGGAAGGTCAAGCTTTGTGAGAGCTCCCAGTTTTCAGTGGGAATGAATGGCCACGAGGTTCTGACCACCAGCACATTAATTCCCACCCAGGGAGAGTTTTCCAGGTGTTTTTTGGCCACATGAAGTTTCTCTCCAAGGGTGATACAGTTGAACAACAGTTTGACCAAAACCAACATCTCACAAACAACCACCACACAGGACCACAGGGTCATGGAATTGTTTATGTTGGAAAAACCCACACACACACTCCAGCCACTCAATGTCCTTCTTGTCATGCAGGGCCCAAAAGTGACCCCAGGATTTCAGGTGTAGCCCCAAATAAGTCCAAACTTGCCAGTTACCTAAGTTTCTGTATTCATTAACTTTCTGAAATAATCAGTATTAAATGTTCTTTTTTTTTTTTTTGTTGTTGTTTTTTGGCTGAAAGGAAATTTTTTCAGAGTTTAATCATCATTACTTCCAATTCCTCTTCCCTCCTAGGGCCATATGCTTGGTTTGAAGCTGTGGGAATATCTTCACTGGTGCCAATGAAATATTTAGGACTGTCTAAGTAGATTCAGCATAAATTTTTCCCTAAAATATGCCCCCAAACAGAAGAACAGATGGGTTTTGGTGCCGGCTGGGGCAGAGCCTTGTCTCCACCAGCCTTTGCTTCCTTGGGACATGCCCAAAACACAGCAGCAGCTCTTCCTCACAGGGGTTTTTATTGCTGATTCCAAGCCTGGGGACCCTGAGCTGCCTTTCCAAGCCAGTTTCTGCCCAGCAGCCTGAGGACACGTTGTTTTCCCAAAGCACCCATGGAAAACATGGACTGTTCCCATGAATATGCAGGGCCCAGGGGAGCCTGCCTCCTGATTTAGCAAAATCAGGCAGGGATATTCTCAGGAACCACTGGCAGAGCATCTTCATCCCTGCCTGATATTCTCTAGTGCTGATATTGCACAGCTTTTCCAGAAAGGGGATTATCTTTGAGTTATGGAGCCACTTCCACTTCTTGTGGAAAGTTCCCTGCCCGTGGCAGGGTTTGGGTTTGGGAGCTGGATGATCTCCAGGGTTCAAACCACTCTGTGATTCCAGTGAGGCATGGCCAGAAGACAGAAATTACTCACTGAAGGAAGAGTCCAAAGGTTGCCACATGGACTGGCAAAGCAGAGGTGGGGCCACATTTCTTCAGGAATTTGATGAAAAAACCCTCCCTGAGCTAAGGCTGTGGATTACAGCCCCTGCTGGGGCTCCCTAAATCCCTGTCACAGGGTGTGCTCGTCCCATTCAGTGTCAGCAAAATCTCCTGGCACTCATTTCCAGCAGCTAGTTGTGGGGGGAAAAAAAGAAAAAAAAAAAAGAAAGTCTTCCCTTTCATCAATTTTCCGTGCACTTCCCTTGTTCCCAGCTGACAGGAGCAGAAGTTCCCAATCTGCTCTCTTTATTTCCCAGGATATTTTGCATCCCAGCCTGGCCACGAATGGCATCACCATCCTGTGGAGCCTGTTCCACGCTGGCAGGGGAAAAGCTGCAGCGGGCTGGGAGCTGGAAATGATCTGGGAATGTCAAATAAATGTGGAAGCAAAGCAAATAACACCGGGCAGCGCTGCTGATGGGCTTTCCCCCCCTCTGGATTTGTGTAACTCCTCACAGAGCTGTGCTGCTTTCCAGGGAATTTGCTGGAAAACCAAAGGTTGCATAGCTGGGGAGGAAGATGGGCCTTGTGTATTTGTTATTGTGACTTCTGCAGAGGGGACTTCTCCTTAGGCTGCTTCTCTGCCCTCCACCTCCCTGGGCAGAGCTGCCAATGTGCTTTACACATGCACCAGTGCAATTCCTGCCTCCATTTGTATTCCATCTGTCTCCAGCAAATTCTGAAAGCCTTGCCTGGGCTGCCTCATTTGTATGCACTTAATCTGGCTTTATCCTGTTTTATGGAGCGTCTTCTTTAAATTGATTCAGGCAAAAGCATAGCAGGGGCTTTGCATAGATTTTGCATGCATGACATTTCTGCACAGTTGGGCCCATTATGCACCATCCTGAGCACATTCTGCCCGTAAAAACTCCACATTAAACCAGGGGAAAACGCTGCAAAATGAAGAGAGCCATGGGAGGAGTGGGGCGAGCGGAGCTGACCACTCCCTGCTTCTCCTGTGCAATTTTGGGAAGCAGCTCCCAGTGTTCATTCCCTGAGTGTTCAGGGGCATCAGCTTGATGCCCTCCTCCAGCCAGGGATGTGGTTTGCTCTGCCTGAATCCCAGATTCTCCTCATCCCCTCTGTGACCCCTGCCAGGGGTGTGTTGGAGCCAAATCCCCCCCACTGGCAGTAAACACATCACCAGAGGAAAAATAACCCTGTGTGAGTTGGAGCAGGGAGTGACAGGACGAGGAAAATGGATTCAAAGTGGTAGAGAGCAGGTTTGGGTGGGTATTGGGAAGGAATCCTTCCCTGTGAGGGTGGGGAGGCCCTGGAACAGTTTCCCAGAGCAGCTGTGGCTGCCCCTGGATCCCTGGAAGCGTCCAAGGCCAGGCTGGACAGGGCTTGGAGCAACCTTGGATTGTGGAAAGCATCCCATCCCTTGGAATGAGATGAGCTTTAAGGTCCCTTCCAACCCAAACCATTCTGTGATTCCCTGAATTTAGCCTCTCTCATTACAATCCATTCCACCAAACGTGTGGCATTCCCGTTTTCACCCTTCCCAGCTCTGAACTCAGCAGCCCCAGGCGTGCCCAGATGGATGCCAGGGGCTCAGTGTGGCCAGGCCACAGCCCAGGGTGTAACTCACTGTTTCATTAGGGAGAATTAATCCTTCTTTAAGGGCCTGCTAATGATTTGACAATATTATTGTTATGTTAAGGTTGGGGGAATTAGAGAAAGAGCACTTGTGTGAATATGTCAACACATTAAAAACGCAGCTCCATTTAGGCAGACACTCAGGTTAATGTGTTACATATTAAAAAGTCCAATTTCCTTTGCTGGCTGCAAATAACAACGGAGATTATTGACACTGAATGATTTGCAATGTTCTCGCTTGCTTTTCGCCTCTTGTGTTTGTGTGCTCTGCCTGATTTATAGTGATTGCAGCTCTGGCTCTATAAATCTTCCCTGTTAAGAAAATGTGGAGCTGGGTTTATAAGATACAAGAAGAAAGGGGAAAACAAAGTGTGCTGCCACGCACGGATGTGGGAATGAGAAGGGGATCTGCTCCTTTATAAACACCAATTAACCTAATTAAATCCTAATTAAATCAGCATCTTGCTCCTTCAGCAGGAGCCCAGTGGATCTACCCACAGGAGTTTCTGCACCTCTGGGGTGTCCCTAAGGAAGGTCCCAGAGGTCACATGCCAGTGTGATGGATGAGCACGAAGGGATTTGTGCTGGGATCCTCACAGCACCATCAGAAACCCCATAAATCCCCATCTCTGTGTGAAAAACACGATTCACTGTTTTTGGAGATGCTCAGGAGAGCAAAAAGCTCTGTCGTTATTGGCCTTCCCTCTGCCAGACCTGGCAAACCCAACACTTCCACCAAGTGCCAATTGGAGAGAGGGAAAACCAGAGGCTCTGGTGAGCAAGAGGCACAGGCTGTTGGGGAAGTAATATCAAAATCTTGTGAGTGCCTAGCAAGTAGTTCTGGAACAATAAATGAAATAGAGATGTTGGCAGTGTTTGACATAGACACTGAAAATAGTTATGTGAAGGTTTGAGGCCTCTTCCTTTGTTTAGATGATACCAAATGTCACAAATACCAAAGAACCAACGGACATTCTGCCCCAAGCCTGGCAGGAAAGGTCTGAAGATAAGGGTTACAGATAAGAAAGCCATAAAACATGGGAATTTAGTGATCCCTATAGGTTGCATGCAAATATTAGGAAATTAATATATTGTGTTATATTGGTTATTGGAAATTAGAATATTCATCATGAAAAAATACTTATTGTGTTGTAAATGGAAGATCTCTCTCTTGTCTCTTGTTTCTTGTCTCTTGCCTTCTGTTACCTTTAATCTCTAACCTCTAACCTCTCCCTCTAAGCTCTCTCTTATACCCACGCCCTATAATAAAATACCAACCTGAAGAACAGAACAAAGTAAGTTCCTAAGTCTATCTGCAACTGTCCAACAACCCAACCCCCAGGTGGAAGGTTTGCAGACAGCTGATGGCAAGGGCAAGGTTTGTGTTGGTCAAAACCATGCAAAAACCCTAAAACTGCCCTCCCAAATCCCCAGCCAGAGGAAAACCTGCCCTGGTTTTTCCCAGGATGCTGCCATGGATAAGTAGGGACTGGTGGCCAGCCCTGATGTCCCAATGCTGTGGCTTTGTCACTTGCTTCAGGGTGTCACAGGAGACTTCTCAGAGCCACTCTGAGACAGGAGCCTGTAAATGTGTCAATAAGAGGTGAAAAATCTCAAAAAGCTTGGGTCTGAAAGGTATTTCTGCAGGATGTGGAGGGAGGGACAGCTCCTCTTGCTGCTATCGTGGCTTCCTCTGACAACATCACCAGCTCAGGTGCATATTTTGGGTTTAAAAAAAGCAGATATTCAGATTTAAAGCTACTGCTCTTGCTGCTTGTATCAGCTAGATGTGGCAGTTTAATGGCTCAGCTTAGGGAACCCACCTGTCCCTGAGAGCAAAGCTGGGGAGCACTTTGGGTTCTGCCCTCATTAAATCAATGTTGGGTAATTATCCAATCTCTCTAAGGACCCTCAAATACTGGAGCCTGGAGAGGAACTGTGGATATTTCTGGCTTCCAAACTGGGGAGCAGAGGGTGATGGCCTTCCCTGTGACACATTTCACCCCATGTCCTTGCAGGATGGCCCTCCAGGAGATGTGGAGCAGCTCCTGAATTTAGAGAGTGTGCTGATGAGAAAAAGGAGATATTTATGTGCCTGGCTGAGCTGTGACTCAGAGCCCCAAGAGCTGGGTGCACACTCCTGAGATGAATTGAATGCACAGTTCAAAATTGACTTTATGGACTCCTCATCAATAAATCCTCAAAGGCTCTGGTATCAGAATCCAAAGCAGCTCTGGAAATCATTAGATCTGCAGTCAGTAATTGATAACACGCATTTCAAACGTGAAAATGAATTAGCCTTTGGCATAGGGGGGGTTCAGAGTGTATCCAATTTCATTAGGCAAGAAATTCAAATGATCAACCAGTGGCCTTTATTGTTCTGCTCTGGGAAGGGAGCCCTTTGTTGTCTCTTTGCCTTTTTTTTTTCTTTCCAGAGCTCTAAAGAAGGTTTAGGAAGGTGCCAACATCTGATTTCCCACCTCTCCGGAGCTCAGGATTTGGGTTGAGTTTTGCTGTTGGGTACACACAGGGTGCTTCATACCCATCATTAACAGCTCAGTTTCTCCTCGCCACAAAATGCCAAAAAGTCTTTCCCAAGCCACTGCACGAGCCCTGATCAGTGAGATGTGAGTGAAAGCCCTCTGCCAGCCACATACACATCTTCCCTCACCAAATAAATGCTTACAGGCCATCTCCCTGCTCAGAAACTTCCAGGCACTGCTCTCACTAACTTCAAAACACACAGAAAAAGCAAATTTTCCACCTCCTGTTGGAGCAGGGAGTGTGGCAGGAGCAGCTCCTCCACCCTGAGACGAGCTGCAGGATCCAGACTGGTTCTTCCCCCCCTCCATCCCACTCCCAGCAGGAGTCTGGCCATGCTTGAGCACATTTTAGTGAGCAGGGAATGTGGAACAGTTGGTGGTGGTGCTGCTGGGGCCAGTGGAAATGTTTCATCTTGGGTTTCCACAGTGAAAGAGAAGGGAAGACGCCCCCTCCCAGCATTGTTTTGGTTTATTTTAGCTGCACAGCCAGGCTGATTTGAAGGCAGGAAAGCGAGTTGCCAATCTCAGCGTGTCACAAGGCAAACTTTGCACGGTTTGGTCTTGGTTCTCCTCTTCAGAAGAAAAAGGTCAGGAAAACTACGGAATAGAAGAGTCCCCTGTAAAGAGAATAAAGTAATAATTTTGGGCCAACATTTAGAGGAATCATTTCCTGCTTCTGCTCCAGTTCCACCCACCAGCATGGAGATATTTTTGCCTGCAAGACACAGCAATCCTTGAGATGTGTCCCTTTCCAGAACGTGCTGCACTTCCCTGGACCCACAGAACCAAACCCTCTCTGCTTTGCCTGCACTAAAATTACATTCCCACAGTGTGGCACGTTTTCCCTGCAGTGTTCTCTTCATTAACCACCCCCAATTCCCTCCATTTTTCCTTCCTTGCTGTATTTTTTGCCTCTCTGCCCACTCTTGTCGCCCCACTTGGTTCCCTCCATCCACTTCCTTGGGAAATCTGGGGACTCCTGCTCAGCCCAATTATTTTACAGGTTTGGCCTCCCTGTTTTACACCCCTGGAAGGATCCAGACCCTCTTCAGAGCCATGGGCAGTTGGTGATTAAGGGCTGTGCCTGATGGGTGACATCCCCCAGACCTTTCCCGTTGCTGTTGGCAGAACAGGATCTCATCCCTCTCTAAGACTTTGCCCTTATCCCAGCTAAATTCTGTTCTGTCTTTATTTTCAAACCTTTTTATTACGTTATCAGCATCCCCCTGTGCTCAAACCCCATCCTCCTGCTCCTCTGCAGTCCCACAGCAGAACAAACCACACGGTTTGGGAAGTCTCCACCCCATCCCCCAGAAATGGTCTGCAGCACCAGACCTGAGGCCAGCTCCTGCAAAACTTCATTTTTAAGTGTCTTGAGACAGTTTTTGGAGGTAAGATGATGATTCTTCTTCTCCTTGGGTATGTGACTGGCAGAACAGAGCTGATGAGACACGTCACTCTCACATCTGCTCTCCTCAAGGTGGCCACACAGATTTTAGGGATGCTGGAGGGAGAGACAGACCCCTAACTTGGTGACTCGTGGAATCCTGGTGACCCCCAAAAGTGTGAAGAACTGAGCACTGGGAGGACTTTTAATTTGTCCCAGGCTGGTGGCAGTCTGGAGGAAGAGATGGATGCTGTCCTGGCAGCTCCAAGGAACCCATTTCCTTCCTCATCCCTCTTTAATCTGATAAAAAACTACACAGACTCCACAAGCATAAATCCGAAATTCGTCAAATTTATAGGAGCAATAAAGCAAAAAGCAGAAGAAAAGCCCCACAGCTCCTCTTTTGTTTGCTCTGGGCAGTGTCCCAAACTCACCCCAAAGTGCAGGAGTGATCTTAGCTGGGCCATTAGAAGAATTGAATCCAGACCTCTCCAAAATATCTGAAAATCGCAGAGAAACCCAGATGGTTCAAGAGAACTCGAGACAAGCACTCCAAAGTGAGGAAATCTGGGATTTAAAGACCCAGGACCCTTTCCTAGCACCGTGCTCTTCCAGGGAAATGAGTTTGTGATGGATTTCTTTAACCTGTCTGAGGCACGAGGTGTTTTCCCCCTTCCCTTGCTCGGAGCTCCAGAGGGAAACGCCTCCCCACTGGATCATGCCAGGACCCTGCTGTGCTGCTGCCCAGCAGAGCAAACTCCTCCTGGCTGAGCTTCAGGAGGGTGGGAGCTGCTTAGAAATTCCACTTGAAGAAGGTCCAGAAACATCAAAAGTCCTCAGTGGTTGCTGTGGACCCCTGGGGATGTGCCAAAATCGATGGTGCCCTTCCACATTGATCCTGAAATTCGAGATTAAAGCCATTTTCTGCTGCCAGTGAAGGAGGAGTGAAGAGTTCTCACCAGGAGAAACAAAAGCAGAGCAGGAAGAAAAGGGATTGAGTTGTGCTCCTTTGCAGGGAATAATCAGCTTTAAGCAAGATGAGGTTTAGGTCTCAGCACGCTGAGCACAACCAGGGCTGGTTCATTATCACCCAGCCAACGAGTTTGCAACAAAGGATTAACAACATCTTAGACAGATGCTTCCAATGAACTTCCCAAAATATATGGGGTGGGTTTTATTTTTTTTTTTCTCTACCAGGGATTAGAAAGGCTGGAGAATAATTAGTTCTGAAATATTTTGGCTGGATTACTGCGTGCTGGGGCTGTCGGAAGGGATGTGACTCTCTCTCACCAGTCTCCCTAATTCGTTCCATTTTGTATCTCAAACTCATTTATATTGTCTGTGGATTTGCTGAAGGTATAAATAGAACCAAATCCCAGTTTTCACTTGGAATTTGTCAGTGAACTTTTTTTTTTCCTTGAGAACCATCTCAAAACCAACTTTTTAATTATTTATTTATTTTTTCTGTAGCATTGCAGAGCCAGAGTTGTGCCCCAGATTTTCTCAGATGCCCCTTGGCCTTGCATTTGCATTTTGAGGTGTTTGATCTTGGACAAACTGGGAGAGCCACGGTGATTTTGTTGATGAAACCTTCAGGAAATGAGACAATTTGAGACATTTGGCACGAGGGTATCCTTGGACCCACTTTCTGGAATGGTTGAGCATCCAGACAGGAGGATCAGGAAGCCCAGCACCTCTCAGGGACAACCACTGCTTCCACAATTTGGGCTCTCTTGCCCCAAGCCAAGCTGGAGACCATTCCTGAGACATGCAGAATTCCTGCTGGCTCTTTCTGCCTTTGGGATGAGCAGTTCAGTGCAGGAATGGTGGTCCAGCACATGGAAATCCCATCTATTCCTGGCACCTGCCTGGGAATGCAGTCCCTTGTCCAGGGTGGGCTTGCAGGGATTAGTCAGGATGCATTGCAAAGTTGCAAGGCTCTGAAAAGCATTTTTCTGCTCCCAGGCAAATTGAATATCAGGGAAAACCCAGCCCTAAGTAATGAAATAAGTGGCTCTAAATTAATTATTGGCTCTTTCCTGCTGGATAGTGGGTGTCAGCCAGGGCTGCAAGTGGACAGGGCTCAGGAAGATGGTAAATCCCATTAACATGTTGTCTTGATGGAGAGGAGGGGGAATTCTCCTGTTGATTCCTGCAGGGATGCTCCTGAGTGCACGCTGCCATGGCATTGCTTCACACTGCCCCCTGAAATTCCAGATTCTCCTCCAGTCTACAGCAGCAGAAATCCCCTGGGCTGGCTGAAGCATCTTTGGGAATGAGAGAATCCCAAATTTACCCTTCAGGAGCAGGGTAAGAGGGCTAACACCACGGTGTCATTTCCATCTGATCCACAGCTCCTCTCCAAACCGAATGTCTTTAGTTCTCAGAGTGGTTTTTTTTTCCCCAAGGACAAAAATCTTCCTTTGCCAGATGCTGATAAAATGAGCTCTCCCCCCCTGATCCCACCAGCCCCTGCATTTCACTTCACTCCCAGCATCAGCTGTTGCTCTTGCTTCCAGAGGGAGTGTGAAATATTTACAACAATCCCCCCTTTATTTTCCAGGTCACCCTATCACTGGGATTTAACCACCTCCAAGGAAGATGAAAGAGAAGGATCTTTATCACGGAGCCCAGAAGAATTTACAGCCCAAATAAACCAATTTGGAGGAGCAGGAGACGGGGCTTTGGAGGTCTGAGCTGTGACTTGTCTGCATTCTGCTGCCTCAGAATAAAATGGGATATTTATAGGAGGGAGAAAGTGTGTCCATTTAGGCTGACATTTGGAGGCAACCCTCTTGTTTCTACATATCCATGAAGAAGGAGAGTGTGTGAGCATCTCCACTGGCAGAACTCATTCCCAGCATTTTCCACATCATTCTGCTTTGCACTGGTTCCATTCTGCCTGGGTCTGGGGGCTCTGAGCAGCTCCTCCTCATCACCAGGGTTTGAGATGCAGGGATGTGGCAGGGGTGATGTCTGCAAAGGGGAGCCAGCCATGGGCTCTGCCCTCCACATCTGGAACCGAATTTTGCCACGGGCTGTGCCCTCCACATCTGGAACTGAGCACTGTGCTGTGCCCTCCACATCTGGAACGGAGCACTGTGCTGTGCCCTCCACATCTGGCACCAAACCCTGCCACAGGCTGTGCCCTCACACCTGGAACCGAATTTTGCCAGGGGCTGTGCCCTCACATCTGGAACTGTGCAGTGCCACGGGCTGTGCCCTCACATCTGGAACTGAGCACTGTGCTGTGCCCTCCACATCTGGCATCAAACCCTGCCACGGGCTGTGCCCTCCACATCTGGAACCAAATTTTGCCAGGGGCTGTGCCCTCACATCTGGAACTGTGCAGTGCCACGGGCTGTGCTCTCCACATCTGGCACTGAGCACTGTGCTGTGCCCTCCACATCTGGCACCAAACAGTGCCACGGGCTATGCCCTCCACATCTGGAACCAAATTTTGCCACGGGCTGTGCCCTCCACATCTGGAACTGAGCACCGTGCTGTGCCCTCCACATCTGGATCTGAGCACTGCCACGGGCTGTGCCCTCCACATCTGGAACTGAGCACCGTGCTGTGCCCTCCACATCTGGAACTGAGCACTGTGCTGTGCCCTCCACATCTGGAACTGAGCACTGCCATGGGCTGTGCCCTCCACATCTGGATCTGAGCACTGCCACGAGCTGTGCCCTCCACATCTGGCACCAAGGCACCATGCCCTCCACATCTGGATCTGAGCACTGCCACGAGCTGTGCCCTCCACATCTGGAACCGAGCCCCAGTTCTTGTCTGAGCACTCACATCAAACCTGTTTGTACCCTCCCCTCCCTCCCAGGCCTGGCTGACAAATCAGAGGGGTTTGCACCTTAGGACCACGTGGAAATTTGGGATTAAAGGAAATGAGAAGAGAAGGGAGGTGCAGGGCAGGAGCTCCTTCCTCTTTTCCCTTTTCCTTGATTGCCCCTGATCATCTCCACAGGTTTCCTGCTGCTGCTGTGCTTGGAAAGGGTTGTGGTTTCAATTTTCCTGCCTGTCCCCTCTGTCCTGGGTTTGTGCTCCTCTTCATCTTCCCTGATGCAGAACAGCCTCTGCCTTTCACTTCTTCAATTTTTACCCCTTTGTTCTTCCCAGCGTCCAGCTCATGAGGAAATCCAAGCACCCAGAGCCTTCAAAACCCCTCACAACCCCAGAATTTCTGCCCACCCATTGCCATTTTTATTCTACATTTCTCTCCAGCTCTGAGGCTGGTTTTTATGTGCATATATTTGACCTCAGAGGGATTATTGCAGGCACAAGAGTAAATAATGCAGTGCTGAATTATAAAAGTGAATACCTGAAGATGAAACCTGCCCTGTCCCACTCACTGCTTCCTAATGGGAATGCCTGTGATTTATGACCTTCTGATAAAGGCATCCTGATGGAGAAAAGATGCATTTAGAGGCAGGCAGGAAAGGTGTCACCTATTTATGGGCTTTGAACTTTTATTTTGGGGCTAGAAACACAGATCTAAAAGGCTATTTATCAGAGCCAGGGGAACATGAAGAAATTTGCTGGTGTTTTTAACATATTACTTTCAAATATTGCTGGAAAAGTTGGGTTTTCCAGCAAGAAATTTCTGGCCAGGTTGTAAATATGTTTTCTCCCCAAATATTGATATTTGTTCCCATTTATTTTGCCCCTGACAGTGAGGATTGCTGCAAAATGCAGCTTTTTTGCTCTTAATGTATAGGGCAATGTATCAATACTTTGGGAAGATGAAGATGTTGGAGCCTTTAGGCCTAGAAGTGATAAATGGAGAGTGTCTAGGGTGAGATAATTGCAAAAGAGTTGCAATTATTGTTGAAAATCCAGGCTAATTTGCATGCAAGGCTGCCAGGTTCTGTTTCAAGAAGGTGAACGAGCTGGATTGACAAATTTGTTAAATCTGCTGGAGAAGCACAGTTTAAAATAATAACAATAATTAGCAGTAATATAATTGATCTATTTTGCTCTGTGCATGACAGGAATTCACTTCCAATTGAACCAGCAAATTAAGGCAACATTTAGCATACTAAACAATATTGCTGCTGAAAACCTCTATTTATATCTGCCAATAATTGTTATCTAACTTGGGGGGATGCAGTCACCTTGTGGGTGCAGCACACATGGGAGTCACTGGAGAACTGCTGGAATTTTCCAATAAAAGGCACCAAATCTGGAGCACCAAGGCAGGGCAGTGATGCTCCTTGTGCTATCAATGAGCTGTTTTTTTTTGTGTTAGGAGGGTAAATAAAATTCAGTTTGGTGGACCAGCCCCTGTTCTTGGATATCTTCTGGTTTGAAATGGAATAAAAATTAAATCTGCAAGTTTGGGGAGAGGGTGGATTGAAAAGTCCACCACAGCAGTCAGTCTGTGATGCCACTCATGCCATCAGCAAACTGGGATTTTGTGTCCAGGAGATCCAGTGGGTTTCAGTTTGATGTCCAGATGGATATCTTCTGGTTTGAAACCAAATGAATTAAACCTGCAAGTGTGGGGAGAGGATGGAGAGAACAAAAGCACCACAACAGTCACTTTGGGGGAGTGGAAATGAAAGTAGTGGAAGTTGTAGCAAGATCCTGGGAAAACAAAAGGGGGAAATCCTTTTCTGTTCCTTCCAGAGTTTTCTGGATGGAATCAGGATTTTTCCATGTGGCTGCATGAGGATGCACCTCTGCTGTCACTCAGAACTGGGTTATAAAACCCCAGAGAAACCAAAGCTGGTTTTTGGACATTGTCAGGTCCAAGCCAGAACAGACAAAGCTCAGCTGAGAGCTCAGCAAAGCCCAGCCCTTCACAGGCTGGGTCATTGACTATCCTAACACTATTTTGTGAATCAAACCCCTCCACAGCACTTTTGTCCCTCCCTGGGCTTTGCCTCCCCGTGTCCCCATGGTCAGGACACGGAGGTCAAGGTCTACAGCACAAACTCTGAGGGGTTCTTGGTGAAGCAGGAGCAGGATGGAGCTCTGGGGTGACATGAAGGAGCCGACAGGAAACATGCAGAGAGAATATTCCCAAGGGTCTGGAGTGCCCAAACAAGGGGAATGGGATATTGGGAAGGAAATACTCCCTGTGAGGGAGGTGAGGCCCTAGACCAGAGAAGCTGTGGCTGTCCCTGGATCCCTGGAATGTCCCAGGCCAGGCTGGACAGGGCTGGGAGCAGCTGGGACAGTGGAAGGTGTCCCTGCCATGGCAGGGGTGGCCCTGGATGGTGTTTGAGGTGCCCTCCAGGAGAGCTTCTCTCCCTTGGTGCTCCCCGGAGTTGAGTCTATAAAGTTAATGGAGCTCAGAGAGGGAGTCATCCAACCAAAGGAGGGTTTTAATTCTTTTTCCCATTTTAGGAAATGATGAAAACTGTCATGGACTCTGCTCTCAGCAGGGGCTGCCTGAGTCCTGGTGGAAGATTTCCCTGCAGAGCCCACTTCCAGCCCAAGCAATCCCAGCCCCAAGGGAGCCCCAGCATCGACAGGAAAATTGTTTCTCCCTCCTAGACCTGGCCCCTGATCTGTCTTGCCAAAGCTAATCCCACTATTTTGATTTGGATGGGATGTTGGGAAGGAATTCCTCCCTGTGAGGGAGGTAAGGCCCTGACACAGGTGCCCAGGGAAGCTGTGGCTGTCTCTGGAAGTGTTCCAGGCCAGGTTGGACAGGGCTTGGAGCACCCTGGGACAGTGGAAGGTGTCCCTGCCCATGGCACTGAGTGGTTTTAAGATCCCTTCCAACCCAAACCATTCCATCATTTCAAGCAACTCCTGCACTCTGATTCAGTCTGTCCATAGGAGTCCTTCTACAGACTTGTGTGTGGATATAACCTTCAATGCTCTGACTAATTCCTCCTACCCAGCACTGCATCCCATCCCTGAAGGGAAATCCCATCCCTGAAGGGAAGTACCAGGTTGAAGGAGTCAGGATGGTGCTGAAACTGAGCCTGAGAGGTCCTGACAGATCCCCATGGCACGTGTCAGACTCCACCTGGCTCCCTGCCCTCATTTAATAAGTGACCTGCTTTTCCAGAGGCTGATATTAGTGAACAAACTGCTTAATCCTACAGATTAATTAACACAGGGAAGAGGTCTGGCCTTGCTGTGGAGGTAATAATGTTCCTTCCTGCTCCAAGGGGGGATGGTTTGAATCTGTGTGACCCCAGAGCAGCTGGATCATTACTGCTGTTGGATACAGCACCAGAATCCTCTTTCCTGCCAGGAACGTGGGTGAGCCAAGCACTCAGGAAAGGAATTCTCTGGTTTGTGCCATCAGGAGATAAGGACAGAGCATGCCTGTCTCCAGGAACATCAGCCAGCCATGTGCCAGGAATTTCAGGCAGGAGGCTCTGCTCTGGCAAAGCAAAGCAGAGGAAACTTTTTGCCTTTTGTTCTTGTGAAGCATCCAGGGAGGGAGGGCACAGAATCCACGCTCCTGGGGTTTGGGGCCACATCCTGAGAGTCTGGATGGGTTCACAGCCCGCTGAGCTCTCCTGGGGGTTCTGCTGACCCAACAGTGGTGGAGTTACAGACAGCTCCCCTTCGGAGAGACAGGGAGCAGGAGCTGCTCCTCAGCCTTTGGCTGGGCTTCAGCTGTCACCAGGTGTCTTTGGACGCTGCTGGGAGCCAGGGAAAAGCAGCCTTGAAGCCTTGATTTTCTCAGGCTGCACAAGGACAAGAAATTATAACAAGGGTTAAACACCTGCAGGGTGTGTGAGAGCCGTGTGAGTGCCTTGTGATACTCTGCAGAAAGCATGTATCAGAGAGGTGTTGCCTTCTTGGACCAACGAGCCTGTTCTATTCTGTTTGGCACAAACTACCCTATATAAGTGCAGTGCTTCTTTAAATAAAGCTCTTTCTCTCTTTTGCTTCTCCATTACACAAAGAACTATGTCTCATTATCCTTTTAGCTGCTCTTCTATAGCCAAAATGCAACAACCAGGGGACTTGGGACCTGTCCCTGCAGCATTTGGGGGGCAGGTGGGGCTGGTGCTGGTCACAGGGCTGGTGCTGGCCATGGCTCAGCACTGAGCAGTCACCACCCAGCCAATCCTTCAGATACCAACCCCCAGGGAGCTTTTCCCTCCCTCGAGGAGTGGTCTGGGTATAAAGGAGGGATGAGGTTAAAAACCCAGGCACCCTCAGCATGGGCTGCATTTTTATCCTCAGGAAATTAATTCCCACTTCAGCCCTTCCTTGTCTTTCCATAAAATCAAAAACAATTTGGTGACAAACCCCTCTGATTTCTCCTTCTCTTTTTTCTACATTTGAAGTGATTTACCTCGGTTTTCCCAAAATTCCCTCTCCTAGTCTTTTGGAATACACTGGATGTCTCTTCCTCCTCTTCCACCATGATGCAGAGATCATGGATGCATTTCCAACATCCAATCTGACAGTACCCTCCTCCCTAACCAATCCTCTGAGCTTCTTGTGGTAAATCCAGCTCCAGATCAGGGTGGGAGCGTCTCAGGCGAATGCTGGGGAGTTTCTTCCCCCGTAGGAAAATGTAGTCGGACTGAAATCAAAACATTTTGAAGGAAACGTGTTGATTTCGACTGGGAAGTATCAAAACAGATTGTTTCAACTTTCTCGGTTTGTTTTGACAGTATCAAAACGTTTCGTTTCCATGAGGTAAAAACATTTGGGGTTGTATTTGCTCTCAGTTTAGCTTTGACTTTCCCTTTCCCTGAAATCATCGTATTTTTCTCATGAAAAGCTTGAACAGAAGCTTGTGGAAATGTCAAAACCCCCAGATGGGAACCTTTTGGTATTCAAGGTGTTCCCAGGTCAGAGTGGGAGCTCTCCTGTCCCCTGGGCACCCCCAGCCCATCACAGCCCCCAGGCAGGGCAGGAATAAACCCAAACCCACCTCTGGAGCCAGGGAGGACCCAGGCCAGCTTTCCTTTTGGGGTGCTGCTGGAATTCCCCACCCTGTGCTAAAAAAGCTTTATGGCAGCCATGAAAGCCAAGCCACATCTTCGTTTCTCACCTCGGCTCCTAGCAGCTTTTGTTCCTGGAAGGAAGGAAGTGTTTTATGTCCTTCAGTGAGGCAGATCCGTCAGCAGACTAAGGAAAACAATTAAAGCAAGGTAACACACAGGAATTAACCTTTAGGGGATAGACCCAGCTCAAATGACTCCTCCTCCTCCTCCTCGGCCTATCTGCATCCCAAGGTGGTGATTCATTTCTCCCTGCTGCTCATTACCATGATCTAAAGACTGGAGAAAAATTAGGAGGGAGCTTGAAAAATCCCCAAGCTTCAAAAGGTTTGATTTCCTGGGCCCATTTTTTTTTTTTCTGCTTTCCCACAAAGTTTTTTTTTTTTTTTTCCCAGGCATTTGGGGATGTATTTGCCTCTTGTGCATCATCATGGCTTGGGGAAAAAAAATGGGTTTCTTTCCAAAGTGACTTTTTTTTTGTGCCTCTCAGCCATGCCTGAATGATGTGCATTGCTTTAGGTGGAGTTTGACTTCCCCCTCTTTATGGGGATATTACTTAAGTGTCTCTTTCTCTTCTCCCTCTGAGTGTTTTAGGAGGTTTGATGTTTTGGAGACTCCTTTCTTCCAGCAGCTGAGGTTTAAGCTGGCTGAGATGAGAAAGGCACATCCCATAAGTTTTATTTCTGCAAAATCCAAACAGTTACAGGAGTTTGAGTGGATGGGTGCTGGGCCTGGGGGGCAAAAAAAACCCCAAAAGCAGAAAGCAACAGGTCCAAGGCCTGCAGAGAGCAGGAGGAGGGGATGGGGACCTCACAATAATGCCCAGAGTCCTTTGTCAAAGCACAAAGAGCATCAGTGCAGATTGTGAGAGCCAAAGCAAATCCCCTGTACCTGGAGCCCTGCCTGGGGTTAATTTAGTGGGTCCAGCCCAGTCCCTCACCCCTGAGGCCGAGGGGGTCATGTGGAGTGTGAAACGGGGAAAACAAACACCGAGCTGTTTATTCCAGCCCTGGTGGAAGCCCAAGATCACTGAGAGGAGCCCTCAGAAGTCCGTGACCACCTTTGTTTGTAGTTTCCACTTTGACTTTGCTCAGGCTGGAGGGGACAAAGGTGTTGCTGTGGCTGGCTGCTGATTCTGCTCCTTCCCCGGAGAGGAATGGCCTCTCCTTCCCCCAGCCCTGCCTCACAAAACACGGATTGAGAGCATTTCTTTCAAACATCGTTGCTGTAATAGCACAGCCCCAAACCCCTTCCATCAGCAAATTGAGCGGGGCCTGGCAGCCTGAAGTGCCATTCCTTAACCCACAGGACAAGAAGAGCCATTTGCACACGGCTGAGTGGCCAGCAGCACATCCCTGCTGGCTGCTAATTGCCTCTGGCTCCCACCCAGGGCATTCCCCCTCCCCATCCCATCCTGGGAAACGGCCCTGCCTGGATCCCGATGGCTCAGGAGTGTGTGGAGCCAGAATTCTTTCAGGAAGGTGAGGCAGCAGCTCCAAAGTTCCAGTTAAAGCCTGCTGTGAACATCTCTGGATATTCCATTTTCCATGTCTCTCCACGTGGAAGAACTCCTCTGGCCTCCCAAATCCTCTCCTGTAAAGTCTCCTTGCCCATGGCAGGGGTTGGAGCAAGTTGGGCTTTAAGGTCCCTTCCAACACAAACCATTCCATGATTCCATGATATTCCACCCTGTTGGAAGTATCTGAATCTATCTGGGATGTCCACACAGGATTGGAAAATAGCACAGAGGAATTACAAGGTCCCATCAAGTGACTTCCAGCAGCTCCTTCAAATGGAGCCACCCACCCAAATTTCTTTTCTGCCTGCAGAGCACCCCAGGTTCCAGCTCTGCCTCATTCCCAGCCTCTGGTCCCTCAAAACCGAGTCAGGATTGAAGGGATAACTCCACCAACCCTTGTCCACAGAGCACTGCAGAAAAAAATGACCAGTTCTGGGATCTGGGCCAGAATCTGCAGCAAATAATATGAACAAGGCTTGTGAATGTTCAGATTTAGCAAAAAACCCTGAGCAAGCCTCCTTGAAACTGGGGAGAGGTGGGACCTTGAGGGTCCTTCAAAGAGGATTTTGGCAGTGGGGAGAAGGTTGTCCAGAAAACCCAGGTGAGAGACCAAGATGAGGATGCAAGGAGATAATGAACTGCTTCACTTCTGCCATCCTCAGTGCACAATCCTGATATTTTGTGCACTTTTGAAATTCTACAAATAAGTTTTGGGGTGATTGGCATGAGTATTCCCAAAAGAAAAAAAAGCCCCTGGATTTCCAGGAGTCTGCACAACCTCCTTCAAAGCCATGTGACAGAAGTTATTGATAAACTTCACTAAATCTTCAGATGGTTTATGTTGGAAGGGACCTTAAGGATCACCCAGTCTGCCCCTCTCACTTTTTAGATTTGTTATTCCTGAGGAGAGAATGGTAGATTTTGATTTCCTGCACCCTTCTGTTCTCACTGGTGATGTTTTGTAACAAAATACGACTGGTATGGATTTTCTTTAAATGGATTTAATTGAAATGGTGGCAGATCATTCCAGCTGAAGTGTGGGATATGAAATCAGAGTCTACTCCCATATTTACACTGCTAACCACCCAAAATGTGGGGTTTCATGGCAACAAGGAGCTTTCATGGAGGCAGCCCAGCCTCCAAACACTGATTTCAGCTGATTATGTGCTCTGTACCTTCAGGCAAAACAGCTCCTGCAGGCCCTGGGAGCAGGAGCAGTGAGGATTTGGCAAGTTTAGTTACATCCACAGAGGATGCAAGCAGCCAGGGATGCCGTGAGGATAATGCCAGACTTTGCAGAGTGATGGGGAGGAATGAAGGTGTTTCCCTGGGGAGGACAAGCCAAGCTGGAGCTGCCTGTGCTGGGCAGGCAGAGCTGGAGCTGCCCCCTCAACAGCCCCAGGGACCAGGCTTGGGGCAGAATTGCAGAATTGCAGAATTGCAGAATTGCAGAATTGCAGAACTGCAGAATTTCCATCAGGAATTGTAGTGATAGGTGAGAGGGAATGGCTTCAAATGGAAAGAGAGCAGGGTTAGTGGGATATTGGGGGAAAATTTTTCTTGTGGGGGTGCCCAGAGAAGCTGTGATCCCTGGAAGTGTCCAAGGCCAGGCTGGACAGGGCTTGGAGCAGCTGGGACAGTGCAAGGTGATCTGAATGGATGATCTTTAAGGCCCCTTGCAACCCAAAGCATTGAGTGACTCCATGGATCTCTGGAGATTTTCTGGGATGGCAGGAGCCCTGTGTGGTGCTGCCAGGGTTTGTGCTAACCCTTTTTCCAGCAGTGACTGCAGAAGCAGGGCATTCCCTGTGGATTTGGGAGTGTCACAGAGCCCCGACCCGCTGCCTCCTCCAGAGTGTCTGACAATTAGATGTGAAGGAGGAGCTGCTGCAGGAAGAGCACTCTGCTGTTGTGGGCCCACACCAGCACCTTTTAACCTGTGTTAGATGAAAGATGATCCTCTTGCTGCCACCAGAAATTCCTTTGCACGTTGTCACTTCCAGCTCCCATCCTGCCCTCGTTCAGGGGGTGATGCAGGTGGCTGGAGCCAGGCTGGGGCTTTCCTTAAATTCCTGGGAGGAAAATGCAGTGGACAGAGAGAGGTGTGCAGTGGCATGGAGACCTCAGAGAAACGAGGGAACTAATGAGGAAAATTGTCAATCCCAGCTGAGAGAGGCTTCTCCACCTGGCAAAGGCTCCTACCAGGGACTTGTCAGGGATAATAAATCCCTCTGCTACCAGGGACAGCCTGAAAATGCAACTATTCTGTATCTGAGTAGGTCTCCTTCCTGCTACAATAACTGGGATGAGATAGACAGAAGTTCAGAGTGGTACCAGACTTAGAAATCAGTTATTTCTGACTACAAGTTAATGTTTCCCTTCATGCCTTTTACTAATTAGCATTAGAGCAAAACAGTTTGTTCAAGCCTTTAATGTGTTTCCCCTTGTTTTCAAATCAGGATGCATTTCTCTCTCTTCTGGATTAAAAGCTCTTTTAGGGAAAACATCTCCAAATGCCTCATTCCTCTGCTTTTGTTTTCCACCTGTTAGGAATGAAAGCGCTTTCTTAACAAGCATGAGAGATTTGTGCAGCAGGAACAGAGATTTGATTTGTGAGTACCTGCTTGGAAATGCTTCTGAGACATATCAGATGTGCCCAAACCAGGGATCAAATCTATTCAAATCAGCTGTGAAAGCTCTGAGTGCTGCTCCCAGCCCAGGATGAGGTGGATAAGGGAAGGATCAGATCTGCGGTGCTGGCATTCCTTGGCTCCTAAGTGTTCCCTGAGAACTCACCTCTGGCTGTAAAATACAGCTGTGCCTTCACTGAGCAGTTCTCTGCTCTCAGCCCCCCACAGCAGGAAGAAGCAGGGGCAGGGAGAGGCTCCTGCTCCATGGATTTACCTCCTCTGCCACTGTCAGCGATGGAGAAGGACTGAGCTCAGCCCTGGAGCCACCCACAAACCACTGACCACTCAGAGCAGCCCCTCAGGAGTTTGCAGGTGCAGCCACAACCTCTGGGGACATGGAACAGGCACATTTATGTTCCAGGGAAACCAAAGAAATGGGCAAATCTCTGGCTCTTGTGGTGGGAGCAGGAGGGAGTGTGGCTGGAGGTGGGATAATCACCCCTGCTGCAGATTCTGCTCTGCCACGCTCCTCTGTGGCTGGAGCAGCATTTTTATCCTCTCAGAGGGGACTGCAGCTGATGATTTCAGTGGCACCACGAGGCCCTTGCAGCATCATGCCTGGTCTGGGCTTTCCCCCACAGCTCCAGTAAGCTGGAGCTGCTTTGGCTCAGTCTCCACAGGCTGGGGAGGAAGTCACATTTAAATCTGCCCCAGGAGAGGAGATGATGTGGGATGTGCTCATAGTGCAGCAGGTGATCCCTCAGGTTCCACCAGCCTGCAGAAGGCAGCAAACAGCCCCACTGCCAGCTGGCAGAGCCTCCCCAGAGGGAAAGCTGCCTCCCTCCCAACCCCTCCTGGAGCAGGAAGGCTGAGCTTGGTCCGTGGGCACAGACACACCCACCGGGCTGGCTCAGGTGTGACAAGGACGTTCAGACCATTGTGTGACAGCAAACCCTGCCCATCCCTGCCCCAGTCTGGGCATCCTGTGGGATCTGGAGGTGGAGGACAAGCCCACCCTCTCAGAACCTTTCCTCCTTTGCTCCCCAGCCCTTCAGCTGTGGCTGCATTCCCCCAGAGCCTGGCAAGGAGCCTGCTGCACCCAGACCTGAGTTATCAGGGAAATGCTGCTGCTGGGAGCCAGGCAGAGCTGCTCCAGCACAAGGAGACAATGGCATGGAGAGGTTTAGAACAGCCTCCAGCCAGGGCTGCAAGAGCAGCTCCCACCTCTCTGGGGCTTCCAGGGGGCTCAGCTCCTTCTGCCCAGGGATCCTCAGAGTCCTGGGTTGGACAAGTCTGGGCAGAAGTTTTCCAGTGGTGTCAGGAGCCACGTTTGTGACTCCCTGCCAGCTTGCAAACCCTCATCCTGAGTACTAGAGGTCTGAGTTTCTCAAAGAAACCATTGTCAGGATTTGTTTAAAACTCTATTTTTTTCCCTAATCCTGTTTATATTGATCCCTCCTATGAAATCAAGGAACATGTAATCAGCTTTTCTATATATCACAGGCTGCTAAAGGTCACCCAGATATCTACATCAAGCCAAAAAAAAAATGAATGATGACAAATATTTCCACCCTGAACACAAAATATATTTGTTATGGCCAAGGACAGAAGAGAGAAGGATGTTATCAACACATATTTTAATGAAGGGAAGTTCTGGGAGGAGAGGAGAGGAGAGGAGAGGAGAGGAGAGAGAGGAGAGGAGAGGAGAGGAGAGGAGAGGAGAGGAGAGGAGAGGAGAGAGGAGAGGAGAGGAGAGGGAGAGGAGAGGAGAGGAGGGAGGAGAGGAGAGGAGAGGAGAGGAGAGGAGAGGAGAGGAGAGGAGAGGAGAGGAGAGGAGAGGGAGAGGAGAGGAGAGGAGGAGAGGAGAGGAGAGGAGAGGAGAGGAGGAGAGGAGAGGAGAGGAGAGGAGAGGAGGCATGGCTGAGTATTTAAATAAGAAAACACTTCCTGGACAAAATGACCCATGGAACACCCCCAGAGCTCTGGGACAGGGCAGCAGAAGAGGCAGAGATTACTAGACAGGCAAAAATTCCATCCAGGTGTGGCTCCAGCTCCCAGCAGGTGGTGGGAATAAAAGACAATGCAGGCAGAGATAAATGTGGTGTCTCCTGACAGTGGGAGATAAAAGCACACTGGAGTCAGGCATTTGTGTCTGTCTGTTCTCCAGGAACTCTTGGAAAGAGGGTTCTGCCTGTGTTTTGCTAGAATAGAAGCCAGACTGCATAAAGAAAAAAAAAGATCATTAGGGGCTGTGTTGTTTTTATCATCTGTGATTTTTTTTTTGCCTCGTGCTAATGGATCCCAGACCATCCCAAGCCAAGCCTAGCTGGGGGGAGAGCTGGAGGGATCCCTCCCTCTGCCAAGGCTGAGCTGCTGAGCATTTAATCACAACCAGGAGATGGGAACCAAGCCCAGAGCTCTTCAATGGCCACTTCCCAGGGAGAAGGAAGGGGTTTGAAAGCATCCCAAAGTGTCCACAGGCAGTTTCAAACAAGGCTCAGAGGTGAGCACACCTGAGCACACCTGTGAGACCACTGGGGCCCTTCCCATCCCACACCTGGAGAAAGGAGCAGAGCTTCCCACAGCTACAAATCCAGCAGTATCCCCAGATAATCCTTTCTTTCCTGTGAGAGCAACAAGGGGATCAGAAAGGACAGGAGCAGGGATGGGTTCAGGCAAACAAGAGGAGATGGGTTTCATCCATTCCCTGGATGCTGCTTGTGCCAGAGGATATGGACTGCTGAGAGTCCACTTGGATCAGGGAGGAAAAATCTGTGAATACAGAGAAACCAGTTGCTCCACCTCTGGTTTAGGTTGGATATTTGGGAAAATTTTTCACTAAAAGGGGTGGTCAGACACTGGAACAGCTGCCCAAGGCTCTGGGGGAGTCATGTCCATGGAGAGATTTAAAAGACATGGAAGTGCTCCAGGAATGGCTGGAATGGGTCTTGGAGAGCTTTTCCAACCCTAATGATTCCATACACAGACAACAAAACCCTTGAGCTGGAGTTTGTGGGGAATGTTACCTGGCTCTGAACTCAGTCCACGCTGGAACAGATCCTTCACCCAAACATCTCCAACCTGCCAAGGGTGATGATGATGCTGGTACAGCCTTTCTCCCTCTCCCTGCTTGCTCCAGGCCCTCCTTATTTACCCATCCTTATCCTCACACTGGGAAATTCCTGCATTCCAGTGTCCAGTGAATGCAAGTGGACGTGGCCCCTGATTCCCAGCACACAGCCAGAACAGTTCTGCCAGCAGAATTCCTTCCAGAACTCCTCACTGGGCTGGTCAGGAGGACAAAACAAGCCTTGCCTCATGAATATGGAGCAGGGAGAAGGCAGGGGGAGCATCGGGGATCCGTGGAGCACTCAGGCTCAGCACATCAGAATGCAAACACCAATGGTTCTGGTGGGCTGGGTGCAATTCTGACACTTTGGGAAGGCAAATCCTCTGTGAGTGAGATCTGCTGTCTCACAGCTCATCCCGAGCTTGGCACCAAAAAGAAGGAAATGCCTGGGGCATAAGGATCGCTGAAGTGTTGCATTTATTGATGGGCAGTGCATCAGCCCCTGGGTGAAACCATTGGCACCAGCAGCAGAGAACGGGATGTACCCAGCACATGGCAAATGTGGGATTGCAGCAGGAGCCCTGCAAGAGGCAGTGAGAGCTCATCAGGAACCCGTGAGGCTCCAGCCGAGAATGTCTAAGCAGTGACCTTCATACAAAATGTATCGTGCAGCACTCTCTATTAAAATAATCATAAACACAGTCAGCAGTAAACAAAACAATCCAAATGTGCCTGGCAAACAAATGCAGCCAGGGGATGGTGGATGGAGCAGGGATTAAATTTCCATTTAGGTATTACAGGCCATGAAGGGGTTTTTTGGGGTTTTTTTTTGCTTTTTCACTTTTCAAGCAGTGTTTCCAAAATCAATAGCAGGGGGAGGGAAATGGGGTGATTGGGAACATGGGGAGTAATTGCTCCTGTTTATCACTGCTTGTGCTCCATGGTGGAGCATCCACGAGGGGAGGAGGCTGCTGAAGCCAGCCCCAGTCAATATTTGCCCAGGGCAGAGGGAAAATCCTGCAGTTCTGTGGGATTTTGGATCCCATGCTCCTTCCAGGGGCTGTGGCAGGGTTGAAGCTGAAGGAAAAAAAACTCCTTTTGTGCCTCTGAGATGCAGGGACACCTTCCACTGTCCCAGCTGCTCCAAGCCCTGTCCAGCCTGGCCTGGGACACTGCCACAGGGCCTCAGCACCCTCACAGGGAGGAATTTGTTCCCAAAATCCCAACTCACCCTGCCCTCTGGCAGTGGGAAGCCATGCCCCTTGTCCAGTCACCCCATCCCTTGGAAATTCTCTCTCCACAGCTCCTTCAGGTACTGGAAGGCAACAGTGAGATCACCTGGAGCTTTTCTTCTCCATGCTGAACAATCCCAGTTCTTCCAGCCTTTCCTCATTGTCTTGTAAGAATCTCCTTCCCCTCTAGAGCTGTATTTGAAGAAACACTACACTTATATAAGGTAGTTCATGCCAGACAGAATAGAAAAGGCTCATTGGTCCAAGAAGGCAGCACCTCTTTGAAAAACATGCTTTTATGCAAAATATCACAAGGCACTCACACAGCTCTGTCATAATTTCTTGTCCTTGTGCAGCCTGTCCTTGTCACACCTTTTTTTGCATGATCAGCCTTTTTTTTCCCATCCTTTCTGCTCCTTTCTCCTTTTGGGAGGGTTCCCATCTTGCTGCTCATATGTTTAGTCACCCAGCCATAGCTGGAATTTTTTTGCAACATATTTTCCCTGTTTCTTACCAGCCAACTTCCAGACTGCCTCCTTCACTTTCAGACCCCCAAATTTTCCAGCAAGTTTCTATCAAAGTTCCTGGATTTGCCTGTGTGATTTGAGAGAGGTCCACACTTACTTCCTTCCCTTCTGCTTCCAAATGATTTTCTAGTGGTTTGTCACCACAGTTATTTCCTGTGACCACCTCAGCAGCTATGACAAGTTCACCAAGTTTTGGGATTCTAAGATGACAATTCATTTGCTGGATTGGATCCCATCTGAAGAAACCTCATCCCATCCACAGTGTGGTTGTTTTTCTGATCTCCCCTCTCCTTTGTGTGCCAGGAGATCCTGAGCTGGCTCCACATCTGGCTGCATTTCCAACACTCCCAAATTCTGTGGTTCAAACCAGTGCCCAACATATTCCCACTGGAAATCTTCCCCCTCCCTTCCCTCTTCCCAGTTCCTCACCTGCTGCCCTCATAACTGATTAAAATGTTCATTGTATGATCTCATCTGGGGGTTTTTCCCCTTCTTTTCCAGGGAAGGGGGCAGGTTGGACACTTCCCTCCAGAGCCTTCCCACACCACTGAAATCACTCACCCTAAAAAGCACTTCTGTAAGTGAGCATTATCCATCGATGCCTCCCTCCTGATTAGCACTAATGAATCTAACAGGCTGCTGTTATCAGGATCCCTGCACATCATATGGTTTATTGATGGACTTGGTGCCTATTTGCTCTAATGAAAACCATGGAATTGCAGATCCATCATGCCTAACTGGTGATGGAGCCCAGAGCAAGCTGTAATTGTTGATTCCTTTGCTGAGAAGGGGATTTGAGAAGCTCTAAATACAAAAAGCCATTGAGTTTCTTTTTTTTTTTTTTTTTTCTCCTAATAAATGATCTGCTTTCCAGTAAAGGCAGAAAATTCACATCCAGTCCCACCTTCTGCTACAGGCAAGGACACCTTCCACTTTTCCAACTTGCTCCAAGTCCCATCCATCCTGGCCTTGGATATTTCCAGTGATGGGACAGCCACAGCTTCTCTGGGCACCTTTTCCCAGGAGCAATCCCTTCCCAAAATCCCATCTAACCCAACCCTGCAGCAGTAGGAAGCCATTTCCCCTTCTTAATTCTTATTTAAGCTGCCACATTCCCCTGTTTATACTGAAATTACTTCCTTCAATTCCTTGTACATGAAAATGAGTTGTTAATAATCCTTATCTATAATGTGAACTCAGCACTCAATATTAGAATAAATGCAATAAACAACTGGCATGCTTCAGAAAATCGGGCAGCTTCAGCTGAATATTTTTCAATCTACAGAAAACCTTGGGGTCTTTGTAAAACCTGAAATTTTTCACATTTCCTGTAAAAATCAGAACAATTTTCCTTTTTTTTTTATTTTTCCCCCAACAAATTCTAGGTGCTGAGGGTTTGCAAAGAAGAAGGTTAAATTATTTTGGATCAAAATGTGTTTCCAGGCAGGACAGGGGTCACTGTTGGTCACACTCATGGCCAGCCCAGGTGTGGGGGATTCAGGTGATGCCTTGACCTGTGTCCAGCAGGAATTCCAAACCCACTCAGGCTGCCCATGCACATTTCTGGCATTTCAGTTTTGGGACAGTTTTTTTTCCTGCAGAGTCAGAATGCCCTGGACAAACCAACCCGTGGCTGTGATTCCAGAGGGACAAAGCCTTCACCCCACCTTCTCCTGGCTTTTCCTCTGACTCCTGCTATGCCACAGGCTGGGGGTACACTCAGGGGACCTCCAGGCCAAGCCAGCTGTGCCACATCTGGAGTAACCCTGACATCTAGTGGCTCCCAGAGCCCTGGCCAGCCCCAGCTGGGACAGCAGGGATGAGCAGGAGGCACCACAGCCTGTCCAAGGAGCATCCATGCTCCCCAGGGATGCAGCTTCTCCACAAGGTGTGGACAACCAATGCTAATAAAATAAAATATGACACCAAAGATTTTTATTTTTATTTTTTTTTAAACATGCTGTTGGGTTTTGGCAGCCCCAAAGCTGAGCTTGCCCAGAAATCTTGCCCAAGGGCTGCTTGGGAAAACAAAGTGTGGGACAATGGGTTTCACCAGACAAATGCCTGTGCAGCCTCCTGTGTGCTGGAAACCCTCCAGAGGGATGCTCCAGGAGCAGGCAGGAGGAGGTGCCAAGGACAGGGAGTTGGCAGTGTCACCTCTTCCCATATGAATGCTTAAAATTCCATTTTTAATTGGAGAGTGGAGGTCCCAGCTTCCCACTCCTGCTGCCAAGGTGGCTTTTGGAGGAGGGGTTACCTAACAAAGCCTTCCCTGAGCAGGAAGTGAAATCCTGGTGCTTGGCCACAGGGAAAAACTCCCCAAGGGATGATGCCTTGGGTTTGGTTTTATATTTTTCAGAATCTCTGCTGGTTAGTGTGTAGCTCTGAAACTTATTAGGAGTTAGCAAGTTCTCTTCACAGGGGAGTTGGACAAAACAATCCCTTTCTAAATAGAAAATCAAGGACAATTAGTGCCCAAAAAGCAGAAACTTCAGTGAGGGAAAGGGGGCAAGCCAGGGCGCTGAGACTTTATAGCCTGGGGCTGTGGCTGGATAACTGACCCCAATGTGTAAATGAACCAAAATTTTTAAAAGTGTAAAAACTCGTGACCAGGATCCACCTTGGAACTGATTTGGGTGTAGCCCCAGCCAGGCTCTTGCACTGCCCAAGGTAGATCCTTTCAATAAATCCCTATTTTATTCCTTTTGCTCTGTTCCAGGTCAGCCTTTCCAGGCAGCAGGGAAAGCAGGGGGCAGTTTGCCTGTTTCCACAGAATCCCAGGATGGTTTGGCTTGGAAGGGACCTTAAGACCATCTCATTCCACCACAGTGTAATATATAATATAATGTAATTCATGTAAAGGTGTAAATTAATGTAGAATAAACAATGTCTGTATGAGTAAAGTAATAAAAGCACTTAAAAGCCAAAAGCTGCAGAGGGAGGAACAGGGATTGCTTAATCACAACGCTGAAATTCCAACAAAAGCTGAAGAGCTGGGTTAGCAAGGCAATAGAGAACTCCCCCCTCCCCACCCTGCACAAGCCTCTCCCCCTCTCCTCCTGCCATCCCTGGACAGAAGATCCCAGATTTTCCATTCCCTCCCAGCTGTGTTTACAGCCACAGGATTCCTTCCCCCTCCTGAAAGTCACTCCCAGGGTGAAATTTGAGGTTGTAAATTATTAAAATGTTATCAAGAGTGTGGAGGCTTGCCCATTTTTTTTTTTTTTTTTTTTTTTTTTTTGCTGGTGGTGAAGAAGCTGATGTATAATTCAAATTTCCCCCCACACTTTCTTCAGTAATACTTAAAAACTTTCCATGCACACACACACACAGAGGCAGATCCAAACCTTATTTCCATTTATTTCAAAGTCTCTTTGGGCCAGAGGCTTTATCTTCTCTCTTTCTGCACAGTGCTGAGAAAAGCCTGGGTGTTGTCATTATATGAATAATATATAATAATAATAAATTCAGCATTATTCCTTTCAGAATGTTTCTTCATAAGAAACGATTTTTAAATGCTTTTTCTGAGGGAGAAGAAGCAGGTGAGAGCACATATATGGCACACAATTATTACTGTTCTCTAGTAGACAGAGCAAAACCAGCTTCAATTTACAGTTTCCTGACAGGATCTCCTTAAATCAAAACACCACCCTGCTTATCATTTTCTAGATTTTAATTCCTGGGGCTGAAACTTCCCTGGCTTGTGTCTAACAGGGTTCAGCTTTCCTTAAAACAGGAAGGAAGCAAACTCTTTTTTTATTCCCAAACTCTTCTTTTCTCCTCTCCCATTTGAGAAATTTTATAACTTTGAGGGATTTCTGTGCTCCCAGGAAAATCAAAGCCTTGGCTGTTTGGCAGAGCAGCTGAGGTCAGTGGTGACCTCTGAAAATACATCCAAATTTAGTCCCAGCCAGGAGCTCCTGGAAAAACCACGTTGCACCATCCCTGTGGCTCTTTTTTGGTGAGTGGAAGCTGAAACCTCCAAATCTGGGCTCTACCCAAGGGGGAAATGCAGTGAAATAATGGGCAGGAGGAAAGAGGGCAGAAGCAGTGGGAGAGGGATGGAAAAGCTGCAGAGGAAGAGCTGGGATGAGGTTCAGACCCATCCAGCCTGGCCTGGGACACTGCCAGGGATCCAGGGGCAGCCAGAGCTGCTCTGGGCAACTGTGCCAGGCCTCAGCACCCTCACAGGGAAGAGTTCCTTCCCAAAATCCAGTCTAAACCTCCTCTCTTCCAGCTTAGAGCCTTTCCCTGTGTCCTGTCCTTCCATCCCCAGCCCCTCTCCACTCTCCTGGAGCTCCCTTTGGGCACTGGAAGATCTGTTCTGTCTCTTCCCTTCTCCCCCCAGCTCTCCCATCTGGGATTCCATCTCTGTGGCCTCCTCTGGACTCATTCCAACAGCTCCAACATCCTTCTGAGGCTGGACCCAGGGCTGGGGCAGCTCTGCAGGTGGGGTCTCACCTGAGCAGGGCAGAGGGGCAGAATCCCTCCCTCAAGCACTGTCACTTTTTTCAATAGCATATAAATAAAGTATAAAATGCATCATGCATAGCGTGTGCCTGCAGAATATCCAGCACGAGGTGGCAGAAGCTCTTCTGAGGGGACTCTGCTCATTCTTCCTGATTTCCACCCCAAAACCCTTTCGGTGCTGGCAGGGAGCTCGGGCTGGGGGATCAGTGGTGAGGTGCAGTGACATCCCCCCGATCCAGTGCTCCCCACAAAGCTGCTCTGCTCCACTCCCTGCAGCTGGGGAAGGGGCTTTTCCCACCCAGTGCAGCTTCTCCTGTGGCCAGCACCTGGAGCTGCACCTCTCAAGGGTGTTTTGGTGGCACACATTCCCAGAGCTCCCACACCTCGCTGCCAGCAGCATCCTGGAGGGAAGCTGGAGCATTAGCAGAAACATTCCTGTAATATATAACACAATGTAAAGGTGTAAATTAATGTAGAATAAGCAATGTCTGTATGAGTAAAGTAATAAAACACTTAAAAGCCAAAAGCTGCGGAGGGAGGAACGGGGATTGCTTAATCACAACACTGGAATTCCAACAAAAAGCTGAAGAGCTGGGTTAGCAAGGCAATAGACGTAGCTGGTGGAGATGGCTCTGTCCAGGGAGCACCCAAAAGATAAAATGCCCGATAAGCACCCATAATTAAGGCAATCAGAGCCATCAAAAAAAATACATCTGGATTCCCCTTTCCAGTAAACCAAAACCTGCAAGTTACATCTCAATTCCATCTTCCTGTAAACCTCAACTTGCCTTCATCAGAATTCATCTTCTCCCAGGATATGGTTTTGTCCCAGCCCAACGAGGTGAAAGAAAACTCCATGAATGTGCTGAAGGACAAGAGAAGGCAAAGACCCCGCTCTGGGCAAGGAAAAACTGTATAAAAACTGGAGTAACCAAAGGGTTTGTTAACATTTGGGGATTGGGAGCGACAGAGTTCCAATCATTGTGTGTTCACCCGACCCCGGGCTGGGCATTGTCCTTTCTGATTGTGGCTATCGAGGGCCGTGCTTCGTGTATTTAAATCATATTTAATTCGGCTTGATCTCGTTTTTATCTATAACAATTCCCATCACACATCTGGCGAATCTTTGGGAACATCAGAAGCGCGAACACGACCCAGGAACACAGCTCAGAGTGAAATGCAGCCTGCTAAATGCTCTCCTGTTTGGGTTGAAGAGCTCAAAAACTGCCAGGAAAACTGGGCTCTCCATCCACAGGCTGCGCTGCAGTGCCAGAGGTAGGAAAACCCGGGGAGAGGAGGATAAATGGGGCTGTGAATAGCAGGGAGTGAGCTGTACACTGAATTTTTGAGCAAGGAGCGCCCAGGGCACAGCTGGGGAGGGACAGCTCTGAGCTCACCCCGATGTTTGTGCCCTTTGTCCACACATCCAACAAAAATCCGGCTCCTCCTCCAGAATGGGTGAGGAGAGGAAGTTGTCAGCACCATTGGGGAAGGATTCTTTTTCGAAGGATTGTTTTTCTCTCCTTCTAATGGAAACCAATCCATTGAGGTGCTTCTCACCTTGCTGAAATAACAAAGAGGGTTTTTAATGCATCCCCCGGCCTGGCTCTGCCTTCCCCATCCCTCCTTAATGAATCTTCCAATTTATGATGGGAACTGCAGACACAGATCAGCAGCAGGCTGCAAATCCATATTCCTAGAAAAAGCATTTTTTGGAACCCAAATGGGTTCCTCCTCCTTGGAACACACTGTTCTTCTCCCAGGAGGACTTGAAGGAGACACATAGCATGGATTAAGGAAAGGTTTGGGTTGGAAGGAATTTTAAAAATCCACGAGTTCCAGCCCTTGCATTGATGCCAATCATTAAATTTCATTAATTGCCTTCCTGTTTATGGAACACGAACTTGGATGCAGACTCCATCTAAGAATTTAATTACGAGCAGAAATCACTTTTCTCTGCTGAACTTGGAAATTTAAAGTCACCTTTCGTACAAAGAAAACAAGTATCTTTCAACCACAATAAATTTTTGTGAGGTTTTAAAATTATTTGTCTTTTTTCCCCCACTCACTTGCTGCCTTTCTATACCGCCTTGGAAGCGAGAAAATAAATAATTAACCAGAACTAGAGAGGCACCAGAAGCTCTGAAGTCGTTCAGCTCAGAGAAGAGAATGAGAAGTGATTTGATGGTGAGGGATCATGAGCAGTAATAAGAATTTACAGTTATTTCCTAGAAGCAATGGGGATGGAGTGTGGTCCTCTGTTAGAGCACAGCCAAGTGAATATTTTTACCTCAGAGCCTGGTGCTGGAATGGCAGAGGAAGAAGGAACTTGACTAAAACCCAGTGCGAGGTCTGCTGTGTCCTCTCAGCTCTGAATTGAGTCATTTCTCCTCGAGGTGTGAAGCTGCTGTGCTTCTGTTTGCTCTCAGGGAAGAAAAAAAAAAAAAAAAAAAAAAAAAGCTGATTTATGGCCGCGGACTCGCCTTGGAGTCATTTACCCTGATATGCGCTTCCCAGATAAGTGGATAAATGGGATAAATGGGAGCTGCTCCTTGCGTGCAGAGAGCCCTGTCAGTAAATATGCATTATTGCTGGGATTAGCCCGAGGAATAGGAGGCATTGCTCATGCTCTGCTCGCTGCACACTGCCCGAAGTCACTGCTAAATCCTGTTCCAGCCAGCTCCTGATGCTCCCGCTGGCTGTGCCCCCGGGATGTTTTGGGGCTGGGGGATCCCCCACCCCAGCCAGGCGCACCAGGGAAAGCTGCAGAGACCCTGAACCCACCTCCTGGTCTAACTGCTACTGAGCTGCGGCTTGACCCCAAAATCTGAGCCCAAAATCCGACCCCAAATCACTGCCTGGCCGCTCTGCACCCCTCCAGCTTCCCCTGCACTCTGCTCTGCAGGGCAGGAGAGATTCCTGCGATCTGAGCCCCCCCAAACCCCGCATCCCCCAGCCCCCATGGGCAGGTATGGCCCCCAGAGAGGCTCTGGGGGTGGCAGCCCCAAAATGCAGGTCTGGGGGTGTCACACTGATGTGGCAGGAGCTCCCCACCCAGCAGGAGCACACTGGGTGCAGGAGGGTGCTCTCCATCCTGCCAGGGGAGCCTGATGGACACTCCTGTAAGATCCTGCATTGCCAGAGCATCTGCCCCACGCCAGGAGCAGCAGGGGATGTGGTTTGTCCCACAGTTTGGCTGCTCCAGAGCAGCTCAGACCCCTCTGTGCAGCTGCAGCAGCCCCAGCCCCAGCACCACATCCCTCCCTTTCTCCAGCTCACTGCTGTGCTGGCTTGAGGCTTTGCAGGGATTCATCCTTTCAGCAGCAGGTTTTTGTCACAAAGCTCTCCTGGGGAGGTGGTTTCTGTGTGCTGGAGCTGCAGCTTCAGCAGTGTGCTCCCTGCTTGTGAAAGAGGCAAAAATTAATCCAATGTGCCTGCAGACCTAAGGAGAACCCGTTTTTTTCCCCTCCATCCCAGCAACCACGTGTGTTTGCACAGACTAAATTCAACATCCCTGCCTCTGATGCCTTGACAGGGAGCAGTTTGTCAAAGGAGAAATGCAACTTTGGAGACCCAGACCCAGCCACAAACTTCCCTTTGAATCCCAGCCCGTGCTGTGTTTGCTCCACTTGTAAAAGCCTGGTTTATTTGCCCACTTGAGCTCCTCAGTGTAAATATTTGCCCTTTCTCGTGGCACTCATTAAATCCTCAGGATTAGAGCTGGATGTGAGCAGAGGGGCTTTGCTGGGCTGTGGGGTTTGCCTGCCCAGCCCTTGGGTCAGGCTGTGTTTGCTCAGCTGCTCAGCACATTTGGGGCCCCAGAGCCCCACTCAGGGACCCATTTCCTTGTTTATTCCATCGACTTGGGTCTGTGTGCTCAGAAATCCACACCAAGGATTTCCTCATAGCCACGAGGGTGTGAGCTGGGAGCACACGTGGGCTGGCAGCTCCTGGGCTTCCCGACCAACCTGCAGCTCACAGGAGACTCTTGGAGGCTCTCCCGGGGGAAAAACCTGGGATTTGTGGAAGAGAACACATCCAAGGCCAGGCTTAGAGCAGCTTGGCCTAGTGGAAGTGTCCTTGTCCATGGCAGGGTGCTGGAATGAGCTGGGCTTTGAGGACCCTTCCAGCACAATTAAACTCAGGACAAAACATTTTTATCTGTCTGCTGATTGAGGGGGGCGTTACAGAATCATATCCCAGAATGGTTTGGGTTGGAAGAGACATTAAAGCTCATCCCATCCCACCCCCTGCAGGGACACCTTCCACAGACCATGCCCAGTCCAGCCTCCAAAAGAAGGGGGTTCTGGACCCCTCCTCAGCTTAAAGAAAGGTATTTCCCTTAAGCTGAAATCATCCTCAGAGCCCTTCTGCCCCTTTCCCAGCATCCCAGCACTCCATTTTTGTATCAGCTGTCCCCAACTAGCAGCTCAGGGGTTAATGAGCCCCATCATCAACCCCTCAGGATCCAGAGCCATCAATGCCTTAAGTTTGAGCTTTTATATTTCCCAGATTCTGTACTGCATTAGGATATAACCCTGAACTTCATATAAAGTGTTACAAGTTCTCCTCACAGCTCAGTCACACAAAACAATCCTTCTCCAGCCCCAGAACCAGGGACACTGCTGCAGCTTCAGCCCAAAAAGTGCAAACAGCAGCAAATTGAGGAGAGAATCTGTGAGGATGGGACTGCAGAACCTGGAGCTGGAATTGGACAATGAACCCCAATGTGGAAATGGACCAAAACTTGTAAAAGTGTGAAAACTTGTGACCCAGGGTCCATCTTGGGTGTAGCCACAGCCAGGCTCTCGTACTGCCCAATGGCAATTCTTTGAAGGTTTTTAATAAACACCCACTTTATTCCTTTAACTCTGCCCAGCCTCTGTTCCAGGGAGCCTCCCAAGGCATCACCATCACCACAGACCCATGCAGGGCCTTTTCTCCATCCTCCTCCCTCTTTGCTCAAAGGTTCTCTTTGCCTTCAAAAAGAAAAAGAACCATTTTAGGAGTGCAGATATCCAGTAAAGCTGATTCTGCCTTGATTAGCAGGGGAGGACATGCAGAGCATTTTCCTGGCCCTTTGGCTCCAGCCCTCCAGATGTTTGCTGGCCATGCATCCCCTCCCAGCTGGTGGCCACTTGTGCACAGGTGTCACCTTGAACTTTTGTTCCTGCTGTAACTGATCCTGGAGGAGAAGAAAAATAAAAAACCAAAAAATCCCTCCTGTCTTTGTTAGACTTGTTGGCAAAAAAATTCTCTGCAGAGACCCTTTGGAAGCAGCCTCTTCCATGAAGGCTGAGCTCCAATGTGATATGAAATCCTCCATTCCCAATCCAAACCTCCCAGAGAAGGTATTTCACAGAGGGATGAGTGGCCAGCACCACGAAAATACAATTACTCATTCCCTCAGTGGATGATGGCTTGGTTGTCCTCCATATCCTGAGATTTAAGGTTTGCTCCTGACTCCAGCCAGGTTTTTCTGCTGGATCCAGGCCTTCTCTGAAGGGAAAGGTTAAATTTGGATGCTCCTGGGGTCTTGCAGCAGGGAGGTCCCGTGCTGTGCCACACCAGGATGTAAAACATCTTTGTGGAACAGCTGCCAGCATCAATTCTGAGCCTTGATTAGGCTCAAAGTGAGTGAAAACTCTTCAGGAGAGCCTCTCTACAGGAATCCTTCTCTCAGAGCCCTGGGAACAGGCAGGAATGGGAACAGGAATCAGCAAAGACATTCCCAGAGGTGCACAAGCATCCGAAGGAAGTCCCTGGGGTTTGTGTTCAGCTCTGACCTCCTGGAGCTGCTCTGCCTGAGGACATCACCTGAGGTGTTCCCACTGTCCTGGTTTGGAGGACAGGTGTCTGCCAGTAAAGGCAGGAGCTGCTCTTTGAAATGGAGAATGTAAACCCCCTCCCTCCAAATTATTATTATAATTTGGAAATTAAGGGGCTCTCAGGCAAAGATATGGGAATAGGAATAACAGTTCTTTACTAGGAAAATTAAAATAGAAATACAGTGTTACAAAGAACAAACCCAAAACCCTGCCAGAGTCAGAATCCAAGCTGACACCCGTCAGTCAGTCAGGGTGTTGGCAGCAGTCCCATTCCATGGTGGCTGCATCCTCTGCAGGGGCAGATGCGGTTCAGCTGGAGCAGTGCTCCTGGAGAAGGTGCAGTTTCCTCTGAAGGTCCAAGGATGATGAGGAAAGGTCTGGTTTTCCTCTGGAATCCAGTGGAAAAGGCTGCTTTGCTGTCTGAAATCTCAGTTTCTATCTGGGTAGGAAATGTTTGGCTCCTGCCCTGGCTGGAGCATCTCCCAGTGGGATGATGGAATTTTATCAGCCATGCCCTGGGACTCAATGGCCATGAACAGGAGATATCTCCTGGAGGGAGGATGGGCTGTGGAAAGATAAAGATGATTGCCCAGCTGGTTTAAAGATGGCCCATTAGCAGATGGTATGTGCCAGGAGATAAGGAATCACTGCCCCACCCGGCTGCAGCAGATGGGGACAGAATTCACATTTCTGGCCACATCAACCCAGCACAGCCACCAATCCTGCAGCTCCTGCTGCTGCTGGGGCTGAGCTGGAGACCCTTTCTCTGCTCTGCTCTGCTCCCCCTGCTCTGACCAGCCCCTGCCTGCACCTCTCTGTCCCTTTTTGGTGGCTTTTCCACCAATTTCCCACTGACGTCTCACCTCCCTTGGGGTTGGCCTGCAGAGCTTCCCAGCCTTGCTGCTGCTCCTGTGGGATGGGACACCCATCCTGCTTCCATCCCACACCTTCCCCACGTGCCTGGGGGGGGGATAATTCTTTCAGTTTTTTGGGGATTGCATCCCAAAAAAGCCTCGTTGTTATGCAGGAGCACCAGAAGTGCTTCCAGAATTAGCAGCTCCTCCAGGTTGCCCTGTTCAGTTTGAGATGTGCCACTCCAGAGCCCTTCAAGGGCTTGATTTGGGAAGTAAATGGGATTCAGAGCAGGTGAAATGTTTGGTAATTACAAATTACTGGAACACTTCACGTCACGAAAGCCCTTCAAATAATTTTAAATTGCTTTGTACTAATTGTGATCAGTGCTCCATTCATTTCCAAAACCCTCTTCAAACGACAAGCCCTGGGATATTTTGGGAGCTGGAGCCCAGTGCTTGGTTTTAAAAAAAAAAAAAAAAAAAAAAAACCCACAAAAATTTTCCTTTTTGGAATGCTGCACTTCTGAAGGAGATGTGAAAAATGCACTCACCAGTTGCACATCACAGGTTCTCCTGCTGCTGGAGCAACATCCCAAGGCCAATGAGTGCAGCTGATACCCTGAGCAGAGGATATCCCCCAATCACACCACGTGGGGATGGCTCAGATGGGAAAGGGAGGATTAGAGCAGCGTGTTCCTGGCAGGAACTGGAGTGTGGGGCACCATTCCCAGGCATCCTTCATCCAGGACAGCCAGGAAAAGCTTTTCCATCCTCCAAGCCAGCTCCAGGCTGCAGGCACTGATTTATATTTCAATATTTACTAAAAACCTCCCTATGGAAGTGCCATGGGCTGCTGCAAATGGAGTCTTTGTTCCTAAAGCCTGATACAAGGGAATATTTGGGTTGGTTGGAGATCTGGGCACCTTGCAGATCTAAGGGTTGTAATGGGAGATTTCTCACCTCTCCTTGTTTTATAGGGTGATGGATCATCTTTTAGGAATGTTTTTTTTTCCCACAAAAACATCAAAATCATCCAGAAGGACGCTTGGACTCAGTTGAGTATGGTGAGCTTGAGCTACATGACTGTGTGGAACCTACTTCCAGCCTCCAGAAGTTGACCAGAAAATCAGATTATTCCCCCTTTAAATGAAAAAAACCACATTTTTTTTGCACTATCCTAACTGGAGAAAAATGTTCCCAATCACCAAAAATAAAGTTAAACCATCAAATCTGACGGCACAGGGTGCCCAGAGCGGCTGAGTTTTTGAGCTTGGCTCCTTTTCTGAGTGAGGATTTTGAGGTTGGCTCCTTTTCTGAGTGAGGTTTTTGAGGTTGGCTCCATTTTTGGAGTGAGGTTTCTTAGTTTGGCTCCTTTTTGAGTGCTGTTTTTGAGCTTGGCTCCTTTTTTTAGTGCGGTTTTTGAGTTTGGCACCTTTTTTGAGTGAGGTTTTGAGTCTGGCTCCTTTTCTGACTGAGGTTTCTGAGTTTGGCTCCTTTTCTGAGTGAGGTTTTTGAGCTTGGCTCCATTTTTGAGTGAGGTTTTTGAGGTTGACTCCTTTTTTGAGTGAGGATTTTGAGTCTGGCTCCTTTTCTGAGTGAGGTTTTTGAGGTTGACTCCTTTTTTGAGTGAGGTTTTTTAGTTTGGCTTCTTTTTTGAGTGAGGTTTTTGAGGTTGGCTCCATTTTTGAGTGAGGTTTTTGAGGTTGGCACCTTTTCTGAGTGAGGTTTTTAAGGTTGGCACCTTTTCTGAGTGAGGTTTTTGAGGCTGGCTGCTTTTCTGAGTGAGCTTTTTGAGGTTGGCTCCATTTTTGAGTGAGGTTTCTGAGCTTGGCTCCTTTTCTGAGTGTGGTTTTTGAGCTTGTCTGCTTTTCTGAGTGAGGTTTTTTAGTTTGGCTCCATTTTTGACTGAGGTTTCTTAGTTTGGCTCCTTTTCTGAGTGAGGTTTTTTAGTTTGTCTCCTTTTCTGAGTGAGGTTTTTGAGGCTGGCTCCTTTTCTGAGTGAGGTTTTTGAGTTTGGCTCCATTTTTGAGCGAGGTTTTTGAGGTTGGCACCTTTTTGAGTGAGGTTTTCCAGGTCAGAGCTGCTGATACCACCCCAGCTGGGTTCCCTATGCAGTGACCTCACCAGTTTCTTTGTTTTTATAGAGCTGGGTGTTGGTCCCATGGTGTGTGCCCCACACCAGTCACACACTGGAATGATTTGGGCTGCAGGGACCTTAAATCTCATCTTTTTCCACCCTTTTCCTCCCTGCCAGCAGTAGTGGGAATCTCTCCCCTGCTCTACTCAGAAGTTTGCAGGGACTTCATTATCTCTGCACTCCCAAATGGAGTTTGGAAGGAGCCAGAGTTTAGCAAGGGTTACAGGAGAGCTTGCCTTCAGAAACCAGGCTGCAAAACCAGCACAAAAATCAAAAAGCTGCTCATTTGCTAATTAAAATAACAATCAAACTCGGCCATTAAAAAAGCAGTTAGAGCTGCAAACAAACAACTGCTTGCACAGTTATCCCTAACAGCCTTTACAAGGCCCAAGCTCTCCAAAGCCCTGAAAATGAATAGCTCAGGATATCATAAATTTTATACTGCTCCCAGAGCGTCCCAGTCTTCCAGCAAATGCATCTTTCATCCCCCTCAGCAGCCCTGGCTGCCATGCAGACTGCAGCCATGCTCTCAGTGTAATTTTATAACGTGCACAACTCAAAGCCTCTTTGTAAAAGAAGCATAAAAAATGATGCATGTGCATATTAAAGACTTGTATTTATCAGACTCCAGTGTGAGTCCACGTCCCTGCTTAATGTGGCCATAAATCAGCTGCTCTCCCTGTTGGAGCAGGGATGGAACCCTGGGATCAGGAGAGGCTGTTTTGGAACTCTGGAGCTGCTAATCCGAGAGGTGTTTGGGAAAATAATTGTTAAAAAGATTTCCTGATTTGAGAGGATCACTGTGAGGGTGCAGAGTGGAAGGAGAATGAGAATAAAACCCCACCAATTAAAAAGAGCCAAGGACTTGTGGCTCGTGGTGGGTCAGGAGGAGGAAGTTTATTTCACATTTAATTAAATTAGTCTGTCACTCTCCTCAGGTGGGTGTTTGGATCTTTGAGGAGTCTCTCTAAAGTCTGGGCTACCAAACACAAACTCTGTCCAAAGCAGGGTTAGAGTGAGATGACCTTTAAGGTCTCTTCCAGCTCAAACCTTTCCGTGATTCTGTTAAAATATCATCAAAACTGCTTTTCATAGAATCCCAGGAGGGTTTGGGTGGGAAAGGCAAAGCTCATCCAGCCCCACCATGGGCAGAGATATCTTCCATCTATCACTCCAGCCCTCACCCAGCCTGGCCTGGGACACTTCCAGGCATGGAGCAGCCACAGCTTCTCTAAGCCATGGCCTTCCCATCCTCTGCTCACCATCAAAATCCCTATTTTTTGTGTAAAACAAGCCACATGAGCCTGTGGGTCTGCTGCAGCCTGTCCACCTCAGGCTGCCCTTTGCTTCCAAGAGGCAGGAGATGCCCTGCTCCCTCACAGTGGTGAGTGAGGAGAGAAGTGAGAGCTTGGGGAGAAGAAGAACCACACCTGCCCTCACCCCTGTCCAGGTTTTGGCGATTTGGGGGCTCACAGTCACTCCCCCAGTCTCCCCCACAAAGCCTCTTGCTGCTCATCAGTATTGAAATTGGTCCTTGCACAGCTCCACTGAGCTCCTTATTCTGAGCCTGCAAAGCTCCAAATTCCTGCCCTGCTGAGATGGGTTCCAATGCCACGGCCCAGCCATGCAATTTCAGGCAGAGATAAGATATAGATCTGCTGTACTCTGGTGATTCTCTCTCACAAGTGCACCTTGTCAGCCCATAATTTGATATTCTTTTACCATTCCTATGGGGGAGGGGGGGAAAGCCCTTTAATTTAAGGAAAAAAAAAAAAACCACCACATTTTCCCCCTTTTGTTCACTAATGACACAAACAGTAAAATGTTCAGATTACATCAGGGAATGGAAAAGCCTCGTGGAGAAAAGACACTGACAAAAGCTTCATTTTCAGGTAAAATTGCACGGAGCTCCAGGCACCTCATCCTCCTGGTGATGTGATTTTTTTTCCCCCCCTGCCTTTCATCCCCGAGCATCCCCGTGAATGTTAATCCATTTTACAATGGGACGTTTAAAAGGACGGCAGAGAAATCAGGTTTGGATCGGCTCTGATGTCTTCCAGAAACCTCCAGGCAATTTGCAGCTGTGAACAAGGCAGGGGGAGCGTGGGGAGAGCAGGGCTGGCCCCTGGGATGCTGACTCCAGCTGCAGCTCACATCCTGCAATAAAACCACTCCTGAGCAGCTTTGGGTGGTGCTTGGTTTTTCCTAAAGCTGCTCGGTGTTTTTTACACCTGAGAGAAAGGGAAGGGGGCAGGATGAAGGAAGGTGTTTGTGGCAGGATTATGTCACTGAGTGGAATGGAGAAGTGCCAGGTCCAGTGTGTGAGGATGCCCTGCTGGAAGGACAAGATTCTCCACATCTCCAGTGCCTTCAAAGCCAGAAATGGGATGTCCAGAAGGAGTGTGGGACTCTTCACTGGAGCCAGAAGAGAACCTGCACTCGGTTAAAAATGTAGAAATCAGAGAATCTTAGCATGCCAATAAAATCCCAGAAGGGTTTGGGATTGGAATTGGGCCTTACAGACCCTAAAGACCATTTAGTTCCATCCCCTGCCATGGGCAGGGACACCTTCCCCTAGCCCAGTTTGCTCCAAACCCAGTCCAAGCTGGCCTTGGACACTCCCAGGGATGGGACATCCAGGGTCTTTTCAAACCAGCATGTGGAGAAAAAAGCCTCCCCAGCCATGGGGATCCTCAGGGCTCCAGCTGAAGTGGAGCATTCCCAGCTTTCAGGTGGGGAGGAGGAATATTTAGCAGTGGCCCCATCCCCTATCACCATGCACTGGAATTCCCACACTTGCTCCCCTCCTGTGTTTGCAGCTGGATGAGCAGCCAGAGAAACTTAAAATCTGGGATAGTAGGTGTGGGGTCAGTGACAGATCAGTCTCAGATCTCAAGAGATCTGGGAGAAAAGAGGGGATGGTGGGAAAATGCTCTGCCCAGCCCAGCACCACTCTGGCTGCCCCTCCCTGGCATCCCTGGTCTTGTAAATCATTGTGTGGGACCCTTTGTCCCCTGGAATCTGACCATAAGGCAAACCACTGGATTTCATTCCAAGGCCCCTGAGTGAGACCCTGGTGTCTCAGGCACTGAATTCACACCCCTGGGGGAAATTACCAACACATAGGGATGGAAACAAGCCACCAAAATCAGTAAAGTGTCAATTAGGTTGTTAGAAGGTAGATAAATAGACTTTGGGGGATGTTTGTGATAAGGGGCACGTGGCCAAGATGGAGAATTTGGGGTGTGGATTCCTCTTCCTCCTCCTTCTCCGTGCCACCCGTGCTGGGTGACATGCTGGCACTGTCAGACTGGATGGGTCAGAGCTGGGCTGTTTAACAAGGCTGTACTGGGTTGGAAAGTTGTCACAAACACTCGGCAGGTAATTCAGACTGTGTGAGATCAGCCCTGCCCTCAGCAGGCAGATTCCATCCTGGCTGCCAGCAGAAAAGATGTTGTGAGCCGGGCACAAAGTTCCTGAAACCAGAAATAATAAACTATCCTTGAAGCCTTTGAAAACTGTCTGCTGCAACCTCTCAGGGGCAGCTTGGGGAAAATCAGGATTTACACACAGCATGTCCTGCTGAGGTGATCTCAGGGCTGAGGAGAGCCTCGGGCAGTGACATAACACTGCCTGATGGATTTGTTTCTGTGCACCCCTCGGACGGGCTCCCATCGCTGTCACCCCCCCCTCAGCCTGTGCTGAGCCTGCTTGTGGCAGGAATGTCTCTGAAATGCTGACGGGGAGAAGTGCAGCTCCCTGGGCAAGGAGCATTTCCAGGAATCCCTCGGTTTGAGGGCTGTGTTCAGGGTTTCACATGGAGTTTGCCATTCCAGACTGAATACCCGGGTTTTTTCTCTCAGGTTCCCTCTTCAGGCAGAATTTGGTTTGGGGTTCTCCAGAACACCAGGACCTGCAGTGCTTTGATTTTGATAATATTGATTTTCCCTGCAGGAACAGGCACAAGGGGTACGAGCTGGGCTCATAGCCAGGTTTAGGATGGAATGAGGTTTCTAGCCACGCTTGAGGTGAGCCCATCTGGAGAGTAAAACTCACTTTTGGTGTGGGTAGAGGGCAGCAGGACCCTGCCCCTGCTGGGGTGCAGCCCCCTGATCCAGCTGGAGATACAGAGGGACCACGTCCCCAGTGATGCCCTGCTGCATCCCCCAGCCCCAGCCTGCCCAGCACAGCTCCCACCAGCCATGGCTTGATGGATTTTACCCCTCACTGTCTGTGCAGGAGTGCTGGGGAGGGAGACCTGTCCCATCTGCCACCTCAGAACTTCCTTTCCTCTGGAAAACTCAGTGCAGCAATTCCACACCTCTGAAAACAAGCTGCCCCCTCCACCCCACCTGCTCCAGCCAGGGCTGTGCTATCCAATTGTTCTTTTTTTGAAGAGCATTTGCTGTTTCCAAAGGTTTGAGGGAGCAGGAGGTGCCTGTTCACTTACTCACTCTGTTAGACACGGATCTTAATGGATGGTATTGATTGGAAGAAACAAAGCAGCAGTTTTCTTTCTCTCTACCCAGGGATTTCTGGGCTCAGATGAGAAGAGTTCTCTGCCTTGTGCTCTAAACAACAAAATACCACATTACAAGGTCCCCAGGAGTCTCCCAGGGCAGCACAGCAGCGAGAGAGAGAAACGTGCAAGGTGTTAATGGGATAACAAATTAATAGGGAATGGGATTAGGCAGGACACAGGCTGCCAGCAGCACTCCCCAGGTCTCTGGTGGGGGCTGTAACCCCTCCTTGGCACGCCAGCCTGCTGACAGATGAGCACAACGGGAACCCACCTGATTCCTGGGGCACTGGGATCCCAATTTTGGGGGGAATCAGAGCCCACAGCACCTGGGAAGGCAGTGAGATTCTGTGTGCAGCACTGGATGGAGCAGCCAGCTTGGGAAGAGTTTTACAATCATTGAGAGAGCTCAATATCCCACCTGTGGACACAAAACCAAAAGGGTTTGCCAGTGGGAAGAGAGATGTGCCAAAGGGGGGAACACTCAGTGCCTTTTCAGCATGGTGCTGATTTTTGGTGAGCCATGAGGTCCTGGGGGATAACTGCTCCCCCTCCCAGCTGGGGGTGGGATGCCCTGCAAACCTTCATCCAGCATTCCCAGCCAGTGCTCTGGCTCTCCCTGGCATTGATGAGCTACTTATCAGCCCTGGGTTTGATCTTCTGCAGGGCCCCTGTCCTTCCTAGGTGGTGTTAACAAGACAGCCATGGAGAGCCCTTGGGGGTCTTCATTAATTCTTCCCAGATTTATGCTCCCTGCCAGCTGCATGCAGAGCTTTGGGCACGGCTGCACAATGCCAGGGAGATTCCAGGGGTCAGGACCTCGATCCTTTTTATTCATGAGTGGCAGGGGAGCTCTGCAGGCACCCCAGGGCTCCAGCTGGGAGGTGCTGGCACACCTGCACACTCCAGATGTGCACAGTGACAGGAGGAGCCAAGGGATGGAGCCCCAGGGATTCACAAAGGGCCAGCAGGAAGGTGGAGAGCAGAGGCTCAGACTCCCACTGCTCAGGGGTGTGAGACCAGAGACCAGCCTGGCCTCCAGGGGCATCCCAGGAGGGAGCCCCATTCCCACGGATCCCTCACAAAATGAGACCCTGGAGAGCTTTAACCACCACCCTGCACTGGAGGTGAGCACAAAGGGTGAGATCCACTCCCTGTGGGTTATACTCAGTGTTCCCACGAGGAAACTGAGTGTGGGGTCCCACCCACCTGAGCCACACCTGAGCATGGACCCCCAACCAATCCACACCTGAGCATGGGCTCACACCCACCTGACCCACACCTGCAAGCACTGCTCTGCAGAATATGCTGCAGTCCCAGTTTCCCTCCCTTTCCCATTCCTTTTTTCCCCAGAGCAGGCAGTTCTGCCCTGCTCACCTCACCCCATCCCCACAGCAAGGATGCTGCATCCCATCCCCTGCCCTGCTGCAGCTGACCCCATCCCCCTGGGGCACCTCCAGCTCCATCCTGCCTCTCCCAGCTGCTGCTGGCAGTGAAATTGCTCTGGGTTAGCAATGGAAACACCACCACCTTCAGGATTCCCCCACACCTTCCCTCTTCCTCCAGGGAAGCTCCCACACCCCCAGCTCAGCACCAGGCCTAGGGATGAGCAGGTTACCAGGAAAGCCACCCCCCATCCGACACTCAGCTGGGAGCTAAAACCCCAGCTGCATTCCAATGAATGCATCTCCATTCACACCACTGGATCCACGTTCATTTGGAGCAGCTGGGGCCAGGCTTGTTCAAGGCTCCTATAAAAAGAGCCTCTGCCTCCCAGCTCCTGCTCTCTTACAGCCCTAACCCATAATTTACTGAGTGAGAGATGACCTAAAGGAATTCCTGGGTAGCTGGAAAATGAGAGGCAGAAAAGAACCATTTTATTGTATAGGCTACCACTGGCAAAGCAGTGCTTGTGCTAAAAAAAAAAGAGGAAAGAATCTGGGAAGCCACAATAATAATAATAATGTATAAATCCCAGCATTCAGGAGGCATCATAATGGCTAATGATGGAAGGAAGGGGTGCAGTGGGTGGCACCACCCACTCTCCCTGAAACAGCATCCTTTGGCAATTCAGTAATTCAAAGTCCTCCTGAAGATTTATTAAAACTGACAAAGTTGTTCTGGGTTTGAGGAATAATGAGCTCCTCCAAGTTTTTTTTTTGTGAAAAAATATAGAAGACCATGAGGCCCATCCGTGGCTAAATCTGCTGCAGCACAGGTGAGTGAAATCCAGCAGCAGCTCCTCCTCAGAATGACAGGATCATCAGGGTTGGGAAAGAGCTCTGAGATCATCAGGGCCGACACTGTTTGCTCCATCTCCTCTGCTGTCCTTTGGATTAGAGCATCCCTGAGAAATGGAAGTGGCCTGGGTGGGGTTTGTCATCCCAGCAGAGTGACCTGCTGCTGCCTTGGCCGGTGAATTCCTGAAGATTTCATGTGCCTTCCATACCTGAGGATGGAGCTGGAGGGATGCAAAGGGCAAAAAAGCAGCCCGAGGCATTCCTTTGGCTCTCTCCAAGTCCTTGTTTAATATTGGCAGCAGCACTTTGTGCTTATGTAAGTTTGCTCCATGCCCAAGGAATTCGAATCAAGGTGTTATTACTTAATGCAAACACCCTCCCTGCTGCTTCACCAGCTTTGAAAAGGTGATCAAGACTTATTAGGATTAAGGGCTCATTTTAGCTGAATTGATCAGATGGCATTTAGCTTTAATTTCAGCTAAAAATACAGGCAAGGGATAAGCAGATTTTATTTCTGTGTAAAATCGTCTCCTCCTCTCCCGCGTTGGCGCTTACCCTCAGCAGCTCTGCCTGCCTCGGGGCATTTTGCGCACCGGGGGAGGTTCTTTGGGCGCTGCCTGACGGATTCAAAGCTCTCCCCTTGCCGTGGCGCCCGAGCTGGTTGTCCTCGGGCCGATTCGGCTGCCGCCGCAGCCGCACCGCGGATTCCTGGGCGAGAAGCGGAGCCGGGGGATGCGGGTGGGATGCGGAGCGTGGACCAACATTGCCATCTCACGGCGCTGCGCCCGCCTGCATCCCCGCAGCGATGCTCAGGGAGCTCGGGAGCCACAGCCAGCTTCGCCTCGGGGAACGGGCAATTCCAGGATCGCCCATCCCCATCCTCTCGATGCCGAATTCCCCTGGCGATTCTCTCTGGGCCAGCCCCGGCTCTCCCCGCTCCCGGGTTCTGTTAATTCTCATTTTCTCCAGCCTCGCTAATAATTTCCCACGCGGCCCCATATCAAATGCTTTATTGAACTCCAGATAGATTAGATCTACCAAATTTCCCTTGTCTGGAAAACCAATTATCTTATCAAAGGAAGATGTCAGCACAGCCTGGCACAAACTGCCTTTGGTAAACCTAGGTTGCACTTTATCTCATTTTTCTCAGTGCCTTTAATTAATGTTTCCTTCAGAATTTGTCCTGCAGTCCCAGGTCTGACACATCCACAGCTGGATGCTCCTGCTTTTATTCTCCTTATCTTCCTTACTTTCCCTAGAATCCAGGTGCTTCTAGGGCCTCAGTCTGTCCTATTCGACCCTGCACACCCTGTGTCCCTTCTCCCTGAATTCCTGGGCACCAGGGAACAGCCAGCTCCTGGCTAGGTCCTGGCAGCTCCCCTTTCTGCCTGCATTCATGTGTTTCCCTAAAGAAGCTTTCCAAGGCTTCCCCTCACACTGAAGATGCTGTCCTGACACTTTTATCCATCCCTGCCACCTCTCTGATCTGGACATCATGGAATCCCAGGGTGGTTTGGGTTGGAAGGCACCTAAAATTCATCCAGTTCCACTCCCACTGTCTCAGGATGCTCCAAGCCCTGTCCAGCCTGGCCTGGGACACTTCCAGGGATCCAGGGGCAGCCACAGCTTCTCTGCTCAACCTGTGCCAGGGCCTCCCCACCCTCATTTTAAATAATTCTTCATTTCATCTTTAATATCTGGAGCCAGACTGTTGCTCCTAGAAAAGTCTCCCCCCCATCTCTGATGTTGTGGGCACACAGGAGTTAGTGAGGCCAAGTTCCCTGGGAATTTTAGCCACCAAAACAAAATTTTAGTTTTTCTTTAACAGATAAAGGCATGATGTGACTGAAATGAAGTTCTGGAAGTTCTCCATCCACTTTATCATGACAGACCAAGGGCATGCAGTTTAAATGATTATTCCAGGGCAAAATCCTGAATTCTGGATATGCTGAGATTATTCTAGTGCAGCAGCAGTACAATTTGCCATCTCACCAGGGCCAGAAATTGAAATTTTGCCTGCCATTTGGAGCAAATGTCCCTCCAGCTATAAGCAGGTCCTTGCCCTCATAGCCTGGGAAGCTGAAGATGCTCACAGAGATCCTCCTCGCTGTTCCTCATGCCTAAAAAAACCCTTGGAAAATGCAGCCTTCCCAGCAGTCTGCTAGTTTTGTTTTGGCAGATGCTCAACCAAATGTTCCTTTTTGGCATGGTGGGATCCCATCTTTTTGGAATCCATCTTATTGGCCTGGTGTCAAAACGTGCTGACAGCTCAGCTGGGCCTCTTGGAAAAATCTTGGGCTGTTCCCAATTTGTGTTTTACAACCCCACGGCAGATCATGGGGAAAGGGAGGTCAGGATGGAGCCTGGAGGAGCCAGGGAGGGGACTCAGGGGGGTGGAGGGTGAAGAAGGACTCTGCTTCTACCACAAACCCTTTTTGGGGTGGTAGGGGATGCCAGGCTTTGCTTTACTGCCTTTTCTTGCCCTCTCCATTTTTCTGGAGGAAAGCCATCAATCCCAGCCCATCCACTGGATATCCAGATTTAACTTCCTGGTCAGTTGTCTCGTCTCCTCTGCTCTTTGCAGCGTTTTGTGGCCAAGAATCCAAGCAGGGCAGGGAAGGGGCCCAGGTGTGGGAGTCCAGAGTATTCCAAGGCCCCTGAGTGAGACCCTAGGTGTCTCAGGCACTGAATTCACACCCCTGGGGGAAATTACCAACACAGAGGGGAATGGAAACAAGCCACCAAAATCAGTAAAGTGTCAATTAGGTTGTTAGAAGGTAGATAAACAGACTTTTGGGGATGTTTGTGATAAGGGACACGTGGCCAAGATGGAGAATTTGGGGTGTGGATTCCTCTTCCTCCTCCTTCTCCGTGCCATCCGTGCTGGGTGACATGCTGGCACTGTCAGACTGGATGGGTCAGAGCTGGGCTGTTTAACAAGGCTGTACTGGGTTGGAAAGTTGTCACAAACACTCAGCAGGTAATTCAGACTGTGTGAGATCAGCCCTGCCCTCAGCAGGCAGATTCCATCCTGGCTGCCCGGCTGGGCAGAGCTGTGAGCCGGGCAGAGAGTTCCTGAGACAGGAAACAATCAACAGCCCTTGGAGCCTCTGAAAAACTGTCTGCTGCAACCTCTCATGGGCAGCTTGGGGAAAATCAGGATTTACACACAGCATGTCCTCCTGAGGTGATCCCAGGGCTAAGGAGAGCCTCAGACAGTGACACCTGGAGCAGGGAGAGCTCCACCTGCAAGGCTCAGAGCACAGGCAGAGCTCCAAGAAACCAGGACAAACCTCACCAAAGCACGAGCCGTGTGCCCCAAACTAAATTTGCCTGAAAAAAAAAAAACAAACCACCCTGACAGTGTTTTACACCAACTCATAATGACTTTCTTTCTGCTGTGATTGCTGCTGTTGTTCTGGTTAATACCTTCCTCCCTTAAAAACCCCCAAACATGACCCCGTGGCAGCCACAACACAAATATCATTTGCTTGGATTATTCCTGAGGTGGTGCCTGTGCTGGAGGCAGCAAGTGCTTACAATCACTCAGTACATAATGGAGAAATTCATTCCAATAATAACAATAATAACAGCATTTATTATTTTTGAAATATGACTCTGATGAAGTCATGAATATAGAAAGCTCTTGTTGCTGGCTGCTGATGGAATGGAGCAGGATTTTCTGATGGAATTTTTCTGGACATTTCTAATGCTTTTGCTCCAGATGTGCATCCAACACCTCTCAGCATCTGATCTGGGTATTTGGAGCACAGGGAGGGAAAATCAGCTTGGGGCACCTCACCCTGCTCAACTGTGCCAGGGCCTCCCCACCCTTTCTCAAAATCTGATATTAACTATTATTTACAAATGTTTGTTGGGTTATAAGAAACCCTTTTCTTATAGGCAAAACAACCAATAATTTTGAGCTTTTCACTCCTTGGTGTTTCTCTTTTCCAGGGGCTGGGAGCTCTGTGGGGTCCAGTAAAAGCAGGTTTTGCTCTGCCCCAAGCAGAAACCCTACAAATTTCTGATGAGCTGGACTTGGTGGTTTTCTTTTCCTTGCAGGGACCTCAGGATTGGCACAACCCAGATCTCAGGGGCACAAACATAACCTGCAGCAGGTAAACTGGGAGTTTGCACTGGCCCTGCTCAGGGGAAACAGATCTGTTTCTAATGGGAGGAGGAAAAAAAAAGCAGCTTTGCCTCATGAGGCTCCCCAGCCTAATGGTGCTGCACTCTGATTTAGCAGCACAAAAACCAACAAAAAGCACAGCCCTGGTGCTGCAGAGGCAGATTTTAGGCTAGCCCAATTCCCTTTGCTCTGGAGGTGGGGAGGGGGCTGGAAGGGCAAAAGTGAGACAGTTTGTGGGCAGAGGTGATGGCAGTTCAAGAGGGGAAATAAAAGCTGTGCACAAGCAACCAAACCCAAGGAATTCATTCCCACTTCCCATGGGCAGGTGCTCAGCCATTCCCAGGAACTCCAGGCTCCATCTCACAGACAGGTGACTCAGGAAGGGAAATGCCACCACCCCAAAAATCCCTCTCCTCCTCCTTCTCCCCTGTATGGCAAGCACAGCCCCATCCCAGCTGCTCCCAGGGAAATCAACCCTACCCCAGCCCAAACCAGCACAAAGAAATTGCTTTACAGCTGTAATTTGGCACAGATCAGCTCCTTGCACTCCTTCCTCTGAGATTTCTCCCTCTGTGCTTTCCTGGCCCTGCCTGCCTGTGAATTGACTGCCAAGCTCTCCTCTGGGAGATGTAACTCTGGGTCTGTTTAGATGAGCTCCTCTCCTTTTGTGTTCATCTGCATGTAAGCTCTAAGTGCTTTATTGTTTTCCAAGCACAGCTATTGATTTTTGGGAAAATAACTAAGAAAACATTAATTTATAACTTCCCTGTTGCTCAGAAGGAGCAAATGACTTTTCTACCGTATCAACATAATTCTAAAAAAAGACACAGGCTTTCAATAAATACCAAAATATATAAATGCTTATAAAGGGTGTGCAAGGAGAGGTTAAGGGAGATGCTCAGAGCAGCAGAGGAAAAGGGAATCTGGTCACTGTCTCTCCCTATTTAAGAGTTTATTGTTAAAGCTGAGCCAGGCTGGTTTGGGTGACACTGAGAGTGTGTACAGAAATAAAATGTTATTATATAATGATATTATCATATGATATTAATATGTTTCATGGCAAATGGCAATGTCTGCATGGGATTCTTGCCTTCAGGTCCTCACTCCTCTTTTGAATCATCCTTTTGAATGGTATTTCTGCCCAATCCAGACCCAGCAGTTGGTGCAGCTCCAGCCCAGTGGCTGGCTGAGCATCCCCAGGCAGCCACATCAGTGCTCCCCTGCTCTGGGAGGAGAAGCTGTGGCTGCTCCATCCCTGGAAGTGGCCAAGGCCAGCCTGGACAGGGCTTGGAGCCACCTGGGGTAGTGGAAAATGTCCCTGCCCACGGCAGGGAGTGGCATGGGATGGGTTTTATGGTCCTCCCCACCCAAAGCATTCCATGGTCCTGTGATCCATGTCCCAGTGAACCCTACCTGAGCTGACCAGGGGCCAAGGGTGGTGAGACACTTTCCCCGTGGCTCTGAGGACTGTCCTGTGGTGTTTGAGTCCCAGAGCATGTTGGATGTGGAGAGGGGAAGGGAAAGCCTGACTTGGGTGATTTCAGCCTCCCAGGCCATGCCACCCATCCCTTGGAGATGCAGGAGGTTCAGGCACAGGCTCTGCCTCCAGACTCCCCTTTTTCTTTTATTTTTTTCTTTTTATTTTCTTTTTTTCCTTTGGAAAGCAGGCTCCCATAGAGGGCAATGCAGAGCAGCAGCAGAACTTTGGCTTTAGTGTGAGTGTGAAGCACTCAGCAGGCTCAGTCCAAGCCCCAGCTGTGGACCAGCTGTGGCGTGTGTGACCCTGCTTATTGTCTCCTCAGCAGAATTTTGGGCACCCAAACTCCCATGCTGGGCTGGCAGTGGCACCTGGAGCAGGGAATGGGCAGAGTCCTGGAGGGATGCTCAGCCTGCAGCATCCAGTGGGGTGCCAGGAGATTGGCCTCAGTCCATCTGGAATTAAGGGGCAGGATGAGGCTGCTCCAGGCTGGAAGTTTCTGCTGGAGTGAGCTCCACGGAAAAATCTCCTCCGAATTCTGTGCCAAGAGTCTCAGTAGGGCATTAGGGCAACGGGGAGGACTGGGGCAGGATGGGGAAGTTGCCATGTTGTGGATAAGATAAAAACTGGGCTGGAACCTTTAATTTCAGCTGCTATCTGTGTCCTGGTGCTGCTGCATCCTCCCAGTGCCCTGGGAAGGAAGGGAAGGATGGAGCACCACGTAAAAACCGACTCATTTTGGTCGGAGGGGACCCTGAAGATCATCCTTTTCAAAGGGCAGGATCTGCTGGATGCTGGATGGGTGTGTTCACCCCCAGGGCAGCCGCCAGCCTTGCAGGTGTGTGCTGTCCACCCCAGCTCCCCCAGGTCACCTGCGAGCGATGCCCCCGCCGCTGTTTGCCCAAGGGGAGGGCTCCTCACACACGTCACTGCCCCGGGGATGGTTTTTTCACAACTGGAACCCTCCTGCCATTTTTACTTATCAGCTGATAAGCCCTGGGTATCTCGCTGTTTGCACTAGCGCCAGGGATCGCGGACATCTCCGCACCCCAAAGTGTTAATGGCTGATTCTGAAGAGCTGGCTGGATTTTTGGTGCCGTCACAGGCTGCGGGGGGAATGCACCAAAAGGGTTTTTTTTTTTTTTGGTGATTTCTAAGCTCTGCTGGTGGAGAGAGGTGGGGGTGTGGGTGGAAAAAGGGGTTTTTGCCATGTGTGCGACTCGTTGGCTGGGCAAATCTTCCAGCGCTCCTGGCGTTTCTGGATATACAGCTTGGCCAAAAATAGGCAGAGAAGGGAAAAAGAGGGGAGAAAAGAGCTGCGAAGGACCTGATTGCTGTTGGTGCAATCCCAGCTGGATGCTCTGGTGTCCTCGCATGGGCTGAGCAGCTCTGGATCAGGGGGGGATGCGCTGGGGAGTTTTCTTTGATGCCACAGCTCCACCTCCTCACAAATTCTGCTGGCCAAGCACAGGATGGCCGCTGGGCTTCACACCCCTCAGGCTCCAGAGCCAGGAAAGCTCTGGGGGAATATTTCCCAGTCTGTGGTGGGTCACCTAATCCTGTTTCTGCTCCCCTCAAAGCATCCTGCTGGGAACAAGCCGAGGCTCTGTGGAATCTGGGAACCTCCCCACCTGCCTATCAGGCCGTGCTTGAGGATGTGCAGCGTTATTTGGGAGGTGTTTGAGTAGAAATCCCTGCTGCTGCCTTCCTTGGAAGTATTAGATCACCGATTCCACCCAGCAAAGTTCTATAAGATCCTCCCTAAGTGCGGATCTGGGTACAAAGAGAAAAGGTTTGATACGCCTCAAACCACCCCCAAAAGGTGCCTGTCCCCGGTCCCGCCCATCCCTTGTGACGCTGGCGGAGCAGGGGACTCACCCTTGGCCGCCGGCGGACCCGTGCGGGAGAGCTCAGCCCCACGAGCCTTATCTGGGCACCCGGGCCGTGCAAACAGCAGAGCTGGAGCGCAGCGAGCCATGAGGCTGCTCCGAGCCCTGCCAGGGCAGCGCTCAGCGGGGACACGGCGCCGATCCTCGGGCTCTGCATCGCCTGTGCGTCCCTCCCAGCCGGGATCCTCAGTATCCTGCTCACCCCTCCTGCTCCTGGCAGCCCCCAGGTGAGATTTGTGAGATTTCTGTATCCCTAAACCTGATCTCCATCAGCTGTACATCCCTCCCAGCGGGGCTCCCCAGCATCCTGCACAGCCCTCCTGCTCCTGGCAGCCCCCAGGTGAGATTTCTCCAACCCTAAACCTGCTCTGCATGGCCTGTGCATCCCTGCCAGTGGGACTGTCCCGCAGCCTGCACACTCCTCCTGCTCCTGGCAGCCCCCAGGTGAGATTTGTGAGATTTCTCCATCCCTAAACCTGCTCTGCATCGCCTGTGCGTCCCTCCCAGCCGGGATCCCCAGTATCCTGCACACCCCTCCTGCTCCTGGCAGCCCCCAGGTGAGATTTGTGAGATTTCTCTATCCCTAAACCTGCTCTCCATCGCCTGTGCGTCCCTCCCAGCCGGGCACCCAGCAGCCTGCACACCCCTCCTGCTCCTGGCAGCCCCCAGGTGAGATTTGTGAGATTTCTCCATCCCTAAACCTGCTCTCCATCACCTGTGCATCCCTCCCAGCCGGGATCCTCAGTATCCTGCACAGCCCTCCTGCTCCTGGCAGCCCCCAGGTGAGATCTGTGAGATTTCTCTGTCCCTAAACCTGCTCTCCATCACCTGTACATCCCTCCCAGCGGGGCTTCCAGCATCCTGCACACCCCTCCTGCTCCTGGCAGCTCCCAGATGAGATTTGTGAGATTTCTCCATCCCTAAACCTGCTCTGCATCGCCTGTGCATCCCTGCCAGCGGGACTGTCCCGCAGCCTGCACACCCCTCCTGCTCCTGGCAGCCCCCAGGTGAGATTTGTGAGATTTCTCTATCCCTAAACCTGCTCTCCATCTCCTGTGCATCCCTCCCAGCGGGGCTCCCAGCATCCTGCACACCCCTCCTGCTCCTGGCAGCCCCCAGGTGAGATTTGTGAGATTTCTCTGTCCCTAAACCTGCTCTCCATCAGCTGTACATCCCTCCCAGCCGGGATCCTCAGTATCCTGCACACCCCTCCTGCTCCTGGCAGCCCCCAGGTGAGATTTGTGAGATTTCTCTGTCCCTAAACCTGCTCTCCATCAGCTGTACATCCCTCCCAGCCGGGATCCTCAGTATCCTGCACACCCCTCCTGCTCCTGGCAGCCCCCAGGTGAGATTTGTGAGTTTTGCTCTGTCCCTAAACCTGTCGAGCTGGAGAATGGGAAGGCAGGTGTGGCACAGCAGGTGAGAAGCCCCCTCATTTGCATCACACTGGCTGCATTAATTAATCTGCCGTGAACCCCGCGTATTCCTAGCACGGGTTTTCAAACACGCCTGGTGCTAAGTGTGACCAGGCTGGGGTTGAAGTGCCTGCACGTGCATTAGCGTGATCGCAGCTGCAATTTCCTCAAGCAAATCCCATTGAGACTCAAAAATAAACGGGTGTGCTCACGACACGCCGTTTGTGTGGAAATCAGGGACCGGCCTGGGATTGTTCCCAGAAACAGCTTGGGTGCATCCCAAAGGCAAATCCTTTTCCGGAGGAAAGCTGCAGAGAGGGGTTGGGCAGGAGATGGAGGTCTCTGCTCTGAATCCCGAGGGATTCCAGGAGCTGTGGGGATGCACAGTGACCGTGGGGCTCGCCAGAGGACTGTGCAATATCTGCTTGTGGTGCTCGAACTGCAGTTTGGGATGAAGCTCTCTCTTTGGAGAGCCTAAAACTGAAATGAGGTCTGGGCAAACTCCGAGCTGCGGGCACTGCAATTATTCATTTGTTTATTTATTTTTTAAAAAATCTTTTTTAGTCCTTTATTCCAAGTCCCTGCAGTGGTGTCCTGGGGTGGGATGTGCAGAGGATGCAGGGCCAGGACCCAGCAGCATCATTGTCCCTCCTTGGTGGCAAATCCCCACTGCATTCCCAGCACCTGTGTCTCGCAGCCACCTTGAGGAGTTACCACAGGCGTCTGTAGTAATCTCCCTTGTAGCCTCCCAGCCATTCTCATCCCGCACTTGAAACGCGGAAATTGCCCCAAGGAAAGAAATCTCTTGACAAGATGGGCCATCAAGGCAGCAGCCCATCCCGGAATCATCACACTCAGCAGGGTAATCTATTCAATGGCCGCGATTTATTTTTAACATTCAGCTCCGCAGTCCTTTTAACTCGAGCAGGGAAGGGAACATTTTGATAACAGCAGCCTCCGGGTCAAATGTGATGAGAATTCATAACTCGGCACACAGGGGTTTTGGAAAACCGACCAAGCAAAACAATTTCCCGGAACGAGCCGATGAAGATGCGTGTTCCTGCTCACAATGTCGTGCACGGAGCAGGGAGGTGCTGGAGCGGCTCCTCATTCCCTGCCCACAATTTGCAAATAAAATGCCTCCCGGGCTGTTTTAAATTTGAAGGGCTATTGCCAGCACGGCTTGGCTGGGCTGCTCATAAAGACCTGAGACATCGGATCTGTCGGCCATCAAAGGAGAAATGCGAATCCAGTAATGGGAATGTGCTCACGGCCCCAACTCTAATCAAAGCAAAGCCAGGGGTTTCTGCTTCAGGAGAGTGGCATCGAGATTTAAAAAGCAGCAGAGGGGCTCCAGTCCCTGGTCGGCATGGAGCAGCAGCAGGGATGCTTTACAGGGAGTGGCAATGGCTTTATCTGCCACAGGTTAGATGGATTTTGGGAAGGAATTCCTTCCCAGAGGGTGCCCAGAGAAGCTGTGGTTGCCCCTGGATTTCTGGAAGTGTCCAAAGCCAGCTTGGATGGGGCTTGCAGCCACCTGGGCTAGTGGAAGGTGTTCCTGTCTCCAGGACATTGGGTGTCCCCAGGACTGGGATGAGCCAGGTCAGTTTGGAAGGATCCCCCTGAGATTCCCTGGCCCTGGAGTCTAAGGGGTGTGAACTCCAGGGGTTTGGAACAAAATGAGCTCTAAGGTCCCTTCCAACCCAAACCACTCCAGGGCTGGAAAAAAACCAACAACTAGATGCCTGAAAACCTGGCCAAGCTGAGATTGTGACAGAGCTGTCAGGGAGAAACTTCTTTTCTGTTTCCTTTTCAAAGTGACCAGAGTAAATTATCTGCACCTATCTGAGATCGAGAGGCAGGTGGGAAAGGTGGGAGGAAATTGGGAGATTGAGCATTACTTTAATGCCAGTGCTGGTGTCTCCTGAGCCCTGTGGGGCTGGGCTGGGCTGGATGTGTGTTCCACCTGAGCCCCACAGGGCTGCCTTATCTGCAGCCTCTCCAAACCGCGGATATTTGCTCTCCATTCCCTGTCTTCCGCTCCCATTCCATATCTGCAGCGAGGCCCCAGCTGCTGCCACTCACAGCAGAGTGCAGGGACAACGGGAGAAACTGGGCATGGCATTGGGAAATTGGCATAGAACATGGAATCCCAGAAAGGTTTGGGTCTGCAGGGGAATGTGGGGTTTTGGTTGTCAGACGGTCGCAGGACAGACTCATAAGCTTAATATGTTCTGATCTTTAGGTTAGTATTTATTATAGGGTGTGGGTATAAGAGAGAGCTTAGAGAGAGGTTAGAGCAAGAGAGCAAGAGAGAGCAGAGACAGGAAGAGAGACAAGAGAGAGATTTTCAATTTACAACACAATAAGTATTTTTCGCTGATGAATATTCTAATTTCCAATAACCAATCTAATACAATATACTAATTTCCTAATATTTGCATGCAACCTATAGGAATCACTAAATTCCCATGTTTTATGGCTTTCTTATCTGTAACCCTTATCTTCAGACCTTTCCTGCCAGGCTTGGGACAGGATGTCTGTTGGTTCTTTGGTATTTGTGGCATTTGGTATCATCTAAACAAAGGAAGAGGCCTCAAACCTTCACATAACTATCTTCAGTGTCTATGTCAAACACTGCTAACATCTCTATTTCATCTATTGTTCCAGAACTACTTGCTAGACATTAATATAATTCTGATATTACCTCCCCAACAGGAGAACTTGAAGCTCATCCAGTGCCAACCTCGCCCTGAGCACTTCCAGGGACGGGGCAGCCACAGCTGCTCTGGGCAACCTGAGCCAGGCCTAACCACCCTCACACCCAAGAATTTCTTCCCAAACTCTTGTGCTGTCCTGGGAACCCAGGATGTGATGAGAAACCCTGGGCAGCTGGAAGGGAAAACAACAAAATCTGTCATGCAGCACGGGAAGCAGCACTGATGGGAACAGTCACTGCTTTAATATTTAATTTGATGAGATCCAGCTCTGAGAAATGGATGGGGAGCTGCCACAGCTCCAAGTGCAAGCTCAGCTCTGGCAGGGAATTTCCATGGGGTTTGCTCCGCTCCAGACTTATCTGTATTCTGGAAGGGCGACATGGAATGAGGCTCATTAATTATCCCAGCACACAGAGCTCTGTTTCCTGCCATTCCTTTCAATCAATCAAGCTCTGGACGCTTTCAGGGCCTCTTGGACATTGGGTTGTCATTCCAGGTGGACCCTGCAGAGCCACTCAGGTGCAACCAGGTGGCATTTCAGGGGGGAATTCCCTTGTGTTACCAGAAAGAGCAGTGCAGGTCCCATTCCATCCTGCCTCTTACCAGCAGGAACTCCCTGTGGCTGAATGGCCTCGTGTCCTGATGCCATTGGGAGGGGGATGTGGGGGTTGGATTGTTGGATGGTCGCAGGACAGACTCAAGAGTTTACTATTTTCTGTTCTTCAGGTTTGTATTTTATTATAAGGCGTGAGTGTAAGAGAGAAGTGATAAGAGAGAGTTTAGAGAGAGAGGTTAGAGATCAGAGCTAATAGAAGGCGAAAGGCAAAGAGACAAGAAACAAGAGGCAAAAGAGCAATTTTCCATTTACAATACAATAAGTATTCTGCTATGATGAATATTCTAATTTCCATTAACCAATCTAATACAATACACTAATTTCCTAATATTTGCATGCAACCTATAGGAATTACTAAATTACCATGTTTTATGGCTTTCTTATCTGTAACCCTTTATCTTCAGACCTTTCCTGCCAGGCTTGAGACAGAATGTCTGTTGGTTCTTTGGTATTTGTGGCATTTGGTATTATCTAAACGAAGGAAGAGGCCTCAAACCTTAACATAACTATTTTCAGCGTCTATGTCAATCACTGCTAACACCTCTGTTTCATCTATTGTTCCAGAACTACTTGCTAGGCACTCATAAGATTTTGCTATACCCTCCCCAAACAGGGGGGAACTGTGCCAGGCACGACATCGGTCTCACCAAACCCTTCTTTTTCCTTTTAGGTGGATCCCACGCCTTTCCTGGGACTGAGACTGAGCCAGCAGCAGAGCTGGTTTTCCCCCTTGCACCATTCTCACACCTCCAGAAATCCCTTTGCATGCTCCAGACAGTTTGGGTGTCCTCACCAAGGAGCTGGGCTTTGCAGGAGTCCAGGAGTCACCGCCGGGGCAGGAAAAGGTGCTGGAAATGTAGACTTGTCAGGACTATAATCCGGGTAGGTCATAATTCCCTCCTTGCATGAGACCATACACCTTCTATCCTCACCTGCTTCTCTCTGGTCCATCACAAGGCTCCATCTCTGCAGGACAAAAATTCCTCACATCCCTCAGGGCAGAGGGGATGGATTGGGAAAAAACCTTTGGCATGCTGATGTTTTAGCTCTGGGTGACACATTTTGAACTGTGATCACAACCTTCCCACTCACAGCCCCCTCGGGCACCTAATTCCACGGGCACATGGAATATGTGTGTGCTGGAATGGCACTGCAGTGCTTGGGAACAGTTCCCCACACCAGTCTGCCCCAGGGAGGTTCTTGGGGCTCCTTGCCTTGGCATGGTGACCCTTCTCACCTGCCTTCCCTGGGTCCTTCCCTCTCTGCCAAGCACCATGGGACACAGCTGCCCATCCCTTCTCCAGCACCTCTCCTGGTTCCCCCTGCCTGGCAGGGGCCAAGGAGGTGGGACCCCAGATCTTCATCCCAGAGGGAAGAGCCCTCATCACCAGGCTTGTCACCAAACTGCCTTCACCTTCCACTGTCCAAAGCCATGTCCCTCCACTTCCTGAGCAATAATAACTGGCTCCTCCTTTTGCTGTTCCTTGTCCCTCCTTAGCACCCATGTCGGAGGCACGCCCCCAAACGCTCCAGCAGAGAAAGAATGTTGAGGAAAATCCAGATATGCCTCTGCTTCTGCTTTGTCTCGGGCATTTTGTACGAGATCTCCCTCTTGTCCAGCGGTGTCTTCTCCTACTTGCCCATGGCCCAGCACTACCTGACACCTGAGCAGGTGCTGAACCTTGGCAAGAGCATCATTTTCCTGGAGACGACGGAGCGCCTGGAGCCGCCCCCGCTGGTGTCGTGCTCCGTGGAATCCGCTGCCCGGATCTACCAGGACAGGCCCATCGTCCTCTTCCTCAGGGGACTCACCAACGAGACAGCCTTGGACATGAACACCAGCTACGCAGCCTTCTCCCTCCTGTCCTCCATGAAGAATGTCTTCATTTTCCCCCTCCAGATGGAAACAGTCTTCCAGGAGACCCCTCTGCTCCAGTGGTACAACCAGGTGAGCGTCAAAGCAAGTGGAAAACAGGAAAGGAGTTCGTAACTAGGGGTGGGAAAAGGAATTCCACCTTTAAAAGGAATGAGGAATGCAGGACTGTGTGAAGTTAGTGACTTTTATTGTTTTGGTTGGGAAGGGATTCGTTTTGGCCGCGTTTTGCTGTGTATTCATCTCTCTGTTTATGGCGTACATGGTCGGCCTTATCTGGAGAATTGGATTTTCTGGCAAAGGAAACATCGGTAAAAATAGATTGCAGACGTGTTTTGAGAAAACAGCCTTAATAATCTTCCCCAACAGAAGCTGGTTGAACAAAATGTGCTGCCTTGAGCACTTGATAGAGCTGCCTCGCTCTGACGGAGCCTGCAGGAGATAAGAGATAGGAGAGAGATTTCAGGTTCTATAACAGCAACGTGCAAAGCCAAGGTGGGATCTGGTGAGCTCCACCCTGGAAAAAGTTCCTGGCAAACTGCCCACAAGTAGCTTTGGTCAAACTGCTTGGGCAGGGCAGGCAGATTTCCTCCAAACTCTTTCTTCTGAGAAAAAATGACTCCAAATGCCAACAAACACTGATGAAAAGCCTGCAGCCCGGTTCAAAGAGCTGGGAGGGATCTGGGAGTGTGTTAAGTGGGTTGTGTCCCACTGAAATAGCAGTGAGTGACTCATGGTGCCATTGGTTTAACACTGTAGGTGCCATCAAACCACCTGGGAAATGTTCCTGCACTCCTAATCTTAACAAAGCACTGCTCTGCTCCAGCTCCTTATCTTATCCCAGTAAAATCCGATGGCTGGAGGCAGCAAAAGCTGTCAGTGACATTTGCAGCCAGGCTTATGGTGCCATTTGTGGGTGGATTGGATCTGTTCCTTGCCTGTGACTGCTGGGTTTAGGGTTTGCCCCACTCTGCCACAAGAAGCCTGGATAAGGTGTCCCATAGGAACAGCTTCTCCTGGTGTCTCAGGCAGGTTTCAGCCACAAGGTACTTGGATGCAAGCAATGCCTAGAGCCTAGGCCATCAGCTCTTATGGTGATTTCTGCTCAGCTTGCAAAGTACCTTCTTGGCCAGCAGAGAAAAGAGATCAAGAAAGCTGCACGGAGGTTCTGCAGACACTTTATTTCTTCCACAAAGGGGTCCAGGCAGCAGTCCAAACACATAAGGTACTAAGAAGGTTTTTGTAGGGTCAGGGTGCCTTAGAAATGAACCAATGGTATAGGGGATTGTAAAACTCACCAACTACTAAGGATTTTAGGTAAAAAGTGACCTATCACCTAAGGGATCAGAAATGGACCAATTAAATCACAAGGAGATAAAGTGGGGGTCTGCAAAGGAGGTGAAATATCTCTAGTATTAGTCATTCTAAGTAAGCAATTTCTTATCTAAAGGATGATTTTCCAGGGAGGCCCTGTGAGGGTTTCTGCTCCTTCCACACCTGCCAGCAGCATCAAATCTGTCCTGGTTTGAAGAACAGGTGTCTGCCAATAAAGGCAGAAGCTTCTCTTTGAAATGGAGAATGCAAACCCCCTCCCTCCAAATTATTATTATCATTTTGAAATTAAGGGGCTCTCAGGCAAAGATATGGGAATTAGGAATAACAGTTCTTTAGTAGGAAAATTAAAATAGAAATACAGTATCACAAAGAACAATCCCAAAACACTGCCAGAGTCAGAATCCAAGCTGACACCCGTCAGTCAGTCAGGGTGTTGGCAGCAGTCCCATTCAATGGTGGCTGCATCCTCCTGCAGGGGCAGACGTGGTTCAGCTGGAGCAGTGCTCCTGTAGAAGGTGCAGTTTTCCTCTGAAGCTCCAGGGATGATGGGGAACAGTCAAGTTTTCCTCTGGAATCCAGTGGAAAGAAGGTAACTTGGTGTCCAAAATCTCAGTTTTTATCTGGGTAGGAAAGGCTTGGCTCCTCCCCTGGCTGGAGCATCTCCCAGTGGGATGATGTAATTTTATCAGTCATGCACTGGGACTCACTGGCCATTAACAGGAGATATCTCCTGGAGGGAGGATGGGCTGTGGGAAGATAAAGATGATTGCCCAGCTGGTTTAAAGATGGCCCATTAGCAGATAATATGTGCCAGGAGATAAAGAATCACTGCCCCACCCGGCTGCAGCAGATGGGGACAGAATTCACATTTCTGGCCACATCAACCCAACACAACATCTCTCCTTTCCCTCTCCACAGGTGGTCCCGGAGCAGGAGAAGAACTGGGTGCACGTCAGCTCGGACGCCAGCAGACTGGCGCTCATCTGGAAGTACGGGGGCATCTACATGGACACGGACGTCATCTCCATCCGGCCCATCCCCCAGCGGAGCTTCCTGGCCGCGCAGAAGTCGCGCTTCTCCAGCAACGGCATCTTCGGCTTCCCCGCCCGCCACAAGTTCGTCTGGGACTGCATGGAGAACTTCGTGCTCAAGTACAACGGCAACATCTGGGGCAACCAGGGCCCCTTCCTGATGACGAGGATGCTCAAAACGCTCTGCAACCTCACCGATTTCCAAGGCACTGAGGACCACAGCTGCCAGAACATCTCCTTCCTCAACCCCCAGCGTTTCTACCCCATCCCGTACCCAGCCTGGAGCCGGTACTACCAGGTGTGGGATAAAAGCCCCAGTTTCAACCATTCCTATGCTCTGCACCTGTGGAACTTCATGAACCGCAACCGCAAGGTCGTGGTGGCCGGCAGCAACACCCTGGCTGAGAAACTCTACAAAACCTACTGCCCCAGCACCTACGAGGACCTGATCCGGAATGCCAAGCACAGGGAGCTCCCAGGCCCTGAGGATGTTGAGTGACGTGGAGCAAGGAGGAGAGGGGGGATCCTTCCAGCCAAACACAGTCCCCACTCTGCCGGTATCCGCCTTTGTAGGAGAAATAAACTTTCCATAACCACCGTTCCTATTCGCCTGGGATGCTGAGAATGGTGGTGGGTATCCATCCAGTGTAGCCTCCAAGGACCACTTTGACTCAGTTCTGTTTCCTGTTAGGTGCTCATGAACCAAACCTTCCTAAATCTGACAGACTTTGAGCCTTTTCACGGGCTTCTCCAAGGGAAAAATTCCTAAAGAGAGGAATGGCCTTACAGGAGGAAAGTTGTCTCTGCTCCTCTTGGAACTAACGGCAGCTTCCCACGTCAGAAAAGTTGGAAGCACAACAGATTTTGGACGGGAGCCCCCTGGGCAAAAGAGGAGAAGCACAAACCAGAGTTTTCTCCTGGTGTTTTCCTCACATGGACTTTACACCCTACGTTTTTGAGAGGGACTTTCGTGCGAGTGAGAATAAAAGAGTTCATAAGCCATCACTGCTCTGAGCTCACTTCTCCCTAAGAAATGAGTCACATTTTCCAAAGACTTGTGCTCCCACACTTTTGCTTTGGGTTTTGCCAGGCAGCGGCTGCTCTGCCCCATCCTCCCAGGTCAAACCCAGCTGTAGAAAGTGTGCCTGGACATGGGATTCTGAGACACCAAGGAAGGATAGGGATGGCCCTCCAGCTTCCCAAATCCCTCTTAAATAAATGGAATGCAACGGACATGAGGTGGTCACCCATGTCCAGCTGTGCAAAAAAATCTCATTTAGTCCCAGCAGTGAGCAATCCCCTCCCAGATACTCTCTTTCCCAGGACAATGCCAACCCACCCAATTCCCTAAAGAGAAGCCCAGCTTGCAGATCTCTGCCGAGTCTCTCTGAACAGCCAGTTTTAACCCAGGAGCAGAGAGGTGGGGATCAGCCTCCGTCACCCAATGTTTGCCATGTGCACAATGCTATCTCCTGCAAACACAGCAGCTGCTGAGCTGGCTGCAGCTCAGAATTTGGGACCCAGCGGGAGAAGGGAGCGCTCTGCACACAGGGTTTGTGTGCTCAGTTGTTTGGGCTGGGGGCTCCTGCTTGCCCTGTGTTCCTCCACAGTCACTCCAGTGAAAGGCCAGGTGCTGCCAAGCCTGGTGCTGGTGATTCCTGGAGCAGGACACGAGGGGACACTTCTCCTCTCCCTTCCCTTGTGTGCTGCTCTCATGGCTCAGCCCCAGCCATGAGTGTCACACTCTGGTGCCATCCACTCTGGTTTAGCTTTGCTCCACTCTGTTACAGCCGGGTTTTCCTGCCCAAGGATTTCCCTCCCAGCACTGAGGGGATGCAGGGGAGGAGCACTAAAGCCCAGGAAGTTCTTCCCGTTTCTCACATGGACAGCCCCGATTGCTCCCCCCTCCTTTTGACCACCCACACTCTCTCCTGTCCTCATCTCTGCTCTCAGTTTCTCTGTCTCTGGCAACAAGTGAGGATTTGCCTTTTCTTCCCTGTGACTGGCTTCTCTGGCAGTGTCCATGAGGGGAGGGATGGGACTGGGGAACTTCACCACTCCAGCTCCTTCACAAGTGAGCCCAAGGAAGAGGCATTTCCAAGGCTCTGCTCTGTTATCTGGTGGCTGCTCTGAAGATGAGTCCAATCCCATCCCATTCCTCTCTCCTGCCTGACAGGAGGGGAGGAATCCTGCCAGGAGAGGAAAGATCCTGCCAGGACTTGGAGCAAAGCAGGGCACCAACCTCACCAAATTCTTGCATGGGAGGTGTCTCTTGTGCTCATCTCCTGGAGAAGCTGGGGAAAGAGCAGGAGGTGCTGGCTGCATTTGGGTCTGGAAGAGGTGGGGAGGCTGCTGGAGCAGGTGCTGAGCAGATTCTGGGTCTCCAGTACCTGCTGCACTGCCAGGAGCACTGGGCACCAGCCTGGCCACCCACACCAGGTGCCAGCAGCAGGGATGGAGCAGCACAGCTCTGGAGGGAAAAGGAGGAGAGCAGGAGGTGGAAGAAGCTGATTTTCCCACAGCAGCTCTTCCTGCAGCTGGTCCCAGCAGCTGCTGCAAGGTGCCTGGTGGGAGGGTGTGAAACACCCCTGGGCCACAACACTTGTTGCTGCATCCTGCCTGTGTATCCTACACCTGGCCCCAGGAAAAAAGTGCCAGCCAGCCCTGCTGCTTTCCCTGCTGCTGGTTTCTCCCCTTCATGGAGAGGGCAGATTCCCTGCCAGCCCCTGGGAAGGTCTGTGCTTTTGGGAGGTGCCAGCTGCAGGTGTGTGAGAGCTGTGAAGGGATCTCGGGTGATGCCTGTACTGATGGATATCTCATGCCATGGAGAAGTCACACATCCTCCACATCAGTGAAAGGCTTCTGGATGCTCCTGGATTTGATGATGGTTTTTTTCCCCCACCTTTCCATCAGGAAGTCTCCTGGATGTGCCTCCCTTTGCTGCTTCTGCCCCATCACCAAATCAATCCCCTCCTTCCTTCCTGGGCAGTAAATCTACCCAGACCAGATAATTTGTGTTCATCCTGCCCAGGCATCCCTGAAGCATGGGATCCCCTTACAACCAGGACCTCCCTGATGCTCTGGTCCCCTCATTTCACTGCTCCACTGGGAAAGCAGCATTTTCCCCTGAGCACTATCCCTGCCCATCCTGGCCTCTGCCTGCCCCACTGTTTCAGGCAGAAGCAGCTCCTGACCCCCTCCATCTCCCTCTTGTCTTTGGAGGTCTCCTCTCTTGCTGTAAAGCACCAAGCCCTGCCTGCCTCACTAGGAACATGAGGAATGTCCCTTCCCGCAGATCCCAGTCTTTCTGCTGACTTTTCCCTGCTCTCCAGAGCCACCTCTGCCACAAATCCTTCATGACCAACCCCTCCCTTCCATCCCACATGCAGTGCCAGCACACAGAGGCCACTGAGCCAGGTGAGCTCTGAGACAATTCCTGCTCTCACTTTCCCAAGCAGGTAGGGATGCACATGCAGGGCCTCAGCACCCTCACAGGGAACAATTCCTTCCCAATATCCCATCTAAATCTACTCTCTGAGCACGGGTGAGACTGTGCCCGTGGCCACAACCCTCAAGTTTGGGCAGGGCTTGGAGCACCATGGGCTTTAAGGTCCTCTCCAACACAAACCAGTTGGGATTCCATGATTGAATTATTGCAGGAAATAACACCAGAAATTACTCAAGTTGTGGCCAATGAAAAGACCCAAATTTGTCACCAGCAGATTTTGTACCTGGTCTTCTGCCCCTTGGAAGACATGCCAATAATGAACAAAAATCCAGAGGGCTTCCCTGGCTGGTGAGGGGAAACAACAAGAGGTGGCTGCAAACCCATTTTACCACATTCCCATCTTCTCATTCCTTTTTTGCCTCCTCCCCCATCCTGGGCAGCAGCCCAGGGCCATGAACACCTGGGAAAAGAAGACAAGTGAAATAATAATAATGAAAAAAAAAAAAAGATCCATTGGCTCATTAAGAGCGTTTAAGCAGATGTTTAACTCTAAGCAGCCGTAAAATTTTTGCTGAGCTTAGACTAAGCCTGATTTCAAGCCCCATTTCAAGCCCATCCTGTGATGTTTTACACTATTTGGCACTCATTAAACACAAAGTATCACACGAATATCGTCAGCAGAGTCACCCACTGGGGTGTCATCCATCTGAGCAACGCTTTAAATTCCAGCTGAGAGCATCTTTTCCTTGTCATCAGAGCTGAGTGACACATGGGGTATGACAGGATGGCATCTGATGGCCAGGTGATTGTGTAGTGGGAAGGAAATGGGGAATCTCTTGGGGAATCCCCATGCTCAATTTGCTCTTTTCTGCTCTGGTTTTGAATGCATTTCATAAAAATATTCTGCAGAGAGAGGAAAAATTGCCAAAAATTACCAAAAAATGATCTGTGATGCCCAGTCTGTTTCTTTACAGACCCAACTGCTCCCAGCAAACAAAGCTGAAGGTAATGATGGCACCTTGAAGTGAATCAGTTTGGATGTAGACACATTTTTCATAACTTCCTTCCCTTCAGAGCACAATCTCTTCTCTGTCTCCCTCTCTAGCAGCCATGGAGTCCCTGCAGGGAGCTGCCTGTGCTTCTCTTCACATGAGCCATGGGCTGGGCACCTCCAGTCCTTCCACATCAGCACAACCCACAAACCAAAATTTTGTCCCAGCCAGATCCAAAAGGGAATGAGATTTCCATGAGATTTCCACAGCAAAGGGGTGACCTTTCCCCCTTCAAACTCTGCTAACACAAACAAGGACCTGCTGTGGATCCTTCATTGCAGCCCAGGGCAAGGAACTGGGGGATTCCTGCTCACTAAATACAGGCAGAAAATAAAACCAGGGTTGGCTGGATGCCCAAGGGGAGCATTGTGACCCCTTTGACATCCTCCAGCCAGGGAGGTGTCCCTGAGGGGCTGGGAAGCAGGGAAAGAACACAGCAACACAACTCCTTCCAAACAGCAAGAAGAAGAGAATTATTGAAAAGTCATGGCACTTATATAAGGGAGGTCGTGGCAAACAAAGTGGGAATTGGTCCAAGAGGGATGCAACACCTCTCTGCAAACATGCCTTATGCAAAATATCACGAGACACTCGTGGTCAACACCAGGTGTCTATCTCTGTTTTCCTTCTTCCTTCCCTTGTTTGGTCTCTGAGAAAGATCCCCAGCCTGGGAAGGATTCGAGCTGGAGCTGAGAAAAGTCAGCAGGCTGGGGAAAATCCAGATTGGATTTTTCCACGAGCCTTCAGCAGTGTCCACAGGGAGGAGCAACCCAAACAGCAGCAAAAACCCACCCACGGGGAAAAAAGCCCCTCAGAGAGGCAGATGGGATGGTGGGGGCAGAACCATAATAAATAAACCTCCCTGCTCCCACCTCTGAGGCTGCTTTTAGGATCTCTCCAGCGATTCTGCCTCTCCATCAGCCTTTCCTGTGCTTCATTTCCTGGGGCTCCTTCTCCCTGAGGGAAGGAGGGTGTGTGAGGGCAAGGCAGAGCCTTCCACGGGGGTTTTAAGGGGATATTCACCCTCTTCATGCCGAGCATCTCAAAGAGCTCTCGCTGGGAGCATTCCCGAGCTGGCTGCAATGCAACACCACCACCTAGCAGGGCAGGGAGGGATGCTCCATCCTCAGAGCAGCACTTCTGCTTCGGGTGCCAAAAGCACAAAAAAAGAGCAGTGACTGGGTGACTTGTCCCGTGAATGCCTCCTGGAGGTGTTTTTGAGGAGCATTCCTGGGTTTGTTTCGCTGCATGGCATGTCTCCCTTTGCCTGGCACGTTTTTTGGGAGTGCTGCTGGGGTGTGGGAGGCAGCAGAGGTGCCCAAAGCCAGACCCACACCCCTCCCTTCTCGTATTTCACATCCTCAGGACATTCCTGGTCACAAAACCCCCTCGAGCTGTAGATACCTCTCTGGAGAATGTGCTGCCTGAAAATTCCCAAAACTGACCCTTCAGCAAGCATGGGCTGCGTGTTGGGAAGTGATGGGTGTCAGGGACCTTTCCTGGGGTTTGGGCAGGGCTTGGAGCTCGAAGGATGCTCTGAGAGATGGGTGGTGCTGCTGAGGGCTTGTGCCTTGTCCTGGGCATGACCAAGCCAGGCTCATCTGCCTCAGGCTGGGAGAGAATCTCCACTTGGACCTGCAAGGGGACTCCAGGCTCTGGTGAGGCAGCAGCAGCAGCCCAAGGATGGCAAATTCCCTGCTCTCCTCCACCTGAGGGGTGAGCTGGGATGGGATGGGATGGGAAAAGCAGGGAGTATTAAAAAAAAACCACTGCCTGTTCCCAAAACCAGAGCAGGGTGAAATACAGCCCTGGCAGTGCTTGCAAACCCCTTTTCCTACAAAATTTCCTTGCTCTCTCCCAGCTCAAATCCCAAAACCCCCAGGTCCCTGGAGGGACATCAGCTGAGTAGGGCTGAATCCTTGCTGTTCCCAAAGCTGCTCCTTGGAGCAGAGGCTGCTCCACAGCCCCCCAGCACTCCCTGGAGCATCCTGCAGAACCAGAAACCCCACCAAGGGCTTGTGGAATTCCACCCATTCCGTGGAGGAATGAGTCCCATCAGATGCCCTGGCCCTGAGTATTCCAGGTGCTGCCCCAACACCTTTGGAAGTTCTCAAATGTGGGTGATGTGACACCCCAGGAGGGTTTGTTTGGCACAGGACTCTCCTGGGGACTCCCTGCCCACATGGGATAACTCAAACAACAAACCAAAGCAACCTGAGGGCTTTACCCACTGTGTGGGCCTGGGGACAAACTTGGAATTTTTATCACTTATTCCCTTCCCAGAACCTTGGGCATGGGGGTGAAAAAATTGCCTTGGGGTTTGGAAACAAAAATAATAAAGGTGTAAAACAAAAGCTTGGAACAACTGGGCATAAATGCAGAGAAGGAACAGCTCAGGGTGGGAGTGAGGTGGCAGCAGAGGAGGAGAGGAGCAGGTGAGGAAGAGGAGTGAGCTGCTTGCTCCAGGAGCAAGAGGAGTGGGATTTACAGGATTTAAGGAGCTGAGGGATTGGTTTTAAGCACCAGCAGAGCAATACTGAGCACAGAGCAGGCCCAAGTGGGAATTGCTGGATGTTCCAGCAGCCAGGGCAGTGGATGTGATGGGCCAGCCACATCCACACTGCTCCTGGAAAATCCCCTGGGTGCTGACACAGAGATCACCCAGCAGGGGAAACTGTGTGAGCTCAGCAAGGCCCAAAACCAGCCAAGAAATTCCAGGTGTCCTCTGCAAATCCACAGGGATGCTTTTGGACTTCGTTTACATTAAAATAATAAAAAGGAAAGTCATGTGGTACCTTCTTTCCCAGCAGGGACACAGGGAAGAGTTTGGGCACAGGGAATTCAAACCTACAGCAGCAGGTGTGGCCCTTCATCCAGCTTCCCCTAATGTTTGTCCATTCACCCTTTTTTGGGGGAGAAAAAAATCATTATTCATGCAACTTTGGGAACAAAAGAGTAACTACCAGAGAATCAAGTCGGGAAAAGCTCTCTGGAACAAATCTAGAGATAATTGGAGTGATGTAATGGTGAAATAATGGAATTACTAAAAGAGGATTTAAAACAACTTCAATTTATGGGGAGAACTGGTGTAATTACAGTGGTGGCAGTGTCAGAATTAAATTGCTTCTTACACAGAAAAAAAAAAAAGAAATTTACAAAGATTTTACCCAAGGAAGGCCTGGCACAAACACTGGGAAGGTTTATTTTCCCTTATTTCAATAAAAATGCATTTCCAGGTCTTAGTCTGGCAAATTCAAAGCAAAAAATGAGGATTTGGGAACAATTTTCAAGCAGAGGAATGGTGTTTGACCCTCTTGGCTCTAATTTTTTGGGGGTTTCTCCTGCAGATCTGCCTCTCCAAATCTGTCGAGCAGCGACCTGGAGCCCTTCCCTGGGGATCGGGGATGCCGGGGAGGGGACACAGGGCGGGGACAGGGAGGTGGCAGCGCTCTGCCAGCAGCCACTGGATGGTGCCACAGGACCAGGAACGAGCAGCAGCCACCCAGGGCTGCTCCTTTCTCTCCTTTCTCTCAGACCCCAACGCTGGGCATCCCCCAGGCTCTGGGACCCGCCTGCTCCGTCACCCAGGAGGATAAATGACATTTCCTAGGTGTGATTTCTCCTCTCCCTTCTTCACAAATATAGCAATAACAGGGGCTGGTGGTGCCAGGAGCTCTGGAGCCCCAGCAGCTCTCCCTGGACATCCCCAGGGCACAGGCAGGATATTTTTTCCCGTGGGATGTGGCATCCACGGCCTGGGGGCAGCTCTCCACTTCTGGAGTCTTTAGCAGCTTTCCTTCTCCTCATTTTCCTCTTTCTCCTCTTTCCTCACTCTCTGTGGGAGCCCAGGGGGTACCCTGGCCTCTCTGGGGGTCTCAAACCCCCCTGGCGAGGGTCTCACAGACCCCTGAGTGAGACCCTGGTGTCTCAGGCACTGAATTCACACCCCTGGGGGAAATTACCAACACAGAGGGGATGGAAACAAGGCACCAAAATCAGTAAAGTGTCAATTAGACTGTTAGAACGTAGATAAATAGACTTTTGGGGATGTTTGTGATAAGGGACACGTGGCCAAGATGGAGAATTTGGGGTGTGGATTCCTCTTCCTCCTCCTTCTCCGTGCCATCCGTGCTGGGTGACATGCTGGCACTGTCAGACTGGATGGGTCAGAGCTGGGCTGTTTAACAAGGCTGTACTGGGTTGGAAAGTTGTCACAAACACTCGGCAGGTAATTCAGACTGTGTGAGATCAGCCCTGCCCTCAGCAGGCAGATTCCATCCTGGGTGCAGACCATTGTTAGCTGAGCAAAGAGTTCCTGAGACAAAAAATAATAAAACATCCTTGAAGCCTTTGAAACTGTCTCCTGCAACCTCTCATGGGCAGCTTGGGAAAAATCAGGATTTACACACAGCATGTCCTCCTGAGGTGATCTCAGGGCTAAGGAGACTCCCTGGGTTGTGACAACTCTCCTCTCTACCAGACTCCAGCAGGTGATGGGAAAAAAACTCATTTTCTGCTGCAGGAGGAGCCTGAATTCACTTGGACAGAGATCCCAGCCACAGCTGCTGTGCCCTCCCTCCTTCCCTCCTGGAACCAGTGGGAAATCCAGCCCCAAGGATGAGCCTTTGCACTGTGGACATGGCCACTCCTCAGCTTCACCCCTTCTAGAGCTCCTCTGTGTGAATTAAGTTCATTTTCCTAATTCTGTCTGTATTTTGGACATTTCTAGCAGCTCATTTATGAGCTTGGTCTCCTCAAAGTAGGAAATTTTTCAAGAATTTGAAGAAGATGGAAAACTGGCATTCAATTCCTCTTCTCTTTTCTAACCCATTCCATTTTTTTTTCCCCCAGAGTCTTACCCCTTCTTTATTTCCCACATTTCTATATATTAGCATGTAGGACACACCTAAGTGGGGCTGAGCAGAACAAGGGGAGCTAACTTAATTCCTCTTAAAGTTAAAAAAAAAAAATGTTTTCAGCACAACTGCTCACAAATAAGCAGAAAAGTCCTTTTTACCTGTAAAAAGTTACAGGTGGCAGTGAGAATTTGTTCCACGGAGGGGGTGCTGCCACCATCCAAATGAAATGGGAAATGAATGGGAAAACAGGAAATCCCAGCATGGTTTGGGTTGGGTAAATCCCAGCCAGTCCCACCCCAGGAACATCTTCCACCAGACCAGGTTGCTCCAAGCCCTCTCCAGGCTGGCTTAAAACAACTCCCAGAGTTTTGTTAAGTGATGGTTGATGCAGTTCTTGCATCCTGCTGATGTCCCACACCCCTGATTTTCCCTGGGCATGGTTTTCCCTCAGTCCTCACCCTTCTGCCCTGCCCTTGGTGTGTGACTCCATCCCTTCCAAACTGCTCTCCTTCAATTCCCACAGGTTTTTATTTGCCCCTTCCTAATTTTTGAACTGTTTATCTCAGCACAGCACAGAGGGTTTTCCATGGTCTCCACCAGCTGCTGACACCTCATTTCTCCTGCCACAAGTGACTCCTCTGGCTTTATCCTCTCTGGAGTCTCAGGGAAAAGTAAGACAAGCCCAGAGCCAGCAAGATAAAGACCTGGCCAATTAAATGAAGGAGAAATCACACAAATCAGTGAATTTGTGGGTTTGGTTCTTCCCAATGACTTTTGTTTTTCATGAGCTCCTGTTACTGGCAATACTTTTATAAATCATGAATATCCAAGGGAATATCAGTAAATATTCAATCCACAGCACTAACAAGCTCTGAATGCAGCACAGCTCTCCCAAAGCTGAAAAAAAAATAATAAAGGAAAATAAAAATCCTATCAAATTTATTCAGCTGGAATATCTCACCCAGAGAGCTATTCTCCCATAATATTTGGGGCAAGCACAGTGCCATAAATCTTAGTGCCCATTAATCCATAGACTCATTCATCTCTGTTCAACTCCATAAAAGCAATAACCTTGTCACTATAGGGAGGAAGATTGGGCTTTTAATTGCATATAGATTTCAGGAGAGTTCTTATCTCCTAGTCCAATTTGTAGCTCCAGTTTGTCCCTTGGTCAAACTCCATGCAAATCCAGCCAGCTCTCACACACTCCAGATGTTGCAGGGGCTTGGGAAGAACCTGTTCAGGGCTGTCAGATAATGCACCCAGCCTTTGCAAGCTTGGCTTTATTAGACAAGCCCAGATTTAATTAGCTCCTCTGAGCAGGAAATGCATTTTTCAGAGGACGATCAAATTTATGGAAACAAAATCCCCAACAACTGTTCCTGAGCTCCCTGACTCATCTCCCTTGGTTCTACAAGTGCCACCAAATCCATCCCTTGCAGTTTAGTCAACAAAGGCAAAATAAAAGGTGGGAGAGGGTTCTCTTCCCTCCCTCCCTCCCTCCCCCAGGAGCAGCAGCTGGAAACGCTGGATTTGCTCACAGCCCACGTGCTCTGCACTCTCTGGGATCTGTTTTTTCCAGGTTTTACTCAGCCAAGCAACTCCAGAGGCCCAAACCTCCTTGCTGCTGTGCAATTGGTGAAACCAGCAAGCCCAGTTCAGCCCAGCAAACACAGAACTGCTGCTCCCAGCCCACAGCCAGGCAGGATGGATTTGGTGCAGCACCCTGTGCTCCTTCCAGCAGCTCTGGCCCCATGCAGTGCATCTCAGAGGCAGATTCACATCCTTGGGGGTGAGGGGTCTCCCTGCAATGCATGGGGTGGGTGGCCCCAGGACGGTCCCCAGGCAGCACCTGGGCAAGTGTCCTTTCCTTTCCTTTCCTTTCCTTTCCTTTCCTTTCCTTTCCTTTCCTTTCCTTTCCTTTCCTTTCCTTTCCTTTCCTTTCCTTTCCTTTCCTTTCCTTTCCTTTTCCTTTTCCTTTTCCTTTCCTTTTCCTTTCCTTTCCTTTTCCTTTTCCTTTCCTTTCCTTTCCTTTCCTTTCCTTTCCTTTCCTTTCCTTTTCCTTTCCTTTTCCTTTCCTTTCCTTTCCTTTCCTTTCCTTTCCTTTCCTTTCCTTTCCTTTCCTTTTCCTTTCCTTTTCCTTTCCTTTCCCTTTCCTTTCCTTTTCCTTTCCTTTCCTTTCCTTTCCTTTCCTTTCCTTTCCTTTCCTTTCCTTTCCTTTCCTTTCCTAACCTTCCCAAACCTTCCCAAACCTTCCCAAACCTCCCCTCCCCTCCTCTCTGGGGGCTGTGGATTTGGCTCAGGGGTTTGTGTCCTTCACACAACAGCACTGGGACATGATGAGCTGTCACCAAGGCATTGGGTCATCCTCAGGGAGCTTCCAGATCTCCGAGTCCAAAAAATAATTGAAGTATCACAATTATTTTTTTTAGCCTGCTGCAGAGGAAAGCTTGGAAAAGGGAACTTTGGCCTCAGTAAAGACCCAGAGATTTCCCAAGCAGATAATTTTGGCTTCAGGGCTTAGAGGAGACATCAGCTCAGCTGGAAAGGAGATACTTGGGTCAGTGTCCAAGACAAGGAATCAGTGAGGTCACCCCAAAGCTTCTCCAGGTGAGCAACCCCAGCTCTCCCAGCACAGCTGCTCCATCCTCTGCTCATCCTGGCTCCTCTGGACTCTCTCCAGCAGCTCCAGGTGCAAACCCCAAGTTCTCTCTGCAGTTCTGTGGTTTTGGATGTGGATTCTCCCAGTGCTGTGATTCCCAACAGTGATGCTCAGCACCCTCCAGGGTGCCAAGCACCAGATAAGATCCCTTGGGGCCACTAGCTGTAACACCAAGTGTGGCTACACCACCACCAGGCTCATAAATAAATTATTCTCTGCTCCAGAATGTTTTTTTTTTCAATGGAGTTCACTGCATTAAAATATTCCATCCTGCCAGATTTCTGAGGCAAGGAAATGAAAACTGATGGGGGCAGATTAGGAGCAGGAATTCCTGGATGCATCTCTCTCTCAGCTCCCCACAAGGCTCCTGCCCCTAATCTTGTCATCTACACCATGCACACATCAAAGTGTGACCAGCAGATAGCCACAGCATTTGTGTAGCAGAAAAATAAAATATAACTTTCAAAGCTGTTTCCTCTGGGAGTTTTTTTTAGTTCTAACTCAGTCGTAAACCTGCATTTTGAATTTTTCTGGGTGTTTTCCCTGCCTTTTGCAGTCCCCTGTGTACCTTTCTCTCAGCACCACTTATGTGTTTCCTATCTAAATTAAACATTCCTGGGCTTTTCATCCCCTTTCCAGTGGAGGCTGAGAACATACCCACAATTTTTCTGCCCTGCTAAGAACAGTAAAGTGTTTAGAAGTGTTTAATCTCTGCCCTGAAACTTGCTGGACTCTACTCCTCAGCAAGATCAGGGTCCCACCAAGGATCTCTGACTTCATCGCATCTCTGATTTGGAGTCCCCCAATAATTATTAATCTGATTTTCTGATATTTTCTCTCATTGTGTGTCTCATTATATGTTACTAAGGAAATAAGACACCCAAATCTTTTCTCTTTTCCCTCAACCACCCATCTGCATCCATATTCCTCCCAAGATCATGAAGAACATGAGCTGGGGGCTTTAGCTCCAGGAAGGTTGGAGCTGATGATTTTGACAAGAAGAGAACAAATGGAAACTGTGATTTTGGTCTTTAAGACTTTCTCTTTTTTTTTTTTTTTTAATATTCACGTAAAAAAAAAAGAAGAAAACAACAACCAACAAAACAAACAAGCAAAAAAATAAAATCCAGCAGACAAAAAAAAAGAGCAGAAAAACTAAATTTATACTGAGAGATAACAAACCATAGTAAAGAGTAGTAGTGTTTTAAAAATAGAGCAGCTGGTGGTAACTTGACTTTCCAAAGGTCCAGCTGTAGATTCTGATCCCTCCAAGATATCAACCACTCAGGGAACACCAGCATTTCACCAAAACAATTTTGCCTGAACTGAATTCCTTCAGAGAATTTGTAATCCTCAGGGGTGGTGCTCAAGCCCACCACAGATGCCATTAAAATTGTTATTTTGGAGGGTCTGGAGCCCTTTCTTCTCTAACTTATCCCTTTTTTCTATTCATAGCCATTGTCTAGAGCTTTTTTAGGATGTGCTCTGGAGCCAGGTGGGAGGACCAGCTAAGAGCTCACAGCTCTCTCTTCCCACAAAAGTTCTGAGAGGTCTCCCTCTTCCCCCTTCAAATAAACTCCCTCTCTGATGGATTGGCTGGAGGAGGCAACATTCCACTACAGAGTGGATTAATCTTCCCATCACTGGGGGGAAGAATTACCACGGGGAAGCCCTGATGTCAGTGTGGAGTTACACATCTAATGCTCCCTGGGATTCCTGCTCCAAAGGCACCTCTAATTAATTCTAAGTGGGAAATTCTCCTGGCTCCATTAACGACGACATCTGCGGGAGCACCGGTGGCACAGGGAGCTGTTAGAGCAGGAATAACAATGGATTATGCACACTCCCTGGAGAGATCCAAAGAAATAAATACACTTTGCTATCACAGGCTCCAGCAAACAGGAATCAGATTAAATATCAGAGCAGATCAGCGTTGGAGTACAGCCAGCAGAGCAAAGGTGGGACTGGGTAGAGAAGGCACCAGGGAGGAAAATGCCCTGACCACAGGCTCTGTTTGCTTTGGGCACAGCCAAGGGGACACAACTGAATTTATTTCAAACACACAGCGATTATCAAAGGGGGATTTTCACTATTTGAGCAATTTAGAAAGGCACTGCTCCCAGATATCAGTTTATACAGAAAACAGGAGCAAAATGTTCTACTCTGAGAGCACTTCTTGTTGTAACTTTGCTCACAGACCCGGTGGTGCTGTTAATACTCATGGGCAGTCGAGTAAAACTGATGCTCACAACAAAGATGCAACCTCAGAGTAGAGAAAGCCTGCTGGAAAACACAATCCTGTGTACAGGCTGCTTGGTTTGCTGCACTTTTTTGCTTTTTGTGAAGTTCAAAATATCTGAGAGCACAGCTCGAGGCCAGGAAGTCTGCTAGACGTAGTCGTATTTCGAAGGGTAGGGGCGTCTCCCATCCTCACTCCGAGGAGCTTCTTCATATCCCATGCCCTTCCTGGCCTTTGGCTCAGCTTCATAGCCCGGGCCAGACTTGTAGGGCCCCGTCCTGTAGGAGATGTTCCTGCCAGAGGCGTTGTAGGACACGGCTTTGTAGCTGCAAAGGAGACACAGGAGGAGCATCAGCCTCTGGCTGCACAGCATTGCACCCTCTGCTCGTGTTTTAGGGAGCTTTGTGCTGTGTCACCGCTTGGAGGCACTCAGAGAGCTCAGCCCATGGAAAGCTGCAAGTCCCTTTCAGGGGCTTTCATAAACATACACTTTCTTTCCCTCGGAAAAAATCATTTATTCAGTGATGGGCCCACTGCAGTAACTGGTTGTGTTGGAGTGCAGATTCCTGGTGATGTTACACCCTCCCTGGAAGTGCTCCAGGCCAGTTTGGGCAAGGCTTGGAGCCACTTATTCTGTGGAAGGTGTCCCTGCACGTGGCAGGGGTGGAATGGGATGAGCTTTAGGCTCCTCCCAACCCAAACCACTCTGGAATTCTATGATTCCATATAAATCACAGCTGATGCAATCTACCCCTGCCAATGGTCTGCTGTGCAACCTGCAGTCCCTGGGCCTGGATCTGCCAGCACAGTGCAAGTGCCACATTTTGAGGTTGGTTCTCATACCCTCTGTTTGTGAGTCACAGGGTCAGGGAGGGCAAATGCTCACTTTGGACCCATAGAGGGCAACTCACTAATCATGGACTTCAGGTAGTGGTGGCTTGGCAGTGCTGAATTAATGGCTGGCCTCTGATCTCAAAGCTCTTTTCCAACCTAAAGGACTCTGTTTCCATCATCACAAGGACTACCACGACAGGGGTGTTACACACCCACGCATCCTGGGCCAGCTGTGGAACACCTGGACACCCTGGGCTCCCTGCAATCCCACTTCCCCCAAGCTCAGCTTACCGGGACTCCTCTGGGATGAGCCCTTTGCAAGCAAGGCACATCATGATGCCTCCCACGAGGGCCAGGCCCCCTGCCACCCATCCGACGAAGAGGGCTGAGCCAAAGGTGTACCTGCAGAACAGGGTGGCTGGTTAGGCTGGGACAGCTGCTGCCTGCTGCTGCTGAGACACTCTGAGCCCTACAGCTGTACCCAAACATCCCCAAAAGCCCCAGAAGTCCCACCTGCACTCTGAACCCCAAGGGCCTTGCTGTCTCATCCTTGAGCTGCAAGGACAGAGATCCCAGCCCATTTGCTGGTCTCCAGCCCAGACAAGAGGCTCTATCTCCTAAGATTATTCCTACACACTCCCAGAGTTTGCCAATCCTTCAGCAGCAGCCCTGAGGGAGATCTCCACGCTGGAGCAGGCAGAGCCAGCTGAGCACCCACCTGTTCTGGACGTTCTGCATTCCCATTCCCATTCCCTGGTACATGTTGGTGGTGGACATCCAGAAGTTGGTGACCAGCATGTTGGCAAACACGGACACTCCAGTGATGGCACACAGGCCTGGGATGGGACAGAAGGACAGACACAGTGCCACACAGTGCAAGAAGCCAGCTGGGGCCTCAGGGAAAGCGTCTCACACCTCTGGAAAGGTGGGTGAGACACTGCTCTGTGCCCTTCAGCACAAAGGGGGACTCACAATGTGTTACACGTTCTTCCAGGTTTTCCTTGTATTTAAAATCAACCATCAGGAATTTTATATCACACAACACTATCCCAAGTCAGACCAGCAGGAATCTTCCTCCTGATGTGTTTTGTCACACAAATGAGTTTAACAAACAGATCGTTGTACAAAACACCCAGCAGTGAATTTTAAACATTTCTTTTACAGTGAAAAATGTGAACCAAAAATTCCCTGACAGAATTTTTTTTTAATGGGAAAACACACTCTCTGTCATGTGAAAGAGGAGATATGTTTAGTTCACAGCCTGTTTATCACCAGATGTGGAAGGCCAGCCCCACTTTTTCCATTCAGCCAAACAGGGATGTCTGGGATGGCCAGCCTTTGGTATTTCTCACCAGAGGAATTCACAGAACACTGGAACACGGAATCACAGACTGGTTTGGGTTGGAAGGGACCTTAAAGACCAAGGATAAATAGGAGCTGGAGTGTCCAGAAGAGCTGAAGTCCAGAACTTTTGGCACAGAACCCTCACATGGCAGTTTTATTTTGTTCTTCCTTCCACGGTGTCCAAGGCCAGGTTGGATGGGGCTTGGAGCCCTGGTCCAGTGGAAGGTGACCCTGCCCATGGCAGGGGGTGGAACTGGATGATTTTTAAGGTCCTTCCAACCCAACTCATTCCATGATTCCGTGATTCTAAAATGATGGGTGTAAAACACAAAACTAAAGCTGTGTGGAAGAAGGTGGTTTCCTCTTTCAAGCTTGTCCTTATTGAAGTTGTGTTGAGTGTCTCATATCCCATCAGAAGTTAAGCATTGGGATTTGAAACATTTTAAATAGGGACATTCTCCTTCCCTTTGTTACGATATGGATTTAATTTCATTCTTATCTCAAAAATAATGTTGTAAAACCTGTAAGTGATGTATTAAGCATTTGCAGGTTTGAGGGAGCTGGGCATTCCTGTAGCCTCATATCTAAAACCTACAAACCAGGCTACAGCAGTCCTGGGAATCTTCCTAAAACTCTTATGGATAAAGTCTGAAACTGGAAAAAATATTCTATATAAATAAAAGCTATAATAATATATGGCAACAACATATATAAAACAAATCCAGATATATACTCCCTTCTCCATCTGTGGGATGTTTTTTCAGCCTTGTATGTTTTGTCCAGACAAACTTCTGGCTTCCAGAGATTTTTTTTTTGTTCCCTAGAGTTAAAAACCACTGGACCCCAGGAAATCAGGCTGGAGGACAATGCCAATAACTTCAGAAATGCACCAAGACTTGCCCAGTCCTCAATTCCAGGGAAATGCAGTGTGCAAGACACGACAGTTCCCACTCACCAGCAACGATGAACATGATGCCAGAGGTCAGGGTCATGTTGGCTTTGGCAGTGTCCTCCATGCTCCCAATCCGGATGCATTTCAGAGCAAAAATGCACACGAAGAGGCCAAGGATCCCCAGGACAATCCCCACGATCATGAGGGCCCTCACAGCCTGGAACATCGCTGCAAAACAAACAGCAAGAGCCTGGCTGAGTGGCTGAAATGGGATTTGCCAGAGGCTGAGGGGATTTTCAAAGATTGCCTTTGTCTGAAAATAGAAATATTAAAGAAGAAAGCTTTGGGATCTACTCTGTATTACCACTGGAAGTGCAGCTGTTTGACTTAACTTCCCAAAGAGTCTGATGGTTTAGGCAGCGTTTTTTTAGAAATGTTCTATAGCAGCAGTCACAAAATTCATGGAGAAGAGTTAGTGAGGAGCTGGGATAAGCACGGATTGTTCCATAACCACAGTGGCTGGGAAGGGGCTCTTCTTTCCTCCCCAGTCAGCAATGGAAGCAGACAGCTCCACCCACCTATCCAGGATATTTCCAACTACTGTATGACTCAAAATGCAGTTCTGTGTGTTCCTGCTTCCCAGTAAAGCACGTGGAAAAGAGAAAAATCACCTTGACAAATATTACACGGACAGAAGGAAAGAGCATCAAAGCTCTGGCACCCATTTCCCCTCACCATCTCCTTCCCAGGGCTATTTGGAACATCAGTCCTGCATAAATCTGTCTATGTTCATGAATAAAGCATCCAAATTCCCCCATCCTGAACTTGCTCAGCAGCGTGCCATGAGCTGGGAATGCTGGTGGGTCATGCCCATGGGAGCTGAGGCCTGAAGGAGGCAAAAACCTTTCAGACTCCTCTTGGGTGGAGTAGAAAAGTAGAAGGGAAAGCAAGGGGAAACTTGCACCATTAAAACAGGAGAAGTGGTGGGGGAAAGAGCACTTGAATACCAAGGTGATTCTCTAATGAGGTGGCACCTATCCCATCTTTTTTCCAGACCCTTCCCTCCCCACTCGTGCAGGAGCCCCTGGCAGAGACAGGAAGGCGGCAGGGCCCTGGCGGGGTGCTGGGAGGTATTTCAAGGGCTGTTGGGATTTGGCTGGGACACTTTGCAGCCTCTCCTTGCCCTGGGTCTGGCTCTGCTTCTCCCCAGGCACGACTGAGAAGAGAAAGTGGGCTGGTGATGGAGTGCCACAGGTGGAAAACACGTTCCACAGCGCAGGGACTCCTCCGTCACCCCTGCGCTGGGCCGCAGCGGCGCCCAGGCGTGCAGGGGGGCACAGAGCCCTGGCACAGGCTGGCAGAAGGCTTTGGGAGCCCTTCCCAGAGGGTGCTGGGTGCCTGGCAGGCTCCCCTGGCCCGTGGGGTGTCAGGAGCAGAGCAGGCCCGCGCTGGCCCCGCCGCGCTCGCGGAAGCGGGCGGGCTGCCATTCCGTGGGCCGGGAATACACCAGCTTCTCCCATCCCACCGCCTCAGCTCTGCTCTTATGACTCAATTTGCCCTTATCAGCTGATAACGAGTGCTAACGAGCCAGGGGTTTTCAATCTGCCATTCATCAGCCCCCAGGTAGGAGCTCATTAGTTATGATCCAGCGGGGAAGGGCGGATACGCCTTATCAGCCCTCAGAGGCTGTTCCGCAGCAGCACCTGATGGGGAAGCAGAAAGAGGAGGAAATTTCAATCTCCCTTTGGCTTTGCAACCACCAAAGTTTCCCTGCAAATGCTTTTTGTTCCAGGGCAGGCAGGAGAGGCTGGTAATCCAAGACTGTGGATCACGATGGAAGCTCCTGGTGTCCAAGACAGTGCTTCACTCCTGGGTGTTCCCTGCAGGTCCCTGGGCATCATCACCGGGCTGTTTTCAACCCCAAACAAAGATCCCAACAAGGAGAGTTTGTTGGTTCTCAGGAGAGGTGTTCCCAGTGCCCATGGAAGGACTCAACAAGGCAGGGCCAAGCCAAGCAGCCGAGGATGCTCCACTTTTGCTGGAGCACTGTTGTGAATCTCCATTGAAAGGAGCTGTTGGAAAGGGAGGGGAGAGGAACACAGCAGGACACGACAGAAAAAAATCCCAAATAACCATCAGCAGCCATTCCTGCCTCCATGGGACTGAGTTATGGATGGAAAGGAGGAGGAAGTTGTCCCACTTGGCTCAAGGGACTCGAAGTGGGAGCTCTTTGGAAAGGCAGCACGGCAGTTTCAAGGGAATTTTGGCATCCATTGAAAGCTCTCTGAAAAGAGCTGTTTTTCCAAAGGTGAATGACCTCTGCTTGGAGGAAGGAGTGGAAGGGCTTAGACAAACAAAGTGGGAGACTAAGGAAGAGTGGTATCAGGAGCAGTAGGAAGCAAACAGCCCTGGAGGTACAAAGCTGCCTTTTGCACACACCTTTCACATGAGGGAGGATAAACTTGGCTTCCACACAAGGGCTGGTGCTCCAAAACAAGGGAATTGCAAAAGCACCAACAGAAACAGCTTCTCCACCAAAATAAATGCCAGTGATGTGAAACCACTGCCTGCATCCCTGTTTTTTCCAGAGCTAAGGGAAACTGGAAAGTCATCTTCCTCCCCCGTGTGAGTGGTAAGAGGTGAGTGAAGTAAAACAGCTTCAAGTCATTTAAATTTCAAAGTCATCACCTTCATTTCTGTTGCTAATACATAATAAAAAGGTGGAATCTGACTTTATGAGAAGTAATGATTGATGAGATATAAAAATTTTAGGGAAATTAAGTGAATTCCAGCTGGAGTTTAAGTTAAGCAAATTCCAGCAGCGACATTTTTTCTATACCTTTGAATGAATTAATCAATTAAATGGATTCATAAAGATAACTCTGACAAGATATCTCTAACAACAGAAATTGCTGTGAGTGCTTTGCACATTTCTTTATTGCCATATTACTTAAAAATAACTGAAAAAGTAAAATCTTGATTTGGATAAATTGACATCAGAATGATGGCTCCCATTTCTTTATGGCTCATTTAAAACACAATAACCTGCCCACAGAATTATGAAGAGATATAGTGGGCAACGTTTTGTAGAGATAGTTGGATAAATCAAATTTTTAGTCTTTAAACTAAAAAATCCCATGGGAGAGGCGACTCTAAATATCAGGTTTGCTCTTCCAGATGGGAAAGAATTCACCTGGCAATTCTGAAGCTGGGTACACAGAGACATTTATTCCATCACACCCCTCAGAGAGTCACAGGTCCTCAGCAGAGCTTGAGGGCATCCCTGAGGATACAGAGCTGGAGCCCACATCACACTTGGATCAACAGCTACAAAAGGTCTGTGCACAGCAGTGCTTGCTCGGACCTTTTTGTGGTTGTGCACCAGGAGTGAGAAACGCTCCCAGGGCCAAATTTACTGCTGGGCTGGGAGCACTGGGACACTCTCACATGCAGTGGGGTGGGAAGAACAGCTCTTTTGGGAACACTAGCCAGCAAACAGGACTGCAATATGCCTCTGCACTCTGCTGCTGTAGGCACTGACACTGCCCAGGTGATGGGGAGTGACTGCACTCACCTTCCCCTCACGCCCTTCCTACCCACACCTCTCACTGGCAGATTTCTCCCATTCCAGCTCTGTCTTTGGAAAAACAGCACATTTCAATTGTTTCCATTATCCTGTAACACTACACAACTGCACAGAGCCCCTTTTCCTTGTGTTTCCATCCCAGGGGTCAATACCTGGGGAGGTCAAACATCCTCGCTCTCCTCACCTAAGTGGAGCTGTGCTGATTTATGCCAGCAGTGGTGCTGAGCCCGTGGTGCTCTCCCAGAGATCCCCCACACATGCTCCACCAAAAATCCCCACCACAAAAGTTATTTTGGCAACAGATGCGCTCTTGTTTTTATGCTCCTAACACAACACTGGTAATGTTATTCCTTGCAAAGTGCTTCAAGACACCTGTTGGGGAGGTAATATCAAAATCATATGAGTGCCTAGCAAGTAGTTCTGGAACAATAGATGAAATAGAGATGTTAGGAGTATTTGACATAGACACTGAAAATAGTTATGTGAAGGTTTGAGGCCTCTTCCTTTGTTTAGATGATACCAAATGCCACAAATACCAAAGAGCCAACAGACATCCTGCCCCAAGCCTGGCAGGAAACGTCTGAAGATAAGGGTTACAGGTAAGAAAGCCATAAAACATGGTAATTTAGAGATTTCTATAGGTTGTATGCAAAGGTTAGGAAATTAGTATATTGTATTAGATTGGTTATTGAAAATTGTAATATTCATCAGCGAAAAATACTTATTGTGTTGTAAATAGAAAATCTTTTTCTTGCCTCTTGTCTCTCTTGTCTCTCTCTTGTCTCTCTCTTGCTCTAACCTCTCTCTAAGCTCTCTCTTATACCCACACCCTATAATAAAATACTAACCTAAAGAACAGAATATATTAAGCTTCTTATGAGTCTGTCCTGCGACCGTCCGACAACCAAAACCCCGCAGACACCTGCTCCTCCCTGCAGATGCAAACGGTGCAGAGCTCCAGGGGAGCCCCTGGGTGACACCTGGAGCAGCTTTGCCCCGTACCTGGCAGCCCCAGGATGGTGAAGTACGGCCGGCACTCGGTGAAGCCGGAGCTCTGCCGCACGCAGCTCCTCCAGAGCCCCTGGTACTGGAAGACGGCGGTGACCGGGTTGTCATACAGGTCCTGCGTGCTCCAGGTGTCCATGGCCGTGGCCACGATGCTGCCCCCGACGCCCAGCGAGGCCAGGAGGAAGCCTGTCACCTGGCACAGCGTGGTGGGCATGGTGCGCGCCCGCCGAGCCGCGCTGAGAATGGGCGCCCGAGCCCTCTCGCCCCGGCACCAGCACTGCAGCTGCTCTTATCAGATGCTTTCCACTGAGGGCTGTTTGCTCAAAGTGTTTTTGCAAGATAGTCCAGTTTCACTCTGCTGCCGGGGAGGGCTGCAGATAGGAGCTTTTGTCCTTTAGAAGTGCTTGTCCTTCTTTCGAGCAGCCACGCTCTGACCAGTGTTGGGCAACACACCTGGGGCTCGGCCGGCCCCCTGAAACCCTTTGCTGCCCATTGGGCCTCTCCTGCCTGCTTGGCACAGTGCCCCCAGGGGAATTCAGCACCTGGCCCTGGCCACCACCTCCCCATCCCTCTGCTGATGCCACCAGACAATCTGTCCCCGTGGAGGTGTCCACACAACGAGAGGCAGGGCTCTGTCACAGGATGTGCCCTCACTGAGCCTCCGTTGGATGCTGCTCATGGCACAACCCAGGGCACCAAGCCAAGAGCCCAAACTGATCAACAAAGCTCCTCCAGCCCTGTTCTTCATCTGCCCACATCCCCACTGCCATCCTGAGGACACACTAAAACATGTGGGAGAGAGGAAAGCACAGGAACCATAGGGAAATGGCCTTTCTGATGGGATGCTTGTCTGTATTGACTGGAGGGATAGTCCTGGGAAAAGAATGGGGAATGTAAAAAGTGGGAAATTCATTATCACAGTGGTGCTGGGCTCGTGGGAGCAGTATAAATCCACTGTGCCACTCTGCCAATGGAGTCAGTGAGGTACAAGGACCTGCCAGGCTTTACACTCATGCATTCTTATCCAGTATCCCCCTCCAACTGATTTACTTCAGTCCTGACCTAGAAACAAATTCCTGCTTTAAACTGTCCATACCACAGGCACCATCCACACCAGCACCTGGATGTGGAAACCATGTGAAAGCCAGGAGGAAGAGAGGAATTTGTGTCCATGGAGGAGCTACAGTGGGGTTTTTACACCCTGGGTATTGCTCCTGCCTTCTGGAGAACAACCATCCAGGACATCCCTCAGCCTGTGGGGCTCTGCTGAGGCAGCCAGAACACAATTCCATGTCCAGTGGCAATCACAGCCCTCTCAGGTCAGACACAAGATGTCATTGCTTCCATCAGTTTTATTCAAATGTCATCATTTTCACTCACTTTGGCAAGTCTACATCACAGGAAGGGGCAGTTCTGACCTACCTAAAGCTGCCAGCAAAAATAATAAAGTGAATGAAAACCATGGAAGGGAACCCTCAAGAAACAGAAGTGGTAAAGAGCTGCTCATCCTCTGTGAAGGACAGGGAATGCTGAATAAATTCCTCATTTTGGATGGTGACTTGTGATAGATCAGGGCTGGAGAAGACTTAGAAGCTGAGACAACAACTAGGGATGAGAAGGATCTGGCAGACAGGGACAAAAAGTGCTAAAAGGTGCTAAATCCTCCATCCCTTGTGGTCCCAGAGCCAGAACTGAGTCCCAGTCCAGAAAATCCTTTTTCATCCAAGCCCTGATGCTCCTCAGCAGCTCTCAGGATGACTCCTGTCCTTCCCACACCCCAGGACTCACCTTCTTGTTTCTGGCCATCCAGTAATAAGGGCCCACATCCCTTTTTCTGGGCTGAACCCCGTCAGAACATGTCAGAGGGAGCAATATTCCTTGGAGACATAACTCCCTGTTCCCAATTGTGTGCAGCAGTGCACAGAGAAATGAACCCACAGACTGGTCATAGCTAAAAATAACCCCTTGGTGGGGGGGAAAGGGAAGAGAAGGGGGAGAATTAAAGGGGTGAAAATATTTTTTAGCCAATTTTTCCCCCCAATACCTCTGCCACATTTTAAATGATTGGGGTATTTTTTCTGCTCTGTTGGACACCTGGGTGGTTGCAGGAATACCAGCAGCATTCCCTTCCATGCCTCTATCCATATTTCCCTTGGTGGGAGGGGACACACCACTCCTTTTCCAACCTGGCTGCTGGTTCTGGCCAGGTGCAGAGACCTTTTCTTCTCCTTCTCCAGTGCTTCACATCCCAAGCTGTGCTGATCCCCCCAAGACACCTACTGAAAAGAAGGCCACCCCTGGATGTGCCCATGTCTGGTCTGTCACCTCAGTAACCTTTCCTTGGGAATGGAATTTTCCCCTGAGGATGGGGATGCTGATTCTCATCATGGCTCTTACTTTGGGGACATCAAAACCCCAGAGCAATGGTGGAACAGTCAAAAAATCATCATCAAAATCCTCAGGTGTGCAGTAAAGTCCAGGAGAACCAGTCTGGCTTTGATTTCCAGGGCCATATAAAACCGTGTCTCTAAATAAGAGAAACCAACACAAGGTTGGACATTCCCCACTGAAGCTTCATGTGCTGTCCCCAAAAATGGAGCTGAGGGAGGAATTCTGCTGCTGATGGTCGTGCTGCAGTCCTCAGTTAAGAGCTAAACACCCAGCCATGCTCAGCACTCCACATGTTCTCATCTTTTGAAGAACTATTTTATTTTGGGGGGCTTCTGTTTGCTCATCCCTAAAACTACTGGCTGAAGTGTCCTGCAGCAATCCCACTGCCATTTCTCCTGCTCTGACTAGAACCATCCTTGGAAAGAGTGGGCATTCAAAGCCACACCTTCCTCAGTGGATGCTTGAGGCAGAGTTCTGGAGACAAAATCCAAACTTGTTTCCTTGCCAACCCTTCCCCAGCACATTTCCTTTGCCTGTCTCAACTATTCGGATTTTAAGCTTATTTTTAATGGCTGTTTCTGTGGCACCCACAATAGGGAAAAATACATTCATCCCATTTTCCCAGATAACAGAAGATCCCCTGAGAGTTTCATCTGAACTTTTGGCTCAGAGCACAACCCCAGAAGGGGTTGGGTGAGAGGAAAGCTGTGGAGCCAGTCTGAGCATCTCCACCACAACCTGGTGCTCATCTCCAGGGGGATGACCACAGCCAGGACTGGTTGAAGGACGGGAATCTGTCTCCAAGCAATCTGTGGATTGTCTCCAGTGGCTGAATGCTTGGCCAGAGGGTTTCCCAACCCACGTGGAAACGCTGAGCTGTGTCTGAGGAAGGGGAACGGCGAGGCTGCAGCTCACCAAGGGGCAGAGAGCAAGGCTCCCACTGGGCATTGGGACAGCTCCAGTGGTTTACCCAAATGAGGAAAAGAAGGGGGCTTTGTGGCCACTCCCCTGTGCCCCTTTATTCCAGCTCATAGTTGCTTTATCTCTCCAGGCGTTGACTCTGTGTTATCTCAAACCGGGCCCCGGGCCCAGGCAGCTCCTGAATGTTATCGCCGCCTCTCCCTCAAAAATCACCTCCAGCTCATGTTTGCTCTCAAATTTGCAAACACAGCTCACACCCTGCCAGCTGCTCACACCAGCCCAGCCTGCTCAGGCCCAGACTAAGCAAACCCACCCTTCTCTTCCTGGCCCTCCACTGCAGGGACCCCCTCAGCGTCCCTGAGTGTGTGCTCCACGATAGGAAGGGCTGAATGGCCTTTCTGGAATTCAGTGAGGGAAATGGGTGATGGAAGGACCCCATCCCAGCTCAGATCCAAACCCATCAGAGCCTCACACCTGTCCTGGTGGCATATATCAAGTCTCCAGCTTACCTGGGCCACCTAAATCCTTCTGCACCCAAAATTTGACCCCAAAAGACTTAAAGAAGGTTACAGCATTGCCTGCAGATGTTTCAAAATTCAGAGCTGACTTGGCTGGCTGAAAGGACTTCAAGCAGCAAACAGACCTTGAAAGAGATTTTGCCATGGCCATCACTGGTATAGGATCATGGCATGGCAATTAGCACTTCCTATCTTTACAAATTTTGGCATGGAATACTTCCAGGCAGAAGAGATGCTGTCACCTTGGCCAGTTGCTGCCCTGCCTCCAAAATCAGGTTATTTGCTGTGGTCATGGCACAAAATGGTTGTGGGTTGTATGAAATGAAAGAAAACTTTGTCAGAGTAGAAGGGAAAAATCCAGAGAAGCCAATATTGTTGCTTCCTAGACATGAATTCTCCTCAGGAAACATCTCTGCACTGCTGCTACCCTGCACCAGCCAAACTGAAATTTATGGAAAATCTGGGCAGTCATGGTTGCACTCCCATGAGTTCTTTTCTCTCTGAGCACTCTAAGAACATGGGCTATGTTCTACTATCAGTTGGAGAAGTTGAAGTTGCTCTCAGACTGTCAAAGTTTGCCTTTGTAAAAGAATATTCTCCCACTATGAGCCCAACAACCCTTTGGTCCACAGGAAAGAGATATCTCAGCCCTTCTGAATGGGTAAAAAGAGCTTTGGACCTGAGGGAGAAATGTCCTTGGAAAAACGGTTGGAGAAGGTTCCCTGAACAGATGTGGAAAAAAGGACACTGACACAGAAACCAGGGAAATCACTGCCCATGCAATTGCAGTCCAGCAAAACTGGGAGAAACTGCAAAATTCTGCTTTGAGCAGAAATCACCTCATGATCTCCACAGAAGGTGAAACCACCAGCCTTGCCCAGCTCAGATTTTGCTATTTATCCCTCATTTGTGTGCTCAGTTTTCAGCTATGTCCTCCAGACCATCTCAGGCCAAAGCAAGGAGCAAAAAACAACGGGAGAAAGCAAAATCAGAACAAATACATCCAGTCCTCCAGCACCACATTTCACCAGAGAGCAACTGTTTATAGCTGAGCAGCCAGAGCCATAAACTGCCTGAGTTATTTCTCATTGCTGCCTATTATCTTGATTTTTCTTCAATCTATTTGAAATTAAAATTCCCAACTAAATTGAAGATAGATGATGGGCAAGACAAGTTTAATCTTTGCTGTGGGAGCGAGGGATTGAGGTGAAAAAAAACCCTTGGAACCCAAAACTTCCTCGATGTGCTCGGGTCACCTCGCTGCTTTGCCAGAGTCCTATTATTTTTATTCACTCTGGCACTATTGTTCCCAATATAAATTGCCATTGTCAGGATAATAAATAGGGGTTGATAATGGAAATGCTGACAAACCATTAACTCTGGGGGAGTTTGTGAGGGGGGGGGTTTCATGGAGATCAAGATGCCACACACTTAAAATAAACACGGGGATGGTGCACTTAAATAGTATCTGAACAAATGAATAACAGGATTTTTAGCATCATTCCACCCCCCTCTGGTTGGGGAACCACCTTTGCTGGAAGAAATGCCCATGGGAGCAGCTGGGTTCAGGAGACAGAGCCAATCCATAAAGCACAGCAGTGGGACGTGAGGCTTTGCTCCAGCTTCTCCGGAGACTGCAAGTGTCAGACAATCCATAACAGGATGGAAAACAGGAGCAGGGAGGGGGAGGACTGCAGAAGAACAAGCTCAGTTCATTAAAAAGAAAAGGAGAAATTCCACTTCGTTTTGTAGGGCAGTGCTGATAGCACTGGTCAGGAAAAGGATCGTTTGGGATAAAGCACATAAATATTCATATTCCCTCACACTGAGCCCACTAAGGGTGAGGACAGCAACTTTGGAGGGCTCAGGCATCCACCTCCTCCATTTTTTATGGTTCTCCTTTATTCCTTGGGCTCTTTTATATCCTCTTTTTGTAGGTGACTGCAGTGAACCTGGCAAACACAAGTGGGAATTCCCCTCTAAGAGGAGGGCTTCATCAGAAACCCCCAATATTTAGGGTAGGATGCTCATTTCTGTCTGTGGCTGGGAGGGATCCATAGAGATTGTGGGATGAAGCTGAGGAATCATGGACACACAGAATTCCAGAGGGGTTTGGGTTGGGAGGGACTTTAGGATCCCTCTTGTTCCACCCCAGAACTGATCTCTAAATGCAGAAAAAAATCCTGCTAATGCAGGAAATCCATCCCCTCAACATTCCCACTCTAGAATATGAATACCCACCTGACAGACACTGGTCTGGAGGTTTTGGAATTGCAAAAAAACCATCCCTAATTTTCTGCTTTTTGCTGTAGGGCTCAGGACAGCGACAAAGGTGTTTTGAAAGAACAAAACCCCCCAAATCTCAAGTATTCTGATTTCTTCAAAGATTGGAGTAGTTCCCAGAGCTGAACACTGGAAAAGGTTAATTGCTTCTTTCATAGAGTTACAGTTTTTGCCATTTTTAAGATTTTCAAGCAGAAGAACTGAAAAACTGGAAGAACTGCAGTGTCTTGTGGGAGCACCTGTGTGAGGAGGGTTTGGTTTTCACACCTCAATTTACTCCATGCATGGTAAATTTAATCTCTTTCTGAAATCATTAAGGTTGGAAAAGACCTGTACCTGAGGGTCCAAGCAGGGACATTCCAAGGCACAGCTCCAGCAGGAGGACAATGCTCAGGGACATCCCTGGCACCTGCCTGGGGAAGCTGCACCACAGCCAGCTGGGAATGAGGATCCAGAGAGGAGCAGCACAAAAACACAGCTCAGGGGATGAAACACCTCTCCAGCTGGTGTCTGAGGCCACAGCCACACTGGGTTATACTGGTTTGATTTGTGCCTTCTCTTGAGAGAGGCAATTTCTGTGCACAATGCCCCTTTCTGTGTGTTTTGGAAATGCCATTTTGCAGAAGTTCTGCAGTGATTTCCTGATATAATTGGCTTCTTCCCTCCATTCTGGCTGTATCAAAGCACAGAGGCCAGATGGGTATAAGAGCCTAAGTGCCTTTTTTCTCACTGTATTAAGGCAAGAAGAAGCCCCAGATAATCCTGTTGTAACCTAATTGTTTGCACCCCGAGATACTCTGGGCACAACCGGGACAGGAATGATTCCCGTGGCAGAAAAAACTGGAACCAAAGGAGAATTAGGGAGAAATCCAGCCTGGTGGTGTTAGCCCAAATAGAAATACAGTGAGCTGAACTGTGACATATCCTCTTAGGAAAGGATCTTCTCCAGTGACAAGACTATTAGTGGCTTCTGGTGCCACACAGAGCCACACAGCTGGGGCAGGAATGTGAGCCGTGGCCCAAGGGATGGAGCAGCACCTGAGGATGCACAATTAGCCGTGATGAGTTTTGCTGAACCCCAGCTTGGCCATGGCTTGCCTTGGGGCACCTCCGAGGACGCGCTTTCCAAACGGGGCCGAGCGCCCGAGGTCCTTTGGGGCTGGAACTCGGGTTGCTCACAGCAAACCCCTCAGAGATCATTGCTGTCCCTCCCAGCCCTGCCCTGGCGCCATCAGGCCCTACCTGGCAGCCCCAGGATGGTGAAGTAGGCGCGGCACTCGGTGAAGCCGGAGCTCTCCCGCACGCAGGTGCGCCACAGCCCCTGGTAGTTGAAGACGGCGGTCACCGGGTTGTTGTACAAGTCCTGCGTGCTCCACTGGTCCATGCAGGTGGAGGCAACGATGCCAGCGACCCCCAGGGCGGACACCACGAAGCCCATGGACTGGCAGATGGTCACCGACATGGCTCTGGGGCAGCACACGGGGCTCTCGGCTGGAGGCGCTGCCCACGTCAGGCCAGCAGGCAGGAGAGCTCTGGTGCAGCAGGCAAACCTCCCCCTGCCTTTATCTGGGTCCGTGAGATAATTCCCTCGCCCGGTACCAAGAGCCGTTTGTTCCGCCTCGCTCTCTGTTTACCTTCTCCCTCCAGGCAGGGGTGCAGCCAGCACGGACCAGTGGCACCAGTGGGCTCCTCTGGAAAGCTCCCACAGAAACGCCAGGGTGCTCTGGGGACGCCGAGCACCGAGGGGCTTAAATCAGACAGAACGTAAAAATTATCGAAAGCTTAATCCTTTCCTGGCAAGGATGATGCTTTTGGGCCAAGCTGGGAGGTCCAAACTGGATATTAGTGAAAATTCCTTCACGGGATGGGTGTTCAAGCATTGGAGCAGCAGTGTGGAGTTCCCCATCCCTAGCAGGATTTCACAGAATGTGGCACTTGGGGACGTGACTGACCTGGAGCAGTTGGACTCGATCTTAGAGGGCATTTCCAACCTAAATGATTCCATGATTTGTTAGCATGGCTCCATCTGCCTCAACCAAAATGTTTAAGCCAAGTTTAATGGGTAAAAAAAGGGAATCTTACAGCAATGGATGTTTGGGCAGAGCTCAGGAAGGTTGAGCTGGGAGCCCACAGGTAAGGCAGCACCTGCTGAAGAGTGAAAGGTGTGAACCTGCAGTTTGCTTTGTGAGGACCAAGGAGAAAACACAGACAAAACTGCATATTCTCACTTTTTATTGTTTTATACCCCTCATCCAAATAAGAATTTAGACTTGTTTCCATGGACAAAGGAAGATTGCAGAGCACCCTAAGAGACCCGGCCTTATTGCAGAGAATGTCTTTGTAGGGTAATGCTTTGTTTGCCCATTCTGCTCCACCCCTCACCACTTTCTTCCTAGCCCAGTTTTCCACAAGTACCAGCCTGTTAGGGCTTGGAGAGGAGCAGGGAATGAGCAGAAGAGGAGATGAGGAGCCCTGTTTCAGCAGTGCCAGACACACAGAGCATGGAGGGCTCAGGGAGGGACCCCTGGGAGAAGTGGAGCTCAGCAGGGTGACATTTAGCTGGTGGAAGGAAGCATGAAGGAGTGGACCTCCATCACCTGGCTGAATTTACCCTTGCTCAAGGACCCTGCAGTCTCTCCCAGATGCTTGGCCTCACTGCCTTGAGGATTTCCCTGTAAATCTACTTCTGAGGAAGTTCCAGCCTGTTGTGGGAGCAAAATTTCCCAGAGATTATCTTGGTCCTGCACTTTTTTGAGAGAACCAAGCAAGGAGCCATGTCCAAAGCACAGCAGCTCTACTCATGAAGCCCAAAGGGAGATGTCACTCTCACTTAAGATTCCAGAGCCCCAGTTATCAATTCCAAAAATGTTGTGCCTAGTACTGATGTTACACATCATTCATTAAATTAATGCCCAAAATTAAACACCAACCAGGGAAAAGACAGCTCCAAACAGTCCTCAGGTTTAAACAGAACACTACCCCATTTTCCTTTTCCCCCCAAAAGAACAGGATTGGTGATTTTTGCAACCAACTCTCTCTCCCAGACATTTTTTGGGCCCAGTGTCACCCAGTCCTGGTGCCACACCTCGCTCACTCCGTGTTGGGGCTGTTCATTACTTTCGGTATCGGTCAACAGAGCTTAATCACAGAAAGCTTTCCCAGTATCACAGAGCTAAATATAGAGCCTGAGTCCAGAGCACAAACACACTCCCTGTGTTTGTCACCCCCGGGACTGCCTGGAGACAGGCAGGACTCATGGCAGCCAAGGATTGTGTTCAGCACATTAACTCAGAGGATAAATTCACCTTGCCTTGGAAGGGAAAAGCGTCTCCCCTTGGTACACCTCCATCCCTGGGTGGGGAGTGCAAGTCACCTGCAAAGGGACAGATTTTGTCCAAATCAGCACCCATTTCTTTCAAAATGTACAGAGTAGGGTCTTGATGTGTGAGCAGCAGTGTTTCCAACCAAAAATTTCCTAACCTTAACAAAAAGGGAGGATCCTCTGGGAGGATCTCACAGTGAGAATAGCCAAGGATTGAACTCCTTCATCCACCTAAAGTGGTTGTGACCCGTGTGACTCATCTCAATTCTCTCACACCACAGGGGTACAGCAAGAACAAAGCCTTCCCTGGGTGTTTTCCTAAGGAATGACTCCAAAAGCTGCTCCAAGTCCCTCCAGCTGTGCCCACTGCCCATTGCCCAAGCTGTGACTGCTTGAGTGGGAAATTACACCTGTTAAAAGTAGAGTTCCTGCTGTTCTCTGGGATTTGAGTGGCTCAGCCTCACTTCAGCCTTGCTGCTGTCTGTGGGGGAGGGAAAAGGGAAGGGAAAAGGGAAAATGGAAAAGGGAAAGGGGAAGGGGAAGAGGAAGGGGAAGGGAAAGGGGAAGGGGAAAAGGGAAAAGGGAAGGGGAAGGGGAAGGGGAAGGCGGAAAGGGGAAGGGGAAAGGGAAAGGGAAAGGGAAAGGGAAAGGGAAAGGGAAAAGGGGAAAGGGAAAAGGGAAAAGGGGAAAGGGGAAGGGGAAAGGGAAAAGGGAAAAGGGAAAAGGGGACTCCTCCGGAGGTGCTGCCCGAAGCCATCAGCCCCTTCCCACCTGCAGGATCCACCCTCCCTCCAACACATCTCACCACCTTCGCAGCCCCACCGAACCCCCCGCTTCTCTCGTCAAGAGAAGATTCCTCTTGAATATGGGATTTGTCCCCGCCAAGGAGGACGCCTGGACCGCCCAGTTATTTTATTCATAAGGCGGCCGTGCTCTCAAAGACATCTGGGTGACCCATCTAAAGCTGAGCGAATCCCGGAGGAGCCCCGGCGCTCCTGATCCCCGCCGGGAGCCGGACAATGAGCAACACATTGACAAAGTGTTCACATTATTGGCTGATGGGTCTGCATCAGTCACTCATTCACAGGCACAAGGTCTAAATTGCAGAACCAATTAACGGCACTAATAGCCCTTGCCTGAATTAATCTTTGAGACAAAAGAGGAGAGAAGTGGAAGAGCTATTAGCAAATCAAGCTGTACCATCCCTGCTTTATTGCAGGAATCTAAGTGTCTGTATTTGGCTATTATGAACTGACTGCAATTACAGCCCTCATTTAAAATGATTAAGTGGTTATAATTATTTTTCAATTAAAACTTAGATCTTCCATTTATACAACATTGCAGGCTTCAATTAAAGTCCTTTTTTCTTCTTTTTTTTAAATTTTTTTTTAAGGAAAAAAGTACCACTGTGCCAGAAGACTCTTGCATCTCTTCTGGCCATTGAGAGCCAAGTAACATGGTAATAAAACCTTTGTTTGCATCCCTCCTTCCTGGCCTCCTGAACTCCTGCGTGGCCAAGGAGATAAACTTCCAGGCACAGCACCTGCCAAAAGTCAGGAAAAACGAGCTTGGAAAGCTCTACGAGCCTCAAATACCCCTGAAATCAGGTAAACCCACCTGGAACGGTGGCTGAACCACTCACAGGGCTAAGCACTTATTCATAAATAGGAGTTGTTTATAAAAGATTTGGGGGGCTGGAGGGTTCTCAGTTTGTCTGGGGCTTTTGGAAAGAGCAAAACCACTGGAAAACAGAGCACTAGGAGGAGTGTGGCAGCAGATGAGCTCAGGAGAAGTTTCTGCCAAGCCTGGTTTTAAACACCTGAGGAGAGAAAAGCCAAGACCTTTGTATGAAATGAAGCCCAGTGAAAACTTTCTCTAGTTTTCACTTCAAAATGGCATTTCCATTTCTAACAGTGCTTACAAGAATGGGAGAGGTTTGAAAGGGAGAGTTCAGAAAAAATGTGATGGTCCAGTCAAAATGTATTTTCCTGTGATTTTCATTTTTTTTTTAGCAACATGCCCCTAACAATTATTTATTATTTTCATTGCCTGCACGAGGTTGAAGAGCTCTAATAGTGTTATTTGGCCACCAAGTTTGACTTGGCAGTGTCAGTCCTGAGGTGAGAAAGGCAGCTGCCATAAACGAGCCAGACCACACCAAAAAGTCACTCCCTCCAACACGATGTGACCTCCAGCACAGAATTATCCCAGAAACGCTGGGCACACCAGGTGTTGCGTTGGCGACCTGGTTCCAGCCCGGCACGGCGGCTCTAACCCAGAGCCACTCGGTCCATGTGCTCCATATACCAATATGGCAGATAGCAAATGGCGTTTATTGAGGGGTCACAGGGGTTTTTATGGTGGGCTATCTCTGTGTCATTTCCCTTAGCTCATGTCCGGCCGGGTGTGGCCAGGTACAGAGCCGGGATCTGACCACAGGGGGTGGGGGGAAGAAGTGTCCCTAGCTGTCCGTCACAACTCGATATCTTCCGCTCGCAAATCCCTAACTCCCCACATCTCCCCCCTCCCTCATGATTAGTAAAAATCATACAAAGTTATAAAATTTAGACGTTATTAAATTTCATGGGTTAGTAAGGTTAGTATAAAATCGTGAGTGTGTTAGTAGCAGGCATGCCTTAAAGTAATTGTCGGCGTTCGACGAGCATAATGTTAACTGTTTCTAGGCGCTTCTTAACGAATTGCACTAGTTTGTTAAATATGCAAGGCCCGAAGATTAGTGTTAGTAAGAGTATAGTGACTGGGCCTATTAGGGTGGAAATTAGGGTGGTGAGCCACGGGGAACGGTTGAACCACGATTCGAACCAGCCCTGTTGAGCTTCCCTGTCCATTTTTCTCAGGTTCAGTCGGTCTCTCAGTTCGGCCATGGAGTCTCTGACGACTCCGGTGTGGTCCGCGTAAAAGCAGCATTCCTCTTTCAAGGCGGCACACAGGCCTCCTTGCTGCATGAACAGAAGGTCCAGTCCTCGCCTGTTTTGGAGGACGACCTCTGAGAGTGAGGAAAGGGATTTCTCTAGGGACGAAATGGATTTCTCGATTCTTTGCAAGTCCTCGTCGACCGTCATCTGCAGTTGAGCCAGTCCTTGGTGTCGGGTTGCGAGGGCTGAGACGCCGGTGGCAGCGCCAGTAGCTCCTAAACCGAGGAGCATTGCGATGGTGATGCCCGTTACCAGTTCTCGCTTGTGGAGCCGGTTGGGTTCCTCGAGCATCTGGTACACTTCTTCTTCCTGGCGATACAGAACTCTGGGGACAATGAGAACTTGAACACAAAAGTCGGTAGAGTGGTTGAATTTGTTAAGGAGTACACATGGGCTTACCCCTGACTGTTGACAGACCCACATTCCCGATGCAGCAGGGATTACCCACTGGAACTTCCCCCCTTTAAGTTTGACAAATTCCCGGCAGACGTTGCCCATCTGCTTTGCCAAGGTTGCATTGCCGAAGCATTTGCCCTGACCCGTGACCTGGCTTAGGGTAATGCCTCTCCGGGGGGTGTCCCATCTGCATTGGCGTGGACTGTCTGACTTTGAAAAGATGAATGGGAGACCGATAGCAACCCCTTCATAAAAGGGGGGCTGTGCATCATAGCACAACCAGCATGATTCTGTGAGGTTCGGGTTGGATTGGTTTAATGATAGAAAGGTGGCATTCAACATGTTTAGGAATGGGTTGTAGAGGGTTGGTCTGGCTAGGAGATCGACTGGGGGTAGTTTACTGCTACGTGGTCTGCCTGGCTGCACTTGAAGCATGCCATCACGCTGGTTATTGCAGTGCGAACTGCTGCCTGGATGGGAGCTAGGTGCTCCTCCTTTACAACGTGCCTGATCATGGTTGCGACATTGGACCCAGGTGGCAGTGATCTTAAAATGTCCTTGGTGGTTGAATTGCATTGCTGCCTCAGGCAGTCGGCTACCACGGGGCCTTTCGCCTCTGAAGGTAATGAAGAGGAATCTACGGCTGCTTGGAGGCAATCCACGAACTGAGTGAAGCTCTCACTCTCACTTTGCTTTATGATGGACCAAGGCGACTGTTTAGCCAGTACCTTAGAAACTGTACGGATGGCTTCTCTGGCAGCACGGGTTGTTGTCATGACCTCATGGGCCCGCAGACCCTCTGCCTGTGCTTGTGGGGTAATCATAGTCGGGTCTCTGCCCATTAGCCTCTGTAAGCTGGAGCCATGCAGTGGATGGTTTTCCCCCGTTACCAGGGCTAGCTGCTTTGCACAGTTATCCTCCCATTCTTGCTTAAAAACGATCATCCCTGCCCCATCAAAGATTAGCCTGCAAGTCTGTTTGATATCAAAGGGAAGCATATCGTCACCTCCAAAAACGCTATCCACAAGTGTGGAAACCATGGCAGAATTAATTCCCTTATCTGCAACCGCTTTTACGATAGCCTGTACGTCTTTCGGATTTACCGGCGAGTAGGTTCGTTGGTTCCCGTCCGCCCCCCCAACCCGGACCGGGAACACGAGCGCGGCGGATGGCGCCCACTCCGCGCACGCTATTTTAATTTTTCTCCAGTCCGTGAGTGGAGTGCGGTTTTTCCTTGGTACCGCCTTAACCCACGCCGGAGGGTTGCGGCTAGCGGTTCTGTAAGCCGCGGCACCCTCTTTGTTAAATCCCCAATCAGTGTCTGATCCGGCATCGGACCATCCCTCCGACCAGCTATCCGAGCTGGAGTCAGAGTCACAGCCGGAAGTCGACTGACTGGACGCTTCCGGGCTGCCGAGCCTTTTCCTCGGGCTCCGCCCTCGCCTCCGCCCCTCCTCCCGGGGGCCGGGCCGTTCCCTCCCCCTGCGCTCCCCCCGCCTCCTGCTGGGGGAGGTTCTTGCCTTATACGGATCTGCTTTAAAATGAGCTCTCTGGTTGGTCTGACGCTCCGTCCCGGGGGCCGCCCCGCCTCCCTGCTCGCCCGCTCTTGCGCCATTCAGCGAGCCTTCCGCGGCCCCTCCCCCCGAGCTCTTGTTCCAATCCTGACCACGCGCCATGTTCAAATGCATATGGAGGAGGTTTCGTCTCCTCCGCCGCTTGTATTTCTGATATTATAGCAGCGCTCCGCCTCCTCTGCTAGCCCCTGCCACAATGCCCGCGTGCTCTCCCTTCTCCGGCTTCTGGTGAGTCCCGGCCCACGGGCTGCGGGGTGGATCCAAGGTCCCCGCGTCCGCGTGGCTGCCCCGACTCGAACCCATCCACGGTTTGCGTAGCACGCCCGATTCCCAGTTCGCGCGTGGCTAATAAACAAGTCCGCGCAGCCCTCCAAGTCTCCTGTTCTTGCCGGGCAGTTTGCAGAGCCCGGATAACCTTCCCCCATGCCTTAAGTGCCTTCCCAGAGCCGGACGACATGGTGTCCTCAGCCAGGGCGTTCGTGCATTTACCCCATATCTCCGGATGGAGAATATCTACCGGGCTCTCTATAGCCCCGATCTTTATAAGTCTCGGCACTGCGAGAGAGAAATCATTAAGTTTACAATTTAAACCCCACTGCGCGTGGATTTCACTCACGACCTTAGCAAGGGCCTCCATGGTCCACGCTGGTCCGGGGACGTCTCCCCCCGCCACACAAGTCCAGCTGTGTGGCCGCCGGTGCTCGTCCAGGCGATCCCCGAATCCCGGGCGGTTTCTCGCGTTTCCCGGGTTTCGGCACCACTTGTTGCGTTGGCGACCTGGTTCCAGCCCGGCACGGCGGCTCTAACCCAGAGCCACTCGGTCCATGTGCTCCATATACCAATATGGCAGATAGCAAATGGCGTTTATTGAGGGGTCACAGGGGTTTTTATGGTGGGCTATCTCTGTGTCATTTCCCTTAGCTCATGTCCGGCCGGGTGTGGCCAGGTACAGAGCCGGGATCTGACCACAGGGGGTGGGGGGAAGAAGTGTCCCTAGCTGTCCGTCACAACTCGATATCTTCCGCTCGCAAATCCCTAACTCCCCACAACCAGGAAACCCAGAGAGAGAGAGGAAGTTCTGCAGTTTTTTGGGAGGGCTGGGTGGAGGGGGTGACTCAGAGGGGCAGGGTCACCCTGCTTGTCCCAACACATCACATTCCTGCTCTCAGGGTCCTCAGGGAGCTGTGGGCAGCACTTTTTCCCTGCTCCAGCTCACCACAGCTCCTTGGGCAAGTCCAAGCACCAGCAGCTTCTCAGGATGGTGAACTCCACAGAGTCTCCCAGCTGCTTCTGCCCTGCCTGTCCCCAGGAGGAGCTGGGGGAAATGTGTGGGCAGGAGGAGCTTTTGTCAAGCACAGAATGAGGAATCACTGGCTGGTTGTTGCCCTGGTTTGGGTTAAGGAGCAGCAACACTAAAGGTGCTGCTGGAAGATTTAGGGAAAGCCCTTTTTCTATCCAGCCTCAACTCAGCCCTGCAGCATTTTGTGTTTCTGACAGATTTAGAGCTGCCCCCACTGGAGAGTGTGTTCAGCAGGCGATCCAGGGGCTGCAGCACCCAGAGCTGGCACCTGGACATGGACACACTGAGATGGGAGGGCTTTGGACAATGTGTCTTCTCTGGGTCATGGATGAAACAGGCTGGTGTGGGTTGGAAGGAGCACATCCAGTCCCATCCCTGCCATGCCCAGGGGCACCTTCCACCAGCCCAGGGTGCTCCAAGCCTGTCCAACCTCGCCTTGGGCACTTCCAGATGGGGCAGCCACAGCTCCTCTGAGCAACCTGTTCCAGTGTCTGCGGGTGTTTGGGACCAGGAGATCTGGGAGACATCCACCAGCAAAGCCCAAAGCCTGGCAAGGAAGAGCAAGGAGCAGGCTGCAGCTGTCACCTTGTGTCACTGACACCATGCAAGGCAAACACCTGTGCAATCACCTGCAGCTAAACACACGCCTGAGCAGCAGATCTCCTGGAACAGCACTTCCCGAGGAAGAATGTGAGTGCTGCCCAAACTCTAGTGGGTATTTAGCTTTTCATGGCTTTGAGTGACAACAGGAGTGTGATCCCAGCAGTGCCAGTATCCTCACTGGAGCACGGGGGGAGAGACCCAGGGATGAGCTCCTACAACCACACCATAACCTCCTCACCCAGAAATGGGTGCTCCTGCTGCCAGCCAGCCTCATTTCCTTTCTCCATTTTCCTCCTGAAATCACGTATTGATCACTTTGTGTCTTTTCCCCTCTCACATTTCTATATAAAACCATTTTTGTTGTTGTCCCTTCATCCCTGAAGTATTCCAGGCCAGGTTGGATTGGGCTTGGAGCAACCTGGTCTAGTGCAGGTGGTGAAGAGCAAGAGGTCCCTTCTATCCCAAACTTGATGATTCTGTAATATCACTCCATAAATCATATTCACTAATCTTAATACAATAATAATACAATTTGTTAATAATTTGTTAATAATTTCAACCCCATCTAGTCTACAATGTTTTATTATTATTGTTATTATTGTTGTTATTGTTGTTGTTGTTATTATCCCTTGCTACAAACCCTCTTGTGCTGATAAACCACTGAGGGTGAATATTTAATCACTTAAAAGCCAAGAAAAGCAGAGGCTGAGCTTAAAAGTCAAGTGAAACTACAGAATCTTGTTGTGGGACAATCAAACTTCACCAAAGACAGTGAAAGAGGACTTGCCTGGAACACACAAAAAGAATTCAGAGGTGGAGTCACACTGCTCCTCAAATATCCCAAAGCATTCTGATGTGAATTCTGCCATCTTCATTAATTTTTTACTGGAAACAAGCCATGGAATTGTTTTCTGTTTGTGAGAGAAAGACAAGAAGAGCTAAATAAAATAAAATAAATACATGTTATATAAATTAATGTATATGAAATTGATGTGCAATGGTCACCTGACAAATCAGATCAACACAGTTTTGGGTGACAGAGCACTGATGCTTTTCAGCTTCTATGTATTGAATAAATCACAAATGATCTTTTAGTCCTAGGCTATGGAAGTTGGAAAGCTCTGGAAGCACAGGGGCTGCAGGGTTTCAGAGCTGGAGTGCTCTGGTTCCCACATCCAAGGCAGGAACACAGCTAAGACTGAACTGAGATCAGGTCTGAGGTTGCCATTCTCTGGTTTCCAGGACACAAAAGACACAATTCTATGGTGTTGTTGCTCATCCATGCCCTGGGCGCTCTAATTCTCCAGGATTTCCCAAATTTTTCAAGCCTCTTGGCCACCAGCAAAAAATCTCCACTTGACCCCCACCAGCCACCTCTGAGCTCAAACCCACTTGAGCCATGCCAGGGCATAACCCTGATCTTCAGATTTCTTGGGAAAACTCCTCTATTCCCAATCTCTGAAGAGATTCCCAGAGGGAGCACGGTGACATCCCAGCTCCTCTCACCCACCTGCAAGGCCCCAGCACGGGTCAGTGCTGCTCAGCCAAGAGGAGCAGGAATGGTCCCTGCAGCTCCATCCCACCCCTGGAATGGCACAGCCACGAGGAATGCCACCACATGCCAATTCTTGCACACAAAAATCCGTGTCAGACCTGCTCCAGCAGCAGCAGATCACCGTGGGGGGAGGCAGCAGGGTGATTTTTGCCATCCAAAGCCCAAACAGATGGCAAATTCCTGTGTCAGGCTTTGTGGCCAGAGTGGAAAGGCTCAGGCACATCTGTCACAAACAGCATTCCCAGCCTTTCCCCTCCAAGCCTTTGTTTCCTTCTCATTGCTTTGACACCAACAGATTCCCCCTGGAAATTCAGGAATTGTGCTTGCACATAATAGAGCCCTCAGCTTTCCCAGGACCTAAAGCCTGGCATTGAAGGGAACAATTGTGTGTCTCCAGTTGGTTTGGAAGGACAAAATTCACCCTGGCAAGGCTCTCCTGCACTGGGGGCAGAGGGAGAGCATGGGCACTCCTCTAAATCATCCTCTTATTATGATTTTCTCCTGTTTCCCTCTTGCTCCCAAGAAAACCTGTGTGGCTGAAGATGCCTCAAGGTGCCTTTCAGCCAGTTTTACAGGGTCTGCACAGAGGGGAAAAACAGACAAGGAGGGGTTTCCATGGCTCTGAATTTAGGATGAATAAAAGAGGGAAGATGCAGCCAGTGAGGAATGAGGGTGGATGTCCTTGCAAAGAGGGGACAAGGGTCAGCAATCAACCCTTCCACCATCCCCTGAGTGAGTCAGGATTTATTTTCCCTCTCTAGAGCAGCTTTCCCCACAGGCCAGGAATTCCAAAGCCATGGTCATGCTTGTAAAAGAAGGAAAAGTCCTCACCCAGAAAGAAAAGAACTCCCAGCCCATTAGGGGTTGTGCCTGCAGATCCTTTGCACTGCATATTTGCATTTTAAAATCATTAATAACGAGGGGGTTTTATACTAAAAGCATCTGTTGATGTTCTGTGTAGGTAGAAAAGAAATTCACAAAGGAAAGTGTTGTTTCATTGTAGAAAAATCCATTTCTTTTTTGGTTTTTGTCATATCTGCATCCTTTGCTGCTGGCTCCTTCAAGAAAAACAGGTATCCTTTCTTTTTTTTTTTTTTTTTTTTTTTTAATACAATGTTCAATTTTCTGTTTATAAAATTCCCCAACTCAGTTGTTTTTTTAAGTAAACTTTTCTGGAAATTCAACCAAAGTGGGGCTGGCACATAATTCCAGAGAGGAGATGTGTCTGTGCAACCTCTTTAATACAAAGGTTGCCTGAACCCTCAATCAGAGCCTTAGGGTGTTTAATACACTCTCCTTGATGATTTTCCATTTAAAAAAAACCAAAAAACAAAAAACAAAAACCAACAACAACAAAACCCCCCCCCAAAAAAAAAAAACCAAACAAAAAAAACCCACAAAAACAACAAAAAAAAACCAAACAGGAATTTCAGTCAAATTATTTCATTTTTATTGGACAAATTTCCCTCCCTCAGGTGGGAATTTCAGGATTTGTGCAGCCTGTTCTTTTCCCAGGTCCCTTCTCCCATCTCCTCCTCTTCACTGGACAAACCAGGGTAAAACTCCACAATCTCCCCTGGCTTTTCCTATTCTTTTCTCCCTATTTTCCTCTTTTTCTTCTACATTATTTTTTTCAAGTGATGGAATTGCTAAAAACCTCCACATCCAAAGTAATGGCAAAGTTTCTCCTGCAGGGATCACTTTGACAAAAAAAAAAAAAAGCCCTGCAAATATTGCCATATCCAGAATATTTCCAGGAATGTTTTCTGTGCTTGCAAAGCAGCCAAACAAATATTTGAGGAATGAATTTCCCCCTGAGGCCAGGCTGAAGGAGGAGATCCTACAGACCCTGAGGATGGGATGTGACCAGAGCCTCTCACTTTGTCACTTTGTCACTCCATGGGGTGTCTGGCAGGTGTTGGCTTTAAACTGATCCCAAATAAAAGAGATCTCTGGGCTGAGACACAAAAGATTTTAAATTATTTTGTCTTGCTGGGAATTCCACAATGATTTGCATGAGTGATGGAGCACATCAAGCCAAGGTGGGGAAAAATAAAATGGCTTTTTATGGTGGAGAAGAGAGCACAGATTAACCATCCAAATTTAGGGGGAAACTTCCCCAACAAATATTTTAGCAAAATTATCCGTTTGGCAGGGTGACAGCACCAAGAGTTTGAGTGCAGGACAGGGGGACAGGAGGGACAGGTGTGTGCCCTCGCTCTCGGGACATCCCATCGCTCTGTCTATTCCCACCTGCCTCCATCCCAAAATCTCCGTGCCAAAATAAGGGCGGCCGCGGCCACAGGATGGCAGCAGAAACCCAGCGATGCAGCACCAGCCCGAATTCCCTCCCTGCCTGCTGGACCATTTTCTTGTCCGGGGGAAATTTCTGCGGTTTCCCAGGCAGAAGGAGCTGGGAGAAGACGGCACAAAGATGAGGGCACAGCACAGGGCTGGGAGAGCTCTGCTGCCGCTCCTGAGCCACCGATTGACAAACAAATATCTAATTTTTTACAGGTGTTAGCCCACCTTCCTCCTCCTCCCCCAGACTCTGCTTAGCCAAGCTTTGCACACTTTGCCTTTCCAGCCCATTTCAGGTGCCTTGTTCTCCTCTCCCCTTCCCCTCCTCTTTATTGACTTGTCAGGCTGAGCTGTGGCCAGTGGAAAACACCCTCCAGCCGAGCAGGGAGCAGCTCTGGGCCACTCCATCCGTGCCTGCTCTGCATTTTCCGTGTGCTCCACCCCAGCAGTGCCTGGGCTGTGTGAGGAGTGCAGGGATTTCACAGACTCCAGATCCCTCTGCTGCCCCTGCCCTGCCTCTCTGCCTGTTACAGCAATGCAGCTTTGCCTTTAAAAGGCAAATATTAGGGGTTTAGGCAAGAAAATAAGGTTGGTGACCACAGCACTGTAACTATTCTACTTTTCTCTTAAAACCAACCCTGGCTGTGAGCATCCAAGCCTCCAAGTCCCACTCCCAGGGGTTTGCAGGACTGCACAGGAATGGCAAAAGAGACTGGTGCAAAGATACCATTCCCATTTCTCCCAGAGGCTCTGGGTTTTCCTGACAAATTCTGGCAATCCAGATTTTACATCCCGAGCTGACAAGATTCCCAGCCTAATTTTTCCCTTCCCATTTCAATGCCTGCAGGTGCAGAGGCTGGGAAGGAGATGATATTCAGGATTAAATAAGTTATTTGGGCATTTTTTCCCCCTCTGTTGAATCTTTCCCCTTTGAACTGTTTTTCTCACTTCCTTTTCCCGTTTGAGTCCTTGACCTACAAGGAGAATTTCATTCCAACAGTTTGCTGCAGGTTTTGTAAGGAGACCAAGGAAATGCTTGGACCAGGAGGACCAAAGCAGATCATGGATTTCTCCACCCTGGAGACACCTGGGTGACAGCACTGCCCCAAACCTCAGGGCTGGGGACCACAAGTGAGGCTGGAAAATGGGAACACAGCACCAAGAGCTGCTGGTGGGTCAGGCAGAGTGGCTGGAACAAAAGTCCATTTCCAATCTGACCATTCCAAACCATCCCACCCAGTGGGGCTGAGTGGAGCTGGAGGAGTGGTGGGGGGAGTTGCTGGGATGTGGCAGCATTGCTGGACCCCTTGGAGGGAATAAATGCCTCAATATTTGAGCACTGGGGGAAAGAATGAGCTCCTGGCAGTGAATCCAGCCCCTGTGCCCATGGGGGTGACAGGAGGCAGCCCTGCCCAGCCCCACTGACCCCAGATGTCATTGCTCATGCCAGAGGCATTTCCACACCCCTGGGAGCTGCTGGGTTTGCCACATCCCCCTGAAGAAAGCCCATCACCTGCAGTCTAAGCCCATTTCTGTTCACCAGGAGTCCATATCTGCCTTGAGCCAGCATTATCACCAGCAGAAAGGCCTCCAGAGGAAAGCATGTAGAGCCTCAGTGAGCCTGGCCCCTGAAAAGAGCTGTCCTGGGGTGATCCCTTTGATTTGGCCCTGAGAAATCCCATCAAAAGCTGCACTAAATTGCTGGCTCATAGGAAAACAGAAGTCATTTCATCCAGGCTTTGGGAGAGATACATCCCCCCTTCCATACAGCATCTAGCAAGGCCACAACTTAATTGTTGTTTTGTAGATGGATGTGATATCTTCCCAATATTTTTGCCAGTGGTGGGTACTTTGAGCTCCTTTTACTTGCAGGATACAAAACCAGGCAACATCATATCACTACCCAGTTACCAAGGTAACTGGAGAGAAAGATAGAAGCGTCTGGGGTTGCACACTTTGTGATCTCCCTTCATTAGCTCATTTCTTGACATCAGCTGCTTCCCCAGCTCCATTTCTCCCTCTGCCTGCAAACCACACAAGAACTGGGAATCTGAGTCTCTTCTGAGGAAGGTGGTGGTGCCCAGAGGCAGGAAAATTGCTCATGGGCTATTTGCCACTGGCTCTCCATTCCAGGGGACATTTGTACCCCTTGGAAGGGGGTGGCTGTGTCACAAAGGAGGAACTGGGTTTCACACTCCAGGTCCAGAAGCCAAGCCATGCTGTCCATCCTTCCCTCACTCCTGGGCTGGTGGAAATGGGATTAACTCCTCCAGGATCACAGTGTGACTGCACTGGGAAGGGTGGGGTGCTAACCACACTGCCAAAGGAAAATCCAGCTGGGAACAGACCTGGTAAAGGTGCAGTGACACCAACAGCTCCCTCACAAAGCACCCAGCTGATTAAAATGCAACAGAAATAAAACACATTCGGGAGCACACAGAGGCTCAAGTGCTTCCCACTGGGAACAAGGTTCCTCAGAGAGTTTTAGAACTCATTTGGTGGCAAAGGGTCAAGAGAAGCTGTTTCTAGGAAGGAATTCCTTGCCATGAGGGTGGGCAGGCCCTGGCACAGGGTGCCCCTGGATCCCTGGAAGTGTCCAAAACCAGGCTGGATGGGGTTTGGAGCAACCTGAAACATTTTCCACACTGCCATGGGCTGCAGGAGCTGCTGAGCCAAATGTTCCCTTGCCAGGCTCCACACCCCACCAGGCCCACACTAAATACAGAATTCATAGTGAAAACAGCCAGCTACAGACAAGCCAAGCTCAAACTGCCTCTGCCTTCCCTGTTTGGCTCTCTGCAATCCCAAAGACACTGATAAATGTGGGGAATTTGAGGGATCTTGGGTTCCTAACACAACCATCCTTTACAGGCAGGAGCTTCCACCTCACTGTTCCCTCTGGGGAGGGGAATCACCACCCTGGGGACATCAGCTCACTGTTCCTTGGGTGTCCCCCTCACTTCAGTCACCCTCAGCAGATTCCAGCCTCGTGCTGCCTCCTCAGTTGCACCCCAATGCTTCCAGAGCCCAGGAAGGGACCATGCCACAAACATGGGAACACATCCCATGGCAAGAAGGGAGTGGCAGCTCCAGAGAGAAAATTTGTGCCCAGGGACAAGAGGCAATGGGAAACTGATGCCTGGGAAGTTCCACCTGGGCAGGAGGAAGAACTTCTTTCCTGTGCAGTGGCCAAGCCCTGAACAGATCCCAGAGAGGCTGGGATCCATTCCAGGGCTGTCTGGACACAACCTGTGCCCCGTGGTCTGGAGTGGCCCTGCTGGAGTGGCCCCTTCCAGCCTGACCCATTGTGGGATTCTGTGAATATTTCTGGAGTAAGGGGTTGGGTTTTCCCCAGTACCATCTCCTGGGGGTGACAGCAAAGTGTCCACTGATCTCTGGTGGCTTCAGGGTTTGGTTGAGTGTTCATTTTCAGCAGGGTTGGTCAGGGTTGGGGACAGGCAACAGGAGCCACCTCCATGCCTGTGGCACTGCATGAAAGACAAGCCTGGGGACAAGTCAGGTAATACAGGGACATCTGTCCTGCTCCTCCAGGAGACACCTGGGGCATGCTGGATGTGCTGTGGGGCAGGGTGTGGAAAATCTGGTAAAAGATGCATGTCACTGCTGAGCTCACACCTTGTGTCAGAGCACACCAGCCCATCCCACTGCCCACTGGGAAGAAGATTATTCTGGCTTTCTGCTTTCCAACTTCTTTCTTTTAATAAAGAAAGGTTTTTTGTTTTTTTTTGCTGTTTTCCTCCCAAGCTGTGCATTCTTCCTTCTCCATCTTTCCCTTTGAGGATGAAAACAAGGACAGGTCACTTGCCTTTCTGTACGAGGGTCTCCCTGGACATCTCTGAGAGGGGGAGAGGGAGCAAAGGAAACAAACCACACAAAACAAAGTGAGGGAACATTTTTAATTGGAAGTGTTTTGTTTTCACCAGGATTTTAACTTTGCAGAGAGCCTCACAAATACTCTCTCAGGGTCCTCTGCTGAAGGGCTTTATTCTGCCACAGGCGCCTTTCATGGTGCAGCACAATAGCTTTTGTTTCAGAAGTGTGGGGCAATGAGGACCTTGAATGCCAGAGGTCTGTATTATATCCATAACTGTAGATTTGGATGGTGGAACAGAGGCTGAGGGGAAGGTGAGAATGAAAAATTTCTCCATTGTGTAGATGGAGTCCTTCCAGCAAACACTGGCACAATAGGAAGCGCATTCTTAAGAGCTGAAGCAGACTGTGGATAAAGACTCCCTCATTTTGTACATAATGGTCCCTGTGCTTTAACCTTGTACAGCTGCTATGACACCTGCTTTTCAAAGCCTTTGTGGCAGAACAAGCAGAGCTTTGTCTGCCATACACATTCTGTGCCACACATGTTAACATTTCTCTTTTTGTATTTACTTTTGTTTCCCCCACCTTCTCTCTCCCTCTTTTTTTTTCCTTCTACTTCTTTTTTTTTTTTCGGAACACAACAGTTATGAATGAATGGCTGAAAAGTAATTTCAGCCTTGATTCCGGCATCGTGTCCAGTCTGGAAGTCTGCAGATATTGTGATGCAGAATAAAGGGCAGATTTTAGACTGGGGAGTGCTGTGCTCCCTTCCCAGCAAAGCCTCAGCCTTTGTGTCTCCTTCCTCCCTTTTCCCCCCGTTTGCCTCCCTTGCCATCTCTCTGGCCCTGGTTTAAAGGGCAGGCAGAACCCATCATAACTCAGGAAGAGCTGCAGGACTCTGTGGCTCTGGCTCACTCACCCCTGGGACTTGTCTGGGATGGAGGAGGGAAGTCCAGCTCACCATTCTCATGAGGAGATACAAAAGTTTTGCAGCACCAGAGTCCTCGAGTGGCTTTTCTTGGGCAGGGATTAAACCCTGAGCAAAACCAGCCTGCAGCACATGGGACCTCTGGGATTTTCCCCTCCCTGTGCCATCTCCAGCAGGAGCAGGACAAAGACATGGTGTTCTCCTGGAGCACACCATGGCTCCCCATTCCTGAGATTCCCTGGCTGAGATGGTGCCAGCTCCTGGGGGCAATGGCAACAAGGAAAACTGCTCCTGATCTGTAGATGAGTAAGGGAATGGTGACTCTGACCCATGGGGCAGCTAAATCCAGATCCTGAGGTCTGATAATCAATCATGTAATAACAAGGGTATTAATTGATGGGATTATCTGGAGTAGGGTGAGCTGCCAGTGCTTCATCCTGCAGGCCATGGATCATCTCCATGAGGATCTGAGCAGCCTTCTCCTCTGGAAGGTGTCCTTGTCCATGGCAGAGCTGTGGAATGAGGTGGCTTTGAGGGTCCCCTCCCACCCAAACCATTCTGGGATTCTCTGGTCTCTGTAGGAACGAGGTTCTGCTCCATTTCCCTCCCCAGGCAGGATCAGGACTGACAGGGGCCACCAGTGTGGGGCTGCTGCTCCTCTGAGCAGCCCAGCTCCAGCTCTGGCAGAGAATTCAAGCTGGGATGGGATGAGATGACTCTGGTAACTTTATTCTCTCATGATCATGACAGGAACCAGAGCAGGAGTGGACGGCCAGAGGGGAAAATGGGTGATCCAGAGCTGGTTATTCCAAGCAGGATGCACTGCCTCTGGGCAGGACGAGTTAACAGGTCCAAGGAGCAGCAAAACCCTCAATAACCACCCCCATTCAAATTATCTGGGCTTTATTATTCCATTTGTTCCTGTGGCTTGGGAGGTTTCCTTTGGTTTGTGGCTGCAAACCCAGCTCTGTTCAAAGGCAGATTTTAAGGGATACAGGGAAACATCTTCTCCTCATTTAACCTCCCTTCTCAGAGCATGTGGAAGGGGTGGGGAGGATCCTCAGTGATCCAGACTCTCCACCAGATCCAGCCCTTTCCCTGTGGCATGAGAAGAGACAGTGAGGAGCCTGGGGCAGGAGAGGCTCCCAGCTCCCAGACACTACACTTGTATTTTCCTTTTTTTCATAAAGGCAAAAAGAGGCCAACATCTGAAATGAAAGGCAGAAGCCTGGCTTCTGAAATCCCTGCTTGAGTCTCAGTTCTTCATGAGAATAACCCAGACATTTATTTCATGCTTGCTTTCATTTCTAATTATTGGCAGGAAGTGCCAACCACATTCACTTGATCTTTAGCATGTTCAGACTTGTTGGGCCAGGGAAAAATCCATGGATGCATCCAGAGGACATCCACTGCCTGCAGAGTGTGTGAGCAGCTGGCAAAAAAACAGCTGGAGCAGGGCTGAACACCCAGCTTCAAATCTTGGATGCTGGGAGAGATCCATAGAGCTGCTGCCCAAACTGGGGGACTCCAACAGGTCCATGCTCTTCCTGAAACATCCTCCCACGACCTGAATCCAGGCATTGCTGCTGTTTCAAGTGCCTTTCTCATTAAACTGGTTTGGTGTGAAGCTTGGACATGGGGAGCTGAATGTGAAATAGCTGAATGGGAATGAGGAGGAGTTAGAACTGCTGAAAACCAGGAATCCTTAGCAGAGGATGCACTGGCTGTGCTGCACAAGGGTTTGCTGGAAGGGAGGTTTCAGATGTGGGAATTTTCCCTTCATTTTACAAAGTGGGGGAAAGAGGCAGAGTGGGTGCAGCTCAGCTGTTCAATATTCAGACCCCCACGATCAGTTCATGCCTTCATCCCTCAGCTGCTAATGGAGCAGGAGACAATTCCAGCACGGAGCCATCCAGAGCATAATCCTGCCATTTGAAAGCACATAAAGGCACTTCATAGCAGCAAGTGTCAATAGCCACTCCCCTATTGATATAACATCCCTTCCCTCCTCCATAAACTCTGGCTGGCAAAGAAAATAAACAAGGGTTAGATGAAAATCTAACCCCGGCACAGCTATAAAAGATGCTTCATAAAGAAATAATAAAATAAACCAACCCACAAAAAAGTGGTGTTCAATCTGCTAATTCCTGCTCCTTGTTTAGGGGGTGTGTGCAGAGAGCAGCTCGGATTTGGGAGAGGGGGAAAACACAGCTCAGATCCTCCAGCACCAAAGCTGCTGGGAGACCTGGCAGACACCAGATAAAAGATTTAGTGGGAAGGGGAAGAGGCTGGAGCTGAAGGAGCCCTTAATCCTCAGTCTCACTGCACAACACTGGACATCCCTGCAGCCCATGCATCCCACAGCAGCAGGGCATGGAGCAGCTGCCAGAGGAATTTGGAAGGGAACCAAAAGCCAACTTGCTGCAGAGACACAGCTCACACTGGGGCCAGATCTGCCACTAGATCTGCCTCTGCCACCCCACCTGCCTGCCTGTGGGTAATGGCAGTGAAGAGACAGCTCGAGCACCTAAATCATGGGACACAGACTGAGGTTCTGATAGCCAAGAAATCCTTGCAAGAGGACAAGGCTGCCCCTGGATCCCTGGCAGTGCCCCAGGCCAGGCTGGGGGGAGCTTGGAGCAGCCTGGGACAGTGGAAGGTGTCCCCTGTTTCTAGGAACTGAGGGGTTTTTGGGAGGCTCTGGGTGTCCTGTGTGGGTGATAGAGCATCCTGAAGGAAAAAAAAAAACCTACCAATAAAAAAAAAGTAAATTACTGCAGAACTGTGAAAAGGCACCTTGGATGTCCTGGAGCACAAGGATGTACTTAAATTGCATGGAAGCAACCCAGAGATGTGAGGAGGGGCCTTCAGAGGCCAGGGAGGGGGTGAGGCAGCAGTGGCTTGGCCCTGTCCAGTTTTTCCACGGGTCAAATGAAAGATGATTTGCAAAAAAGGAGCCCCTGATTGGTTAATGAACATCTCTCAATTTACAGCAGCAGAATGCTGGGTGCCATCAAATGCAAGCCCAAGTTAAAGCTATGACTGCTTTAATAATCAATGACTGCAGAGTATTTAAAAAAACAGCAAAGCTTTCAGGGGCTTAAGACTTATTGCTTGCATTTTCTCAGCTTTCTTAAAGAAAAAAGGGGTGTTGTAGAAAATGGTCAAATTTATCATTTATAGCAAAATATTAATGTAGCAGCAGGAGACTTGATGTGGCCATCTATCTCCAAGCATTCAGACTTCAAAGGAAGCATAAACACGAAATTAATGGTTTGTCTAGTGTAAAGGAAAAATAAATGCAAATGTAGCCTCATTAATACCAAGTGGGTGACTTCTTGGTTTATGGGGTTTGGATTGATTTTGTCAAAGGCCAATAGATTTATTAAAAATGTCTTTTAAATTTAGCATCCCTATACCCATTAGTAGAAAGAAATAAAATTCTCTGCAATCGCCACCACCTCTCCTCCTCCTCTCCCCCCCTCCCTGGATGTTGTTTTACCTAAATAAAGTTCCTGCATTAGGACTCACTTTGCCCTGAAATATGTCTCTTGTAGGAGCTGCTATAAACGTCAGCATTTTCCCCAGGGTTGCTTTATGGGCAGAGTGAATTTTAATGGCATCGTAATCTCGCTGCAATCAATTGTGCTCCATGGGAGGGGAAACCTCGGGGAGTGGCCATTAAGCACAGCTCTGCATCACTCCAGCCCTCAGCAGCTTCCAAAGGGGTTTTTTCCCCCTGGTTTTTGTTGGTTTTTTTTTTTTAATACCTGCTCAACAAATGGCTCCAATGAGAGGATGCTCACTCCTCAGGATGAGGGTCTGGCTGGGACATCTCCCCTCCATCCCTGAACCTCCAGGACAGGATGGGATGTTCTCCAGGTGTCCCAACAGCAGCTGGTGGCTGCCACCCCTTGAGTGACAGAGTGGCTGAGCTGGTTTAACCCCCACGACAAACCCTGCCCCAACACATTCCATCACTGCACCAGGGCAATCCCCAAAAACAGAGGGTGGAGGGAGGCACAGCATGCAGATTTCTTTAGGAAAATACAAGAATACAACCTTACAGTCCCACATCACATATTTTTGGGTGGCTGCAGGGCTCAAAATCACAATGCACTGCTCCAAAACCATTTGGAAGTTGTCCCAAATCCCAGTGATTTGTTCAGGCCATCTTAAGGAAAGGACTTGCAAAGGTGTTGCTGTGTTCCCACACCTGTGTGGAAAAATGGGACAGTGTCATGGGAGAGAAAGAAAAGCAGAGGAACAAGATCTGGGCTCCAAGGATGTGATGGACTGAGCAAAGATGAGATGGGGAAAATGGGTGAGAACAAATCTAGATGGGAGGGAAGAGATCTAAACTCAGAAAATGGAAATGGGAAGTTTGAAATTCCTGTGAAGAGAGGGGATGGAATGCAAGGGAGACAGATCCCAGATCCCAGAGTGGGCCAGGCTGGAAGGGACCACAGTGGTCACCTGGTGCCATCCCACGGCACAGATTGTGTGCTGGCAGCTCTGGATATCCCCAGTGAGGGACTCCACAGCCTCTCTGGGGTCTGCTCAGGGCTCAGGGAAGGTTCTGCCTCATGTCCAGGTGGAAATTCCAGACAGGGACAGCCCCAGCTCCCTCAGCCCTCCCTGGGCACAGAGATGCTCCAGGCCCTTCAGCATCTCCACAGCCTGCACTGATCCCACTCCTTGGAATCATCACACTCACCACACAGAAAAACACAATGTGATTTATATTGCCCTGAAAAAAATAAAAGTTAAGGCATTGGGTTACCTGGGAACTGGAGTTTTGCAGCCACCTGCACACTGGGTTAAAGATTGCCCAGGGATGCACCACCTCCAGCCCAGCACAAGGTGCCACTTGGGCACATTTATTCTGGAGTTCTTGGCAACTTCAGATTTGCAAATTTTCTTTCCATCAGGAAAAAAATAGATGTTGGGCTCTAGAGGTCTGTATTGCAGGAAGCAATGGTATATTTGGAAGGTAGGTGGAGCCCCTTTGAATGCCATTCATAGTGCATCCTCTCCTAAAACCAAGCACTTCCCTCTGGCTATGAGAGTCCAAGTCTCCTGCACAGAATCCTCCACTCAGACAGACACAGGAGATGTGGATGTTGGGCAATAATGGGATAATTTCCCATAAAAGCTATAAAAAAATGACAAAATATCTATATGTATATGCATTTATTACAAGAAATAATGAAAATCCACAAGCTGAAGCTTTGTTAAAACCAGAAATATTTTCAGTGCAGGAGTCCCCACAGCCTACCTGGCAAGGACCTCTGTGCCTCTGCCTTTCCCTGCCTGGTGTGGGAATTCCTAATAAAAGTGACCCCATCTGCTGTCACTATCCTTGCATAAATCTCGGGGCTGACAGCGATTAGCACAAGACAAACGGTCAAGAAAAAAACGTAACACTCTCCTTGACCTAGAAATCATCAATTCAGGAAAGCCTCTGCACACAGCCTGGGACCTGTCAGCAGGGCTGGGAGGGCAGCAAGTCTCCCAGCTCATTTAAATCTTGTGGATGCAAAACGTTTGTCCTACATGGGCAGGTCGAAAGCAAACCCAAGTGAGAGCAGAAAACTCAGCACAAACCACACACAGGTTCCTCCAAGCAGAAACAAAATATTTAAGGGGAAAAGAAGCCTGATTAGGTTGTCATTTGCATCCACATCCAAGTGCAAACTCGGCTTCAAGGGGATTTTTAAAACTGGAGATGGCATTGCAGCCTGTGCAGAGCAATTCCCAAGTCACCAACACAAGCCAGAGCTGACCCTTGCATGGGAATCTCCCTGGCTGGGCTTTTCTGAGCCCACAGCAGAGCTCTGGAAGGAGCTGGAGCCACTGGGAAAATCTTCCTTCTTGTGCTTGCAGTGCTGCTCCCCTCATGACAGGGAACAGGGATCCTGGCTGAGCCCACTCTGCTGGGAGTGGGTGTCCCCATCTTGGAATGCCACGATTTTGGCATGGCCAGTTCCCAAAACATGCAGAGACCCTGATGCCTGAGCACCTCCAGCTTGGATTTGTGGCTTGGTGTGGCAAACAGGAGACAGAGACTGTGGAGAAACAGGGAATGTGGAGAGGACAGGGATTTTTAAAACACAGCAGGACACAACAACAACAACCACAAAAAAAAAAAAGAAAATGGTTAAGTAAGAACTAGGGCAAATCCTCCTCCCCCAGATTTGTATTGCCCCTCAGAGGGAGAGTAGGAGGATTTGGGTGTCTGATAGAGGAAGAGCTCAATTGCAAGGAAAATCTGAGTGCACAAGGGATGCCAAACCCCCTAGGGGTGACCCAGCAAATTAGGAGGGCTGTGTGGTAATGGAGAATGAGGTGGAAGAAGGAACCCCTCACCCTGTGTTGGCTGTTTCCCAGGAAGGAGCAGTGCCCATGGCTCCAGTCCATGCCAACACACACCTCCCACCTCAGGAAAAACACCACATTCCAGGAGTTCAGGGCACAGCACGCCCTGAACAGAGCCAAGCCCTGGGAGAGATGCACAGTGAGGGCATCCCAAACCTTTCAGGGATGGGGTCAGGAAAATCACCACCCCCTCCTGCTGGAGCACAGCTCGTTCCTCCTGACACCCTGGGTGCTTTGGGGATCCTCCAGTCCCTGCAGGCAGCACCAGGACACCAGCCAAGACTTCCCTTGTCCCCAGTTTGGGATGGACTCAACCCTTTGGAGCCACAGCAGGTCCAGAGCTGCAGACAGCACACAGCTCAGCTCAGCCTGCTGGGCTGCTGTGGGAGCCCAGAGTGTTCCTCTGGCCTCCCTGGGGGTCTCAAACCCCCCTGGCGAGGGTCTCAAAGAGCCCTGAGTGAGACCCTGGTGTCTGAATTCAAACCCCTGGGGGAAATTACCAACACAGAGGGATGGAAACAAGGCACCAAAATCAGTAAAGTGTCAATTAGGTTGTTAGAAGGTAGATAAATAGACTTTTGGGGATGTTTGTGATAAGGGACACGTGGCCAGGATGGAGAATTTGGGGTGTGGATTCCTCTTCCTCCTCCTCCGTGCCATCCGTGCTGGGTGACATGCTGGCACTGTCAGACTGGATGGGTCAGAGCTGGGCTGTTTAACAAGGCTGTACTGGGTTGGAAAGTTGTCACAAACACTCGGCAGGTAATTCAGGCTGTGTGAGATCAGCCCTGCCCTCAGCAGGCAGATTCCATCCTGGGTGCAGACCATTGTTAGCTGAGCAAAGAGTTCCTGAGACAAGAAATAATAAAACATCCTTGAAGCCTTTGAAACTGTCTGCTGCAATCTCTCGTGGGCAGCTTGGGGAAAATCAGGATTTACACACTGCATGTCCTGCTGAGGTGATCTCAGGTGGTGACAGGCTGCCTCTCCTGTGTGCCCTTCCAGCTCCTCTTTAGCCATGCTCAGCCCTTGGAGCCCTTCCTGAGCCCCAAGGAACTCCCAAACTGGTGTCCTTTATGAGAGCTCTGGCTGGCTGCAGGAAGAGCCAGTAAATTCCTCAGGCTGCTTCTCCTCCTTCCCCCAGTGCTCTGGAGCCATTTCCTGGTGCCCACGCTGGCAGCAGAGCATCCTGCTGCTTTTCCCTTTCTCATTCCTCCTTTCTGATAGAGCTCAGAAGAAATGCAGTGAGTGCATTCCTGCTAAACCTGCAGCACCCCTAATATTGCCTTGCAAAGTGAGAGACCTCTTGGCAGCCACACAGCTGGAAAGCCCTTTGAGGCTTGTCTACACTGCCACTGCCGTGGTCCTCACTGGACAGCTGGGAATGGATCCAAAGCACCAGGGCAGAGCTGCTCTGTGCTGAGAGAAATCAGCTTGTGCAGCAGGGAAGGCCACCATGTAAGAAAAACAGGATTATGGGGGATGCTTCTCTTCCAGCCTTCAAATATTGGGGGAAAAGAGATGAGAGAAAATTCTCAGAATATCCCTCCTTGCCCTTTTCGTATTTTAAAAGATTTTGGAGTGCCAGGAAATGGGGGGGATGCCTTTCCTCTGCCAGAGGGCAGGCTTGGATGGGTTATTGGGGAGAAATTGTTCCTGTCAGGGTGCCCAGGGAAGCTGTGGCTGCCCCTGGATCCCTGGCAGTGTCCAAGGACAGGCTGGATGGAGCACCCTGGGCTAGTGGAAGGTGTCCCTGCCCATGGAACTGAATGAGCTTTAAGGTTCCTTCCCACCCAAACCATTCTGGGCTCCAAAGACATCTTTTCCTCAGGGCCACAGCCAGTTGCCATCTTCCCCCAGTGAGCTCCTGCACCCTGGGATGGGATGGGATAATGGGATGGGATAATGGGATGGGATAATGGGATGGGATAATGGGATGGGATAATGGGATGGGATATTCCCTGATCTCATCTCTCTGGTTCCAGCCAGGCCACACTGGGGCTTGCACTGGCTTTTTTCTGCCTCCTCCAAGCCCATTCAGACCCCATGGAAAGGAACACTCTTGCCTCTGCTGGTGCTGTCCCAAAGGATTCAAATGTCATTCCTTGCTTTGCTGTGTTTGTACTGCTCCTGGTGGAGTCTCTCAAGGATTGTCACTCTCTCTCCACCCTTTGAGAAGAGCAAAATCGTTGTTCTCATCCAAGAGCAAGTCCAAAATCCCTCCCACAGACTCAGAAGAGGCTGGGTGTTCAATTAGCCACGGTCTGGCAGCTCCAACCATTCCCTACAGCACCCCAGGGCATCGATGAACATTTCCTCCCTTCTGTGGCACCCACCAGGCCAGGGCTGGAGCTGCTCTCCCATCACATTCCCCACATCCCTGGCCAGGCAGTGCAGCCCTTCCCACCTGCTCCAGATTGTCCACGCTGTCCCCACACTCTCCCTGCTCAGGAAACCAGGTCTTCCTCCTGCCTGCACCAACATGAGCCTGAGATAATAAACGAGGAAGAAGAGAGAAATCATCAGGGCTGTTAATTTGACACCAACTCTTTTGATCTCCTCTTCAGATCATAAGGGAAGGGTAAGTGTGCTTCCTTTTAATCTTCACTCCCGCACTTTAAAGGCCTCAATAATGTTCCCACCAACCAGATCATTTTCATTTGCAACTCTAATTAATCTGTGAATAAATATGCTTCGGAGAGGTGGATTGATTTAAATGAGGGCTGTCTTTTCACCTTTAATCTATAATGCTGCATTTCTGTCTCTTGAGAAAATAGCTCCTAGCTTGCACTCTCTGCCTTTCTCCCCAAGTTCATGCAAGGCTCTTTCTCCTCTTTTTTTATTATTATAAAATAATGGCTTCAGCAGGTGAATAAAAGGTTAGGCAAGTTTGACAAAAATGGGAAGCTATTCACCCTTGCTACCTTTAATCTACTGCATTCTCCTCCTAATGAGTGTAAATTACCCAAGCCATTTCCCAGAGCCTTTTCTGGCATAATACCTCGGGCAGCCCATTCTCACAAGGGCGGGTTTGTATTATTAGCACCAGTATTATCTTTAATCTTTTGTGGTGTGAAGAATGAGGACAGCACAGGGATCCACACCAGGCAGAGTGGGAGCCAGGCCCAGGGGGACTGGGCTGTGTGAAGGAATGGTTCCTCCAGCAGGAGGATCTGGCATCTCAGAGCATGGAAACACAAAAAAAAAAATGTCCAGCCTCGCAAAGCTGAAGTTTTCTTAAAGGGTTTTTAGTGGCTTCAGCCCCAAAACCCTCCCAGCTGCACAGAGAAATCTGCACAGCAGGACAATTCCCATGTCTGGTGTGAGCAGGGCTCAGAGGCCACACTTGGGGAAGTGATGGGTCTGGGGGTGGTGGGGCTGCCTCACTCACTGGGATCTTGGGCAGAGACCCCTGCTAGAATTGAAGGAGCACCCTGGAATGATTTAGGCTGGAAAACACCTCTGAGGACATTGAGTCCAGCCAGGCCCACCACTAAACCCTTTCCTTGAGCACCACATCTTCACATTTTTTTCAATGCTTCCAGGCACAAACTCACGAGCTTTGAGGACAGAGAGGATGAAGAATAAATCTAATGCAAAACATCCCAAATGAAGGGGAGGTCTGGGAGGAAATCTCTCAGTGCCCATCTCAAGCTGCCCAGTGACTGAGAAGATGAGGAGAACCTCAGAAGGAGTCTCACATCCCCACTGGTGATCTGGAGAAGGCATTTAAGACATTTCTCCTGGAGGTGCTCAAGTCAAATCAGAAGATATGAAGGGCAGTTTCAAAGGGACTGCAGCATAGGGGATTTGGGCAGGAAAAGCACAAGGCTGGGGTGAAATATCCTCATCCCCAGAGAGAAGAGCAGGGATTTTCCTGCAGGTGTGAACTGCAAAACAACTGAAACAAACAGGCAATCCAGAGGAAATCAAGGAGCAAGTGGTCAGGGTGGCTTGAGGAATTCCTGAAAGGCTGTACCAGGAAGCAGGATGATGGGCACAGCTTTGGGAGCAAACTGGGAGCATTGCCACTTTTCCATGGAAATCCCCACACCCTGCCAGATCCACGGAGCCCAGGGGTCAGCATCAAACCCCATCCCTCCCTGGCAAGAATTGATGCCACCCCTCCCTGGGCATCCCCATCCCCTGGCAGCTGGGATGCAGGACAACCTGGAAACTGCCCTCTCCCAAACCCTGCCCACAGCTCTGCAGAAGAAATGGAGTTTCCACTTGGTCCAGGATAATAAAACATTAAAAAAAAATCCTCCTGGAGCAGCAGGAAAATCTTGGCTTTGCTTCAAGCAGTGGCTGGGCCATTGAGGAGCCCATCATTCCTCTCATCTCCTGTGGTTCAGGTCCCCATTACTTCAGTTATATTATATGTCTTGCTTTTATTTTTTGCATTTGCCACTTGTGATTATTATTCTGCAGCCTAAGAATGCCTGATATTCAGAGGCCCTTTGTTTCACTCTCATTATGCACACATATATGTTCAAGGTCGCCAGTTAGTCTATTATTCAAGTGGGCACTTTTTTTTTCCTGTTTCATCCCCCCTCTCCCCAAAGAGGCTCAGTTCAAGGTCTCACATTCTCTGCTTTCTCCCTTAAGTTTTACCATTTCTCTTCCTTAGAAAAACATTTTCCCTTGCCTCACATTCTCCACTAGCTCCCATTCCATTCAACCCTTGCTAATATATATATCCAAAAGCAGCCCAGGGCAGACCCCACACGCTGTTTTAAAAGAATCAAAGCAAGCTCTTTATTTCCTTCCACTCTCCAATAATTTCTTGAGTTGCAAAGCATTCTTGGAGGTGCCCAGGAGATTTGCAGCAGCCCTGACACAAATCTCAGGCTGCCCCGTGGGGATTTGGGTGATAACCACGACCAGCAAGGGATCTTAGAGCCCATCCAGCCTCACCCCTGCCATGGGCAGGGACAGCTCCCACTGTCCCAGCTGCTCCCAGCCCTGTCCAGCCTGTTTTTGGACACTGCCAGGGATCCAGGGCAGCCACAGCTGCTCTGTGCCAGGTCTCACCTCCCTCATTGCCAGGATTTTTTTCCCCAATATCCCATCTAAAGCTTCTCTCTGCCAATGGGAAGCCATTCCCCCTTGTCCTGGCAGTCCAGACCTTTGGAATTATTCTCTCTCCATCTTTCTTGTCAGAACTCTCAAGCACTTAGATCACCCCAAATCTTCTCCAGGTGAACAATCCCAGCTCTCCCAGCAGAGCTGCTCCATCCTCTGCTCATCCTGGTGCCTCCTCTGGCTCCACATAACCCACAGAGCCAGTCTCACTGTCCATGGAGCTCTTCCCTGAAGCAATGCAAGCAGGAGATGAAGTTTCCTGGCACGTGGGCCCATGTGACACAAGAACCAGGCCAAGACAAGGAATATTCTGCCATCTCTTATGCACATGGGTTATTTTTTTTTTCATTTAGGAGCAAAAAAGAATTCATCTCCCATCCTCTACACCACAACATTCCTCAAGGCCCTCATGCCCCAGGTTACCCTCACCACTTGTTTTATTTACAGTCAGCTCTGCCCCCTCTTTCTCTTCTTTTTCTGCTTTATTTTTTTTTTCCTTTAATATATTTTTTTTTTTTTTTGTTTGCCAGGCTCAGTCGCAGCACAAGGACATGGGGAAAAAGACATTCTTTCAATTCTTCGGGCATTGTGGCTCCTGAAATGGGAAACAAGACAAAGCCAGGGAAGAAAAGCTTATTATGGGCAGCCTAGTTGGAAGAAAATGAATCACCCAAACAGATAGGTTTCAATGATCTCAGGCGAACTCCACTCTTTATTCCACACACCCGAGTCTAATTGTTCCAGAAAATGTTCATCTGCTTCATAATGGCAGCAATAATGGAAATGTGAATTTCCTTATGTGAAATAAGGAAGAAAGTTTATTCAAGGGTCTGCTTGGGAAAGTACAGCCATAATGCATTTTCTTCTGGGGGTTTAATAGAATTTCCTCTCAGAGAAATTAGATGGATAACAAGTAATTTTTTTATTTTTTTTTAATTTAAAGGCTATGTGAGCCAGAAGAGTTTCCTGCCATGAGAGAGCGCTCACAGGGCAAAGGGATGGGGCAGTTTTCTGGTATTGGAGCAGGGACAGGATGGGAAAACTCAATGGCAGGATTTTAATTCCAAACCTTCATCCCAGGGCTCAGCTGCAGGTGAAGTCCATCAGCTCCTAGACACGATGCCAGGTGTCCCTCTAAGTTAAAACCCTGCCTCTAGTCCCTTTCCAAGGGTGAAAATACAGATTTAGGCCATGCAGGAATATTTCCTGTGGAGGGGCAGCACGGGGGTTAAACAAGGCATGGAGAAAACTCTTGTTTGAACTGAAGAAATGTGAAATTGTTCCCTGTGGGAAACGTGGCAAAGTAGCCAGAACTTTCTTCTGGGGGTTTAATAGAATTTCCTCTCAGAGAAATTAGATGGATAAGTAATTTTTTTTAAAATTTTTTATTTATTTGTGAGCCAGAAGAGTTTCCTGCCATGAGAGAGGGCTCACAGGGCAAAGGGATGGGGCAGTTTTCTGGTATTGGAGCAGGGACAGGATGGGAAAACTCAACGGCAGGATTTTAATTCCAAACCATCATCCCTCATCATGCCAGGGCTCAGCTGCAGGTGAAGTCCATCAGCTCCTAGACACGATGCCAGGTGTCCCTCTAAGTTAAAACCCTGCCTCTAGTCCCTTTCCAAGGGTGAAAATACAGATTTAGGCCATGCAGGAATATTTCCTGTGGAGGGGCAGCACGGGGGTTAAACAAGGCATGGAGAAAACTCGTGTTTGAACTGAAGAAATGTGAAAAAAGTCCCCACACGTCCCTGTGTGCCTGCCTGGCAAACAGAACCGTGCTGCAGCTCCCCAGGGAGAACATTTTGACACGAGCTGAGGGAGGCTGGCTCCCACTCCCCATCCTTGAGCTGCAGGGAGGCAAAGGCCCCTTTCAATTCCCCAGGATCCTGAAGGACGTGACCAACTCTGAAAGCCATGAGTCATCCCAAGGGAGCCAGGCAGGAGCAGAACTCCTGCAATTCAAGCTGGAATTGTGCTCAAGTGCTTCGAGAGCTGAGGCCTGAGAAAACAGGCTGGCAGGTGCAATTTTCCCCCTGGAGAAATTATAAACCTCCTCCTGTTGATTTATTTTAAGGGGAAGAAAGATTTCTACTCCATAAGGTTTGGTTTTTTTTTCTCTAAAGGACTCCCTGGGCTAGTCTTTGTCTTGATGTGAGGAGCAGTCAAGAGGATCTGCAGCAATAAGAATTTGCAGAATTTAGGGGATTCAAGAGAACAAGAAGATCCAGGAGGCAAGAAAACACATCCAAGGGGTGTATTCCAGCTCAGCAGCATAAGTTGGTTTGGGGAGATGAGCCCCTGGACTCCCCAAAACCCATTTTCCTCTATTTCAACTTAATCTGGGAGACTTGCAGCAAGGATGAGCCCAATTCCTGATGGCAGGAGCTGCTCCTGGCTGGAAAAGCACTTGGGAAGGACCAGGAGGAAGAGTCACAGCTCTCATTTTCTCCAGAGCAGGGCTTTGTCTGGCAGCACCTCTCTGCTCACTGCTCCCACATGCAGGGCTTTGAGGGAGACAGTGAAGTTCCTGGGGAAAGCTTCAGCTGGGAAACTGGTTAAAAGGCATCTGATGTTTATGTTCAAAGCTGTAGTGCTTGAAGTTTTATAAAAGTAGCAACCTGGGATTTCCCAGGGAATTAATTGTGCAGCTTCCAGTGGCATTTCAAAGAGCAACCCAGGAAATAAGCTCCTGATTTCCAGCATCATTTACAGACAAGCAAAAAGCACTTTTCTCCCCCCACCCATAATTCAGATTCATCCCAAAAATGTGTCTGTTGTCTGAATAGAGACTTTATTTTAATTGGTGCCCAGTTTTCCTTGGAGCCAGGTGTCCCTGGAATTGGACAACCTTTCATGTCAGTGGAAATGCAAGTTTGAAAAAGGTTTAGCTCCCTTTTTAATTTTACTCACGTGGAAAAAGAAGGAGGAAGGATTTCCAGCCACATTCCAGCTGAGCTCTGCCCCTGAAACCCCCTGCACAGGTGCCCTGCTGATGTATTTTACCTCTGCATTTTGAGCCTGAGGTAGGTGAAAGGAAGGAATTCCCGTGTCACAGGTCCTGTGCAAACCCTCAGCTCTTGGGGAAAGCTACAAATGCACAAAAGGCACTAAAGAGCCCCGTGTGATGCTGGCACTTCAGTGATGCAGGGATAATTAACTGGGCTTGCAGGGTGAGCTGTGTCACCATCAAGGAGAGCTTGAAACTGCCCCCAGGATCTCCAGGGGCTCAGGGCTCCGTGTGAAGTGCAGGAACAAGTCTGGAATTTGGGGCTGGGAAGAGCTTTGTGTAATCTAAAATCTCTCAGAAATCACCAAGTGAGGACCAGGAAGGAGATGCACCTTGACATGGAAGTGAAGTGAAGAAAAGAGCAAGGGAGAACAAATATCTACCCATCTTCATCATCAGGGCACCAGAATCTCAGAGCCTGTAGCCAACCCTGGCAGGGTAGAACATCTTTTCTCTCCCTTCCCACCTAAAATAGCCCCTCAGGGATATCAAAGAGGGACACAAAACATGAAGCATCTCACCTCAGGACAAAGAGCAGAGACCAGCTCCCTCCAGGAGGGATCCACCCAGCACCAAGAGCACTCTCAGCCTTCCAGAAACCCTTTTCAAGGCTCTTGGTGAGCTCCCCAACTTGTGCCAAGTAGGATTAGCTGCACTCTGCATCCTCCATCACACCCTTGCCTCAGTCCCCATCACATTCCCTTAAAGGGAGTCTACAAAAAAGCTGGTGAGGAACTTTGGACAAGGGTTTCACACTGCCAGGCAGGGTCAGATGGGATATTGGGGAAAAATTGTTCCCTGTGAGGGTGGTGAGGTCCTGGCACAGTTTCCCAGAGAAGCTGTGGCAGCTCCTGGATCCCTGGCAGTGCCCAAGGCCAGGTTGGACAGGGCTTGGAGCAGCTGGGACAGTGGAAAGTGTCCCTGCCATGGCAGGAGGTGGAGCAGGCTGAGCTTTAAGGTCCCTTCAAACCCAAAAAATCCGATGATTCAATGACTCACTGCAATGCAAAGCTTTGCTTCCTCCTGAGACACGAAACAGGTGTTTCCCAAAGGGTTTGGTGTGCAGGATTGGTGATGGGGGGCTCAGGCATCCCTTCCAAGCCTGTTCCTATTCCTGCTAATGGATGGTGAGCATTGCATCAAATCTCCTGCTGAACTGGGACTGGCATCTGAGTTCTTTACACCATTCACAGGATTTGCTTTCTTTACACCATCCACAGGGTTTGGATTCTTTACACCATCTACAGGGTTTGGTTTCTTTATTCCATCTACAGAATTTGGATTCTTTAGCCCATCCACAGGGTTTGGATTCTTTACACCATCCACAGGATTTGGATTCTTCAGCCCCTCCACAGGGTTTGGATTCTTCAGCCCCTCCACAGGGTTTGGATTCTTCAGCCCCTCCACAGGGTTTGGATTCTTCAGCCCATCCACAGGATTTGGATTCTTTAGCCCATCCACAGGATTTGGATTCTTTAGCCCATCCACAGGATTTGGATTCTTTAGCCCATCCACAGGATTTGGATTCTTTAGCCCATCCACAGGGTTTGGATTCTTTACACCATCCACAGGGTTTGGATTCTTTAGCCCATCCACAGGGTTTGGATTCTTTAGACCATCCACAGGATTTGGATTCTTCAGCCCATCCACAGGGTTTGGATTCTTCAGCCCATCCACAGGATTTGGATTCTTTACACCATCCACAGGGTTTGGATTCTTCAGCCCATCCACAGGATTTGGATTCTTTACACCATCCACAGGGTTTGGTTTCTTTAGCCCATCCACAGGATTTGGATTCTTCAGCCCCTCCACAGGATTTGCTTTCTTTAGCCCATCCACAGGGTTTGGATTCCTTAGCCCCTCCACAGGATTTTGTCTCTTTAGGTGCTTTGACCTCCTGCTGGTGGCTGCATGGATCCCACCCCAGGGGCTCTGGAAACCCTTGCAGCTGGTTTTTCTGGAGGTGACTCCCATTGTTCCTTCCCCCTCTCACACAGCCAGGCCAAATGCATGGAAGGTCAGTGAGAAATGAAGCTGCTTTTATCTGCCATCTCCCACCAGCCCTAAGCTGGGTCCCCTTTTGCACACTGAGGCCTAGCCAAGCATGAAGGAAAATAATTTTACCCAATCTCTCTGCTCTAACGCTCACCAACCCCCCTGCCCTCCTCTTTTCCACAACTCCCCACCAATCTAAAAGAGAAAGAATTAGAAAAAAAAAAAAAAAAAAAAGCCCTTTCCACAATGAAAGCACAGCTAGATAGAAATCTTGGTGAGGCACCACTCTAAATGTGACTGCAGCTTTCAGCCTGTCCTCACTCAAATATCTCCAGCCCCACTGTTTACTCTCCTGCTATAAAAATAATAATAATAATAATAATAAAAAGTAGTGACCTGGTGGTTACTCGTGTTCCACATAATTGCAACAGGCAGAGGAGAGAGGAGTGATTAATTTGCCTTGTGAATTATGCATTATTTCCCTGGCTCCTTCCTCCCCCCCAAGCCCAGCTCCCAGCACACTTCTCCAGAGCTTTATTATGTATATTTGTATATTGTCACCTGTCCTGGCTGTGCTGGAGAGCTGCTGTGCCTGGGTATCACTGCAGGCTTGGTGTTTAATCCTCTCTGAGCACCCTGGGCTGCTTTTCAGGGGTTGCAGGAGGAGCAAACCCACCGAGCCAGGGCTGAGAGCTGGCCCCTGTAATTCCCAGCACCTGCTGCAGGATTTAGGGAGCCACACCAAACTTGCACCAACGAGGCAAAGGCACCCCAGGCACAAGGAGCAGGCTGCTCCTGGGAATCCTGAGTGGAAGAGCTCCTCCAGCCCAGCCAAAGATGGAATGTGTTTCCTTGCCTGATGCCCTGGGCAGAGGTGTTTTCCCCAAATCAGGGCATGAACAGCCCCACAGTGTCCAAAATAAGCAGTGGCACCATAATTAAGTGGATGTGGTGGTTCTTGGTCAAGGGTGATGACCAGGAGGAGTTTTTCAGCACTAATGGCTCTCTGGTGGGGTTTGGGTGCCCTTTGTGGGCCAGCAGATGCAGCTCAGGCTGGTGGAACTCCCATCCCTGGCCGTGTTTGTCCTGTGCCCTGTTTGGCTGGTGATGGAGGAGCTCCAGGGCAGAGCCATGGGATTGCTGAGGGGACTGGAGCACCTCCAGGGAGGAGTCAGGCTGGGAGAGCTGGGGAAGGGAAGGTGCTGTGGAGACCTGCAGGGTCTGGAAGGGCTGCTGGGAAGCCAGAGAGGGACTTTTCATCAGGAGTGACAGGACAAGGGGAATAGGGGTTCAGCTGGAAGGTTTAGGTGAAGCACATGGAAGAAATTCCTGGCTGTGAGGGGGGTGAGGCCCTGGCACAGGGTGCTCAGAGAAGCTGCCCCTGCATCCCTGGAATGTCCCAGGATGGAGCTTGGACAGCCTGGCACTGCTGGGCACTCAGGTGCCTCTCAACCCAAACCGTTCTGTCATTCCAGGGCTCTGTGCTCCAAACTGCACAGAAGGGGTCTGGAGAATGAACACCATCCCCTGGAGAGGCACAAGGACACCAGACCCCCTCTGCCTGCCAGTTCCACCCATGTCCCTCATCAGGACCTGACTTAACCATGTCCTTCCTTCCCAGCTGGGTGATTCCATGATTCCATGGCCCAGCTAGTCACAACAAGTGGTTAGATCCCTTCCTGGGGCCCCTCAATCAGCAGAAACACAGCCCATGTGGCAGCACCAGCTTTTCAGTCTCCTGGGACACCATCTCCTGCCAGGGGCTCCCAGGAAAGTGGGGGTTCAGCAGGAAAAATCGAATTTTTTGATCTCCCCCAGGGTTACCTGCAGAATTCTATGACAGAGATCTGCTGGAGACAAATCCATCCCTGCAATAACCCTGTGCTACAGGTGCCAGCAGCCTCTCCTAGTGCTCAGGGTGCTTCCCAGACATCTCCTTGCTCCTCCCAAGGAGAGGCTGGAGGAACAAGGAGTGGCAAGCACGAGTGAACCCTTCTCTAGATCTTCCTAAGGAGATTTTAGGAGAGATCTCCTGCTAAGGAGAGGCTGGGTACAAATTTTTCAGGATCTAAAAGCTGATTATAAGCTCAGATAAGGCCAGCTTTTCCAAAAAAAAAAAAAAAAGCTGCAGCTGAGCCACGGAGGGATGCCAGCTGCCTGTGCTGGGCTGCTGGGTGGATTTGCCCCTTTCTCTGTGATTTTGCTCTGCTTTGTGCCCCGTGCCCTGGGGACAGGGCTGTCCTTGCTCTGCCATCAGGTGCACACAAAGCCAGGAGCCCCTGCAAGGAGGAGAGCTCTGCGGAGCTGAAAGGCGATTAGCATATTCCAGGGGGAACTTTTTTGCTCGAAATGAGAATAAACAGAACTGAAGGATTACAAAACCAAACATGGAACATTACATGGAGCAATAATTGCCTCCTATTATTTCCCTGCACTCACCAAAACAGCTATTTAGACAAACAAAAGAGCAAAGAAAGGCAGAGACCAGTGCTGAAAGTTGTTTTATCTCTGCTAATCCCCACTGCTTTGATAAGTCTGTAATAGGATCATTTGGCATCTCCAAAGTGCAGCATCTCAGGAAATTTCTCTGAGCAGGAAGGTTGTGCTCAGGTGTCTGTTCCCAGCTCCCAGCCATGGGACAGAGTGCAGGGGAAAAAAAAATCCCCCTCTATTTTTATGCATGGGTACAGGAGAACTTCATGCACCTACTTTAGCAGGGACTGCCTCCAAATATTATTTTATTATTGTTTTATTAGCCTTGTTTTCGTCTTTCATGAGCAGGCTGCAAGGGCCAGTGGTGAAATCACCATCCCTGAAGTGTTCAGATCCCTGAAGAGTTGAAAATCCACGTGGATGTGGCACTTGGGGACGTGGGTTGTGGTGAATGCCAGTCCTGGGGAATGCAAGGACTCAGTGGGTCCAGCCCAGCCTCAGCAACTCCATGATTCTCTTGTCATCTGTTTAGTTCATATGGATGGCCTTTGGTGGAATTTGGGTGCATCTGCCCCTATTTAAAGCAGCCCATTCCACTGTCAGCCATTGGATTGCCACAGAAGTTGGGATCAAGGAGTGTGCCAGATATCAAATATCAACCTTTGTCCTGACTCCACAGGAAGCTTTTCTCAGTTGTTTGGTACTTTCAGTCCTTTCCCTCTGCACATTATGTTGTTTTGTACCAGAGACATCACACACCCCATTTTTTGTGTGCTCCAGGAGGTGTGAATTCCATGCTGCCTCCCAGCTGTGTTTTCTCCCAGCTCCTCCCAGCCATCACTGGTGGCAATGCCCCCATCTCCCACCTGTCCCAACCCACGTGGCACAAGCAAGAACCTTTAATTTTCCTCCCAAACAGTTTATTTTTTTTTCCAAAGCTGTGGCCTAAACTCGTGAGGACACCCAGTGCATGGTCATGGTTTTGTTTGCATGACTGAGCCAAGAAGAGAAATTCCTCCATGTCATTTGTGTCCAGCTTCACCCCCAAATTTGTTTTGTTAATATGCAGTGCTAGAAATTTGCCTTTGCCTGGAATTTATCCCCACTCCCCCATTTTTTTTTCTTTGTTGCTTGATATTTCTGTGAGGAAGGAAAACATGCCCTGCTTCCACCAGGAGGGCAGAGATGGATACCTGGAGTTGATCTGGTGGAACGTGGGGGGCTCGGGCACTTTTTTAATGTTGGATTTAAGATCAATTTTAGCCATTATTTGCCATATCAAAGTTTATGAGCTGTGCACAGAAACTTAATTGCATCAGATTTTTCTGTCAGGAGCTATGCTTTTCTGTCAGATTTTATCTCACAACAAAGAATGGTTCATGCACTGCTGCTGGCACATAAGAATTCATGAGCAGCTGCTGGGGGATAACATTTTCTCCATCAGCTGCTGAACTTTTTACCTGTACAGAGCAGTGTTGCCATTGTGCTAGCACAAGAGTAAAAAAGAAAACACCTGGAAACAACCCCAAAAGGACCCTGTTGCAAGAATTAAGGTCATATCATAACCATGTCTTAGCCAATCCCCACAAAAAATAAAAAAAAAAAAAAAGAAGAGGTGAAAATAAACTCCTTGATTTTATTCATCACTGATGCTGCTGTGCAGAGGTGGTGCCATCACACACTTGTTATCCCTTACACAGAGAAAAAAACCTCCTCATTATGTCCCTTCCCCTTGGACACAAGCAGCTGATGTACTAAACCTTCAATACTTGCAGCAGAGGGGGAATAAAGCAAATATTCTATGTGGAAAGTTCCCAGTGATGGGAAAATGCTGGTGTGGAAATCCTGAACTGGGATGGGTTTGGCAGCAAAGCAGAGATGCACACAGGCAGGGAAGCTGTATTTCTTGGGAAAGAACTCTCCCTGATCGTTGTGGGGTTTCCCTGGCAGTGGGAAGGGAGAAATTCCCTCCCTGAGAAGGGAAGGGGGTCTGCCCCTGGAAGGAATATTGCCAAGAATCACAGCAGGCTGCCCAGGGTGGAGATGGAGTCCCCATCTCTGGAGGGATTTACAGCAGGTGGCACTTGGGGACATGGGCTGCTGCTGGCTTGGAACTGGTGGGACTCAGGGACCTTCAAGGTCTTTTCCAGCCTAAACAATTCCAGGGTTCCACAAGAATTCCGTGGGGAGAGCCAAAATGAGCTCTGCCCTCCCACCAAGCCCTGCCCAGTGCAAATGTCGCTTCCTGCCCCAGAGACTTCCCAGGCTGGGAGAGGAGCAATTCCAGGCCTGGCTGGTATTTCCAGGGAGCACCAGGGCTGTTCCCAAGAGCAGATTGCCCGTGGCTGCCTCAGGAGGTGTGTATGGTGACTGTTCCTAGTCACAGCAATAATAAGAATTGAAATGAAATATCGGCGCCCCATCTCGTTCAGCATATCTCCATTTCAAATCTGGGTTTTGTAAAGAATATTGTGAGTATAATGCAGCCCCCTCAGCAACCTGCTCTGCTTTATTACACAATCCACACAAGTTTTCCATTTTTTATTGAATTGGTCACTCAGTCATACTAAACATGGCAGAAAAAGAACAGGAAATAAAAACCAACCAAGAAATAAAAGCAGGGCTTCCAAAGCTCTTCTCTCTGAAAGGAAAGCTGGGGAGTTCTTCAGAGTTTATCCAGGAGAAAACCACCTTGCTTAGAATAAAATTGTGCAGTGGAACAGAAAATAAGATGTTACTGCAAATGAAATGTATTCTTTAGTGGCAAAAATTAAAGATGTCCTCGGAGATGGGCTTGGGCTGTGTCCATCCCCCCAGCTCCTCCCTGGGAATGATGACAGGACAGAAATGCATGGAGGGGCTGGCCAGGGCCACCTGGTCCCTTTGCCACTTGCCCATCCCTGCCCACCCCAGAGCTCTTTAGTATGTTGGGAAAGTGAAGATGTTTAGTTCGCCGTGACATCTTATTTTCTGTTCTGCTGCACAGTGTTATTTTAACCAGAGCAGCCTGCTCCCAGATAAACCCAGAGGAGCTGGATGCCTCTGGAAAATCCTGCTCTCCAATGTGTGGGAGTGCTGGGCCCTGCTGTGGATCCCACTGCTGTTGTCCTGTTCGGAATTCCATGGAGAAGGATCCATCTGTGCTTAATATGCAGCTTGGAGGGGCATGAAAATGAGGATGTGCCTGGGGAGGAATGCTCATCTCTTAATGAAACCCAGCCTGGAAGACTTTATATTCTCTGGAAGGAGTTGAGTGTGGGCTCCATGGGGGTTTTGTCTCATTGGGACACACAGTGAATATTCCTCTACTCCAAATCCACCTGGATTGGAAAGGTGCTCTTCAATCACCAGGCACCACTTGGCCTCTGAATGCAGCACCCAAAAGTGCCCAAAGACAGCTCTGGCAGGCAAGGCAAGACTTCCTTCCTCCCCAGACCCTTGGTGGGATATTTAAGGTCTCCAATAATTCGTGGTCAGGTCATGGCCATGAATTTGTGCTCACCTTTGGGAGTGTGGGGTCATCTCCCAGATCCTGCTCTCTTCTTGGCCTCAGGAGCTCCCTGGATTTCCTTGCTGCAACACCCCCTGTGTGAAAACTCTTGTCTTTGATTATTTGAAATGCTCAGATTTCACTGATTCTCCAGCACTTCTTGCATTAGCTCTTCCATGATACTTTTCCTGATTGACTGTTCATCATGGGCAGCTTTTATGGGATGGTGGGACAACTGCCCACTGCATTTGGAGTAAAGAGAAAGCTCAACATGTAATTGCACCAAAATATCAAGCCCACCTTCACACCAGGAATTACTGTAATTAGCATCTCCAGCTTCATAATTAGGAGATGCTCAGGTTCAGGAGTTGCTCAAGGTGCTTTTCCAGGTTGTTGCGTGGGATCTAAGGCCCCCTCCAGCCCACAGGCAATATTTCCCTTCAGTTACAGCCTGGGTCAGGAGCACTCCACTGCTTTCACTGCATTTCACTACTGCCAGATTCAAACTTTGGTTCTCTGCCCGGGAAAATGCAATCCTAATATCCTGATAATACTGCACAGCTTACAACATTTTCTCCATCAGCTGCTGAACTTTTTACCTGTACAGAGCAGTGTTGCCATTGTGCTAGCACAAGAGCAAAAAAGAAAACACCTGGAAACAACCCCAAAAGGACCCTGTTGCACAGAATTAAGGTCATATCATAACCATGTCTTAGCCAGTCCCCACAAAAAATAAAAAAAAAAGAAGAGGTGAAAATAAACTCCTTGATTTTATTCATCACTGATGCAGAGGTGGTGCCATCACACACTTGTTATCCCTTACACAGAGAAAAAAACCTCCTCATTATGTCCCTTCCCCTTGGACACAAGCAGCTGATGTACTAAACCTTCAATACTTGCAGCAGAGGGGGAATAAAGCAAATATTCTATGTGGAAAGTTCCCAGTGATGGGAAAATGCTGGTGTGGAAATCCTGTACTAGGATGGGTTTGGCAGCAAAGCAGAGATGCACACAGGCAGGGAAGCTGTATTTCTTGGGAAAGAACTCTCCCTGATCAGTGTGGGGTTTCCCTGGCAGTGGGAAGGGAGAAATTCCCTCCCTGAGAAGGGAAGGGGGTCTGCCCCTGGAAGGAATATTGCCAAGAATCACAGCAGGCTGCCCAGGGTGGAGATGGAGTCCCCATCTCTGGAGGGATTTACAGCAGGATTCCCCCACTTTCCTTTAAACAAACGAGGACAGGGACAGACAGATCTCAAAACACAAAGAAATAACTCGGGATTGGGATGATGGGATTTGTTACCAGCCCCAAATCAAGGCCTGCAGCCCCCAGACCTTGCAGCTGCTTTGGTTGCAGATTCCATCACCTGTAGATTAAAAACTTTGTTAAAACAATGTTCACCCAAGCACCAGACACTTGCCTGGGACAATGACAGCACAAATAGTCCCCTCCAGGCACACTTTGAAGTCCTGAAGTCCTCAAAGTCCCTAAACCAGATGGAAAAGTCTTCCCTGAGCAGTCTTAGCTAGCACCACCTAAACTGGCTGCAGTACGACCTCCATGGCAGGATCTCCACTGCTTTTTTGTTTAACTGGGGTTTTCTTTGGCCAGCTCCAATTTGGAAGCATTCTGTGTTCCTAGAGAAAGGATTCCTGCTTACAGCTTGGGTCAAACTTTCCCATTAGCACAGACAGGTTTTCTTCCCTGTTGTTGGTAATTTAAGTGAAAGAACACAGCAACAAACTCCTTCCAGGCAGCAAGAAAAAAAAAATTATTGAAAAGCCATGGGATTTGTATAAGGGAGATGGCAAAAAACAAAGTAGAAAAGACTCATTGGTCAAAGAATGCAACACCTCTTTGAAAACATGCCTTAAAATATCATGAGACACTTGTGGTCAACACCAGGTGTCTATCTGTGATTTCTTTCATCCTTCCCTTGTTTGTCTCTGAGAAAGATCTCCATCCTGGGAAAGATCCAGGCTGGAGCTGAGAAAAGCCAACAGCCTGGGAAAAAAACCAGATGAGGTTTCTCCACATGGAAAAGCCCAGAGAGCCACTGTCAGCCAATCTTACCTTGCAGCAGGTGAAGAAATGTGTCCTTCCATGGTGCAATTCATGGAAATGCCAGACTCTGCTTCTCCTCCCATCAGCCAGGCTGTAAATCCACTCCCAGTTCTGTGATCAGCCCCTCCTCATCACTGAAAAGGGGGTGGATGTGGCCCTGGCCTTGAAGTCACCTCTTGCTGGGCAGGCAGGAGTGCACTGTGGCCCACACAAAGGTGCTGGGCTCTTTGGGAGCAGAGAAAAACTCCCACTCAGCTGTGGCAGGGGAAGCCTGGCTGCTGTGGCTCCATATGGGACACCCTGAGTTGCCAGGGTGTCTTTCTGCAGCAGGAAATCCAGCTGCTGCCTGTGTGCCCACACATCTGCCTGAGGATCCTGGTGGGTTTCAGGGGATTCCTGCTTTCCCCCCTCACCCCAGGAGCTGGGGGGTGGCATGGGAATCAGGGGCAGCATGTCCCACAGCCTCCATTACCCTTGGGCCTTCTGGACACCCCTTTGTTCACCTCTTCAGCCCTTTCAGAACAACTTCTGGACAGTAGTTCTGTTTCTCCAAAGGCAAACACTGCTGGAGACAGTCACCACGTGGCAGATCTTTGTGAGTGCCCCTCACAAGCTACAATTAATATTAATGGCAAATCAAACACCATCCACGAGAGTCACTCTGGTGTGACAGGCTCAATTTCCAGCCCATGGCACCTTCCCATTCAGCACCTTAATGCAGAGCTGACCTTTCCAACAGCTCCAGGAACGAGATCAGCCCAGCAGGATGAATAATGGAAGAACTGTGGGTCACCCACTTGTCTGCAGTGATGACAGTGTGGCTGTGGTCACCTTCAGCTCCCCATGACCCCCAGGGCAGCCCAGGGTGAGGCCAAAGCCCTTCCTGGCTCCAATTCCCCTCCAAGCCTCAACTCAGCTTCAGGTCCTGGCAGCTCAGAGCAGCACAGGGAACTTGTCCTGAGTCCCAGGCACAAAAACATTGCATAGCAAGGCCATGAGGAGGTCACTGGGGCTTCTCCAGAGGTCCCATCAGAGTTCTCCAACAGAAGCAGGGCAGAGCCTCTGGATGCCAAGGGAAAACACGTATTTTAAGGAAAGGAGGAGGGTGTAGAGCCCTGCAAGCCTGCCTCACAAGCTGCTCTGATGGAAGGATGTGCTTTCCATGGCAGTGTTTGCTGAGGACACAGCCCTGGAGCTTTCCCTGCCAGGCCACTCTGCCTCCTGCCCTGTTTTGCTGCCTGGTCTCTCTGCAAAAGCAGAAGTTTCTTCCTCCATGGGGAGCCCTGTTTCATGGAATGCCGAGGGATGAGGTGGAAGCCCCACAGTGTGAGCTGGAGGGCACAGGGCAGATTTGCTCAAAGGACTGAGTGTCTTCATTATTAACAAGGCAGCAGATCTACTCAGCCTCTCTAAACATGGGGGCACTGGTGGGGGTGGGACCAGAGGGAGGCAGAGATCCCAGAATTTATCCCTTAGTACAGAAAGCTTGGTGAAGGTGAAAGCTAGAGAGGTGGAGGGGCTCAAAACCCAAAATTGTAATGGCTCATCATCCACCCTGCCCACCCCAGCCACACCAACCTTCTCCTCAAGCTGTGTGCCAAGGGAAGAGGAAGCTCTTCATTATCCTCCATGCTCCCTTCCCCACTCCCCCTCACGAGAAGAAAGAGAGGAGATAATGCCTGAAAAACCACCAGGAAAAAATGAAACAATAATAATAATAATATGGAGCTGTCTCCAAAGAGCTGCTTTCCTTGTGTGGCAGGCACCTCCTGGATTAACCTTTTGCACCTGCAGAAATGGGGAATGAATAACTGAGCAGCAGGCACGGCAGGAGAAGAAGGAGGAAGAGGAATCCACACCCCAAATTCTCCATCTTGGCCACGTGTCCCTTATCACAAACATTCTAGAAATCTACTTATTCTACACTCTATTTATTGTTTTGCAGCTTGCATTTCTTCTCTCAATGTTGGTAAATTGTTCCAAGGAGCTGAATCCAGCCCCTGAGACACCAGGGTCTCACTCAGGGGTCTTTGGGGACCCCTGCCAGGGGGGTCTTGAACCTCCCAGGGAAGGCAGAGGAGCACTCTGGGCTCCCACACTCAGATACCCAGAGGTGGTGCAGGAGGGGCAGGGGTCCTCCCTGAGCCCACCAGCACCATCCTGGGAGAAGCTGGGCAGTCCCTTCCAAACAGTCCTGGCATCCAGACTCCTTCACACAGACCCCAGCACAGCACGGGCTGTGCAGCCTGTGGGAGGGGTCCCTGCCCATGGATCAGCTTTCAGGCCCTTCCAACCCAGGCCATTTCACGATTCCATGATTCCACGTTGACCTCAGTCCTTGAATTGTGGCACAGATCACCCCACGCCACCAGCATCAGCTTTTGGGCTGACAAATTGCACGGGGATGATCTCCACCTTCCTTGCTGTCCTGAAGAGGGGGAAGGAGCCATGAGCAGAGTGCCCCTCCTGGGGCTCTGCCCTGGGCACTGGCACAGCAATATCAGCTCTGTCCCTGCCAAGCCATCCCAATTTTAGAGTCCCAAGGCCCTGGCTCCTACAGGACAATTTCAGGAAGATCTTTTCCCAGTGCAATGTGTGATCCCTGTTGATTGAGCTGCACACACATGCTGCTTCCTGTCCCTGGGGACTTGGAAGCTCCTGGCATGTTCCTAATGACTGAATTCTTGGCCCAGACAGGTAAATTGGCAGGCAGCTACCTTCATAATTCTTTATTTCCAGAATTAGCACAGACATAGACTGCAGAAAAGGAAGAGATAGCACATAAACACAGAATTTCTGCCAAAGGTTTTTTTTCTGGCCCACCAAATTCACAGACTTGCTTTCCACCTCTGCAAATAAGAGCCAAAATCCTGGCATGAGTCACAGCTGAGCCTTTGTTCGACCCTCCAGGTATCTGCTGGGGTCTTCCTGGGTCCATTTAGGATTGCAAACAAGCAGTTCAATTCACTCTGAAGGAGTACTTGCCCTCCATCAGGAGGGTTGATGCCAACCAGGGAGCAAGGCAAAGGGTTTTGATTCCACCTCTGCCTTCCCAAGGATGGCATCATCTGGGAGAAAGCATGAGCTGGTTCCTGAGGTGTTCACAGCCCAGGAAAAGGGGGCTGTGACAGCTGCAGCAAGGGCAGTGCAATGCACATCTGGGGGCTGTGGTTGTGGTCTCTGCTCCCTTTCTCCTGCCCCAGAGCAGGGACTGGTCCTGCTCTGTCCCCTCCCCTCTGAGCACAGTTTTGGGCCAGGCTGTCACACTGTCCTCCCCATCCTACAGAGCCCCAGCCCAATTCCATCACCCCCTGCAATGTCAAACTGCAGCCTGCTCTCATCCATCCTTTTCCTCCCAGGACTGCCCAGCCCCTCCCTCCCCAGCACCAGTGGAGCAAGCTTGCTGAGGTGAATTAAGCACATTAAATTTGTCTGTGTTATCTGCACTACCCTGGTGTCGGTTCAGGCGAGGATGATGGATATGGTCCTAACCCGACAGAAATTAGGGAAGTTCACACTGTGTTTTAATAGCAAATGCACTGATTTGACAGTGAATAATGGAGCTGGTCAGGTTCTATTAGTGGCAGATTAGACCATAATTCAATCTCAAACCTTGCTGTTTTAAGCCTTTCTCACAGACTGTATTAAACCTGACCCAGGTCTGAGGAGGCAGGATGGAGGTGCTGCATGCATGGGGGACAATCACACCCCACAGGGACCAGGGGACAAAGCTGCAGTCACATCCCAGGGCACCACAGCCTGGCACCTCCAATCCCAGCACTCAAACTCTCTCATCTGAGGTACAGTGAGGCTGGAAAAATCCTTCAGGTGGGCATCACAAGATGGGGGCACAGACCCCCACAGCTGGAATTTCAGGCTGGAAAAACTCAGAACACAGCACAGAGGGATGGAGGGGGAGGATTCAGGGGGTCCAGCCCAGGAAGGGCACCAAGAGAGGGATGGAGACAATGGGTAAAACAATGTGCCTGGTGGAGGGTGCAGTGTCAGAGGGTACCTGACACAGGGCTGTGTTTTCTGATTGAGAGGAGAATGCTGAATTACTTTAGCAATCATTTATTGAGTACCTAAGATACAGAAAACCTAGCAGAGATAACAATGTCCTGCAGATTAAATCCTCCATTAGAGAGGCCTCACTCAGCAGTTAGGCTTGTAAACATTTTCCCATCAGTTTTCCCTCAGCCTCCATCCCCCCCACACTGCAGGCTGAGAGAACAGGTAAGAATTTTGAGCATCTTCTCACTACAAGACCCCAAAAAAGCCATGAAATCACTGTCCTGCCTCCCATCAGGGAGAAATCTCCCCATCTCAACACCCCTGCAGGGCTTTGGCTGACTCTGGTGCTGCAGCAGCTTTTGGTCCCTGGATGCCCAGGCTGGTGGAGTTTGGTGGCAGGCACAGGACCAGGACTGCCACTTCAGAGGGACACTGCCACAGACACCCTGAGGGGATATTTTGCTTCTCTGCTGCTCCTGTGACATCCAGAATCTCCCATGTCCTCTCTGACCCCCTCTCCAGGAGTTCACAGGAGCTTCCCCTGGGCCAGCTTTTCAAATTCTTCCACTCTGAACTTCAAAACTGGAGCCTCTGCAGCAGACAGAAAAGCACAGACATTGTAAAGCAGCAGCACAGGCAGGTACAGAACAGCAGTCAGCAGGGCTTATTTACACTGAACCACAATTCCTGCTCTTTCAGCTCATTGGCAGCTTTGGGGTTTATTTACATAAGACAAATTTCCACCTGGACAAGGCATCCTCAGGCTACCAACACCCAGAAGCTGCTGGCCTTGGCAGAAAGGTCTGTCTGTGAGAGAGCCAGAACCCCAAGGGAACCCCCTGGGACACACTGGCTGTGACAGGAGTCAGCAGCAGAGCTGCCAGCACCTCTGGAAGGGTGGAGGGCCAGGACAAATGATCCGTGGATCTGGAAGGGCTCTGAAACCCACCAGGGGAGTGGAGCAGCAGTGTCCTGGTGGAGGGAGCTGCAGCCCCTCACTGCAGTAGAAAAGTAAAAGTAGGAAATGGAGATTTCCCCAGAGAATTGAAGGCAAAGGGGTGGACAGCTTCCAAGAGAATTCATGGAGCCAACAGGGATGGTCAAAATCCCTCCAGGGGGTTTTTCCCACATCTTTTTTACCTCTGCCTTTTGGGCTGTTTCCCAGCCCATCCAGGACTTGCACATCTCTCCCTGGGGAGCCTTTTTTGCTCATCTGTGCAGGGGCAGCAGCCCTTCCCAGAGCACTTTGACACGAGCTGGCCTGGGGAAGGCTCCCTGAGCTGCAGCCCATCAGCTGATTGAAGCTCTCCAGACACTCTCCAGCTCAGCAGGCTCTGCAATCACCCACTCACACTGCAGAGCACTAATGAGGATGGGTCAGAGCCCTCACACTGCTCATGGAACTCACCTGGGCTTCCCACAGGGGCACAGCCACTGGGTTTGCTTTAAGGCTCCTACAGTGCTGCAGGAAATCTTCCTTAGAGCAGTGGGAATGAATCCAGCCCCTCACACAGAGCACCTGCAGGCTTTTCCTTTCCCACAGGGGCTGCCAGAGAGCAGGGGGTGCAGCAGGACCCTCACACCAGATTCCCTCTGAGGCTGCCACAAAAACCTTCAGCTCAGCTTTCCTTTGTGGACACTGGGGAAAATGTCAGCCAAGCCTTTTCCCAGGTTCTGAGCTGGTTCAGCTTTAGCTCCCAGGCTGTGAAACTTCCCCAGCTCCAGCCAAGATTCTTTCCCAGGATGATAGCTTTCTTACAGACAGAGAGGAATTAATGACATAAAATTAGCACCTGGTGTTGACACAATGTACATGACATGGGATGTTTTCTCCTGTTACCCAATGAACTGTTCTATCTTAAATTCATGAACCATCCTATAAATAAAAGTCAGGTTTTCAATGAAGTGCTTCTTTTGCCCAAGAAGGTGTGTTGCTATTATTCACTGCCCCTAACTTGACAGCAACATTCCTTCCCCTCAGAGTTTTGTGCTGGGACTGTAGGAGCCAGACCAGCCTGGAAAAGCTGTTTTTGTGCTGTTTCCTTGACTCTCACCAGCACCACAACACCTACATTTGTGTCTGTGGGCCCACAGAGTCCCAGTGTGGCTTGGCTTGGAAGGTCACCCAGTTCCACAAATGCTTAAAGAGCATTTATGCTGCTGAGCCCAGCTTTAGAACAGCACCTCAACATTCCTGTCACGGTCTTTGTGGGACTTTTGGACTCTGGAGTCCAAATGGGAGCTCTGGGAGACTGCAAAGGTGGGAAATGGGACCCAAAAAAAATAGCAATTCCATGTCTTGTGGACAAAAAGCAGCAATCCCATGTCCTACACTGCTCTTCACTGGTGTGAAGCAGCTCACACAAAGCAAAAGGTTGTGTGCAGAGTAAGGACCCAACTCCCAGCAGCTCCCAAAACATCCAACCAAGCACCTGCCATGCTTCCCCTGAGGACACAAATCCACCTGGGACCATTCCCTGAGCAGTGACAGCTCTTTGCATGATGCTCTTTTTGGGGCTCTCCAGCTCTGCTGTCTCCTGATGCCTCAAGGACCTGGGAAAACATGGAAGAGATGAAAAATACATTCTTAAAGGCAGCCACAAACGTGTCCACAAGGCAGGCAGTGATGATGCCAGGGTAAAACTCAGTGTTTGCAGCAGCAGGGAGGGCACATGGTGTGGGGGCTGGTTGTTGGAAAGACTCAGGAGTTACTATTTTCTGTTTTTTAGGTTTGTATTTTATTATAAGGCATGGGTGTATGAGAGAGTGTAGGGCATGGAGAGTGATAAGAGCAAGGGGGTAAGAGAGAGTTTAGAGAGAGAGAGGTTAGAGGTAAGAGAATAGAGGTAAGAGAGATTTTCCATGTACAATCCAATAAGTATTCTTCCATGATGAATATTCTAATTTCCAATAACCAATTTAACACAATATACTAAATTCTTACTATTTGCATGCAACCTGTAAGAACTATTAAATTACCATGTTTTATGGCTTTCTTATCTGTAACCCTTCTCTTCAGACCTTTTTTGCTAAGCTTAGGACAAGATGTCTGTTAGTTTTTTGGTATTGTTTAAATAAAGGAAGAGGCCTTAAACCTTAACATAACTATTTTTAGCCTTTATGTCAAAGACTGCTAACATCTTTATTTCATTTATTGTTTCAAAACTACTTGCTAGGCACTCATAAGATTTTTTTATTCCCTCCCCAACAACATGGCAGGAATTTTTTGGCAGCCCTGATCAGAATCCATAACATCCTCAGCAGGAGCACTGTAATTCCTGCTGCTGTTCCCCAGCACTGCAGCAAACACAGGGCAGCCCCACCAGACCTCCACAAAGAAGTGCTGCTCCTTCAAAACTGATGGAAATTTGAAAAAAAAAAAATTTCCATTAAAATCTGAGTGGTTTTCCCCACATGAAAACCTTTATATTTTCCCTGTTTTCAGTCATAAGCAGCTGTGAGCAGAGAATAAATGAAGTCAAGGAGGGTTTGGTGGGGGAAAGAGGGAGAACTCCTGAGCTCCAGGTCCATGTGACCACTCAGAGTTTCATGTGGGGAACATTAAATGAGCTAAAACCTCCTGAAGAGTGAGCCAGGATTTTGCTGCAGTAAATGACACCTGGAAATACTGCATGGACAGTCTCAGGGTCCATCACTGTGGCCAAATACACAGATTTGGAAAAGGTGGAGCTTCCTCCTGCTTCTGCTGTACAGGGAAAAATGGTCATCTCTGGAAATGCTCACCCTGAGGGAGCCAGACCTTAAAAACAAGGTTTAATGTCAGCAGATAAAACCATCAGGAAACACACATTCCTCACCAAATGTCACTGCAGAGAGAGAGGAGGAAGAGGTATCCACACCCCAAATTCCCCATCTTGGCCACGTGTCCCTTATCACAAACATCCCCAAAAGTCTATTTATCTAAATTCTAACAACCTAATTGACACTTTACTGATTTTGGTGGCTTGTTTCCATCCCCTCTGTGTTGGTAATTTCCCCCAGGGGTGTGAATTCAGTGCCTGAGACACCAGGGTCTCACTCAGGGCTCTCTGAGACCCCTAAGGAGGCCCTTTTGAGGAATATTCTGGACTCCCACAACCAAACTGGCACTGCAGGAGGAAGTCACAGTGCAGAGCAGGCTTGGGAGCACTTCCCAGGAATATCCATGCAACACAGCTCCATCCATGAAATGGGAATAATAAACCACTCCCACAGCCATGGGACACAAGCAGTGCAAAGGGAATCATTGTAAATTTGGAGAAAATCAGGCATTTAGTGTCCACAGTCGGTGGCATGCATTGGCAAAGTCCATAAATCCCCAAAAGACTGAAGGTGTGACAATATCACACTGAGAAATCACCCCTTCCTCTGCCTCAAGGTTCATACTCAAGAGATTGCTTTCCCTGGCTGCAGAGACAATATTTCATGGACTGGGGATACCTGGACTCAGTCCTCTTGGGACTTGGAGTGAGGAAAAAAGAATCACGTTCAGAGCACTGAAGCATCTCACAACTGAGCTTCAGAGAAAGTCAATCCCAACTGTTTTAGTCGAGGCCTGGAGAATTTGAGGTGCACGTGGGTGGTCCAGGCCAGCTGTGCCACACCCAGTGTGTTGGAGTTAATGACTCCAAAAACACCACTAAAGCAAATTAAAGATCATGCAGCAAGGTTTTGAGAGCATTCTGATTTAAAACTGAATTGCTTCAAGTGGAGGGCAGTGACAGCAACCCTCATTCTCACTGCAGACACAAAAAGTTAAATCTGTGGGATGATACTAAAATAAGGTTTTGTGTGGCACTGATCATTCAGAAGCAGAAACCACCCCTTTGACTGCCAAATATTTCCTGGGAAGATGAGACTTCCCTACCAGAACACTCTGTCAAACATTGGAGACAAACAGCAAGCACTGGGGCTGCTCAGTCTGGAGAGAAGGTGTGGAGACCTCAGAGCACCCTCCCCAATCTGAAGGGGCTACAGCAGGGATTCTCCACCAGGAACTGGAGTCACAGGGCAAGGAGGGATGGGTCAGACTGAAAGAGGGGAAAGCCCAGAGTAATTTTATCCTGATAGCTCTTCAGGAGGGTTCTCCCTCACTTGTTAATTTAACGCTTGGTATATAGGAAAAATTAGAATTAAAATGTGCCTGGCTGCTCCCTTCATTCCAGATTCCATTTAGAAATATCTCCCATCTTGCCACAAAAATGAACTAAACTGCTCGGAGACGTTTTAGAGGCTGTATTTTATTTTTAGACAAGGCTGTGTGATTGAAGGTCCCACGCTCCAATGAAGTTTGCACAGATCAGATCACCAGATCCATCCCTGGCACGGGAGGAGAGACAGATCTCTGCTGCTTGCATCAAGAAGTGGCTTGGGGTGGATGAGGATCTCATTCCAAGCCCCTGCCATGGGCAGGGACACCTTCCACTATCCCAGGTTGCTCCCAGCCCTGTCCAGCCTGGCCTGGGACAGTTCCAGGAATCCAGGAGCAGCCACAGCTGCTTGGGGCAAGCTCCTGAAAGACCACAAGGATTGCCAGAATACAGGCACAGAGGACAAAGAGCTGGAGGCAGGTTTACCAGGTGGCTTCCTCGAGACTTCAGGCAGGGCTAAGCTACACCCAAAGCCTGCTGCTCCTCCTGCCACGGGGACAGCAAGGAGAGGAAACCAAATCTTTGCTTTTCTCCTTCTCCCAGGCTCTCCAAGCAGCAGCAGCGTGCACGTGATGCCTGAAGAGGCAGAGGCAGCTCTGATTGCACTGCTTCTGCACGAGGAGAAGGCAAGGAGTGCACTGGACCCTCATTAATCCCAGGAGATGGAGCCCATGGGACCACGGCAGCTCCCTCGGCGCCCGCATCCTCCACAGACACTTCTGGGATTTCTTATTAAAAACTGGATTCTTGGGCTGGCCACGAAACAAAGGAAGCACGAGGCTTAAAGCATTATGCAAGAGCCCCAGAAGTGGCCAGGGGTCAACACTGTGCCACCAGAGAAGTGAATTCCAGGATGCTTACGTCCCTCTCCACGGCTTTGTTTTCCCCCTGGCCCGCAGAACGAATGGAGATGTTTCAGCTTGGAGAGCCCAGAGTGGAGATGGTGGGTGAGGAACAAAATCCATCCCTTTTGAAATCCACGGAGCTAAGCGTTTGTGAGAAAATGTGTTCTCTGCACTCAGCAGGAGGGGAAGGACGTAAGGAAGGAGGGAAGAAAAAAGAGGGAAAGAGACAATGAGAAAGTTCTGGGTTTAATCCCGATGAGCCAAGTGCAGAGGATGGAGCCTAAACAGATTTTTTCTGATCCAAACACAGGGTAGAAGTGAGGTTTGGCTGCTTTTCCAGGAAAGCTTTGCAGAAAGCTGTCACCCAGTGCCTCCAAATAAGGCACAGATATCACAGGAAAGGCAGTATCCTGGGAGATGTGTGGAAGGACAATGATCAGGGAGCACTTTGTTGTCAAAACTTGGCATTTCAAAAAGGATGCACTGGTGATAAATCTAGGTTGGGAAGAAAAAAAAAAAAAGTCGGGACAGATATGTAAAAAATCTGGGTCAACCAGGTGATTAATTGTCCAATTGATCAAGTGTTTGATCAATAAAAGAGAGAGGACTGTGCCAAGGACTGGAACGAGGAAGGTGATAAAAGGAAGGGACAAAGGCTGGGAGAAATCCCTTTGAGGAATGCCCAAATCACCTACAGTGCCTCTTCTCAACACATCTCAATAATGCAGCATCCCCTAATTGTTCTGGACATGAGCCCGCAGTGCTGCTTGCCCTGGGCAGGATGAACTTGTCCATGAAATGCCCATCTTTAGGAGCACAGAAAGTTTTCTGTATTTATGAGGCAGACACCCATTTATTTGGGCTAGTGTGTGCCCTGAGCAGGAGGAGAATGAATTTATTGATGGCAATTTCGGTCTGACCAAGTATTTCCTTCCCTGGAAGGGTAAATGATCTGTGGATGCCATCCAAGCACCCTGGAGCTGGGCAGGGTGGCACATTAATATCCAAGAAATGAGGGTCAGGTCTGGGTGCTGGTGCTGCTGCAGGGAACTGGAGGCTCTCCCAGGTTGCCACAGCAGGGATGGATTTGGCTGCAAAGACCTGCATCCTGAGATATGGGGAAGGGCAAGGAAATCTAAGCTGGTGCCAGAACCAGTACTAAGTGATCATCACAAGGGTGAGCAATTAATGATCAGTCCAAAATCTGCACTTGTGTCCTGCCTCGAGCACAGAATGAGGCCAGGTCGTTAAACTCCTGCACAGAACCAAATTCAGTTCCTCAGAAACGCAGCGCCCGAGCAGAAATCCATCCCCACGTCTGCCTGGCTCCAAGTCCAGGCTGCAAACAGGAGCTGCTCAAAGCCCCAGTGCCTGCCCAAGGGATGCTGGCAGGGTACCCTGGGTGAGTATCCAGGAGGGGATGCATTCCTGGGGCTGGGGACTGACCCTGCCTCAGCTCCTGCTCTGCTCTGTGCCGAGGGATTTGGGGTTTCTCCAGCTCTGTTGCCATCCATCCTGCACAAGGGAACCCCTGCCTCACACCAGGCTCACAGACACCAAGCTCCAAAATAAAGCAAAACAGTTTGCAATAAAAAAAATCCCAATATTTGTAAATACATCCAGCCCTCATGCACAGCACCAGTTAATCAGAGAGCCAGGGAATCACAGAATGGCTTGGGTTGGGAGGGACCCTAAATCTCATCATATTCCATCCCCCTGCCAATTAAAAAAAATAAACTCTCCAAAGGATCTGACACTTCAGGAGTCAAAGACAACAAAAGGTCCAACCTGTCCATGGCCAACACAGCATTTCCAACAAGCTCCTCTTGTAAAATTAGCACGGCCTCAGCTTCCTCAGCTTTCTCCCAATTCAAACTCGGCAGTTTCGAGGAGAACTGGAAGTTTCTCAGCCAGGGTGCTTCTCATTCTTCTTTTTTTCTTTCTTCCCCTGCTCTGTCACAGCATCCAAGAGGTTTTCCTGGTGGGGATGTAGAAAGTGTGTTATGGTTCCTGGGTGAGGAGGGGAAGCAAGCAGGAGCCTGTTACACTCCGAGGCAGGGCTGATTAATTTGCAGTTAACCTCCTCTGCTTCATTATCCCTTCATCAGAGCCTGACAAATGTGCAAACAACAATGAAAAATAGAAATTAATAGGAGTATCAGCGCTGCACACAGCCTGCTATAGATTTAATCCCCACAGCAGAACATATGGATGTGTTACACCTTCTTTCTTTGTAATGACCTCATACCCACCCTCCTGTCCTTGGGCAGAAATCTATTTAAATTTAAAGAGATCTATTTATATACACACAGGTGTGTGTGTGTGTGTGTGTATCCATATGCATGGGCACACGTGGAGGGGAAGGTTTGCTCATCACTTATCAATTGAAGCTGGGAGCAGCACTTGGAATAAACTAAAGCACTTGGACAATTTGACCTCCTGTTCCCAATGTCTCAGCGAGGGAAGGGGATGACACTAAGCATCCTGTCCCCGAGACAGAAGGCATCAGGGCACTTCTTCTCCTCGTTATTCTAATTTTCACCTCCTTTCCATGGTTTTTGGTGCTCCTCTGCTGGGCTCAGAAGGGGCTTTTCACCAGGAGAGCTCACGGAGGAGCTGCGCTTTGAGTGGGAAGAGGATGCTGTCCCATTTTTTTCTGTGGACATCTCCTCCAGCCCTGCTGCTTTTTGAAGAGGAATGCGTGGGCTGGCAGGCCAGGAGGTGATTAAAAAAATTATATATTTGTGCCAAACCTCTGCAGTCCCTGGAGTCAGGCAATGTCACCACAAGGGAGCGAAAATCCACCGTGGGGAGTTGTCCGGGTGTTTGTATATCCCCCAGGAAAACCTGAGGAGCTGCAAGCAAACAGAGAATTTCAATCACTGCTACTTTCCTCGCTGAAATCCCCTTGAAAAAATTGCTGTTGAAAGAGCTCCTCATCTACCCTTCAAGGTGACCTGCAAATGAGGAAAAATGGGTTTGTGGCCCTTATTTTTGGCTGAGTTACGAGGGCCTGGAAAGTTGGCAGGGATTGGAAGCAACGCTGGGATTTCATTTTCTTTTTCTCTATTTTTTCTATTTATTTTATGTTTTTTTTTCTGCTAGAAATGCAGTTCTTGTTTTGCCTGGCACTTGGTGGGCAAAGAGAGAAATCCAACCATGACAGGGGACTGACACTGGTGCATCTGAAAGAAGGACACACAGCTCCTGGTTTTCCTCCAAAGGAGGAGAGGGAATACTTTTGGCTGCAGGAAGGTTATTTCTAGGTAGGAAAGATTTGTTTGGCTTCTGTCAGCCTCTATTTAACTCCCTGATCTAAGGAAATCTTGGGTGAAAGTAAGGCTCTGATAAAGATCTAATTCCCTTTCTTCTTTCAGTGCCTGCTGGGGGAATTCCCATGTAAGTAGGGCTGGAAGGAGTAGGAGGAGAGGGGGAAAAACCCTTGTCTATGTCAGGAAAAAAACTGACTCACGTTAATAGCTCACAGGGAAGGAAGGAGGCAAACATTAAAATGCCTACACGGAAATTTGGAGAAATTAGAAGCAATTAAATACTCTAAATCAGAGGGCTCTGACCTTGCTAAGGAAAAAAAAACTGGATGTGGCAGCCAAAAGATAAACCAGGAAAAATAAATCTGGGGCAAACAGCAGCAGTGCCACCCTCCAAGAGAGGGGACAACAGCCAGAGCACAGCAAAGACCTCTTGCTGCCTTCAAACTGTTTTTCCCTACACACAGCAGTACAGCAGAACAGCCTGGTTCTCACTTCCCTGGGAATGGAGATCCCTGCTTTTCCAGAGCCCTTGTGGGGTTAGAGAGATCAGACACCAAAGCTGCCACCCACCCAGAAATTTGCACTGGGATACTCTAAAGGACTCTCCACAGCTGTAAGGCAAAGTAAAAATATCTGATTTCACTGCATTTAATTTCATTTTGAATTTTTAATTATTGCTCCAGTAACCCTCACTTTATTTCCACGCCAATTTGAAAACATTTTTCACAAATCTAAACTTTTCCTGCTGAAAAGCAGGAGGCTGCATCCTGGAGCTCCAGAAAAGCAGTGACAGCAAAAGGCAGGACCCGGCTGCTCCCTCCTACCAGGTGGTCCCAGTTCCTCAAGCTTTGCCCTCTCCAGGCAAAACCTGCAAAATGTGAGGATGCCAATCACCATGGGAAGAGCTCCTGGGATGGGAGGCTGAGGAAGAAGGGTTGAGGGGGCACCAGGCAGAGCCCACTGGTGCTCCATGGACATGCAGAGCACAGTGTGGCTCTGCCCATTTCACACAGCCATCACCGGGGAAAGCCAAAATGAAGTGATTTACTCACCAATGCCACGCAGGAATTCTCTGAGCAGTGAAGGAGTCAGTGCTAAGGAAAGAGCTGGGGAGCAGCTGGACCCCATGGGCCAGGAGCTGGGGTGTCATCCAGAATGAGAAAAAAAAAACAAATTGAGCAGCACTCTGAGAATTGTTCAGATGGGTGGTTAGACACAAGGGCAGGAGGCCAGCCCAGACAGGATGGGACCACGTTGGAATTCCAGCAGGAATGAGTCCCTGGCAGGTCCATGGAGCAGGGAGCCAGGCTGGGCCTCCTCAAGCACCTCCTCTGTCGAGAGCCACAGCAGCAGCAAGATCCTCCAAAAAGTGCAAGTCCCGAATCAAAAGTCTAGCCACTATTAAAGGAAAGACATTTACAAGATCTAAACCTCTGCTCTGCAGAGGTATTAAAATGTTGGAACTAAACCTGCCTTTTTCCCACTAGTGGTTGCATTTTAAGGAAACCTTTTAAAAGGATTATCTTCAGGAACTCTCTTTCAACAGCCTTCCCTTTAAGAGTCCTTCATGGTGATAGCACTATTAATTATGCTATGTGATGTGATTATGTATTTGTTCAGGTCTGGGCTGGAGACTCGAGGCAGGGGAACATCTGCAGGTGTCAGGGAGCCTGGGAACTCCAGCCTTTGATGCACAGGGCAGGCCCCCACGAGCTGCAGTGCCACCAGCCTGTTTGGTCTTTGGGGGACTGCCTGGTGCCTTTATTGGCGCTGGGAGTTTTGGGAGAAGCTGGCAAGAACCCCCCGAGCACGGGCTTGGAAAAAATCCTGTGCGGATCTCTATCCGTATCTGCCTGGAGATAAAGACATATATTTTTATCTACATAGAGAGAGGCATTTCCAAATCTGTCTGTCTCTCTATTTACCTGCTTTTAACAAGTAAAAAAAAAGCAACTTCTGACCCAGCTCTTGCCGCTGCATTTAAAGCAGGAAAAGAAGTTTTTCCCCGTCCCGCCGCTCCCAGCGGGTGGGAAATGACGGGTGGTTTGGCAGCTCCTCATCGTCCTCCCTGGAGCCATCCCTGCTGTCACACCGAGAGCACAGGGAGAGGAAGCCACCCCTGTCCCCTCACTCCTGGCAGAGAAGAGGAGCTCGCCCCGGTTTGGAACTTGGA